>OZ035955.1:42918839-44324540 GCA_964034955.1 Orchesella flavescens
GAAAACTAAAAGTTGACCTGCCGCTGCGTGTAATATACTTCAACAACAGAATTCTTCACCAAGTGGGAGGTTGGGTTACTCCTTTCCATGAAATGAAGCACGTGTAGGAAATTATACCCAACTTTCACATTCTGACAAGGAATTTATAAAGTTATGAGCTTATATAGAGGCCCAAGTAAAATATATAATTATCTTATAAACTCTCTCTCTCTTTGTTTTCTTGAAATTTTTTAGGTCCGGAACCAAAGGTGCGTCCAGTAATTGTATATATACATGGTGGGAAGTTTGCATGGGGAAGTGGGAACTTATCGGATGGAACGGTATTTGCAGCGTACGCTGATATTGTGTTCATCGCAATCAATTACCGTCTCGGTGTTCTCGGTAGGTTCTTGGTCAACGAAACGTATAGTACTTATAAAAAAAGTTGTATGTGTGTGTGTGTGCATTGAAGATATAGACCCATCATGTTGTTTTTGCTATAATATCGATATAATATATATTATGTGGAAAATGTGAAGGTTTCCTGAATGTGAACCCGACAACGAAGCCCAGGGTAGCAAACTACGGACTTATGGACCAAATAGCCGCATTGCATTGGATCAAGGAGAATATACTGAATTTTGGTGGTGACCCAGAAAACATCACGCTCCTAGGATATGAGGCTGGAGCAGCTTGCATCCATTTTCTCATGTCGTCACCAGCCGTGACTCCGGGTAAACGATGTTTCAAACCCATTTCTTAGGCCGTTAGCAGTGTATGTGTGACAAAGTTGATGCGGATATTCGCAAAATGTTCTAAATTTCCGCACACAAAAAAATAAAAAATTGTGTTACGAAGGGGGAAAAAAGAGGAAAGAAAATTTTTCAGTTGTCGTATTCTTTTCTGTTTTACTAACAACAATCTTTTCTCTATATATTTTTCACTGAGTTTTTTTCCATTTTTTTTCTAGGCCTTTTCCATAGGTCTATCCTCATCGCAGGAAGTTCATATGCCCCATGGGCTCTCGTATCAGATCCAAGGGCAGCGGCTGCTGCTCTAGCTCAATCATTAAATTGCTCATCTCCAGGTTCCTCTTCATCCGTCAACTTGTCAAACGCTGGAAGTGGCAGTAGTGCTAGAGGCAACACCACTAGCTCTCACGTACCACTTGCAGCTCCACCCGTATCAACAATTCCTCAAGTCACAAGGGAAAGCTCACATGGGAAATCATCCAGTTCTCATGCTCAAGATCCTGTGTTTGAATGTCTCAAAAATAGACCCTTTGCAGACTTTGCCAAGTTCAGTCCGCCTAAATTTGCAGTTGATTTTGGTCCCAGTATCGATGGAGTCGTGATCAAGCCTAATTTTCGAGTAAGCTGTTGCGAACCAGTTTCCCTTGTCTTGACTTTACTTGCAATTCATTCATCATCTACTTATTCCACCAGCAAATAATATTACTTTCACTTTACACATGAGTGCTGTTGTATATATACTTACAATAGCCTAATAATAATATCAAAAATCCATTTTTATATTATTTATTAGGACCAGCATTTATTAATCTCTTTCTTTCTCGATATCTTCATTCTTTCCTATTCTTATTATTTCAAAAAAGCTCTTTTTTTTATAGATATGAGTATTACATATTATTTTCTTTAAAATCTTGTATGACAGCCTTCTAAAACTACTCCCTATGGACCTACTTTACTTTGTCATCAACATCAGATATCTTTCTCGATTAGCTATATTGTAGTATTATTTCACAACAAGGACCAAAAAAGCAAATTCTTAATACCTCTCTTCTTCTCTTAAATGGCTCAGGGCTTTGAACCAAAGGGAATATGGCAGTTTGTGCTCGATCTTTGTATCATCTGGTTTTACACCATTCGTGTCATTATTCTTCTCAAGGGAATGGAAAAAAAACCTTTCCGTCGCACTTATTAAAGTCTGGCGGAGGAAGCTAATGGCAAGAAATGATTAATGAAAAACTGAGTCTCGTATGGTCCATTTTACCTATATACAAATACATACTCATACATATATAGTACCATGCCATATACAAACACAATCACTCCACATTCACACACAAGTTTGAATTACATTCTTCAGTCAGTTCTTACGGCGTTCATGAAAAAGAGATAAATAAATCATTCATGTGACATGAACCAAATGTTACTTTTCCTTTGTACAGGTTGTTCTGGATTCCCAGATGGGTAAACGTGACGTATCAAAAAAGTATGATCTTCTTTTCGGCCTTTCTTCATTTGAGAAAATGCTTGCATTCAGCCAGGTACGTACGTTTATACTTATATGTTCGAATGATGTTTGAAAAGTAAAAGCGTAAGAATAATATTCCCATATGTCATATAAACAACCTGGGAGGTTACATATTATGATGTAGTCTGCCGGAGACTTTTTTACGTATGAGAGTCCAAAGCAAATAATAGTGAACGTAGTACTTCACAATATCAAAGCATTTCTTTTCTCCGTTTCAACTTCATATTTTATTTGTATACATACATTTATATATTTTTGTGCTATTTGATTTTGTAGGCTGACCTAGAGTATGGATTTGAGCAAGCGAGGAGGGACGCCATTTTACGAACGCTAATAAGAAATTCGTATCGATTTCATCTCAGTGAAATTTTGGCTACTATAACTAATGAGTACACCGACTGGGAAAAGTAAGTCTGTTTTCTTCCAATACTACTCGCACATTTGGCAGCGTGATGTGATGTGATGGCATGATAAAAGTAATTTTCACAGCTTCAGGAAAACAGTTCATCTTGATGTTATTTCAATTTCAAAAAGCATAATATTGTATTTGCATATTGTTCTGTATAATTAAGGTTTGTAACTTCAAAGGCATTGTGTGATCAGATTTCGTAAAGGTATAATAATAATAAGGTAGGACACACGTATTGTGTAGCATCATTATGTTGTATAGCTTCCGTTTCGATACAATTTGACGGGATTCGTGAAGAAAACTTTTACAAAGGACACACTATAACGATTTTACGCTTGGCATTGGCAAATAGAAATCAAAGGGGAATGAAAGCTGAAGGAAGGATAATGGACGAATTAAAAGTAACATGTTATGGAAGACATGTAAATTCAAATTCATATCAAAGGAAACACACACACAAACACAACACTTTTCTTTCATTTACTTTTGTGATTATTTCTATGAATAGAAACTGGATAGTAATTCATAGAATGTTTTTGTTTCACTATCAGCTCAGTTCGTAAAAGCGTAGAATGGTAGCATATATTTACATATGCTAAGTATTTCGTATGAATGAGAAACTGAGATGGGACTTCTACTGCTGGCTTCTCTTTTAATGCATACTATATAGGCATATGTGCATGTCACCCATAATGGAAATGCATCCAAAGATTTTCCAGCTTGCAAGCAACTTCTTAATATCAAACGGAAACTTTGGAGACATGGCCCAGATTCGATTCAGAGAGAGACTTTATCCGCCTGTATCTAGCGATGAATATATTTATCAGTGGCCGTAAAATTCCATTATTGCATCCAGATTTTTTTTGCCCAATTTTTATCCATGCTAAAAGACGCAAAGAATTCATGTTAACAATATCATAAAAATACCTCATCTGAAAGGGACAATGATATGAAAGTACGGAAAGTCTCTTGTCCTGTTGACATCATTTCCGCTCGAGGAATCACACCACGAGTTGTAGCATTACCACTTCCTTTCTCTCATACATAGTTGTCCTTTGTCTGTCTAAAGGCCTATCTACATTATGTGCTCAAGCAGGACGAGCTTGCTTGAGGAGGTGAAAGTTTAGATAGTGTAGAAGGGGTCTGCTTGGAATTCTTGGTTGCTTGAGCAAGTAAACATTGCTTAAGCAAGGTTGGCAAATTTGGGCTCTTGAGCACTTGCTTGGATAATATCCATAGGCCAACACAGTGTCATAGAAAAAAATACACAGGGCCGGGAAAGGGTTTCTTTGCTGAAGCAATTTCAGTGTGGATGATTCCTGGAGCCCTTTCTTGAGGGACCTTTGACTCCAAGTTCCACCTTTCCGAAGCAAGCTCTTCCCCAAGCACATAATGTAGTCTGGCCTTAAGAATTGTCTTATTTTTCCTTGTATGTCACTTTCTTTATACATTCATTCCTCCTTTCATTCATGCTTACACAGTTTGCCATTGTTGTGTGCCCTTTTTCTTACTTCTTTTTTAATTGTTCCTCCTTTCCTCGTATGTATTCAGTGAAACTTTTTTTTTGTATGGATGGATTGTGATTCACATCCGGAGCCGTATTGTATCTAAATATTATATGGTAATAGCACACATTGTTCACAAAGCATAACATAAATAACTACAAGTTTCCTTTCCTTTTTCTATTTCCTCTACGGGATTAAAAACTTGGAGTGAAAGAGCGCGGCATGCCTCTTGGAATTTCGACTTGAAAATCCTCGTTTATCGCACCCATTTTGACTGGATTTCTCAAGTAAAATGTGGCCTTCCTAATCATATGTGAAGGAGAAAAAGAAGATACACACCAACTGGGAATGCGACGAAAACAGGAATTCAAATGAATGTTTCTACTGCTCCTCCTCATCTCACTCAACATTACCTCATTTTCTCTTTGTCATGTCAAAAGTTTTGTATACTCTTCGACTTGCCTATATATACACACATGCATATAATAAGCTAAACACTCTATATATTGTATTCTATTTTAGTTGGTTATACGTACTTAAAGTTAAATTCTTCCATGAGAAAAACCAGGAGGCTTATCTATTTCAATCTCTTTCTCGTTAGACGGATGCGTGAGTGTCGTCACTGACATGGCATTCTCACTGACTGACGATGAGAACTGAGCTATGTGTACAATATACACGATTGGCGTAGATTAAAATTTGGAAAATCAGCGACAAAGCACGCAATTTATCTTGAAGTGGAAAATGCCCAGATTTAACCATGTAACGATATGATGCTCACTAGTGATAAAACTTTAGCCTGAATCCTTATAATAATATCTGGTTTGAGGAGAAAGCCAGCATATAATAAGAAATGTAGTAATAAAATATCATAATACATATTATGCAAATGCAAAGAAATCTTACGTCCTGTCCTCTACTATTAAAATTCCCTTTCAGCATCAACATTAGAGATTGAGTGAAAGCAGCTATGATATGACCTTAGGTTTTGGCCCTTGAAGCAAAATCCTAAATACATAATAGATATTATTTGTGTTTCATACTCCAACAACCACGTGCTGTTCCACAATTCGTAATCCTGTTTAATATATTTGTACCAATTAATTAAAGCCATGTTCTTTCTATTTTCCAGCTCAGTCCAGCATCCTGTTACCATCCGGAACCTGACAGTAAGTGCCGTGACAGACTGTCTGAGCCTCGCTCCTGTGATTGCTGTAGCTGAATCGTCCCTAGTGAATCGAGCGTTCTTCTATGTTTTCGATCACTCCACCAAAACCGGCCTTTACAACTACCAGGTCCATACATTTATACATATATGTACCAATGTGAATGAATTGTTGTATTTTAGCATATCAAAAGAGGTCTCATTTTTTATGTTCATGACGTATTGCCCTTATCAAACACACACTCTGCTTTCCCATTAATACAATCCCACTCTGACTCTCACACATATATTAATTATTTTTCGCACCATGTAGCTTTTTATAGTCTTTTTGGATTGTGTATTTTATTTTTAGTACTTGTTCTTTAAGTGTGCATAATCATAATACGATGAATAAGGCCTTGGAAAACAGTTCAAAGTTTTTAAGCAGTATTATGGTAGGGCTGAATAGTCAATTCGTGAAAGTGCTCAACCTCAACTTGAAAAATAACATGAAATTTTGCACATATGTGTGGAAGATCCATCGATAAATGTAATCAAGGCTGTTTGAAATGTGGCTGACCAACCATAGAGCCAGCTGAGTGGAATGATTGAAATCATCATGAACTAGAGAAAACGAAATCTGATGGGCTAGTCAAGTAGCTCCACTCACACTACTCAGACTCTCAACAACTCGCACCCTACTACCATATACCACTAAACTGATGAGTTTTAAAGGAAAGTCTCACGCTATGCTGATGAAATTGGATACTATATATGCACATTTATGTTAGAAGATGTGTTGGGGGAAACTTGGAATGAGAACTTGTTTGACAGATCCCATTAACAGTAATATCAGAGACTCCCTTCAGGATCTGCATCATGGAGTGGTTTAATTAGTTTTAACTTATACAGTGGGGTCAAGTGCTCCTGTAGACATGACATTTTTGAAAAGTATCCATCTAGCTCCCGTTTGATAGGGTCTAAGCTTAATTTCAACGGAGAGACGGAGGGATTCCTTCAAACTTAAATTAAAAAAGCTGTCCTATTATATGTTGTATGCTATGCTAGGATCTAGGACTCGGTGGAAGCTAGAAGCTTATATATATAAGTAAAAGCTTGTGCAATGACACAATAAAGGGAAAGATGAAGTATTGCCGACTGTGACAGAAAGCCAAAGGCAACCTATTTTCGTTGAGTGCAAGCATATTGTTTGAGACTTGAACCTAAAGCAGTTTCATTTAAAGACGTAGTAATAATTGTAAAACAAAATACTCCTGTTCTGCTATCTGGATTTTCTAGAAAACTCCCCAAGATCAGAAAGTATTGAATAGTGGGAGCGGAAGGAAGCTGCCTTCAAAGTTGAACTGGCTCTGACATTGACGTTTTTCAAATCCCTATTCTATTTATTTAGTAGTAGTAGTAGTAGCGAGAGCTCAGCAAGTGGGCAGTGTAGTGTAAAAGAGGGAGCCGAGTCACAGAGAAACTTATAAGAATTGGGAAAGACGTCGTAAGTATATGTTGGTGAAAACAGGAAAGCCCCACCGTTTTTTTCCTCCATGCCTTTTTCCCGTATTTCTAAACCAGCTACTCAAACTTAACCTCACAGCAGCGGATTCCTTCCATAACCTCAATAGACAGCTCAAAAATCATTGGGATTTGTAATAAAGGTCTCGAGCTTGGCATGTTTGAATTGTTGGTGGTCATGTGGGTGAGACGGCCACTGATGGGGTCTACAAAAAAAGTGCAGGTTTACACTCTGCTAACTTTTGCGTAAGTGAAGGGAGAAATTTCAGAGAGTTATGTACGTTTTGGTTTATGTGAGTTTTCTGTTTTTTGTTGTAATCGCGGGGAGAAAATGCCAGACTAAATCGAAAGTGTGGCTTGAACGCCTACATGTACACACTTTGGAGGTACATATACACATATGAATTGTGGAGTACCATTACATTTTGTAGATAGATAGTCCAGTCCAGGGCAAGGCGTCTGCTGCTATCTGCTATATCACTTTAAGATCTCTCTCGCGTTTTTTTTCGTGTTTAAGTTTGACGGAACTTTTCTTCTTTTCATTTTCGATCGACAAAATGCAGTGTAAAAGGGATGAAGTAATATTATATAATTTAAGTATAGGGAAGAATAATAAAGTTTTCTCATCTTATATATTTTTTGACTTAGTTATTCCAGTGTCGCTCCACATGACTCCCCCACACCACACACACACAAAACCTCACTACCTAAACACATTTCCTGACACATGAGAGAAAACGCGACATTACTATATTCCCCCTATCTCTCTCCCTTTCTCTGAGGCTAATACACTTACGGCTTTTTTGGATGGAAGGAATATGTGACTGAATTTTTAAATGACCATTGCATTGCATTGACTCTTACAATGATTTTACTCTAACAATCCTAAAAAGGGAATGCAGAGATTGAATGATGGCAAAAAAACCAGAGAGAGATCTCTCTCTCTCTCTATCTACGTATGTGTGAATGCGAGTTGAGTGTAAATAGCGAATTTCCGTTGTTATTTTTGTATGCAGAGAGTTGGTGCAGGAGGAGGCGAAGAGCTAAATTACATGTTAGGATCCCCATTAGTTGAAGCTGTCAGTGGACATGTGCTCCCATTTGTCCCGCCGCCCATACCTTCCAATTATACCAAGACAGAAATGGCGTTGTCCGAGCTAATGATTACGTATCTTTCCAATTTCGCTCACACTGGGTAAGTTTTAATGCTTTCTCTTTCCTTATTTTCATGGATTTATGAAAGTCACACGCATTGTATTCTTTCTGGAGGGTAGAAAATGATCACATAGTTATAAACTGGAGTGCATAGGCAAAGCGATAGTGTGCACTTTTTATATTTTTTGGCATGGCCGTGATGCTGCTACACGTGGCAGTGGGCAGTGATTTTTTAAAGAACAGCGTAGAACTGAAAGTTGGCTGTTGTGCAAAGGAAAAGTTTCTAAATAAAAAGTGATGATGACAATGTATCTGCTCTGCTCTGCACTCTGTTGTATTAAAAATTAAATTGTTGCTGAGTGTCGTTTTTTTGAATATTCATTTGATATGTATTATCATGTTGCATTGCATCACTCGGTGTTTTATTGCTTTTTTCCTTGCGCTTATTCTCAGATTTCGTATTTTTATACAAAGTTATGTTATATAGCGCATGTGAAGTTTTGCAAGCTCGTGTCGTTTTTCAATTTCCTTTTTGTAATATAAAACTGAAACCGCCATATGAAGAGGAAAACCGCAACATCTCTACTATTTTTCTGGTGGCAGTATATTTTTTTTTGTGAAACTCACTGAGATGTATGTTAAATGTGTCAGTTGAGAAACAGAATAATATATTATGTATCTTGTGTTTTTGTTCTTGAGTGAGTGCAAGGCTTTAGACTCTCTGGGTTTTTGTGCGGTTTTGTTTGCCATTCCGAGAAAGAGAGGAAAAGCTGATGTGGCCAGAATTGTGATGATATGGCAGATTTCCATAAGATCTATTACCTTCATCGAGTCCACATATATATAGTAGCGTGTCCAGAGATAGACGTTCTCTCATTCTGCATTTGCAAAGAGAGAAGGAGAGCGATGGTAGGAGAAAAGATAGCAATATAATCTCGAGTTGGTTATCTGCCTAAATCGATGAGAGCGCATTTAGAAGCCCCACAAGTGACTCTATAATGGAGTCGAGTAAGCTTAGCCAGCCGGTTACATCCCAAACAATCAAGCAAGCATATGGCAGCCACTACTGCCACTACTTTTCTCATAATAATATCATACATGCAATATGGAAAATGACGTATAGCTTCAGGAATATATAAAAGGTAGTCGAGATTCCAAAGGAGAATTAAGGAATAACCATCCTATCTGTGTCTCTTAAATTTCAGGGATCCCAACGAGCCACTGAAAACCAGCGATATAATCTGGCCTATTTCAAAGGAACGTAATCGCTTCAAAAGCACCAAATGGGAACCTCACGACCGTTTCCATCAAAAGCTGCTGGAGATAAGTGCCAATAAACTACGAACCCGGAATCATTACCGGGCTCATCAAATGGCCATTTGGCTAAGGTGAGTTTTGTATGCCAGAGTCCTTTCGACTTTCATTCCATCCAGCCCTTTCACATCCCTTGTTTTTGTACTTGAGTCACAAGAGTTATCTTCTCATGTGACAAAAACCATTCATCCTAACGCTCTTTTGACCGTGACAGCAGTTTTAACGTTGCGGTTTCCCATTTCATCATTATTATGATCACCGCATAGTAGACAATGATGTAAAACAAACTTTATGAACAAACCAAAAACTCCAACTCCCTTCACCAACAGACCCTCCTCCGAGAGCAGACCACACCGAAAAATATTACTATTATATACATGTTTAAAAAAAAAGTATTTTGTCAGCCAAAAACTTTGATTTCGGAAGCATTGGTTCATCGGTTTCGGTACAATTTTTCAATAATTCTGAAGTAGCTCAAAGAGCTTACTAGATATGAATGAGGTTCTCCACTTTTTTACAGCATTTCATAAACTGTAGCAATAGAATAATTCTTGGATAAACAACTCCACTCAAAGAACAAAGCCTCAGATCCTCATTTTGCATAAAGCCTTTGATGAACTGTTTGATTAGTTTCCAATCCTGTTTGATTGAAAACAAAAATGTTGACAAGATTTGAAAAGTATCACTTATTATATTTTTCCTTTTAAATCATTTCAACTTGTTTGGCATTAATACTTCATAGCAATACAAGATATATTTATGTATGTGCTAATGCTAATTATAAGCTTTTAACCAAACAAAGAAACGACGTCAGCTCAGACGTGTAAATTCTATGTATACAGTATAGATTTCTGTCCAAATCCACATAATGTACATATATATGCATAGAACTTTTAACGGATGGATTTTGTCGATAAATCTCTTCCAGCAGCTCTTCACCATCCGTTTCCAGTTAAAGAAAACAGACGGGAAAAGTTCAAAAACAGTAGAATCAGCATTTTTATGTCAAACCTACATTTGTTGGAAATGCTCATTAGGTACATGCATAGCTACATACTAATGTTTGTTTTGGATTATCCTGATGCACAAACTTAAGCATTCTATAAACATTGCAACCATACATAATATTGCCTATAGCTCTTTTTAGTCAGAATCCTTTATATATGATCATTATAAGTTTCTGTGGCGGTGGCGGTGAGTGCAAAAACAAGTAGTTTTTCACATTAAATCATGCAATTTTGTTATTGAATTTGGAAACTGAAAGCTGGTTGGTTGTACTTAATTTGAAACTTGTTGTTGTAAAGTGTATTCTGATGAATTAAATTGCCTAGAGTAAAAGATAAACTGGTTTGATACACACAAGCCAATCTATCCCCCAACAAGATTCATTTTCATTACATTATATTTCTCTAAAGCTTACACAAGTTCACAGGAATTTTATACACATGGCTCGCTCAGCTCAGCAAATGAATATTTTAAACAATATTTTACTATAGCTAAATTAAATTGGAGCAGTAGCGTAGCGGCTTCTCCGCACATGTTAGTCATGCACACATGTAGTGTAGTAACCTTGGGGGAGAATACCTTTTACCTTTGGTCTTATGAAACAAAGCAAAAGGGCAGATTTTAAAGGATGTACTTGCTTGTGCATCACACATATCCCATGCTATGCCCTTAGTCCATAGCACACCTTGTGCTACTTATATAAGTATTTATTTGGGAAAGCATTTTGGTTGCAAGGGAGAATAATAAGCAGATGTGGTCAGGAACAATAGTGTATATTTTTTTATATATGAAATGAAATGAAACGTCCGCAATAACCTATCTCACAACATGCATTTAGACTTTCACTGGAGAAAGTCTTAAAAGAGCTGAAAGGTGCACCGCTAGTCATGAAATGATAACAAGTACGAAATGTTTCTATGAACCGTTTCACATGAGAGCCTACCTGTTCCCTTTGCTGTTTTCACACGTTTTGCCAGCAAAAACTCTTGGTATTTATGATGGCTAAATACACCTCGTTCGTTATGATATGCTCTTTTTGATTAGCTTACTAATGGTAAGTGTTATATGATGTGGATCTTTTAGCTCCGAGTCCTATTTCCTTTACAAAACTCTTTTGTAACCTATACTTCCTCACGTATCACATAAATATGAATGTATGTATAGTAATATCTGTGTGTGTCTTGTAATAATAATATATGTATGTGCATATTATGTTCACTCATAATATGGTCTAATTTTTTATTAAAAGACTCGTGCCTGAATTGCAAAGAAGTGGAGCCCAGTTTGCTTCAACTCTTCATAATCGAATGAAGGGGGGCAACGACCCAAACCTCTACGTGGGCAAGTGAGTACTTTCTTCTTAACTTAAGCTCAAGTAAAAATTGCCTGCTTATGCTCTCCTACTTTTACTTACAATTTGTGTGTGCAAGCTTACTCCATATATATAACGTAAACTTATGTGTGATTATAAGTATTCCAGATATGTTGCCAAAAAATAGCTAAATTAATTATTTTTGCAGTATAGATACATAAGAATACAAAAAATATAATTTAAGTGGTATATGAAGAGAGAAAATTGTGAGGGTGCACGTAAATTACATATTTTAGTTTCTAATAAGACATTTTCTGCTTCACTTCTTTCACTTTTCTTTTCGCCAATATATATCGCATGCTTAAATGCTTTAGCCTATGATACATATGACATAATACAATTTATATGTATGGAATGGGATATCTATATGCCTATATACCATCACATATGCCCGTTGAACTTTTATGTGTATGAAAATAAGAAAATACAACAGAAAAAGTCGTTACACTCCAACATTACATTGTTGGTTAGCTATGAAGCTTGTGAGTTGTTCCGAAATTTCCCTGGGTACTGGCGGAGGATAGTCACAACAGATCTGGATAGAGAAAGAGAGCAAGAAAGAAGAAGTGTTTTATGTAGTTACATTGAGAAAAAAATTCAGGAAATTTGGATGTTGATAGTAAGAGATGTAAAAAGTGTGTGTCTGTATCAAATACTAGAGTACGTAAAGCGTATGTATCCGTACGGCGGATTCTCATGTTGTTGCTATTAGTAAAGATTATATTCACCACTTGAACAGAATTGGGTTTGTAGCTATGGGGTTAAGGTTGCGGTCATGCGTCATTCGTCACGGCTTCGAATCCTGGCTGGAATTTTTTTGCAAAAAATTAAAGCATCCACTAGCATTGGTTTTTGCTTGCATGCATGTTTATACCTTCTCCTTACAATGATGTCATCGTTTTATCGACAAATTCTTCATAGGAATTCGAAACGAACCACTACTATTAAGCAACCAACAAATTCTTCCTAAAAAAGGAGTTCGTTCGAAACGAACAACTACTATTCATAAGGCAACCAACAAATTCTTCCGAAGAAAGGAGTTCGTTCGCATCGAACAACTACTGCTCATAAGGGCAATCAACAAATTCTTCATAAGAAATGTGTTCGTTCGCATCGAGCAACTACTATTCTATTACTAAAAGGAGGTACCATGCCTATTTCTCACGCATACTCTGCCCTACCAAAACGCAACCGAAAATTCCAGAAGAGACAACCCATAAATCCACCACACGCCATGCACATACAATATATAATTGAATGGACCTATTTTTGCATTAAAAAGATAAATTTATGCATTAATTATCCTAATGCTTACATCCCGATGCTCCTAATGCCTAAACTACATTAACTGAAGATTTTTTTACTTCTCCCTACAACGAGCAAGACCAAAAGCCAGATTTATGCGTACACTATTTGTTTAGATTAAAAAGTAATTAGTAATGAACATAACAGGATTTTTGAAGTTCAGTCAAACCGCTTTAATTCTTTATAACGTTTTAAAAAAGGAACAACAAATGACTAAAAATATTTTAAAACGTATCATATCACAATCCCGAATTATAAAGCCTCTTCTTCATCATCAGGGTCCCGAAGATCATCCTCGGTGACACCAACCAAAGCAACAAAAGACCTAAAATGAGAAAAGTATTAATTATGGCGTGCAAACAAAATATTTTTCGTCTAATAAATAACCGTAGTATTTATGTGCTCACTCCTGAGATATGGGGACAGCAGCGTTCTGACCACTCAATGAAGTGTCGGACTGGATACTCCCATCCGAAGCAGATGGAATACAACATCCAGCAGAAGATGTACTCTGCCTTTTCGCGTTTACTCCTCCACCCTTTTCACTTGAAGTATCAATGTCCATGAACTGATCCCTCTGCTTCTTCAAAATCTCCACTTCCATTTTCAGACGCTTATTAGACTCCCGTTCCTCTCTAAGCGCCCGTTCGTTAGATTCGTTTCGTCGAGTCAGTCCTTCTTCATTAGCGTTTCTGCAAACTTGACAATACAAGAATGTACCTACAAAAAAACGAAATTTATTTTTACTAACTTATATATATACGGCACAGCATAATAAAGTTTTTATGATTTAAGTCTTTACGGTGAACGAAGGAATCGCAAACTGGACAGCGCCCCATCCCCGTGTTATTGCGTTGAATCCAGGTGCCCCCACGAAGCGGTAGCGCACGTTTACAACCTGGATGAGGACAGTTCACTAAAAATGAAAAACATAAATCATAGCAAAGAATGAACCGAAATTAAATAGTGGCTTTTTAATATAATGTACATCATCAATATAAATTGTATTATTACCACTCTTTTGTTGATTTTGACGAGCAATCAACCCTCCACAATAGACGCACCAACGGTCGTGCTTGCCTATAAAAATAGGCAAGTGGTTAGACGCACCTCCTCCAGTTCCCCGAATTGGATTCATTTCAAGATCAGTATTTTAAACTTCCGATAAGATAAATCAGCAAGTTTACAAATGGAATATTAACAAAAACACGCCTGTCACAAAACTTCTCAGCAAACAAAATTTAGTGAGTTGAGCACAGAACAAATAGACTGATCTGAATGATGTGAGTGAGTAGGATCAAGCTCACTTTCTTCTTTTAAGTTTAAGTAAGCGTGTAGTTTTCTCGGGGTCAATGTCCCTCGACGAGATTGGTGAAAGGAAGGCTTTTTTCCTGGCGATAGGCCATGATTGGTGGAGATACCACTTATTGATGTTCCTTCACATAATCGTCAAGCTCAGAAGCAAGCAATAATTTTATGAATGCGTAATAGATGAAGTCAATCCATAAAAACGCAAGGAACATTTCATAAGGCAACCGACAAAATCTTCAACGTATTCGTTCGCATCGAACAACTACTACTAATAAGAGCAACCAACAAATTCTTCATAAGAAATGTATTCGTTCGCATCGAACAACTAAGCCAACCAACAAATTCTTCATAAGAAATGTGTTTGTACGCATCGAACAACTACTACTTCCTTTATTCCGGTCACTTGCGGCAGTGCCGTTGCTTCTCCACTGAAAGATATTTTCTTGACCGGGAACTTGCTGGCAATTTAAATATGCAGTCACAGATTTTTTACTTTATATCAACAAAACAATTTTGTCATTCATCTTTTTGCGTGCGTGGAATTGTTATTTAAAAACTTTCAACGATCATAATCGCGTGAATATTGTCGTGGATAAACTGTTAACAGTGTTAAAACAAGGTAAGGTAAATTAATAATTAAATTATAGCAATTGGCATAACAGTGGAAATAAAAATATCAAGATTTTTTTCAGTAAACCAGGTGCCTTTTGGGTGACGGAAAAGTGTTCTTTTAAGAACAATTAGCGAGTGAGATCAGCGGAGAAAGAAGGTAAGATATATTTGCGATGTTTTACAATTAGCAATATTCGCATAATATATTGTAAAGTAACTGTTGTGGTTAATGTTTTCAGTAAACTAGGGGCTTTGGGGTGACATATTATTAGAACAATTAGCGAGTGAAATCAACTGAACAAACTTACCAAGAATTCAACCAAACCAACTTTGTGGCGTTTTTGGTGAAACTTGCAGCAACTGCCAACAAATTTACCCAGAATTAAAATCAACCAACTTTGTAGCGTTTTTGGGAGAACCTTGCAGTAACTGCCAAAAAAGGTAAAAAATTGTGTTTACTTCAATATATTACCCTTTGCCATAGCTTTATATGAAAACATTAAAAATATTTACTTTGGATTATTTTTGCAGATTTCGAAACTTGAGCTGTGTAAAAAAGGGTGGTCTACTAAGTAAGGGTTAAATTATGCATAAACATGTATATGAATGATCACGTCTAAGATTTTTTAAAATATTTTTCAGATCCAACCCCAGTACACAATACACAGCTACAGAATCGTGTGTACGAAAAAAGTACATACGCCCACACTCTGCTTTCGAGCATTTCATTCGTGGACAAAGCCACACATTCGTTGTGTTGGTTCCTTCGGGAAAAAATCTACACATTCGTTGTGTTGATTCCTTCGGGAAAAATCTTCACATTCGTTGTGTTGATTCCTTCGGGAAAAAATCGTCACATTCATTGTGTTGGTTCCTTTGGGAAATATTTCACATTCATTGTGTTGATTCATGTTTTGAATAAAAAGCTTATCTGAGCCTAATCATTTATCATTCTGCATTTAATCTAAATTCTGAACACGAAAAATGGAAAATTTTGGACAGACCGGTGAGCAAAAAGGTAATCGACTTGATGAGACGCCTGAACAGAAAAGGGCAAGACTTGATAAGGACAATGAGAATCGACGAAATAAGAGACAAAATGAAACTTCTGAGCAAAAAGAGCAACGGCTTGAAAAAGATAGAAAGCGCCGTAAACTGCTTAAAGAAAGAAAAGCCACGGAACAAACCGGCGACGAAGCACAGGACGATAATAACGCACGGTTGGCAAAAGATGCAGAACGAAAAAGAATTTCAATAGAAAATGAATCCGTAGAAGCAAATAGATCACGCCTTGATAAAAATGCTGAGCGGCAACGTATATTGCGCCAAGATGAATCCGCTCAAGAAAGAAATGCAAGACTTGCGCAAAGAGCAGCTATATCGGGCTTACTAACATCCAGAAAAAATGAAATTTTTATGCAATTAGCATTAAACGCTGAAATTGATGAAGCTTCGGTTCCAGAAAGTTATTTAGGTGCTTTAAGCGTAAAATGCTCTCAGTGTTTTTCACTGAACTTCTCAGGTGAAATTACGGCTTCAAATAAAACTGAATTTACAAGATGTTGTCAAAAAGGGCAAGTGAAACTTGATCCATACAAGCCTTACCCTGAATATCTTGAAAAGCTAATGAAACGCGAGGTACCAGAAAGTACTAATTTTATGAACTGCATTAGATCGTACAATAGTTCATTTGCTTTTGCTTCAACTGGAGCTAATGTAAAGCCTCCACCTGGAAGTGGAACTTACTGCTTCAGAGTTTGTGGACAAATAACACATCGTACTGGGGCTTTGCATCCTGATAACGATGATGTGAGAAAATTTTCCCAGATTTATATTCTTGATCCCGAAGAAGCAATATACCAAAGAATGTCTTTGCCTGAAAATAAAGATTGTACTCAATTGTTGATGAGAAAGATTGCTGAAATTATTGACCTTAATCCATTTGCAAAATCAATGAAAATGCTACATGAAGTTGAAGAAGAAGCAAAACAACAAGCCGAAATAAACGGAATACCACTAACTGAGGTAAAATTGGCTATACTACACGATAGATCTAAGGATCAAAGAAGGTACAATATTCAAGCTGTAAATGAAGTGGCTGTAGTTTTCCAAAGCAGAGACGGCGAACCTCCATTTGAAAGAGATATAATTATGCATCTGAGAAATGATTCAACCAATAAGTTCAAAACCCAGAGAATAAACATTCTGAGTCCCAACTTGGACCCACTTACATATCCGTTACTTTTTCCGAATGGTGATTTTGGTTGGAGTACTGATCTTCCAAGAATAGATAAAAAGTCAACCAATGATCAAGAAAAAGAGGAAGAAGAGGAATTACCCGAACGGACTGCAATAAAGTCCCGTAAAACCATAAGCATGCGTGAGTATTTTTCATACAGATTATCTGTTCGACCGGAATTTAATCCTCTTTTGAACGCTGGAAAATTAACTCAGCAATACATTGTTGATGCATACGTAAGAGCTGAAGCAAATGACCTTAATTTTATTCGCACTCATCAACCACAACTTCGAGCTGATAAATACAGTAGCTTGGTAGACCACATAAACAATGATGCTATTGGAAACAATGACAAACCAGGAACAGCAATAATTTTACCATCAAGCTTCCAAGGAAGTCCAAGAAATATGCAACAGCATTATCAGGATGCAATGGCTATTGTTACCAAATATGGTAAACCAGACCTTTTCGTTACAATGACATGCAATCCAAAGTGGAAGGAAATAGTAGAAAATCTTGAGCCGTGGCAGAAAGCGGAGCATAGGCCTGATTTAGTAGCAAGGGTTTTTAACTTAAAATTAAAGCAAGTATTAGACGATATAAAGTCTAAGAACAAGTCTCTATTTGGAGAAGTTTTGGCAATTATACACGTGATCGAGTTTCAAAAGAGAGGACTTCCACACGCTCACATATTAATTATTTTGGCGAAAGACCACAAATTAACTTCAGTGGAAGATATTGATCGTGTTGTGAAAGCTGAAATTCCAGATAAGGATAAGTCACCGAGATTGTTTGAAATTGTAACAAAAAATATGATACACACTCCGTGTGGCAAGAAAGGTCCTAATAGCCCATGCATGGTGGATGGAAAGTGTTCGAAATCGTTTCCTAAGCAATTCCAAGATACTACATTGGGAAATATCGATGGATATCCACAATATAAACGCAGAAAAGGTACAACTGCTGCTGATTCTAGAGGCAATAAGGTTGACAATAGTTGGGTAGTCCCTTACAACCCTTATCTTAGTCTTAAATACAATTGCCATATAAATGTTGAGATTTGTGCTTCCATTAAATCCGTAAAGTACTTATTTAAGTATGTTTATAAGGGACATGATTGTGCAAATGTGCAAGTGAAGGAAAGCAATATCGCAGATTCTGCAAATTCTGAAAAACTAAGAGATGAATCTAAGGAATATGTAGACTCAAGATACGTAAGTTCACCTGAAGCAATATGGAGGCTATTCTCTTTTAGAATGCATGAACAATCTCATACCATATATCGACTTCCTGTACACCTTCAAGATGAACAAACAATTTGTTTTCAGGCAGGAAATGAAAATGCTGCAGTTGAACGTGCAGAGTCAAAATATACTAAATTGACTGCTTGGTTTGAATTAAATAAAATTGATCCAAGTGCACGTGAGTATAAATATTGGGAGATACCCATCCACTACACATGGAATGCTAAGGATACAAAATGGAACAAGCGTAAAAGAGGTGGCGATAAAGTCATTGGCAGAATGTATACTGTTAGTTTAAAAGATCAAGAAAGATATTTTCTTAGACTTCTTTTGTCACATGAAAAGGGAGCAACTTCGTTTGCAGATTTACGAACAATTCACAGTGATAATGAAACTATTATTATGCCTACATACAATGAAGCTGCTAAAGAAAAAGGTTACTTTTTAGATGAAACCATTTGGCAAAGCACAATTGATGATGCGAAAACTTACGCTATGCCATATCAATTGAGACAATTATTTGCATACATTTGTGCAATGGGTCCTCCTTCAGATAAATTAAAACTTTGGAATGACAACAAAGAAGATATGATTGAAGATTTTTGCTACAAAATACATGAAAAGCAAGGAGATTGTCGCAATTGTGAATTATACGCTCTACACGATCTTAAAGAAACTCTGGAATTGCTAAGATGCACCTTGACATCATTCAATCTTCCATGTCCAAGTCAACTTGACAGTTTACCAGACTTAAATTTACAACACTTTGACCCAGAAGATGAAATGTTAGTTGCACAAGAAATGATTCAATCTTTAAACGATGGACAAAAAATTGCGTTCGATATCATTATTGATGCAACCAATGATACTACATTGAGATCAAAGTGTTTATTTTTGGATGGTCCTGGAGGAAGTGGGAAAACGTATTTATACACTGCCCTTTTGCATTACTTTCGTGGAAGAAATGAATTGTGTTTACCATCTGCTTCAACTGGGATTGCAGCTAATCTCTTGATTGGAGGAAGAACTTATCATTCTTTGTTTGCATTGCCAATCCCAATAAATGAAACCTCAACTTCCAGATTAGGAATGAGAACTGCAGATGCAAATAATATAAGGCAGTCAAAACTACTGATAGTTGACGAATGTACGATGGCATCAAGTCATGTTTTGGACTGTATTGATCGTCTTTTGCAATCAATTATGGACAATAAGATTCCGTTTGGAGGAAAAACTTTGCTACTTGGAGGTGATTTCCGACAGTGTTTGACAATTGTACCTCATGCAATGCGCCCAGCTATAGTAGAATCGTGTTTAATAAAAAGCACCCTTTGGAATCATTTTCAAAAGCTTAGCCTAACAGCTAACATGAGATCTGTAGATCCATCGTATAGTGAATGGCTTTTGAAATTAGGAAGTGGACTTTTACAAAATGAATATGAATTAGGAGAAGACGTGATAGAAATTCCACAGGAATATCTGTGTCAAGATTCATTGATTAAAGAAATATTTGGTGAACAAATTTCATTAGACAACATTGACTTATTTACTAATAGAGCCATATTATGCCCCAAAAATGTTGACGTTGATAAAATCAATGAGGAAATTATTAACATTATTGACGGTGAAAGTCGTACATATTTTAGTGATGATAAAGTTGTAACTGATGATGACGATGAAAGAGCTAATTTCTCAATAGAGTTTCTAAACACTCTTAATCTTTCTGGAATGCCTGCTCATAAATTGACTTTAAAAGTTGGTACTATAGTAATGCTTTTGCGAAATCTGAACACTAAGAAAGGTCTTTGCAATGGTACAAGATTAGTAGTTCGAAGCATGATGAACAACGTGATTGAAGCTGAGGTATTGACTGGATCCGGTAAAGGACAAATAGTTTTAATTCCACGCATTGACTTGACAAATTCTGATAATACAATACCTTTTACGATGAGACGCAGGCAGTTTCCGATTAAACCCTCATTTGCAATGACCATTAATAAGTCGCAGGGTCAAACGTTAGATAAAGTTGGAATCCATCTTTCTGAGCCCGTTTTTGGACACGGACAATTATACGTTGCATTTTCTCGAGTTAGACGTGGAATTGATGTTAAGGTCAAAGTCTATGACACTGCAGAACAGGGAAAACTGCTTGAAGGACGTGATAATGTATTCACCAAAAATGTCGTTTATAGGGAAGTCTTTAACAATTGACGACTTAACGCAAGCGGTATCCTTTTAGTATAATAACGTGTATTGAACTTGGGAATGGTAGTTTCATTGTAATGCACATCACATATCAAGTTTCATTTACTTTCATTTTTAGATTTACCAGTATAGCTTACGTTGGAAGGTTTAACAACTACAAATTCTTTATAACAAACGTGGTCGTTCGCACCGAGCAACTACAAATTCTTCATAACAAACGTGGTCGTTCGCACCGAACAACTACTATTCTTCATAACAAACGTGGTCGTTCGCACCGAACAACTACTATTCTTCATAACAAACGTGGTCGTTCGCACCGAACAACTACAAATTCTTCATAACAAATGTGGTCGTTCGCACCGAACAACTACTACCAATAACGACTTTCAATTCAATTGGGGTCTACCCACAACCTTTGCCATGAGTAATAAGTTAATTTTACATTTTAATTGAGGTATGAGACCGTGTGTTATTATTCACGCTGATTATATTATATTATTTATATTATGCTGATTGCTTGGAGGTGGTGGACTAAATTATTTATATTATGTTGATTGCTGGGAGGTGGAGGATAGTTATATGCGATAGTTAATTGTTAATTGGATAGTTAATTGTCGGTGCGATGTCAAACGTTGGTTTTGGGAGAATAATTAAATGTAGGAAGTGGTGGATCATTAAATTGTTTTTGGTGTATTAAGAAATGTTAACTGGGGAAATATTTAAACTTCGATTCTGTTTATCGGGGACTAGGAAAGGGTTTAATCGTTCGAGTGTTGGTTTTGGGGTCCTCCCATAGGGAGGACGGGCCTAACTTGTATTATATAATATAGCGTATAATGGCGTGTTGTAATCTAGAATCTCATTCTTGTCTCCCTCCTTGTCTTTTGTTTTCATTTCATCTCCTTTCCTCTCTGTTCCTTGCCCACTTCAGGAAAAATGGAATGCTTCAACTGAAATGTGAGCCAAGTGAAGAGCGCTACTAAATATATACATGCGTTTTTTATATAGCCTCCTCTCCTCTCGTCCTTCCTCAAGTTGTAATATGAATCAGCAGTATCAGCACTCTGTTGTTTTACGGTTATTTTGTGTATGAATAGTGAAGAAAAAAGCAGAGATGGAGAAGAAAACAAGATACACAATATACTTAAACTATATATATATATATATATAAAACAACACTACAACAAAACTACACAACCATGGTTGTTTGACGATATAGTAGTCGCTCTCTCTTCTATTAGCCAGTTTACTCCCTTCTTTTGTTTGCTACACAATACTCCACTACTACTCGCCCCTACTTTTCTACTACACATCATTTCCTTAGTGAAGCTCACAAAAAGTCAGTGAATGTGAATACTAGTACGCAGACAAAGTTGTAATAATAACAAGGAATATTATCATGAGTATTTGGTTATGATTTTTGGGATTCCAAATTCCTTCAGGATTAGACCCAGGAATTTTCGAGGGAACAACAATACTCATTCTTATTTATCATATCATAAGTTGGAAGTGAAAGGATGAAGTGGCCACACACATACATAACTTGGACAATACCTCTATAAATAATATAATAGTTGTATTATGCACATGATGCATACGTACGTACGTAGGAAATGAAATGGGGAAATAGATCCAAGTGATAAGAAGAAGATGGAAGAAAGCTGCTATAGAAAAGTACTTCATGTCCCAGTATTATATATTATATGAGGTAGTAGACACTCTTAGAATCATCATGGTATGTGTGTGTGTGGTGTGTCTGTATTCTCATTCTCTCAACAATACTACTTTCTTCCAACGATGGTCGCTGTTGTTTTTAGAGTTTTATTTTCTCTTTATTTGTTTTGTGAATTTTTGCACAAATACTGAAAGGAAGATGGAGAAGAAGAAGAATAAGACTGCTGCTGTAAGACAGTAGCTTATTCCTTGGGACTGGGCTACCATACTTTTGCCCATTTCGTGGGAAAGCTCTGTTTACTTGTACATGGTTTTACTTTTCTCCATCTGGAGAAAAGTAGTAGGAAACAAGAAGAAGAAGACATGCAAACAGTAATAACCAGGGGCAATCAGAGATCAAGATGCGTCTCGGAATAAGAAAGATAACAGGAACATACTAAGATTGTATCCTCTATCTTCTTGAGCATGTCTTATCATCATGTTGGCCACTGAATGAAAACAAACTTGAGTGGAATATACACCTATAAAACCTATACACTTCCTATAAATGAGATATATGTACATACTAACTTTCCTCTGTAACAAAAGGCAATCCTGCCAGATGTACTACGCATTTATGTATATTGTTTAGATACACTAGAATTGAACAAAGGGATTAAGACGGAATTTTGGGAGACCTTTGGGATTTTTTTTGTTTCAACTTCCACCTTATTTTTTTCTTTTCTTTATCATTCTATTTACCAAGGCATTCTTATGTTGTTCTTCAGGGGTCTGCTTTGTTTGCTCAAGTGATAGCCATTCGTTACTTGTAAGTAACTTTTTTCACTCCTCAGTTCACTAATTCACATTTATTGCGAGATATTATTGTTGTTTTTATGTGTGAATTCATTCAGTAAAAGAATGGTAATAGAATATCCTCGTCTATATATGTATATGTGGTAGTTATCGTCATTTCTTGAATGAGATTTTGAGACTTGAATCAAGTTAGCCCCTCTAGTAATAGTCTGTTGTAACAATCGCATTGAATTGCACACCCGATAAGAACTGATATTAGTAGTAAGTAGGGATAATAGGAAATAATTTTGAATTTCTTAACCATTTTCCTTAGCCTTATGTTATGTGCATTGGAGCGTGTGGAGTAGTCGTGTTCCAATTCCCTCAAATTGTTGCTCTGGGTAAGGCTATTGTTAAGCTCGTTAAGAGTTTATGCCAATGGTCAAAGATTTTGGGTATGATATTGAGAAGTGCTTCTCGTGTATAAAAACGCTTTTGGCTTGGTTTGACTTTGGCTTGACTTGCTTTATAAATGATACAATAAACGTATTGTGTAGGAGGAAAGTACATTTGCCTACCTTCTTTGTTGCTATTTGAGTAACAAAGTAAAGTCAAGTGTTACTTATGAGTAATGATACTTGTAAAACAAAGGTGTTGAATGTCTACTTTACTTTTGTATCGTGTGTGAATAGTGTTAGAAGTGGACATGAAGGAGATGAAATTATCCTAAGTGGATCGGGACCATCAATATTTGGAGTGATGGGCTATGGAGACGAAATCATTGAGCCTCCGGACGGTGGGATATTTAGCCGGACTGGTGGTGGTAACCAGAGCTCTGGGCTGCCATCTCCACCAACAACTTGCTTCTCGCCTTTGGCATCATCATCATCTCCAGCCGTTTCCGGGCGCTCGAAACCTGGAAGAATGAACGAGACATCTCCTCTCGAATCCTCCTTTTTCTCCCCATACTCAACAGCATTGTCCGTTACAATTGCCATCGGTAAGTTTTCTCCTCACACTCCTATCATGATCAAATACACTAACTAAGCAAATAGTAGTAGTAGTGGAGTGCTAAGAAAAAGAAAAAGTTTTGCTTAACTGTTATTGCAATTGGCTATAGAAAAGGGTACTCATCGTCACTCATTCGCAGGCGTAAAAAGGCTCAGAGACACATAACTACATAATATATGTATATACATAATAGAGAGGGACATGAGGCATTTAAAAGAGGCAAGCGTTATATATAGAGTATTTGAAGAGATTTTTTTATCGAGCTTTTGAAACTTTCTTTCCCATTATGTCGTAGTACATACAGTTAAAAATGAAGTTAAAGGCGAGTTTCATATGAAACACGTTGATAATGTGCGAGAGTGTAGAGAGTATAGCTCAATAGCTGACACGAACACGATAGCAGCTTCAAAAAAAAGGGTTATAAAACAAGTTTGCTCTAATGTTTAAAGTAGCTCTCTATATATATTGGGAAATGTGAGATGAGAATCAGTTGCCCCAGGTAGTTTTTTGAGTCATACAAAGAAGCTATTATATTGCGTTCATAGGAGAAACTTCTTGCACCATCATGTCGAGTTTGTGGGAATATATTAGGATAATAGTTTACGGGCAAAGATGAGGTTTCGTTGTTTTTTCATTCATGAAGTTTATGTTCCTCGAGGAAGAAATAACAGAGAGAGAGATAGAGTTTGTCAAAACACGGGCAGAGTAATATTATATATATTTTGCAAAAAATATGTATACACAACGATGTAATATTAAGAGAAGCGATGTGATATCAAATAACGCGAACAATCTTGTGCTATAACAGGTTTATACCTGCCTTAATAATATTTTCACTGCTTTCTCCTTGACACGTTTTTTTTTATCCTGCAGGTTGCTCACTTCTCATTTTGAATGTCTTCATATTTGCCCTGGTGTACTATCAACGAGACAAAAGACGTGCTGAAATGATGAAAAGTGTACAACAACAAAACTCTGACTCGAGCATAGCCAGCAAATATGGTGAGCCTCCGGAGCTTCTCAAGTCAAACTCAACAACAGCAACTTCCCTCCATATGTCATCGTCTCAGGGACAGCTTCATCCCCTCCAAATTACACAGCAACATTCAACAGATTCCACCGTCTCATGTCATTCCCGTCATGGAGGACAACATTCATGTGTAGGAAGTCCAGTTTCTGAAACCACACAGAAACAATTGGCTCTCGCAGCCCAGCAACAACAACTTAGCCTTAGTCAAAGAGGTATTCTTCTAAACCCTTCTCAAACACACCAGCAACATCAACAACATCTTCATCAGTTTCATCATGGCCAAGGACATTATCCACCTCAAATGTTGGCTGTTGCTACTCTTCCCAGATCCAATGGTGGCATTGGACTCTCATCAAACACCGGATTACCCAAGCCCCCACCACCACCTAGGAGTTTTACAAATTTCTCCACATTGCCCCACTCCATTAACAAAAGTAATCAAAACCTGACTAGCAATTTTGATGAACTTAAAGTTTGAAATTGATATGGAGCGTGTATGAAACATTTCCACATTTTATACATATTTTACTTCTTCCCCAAAAAAATATAAGTACCAGTGAGATATTAAATGAACTATTCATCACATAGCTTAAAGTGTGATCTAATGATTAAAATAATAATATGTAAAAGGTAACCTAAGTAAGTATAAGGTAAAATTATTCTATATATTATTCCAAAACGGTTATGTACATTCATCATTCTGAACCATATAAGTAAAAGTGTGGTAATTATTGCTTGGCGAATGCTCAACTGTCTTTTTTTCTTTTTCCAATGTATTTCACATATAATATGTTAGTAACTGTTGTGTATGTTATTTGAAAAGGCGTGTCAAGATTTATATAATAAATAAATATTGTGGAAACGAAGAAAAACTACATACCTGAAGCTTTCAAGTCATCCCTTTACCTCTACTATCTGTTTTCAACTTGCATTAGACAAAGTGTAACTTAATTTTATTTTAATGATTATTATCAGCATTGCGTCTACTACGCTATCCAGTCTCTTTTGAGTCATGAAGAATCCCACTACGGGGATTTTGTATTTTATACATGTTTGTACAACATGTGGCATTACACGACTCAAAATTTCCCCAGTAGTAGTAGTAGTCGAGATTTTTTTTTACTTTTGAAGTAGCAAAGTGGAAAAGCGTGTTAAAACGTAAATAATACAATAGGTAGAATGCTTTGTTGTGAAGCTGTCGTTTAAAACAGTTTCTTTTAGCAAAAGCGAAACATATATCCGACTGTTACTTTTTGTAGTTGGTTCATGGGAAGCCCTTTTTTGTCGACATCACATTAGACCAACTTCAAGACTATCAGCTTTCTTTTTCCGTTTGTACGACAGTTTATGTATATAGGTAGCACATAGGTTTGTGTGTTGTGTTTCCACACTCACTCGCTTCAACGGTGTTCCTTCACCTTACGAAAAAAAGCATTTGCAGTCATATTTTACATCATCCTCTTCTCCTGCATGTGTCTAAATGTTAGAAAGCTGCTAGTTGTATTGAAGGAGAAGGCACGCAAGCAACCGGATGGATCAGGTTTATGAATTATTCACCAGAAGAAAGGGTTTAGGTATTATGTGTGGAAATGCTTATTTCCGCTGTAAAACAAATTTCTGCAATGTGCTGACTTACGAGCCACATTCATCACTCCCTCTTTTTCGGTGGTTCTGTTACGACCAAATAATACAGATCTTATTTGTATCATCCATTAGGGAGGAAAGTGGAGGCATTTAGATTGGTTTGAGTTTGACTATATCCACGTTGACTCCAAAAATCCCTACACTCGACTAGCTTTTCAGCTCTAAACAGATGAGATGGGAAACTTATACAGTTTGGTGCTGCGTATAAACATTTCGTGTTAGTGATGCATAACGAGTTCCACCGGGATCTCAAAAAATTCAGTCATTTTCTTCCATTTTACAAAATCCCTATATTCGGCTACAACAACAAATTTTTGTCGTTCAAGAAGTGCCGCAAACAACAGCATCACCATTTATTTAGGAGTACGGAAGAACAAAATAGTTAAAATGACCAGCCGCAGACCAATGTATACTTGTTTCATGGACTTTGCCTGAAAAAAATTTGAGTTGTGCTAATATAATGTCATGACCGTGCGTGTTAGCATTCACTCCCATTTCTTAAATTACTTACCTCGTAAAATCATTTCATAATCAAGACACGATTAAGTAGGAAAACCAGCAAATGCTTTCTTTATTGGATTCCTGCTATATCTTAGTTAAGTGGAGGCGTTGTTGATCCAACAACGGTAAGCCCAAATTTATAATAATATCTGTACTATAAATAGTACCACACCATCCAGAAAAAAAACGGTGCATTGGATGGGTGATTGTGATCATCATCACCCCCGTCTACAACAGTAGCCGTTACTTGTATATATAACTATACGCACTCATTCCACTCTTTTTTTCGATTGTGGACTTTATCACATGTTCAAAGTGAGCAAAATAGCCTTCTGCATCTCATGAAGCTGTCATGACTCGTATTATACAAGTCGTATATTCAACCACTACCACTACAGTTGTGATTTTTTCCCTCCTCTTCTTTCTTATTCCAATCCTATTTTAACCAACCGAGGAAAAATATCTTTACCTTTCATATTCAGATGGAATATCATTCCCTCCCACAAGTCGCTGATGCTGATATTCCTAAAAAAAAGAAAGCCGAATTGAAGTGAATACAATAATGTTCTTTTTATAGAACTTTCTTTTGTGAGAAAATGCCATGATGTGGAAGGAGTCTTCTACATTATTATTGCAAGGACTACTTGAGATGCCGTCACGAACTACTGGGCTGTGGCCTAAGGTGTTCTTATTTCTTGTTGTATAGTTGAACGGAAATATGAAAAAGAATAAGGTGAAAGTTTGGAGAAAAAACTGTGGAATAATATTATAAGGGAAAAGGCTTACATGCTCAGCACGCTGTTTGTATCGAGTTTTTAGGACTCCCTGAAGAATAAAAATGAAACTTGTGCAAAAAACTTCTTGACTACTGCACATAACGTACAAGTAAAAGCACAAGCCTCTTCTATTCATATTCCGAGAGATCCACATAAACGTATAGGTTTTATACACATACACTTTAAAACTATAAACAAAAGTACTTGTACATATACGCACCAATCCGCTTGAGTTCAAGAAAAATTCAACAAACTATATATTTTTTTTCGACTACGAAATTTTTTATGTGCTTTACTTTAATTGTCTATCACCACATAACCACATACATTCATGCTCGAAATTTTTATTGGTTGCATCATTACATCACTTTAAGTGCCCAAAGGCCATATTATTTGTATCAGAAGAATCATAAAACCTACATATTTTTTGTACTATAATCCTCCCGCTTTCATTCAAAGCTTTAGCACTACATTCCCAATAAGAGATGGGAGTGAAAAGAAGAGAAAAACATGTCAATCTTTCCTGACTGCAGAGAGAAGTGTCTTATATGTGTTATTTTTTCATCTCTGACAAGCGTCAAAGAGGACGGGCAAGGCTAAAAATAATCATCACACAATGTTGAGCCCAAAGATAGAAAAAGTACATGTCGATATACAATCAGCTTGAACCTAATATTATTAAAAACAGCATTACCAAAACGTGTTTGGTTGAGAAGCAGCCAACCAGTACATGCACACACATACATATATGTATGCAACATCATTTTTAGGAATCTTGAGGAAAGTACCAAAAGGGGGAAAACGGTGGAAATGGCGTCAGTTTTCTTGCTATCCTATACCATCAGCATGAGCACATGCATTTATGAGAGACAGGAGAGAAAATAAGGTTGCCCTGTTTTATGTCTATTTGTAAAGTTACAAAAATCGTAGAGAGAACGAAAGTCTTGGTCTTAGTGGAGGTGACGAAGATATTTGATCCATCTCTACCAAACCAGCAGCAGCTTCTAACAAGAAAAAGAAAGAAGAGGCTGAGTAGTGAGACTGTGAAGACAACTCATGCAGTGTACGGATTAGACAACAGAACAGGATATGAAATGATGGAAAGATGACGAGATGAGATGGATCTCAAAAAATGAAATCTTATATACAAGGGATTTACTGCCATCCCATAACCAACAACTATATATACCCTTACAGATACACCACCACACCACAATGGCAAAGGGAAGTAAAAAATGATAGCAAAATTACGAGATGGAGAGAAAAGAGTTTTTTTGGCGAATATATGTATACGTACGTTTACCCGTGAGTACTTGTGCTCGTTGCTCCTCACTCACTCAGAGTGAACTACTGCCACAATAATATATCATCCCTGCTTTTGCTTTTTCCGTTTTTTCCTCACTTTTATATTAGATCTCTCTTGAGAAAGTGTGTTGTGCTTTCCACAAAAAAAAACTCTTATGAAATATCGATTGACACCTCCAAACACGTACGCAACTAACTCAGACGGTTGACAGCGTTTTGGTTTATCACAGTTAACGTAGTGGCAGACGTACTTTCTTTTTTCGGTTTTGCTTCGTTTCACATAATCATACTTTGTACCCATATCGTCGTGGGATTCCATCCTGAGTCTTTTCCTTAGCGCGACTCATAAACATCTGAATTGATGCACGATGCACGCCTTAATGTTATACATACGTATATGATATTGAATGGATGAGGAGGAGGACTAGACTAGCAAACATAATAGAAAAGAATAGAAGATAACCAACAACCAAGTGAATTGCGATGGACGCGTACGCGGCTAAAGAATATTGCAATTTTATGTGCTTGCTTTTGCTACACAAGGATTTACTTTAGATTACGACTGTGTGTGTTGTGTGTGCCGTGTGGGGCATGCATTCATCTTCCTCTCTATAAAATAATATTATGTAGATACCTGAATAGCTCAAGGCTTTGTGTGTCGGCACTCGGCACATACACACAATAATATCTGTATCCAATCCTCTGTACGTACACTTATCCTCTTTCCGTCAATGCTTGCTTGGAGTGGAGAGTGAAAGTACGTAATGTGTGTACACACAAGGATGACTGGCCCCTTTATATAGGATCTATAGGACGAACCATCTGTCCCACCATCCATGTCTTCTTGTCAGATATCATTTCTTTCAAGCCATCAGTTATGGATGTTCAGGTTTTGATGTCCGCTGTAAACTAACGTTTTCTGAGAATAGTTATGTGCGCACACTTGTGTACTATTTACTACTTGCACACAAATAAATTCGTAAATGTTATGGAGAAAATGTATATAAAAAGGGCACGGTTGACGGTGTAAAATTTCTTCACTTCTTTTACTGTGAATCCCACTTCGAGAGACCTGCGATATACCCCAATTGGGATGGATCGGAGACCCTCAGATCTCCACTCCAGCACACTGCCTGAGCTGGACACACAACATCAATCTGTGCTCAATTCAGATTTCCCCGAGTGCTGATGTATGTTCAACATCAGATCAAATTTACAATATTGAAATATTCAACTCAACCTACAGAGTACAGTGACATGGTCCATTTGTGTTCACTTAAAGTAACAAGCGGGCGAGAAAGCATGTTCTCAAATGGTCCAACGATGTGTAATTTACCATGCTTAAGGGATCAGAGTACATGAACGGAGTCAGTCAGTAGTACATTTGATACGTAAGTGATACAAAGTGGAGCCGTGGATAGTAGTAAAAGCCTTGCATTTATCTATCCTAATCTGATCTCGTTGAGCAAATGTATTATTTACGTTATTAATTCTCTCATGGCCTAGATACACCCCTGTACATGTTTCTTGAAAGTGATATCACTACATTTTTTGGGGCTCTACAACACGCGATTATCTTCTATAGGCCCTTTAATTTATAGATAGTATCACATTACATCTATATCAGTTCTTAGTAGAACATGTAAAATAAATAAAGAAAATTGTGTTTGTTCTTTATTAAGCGCTTTTCTAACGTCATGTCAGCATTGAATTTACTTTTGTTTTGAAATTCAAACTGATTTACTCCAGTAATTCCAATGCTTTATAACTTAGGGATTTGTTGTTTATAACTGATTTTTTGTTTGACTAAACACTCAAAATGGAAGAGTCAAGAGTGAATTAAAATAGAATGATATATATAAAGATAAGCTCATTCTTACTAAAAGCAGCTTAGATAATCAGTCAACGATCTTCTCAATTGTTTTCGTATGTATTTTTGTGCGTGATGTCATATTTCACTTGAATTCCGATACGCTTGTCATCAAATTACAGATGGTAATAAGTATTCTGTAACAAAGGTTGGAAGTTGGAATTTGGTCAAAGCGAATCCATATTGTACATGTGTATGGCATGACACAGTAGGTGAATAAAGTATAGTAGATATTTTGTTGGTAAACATATATGCCTATAGCGCTCAAGTACATACATGTTTTTACAACTACAAAAGACAATCAGTCGGTAGATGTATGATATGTCCCATTTTTACTGTCTGCTGAGCTGAAATCTCATGAAACCTGAAACGATCGCGCTATTCAGATGAGATCGGTTCAAAGTAGGAATAAGGGAGCTAAACTCCCAGCTTAGAGTATAGACCGATGGGAAACGTGGGAGTTATCAAGTACAAGAATTGTTAATTGAAACGCAGTGAAGCTAAAACGGGAAGGCTTAAATCTTATCACATGATATTTGTACCGAGTTTCCCAAAGAGAATGTGAAGGAAACCAACCAACTCATGTGTAGGGAGAAAGAAAGTAACGAAATTCATTCGAGCAAACAAAGACTTAAAAAAAGAAACACTTCCGCCGCACTGTGTGTGGAGTGTACAGGAATACATACATCATGCATACATATACATGTCACCACAAACAAGTAGAGTCCAAAATAAATTCTCAGTGACCGACCAGAACAAAGACCACCCCACTACTTATGTAGCCTTACAAGTTGGTGTACCAATGTTGAGTACACAGCTCACAATTTCCTATGCCGTAAAAAGTGCAAATGAAAACGCTTAAGCGATAAGATGAACTTTACAGCAAACATAGTGTGTTATGTTAGGATTCAAGAGGAGAGAGAGGCGCAACGAGTTTACGTAGGTGTACACGTGTATTCCCAATTTCCTGGAATCTCTTTGGAACGAAGAAAGGATAGCAATGAAAACGTTAATCATACTATCACACTTGAGTTGATGCGCTGATTCCAGCCAGATGCATTCTAACTTTTCTAACATTTCAAATTCTTTCACTTTTCGATTTTTATATATCATTACATAGTACATTTACACAGCACAGCCCTGTAGTCTGTCTTCAGCTATTTGTATTTTTGCTGAGCAGGCAGATATATAGAGTGAAACTGAATTACTGGGAGAAGGAGAAAGTTGCCTTTCTTCACTTGTTCGAAAAAGATTGATCCCTGTCCATCTCCTTCCAATTCCATTATTTGAGCTTCAGATTAATGGAATCTGCAGGAAGACTGAAGGAGCTCAGACTAAGACTTAAAATGAGATTATCAAAGCTACATACATTGGAGGAATGACTATACACTTTGAAATCCGTTTGCAACTCCTTTTTAATAGCATTATATTCATCTTATCATTTTCTAACAGCCATGTTGGAAGAATTTCTCAGTCACAAAGTCTCAGACCTAATACTGGACTAATCCGTTTGAAGTTAATACGGTGCACATTCGAAAAGGGAACTTTTTGTGTGTGCTTTGGAACCAGCAGCAGCCCAGAGTCGCATGTGTTCTTTGGTAGTTTGATGAGATATACAATGGTTCCACGGTTTTTCTTCTCTTATTTCCCACTACTGCTACCAAAAAACCTGAAACTCAATGAAAATCTTTAGCTTATATAAGTACTATTCGAATGAAACGTGCAGTTGTGCACACTGCAGCTGCATAGCATACGCTTGAAAGAAAGAAAGGGAGTTGATTTGAACCCGAGTAATCTATATCGTTGAAGAAATACATATACATACAGTCAGTCAACCGCAGAAATACAATTTGATGTAACGATACACTCCTACCGGTGAAAGCAGGAGCGTTACCGCTACAAAACCAAGTGTTTGAGTTTGGTTGTTTTTATACGTATAGCAAGTATTTCGTAAGAAGGGGGTAAAAATCTTTATTCGACTTAGTCAATAGAATACATAAATACATGCTAAGTATATGCTAAAATATTTGCTGCAAAGATTAAAATATTAGGAAAGTGCTGAGGGTTTTAGAAAGAATAAATACACACCTCTATTCCAACCATTCAAACACGCAGATACTTGATTAAATTTTAAAAGGAATATTCTATCTGGATACTTAGCATTTATATTTACATAGGCATTTTATGAACGTACTCTCGTGGTTTACGGATGATGATACTATTAACAATCTTGTTAAAACAAGTCCATAAAGCTATTCGATATGATGAGAGTGGTGCGGAGACCTGGAGTGAGTATCATCCTTATCCTTCTTTGCATTATGCGTACAAAATTCGTTTCATAACAAGATTCATAACGCATGGTAAAACATGATTGCACATAGAACTGACTGAGATTGTGATCAAACGGATCACAACATTGAAGTCAGTGAAAGCAAAATTTTGACTGCTATCATCATGGGATCACATAATATAATATATATACTAATATTATGAGCATGGAATTATCCTATAGAGAGGCAAGTCCCTACTTATCTTACGCCGTAGTGTCTACTTGAACGTGAAATAAAAAAGGCGACACGAGATCACCCGGTGTGGAAGAAGAAATTCGATGTAATGATATGAAGAATGAAAAGGAGAAGGGGGTACGATGGAAAGAGCTTCTTTGTATATTTCACATCTCCGAAAATCATCAAGTAAGCTAAAGAAGAAGAAAAAAATCTTGTGTATCAAACCTTGCTGCTTGTTCTGCTCCCCTCACTCAACCTAATCATCGTCATCATGATGATCTTTGAGTGTAAAATAGTATTCCTCACTAAAGTTCTTCCCTTTGACAAGCAGCAAACCAAAGAGTGCAATGTCTGCCTAAGCTCATATACCCCATGTCCCTAGTAAACAAACCAGTAATGCGGAAGCCACGTTAACCTTGAGTAATAACATACTGTGTGCCTTTATACTTTTTCATATTTTTGTCTCTCTCTCTCTTCTTCACATTCACACGCATACATTTCGTTAGTCATTCTTCTCACATCCCTCCTTCATGACATAACACTTTGTAAAACCTCAAAACGCACCCTCTTAATAGTTTTTCCTACAACCATTTATTGAAAGTCTTACGGGTTCAGTTAAACATTCAAAACTTTTTTTCCCTTTCCCATACACTTTTTACTTTATATCAGGGAAAACGTTTCCATTTTTACGAATAAAATTGTAGCTTTCCTAGTCGGAAATAACACGCGTGGAATATCCTATTTGATACAATATATTATTGGATGTGTATAGGAAAAGGAGCAGGAGCCAGCATCCGTGTGCAACTACGAGAAACTTTTCATCCATGTACTTATCCACTCGTCGAACTGTTACTTTCAGCTAGAAAAAAACGGTACTTTCTATGAATTCAAAAGTGCTAACCAAAAGCCTATTGCCTCCGTGTAGTTGGAAAACATTCTGCCACACACCACACGTTTTACTTGATTCAGTGTAGAACCATGAAAACGGTTCAAACAAATGCTGTTATTTTGCTTGAAACAAATGGGAAGGGAAGCGTCACATGTGAGGAATGAACTCATATCATCTGAATTGAACTCAAAAGATGGGAGAAAGGGATGGAGTGCAAAAGTGTAAGTACATATGAAACTCGGATGAAAAAAGATTTACTAAATGTGATTTCTAGTAAATTCGATTATAAATTAAACCAGGAAACTGTAATATGCAAAGTAAACGGAGAAAGGAATACACACACACATCACCTATATCAAATCATACGGAAGCTTATTGAATTCCTCTTGAATGTGAAAAAGTATAGCTACACACAACAGCCACTGCAAATCTCCGTCTTGTGGTGCACAAAGTGCTAAACTAGAAATTCAATGCCGTTGATGGCATGATGTAGTAGAAAACACAATCCTCGTTCTCGAAGAAAGATCTATAAGCAATATAAGATGTTTTATAGTATTATATGAGCTCATATATATGGTATGGTGGTGGTTGTGCTTTAAAAAACGTTTGTATTCCAAAGGAAACAGGTACAAGTGGTGTAAGTATAAGGAAATGAGGTTGTGGAAAATACGATTGGAAGCATGAATCAGTCTGTCGATTGAAAGCTCTTGTAGGGTAATGGAGAGCAGGAATATGAGAAAAGAAGGAGAGAGAACAAAGGGTAGAAACATTCCCATGCAATGTAGGAGCATACCAATTCTTTGTGTACGCATGTATAACATAAAAGCGAGGAATGTCATGTTGATAGATTGATTTGATTACCCTGTCGCTATCCTGATTTAAAAGTGAAAGTGAAAAACTCATTTCACCAGTTCTTGCGATTGATAAAATTGGAAAGTGGAGAAAAGCTTTTCTCTTAAAAAAATCTAGTGTGAGAAATTCCTACACTAAGATCAGAGAGGATAAGCCTGCTGCCTGTGCCATTTATTATGTTTTCGTAGCAAATCCATTGTAACAAACGGCTATTTTGGGAACGTAAAATAGCTCATTTTACTTCTTTCTAAATTGAGTGTCCCATTACGCAAAATAACTGTCTTAAGCATTTATGGACTAAATCAACAGCCTTGCTTTCCCTTTCCCTAAATAATTTCCTGTCTGTAAAATGTTCTCTCAAAGACTCGATATTGGCCAATAATTTCATTGACATTAATCAATGACTGTGCATCCAACACCAGAAAGCAGTTGCAAAGCTAGAGTTTCAAGCAGTGTTGAAAAGAGACAGTCGTTTATTTTTTTATATCAACTGGCAGCATAGATCTTATTCATTGAAGAATGTGAGCTGACTTTTTGATTTTCCTATGTAATTACTTAAGCTTTTATACACGCTCATACGTATCTATTTACAAAAGGTGATCCTAAATTCTGCAACTATTTCCGTTGAATTGGTATTTGGATCATCATCATCATCATAAACTCCATAGTTTTGTTTGACATGTAAAAAGAAATGTACCAATATAACACGTAAAAGTAAGTACATATAAATTGCTCATGCAGAGGTGCAAATCAAATCTGTTAGCTAAGCCCACAATTTTATTTGATTATATTGCAGCTTCTAAAAGCTGTCACTCCGAAAGTGTCATTCATCTTTCCAACTACCATTCAAAAGAACTGAGAAGATTGATATTTAAAGAACGAAGACGAGATAAGAATGATTTTCTCCCCAGAGTAAAGTCACGTATACTGTGTGTTTTTCATTTTTATAAGGCACACTCGATCTATACTGATTGTTTATATTTTGTTTAATTTATCAATTATAAAGCTTGTCTGTATATTGAACAATGCAGAACATGCGACAGGTCTATACGTTATGCATGCATAACACATTGCATATAACGGTCGTATTTGCAAGTTTTCAAACGTACTTATCTTACTCACTTTACTGTATCGTTAAATTTGAACCAAATCATACCTCATGAATAAACAAGCAGCTGCCAGAGTAGAAATGTAACAACATCAATTTATATGTTTTGCATCGTAAACTTGCTTATGGCTGTAAGTAGTATTCATTAAAATTGAATGCATTTAGTCTATCCCGTTTAATAACATACATTACGAAGGAATTATAGATTATGTTGGGAAAGGGAGTAAATCCCTGCTTACCACAACAGAGACCCTGTTTGAGTGAATATCCTTTGACTCCCTATCAGAATTCAACACCGGTTTATGATGAACAACTACCGTACAACAGAGGGGCATCACGGATTACCAACATTTTGTTTATGGTGTTCGCATTGAGTAAAAGCTCTTCATCCTTTTTGAAACTTTTGAGTCTTTTCCCTGTAAAGAGACAAGAGAAAGGTTTTTGGAAAACCTGTTTTCTATACAATAAAAGTAGAGACACAGAAAATAATGTAAAATTTAGAATCCCTCGTGCTCCGAAAACCCCTTTGCGTGTAGGGCACAGAGAGTCGACCTCGATCCTTTCAGATAAACGACAAACCCCTATTGTGAAATGAGAATTAAAATGCTATTATGCTCGCTTGGCTCCTCCTATTAATAATGCGTGAAATAAATGCTACATTAAAAATGCATGCCCTTACTCAGGAAGGATTTTCAAGGTAAACAATTGAATCCGGTGTCTACGTAGTCTATACTACTGTGAAGATTGTTGATGAGCAGTCGTTTCCCCCCTCAGCAATGTAATGTTCATTATGGTATAAACCTAGCATTTTATTTTTTATGATTTTTTCGCCTGCTGCGATTAAATGGCAGATGAAACTCTATGAACCCTTGAAAATGAATTTTGCGAGTCAAGCCTAAGCGGAAATGCTTTGAATTCATCCATCATTTCGTGTTTATAATGTATTTGAGATTCAAGCCATAAGTCATGCATAAAGGAATCTTAAGCCTGGGAAAATTGTATGAGCAAGAGCAATTGTATGTTGTATGAGCAAGAGCAAACGAAAGAATAATTATACATACGTAGATAAAATGGGGGTAAACCAAGATGCTGTTAGATGTTGATGTTGGATACACTTAGATGGTCGGGTGAAATTTACGTTGAGATTATAACACACACAGGGGTCCCCATGTGGTTATGGTATCTATGCTGGGATATATTCGGCTAACGGAGCGCTTATCTGCTCAGAAGTACTTGGGCTAACGCTAACTTATGCTACTATAGTATACTGTATGAAAGGAAGGAGAATAGAGTGAACTAGAGTCATGGGTGTCTCTCGAAGCTGAGCGGAGAACTGAATGACATCTCACACTCAACCATTTATTATATAGCTCTCTCTCTCACTTCTCAGGTAGCACAATACATTACATTACATACGTTAGTCCAGAACGGACCACATTCATCACATATCAATACAATACTCTACATTACGCCACTATGGCATCCAGGCATGTATTCCTACCCGTTATATCTCACTGCGGTGAAAGTAAAAAGAAACAAGAAAAGAAAAAGAAGTTTCTCTTAGGGTGAAAGCTAAACAATGTAGAAGGTACAATCTGAAAAGCCTAAACCTTATCAGACTACAAGTACAAGTATAGAGAGTAATTTTCATACATTTTTTGAATAATAAAAAGAGAGAAATACAAATTAAAATTACAATATTACCAAATCACAAATCATACATACATCAATGAATATTTTAGCTCAAATGTACAGAAATTCTTGAACGTTAATACCATTTTTTTCATATCATATCATATCATACACAGAAACGTCAAACCTCACCATCAAATATTATCAAAGACATGGTTATACAAAAATATTAGTAAATAAAATTAGCGTTATGACAGTCCATGTCGCGTTCAGCGTCATCGTTGGTAACAGCTGCAGTATTGGCAAATGGGAGGATTAGTATCCGTGTGGTTTTAGTAGGCTCAAGGAATCATATTCGACTAAAATATATCAATACATGAAAAAGAACATTAGAAACCATATCAAAATAAATCATAAAAAGGTTAAATTTTGAAGATGAATGTTTATTTTATATATCATCGTATCTTTTTAAAGTTGTAAGATCAAGTTAAGATGAACTATTAGGTCGTCGTACTTGGCGTCAACAACGCACAATTTTACTGCTTCAGGCTCTAGACGCATCTCCACGGAAAAAACTCAAAGGAAAAGGGCTGAGAAAAAAACGTGAGATTGCCAGGAAATGGTAGTTCAAGTCCAATACCGGCATGCAATTCCGCAACGCTAGGCCATGTAACTGTTGGGTATCCCCTGAAACATTACAAACAAAAAAAGGACAAGCAGCAAAAACAATATATTTCATTATATAATTACGCGAAGGTTTTAATGTTGAACGAAGGGATGGTCAACAGGAATTTTGGTAAAATATACTACTGTATATGGAAGAAAAAAAAGGAATTCAAATTAAGTTTTTCACATTCTGTGACCCTAAAACTTATATCTAAAAATTAATATTAATTATTTCAATCATTATTTCTTTTCAATTATTCAATCATTATTATTTCAATTCATTAATATTTTATTTTAACTTGTTTTAACCTAATAAGGCATTTAATTGAACGTTTTGGTTTTAATTTTGTTTTTAAAGTAAAAAATTGGAAAATATGGAAAATATACAATGAGGAAATGGAAAATATAAAACGAGAAAATGGGAAATATGAAATCGAAAATATAAAATGAGAAAAGGGATGGACGAAAAATGCCAATTTTCAATTAAACGCGTTTTGAATCTAACTTAACATTAAAGTATTCATGCTGGACTGCTGCGACAGTACCATACTAGTTGAAACATAATATTATAGTATCCATGCTGGACTGCTGCGACAGTACCATACTATTTGTAACTTAGCATTACGAAGGAAATAGTATTCATGCAGGACTGCTGCGACAGTGCCATACTACTTTTAAATAAACGAAGAGAAGTATCGAAGATCGTGTATTATCTGTTTTAGTACCCGTAATTTGCCTAATCAGGATATCATTCTATAAATAAACTTTTTAGTGTAAGGGACCCCGGCCGGAGGCACACCCTAGCAAGTTTTCAGGCAGAGTCCTAATAGCCAAAATACAGGTTTGTTACTCTTACCAGCGGCACTCTAGCCAAGGACAACCATCTAAATCTATATCACTCGCATCATATTGACAGGGAAAAAAGTTTTACTTACTACGAAATAAAATTTAAATTAAACGAAAATGAATCTAATTAAGACCATATTTTCTTGAATATTTATCATTACAAGGAAAAGTAAAAATTGAAAAAGGAGAAGTTCAACATCTCCAGTAATTTACATTAAGTATAAGCAAAAAGACCAATCAATGTTAAACGCAATCACGAGAAAAGTAACCAATTTGACAACATTTACGACAATGACCTTTTCTTACAGTAGCTCTACAATGAGACACTCGTGTTTTATTCAAATAAAAAGTCTGTTCAGGTACGCTACCATTACTTATTCTTGGATTGGTAGGAGGTATGTCAATTCTAACGTTCACGGTTGCTACCCTAGCTGGAAGTGAATTTGTAGTGATAGAGTCAAGAAACTCAGATAACTTTTAATTTAAATATTCTATTTGCGTCTGAGTAAGGCCACTCAACTCAGGGTCAGTGAAACTGATCATGGGTTGTTGTGCCATGAAGATGTAAATGACTAGCAAGCTACAATAACCTCAAAAGTTGTAAGGGACTCTGAACTAGATGAAATGAACTAGACGTATTTTGTGTTGGTAAAAAATGTATTGTATGTTTGTATGTAAATCATGTGTGTCACTAGCCTCAAATAAATTGAAAGTCACCGAAGAATTTGAGTGCTGACTCAGTCTGTATGTAAATCGTGTAATGTTATATTGGGATCTTTAGTAAAATTCTAATAAGCTAGCTCGTGAAGGTAGAACTGTCAGGTTGAACAGAATTGAAAAAGGTGTTGTTGAGTATAATATTTAAATCTAAAAAAGTCAAAATTGTTTTGTGCAAATCGTTGCAAATTAGTAGTGTTCAGCTTGGTTTCTTTTCAGATGATTCGTCATCTCTTAACGAACAAGCGTTGTTACTAGTGTTGAGAGACATATGTAGAATTACTAAGTATGATTACAATAATCCAGGATTAAAAAGGGAGACAAGTCTATTGGATTTGACAGAGAATGAGAAAATGTGTGTTTGGTGTTTTTCTATTTTTAGAGTTCTCATTAGAATACTTCTTGTTTTTAAGTATATATGTATGTAGTGTGAACTTGCTAATTTTTTGCCTCAAGGAAAAATTAAGTGAGTGTCTTATTCTCACGTAGACTGAAACCAAAAGCTATTACTTCTGTATGTTTTACTGAAAAATGTTTAAAGAATATGTACTAATGAAATTTGTTAAAAAGGAGCTGAAAAAAATCATGTGGAATTCAAAAAGTCTATTAAATGTTACTTGGATTCTTGCCTATTGGTTACAGAAAATGAAAATTAGAAAAATCAGAAGTATCATCAATAAAAAAAGATCGTAGCATGAGTAGCATATGCCAAACTACATCATCATCAAATAAAATTTTGACTTAACTAGTATTATGTACCCCTAACAAGCATGAAAAAATATTAATATCCTATCATATCAAGTTAAAGGTTAGCTAGTTACCGCCTGAAGCCGTCAGCATTTGTGTTTTAAAAGATGGAGGTACAAATGAGGTATGTCTGAGGTAGCCACCTCATAAAAAGTATAGGGAAGAAAAGGTTAGAGGAGGAGGTAATTAAGTTTCTCATCAGACCTTCGATAAAGATGGTAAAATCCTCTTCGATTTGGAGATTTTGGCGTGAACTGGAGGTGAGGTTGATGGATGATAATTGTTGATCCCAAGGACGAGAGTCGGGATTACCACTCGTTTGGTCCAGGTCTGGGTCAGACGTCGACTCCAGGCAGGTTTGGACCCAATTTTGAGGGAGGAGGTGGTCAAAACTGAGAAAAAATTAGAAAATTATTGTGTGCACACATCTCAACTTAAATTTTGACACCCCTTCTGCATATTCCCCAAAATAATATAATTTAATATTTCCTTCACCACCTTACCAATACCAATACTATCAACACTTTTAAAAAAAATTAAAATCACAACTTTTAGATGAGATTGGAAGAGAGAAAAAATGATGAGAAAAATCCACCAAAGGCACATCCTATAGGTATGGGTTGTTGCTGGAGGCTGGCTCGCTGCAACTTCTTGTGTGTGTGTGTGTGGATGAGTGAATGCTCTCCCAAAAAAATAGTGACCCGCGGCGGCGGCGATAGCGAGGCGGCTTCCTCACAGGTTAGTCAAAGGTACAACTCGCCATTTATAACACACACAGGGGTCCCCATGTGGTTATGGTATCTATGCTGGGATATATTCGGCTAACGGAGCGCTTATCTGCTCAGAAGTACTTGGGCTAACGCTAACTTATGCTACTATAGTATACTGTATGAAAGGAAGGAGAATAGAGTGAACTAGAGTCATGGGTGTCTCTCGAAGCTGAGCGGAGAACTGAATGACATCTCACACTCAACCATTTATTATATAGCTCTCTCTCTCACTTCTCAGGTAGCACAATACATTACATTACATACGTTAGTCCAGAACGGACCACATTCATCACATATCAATACAATACTCTACATTACGCCACTATGGCATCCAGGCATGTATTCCTACCCGTTATAAGATTGAGATGAAATTGAAGACATCTAAAGTAATTCGGCTTTACGAAATGTAGAGCATTTTCACTTACCTGCCTCCAAAATAGCAACCTTTTTTTTGTCCAAATGTCTGGCAAGGAATAACTAAGCATTTATTAGCTCATTTAATGTCCCTTTGTATGCATTCTACAATGCTCTCATTTATATATCGTCGCCATTTCATTTCACTGTCTCAAAGACCGTTCGTAATAACAGTATTTCTCTCCACCCATTTCAGCAACACTGTGTCCTTTCTGGCTCTCTAAATTCTGCAGCGTGCATACGCCATACGCACCATACTTTTATAGTATAGTATAAGATACGTCCACAAAATAAAACCAACTAAATAAAGTAACAACTACTCAGCTTTTCTCGAAATAAGAAGAAAGCTACATATTTATGTATGACCACTGGATTTCAAAACGTAATCCTTCCAAGAAAGTCCAGCTCAGAGTTGGGCAGTACTGCTGGCCAGGAGAAAAGTCTTGATCGTAACTCGACTCGGCTAACATTTCTACACATGAGACAAAGACAAAATGCCTCTACTGTATAAACGTGTTTTTTTTGGCTGAAAGTTGTATGTTAACTGCAATACAAGGATTCTAACCTTATTTCATGAAATTACTTGCTGAGTTTATGTTTATGTATGTAGTTACAAACACAACTACAACACTTTATGTGACTAACTTGGTTTAAATGTAGTAAGTTGGTTTTAATTGAAAAAATAACATGATTTCTTTACTCTTAAACATTCAGACAAAGAAATAGGAAACCGGGAAATTCTCATGAAACAGTATTTTATGCATTTGACTTGACTTAGATGCAAGTATTCAATGATCAGAATTTTTAAAGATTTAGCAACTAAATTCCAATCTGGATAGGCGTGTATATAATTTTGTAATCATTAATTGAAACTATCGATGAATGAATAATAGAATGTCATTTTTTAGCCTCATCAGTATGAATTTAATATCTATCTACACTTTGAAGGAGAAGGAAAGAAGGTCCCATTTTGCAATTGGACAGATAGCAATCCAACTTATATGCCCATTGCATACATAGGCACTTAAAGAACTTGTGAATGGAAGCCTGATAGAAGAAAAAACTTAGAATAGATGGCCGTGAGGCAAGAATCTATGAAGCTTTTCACGACACTTTGCTTTTGAACCACTAGCACTTACTTTAGTGAATGAATAGTTTGTAGTGCAGTGTTTTTGTCGGAACGAGCTCATAACTTGCTGTTAATGGTTCCTTAATTCTCATCAAAAAACTACTAAAACGCCGTCGGCAGGTTCTCACTTGACTCTTTATATCCATTAGTTTCAGGATCGCTGGAGAAAAATATCGAGCATTAGCCAACTGTGCAAAAGTACACTTACTATACCCCTTATACCACTATGTATACGCAATGGAATGGAATGGAATACATTTAATTTTGGATTGAAGAAAGTTAATTATGCTTTCTCCAACACCTGCCTCGCAATCAGCGGGGACACCATGAATTAAATGAACTTGAAAGTGTATGAATATCTACTTAAGAACTAGAAATTATGCGTAGGTTGACTGATAGTGGCAAATAAATACATATACGAAGGGATTATCAGAAATATCCGGTCAACTTTGATAACGATTATCTCAAAGAGGACTTCCTCAAATACAATGTTCTGCATATCCTCTGAAAGATAAAGATTATGGCTTTTGAATGATGGGTTGCTTGTAGTAGTAGTCATTTGCTTTGTAGAGTTAGAGCTGGAAACGTAAACGCGAATGTTTTTTACAACGCAAGATATTCGTGCGCAGATGAAACTGCATTTTTGAGGAGCCTTTCTTCGCCCTTAATTAGAAAGGAGCTTCAAAAAGATGGTTTTGATCCATTGCCAGTGCGATCAACTAATATTTAGTGGTGCAAGCGATTTCGTAGTGGTGACTCATCGCTAGAAAACAAGACAAACCCAGGATGACCTTTAAGTTTGACTGACGACAGATACGTAGCTAAAACGAAAGCTGTTGTTGAAAGGGACAGACGACTCCTGTTGCGGGAAATAGCAGAAAAGGTCAATATAAGTGTCATGTCAGTGTTGAGAATTCTACATTTGACTTTGGGTCTATACCTTCGCTGTGCAAGGTGGATTCCCAAACTGCTCACACATCAACAAACGAAATTTAAGTGCAAACAAATCCAAGAAAATCTCAACCTCGGATCTCAGGATAGAGATTTTTTCTGGGGCAAGGTGTGACTGGGGATGAAAGTTACCTTCATCCCTATCAGGCAGAGACTAAAAGACAGTCATCACAATGGCTCCCAGCTGGTTCACAACCCCCTTTAAAAACATGTTTAAAAAAAGTGTAATTTCATGGCTTGGACATAGAAGCCCAGCATTCTTCTCTACTGGCATCTCGGCTCTTGAGAAAAGGTGGAAAATGTGTGTGCAAGTTGGGGGAGACTATGTAGAAAAAATTGATTGAATATGTCAAGTCGTTATAAAATGAGAGCAAAATAAAGTTGACCGGACATTTCTGATAATACCTACGTACATATCCTGTGCATAGTAAATTTGTTAGAACTATATATAAGTAGATTCATCATCACATTTGGAAGGCATGATTTACAGAATAAATCGTTACATATAATTTATACTAATTTCCACCATCTGCGACTCTCTACTCCTCCTCACATAGTGTATGTTACATTTAAAAATTTATATGATTAAGCTTTTGCATTAAGTGAGACGATATGGGTAATAAAGACGTAACTTCCAGTGTTCCAGTCAGAAAAATTGAATTCAAAGGTCTCAATAAAATATATACTCAGAGTACACAATTTCCTATAATCAACATAATACACCGACCTACTTCGTATCTAATCATGGTGATCCAATGATGTGAGTTGAGTTGATTTCTGCAATCGTAATTCACGATATGATATATGTATATATATAAAACTCTGTCTTACCACGTACTTAACGTATAAACCCGATATCCGCACAAATCACATAAAAAGCACTCAAAAGCCCATGACCAGGATAAAAATGTTATTTTGCGTATGAAACAACTAATGTTGAGTGAACCAAGTCCTACCATACATACATACATATGTATATCTATATAATGTCTTCTGCTTTTAGGTAAAAGCAATAATACATTTTGGTAGGCGGGGAAGCCCATTCTCATTTTCTTTCTTCCCCTATTCCCAACATGATATAAGGCACACACAATAATCTACATTCTATTGTATGGAGAAAGCAATTAAGAGATGATTTAATGTTCACATTCCACCTCCAATGAAAGTGCTTTCACTGCTTTCTCTCGGGTAATGATACATAAGACTTTTTAGTTGTACTACTACTGCTACTATTTCATACATTTATCCGCTATGTAGTCCTATGCTACTATGTGGTAGAATGAGGAAGGGAGACTGATATAATAAGGTGAAGCTTTTAGTCTTAACATTCCTTCCTCCGTCCGAGAGAGAGTATCATGATCATCATGATCATGACTTGTGAGGAGACACTTGCCCAGTGGCTGTGACCACTTTTCCCTCATTGTCTCTCCCATATATGAAGAAGGCTGCAGGCTCCCTTTATGTACGTATAGGGAAAAGATGAGCATTGTACAAAGTATGAAAGAGCTTCTTGGAAACTGTTTCCTTTGCACTTTTCTTTATTGCGTACCGTCTCTCATTGAAATGGTCAGCTTCTCATTGTGCCGAGCCAAGAGCATGTATTAAACAATGAACTTTTGGGGGTTCCTTTTAACAAATGTTGTGGACTCGCTACAACGCGTTGTACACTTAAGACAAGACACTTAAATGGAGTTGAATTTTTTAAATACTACACAACAGATAGACATGACATGATTCTTATTCAAAGTTTCACTACTCTACTGAATGGGCTGAAGAATGTTTTGAATCAAGCAGGGGCGGAAAAGTAGGCGGTGCATGCGGTGCGCCGCACCCGGGCCCCGGGGCCCTTGTAGGGCAGAGGGGCCCCGGGGCTTCGAAAGTCAGACCCCAATATCAAGGACAAAAAATGACCAAGTTCATCATAAATGTTATTTCTGATGGAGTTAAGTCTAAGATCGCAATGTCTGACTTTTTTGAGACAATTAAAAACGTGTACAATTTCTTCCATGTAAGTGGAATTAGATGGAAAGAAATTGAAAACATATACAAATAGGGAAGCTCATTGAAACTACAAAGCTCTTCTATTACGCTGAAGCAAGTTTGCGAAACCAGGTGGGAAGCTAGACATGCCTCAGTCTTAGCTATAAAAACGCGATACACTGACATTTTGAAAGCTTTGTCAAAAATTGTTTTAACATCGGTCAAGAAGGACGAAATTGAAGAAGCCAAAGGGATAAAAAGTAGAATCGAGAGTTTTCAGTTTAGTATTATTTTAGTGTTTTGGGAAAAAATATTAAGGTCTTTCAATATTCTAATCAAAGAAACTCCAGTCTTTTGAAATATCGATGGATGTATGTGTAGAAATGTGGCAAAACGGAATTGGAAGCTTAATACAAGTAAAGAATGATCTTTTTCAAATCAAAAACGAATCTGCTGAAATCGCTAAAAGATAGGGAGTGCCGACCGAGCTTCCAGTTTCACGTGCAATTAGGAAAATAAAGTTTTATGATGGAACAAGTACTTATACCGCACGTAAGTCAGTGCTTTCAGAGGAGGTAATTTTTATCGACACACTGATTCGGGTCGTTGAAAAATTAATATCTCAAATGAGAATCCAATTTGAAAGCACTCTAGCAATTTATCAATTTCTTATGCAGTCTAAGATTTTAAGCATGGAAGACAGCGAACTGTTGGGATATGTCAACCGTTTTTGTATGGACTACAAAAATGATGTGAGTTCTAATTTTTATAACGAAATACTTCATTTGAAGGCGTGCATGAGAACTGAGCTAAGAAATACTGACAAGATTTGCAACTTACTGAATCTTCTTATACGCTATAACTTGCGTGAGTCATTCCCTAACTTGGTCACAAGTTGCGTGCTTTACTTAACCTTGCCCATTTCTGTCGCGTCAGCAGAAAGGTCTTTTTCCAAGTTAAGATTGATCAAAAACTACTTGTGCAGTAAAATGTTAGAGGATAGACTTTCAGGCATTGCTATATTAATCATAGAAAGTGACCGAGCACAAAACCGTGAAGTTGATAAAATGATCGATACATTTGCCCAAAACAAAGCACGACGTTGGCCGATTTAACTTCTCAAAAAATTCAACCTAATCAGCATGCTAGTCGTATTGGATTTAACCTTAAGCTCATAGGTATGTTTGACTAAGTTAAGTTTTAAATATTTATGTAACTAAACTGTTTTACTTTTATGCATTAGGCATGACTAAGTTGTTTCACTTTTGTATATGCCGTTGAATTGTTTGTAATTAAATAAGAGAAAAATAAAATTCTGAACCCCTGTTACATTGCTTCTTCCTGCTTACAAAAGCTGCTTTCTGTTTCTTTCTTTGAATTGAATATACTTGAAAATATTTAGCACACAGATAAGCACTATGAATATTTAGTTTGAGGTATGAAGGGCCCCACGGTTCATCTTGCACCCGGGCCCCTCAGCCTCTAGTTTCGCCCCTGGAATCAAGATAAGAATGGATGTGCTATGTGCTTACTTAACGGAACTGCTGCATTACTGAAAAATGTCTTCGGCTTACACCGGATATCGATAGAAGCTATAGAACATAGGGCAATGACCTGAATGACCTACCTGATGCTTATAAGTAATCAGCGATTTTGATTTGTAACAAGAAAAGTTGAGAATGTTGAGACCCTACTAACTAAAATTCTTCATGTTCGGCCAACTTGCATCTTCCAAAAGACACTTGAAACATGTTACAACTTTGCAAAAAAATATCCTGAAGAACTAACGTTAAATCTTAAATCTGTCAAAGAATTGTTTATAACTTTGATTCAGGTTTTACGTTACGTTCTTTCGTGTTTCGAACAACTTAAAAAATAATTGTGTTGTGAACAATTTTACGATTTTACAAGGTAATTTGGTTGCGTATTGAAAGGGAAACCAAAACATGTTGATTTTCTTAATATTGGGAATCGTAGCCGAGTGCTTTTTAAAAGTGCAATGTTATCAATCCGAATATTCGAAACCTACATCTGACTCAGGAGTTGTTGAATGGTAAGTCAATCCGCGCTTGTTGGTTTTTTATTTGGAAGTTAGTGTAATTTATTATCGTTGATTGTGAAAAAATTTAAGAGATTGATAAGTCCACTTACATGATGTAAATGATTTCCGTTATCCGTAGGCTAAAACCGGGTTCCAAAGTTACATTCGATGCTCCAGAAGCACCTCATACGGGACTCTTGAATCGACTGCATTGGGTTGAGAAGAATGAACGAAGCACAAGCCGTAATTATACACTGTGGGAGAAAGCGGATGTGTACTTGCTGGAATGGCCAGGTTTGCTTAAGGATTGTTATATGTTGATATAATTTAGAAGTGTCAGCAGAATAAATTATGTGTCTTAACCCGGATGTACTCTTGGTTAACTTTTTAGGAAATATTACAGTATTCAACTCGGAGAAACCAGTGGTAAGACAAAAACAAGGCAATGCATTATTGTTGTGAGAGCACTAAAAAATGCTAAAAGTAGAATTTACTAATGCTTCTAATTTGTCTATAAAACAGGTTAAATGGGGAAGAGATCGTGCAAAATATGTCGAGGATTATTGTGCGGAGGAGTTTACTGGGATAGAAATGAGAGCTTATGCATAGTATGTCAATAATTAATTTTTTGGGCTGAAATCATTTAACCATGATTCACAATATATATACTTTAATGATACAAATCTAGTGAAATTTATAATATATGTATGTTGTATTTTAGCAAGTACGTGTATTTAACGTGGGGTCCTTACCGTCTTACTAGAACGTATTCTCCTCCATTAACTGTCCCGAGATCTATACTACCATTTAATACTATTGGAAAACTTTCTCAAGAAAATACCTATGAAGAAAACGAGCTAAATGTTATTACAGTCTTTGACATTGCATTCAGTTTTGACTCGTTTCTTCTGGCTTTCTCTGATGGAGTCATTAAAATTTCTGGGTTGGAAATGGGTTGGGCAGAGCTTTCTCGAACTCCTAAAAGACCATTAAAATACGCGCTGTCAAAAGGTAGAGTGTTTCTAACTTCCAGGAATAATGATATGAAAATCTGAAGTTTTTTTTATAGAGTGAGTAGTTCTAAACTTTTGATATGGTGTTAGGTGTCGATCATGGAGTGAATAAGTTTGTAACACAAAGTTGTTGCACGAAAACCGAGTTTTGTTCTTTTGGAGATGTTGTTATCGCATATCGAGAGCAGTCTCATCCTCACTTGTAAGCTAATATTCACTACTTCCCTGTTTTCTATTGCCATTGATTATAAAATGCGGGCAGTGATCGTTTGGATTACCTAAACCTTTGAAAGCTAATTCGTTTTTACAGAATATATATGTCAAAAAATGGCGGTGAGTCCTTTACGCGATTGGAGCCAATGTCATCAGCATCTGGATATCTTAAAGTTGTGCTTTCGTACCCTGAACATGATCAATTGGTCATCTTCCACGGAAATTCTAGCAAGGTATTTTCTTTATATACACACAAGTAGATGTAGTTTGTGTGTGCGTATTGCTATTTATACTTACAAGATATATCGTTTTCTTTATAGGTCGAATTAAGCCGTTTAATTTTGCTTAAAAATGGGAGCAGTCATTACCAAAACACAAAGAACAAGCCCACATTAACCTTAAAAACTAATGGAAGTCTACAAGGGAGTCGATTGGGGGCCGAAGCGTCATTTGTAGTATGGGATGACTGCAATGTGTGGTATTCGTCAAATATAGGTATCACTGCATAATTAGAACAAATCCTTATAATCTTTGTATTTCTGTTCTATTTCAATGTTTCAACATTTTGTTCTTTTTGCCTCAGGTTTAAATGTGTCCAAATCATTATTTTACGTACACAAGAAAATCATTAAACCTGGAAAGAAGACAGCTAAGCATCATATCATTCCAGAATATTGTATGTTTCGTAAACACTCGATCCTCGCTTACGGTAAATATATATAAAATACGGTAAATCGTATTTTAGAAATTATCAAATGGTGCTACATAATCATGAGCCTTGTGTATTTATTAAAGGCAAAACGGGACAATTCGGCTTGTTGGATTCTAATAATGTGTTCTATCTTGGTATTGACACAAAGACTGACCTTTCCCAACTCGTCGCCCTACAGATGGACATGAGTGCGATGATTCGCAATACAAAGTTATCTGTCACACCTTACTTTGACATGCTAAATCTGCCAAGTAATTTTGTCATGTTATTCTAAACCTTATCCAGTTATCCAATTTCTTGGATGCTGAATGAAACTAACTAATTTTTGTGTAGAACTCCTGTATCCTCCTAAATTCCTCCGGATTCCAAAAAAGTTTCAGGGCGAGAAATATGAAAAGCGGTTGGGAATGAGACTACTGCCTAAGAATGTTTACCCTTCTGATTTCATTCTATCATTTTATGAAGAAAGAGTTGAACTTCCAGAAGCTCAACAATTTTTGGCCCTTTCACCTTGTCAGGTAAAGATTTTCAAGCAATTTTAAATTTCAGAAAGCATTTTCAGAGTATATATTATGTAATCCGTAATAATATTATTCATTTTTAATGCTCTTCAGACCTCGAGTCTGCAGGTAAATAATTCAATTTCTCAGAAACGAAAGTTCTACTCCCTTCCATTGTCTGGGTTCATATGGTTCAGTATCACCTTCAAGTCTCGTCTAAATAATTTGAAACAACTTTATTTCGAACCTCGAAGAATTTTGAAATATTTGGACATTAAAATCAAACCAAATACAATCGACATGGTGGAACAAGAAAATCCTCGTTATTGGATCAAATATGTAACTATAAGCGCTACAATGTTGTAATCACATCTATCAATATTTAGACAAATCAAGTTTTACATAATAATTTATTACTGTTTCAAAATCAATGATTTAACAGAACGTCACTGTACGACCAAGGACTGCGTCGGCCATAAACAAATTGTTCAGAGTAATGTTTTACACTAAAAACGCACTACGCTGCAACCAACAACCTAGAGTTCCCATCTACATTAAAGTTCAAGACAAAGCTACAGCTAACTCCCACCTGCCATCGGACGACGATATGTTAGTCTAACAAATATGTACATGTATCAAAAGTAGTCAATGCTAAGATGTCAGGAAATATATAATAACGAATGATACTTTATTGTCATTTAATTTAGGAAGGAAACCGTCTACTTAAAGTCTGTAACAGGAGATGGCGAAGCGGAGTACTTGGACACAAGTAAAATGGGGGAAACAATTAAAGTGGATACATGTCCACTAACAAAAGGTTTAAAAACTGGAAAGTAAACTAATATGAATGAATTAATAGTTAATTAATATTTGTTTTTGAGTGAATATTTAGAATGCGTTGAATAAATTAAGGCACAACGACTTCATTGTCAAGTTCACTATGTTTTCGTTTTTGAGGGCTGGTCTTATTGCGAGCCCCATTTTGGTAACCATTATTTGACATGAACTCGGTTAAATAATTTCTACACTGAGAAGCTACCTCGTCTTTGCCTTGGTTCGCGTCAATTACAATAACCTTCTGATTAGCAATAAGTCTAAAGTTTTCGCTTGTGTCACCGTTAGATGAAGGGCCAAGATTCCCCACTTTTCCTTTGACGAGCCAATCTTCATAAGCTTCATGCAATTTTTTCAAATAATCAAAAGGAACGGAAGACTCTTCTTCTCTCCCCCGTTGATTCATTCGTTTAAAAACAGTTTCCGGAGCAGTGCGCAAATATATAATGAGATCTAAGTTTAAGTCAAAATGTTCTTCCATCCAATTGTGCCATTCTGACAATACAGCAAACTCTTCCGGTTGTAATTTTCCTTCGCGGCGAGCCAGCTCAGTGAAACAGTATCTAATAAGTTCAAGGGTAGGTTAAATACGTTATTTAACATTTTGTAAAATGTATACTGGCTTGTTCTTGTTGATTATAATATCAAACCTGTTATTTTGCAGGGATCGTTCCATGATTCGAACTGTTCCGTGGTGACTTCCATCAGACTCGCTCGTTTTGCTTTCCTTTGGCCTTTTAATAGTTTCCATCAGTCTTGTAAGCTGAACATAGTGCTGGAACATAAAGTTGTTTTTCACAGGATCCTCATAAAACATTCCTAAAAGATTATGTCCTTGAAGATTAGTCCATTTTTCCAAGGGTTCAGGCACCAGCTCAACTTGGAAGCTAAAGTCAGTCGGAAACAACTCCTTAAGTTTCGACACCAAAGTGCTTTTGCCAGAAGATATATTCCCATCCACTGACACGGTTATGACGCGCTTTCCATTACTTTGGTTTGGCATCTTCCAGTTTCTACTGCTTCTTCTGCTACCCACAAAACTTCTGGACAGGATTGGATTTGAAATTCGAAACTCGGAAATATAACTAAACTTGAAAAAACAAAAACTGGTAACGTGATTTCTTATCGCCAACATTGACAACAATGACCTTCAACAAGAAATCAGCAATCAAACCACACACACTAGAGCTCGGTCGATGGAAACAAATATGACTTTATTTGACATCTAATATCTAAGCAATACGCATTTTATTTACCTACAGATTGTCTTTGTGACTGTACAAGGGGTTTCCGCCATCAACAAACACAACTGGGACAGAACAGTGTATCCAGCAGCAGATACATATAATATTTATTGAGCAGGTGCACCGAGGTCTCAGATACAACGTGTGAATGATGTAAAGGCATAGAAAAAATCTCCCACCATTCCCAGTTCCAGCAGTTCTCAAGTCCAACATATCTACATTCTATGGATGTTTAGGTATTTGTCCCATAACATTTGTAAATATTATTATCCACATCAGCTCTGTCGAGCACATGATTCTGATCGGATTTATGTTAGATATCATCAATTGTCATTTGTCATCAATCAAGGTTTTCATTTTCAGTTCAACTTCTGCTACCAGCTGTCCGAACCGAATACTGAAGACAAATCTCTCCTCAACTCCATGTTTCCCCAAGATTGAAGATCACAGATCAATCATAACTAAAACAAACTACTGGAGAGATTAACACCTAATCGGCCATCAGTCAAAACCTTGGATTCGAAATGTGTGTTTGCTACGCTTGTGCTGCTGAGGACGCTGACATGATGGTGGTTTTGATGTGGTTATGTTTACCATTTCATTTCCTGAAGATCAAGGGATAAAACAATGAATAGCTTTGAATTCGAAGGTGTATTTGGTTTCGCACATAAAGCAGTATGTGCGTTTTTTGCGTTGTGCAGTGTTGTATGCCTTGCATTATGTACATATGTATTGTTAAGCAGATAACGATAATCTCAAGAGATAATCTCAAGTGTATAAATCATATATTATACTCATCATGAGTTTTTAAATAGTTTTATATACTACGTTGTACAACACTTGGTGCTCTGTCTGTTGTTCTAGTCTATAATCAGTCAGTATTTTGAAGTATACAGCAGCAATGCGACTTAGTCATCAATCATTGTAATCCTAGCGTGGTGTATTATATGGTGGTGGAGATAAATAGCAAAGCCAAAAGTGAAGTATGCAAGAAAGAGAAACAACAGTGGTCAGCACCAGCAGCAGGAATCATTTAGTGAATCGGTCTCACAGAAAGTTTGAACTACTACTAAGGATGAAGGATTAGAATGAAGAAAGAGGAGATCAAGTGCGGCTACCCATATCATTTGCCACTCTATATGTTTACATTTTAAATCTGTGTTGGGTTGTGGTCTGTAAACGTGCATCTACGTACGCACACGTACGTAAGTATTGTGTTTCAAAACCCAAGTTAAGTTTGGGGTTAGTAGGTTAGATAATTTGAAAACGAATGTACTAAGATGGAAATCTTTTTATAATGCTCCATTCTATCATTCACACGTATTTGTTTTGATGCCTAATTTTACCAGACTAATCTCACCTTATCACTGAATGTGAAGAGTTTTATAGTGATACTAAAACCACTTTACTGACACTAGACTCCATTTGGATTGCTTTGCTCGCATGAAGACAATAGAGAAACTATTGCCTTTTCTTGTTGTCAAGATATGGATTAAAGCTATAATCCTACAATCCTGATATGGAATAGACTTCGACTTCAGTTTTTCAGCCATAACAGACTAAGACTATTTGTATAACAGCTTCATTTCCATTTTTGGAAAGCGCACTGAACTTGCAACTAACTGAAACCTGATAATGGATATGAGATATGAGTTGGTAAGTTTTTGAATGAGTATGCGTACTTGTACATGTGAAAAGCAAATCATGATTACATTATATGCAGTGAGTTACAAGGTTTGCTTAAAATTTGTTTTATTTAATAGCACAAAATGAGCCAAGTTCAGCTATAAACATGTATGGGGATTTAATTGACAACCTAAAGCGAGGAGAAAACTAGAAACAGGGTTATCTATAACTTCATTATTAGACTTGTGTACCTTCACTTCAACTCTCACCCATTTTCAATCCAAAAGGGTTCTACTTCAGTCGTTTTTAACTTCCGTCGACTGCTAAACTATAGGGCTGTAGGGTATAGGGCTGTGACGCTCAATAAAATGATTTCGATGCACATGCTGTCCTTAATGTCAATGACACTATGTATGTAAATCAGTAATTTATTATAACCATTCATTCAACTAAATGCAGATTTTTTTGAAGATAATTTGACGGAATGTATTCTTTCTGCTTGTGTAGATATGTGTCATGGGAGTTATTTAGATGACTTGGATGAGCCTTCAACAATGTGTTCTAAACCACCAAGTGATGATCAAAGCTGCAGTTCCAATTCAAGAATTCTGGATCTAGAAGACAGAATAAGAGATCTGGAATCTCGAGTTCCTAAAAATTATCCAGAAGTAAAGTTTTTAACATATAAGGACAGAAAACGGATTTTGGTAAGTATTGTTTAATATTGTATTTCTATTTAAAAATATTCTTAATATTCTAACCTTTTATATGGCGAACAACAATGTTAATTTGTAGTTTGATTTGTATATGTGCCATAGATAACTGGAGGTGCAGGTTTTGTTGGATCCCATCTTGTTGATCGCCTAATGTTGGATGGTCACGAAGTGTCTGTAGCTGATAATTTTTTTACTGGAAGAAAACGAAATGTTGAGCAATGGATAGGCCATGAAAATTTTGAACTCATAAATCATGACATCGTTAACCCATTATATATAGAAGTAGACGAAGTATACCACCTCGCTAGTCCTGCTAGTCCGCCTCATTATATGTTCAATCCGGTTAAGACTATTAAAACCAATACAATGGGTACTATCAACATGCTAGGTAAGTCGTGAATATAGTAATTTGGGTGGTTTATGTTCGAAATATCTAGTTCTATTGAATGTGTTTTCCATGCTTCAAATGTTAAATTTTATACATATTTTATATAGGCTTAGGTAAACGGGTAGGAGCAAAGGTTCTTATTGCCAGTACATCGGAAGTGTATGGTGATCCAGAAGTGCATCCACAGCCTGAATCTTACTGGGGTCATGTCAATCCAATCGGACCTAGAGCGTGCTATGACGAAGGCAAACGTGTCGCAGAGGCATTGGGCTATGCTTATGCGAAACAGGAAAATGTAGATGTCAGAGTTGCCAGAATTTTTAATACGTACGGGCCACGAATGCATATGAACGATGGGAGAGTTGTGTCTAATTTTATACTTCAATCGTTACAAAATGAAACGATAACTGTAAGTTCTAGTACATTTACAGCAAAGGTTAATAATTTGAAATACCCTTAATTATATGGCTTTGTTTCCTCCACAGATATATGGCAGTGGGAAACAAACTCGCTCCTTTCAATACGTTTCCGATCTAGTCGATGGTCTGATCGCCTTGATGAATTCAAATTTTACTGAACCTGTGAATTTAGGGAACCCTGAAGAACATACTATAGAAGGTAGTTTTAAAAATCATTGGATTTTGCTCTACTTTTAATTCCCATTATTTGAAATCATCACCATTTTATTTTTTCAATTTTCAGAGTTTGCCTTTAAAATCCGAGATCTTGTCGGAAACACAAATAGTGAAGTAGAACATTTAGATCCAATGGAGGATGATCCCCAGAAACGCCGTCCCGATATATCACGAGCTCAGAAAGTACTTAAATGGACGCCAGTAGTACCTTTGAAAGATGGATTGCAAAAAACAATAGAGTATTTTCGTAAAGAGCTTCTCAGGTCAAGTCATTCTGAAAGGAATATATTTCACCCTGAAGAACTCCTCCCTGAATCATTTAACAAAAAATGAGTTCCTCCGTTACTTAATTAAACTTCACATATTATATATTTTACCCAATACCAATGACTTCAGTTCTAGTTTTACTTTAACAACTAACCAAATCGAAACGAAAAGTTATATGTATTTATTTTTTTCCGCAGTAGTAGCAGTAGCGTATATAATATTGTTTTTATTAAAGTTGATAATAAAGAATCATGACTGACTATCAAAATATGTTGATTATAATCACAACCCAAATACTATTCAAACTATTCATATAAACTACGAATGCTAAATGTTTGGAGCATCAAATCATCAAAAGATATGCGTAGTAAATAGTGAACAGCATAAAGAACGAGGACGGCATATCATGCAGTCAGCATTGAGCTTACTTTGGTACGCGGATAAATGCACAAAACAACAACAGCAGAGAATATACAGATCTTTTCATGTGCCTCGTCAAATGCATGGATGCATTTGACAAATTTCTTCTTTGCCTGACAATCAAAATATTTCTGATTGATTGATTGATTAGTTAGGAAGCGAAATCACAAAGACAAACTGTTGAACACTGACGAGCTGTGAACATTTGATTAGGATTAGTGTCATTAATCTGTCGGTGATCGGGTTTTGGTAAGTCGACCGGTGAGCGGAAGTTCACTGAATTTCATTTCTAAACTTGAAGGATTTATGAAATAGATGGAAATCTATGATTCGTGATCTAATTTGACATATTTGTGTAGTTTAGTGTCGCCAACAGTCAACATGGAGGGAAGTGAAGAGGGTGCAAGACGGAAAGGAAAACAGACAGGAAGGTTCTCGACCTCGACAACACCAGTGTTTGTGAATACTGAGGACCTCGTTAATATGTCCCTTGGACTTCATCCTCCAGAAAGTGGAGGAGATGATGATGGATCTAGCATGGCAGAAGAGGTGTTTCAAGAGGAGGAGGAGGAAATGGAGGTTGAATATCAGGTAGAGGAGAGTGTTCAGGGTCATGATCATCTTCAAGCTGCTACTCAGGGTTTGAGCAACTACTACAATGTTTCGGAGGAAGATGAGCGAATTCGAAATATTACTAATGAGTATCTTGAAGGTTAGAAACTATTTGAATTGATAGTAGTTGATTGATAGTTAAATGAAATAATTGAGACTGTCAAGGCCAATCGTTTTATAACTCAATTTTTTGAATATATTTTGATTGATAGGAAGGTTGTCACTTTTGGAATTTGCGGCTGCAATGGAGCATTATGGAAAACTTGGTACTGAAGTGGACACTGAGGAAGAAGAGGTTCCCTCGCCAAGTAAAAAACCGATTCCGTCTCTGGTTTTACTTACTCCTGAAACGGCAGAATCCAACTTCCAGCCTCAGCCAGGATCTTCGCAGCAAATGATTTCTGAAGCTGAGTCAATCAAACTTAGGGGAGAATTCTTTCGGAGTGGGGACCAACTGGCAACATTTACCGTTAGGAAACGGAGAAAAATGCCACCTACAATTAAAAATTTGATGGGAGAGGCTCACGTGAGGTTTGCAAGGGGTGATTTATCTGGAGCAGAAACCATATGCATGGAAGTTATTAAAGAACGTAAGAATATTTTATTTAATGCTTTTCACACAATCTTGCTTGTTGGTGATCATTTGTCAGTGATTGTTGTTGAGAATATGCCGCAATCTTGTTTTTCAGAACCGACTTACAAAGATCCTTTTCATACACTTGCTATGATTTACGAGAACCAAGGAAATCATAGCAAATCTTTGCAGTTTTACCTTATTTGCGCACTCCTTGATCCTAAGCGCTTTGATGATTGGCCAAGATTAGCTGAAATGTCCGTCAAAGAAGATAATACTCAGCAAGCGATTATGTGCTTAAATAAAGCCGTCGGTGTTGAACCTGGGAATGTCAAGTTACATTTAAGAAGATGTCAACTGCTTAAGGATACGGGTGACCATAAAGCATCTTTAAAGGGTTACCAGAAAGTTTATCAAAGTAAGCTAAAGTTTTCAATCATTAATCAATGGAGAATGAAGAAAAATCGATAAGCATAAACTTCATAAATGTGGTTAATGTTTTCAGTTAGTACGGATGGAAAAATTCGAATGGATGTAGCAAAAGAAATCGCTGGATTGTATTTTCAGATGGAAGAACTAGATAAGGCTTACGAGATATTAATTGATAATTTTAGAAACTACTCGGAGCATATCACACACTATGGTAAGATTGTCATCAAATATGTAAATTCTAAATCATTGTTACGTACACCCAATTTAAATACTCTTGGTTGTTTTCAGAATTGAATTTATTAGCTGAAGTTTGCATCACCGTCAGGAAATATGTGGAGGCGTTGCAAATGTTTATTGAACACGGAAGTCTACAATTTACGCCAAATATTCTAGGCAGTGATTTTGAAAGCAGGGTAGCTTTAACAAAAGCTCTTTCTGAATCAACCCAACGGGAATGTGTTTTACAAACTGGAATTCATTCAGATTTGATACAAAAAATTGTCATTATCTTAATTCATTTAGAAGCTTTTCAATTTGCTGAGGTTAGTTTCTTTTGCAACATTTCTAAACCTCTATAAATACCCACAGTTTAAGTGCTATTTAAGTATTTTTGTTTTGTTGCAGCAAATTGTTAATCGATTACTGGCTACGGAAGATATTGATGAATTTGGGCTTCAGTTCTTTGAGATCGCAGAAGCTTACATTGCCAAGAAAGAAAATCGTGCGGCTCTACGACTTTTGCATCCGCTTACTCATTCAGATAATTACAGTGAAGTAAACCTACAACCCATATTTTTAATCGATTCTTGTAGACTATGTTAGGCTATAACTTTCTTTGTTTTTAACAAATACTAATTTGTGTGTATTATTTATTCATAGGCTGAAGTTTGGCTGCGATATGCCGAGTGTTTGTTTTTGATTAACAAACCGGAAGATGCAGCAGCAGCATACGAAAAAGTCATTAGTCTAGCACCAAATCACAAAATAGCCAAACTCAACCTTTCAATCATTCTACAACGGTTGGGAGAGTACGATGGTGCCCTGGAAAGCTTGGACCAAGGTATTTATTTTTACTAATTTCTAAAACACAATAATTTTTATACATTTATTAAATTAAATATTTGTGCAATTTTTTAATTTTTGCATTTCATACTGCCAATTTACAGATCAAACTGGAGAGTTAATTGATCACGACTTACTATTGGAACGATGCAAAATATTTTTGAGTAGGGGACGTTTATCTGAACTTTATGATACTGCACTGCAACTTTTCAGTCGTCATTGTCCTCAATTGCGTAATTTTGAGGAAACACAAGGTACTGCAACTGTATTTACTAATATACAATGGTATTTTGTATGAGTATAGTGATTTATTTATTTGAATATTACAAATGACAATGGCCTTTAATATGCGTTTGTATGGCTCTATTTTCAGTTTTGATTGTGACTAGCCATACTCAGCAACAACTCGAGGGCCTGAAAGCGTTGAGGTTACGGAAGCAAGAGCCAATAGCAGACACCGATATGACTTTAGACTTTGAAGACAAGCCTCTGGAAAATCCGTTTAAAGAATGGTCTGTGTACGTGTCTTTGCTGAGAATTTTCCTTTACATGGGCCGTTACGACTTATTTTCACGGTTAGCGTACACAGCTTGGGCATCGAAATTATTTTCAACGGAGCCTTTGATGAAACAAGACATGGATTTTCATTGTGCATTGGCTGCTACTATTAATGGTGATCAAGACCTTACACCTTTACATTATAGATCTCTATTTAGCACTTATAAAGTCAATACTGTCGTATTTAATATGTTTGGATTAGCTTTTCGTATGGGTACAAAGTACAAGTATGGTAGACAGATAATTAGGATGTTAAAGAAACAACCGTCTGACATTCGGTTAATGTGGATGAGCGCTCACAATAGCTTTATTACAGGAACTTATAAGTACGCTCTAATTGAATACTTACAAATTATTGCAGAATTGCCAACAAACCCCCTTAGTTATCTTATGGTTGCAATAACATTGATGCATATGGTATCACAAAGAACAATTTCTAATAGAGTTCGGCTAGTTTTATACATGATAGGTTTCCTAAGAAAGTATTTAGATTTACGGGGAAGATGTCAAGAATCGTATTACAATCTTGCAAGAGCTTATCATTTTCTTGGATTTTATCGTCAAGCATTGAGGTACTATAAGAAAGTTTTAACTAATAAGCCCGTTATCGATGATAAGTTTTACGGTGGAATTCCTTGCAAAGATGATGGAAGTATTCTCTTTGTGCATGGTAATCAGTTGGACTTGAAGCAGGAGGCTGCTTATAATATTGCGAATATATACAAAATTATGGGTCTTTATTCCCACGCAAGAATGTATCTGTTTAAATATATTACAGTTTAAATGCAAGATTATGTGTACAAGAGAAATAAGATTAAAAGATGTGACAAATAATATATAATATTATGTTTTGTAACGTTTTATCTTTTATTCAGATAATAATAATAATTGTTATTAAATGGCGGAAGGAATGTTTGTTATTCATTCAATAAATTGAACAAGCCCTGAATACCAATTAACGTTGCAAAATTGTACTAAATTGCATACAGTAACTTGGTTCAATCAATCAATCTTATTTCGTATTTAACTCATAATATATGGAATATTCAATGGCATCACAAAATGTTACAGCAAATTATACTAGCAAATAGTAAAGCTTAAAGATTGTGTTAGTGGCATGTGCTTTACAGTTGCAATATAATTGATGATAATATTGATATTATATGTATGTTTGTAGCCTTGTAGGTAGATATTTTAGATCTAAACGGGATGATTCCCAATGATTAAGGTGAATTAATGGAATGGTATATGATAATATGCACTCTCTTACACAATTATTCTATTTGGCAGATATTAACGTGTTTTTGTCGCTACGTCATCATCAGTGGATAAGTATGGAGCTTTAAGGAGAGATTTCCATATCCAATGTACCGTAGGTGGAGCTATCAAGTTTACCTAGAATAGTTGGCTCATCTTTGGAGAAAGTACTTGACCTTCCAATTTCAGCTAGAGTTCTCATCTTTGTTTCTCCACTGTCCGTCTCAATGGTTGATCTGGACATCACATTGTCTTTACAGTAGTTATTTTGAGCTTCAGACAAATTTCGGTTGGTTGAAGCTGTAGAACCCATGTTTCCTGTATTTCGTTTTGTTCCTGACGACGTACAAGGTGCAATGCTTACATTTTTATTACTAGTGGCAGGTGGTATTACGGCGTTGCTATAAGTGTTACGTCTTGGAGGGTTACTGATTACTTTGGCCTTGGCGGGTGCTGGACGTTCCACGTTTGAGAAAGAACTTCTTGCTGAAAAGCCCCCGGCTGCTGTTTTTGATGTGTCTCTTGTTGAGAGGTATCGAGGCTTTGGTGCTATTTGAGCACTGGTGACACTACTTTTCGTTGATGCGACACTCTGTTGAGAGTGAAGAGATGTTGCCGAAGAAGAAGGCGTCCGCTTTGTGACTGCATTCGCAGAACCCCGAAGTAGCGGTTTGGATACTGCTGCAGCTTTAGCAGAATTCGTCAGAAAAACTTTTGTTGGGGGCACAATAGGTTTTGGAGGCTGAATTGCTTGAGGCTTGACATTCTTCCGAGTTGTTGTAGTATTCCTTCCATACGTTCCAGTAGTAGAAGATACGCCATGTTGAATGAGAGGAGAATCAGTTTTTGATGGCGTCAGGGGCTTCAGAGGAGTTCGACTTGCTGAAGATGTATTGGCAACCGTGGACATTGGACGGGGAGAGCTTTTATTAAACGATTTTTCTCGTTCGACTGAGGCATATTTTCTAGGAACTGATCCTGAACTTCGGTGTGTCACGGAAGGAGGAGTAAATGATTTTTGCGAGGTTACTCGGCTGAGCGTCTTATTTTCTCTACCCTCAGTAGTTCCTGTAGAACTCGTCGATGAACTCCTTGGTTTCACTGCTAGAGTAGCAGAAACAGTAGCTTGAGTTGATTGTTTTGTAATAATTTGCTTTGTAGCTTGCATAGGCTTAACTGAAGCAATCTTAGCAGGGTTAGTTGACATTGGAGAAAGTATAGGCTCCTTACGAGACTCTTTAGGTATCGTTGTCGTAGTCGGTGGTGCTGCTGTCGCTTGTTGTTTAGCAAGAGATTTGGAGCTTGCAGTTTTATGAGAATTATAATTGCTCCGCTCCTTTGTAGTTGGCTTAACATTATGAACCGGAACACTATGCCCATGTCCATGTCCTGACCCTACTGCCGCAGTTCCTTGATTCTTAACAATCTTATTCCCAAACTTGTCATATCCCATGAAACTAGTTGTGCATATCTTCTTTCGAACATCCTGCCCAAGTTGTTCCCATCCTTTTGACAGTACAGCTTTAGAAGCATTTGCCAAGAGATATCTTTCAATTTCACTTCGTAGCATTTTCAAGAAGTCAACAAATAGCTGCAAAGGAAAATATTCTATGTAGTACTCTATAATTGTAGGTATCATATAAAATAATGTGTTTAGCTAGTGGAAGGATAAGCTCGAGTTCATTAATATATTGTGCCTTTGTTTGGAAAGGAAGCGATTAAAGTTTTGCATAGAAAGTTTGGTACCGTGGACCACTCAACTTCATCTATTGTCTCCGTTCCAAGTTCTATTAAGCGGCTGAGTGCTGTATGACTTATACAAGCCTCATCTGGCTTTAATAAATTCAATGCTTCCATAAAGGTGCCTTCAATCCTAGAAATGTTCCATGTTTGGCCTTTCCCAAATAATAGAAACCTGTGAAGCAAGCAAGCAAACACAAATAATTTTGTATGATGCTAGAGTGAAAGCAATGACTGCAGCATCAAATCATATAACGTAAAGTTGTTGTTTCATCTCACTTCTCTGCCTGTAGAACTTCACAAAAGTGTTCTCCAATGTATTGCACACATGCTTCAGACAACTGGGCTACAATACTGAATATGGGCTCGGTCCATCTAAAGTATTCACGAAATCTAATATACTGGCATCGAATACAAAGCTAATGGAAGAAAGTGAAGGAGATTATGAAATAGTGGTAGTTACCTAACAGTAGGCATTGTTGTCAGCAACTGATCGCATCCTAAAGTGTGATCCAATATGTTGTCTACTGACTGCAATGCACCAAAATACGTAATACATTTTTTTTGTCTCATTCTTTGTGTAGGTATTGAAACCCCGTTTCAGGATGTATGTATATAAAATACTTTTAGTGTACACAAAACATCCATATACAAAAATACACATAACGGAAACAACATTGCATTATAGAACATTAACATCAAGTACATACGAGAGCATCAAAGGGATTATACGTAATGGGGAAAGTATGTTCTTTAAAAAGAAAGCAGACACAATAGTCTGCCTTTCTTACCAAATGATTCACGCTGTATCTGAGGCATTTTTCAATCAGTTCGTCTCCCAAATTCGCAAAAGCCTTTGTTGGCCAAATCCGTACAAAGTGCTTGCAGATCCACTTTGTCATTTTTCTATGCAATTCATCCATTCCATATGCGATTGCGATTGGAAAGCATTCTATCACACCAGCTATGCACCCAGTGCAAGGCTACATAATTAAACAATGAAATTTTAGCTTACATTCATACAATATTGGTTATTTAATTTTGAGGAAAAGCTAGTGTGCTTCGTATAAGCAACTATTTTTGTAATAGTTTTTCTAACCCGATGAAAATTGTGACAAAACTTTACTCGTATGGTTTGACTAATGTTCTCACGTAGCCCCTCCAAACCTAGAAGGTCAGTCAATGTGGCCAACTCCAGCAGGTCTATTGTATCCGGTATCTCATTTGTTCCGCTGTATATGTGATACATTGTAAATTGTACCACAGTGTAAGAAAACCTATGTGGGTGGACAGGTAAAATACTACTGTTACAACACTTACACAATAGAATTTAAGCTACCTGGTTATGTTTCATATATTATGCAATGCTATATATATATCCCCCTCTTTAGGCATAGGCAATGCTTTCACCAAAGTAGCAAGAGAAACCGCAAAATAACCAATCTCTTTTGCATCGATACAAACGCAGTCATTTTATCACAACAACATATAAAACATACCCATCCAAACTGATTGTATTGCCAGCGTTTTCCACCCAATTGCCACTGAGAATGGCTGCAAAGTACTGTGATCGGGAAGCGAGTATACATTTGTGTGCTTTAATGCATTTCCCGTGCACCATGATATTGACATCAGTATTGATTCCTTCTTGAAACATTCGGAGTAAGTCCTTTCCAAGTTTGAAACATGGTCCACCTTGGCATACTTCATAATCTGTGTCAATAATCAAATTTATCAATCATTTTTCCATCTCATTTTCATACTGTGACTGTCTCATTCATTACTTAACTTTACTCACTCCATTGAAGAAAATAAAAGAAAGAAAATAATGGAACAAAAGACTAAAAGTGTTACGAGTCTTTATGCCGTTTGCTTAGGTATGTTTCTATGCATTATGCAGTGAAGTACGCTTGAGTTTCTTTCAATAATGTTGAATGAAAAGTATGAGTACAACTGAAACAAGTATTCTATACATAAGTTATTGTTATGCATACCTGCTGGGGATGAATTTTCCATGGATGATAGTAAGCTACTTGTGAAGGATGCATCCAAGACGTTTGCGACATGTAAGCTTGAAATGTTACTTGACGTGCTATCACCCAACTGACTTGCGTCTTGTCGCGGTCCCATGGCCATGAATGCTGTGGAGTGAGGCTCCAAAGAATCCAGAAACTGTTCCTTAGGATGATGTTTTTCTCTTTCCTTATTTAACTCAATTCGTGCTGCTTTTCTACTCGCTTCTGCAGCAGCACGATGCTGAAATATTGGACTGGGGAATCTTCGGCTCATTGGATATTTCAAGCCGATTCCAGACGTCTCCATTACATTTACAACAGGCTTATTGATAATACCTCTTTTGCTTCCCATGGTCATGCTGGCGCTCATGAGAGACTCTGAATCAGAGGATTTAGTTTGGCTTTGTGGAATAAGACTGTCCCTTTCTCCAATGTCGACAAACATGGTAAATATCTTTTTGTCTGGAGTAGAAGATCTGTCTGCAGCTTCTTTTGCAGCGGCTGCTGCCTCCGCTTTCTCATCCAAATTCACAAAGAATGCTAGTGAACTGGGATTGCTTCCCATACTCGATTGTCTCTCTCTAATTGACGACTCCATCAGATCTGATTCCAAAGACAATGAATTGAAGTCAATGACCCATGCTTCCGGAGGCTTCTCGGCAGAAATACCTCCCATTTGAGATTCGGTCATGGATGGATCAAATCCATACGACACTAGAGGTTGCTCAAATGCTTTCAATGGCTTATCTTCCACTTGTCTTGGCTTATCTGCAGCTATTGCTGGAATATCTTCGGTGATAGTGTCTTGTCGCAATTCTTCCAGTGAATCCGCTACCAACGACTCTGAATCAGAGTTATCTTTGATTGTTTTAATGCTTAGCTGTTGACCATCCTTTTCATCGTTACACATAGTTGTCTGCACAATATCCGGGAAACTTTTGGAAACAGGTACTCGAGGACGAACTGTAATGGCTTCCATCGGGTGGCTATTACGGTGCTGTGTTGGTGATTGAGTCATTGTTGTTGCTGGAGCTGACGCCTTTTGCTCCGTAGTCTGCTTAGACTTTTCTTTTTCGCCTTGTCCTTGATCATTATTACATCTTTCTGGTACAAACGGACATAGACTTGGATACGGGTCCACATAGCTCAAACTATTAAAATGTGAACTGCAAGGGGACGGGGCTGGAGAAGGAGGCAATTCAAAATTATCTTCGGACAGGGCTGCTGCATTTATAAAGTATTTAGGCTCCCCAGGAGATTTTTCATACATGGCTACCTCCGCAGAACTTGCACCAGGACATGCAGGCTTATTACATTCGGCTGCACTTGTTGTGGATGATGTTTCGATGTGCACTGGACTTGGACTACTATCAATCTTGTTAACACCTTTGTCTTTTGCAGCTTCTCTATTCAAAACTCTTTCTTCTGCAGGCACCTCTTTAGCAAGAATTTGTCGACCCTCTAGAGGGTTACCGTTGTCATCTACAGAATCACTTTCTCCAGTGATACTTTCTCTTTCACTAGTCTCCATTTCTCTTTGCCGCTTTACGATTTCTAGTTGAGCCAATAAATCGCATGGTTTGTCACCACTGAATGGCGTTTGAGGGGATTCAGTTACATCTGGAAGACCTCCTTTCCCAGAGTTCTCCCTACTATTGTATGAGTTTGTTAAATTTTCTAAAGTCAGGGCCGTTTTCTCCATCACTCGCCTACATTTTGGGACTGGGATGAAGGATGTGCTAGGTCTTGTTCGGTGGGCTGGATCCTCATTTGATCCCTTGTTTAAAAGATTCAGAGACGGGGCAGATTTCCATGCTTTCTGTCTTTTTGTTTCTCTTGAAATTTCACTTACATGCACATCATCTTCAGCGTCTTTCTTTTGTATGTTGTTCTCCGCCGAATCAAATATGTTTTTGCCTGACCGTGCATTTGAAGATGGAAAGCTTAATGAAAGAGCCATGCTTGCTTAAGTACGAAAACTCACTATAATTGCGAAAATCTTGTAGTAGTATATAGTATCGAAACTTGTGTATTTATTACCGCACCAAAATCTACGAGGTCAATCCAAGGGCAAAAATAGTATCAGTATTGCACTCTTGAAATAAAGTACGCAGTCTTTATCACATGTAAAAATTCTGTAGCTTTTCATTTTTATAATTAAATATTTATAAAGAGTTATAATAAATTGATGAAGCTAACACAGCTTAATTTAATATTATTTAATATTTTTTTCTTCAGTAGGACATTTTTGTGTTGCCCATACTCTATTTATTGATGAACCTCGAAGCTAACAACAGTACGTGTATGCAACAAATGCACGATAGTCTTGGCCGTTCCATTGACTTTCTCCTTACCCAACTTTATTGATCTACGGGTGAATAGGGAATAGAACGAAATGCAATGCATGCAGTATATGCGGGTTTGCAAGAAGCCAACTAGCATTCTCGTTTGAGTCATTCTGCTGGTCAAAACTGTCTCCGCAACCCTAAAGCATAATATGCTGGAGCTTGTAGGGATGCGATCGGAGAGGTTTTCATAGTATAGTAGGGAGACGACTCGGAAATTTCTTTCCGGCTGCTTTCGTTCTCGGACGAATTTTTACACACAATATTATGTTACGTAGTTATGCTGTTGGTAATTTTCCCCAACATCTATAGGCATCGAGTAGTAAACTTACGTTTTTTATTGATGTCCTTGGCCATTAAAATAAAAATTATTGTTTTAGCTGCGTACGTAAGATAATACATAAGCTATATGGTTTACGTTTGATAAAAAAATGGCAATGATCCACATTGATAAAGGATTGAAAAGAAGTCCATTCCATTGAGGATAGAAAAAAACTGATTGATGATACTTAAACATGCTATTTTACGCTTGTGTTTAATCCAACCAATGAATGATGTAATTATTGTATGCAAACGATTTAGTAGAAACTACTAAATAGAAATGTTTGAAAGGCATTACATTACGTAATTACTGAAACTCCGCAAAATTTATTTAATTCAGTCATTGCATTCTGACACTTCAGTACAGTCTTTCTGTGAAAACTGCAACATAAACTGTGTCATACTTAATGTAACATCATCGACACAAATACGCGCTTTAACAGTTAGCATAAAATTCGGTTTGCATTTTTATAGGTACCCACAACACTAAGTTTGCATAATACGTGAAATGCGTGCCGACAAAAACAAACAAATTTATTAATTATAATGCTTTCAACTACTTCAATAGATCTTGTACACTAAATTCAGTTTAAGATGAAAATAAACATGAAGTTTGCCAAGATACTCAAATAAGTAATAGAAGGTAATCAATTCGTTTGGGATCCTACAGACAAATAGAAGCGTGTGTCTGACCTAAGATATTAATAATTACAGTTAAACACGTGGAGCAAAACACCTAAAGTCTCTTACGCCTATTCTTAAATATAACACTACCAGAAACAATTGAACCGCATACTTTCCATGAATTAAGCATGCAAACTATAAGATTTCTTGCTTTAAAATAATTGACGGTTTGTATCATCCGAATCACTAACTGCACTTTAATTAAAATTCTTCAATTACACAAGAAGGGATTTTTTACGTTTCATTTGTCTATGTAATAAATCGAAAGAACTAAAACGAACAGATTATATATGAGTTACCTATTTTATTAATAAAAAGCAACTTGACTATTGTATCATTTAGGAAACATCATTTTCAGGCCTAAAAGCCGTCTCTGGTTTCGATTTAAACAGTATCATAACAAGAGCAAGACATGAGCTTTACTCCATATATAAAACCGGCATTCGTCAATTATATACTTATCATACCTTGCATTGCATTTTGGAATTCCGGCATGAATACGTACTACTACTTACTCAAAAAAGATACTCTTCGTTCACACTCTTGAAATCGAGAAAGCGTTTGTCGAAAGAAAAGTGACGGGTTAGCTATCGACTTATAAATAAAATACTACATACTTTGCGAATAATGTAGGAACTTAAATACCTACGCAAGTTAGCTTCCATACAATATCTTGCCAACAATGTAATGTGGACAAATTCTAGATTTTATACAATACAGACATTTAGTCTGTCATACATCTTTTCGACACTTAATTCATACGTATCCTGACGCTTACTCCTATAATTATATATAACTTCTTCACAGCGTAAAAAATTGTGAATTTGACAATCAGAGACCATACGATACGATAATCTTCTACTCAATTAGCTTCAACAATACACATATTCACAGTTTGGTCGTTATGATTCGGGGTAGCACAATATTAAACATTCGAAGTGTATTCACAAATCTTCTATACACGTTTCTATATATGGTTTTATAACATTATAACAGGCATCCACTTAAATGGCACCATCATGCAATTAGAGGAGGAGTTGGTTCAACAAATAACGGCTTAGCATTTCTTTAAGAATTCTCTTGTACGGAACGGTGGGTGGTATCATCATTCCCCTTGGAACTGGTCTCTTGCGTGTTTACAGTCACCGTTTTATCCTTCACGTCAACTGAAAAAAATAAATGTATTTATTATTATTATTAACTATACTATGATGCGGTAAAATGTTCATTTTGTTAGTGACTTCCAGGACGAAAAAAATAACAATAATAATTACCTTCTTTTGATTCTTCTGCAGGCGGCTCAGAAGTATTTAACACAGATAACTTTCCAAATTTTTCAGTAGCCTTTACAAAGTTTTCTCCATACTGCTTATAAATAGGATATACATCCACATCTTTTCCCACTTTTAACTCTTCAAGATTCTTATTAATTTTTTCTGTGGGGTCCTTGTCCTTGTCAGACTCTGTTTCGTCTGCATCATAAGTTTCCATTACTTGTCCTGGCCCTGCTCTTCTCACAGCTTCACTAACATCCCATGGTACTCCATTTGAAGGGTCTTTAAATTCTTTATAATATTTCTTTGATAAAAACTCATCCGCCTTTTCCGCTGGTTCGCTTTTCGTTTCTTCAGTAGTTGAAAACACCACAACATGATCTTTTAATTCCGAACACCGATCTTGAAAGCCAGTTGCTGTTGCTGCAACTGTATTTCTTCTATCACTCTTGTTCAACTTTACTCGTCGTCCCAAGCTCGAATCATACTTGAAACGACCTGATTTTTTATCAGATTTATCAGATTTATCAGACTCAAACTCTGCTGATGTTCTTACACCATCTTCTCCCTCACTGGATATTTGGTCTTCTTCATTTTCCACCTTAACGTAAAGATAAAAATTTCAAGGGAAATAAATTATCCGATTCTTCATTTCTGCTATATAGACATACTAAAAAATGATGATCCTGATTGGAAATATAACTGCATAATATAGTATAATAAAAACAATACCTGATCTGGATCGATTCGTAACTCTAATGCTCGTTCTAACGTGTTCTTGGCCGATAGAGACCTCTCCAAAAAGAAAGAGCCATTTGAGGATTCATTTGAGGGTGGGGACCAACTTGTTGTGGAGTAACCGTACGCAGAGCTACATGCTGGAGCTCGCCTTTCCAGTTCATGCTGAAGCCATTGAACAGCCGCATTCCATTTTGTCATAAGGTCTGGAACGCTTACCAGCACATTGTGGGCAATACTATTTGGTTCCATTAAGTTTGTTACACATTTAATAAAAAGGTACGCTCTTTTAGGGTGACTAGTTTTATTCCGATGGATAATATCAATAAGACCATCTTTTTCATCCGGAAGTCCTTCAAAATAAATTTATAAAAATCAGCCATTTGTCTTCTTATAATAATAATAATTATTTTATCATTATACATAACTAATGATTGACTGATTACTACAATAATTACCTTTAAGTGCACTAGCTATTCTCTCACTTTGCCACGAATCGTCGATTCGCAGTATACTAATCAGTAAGTCTAAAAACGCTTTAAGATCAGTGGTGTAAGAATATCCAATTCGACTTAGCACTTCCATTACAGCTATTTCTGAAAAACTTAAATTTTCCCAACAGAGAAACTGCAAAAGTGTTATTGTATCTTCCGACATGTACGCTTCATCAATTAACTTTTTGATGTACGGATTACAGCCAGAATCCCTGAAAAACATACATTTAATTAATTGAATACTGGTAATACAACCCCAATTGATCATTTATACTGTAACAAATACTATAATAATATGTATGGATATGTTACCCATATCTATAGAGTAACTCCTCAAGGCTCCTTGGTAGGGCCACTATAGGTTTTCCACTTTGAGTTTCGACTCTGAATGGGTTTAACCCGACTGTGTCAGTCTATATAATAGGAATATATAAATAGGGCATAATGTTTTCATCTAATTTCAAATAAATTCGAAGCAAATATTAATTAATACACATCCAATTACCGTTAAGGCAGATTTACAAAGTTCTGACACATCACAGGAGCGAACGAGTAGTGAAACGGTTTGATGAAGCTTTCCCAAATCAGCACATTGGTATTTTATTGGAGGAGCAGGTCCATCGTCAAGTGCCAATAACATGAAAGTTTCAGGGACTTCCAGCTGCAAATTGGGACACAAAACTAAGTTAATAATATTATTCCACAAAAACAGTAACATCATGTTTTGAATACGTTTTAGTTTGCAAACCTTCAATAGATTCGCTTTCTCTTTATCACCAATATTAGCGTACGCCACAAAGAATCCGAAATATTGAACTAAATGACGTCCATACTCTGACAATTCTCTACGGAGCAACTGAAGAATAGCTTCTAATATATATTCCCATAACTCGCCTTCTTTTTCTACTCTTCGTGCTGTTACAATAATGAATAATTTAATTTATTATACTGGGCCATTAGCAAAACTCCAATGATTTTATAGATTCAGACTTTTGAAATCGATAACATACATAAGGTGGCCATTGGCACAGATGGCTGGTACGATCCGTCATTTTTCGAGCAGTGGCAGAGATTAATAAGAAGCTTGGAGAACGTCTGCCTTACTTCTGAACTTGGACACTCTAATAGGTACTCTCCAAATCTACACAAACCAATAAAAACATTGAAACTATATCACTTAAGACTTAAACAAAGGTCAGTCAACAAAACTCTCGGAACAAAGAAATATTCCTACCTGCAGGAATCTACGAATAGAGCGTGGGTGGCGAACCAACACCTGACGGTTTTTGAGACTCGCATGTACGGCATTATGAACTCATACCAATCATTAGCTATTCCCCGTAAATTCTTTTTTGTTCGAAACCCAATAGAAAATAGGAACTGCGTAGCCAACTGCACACTGAGCAAGGCAAGTTGCTCTATCTCTTCGTTCTGAAATGAAAAGGCCAACATGACATTACACATTTACATTAAAACAAACACAAGAAATAATAAAATTTAAAGGGTTCTGGGATGATGAGCTTACAGGTGCTTCTATTGTAATATTTGTCGGCATGAGATGATGGTTTGCAGCCACCAGTTTTTTGACAAACTGAAAGTACTCTGGCGAAAAGTGCGATCGTACATGCATGAATTCTACGTTTTCCTTAATAACACTTCTTTCGATTGAAGCCGGCATTTTCAAGCGCCTATCAGAATCTAGTAATCAACCCCATCGTCATATATTATAAAATTATCAAATAACATCATACAATATTAATTACAATCAAATATTGAACATTGGTTGGGTACTTGGTAAAGTGCTTGGTAGTTTTGCACTAATGGCTGTATCAAACACATCACATCTTGTATAGAATAAGATGTATGCATTCCACCATCGTTTTTGACGCCGAAAGCTCATTCGCTTCATCATATGGTCAAAGACCTAATAATAAAATGTTACACAAATTACAAATAACGAAACTGACTGTATGAAACAGACTTATCATAATAAAAAGTTAACAAGTAATAATAATAATACCTCTCCTGAATAGTCCCCACCAAAACATTGATTTTTAAGCTCTTCATCATCATCCATACGACATTCTGAGACATCTCCATCGTCAAATTTGTACCATCTCCACATTCCATCATGACATCTAAAAAATGGCAAATAAAAGTCAAATCTTAGTCATTCAATAAAAAAAAATTACCTTGAATCTAAACCTAAATAAAAATTATTAGGCTCACCTGAATGAAATGTAAGAATAATAATGCCCACCAGAGGCTTGACCAGAATGCACTACAATGCCAGTTAAACGGAATTTCGTACACACATTTTGCCCTAACAAGGCAGCATCGTCTTGATCAATCATCTCCCCTTCAATTTTGGCAAGACCAGACACCGTATATGGTTCCATGTCAAGTTCACGAGGAAACTCAAAGTAATCATTGAATTTAATGGGACACACGCGCTCATAGTCGTACTCGAATCTTTTTAATTGAATTGCTAGCACAGGGGGTAACTTCTTCACACATAATCGTTTCACGGTAACCACCTATTTGAAAGTTACACATGGAAATTAGTAAGGATTTGATTCTCAAAACAACTGTGTAATAATTAACTTGCTTTTTTTTGTTTAATTACCTTTTTGTTACATCTTTCGCAGTGGTAGGCATCGGCTCCTTCTAAAAGTTCTCCTTTCACATACTGCTCTAAAGAGTCTAGTAAGTTTGAATGGTTACGTATGTCGACAGAAATCACAGAAAACGGTTCTTCCTTGGAATAGCGATGTGGACACTCCTTACAAATTTTCTGGTCTGAAAACAGGCCGCCTAAATTCTTTGACATCACTTGCTCCTCTCCAACTGCTTTAAGTCCGTCGTCAACACTTTCAACTAAGCTCATGAAAAATTCCACAGCGTCTTGTTGCTCTCTAAGGTTTACTGGTTCCCCTTGCAATCTACAAAAATACAATACCACTAGCGTTAGCGTTACACTCATATCAGATCACATCAAAGGAATAAAAGTTTGACGACTTCATTTATAATACCTAAAGTGCTTCCAAAGCCCAACTGGTATATGGTACTGAAACTTTGACAAGGCTAAATGACCAAAAATTGACTGGATTTGCTTCAGTATACACACGTTGTACACCTTCCGGTCATCTGTATTTGCTTCGGTTGGAGCGAGAGATGCTTGTGACAAGGCCACTGAGTCCGTAGAATCTCGAGCAGTAATATCATCTGCCCCTCCATCATCGTTACTATCACTATCACCATCTGTCACACCTAGAACACCGCGTTTTATGGGGTCTACCATAAAAAGTTGCTGTAAAACAGAATTCATATAGCATGTAGCTCCAGCATTTTTCAATCCAACAAATCCTCCCATTGGTCTGCTGCCGACAGGTGGAAAATATTCCCATTCGTTAAGGGTGCCCTCGCCGTCTATGAACGTCAATAATAATCAGGAATATATTATAAATACGTCAAAATACAAACATTGGGTTAGTTACCACTAACAGTGCTAGAATAATTTGAATCAATTATTGTGTGACACCACAAACCTAAACTATATCCAAAAAGTTGTGTCAAGATATCAACAGTAAGCTTTAGGTTGGGGTTCGATCCAGTGCACAGGGAAACCACGAGGTCCAAAATTGCAATTTGTGTGTTGGGATTTGAGCAAACTTGAATTGGCGACTCAAAGCTTATCTCGCCCGTTCGCCTCATATGAGAATAAGCTTTAGACCAAGGGAACACAAATTCTTCGAGAATTTCCTATCAAAAATGGAGGTTTGAAATTAAAAATTGGAACCATCAACCAAAACAAAAATGCGTGCAAAATTGAGAATGAGTATTACCCTTATCATTGAGTTTGTGTTTCCACTGGGATCACAACCTAGTTCATACTTTTTGTCTGGAATAAGGAAATTGGTCAATTCACGAGCCACACAAATGTGACCTTCTAGTAAATCCTCCTGAAGACATCCTTCTCCATTTCGCTTTACATAATCCTATCAAAACAACACGATAGACTTCAATTTTTAGACCACACACATTTATCTTAATTTTTACTTATAAAATGATTCTTACCTTCGCCTGGCGAAGCCAATCTATTTGAGTGTTTAACAAAAGTTCGTGCTCTTGCATAGGAACGTTGTAGGTATGAGAATATCTCAACAGGTTGCACAGTAGTTGAAACACATGCATTGAGTTTTGTGGCATTTCTCTAACGGAATTTTGAATGATTTCAAACAAAAATATTGTAAAAAAGTTCAATGCACTGACGTTTCCTGTGCATTTTGTGGCAATTGAATAAAACTGCTGCGCAGCGACAGCTCTAATAGAAATTGAATGACTATGAAACAAAACTTGACGGACGAAATTTCTCCACGTTTGGTCATTAATAACTTGTTCCAAAGCTCCATGGTTCATGACAAAGCTTAATGTCAATGTCTCAAGGGCTTCTTCACAAACTAAATTAGCAAAAAGAAAACAATATTTTTTACTACTTTGTTGCTATATTCATACTAAAAAAAATTGGTTCTAAAAAGAAGGTGATTTGGATAAATTACCTGAAATATCATCATCAGTAGGCTCACGGTTGGCCTGATGCTGCTCTGACGATAAGTATGCCAATGAACCAGTGGCTGCAGAACTCGCTAATTTTATCAACAGTCGTATGGTTTCCAAATCCGGAAGTGAGCCCTCAACAGCAGACACAAGCAACAGTTTTAAACCTTCTTTAAGAGGTTCGGGGGTGCTACTTTTCCAATACGTAAATAATCCATGAGATACTCTCTCAGCAGTTTGACGTAATGTTACTTCAGACCCTGGACTAGGAATTGCTTTAACCGCATCTGATACGATTCGTAACCGCTCACTTCTAGTAGGTGTATTCCCTTCGGACTCGTAACGGAATAACAAGTGGGATGTTATCGTTAAAATTGCTTTGGTTAACTTTAAAACAGCAAGATATGCTGAACGTTTGGTTGCAGTGTCAGCCAGTGGCATAAAGTTATTCTTTGTAAGCATCTCAACAACCATTGATGCACCTCCGGCAATAAAAAACTTTTGTAACAGTTCTAGGGTTTGAGAGCCGTGTACAGACACTGCTGGAAAAAGTAAGGCATAAAGCACTTCCAGCCTATATAACACTGTAGCCGGATCTGTAGTAAACATTAAGTTGTAAGGCTTCTTGTCATTAAGAGGAGACGTTGCAGTTAAAAAGGCTTCCTTCAGACTTTTCACTGTAAAACGACAGGGAGGAAGAACAGACAAATTTAAGCGCGCTGCGTCTCTCAAACGATCTTCCCCAATATTGGCTCCAAGTTCGCATAATTTGCACAGAAACGTCATCCTTTTTTCTGACATGGACATCATCTATAAATAAATAAAAATTATAATTTAAGAAATAAAAGGTATACAATGCGTTGCGTGGATTATTGCCAATAGATGAGAAAACCTAAAAACTCACCACAGAAGGTAAAGACTCCTCAGCATCAGCATTGGGACCATCAGTACCGCTCGTAAAATGATTCGGAGAGCCACCAGAACTTTCTTCACTAGAATCTGGAGAATTGGGAACATTACTGTGCACTAACTTGGCTTGCATGACCTATACAAATAATTAAAAAAACACACATTTTGGTGAATTACGATTACTCAGTGCATGCATAATTTGCTAAATAAATTAAGATTGAGTTGTTTTTGACTGCTCACCATTTTATCACGCAATCCAAACTGATGCACAGTTCTTCTATCATCTGACAGATCAATTATTTCACCATTGTAAAAGACATCCAACTTAAATCCCGAAGTAATTTGCATTTGTTCTTTAACTTGACGAATTATCTATAAAGATTTTTAGAATATATATGAGGATACTGTAACTGATACATATTAAACTACGTATTTAGATTTAGAAGCTGATGTGAGGCCTAGTTACCTGGCGTCGAAGCCCAGCTGGTGTCTCGTTTGTATGGGTAAGTACTTCCATGTCATCGAAACCTCTACCACTTGGTCCAGGAAATCTTATATAAACTACAAAATTCTTTCCTCGTGACGCCCTAAAACAAACAATTCGCCATCAATTTCGTGCGACATCCACATTACGTAATTGAATTGAATAAAATTATTACCTGTACAGTGGAATAAATGCCCGTTCTTCTCCATATTCAGCATCACATTCTACAACGTATTCAAACAACACTCGAAGTACTCTACAAGCTCTCGTGACTTCTTGCCGGACCCTATTGGTAGAATCTTTATCTCTTTCAAGGACCAATATCGTATCATATGATGCCTTGAGTCGATCAGTACACGAAGAAAGGAAATCTTCATGAACCTCAACTTGGTTGGGCAATAACTTTGGCCCAAGAGCAGTACATATTTGACGAAGAAAGCAAATAGCCTTTGAAGCCATATCTTCGCTACCACATAAAATTATTTTCCAAATGTAATCGGTTCCAGTTAACTCCAACTGTACAAATTATTAAACTCCGAATAAGAATAGCCCTTTAAATTAAACTTTTGCTTCATGAAACAACATATATTCAATTTCTTACATCATCCATCGATATTTCATCTCTTTTGTTCACTACCAACTTCTGTTGCCTTATGTTTACATACTTGAAAAAGCGTTCAAAGCACCTGCAAAAACATTCATAAATTGACTTACTTTCTATTTATATGCATTTGATTAACTACACAGTCATAGTATTACAACCAAGAGATATTTTTACGAATTGGATATACTTACTCAAGACCACACTCAGTGAGCAACGTGGGATCAAAATTCAGTATCTTTCTTTCAAAAAACGGCTGAATGATGCTTGGATCTAAATCGGGGTCAGGTTCATTCATAAGTTTAGAAAACCACTCGAAGCACATTTCCCTATCTGACGAAAAAGCAGGATTTTCAGCAAGACAATGCCATATAGAATTAGCTTGTTCTTCACACAAACAAAGTTCCCCAGCCTAATAATAATATACAAACATCAAATATCAAAAACATTAGTCAGTTTGCAATCTAGTAGTCATTTGCGTAAAATATGCTCTATAAAATCCATACCTTCAAAAAAGACAATAAAAAAGTCAAACGCTCTTTAATTTGGTCAAGATGAGAGTAACGGCCATCTAATTTAACTTGATGGGGATCCAAAACACCTTTATCTATAATTTACAAAGTAGTTTCAAAACAATTAACTAAAGTTAATAAGCCATTATCATGAAATATCAGCAAAACAAAACCTTACCTTTTACATAAGCTCTGACTTTTTCCAAGTACGAGTTCAATGACTCGCAAACTTTAACAACCAATTGTCGATCATTTTGTAGCTTATTAATAATTTGGGCACGGTAAGTGGTGGCAGGATTTTTGTTGGTTGCTGAGCCTTCCGGATAAAGGCAAAATATCTCATTCATATGCTTCATGGCAGGGATAACCCAAGCCACGTCGTCTTCGATTAACTTGTCCATGCTTTTGTTCAGCCATTGAAACTTCTGATTGTCCCGTTGCTGCAATCAATCATATAAAAGATACAATACAATAAGAGAAACCATTGATTTACCAAACTAAACATTTCTTGAGTAGGTTTCTGAAATATATTGTTGTAAGCCATTATTAACCTGTGAGCAGCTGTAGTCAAGAACCTTAACGTGAGCAGTCAAGGCTTGGTCCATTATTTCTGTGGGTACTTCAGTTGACTGAGCGAGGTTCCAAAACAGTGTCAAAACCTTGTAGGCCATAACACCGTCCTTATCATCTTCGGCTAACCTACGGATTAGTTCCAATAACTTTTCCCTTTGTCTTTTATTTGCAGTCGTCCAGCTTGTTTGAAAACACTCAAATAAATGATCAAGTTGATCTGGGCTAAAGTCCCACGCAAGTTTAGCAAGTAAGTCATGAACATTTTTCACAATTGTATCGTGCTTCCCCACCTTAAATCAACAATAACACACTAGTTATTTCAACACCATAGTCAATCAATAATTAGAACAAAAACAGGAATATATTTATTTTATCCTCATACCTGCGCTGCCCATATGTCATCCAAGTCTTTAAGCGACAAACTTCGTTCTTTTATGATAAACCTTAGAATTTTCTCCATTTTCTCAACATACTGTGGCTGATGCAAAGAGTCTCTTAATACTATCTGAAGTACTTGATTTTCAGCAAACCAATCAGCAATATTTTTGGAGGTCAAGTACTCGACTTCATCTAAGCGGTAATGATGAGAAGTGTAATGCGAAGTAACATTCTGAATGACTTGATTGATTTCGTTTAAAGCATTCATTTTGCCATTAAAGGAGGAAACCTAGAACAATCAAAGGTTGCATAAAGTAAATAAAACATAACAAACACGGAGTAGATACACACATATGTTTTGAGTTAATTTTTTCCACGTACCTGTAACATCCTTAGAATCATTCTTAACCTAAATAGCTCTAAAGATTTCATTTGTTCCTCCGATTCCGAACTTCTTGACTGAAGGGCTTTTAAACACTTTATAACAGATGAAATAATATCTGATTTAGCAGTCTCCTTCTTCAATTCGTCATCACTCAAGTTCTCAAGAATTTGGGGAACGGCCGTCAAAATGTATGTAAAGTATTTTTCTACGGTATGACGAGTTAAAAATTCCGCACATCTACCAAACGGACGAAGTAGTGAAAATATTATGCTAACATTCAACCCAGTTGGATTGGTAAAGCGCTTGTGAATTAAATCGAATCCTCCTTGGCTCCCAAATCTATTGATAAGATCCACCAGCCAACCTAATAAATAAGTAATAATAAAGTTAAAATAAGTACTTTAGTAAGTAATTTAAATAATTGATAGATTAAAGTTTGATTTCAAATAGGGTCTTACCTTTACACTGACGCATTTCAATTGGTCTTGCAAAGAGTTCATCATCACTGACAGGAACATCAGGAGAGTATGTTTCTGGCTGCCGATTTGCGTTGAACATGTGAAACTTATTTGTTGGGTTGAACAAGGTGGACATGAGATCAAACAGCGGAAACCAGTCAACTCGCAATTTTACAACCATTAAATCAACTAGGCGTTCGCAGTTTTTCAATATAGCTTTATGTATTTCAGGCTTCCAACTTGATACAGCATCGTCAGTTAGAATCTTTGTGAACGAAATTGTAAGACCTTCACGGTAAAATCTTTGGCAAGGTTCACATTTTTCGTCAAATCCCCTCGTTGCAAGGTCTACTGATGCTGCCAGCAGCGTTTCTAGATGACCACCTGGGAGGACAGGAACAACCCAACGGGGATTGGATATCATTTCGTCTAGTCTGGCCATATCAGCAAGGGGAAATGATATCACTGGAACTCGAGACGGTGAAACTGCCATTGATGATGTCTGTTGCTGTAGTAGTACTGCATCATTATCTTGTTCTTGAACTTGTTCCTGCTGCTGTTGTACCATTTTATCTGCTGGTAATAGTTCCTCCACTGTTTTGTACAGCTGTTCCAAGTCATTGGAATTCTGAGATTCTTCATGGGGAGGAGAAGCTAAGCTTTCTTCAGACTCATTTACTGATACCATTGTTGTTGTTGAATCCACATCGGATTTCACCTCCGCGTCATCTCCAGTAAACTGAAGTGAAGGTGTGGTATCCTCCCCCGTTGTTGTTGAAGTGGACATGGGTGAGTCTTCTCCACTTCCGCCACCACTATTAGATACTTCCAAAATTGACTGTAACTGATTATGACTGGCTGGATTAACAGCTGTTTGACGGTCTAATGGTTTCTGAGTCTCATGCAAGTTTGTCATGCTTCTGCATTCCGGCTTCAAATTCACAAGAAACGTATACTGACATTCAGAATTCTACTAATTTCAACCGTCATTCACTCTCGCTTTTGGATTCTTCTGAAAATAGAACCACAATACAGAGACATTTCCCGTCTCCAAGTCCTTAGTGCTCGTAGTAATCCACGACACTGGGACGACAATTATTACAGTCCAACCTTGTGTACAGCCTGCTTCCAAAAGGTCTGAAAAATTACAAGAAATTGTGCACATTAAGATGACACGATGATCTTTAAGACGATTACCAAACACAGTAAAAAAAAACTTTTAAAACTCGACAAACGACGTTCATTGACTAGTTTAACCAAACCAAACCTTTAATCTAATAAATGGCCTAACTAACCTGGTAATTATTTTCAATTGAAGAAAACCCCCTAATTGAATAACATAACATTGCTAAATTGCATATTATTATTATTATTATTAATACTACAGAAACAAGACAAGAGCACCGAACGATAAAACTACACTAATAAAATTATTGTGATTTGATGCAACTGATACTGCAACATCAGTTATCAGATCATTAGATATTTGTTATATAAATCATCCAAACATTTCAACGATATGGGCTTATTCATTATTCCTGATATTCCTAAGTCTTTAATTCTTGTTCTATTGACTTGGCTCTGATATCTTTTTTTTTTCCTCACATCATCTGTCTGCTTTCAATCCAAACTTAAAAACATGTACAAAGGCAAGATCTGCAAAGTATTGAGGCATTTGTCATCTGTTATTGACATCATTTGTCCAGTATCTATCTGAGTATCTGCTCTAACCCGAGCTCAAAACAAACTGAAAGATTCCTCAATTTACAAATTACAAAATGGCGTACCTCCCAAAATAATAAAACGATTCGGTTATATACACTCAGCACTAACTCAACAGTTGGTAACCAGTCATAAATAAATTATCCTAAACTTGTTTAGTGACAGTCTTAGTTTTTAAAAGGACAACCAATTCTGTCAATGACATCATCATATCATCATCATCTGCTATATCACCTCTTCATTGAATCTTTTTTCAGGCATTACAGAAGCAAAAGGTATTGCTACGTTCATACTTTTCAATTAGTGACAAATAACAATAACCGGGTAGTTTCTCCCCAAAAGATTACCTTTAAGTGCCCCTCCCTCCCTGGTTAGAATTTGATGGTGGAGTGAGTGTGGAGTGCCCGAGAACAGTATTAGTTTATCCCGTGACAGTTGTCAGCACTCGTAACACACCGGTGTCCCTATAACTATGATAAAGTCAGCGGATACAAACTGAATATCTGACGTAGTACACTAATTTAAACAACCGTAAAAGTTGTATTTTTATACAAGATGATCTACTAGAGTCCGAAAAAATCCCATCAGTCAGATACGACCGACAAAATACTCCAGTCGTGTCGTGTTCGTAAGTTCGACCGTGTCCTCTTGTATTTTGTTATGTGTAAGTAAGTAAATACAAATGCGATGATGTTGATGATGATGATGATGATGACTGAATGACTTAAGAATATGATGTTAAAGCAAAATCTACCAATAACAGATACTTCTCACTGTTTCTGGGATTTACAAATATTCCAGCTTTACTTAATATTGCCCTTCGTCTCTCTCCGTTTGTTTTGTATTGATGATAATGTACATAGTCAGAGAGTATGTGGTAGGTAAGGCATAAAGTTGCTCTTGTGTATAATATCGGATCGGGTCCTACTATGTATAAAAAGATCCTTTACTTCATACTTCTCGGTCGGATGACACAGACAGAGCAGCTAGAGCAGACGGACCACTCACTCACTAGCGAATAAGCTAAAAAAGTACATAAGAGAAGACCATAGCCCATAGAACGTTACTGTATGTGCATAAAGTTATAAAAGTGTTAGGTAATGAACACTTCATTCCGTCAAGAAGGAATGAATAGGGTAGAATATAGCAGGTTAGTTGTAAGTTGTAGGTAGGTAATATTATAGGTGCTCGATAACTAACAAGAAGGGAAAATGAGTTAGTTATATACTTGAGGAATTGAGCTATGCTCCAATATATCCCCATCGGGATGAATATTATGGAAAGACCGAAATAGTGAATTGGGAGAATGTATTTTATACTCTCACAACTGTTCCTTCATATGACCTGAGTTTGAGTTGAGTACATTCATATTTTATGCATAATCTCTCGCTTGGAAGAAAATGTCGTGTCGTATCACATCTCACATCCAATCCAACATCGTAACATGCATGCATACATACATTTTTCATATGTTACTTACTTTTTTACTTGCTCAAAGTCGAAGTCTTAACGCATATAGCAGAGCTATTCCATGGGATGATATCCCGTATCGTTAACATAAACCATTAAATTAGGTAATGGAATGCATGTGTTTGTGGGAAACGAAATGAGTCACCTACACCTTTCCCTTCTCCTTTGTATCCAATAATTGCTTCAGTTTCAACTTTCCTGTTGCTGCTGTTATGCATATATGTTTTTGGTAGGAGTGAGTGTCAAAAGTAAAAAGACATTTCAGTCATGTCTCATGTCATCTTCTTGATATTCATCTTTAATTAAATTCGAGATGCACCATGTGCAATACAGTTCAAATCATCGGTTCTAATTTAAAAGTTCTCTTCATAAGTTGTATGAATATGTATAGTCGATATGATTGCTCGAATGAATGATGATTTAATTAATTAATGGTCATATTCATAAATGTTTGAAGTTTGTACCACATCAACATGTCAACTCATCAAACATCTTGTTCTATAACTGTCTGACGCGTGACTTTTAATTGTAAAAGCAAGGCCAGGCAAAATGCAAAGCAGCCATCCTCGCATGCTTTTTCATGAAAGCAAAGTCACAAGTAGAAGATTGGAAAAGTTTAAGTAACGCAGGGTAGATGTGCAAACGAAATTTAGATTTACAAATTATGATGAATTATTTTATGTAAAAATAACTACTATTTAAGACTAAAATTAAAGGATAAGATAAAATTCAATAATAATATGTGTAAATACGATAAGGCATAAGCACATTATTGGCTTTTTTGTTCTTCAGGAAAACTTGGGGCATTGGGAGATATATCCAAAAAATCGTAGTTTTGGCTATTTCGCTATTGTGTGACTAAATTATCTTCAGAAAATCATCCAATGTAATTTTAAGACTTTAAATATAAGGTATAACTTTTAATTAATTTATTTACATGTCCCTTTACTTTTAATCCAAGTTCCAAGTGTGAAGTGTCCTGTCCTCTCTTTAGAATTGCATTACATTATCTACCAATCCACTTCCACTATCCTTCGATTTCCATTACAATTTGCATAAACTAACCAAGCCTTGCAAAATAAAAAATGATCCAAAAACCAATTACTTCGTGCTGAGGGTCGTTCTTAATGACTTCCGGTTTATGCATAAAACCAAAACCTAATCTACTTGACTTATTGTGTATTCGCTGTCATGAATTCATTTCGCATTTCCTACCATTTCGTCTCGCTGAGCTTTATAGCTTTTACTACCACCGGAAATTTCAGACAAGTGCTACCATCATCTAACTGTATCCTACACTGTTTTAACACAAGATTTGTATGCCACTCTGATGTCTACAAAATCCGTATAGTGGCGTTGCTCAAGGGAAATAATGAAAACAGATAGTAAGTAATTCCGCCATACGAAAGTTGCCAAAGTGCAAAGTAACTTGTCATAATAAATTTGGCTTCGCAAATACCCTGCAAGCACCACATTGAATATTTTTAAACGAATAACTTTATGAAATAGTTATCAAATCAAAATTCGACAAAAGAACTAAGATGACTGGTTTATATTAGACGGACGGACAAAAAGACCACTAGCTTAAAGTGAAGCGTAAGAAGTGCTCCTTGTGAAATTGCGTTTTGTTCTCTACCTGCAATGTCAAACTCACCTTCGCATAATACATCTTGGTCAAAGCCGGTTGAGGTACTTTTCTCTTGAGCAAGCTCCTCCTCAATGAGCACAGATGAGTACAGTATACTCCTGCTCTCCTTTCAACTCACAAAAGTACAAAGCATACCATAGCTTAGCTGTATTGAAAGGAAAGGCGGAACATGCATCAAGGCTAGAGGCTATGTTGAATAGTGCCGAAGAGTACGGATTGTACATTCCAACGAATATTTTTCGTTCAGTCTTGGCCTGCATCTATCCACAAAAGCAAGCAAAATAGCCTCTCTCTTCCTAGTTGAGTGTATAGGCCATTGCTTTGTGGATGTGGATGGTGCTGCTCAAGCTCAAAAAGTTAATAATAATTATTATTTAACTGGTTTAAAAATTACAGAACTGATATGATGATCTTGAACTGATATTAGTGTAGGTTTCGAAACTGTTAATACAAACTCATAGTTAAGTATTTTACGTGATTAGGTTAGAGTTAGTAGTAGGTTAAGTGCATTTTATGTGTATAGAAGTGCGCAACAACATCCGGATGCAATTTTCCACGAATTAAGTCGTACCTAATTGAGTAAATCTCTTGAGAATAAATCATGGCGATGACCAGTGATTCTCGAGCCCCCCTTCGAACTGTGAAGAAGGTGCAGTTTGGCATCTTATCCCCCGATGAAATTGTAAGTATTATTTTTGATTATGGATTAATGATTTGTTTGCTTTTTACTTGGTACTGTTAATTAGCAGTAAAAAAATTGTCTTCATAACTATAAAGTTAATTATTATTATTGCTGTTTTTAGCGGAGGATGTCCGTCACGGAGGGGGGAATCAAGTTTTCTGAGATCTATGAAGGAGGGCGACCTAAATTAGGTGGTTTGATGGACCCTCGTCAGGGTGTACTTGACCGTAATTCCCGATGTCAGACCTGTGCTGGAAATCAAAGTGAGTGCCCTGGACATTTTGGACACATTGATTTGGCGAAACCTGTGTTTCATTGCGGATTCTTAACAAAGACCATGAAGATTCTCCGCTGTGTGTGCTTTTATTGCTCAAAAATGCTCGTGTCTCCAAATCATCCAAAGATCAGAGAAGTTGTTCTGAAGACCAAAGGACAACCACGTAGAAGATTGGCTTTTGTGTATGACTTGTGTAAGGGGAAAAGTATTTGTGAAGGAGGAGATGAAATGGATGGGTTGAATCAGGATGGAGACCCTGCAGTTCAAGCAAAAAAAGGCGGTCACGGTGGTTGTGGTAGATATCAACCAAGGATAAAACGGACAGGATTGGAAATGGTTGCTGAATGGAAGCACATCAATGAAGACGACCAAGAGCGCAAAATTATAGTGACTGCGGAACGGGTTTTGGAAATATTTAAGCACATTCCTGACGATGAGTGCTACGTCATGGGCATGGATCCCAAGTTTGCTCGTCCCGACTGGATGATAATCACTGTGCTGCCTGTGCCTCCACTACCTGTTCGTCCGGCTGTGGTCATGTATGGCTCAGCAAGAAATCAAGACGATTTGACCCATAAGTTGGCTGATATAATCAAAGCAAACAATGAACTGATTCGTAATGAACAATCTGGAGCTGCCGCTCATATTCTTAGTGAAAATGTTAAGATGCTGCAATTTCATGTTTGTACCTTGACTGACAACGACATGCCTGGTTTACCTCGTGCAATGCAAAAATCAGGACGTCCTCTTAAAGCTATCAAAGCTAGGTTAAAGGGCAAAGAAGGCAGAATTCGAGGAAACTTGATGGGTAAACGTGTGGACTTTTCAGCTCGTACTGTCATTACGCCCGACCCAAATCTTCGTATTGATCAAGTTGGAGTGCCTAGAAGCATTGCCCAAAATCTTACATTTCCGGAAATTGTCACCCCGTTTAATATTGATAAAATGTCAGAATTGGTAGCAAGAGGAAACAATCAGTACCCAGGAGCAAAGTACATTATACGATCAAATGGTGACAGAATCGATTTGAGGTTTCACCCTAAACCATCTGACCTCCATCTTCAGTTGGGATACAAGGTATAATAGTTCTCATTTACTGTCACTGTAATGTAACTTTTAAGCATCACTTGAATTTTTAATTGACTGATGGCTAAATTCTGTCTAGGTTGAAAGACATATAAGGGATGGTGATTTGGTGGTGTTCAACCGTCAGCCTACACTTCACAAAATGTCTATGATGGGTCATCGTGTCAAGGTTTTACCTTGGTCAACTTTCCGTATGAACTTGAGGTTGGTAAAGATAAAGCTAGTGCAGTCAAATTATCTAACATAGTAGCAACAAAATTTTAAAGATAAAATTCTCCACTCCTAATTGAAACAGCTGTACAACTCCATATAACGCTGACTTTGATGGGGATGAAATGAATTTGCACGTTCCTCAATCAATGGAGACTAGAGCTGAAGTTGAGAACCTTCATATAACAACTCGACAGATTATTACTCCGCAGGCAAATCGACCTGTCATGGGTATTGTGCAAGATACTCTTACTGGCGTCAGGAAAATGACAAAAAGGGATGTTTTCTTAGATAAAGTAAGATTTATTTCTATTTTCCATCTTATAATCTGTTTGATAGAGATGATGAAACTCTTAAATGAGTTTTTCTATGATATGTAAACTTACTCCAATTTTTTACTGATCACATATACAACGAGAATAATAATAATTATTATTTGCAAAAATGACTTGTAATTCTAATTTACCGTTTTTTTCTTCTCAATTTGTAGGAACAAATGATGAACTTGCTAATGTTCTTGCCCATTTGGGATGGGAAAATGCCTCAACCTGCTATACACAAGCCGATACCTTTATGGACAGGAAAACAGTTATTCACATTAATCATCCCTGGAAATGTTAATTGTATAAGGGAGCACTCTACTCATCCAGACGATGAAGATGATGGACCCTACAAATGGATTTCTCCTGGTGATACTAAAGTAATGGTAGAGCACGGAGAATTGATTATGGGAATTCTTTGCAAAAAGACTTTGGGTACATCTGCTGGTTCCCTCTTGCACATCTGTATGGTGGAACTGGGTCACGAAGTTGCTGGTCGATTTTATGGAAACATTCAGACTGTTGTAAACAATTGGCTGTTGTACGAAGGTATATAAATCAAAATCAACACTTTGACTTAGTAGTATTGTTTGTTGTTTTCGAGTATGATTGGTGTATTAGTGTTGATGTAAAATTTTGTATTCTAAAGGTCATAGTATTGGTATTGGTGATACTATTGCTGATCCTGACACTTATAAGGAGATTCAGAAGACTATTCGAAAAGCCAAAGAGGACGTGATAGAAGTAATTCAAAAGGCTCACAACATGGAATTAGAACCCACGCCCGGTAATACACTGAGACAGACGTTCGAGAATCAAGTCAATCGTATTCTTAACGACGCTCGTGACAAGACTGGAGGTTCTGCAAAAAAGTCTTTGACTGAATATAACAACTTAAAGGCTATGGTGGTTGCGGGTTCCAAAGGATCTAATATTAATATTTCACAGGTTTGTCATGAATTATATTATATACCATGCGTTTTAACTACACTAGCTTTAAAATGTATTTATGATTAATGTGTTCTATATTTTGTCGGTGTTAGGTTATTGCCTGTGTAGGTCAGCAGAACGTTGAAGGAAAGCGTATTCCATTTGGTTTTCGAAAGCGAACTCTTCCTCATTTCATTAAAGATGATTACGGACCTGAGTCGAGGGGTTTCGTTGAAAATTCATATTTGGCTGGGTTAACTCCTTCAGAGTTTTATTTTCACGCTATGGGTGGTCGTGAGGGTTTGATTGATACAGCTGTCAAAACCGCTGAAACAGGATATATTCAACGTCGTCTCATCAAAGCTATGGAGTCTGTAATGGTTCACTACGATGGAACAATTCGTAATTCTGTGGGTCAATTGATCCAGTTGAGGTGAGGACTAGCAACGAATTCTTGAATTTATTATTTATAAGTTTTATGGGTTGATGATAATGGCGTATAACATTTTTGTAGATACGGAGAGGACGGTTTGGCTGGAGAACATGTAGAATTCCAAACACTACCAACAGTTAAACTTTCTAACCGAGCGTTTGAAAATCGATTTAAATTTGATCCAACGAATGAGCGTCACTTGCGTCGTGTTTTTGATGAAGAAGTAATGAAAGACATCATGGGTTCTGGAGAAGTCATATCTGCTATCGAAAAAGAATGGGATTACTTACAACGAGATCGTGAAGCCCTCAGACAAATCTTCCCAGCTGGTGATAATAAAGTCGTATTACCCTGCAACCTTCAAAGAATGATATGGAATGTGCAAAAGATTTTCCACATCAATAAACGAGCTCCAACTGACCTAAATCCAATAAAAGTTATAGAAGGTAAGAAGACTTGGTTATTGGCTATCTTTTTACGTTGTAGTAAAGTACTTATCTCACACTAAAAAACTAAATGGTGAATGATGTTTTTTAATAGGAGTCGAATCTCTACTTAAAAAGTGTATCGTTGTAGCGGGTGAAGATAAATTGTCAATTTCAGCAAATGACAATGCAACCTTATTGTTCAGATGTCTTATTAGATCAACACTTTGCACTAAGCGAGTTGCCGAAGAATTTCGTCTTTCGTCAGAAGCCTTTGAGTGGCTTATTGGTGAAATAGAAACCCGATTTCTTCAAGCTCAAGTACAGCCAGGTGAAATGGTGGGTGCAATGGCTGCTCAGTCTCTTGGAGAACCTGCAACTCAAATGACACTGAACACTTTCCATTTTGCTGGTGTATCCTCCAAGAACGTAACCCTTGGTGTACCTCGTCTTAAAGAAATTATTAACATCAGTAAAAAACCAAAGGCTCCTTCTCTTACCGTCTTCCTTACGGGCGCTGCAGCTCGAGATGCAGAAAAAGCCAAAAATGTTTTATGTAGACTCGAACACACTACTCTTCGCAAAGTCACAACAAATACAGCTATTTATTACGATCCTGATCCTCAAAATACCGTCATAGCAGAAGATCAAGAATTTGTAAACGTCTACTATGAAATGCCTGACTTTGACCCATCCCGAATATCTCCCTGGCTTCTTCGAATAGAACTCAACCGGAAACGAATGACAGGTTAGATTACATTTTTCAGGGAAGATGCTAGATGATTGTGATAACTGCAATGCTACTAATGTATGAGTTTGAGTGCTAATAACCCTTTTTATCGTGTACGTTTTGTTTCCAGATAAAAAGTTGACTATGGAACAAATTGCAGAAAAGATCAATGCAGGATTCGGTGATGATCTTAATTGTATTTTCAATGACGACAATGCTGAAAAGTTGGTTCTTCGTATTCGTATTATGAATTCGGAAGATGGGTCCAAGTTTGGGGCACCCGGTCCAGAAGAAGAAGAAACGGCTGATAAGATGGAGGATGACATGTTTTTGAGATGCATTGAAGCCAACATGCTTTCTGACATGACACTCCAAGGAATTGAAGCTATTGCGAAAGTGTACATGCATTTGCCTCAAACTGCATCAAAGAAACGTATTGTGATAACAGATACTGGAGAGTTCAAAGCTATTGCGGAATGGCTTTTGGAAACTGATGGTACAAGCCTGATGAGGGTTCTTAGTGAACGAGATGTTGATCCTATCAGAACATATTCGAACGATATTTGTGAGATCTTTACGGTAAGTAGTTTATTTAAGTAAAATATTTAAATGTGTAAAAAATAAATGGTCAAGTCTTAGAGTTTATATAAGAATTACTTACAATTTGGGGTTTCTTTGCAGGTGCTGGGCATTGAAGCTGTACGTAAATCAGTAGAAAAGGAAATGAACATGGTCTTGCAATTCTATGGTTTGTACGTGAACTACCGTCATCTTGCTTTACTGTGTGACGTAATGACAGCCAAAGGTCACTTGATGGCCATCACGCGTCACGGTATCAATAGACAGGACACTGGACCACTTATGCGTTGTTCTTTTGAGGAAACTGTGGATGTTTTAATGGACGCAGCAAGTCATGCTGAAGTAGATCCTATGAGAGGAGTTTCCGAAAATATCATCTTGGGACAGTTGCCAAGAATGGGGACTGGGTGTTTTGACCTTCTTTTGGACGCAGAAAAATGTAAATATGGTATCGAACTACCTATGGGACCTGGCCCCGATGGAATGCTTGGTCTTGGTGGAACCTTTTTTGGTTCAGCAGCAACTCCTAGTGCTAATAGTCCACAAGCTACACCTTGGAATCAGGGAGCAACACCCATGTATGGGGATGTATGGTCTCCAAGTAGCGGCATGACGCCAGGACCTGGCTTTTCTCCTTCCGCTGCTTCAGACATTAGCGGATTTTCTCCTGCTAGGTCTCCTGGTGGACCTGGAAGTCCAGGATCTCCTGGAATGTATATACCCGGAAGTCCTGGAGGAGTTTCGCCAATGTATTCTCCAGGCTCCCCTGGATATGGATTGATTTCATCTCCAGGAATGTCACCAACAAGTCCTACATATTCACCTCATTATTCACCAACTTCACCACTTGGTGCAGGAAAGAGTCCAAGCTATAGGTATTTTTTTAAATAAATAATTATTTTACTTTGGCTCATGTCGGTAACGGTATAAGAGAACTGTTGTAAAATGTTTGATATTTTGTTGCTCGTTTTAGCCCTACATCTCCTGCTTATAGCCCACAGCAGTCGCCAAGTTATTCCCCAACCAGCCCAAGCTATTCACCAACAAGTCCGAGCTATTCTCCGACAAGTCCTAGTTACTCACCTACTAGCCCAAGCTACTCTCCCACGAGTCCTAGCTATTCACCAACCAGTCCAAGCTATTCTCCTACGAGTCCCAGTTATTCGCCTACGAGTCCTAGCTACTCTCCAACGAGCCCAAGTTATTCTCCAACGAGTCCGAGCTACTCTCCAACTAGCCCTAGTTACTCTCCAACGAGTCCAAGTTATTCGCCAACAAGTCCGAGCTACTCACCAACAAGCCCAAGCTACTCTCCAACGAGTCCTAGTTATTCACCAACTAGCCCTAGCTATTCTCCGACGAGTCCAAGTTATTCACCAACGAGTCCTAGTTATTCGCCAACAAGCCCTAGCTATTCTCCGACAAGTCCTAGTTATTCTCCAACTAGCCCGAGCTATTCACCAACGAGTCCTAGCTATTCTCCTACAAGTCCAAGCTACTCTCCTACGAGTCCTACATACAGTCCTTCCAGCCCGAAGTATAGGTAAGTTGAAAATGTTAAGATTTTTCAAAGCATTGGTAAAACAATATGTAAGTAAATCCTCAAGCAAAATGTAACATTTTCCTCTGCTTCTTTACAGTCCTACATCACCTACATACAGTCCATCGTCTCCGAAGTACAGCCCTACTTCTCCAAGCTATTCACCTGCGAGTCCGGTGTACAATCCTCAGTCACCTTTACTGAGCTACTCTCCAACATCGCCGTCTTACAGGTAATGTGATAATTTTTTTTATTTGAAATATTATTATTAGTTCATAAAGCTTCAATCAAGGTCAATAATGATATTATGTTGTCCAATGTAACTTCCGGTTTATAAGTAATAAAATCTTTTCGATTTTGCCTTGCAGTCCCGCTAGCCCTACGTACTCTCCGAGCTCAGCTTACTCTCCGCCGGAAGATGATGAGCGGAGTACTCGTCGCAAGGGGAAAAGGAATTAATGAATTAGGGAACTGGAAAGGGATTAATTTTGAAGATTCTGCTCTTCATAGAACTTACAAACATGCCTACTTGTTTTTATTCTGTATTTATTAAGGTGTATTCTTATCGTATATTTATATTTAGCTTTTGATGTAAACACTTTACTTGATGTACATTGTACACGTATGAAATCAACATGTAATTCATATATTTTATATTAGAGTAATTTACAGATTTAACGTATATGACTGATTAAAAGGAGTTAGCTTGAAATTGTTCTAATAAAAAATATGTACGATGAAAATGCAATGAAAAGTGTGTAACAGCAATGAACAATAATTATTTCCATATTATCAAAAGAAATTACTGCATAATATGATTCCTTAAACAGGTAAACGTTGCTACATGCAATGCAATAATGGTATCAGTAATTGAAGTTACGTTGGCGTTTGTTTTGGTTCCAAAAATAATGTGAATGGACAACGAGGAGATGGTATTTCATATACCTACATGAAAGAATGCTGAGGCAAATAGTAAATGCTACTTAAGCCCCGAGGAGCGAGTCACACACACAGCAACAGCTCATGAAGAAAGCTGAAATCGCACTCTACCCAAAAGCCTCTCTCTAGATAGAAAGCCTTTCTCAGCTTTACCCGAAGCAGAATTCCATATATATGGGGAGCACAGGCAGCAGCATCAAGCTCAGTTGCTTTCTGACAGCTTAGTAGCTTCGTTATCGGTTACTAAAATGAGAAAAAAGTCAAGCTTTCTCTGAACTGTGAAATTTTCTCAGGACATTACTATCTTGGACTAATGACAAAATATTTCCAATCTACACTCTGTATATAGTACTTTACACAACCTTTCAAAATATATATACAGGAAAAGGGAACCTCGTAGGTTTCTGGTGGTAATGTGAATAACGAACGGGCAGCTAATTTAACAGTTGGTTCAGTTTTGAGTTAACTAACGCAAACAAGTGCGGACATTTTTTTCTATGTACGTACATAATACCAGAAACAGAAAACTATTGTTCCTCGAAACAAAAGGTTTGTCATTAACTACGTGACGTCGTGACCTACGGACTTAAAAGCTAATCCCAATTTCTATAAGCTGGTCAGTTGGTGAGCGTTAGGAAGAGAAACGGGAAAGTGGAAGATACTGTTCTTGTTCTCTACGATTAGCAACAGTTTGTTCCTAGTGGCCATACATACAGCTCAAAGAATGCATCTCTGTTGAACGAAGCTTCTAGGAAGGAAGAGGAATTGTGAACCAACAGGGAAAGTAACACTCATGAGAAATACCCTGGAAGTTTGCGTCTACATAAATTTTCCAATTGTAACTGTGCAAATGTACGTATGGTGCTGCTGCTGCTGAGTCACAATAACTTTCATTTTGAGAGAGAGAGAGAGAGCTGAAAGCAGGTGCAATACATACAGCAAACATCTGAACTGCCGGAGATGACAAATTACAGTTAACAGATTGAACACTGTGAGTGAAGGATAAAAGCGATTCTGGTAAAAGTTTGAAATGAAATTCTATCTAGTCTTGTATGTCAGCATTCACCACCATAGACCTCAATATGTAATGAATTAAGATTCCATTGAAAATCTTGATGAAATACAGCACAGAGTCCTGTTCGTAGTTTTTTTTCTAAATTGCATTTTTTTTGTACAGTTTTACATTACATAACAGCTTGTAGTGTTAGTATTTGGCATTAGGATGAAATGTCCGCCCCTGATTGAAGATTCATTTAATCTTTTGTGTTGTTGTTTTTTTTGCAAAACATTTCATGGATCACACGGCTTAAAGTACATTGAATAGAGAGTCAGAGTCGAGTTGCTCCTTGAGGAATAAGTGCTCGATTGAGCTTTTGTTAGTCTTTGGTTTAGATAGCTTTCACACTTTTTACAAGGGAAAAGTGAGAGAGTCGCCATTTTCATTAAATATGCATTTTAGGTTCATCAATCCTTGTCAAGATTTTGATGTGCATCAATTTTTCTTCTCTACAAGATCCCTTGAAAATGATTGGGAGTGCGAAATTGATAATGAAATTGCTTCACGCGTCTATGATTTTATAGGGAACTAAAAGTGTACTGCCGCGTCAGGCGTCAGACACAACAACTTTGATCGGTAGAGAGATAAACGGAATTCTGTAAATGATCCTATCTTCTTACATGTCAATGAACTATCAATTTATACTGTGATTCTAAATTACATGTAATATGCATAGCACGTATTCACACGGCGACATACGGACGGAACTCACCTAAATAAATGTATAAAACTAACTTGCCGACAATAATATAGATTGAATTGAGCATTGGAAAATCAAATTATTTCAAACTGACCGTATTGAATACATTGTTACTTCTGATTTTTTGAGATAGAAGTATTAAAGCTGAGGATATAGTAATATAATCGCATTATCACATAACGCTCAGTTGAAACAAACATGGGAATGTGAAAGCTTTCACTTTTTTTATTGCTTTCAGATCGGATTGCTCAGGGGAAAGCTCATAGGGCTCAGAGTGCCCCCAGAATTAGAGAATTAAAACAGATCAGCATTCTCATGAGATTATCATATTACCACACACACACACAACTTTATCCATATAGCATAATATTGGCTATTGTAGTAATTTAATCAGAAAGTAGCACTCAATCATCTCTTATTTCAAGCTTTGATTGATGCTGATTTACTGGCATTTTTCAACCGAATCCCGTAATTCAAACGTTTTTTTAACTTTTACTTTTTAGGTTCAATCGCAATCGTTCTGCTGTTCTATTGCAACGAAGGATAGAGTAAAGTGCAGAAAATTGTTGTTGACTGTGTATTTAATTATAATCTGAATGTGATTGATCTACAGAATTACGAACCATCAGAAGTAGATTTCAAATTGTAGAATGTTAGTAAAACATACAACCCTACTATACACTTAAACCAACTTTAGAAAAATTTTCGGTCGTCATTCATTCGTTTGACTTAATTATTCGGAGACGTAGTACCAACTACAGTGTGACATTTTATTGACAAGTCCTTGAAGCTGTGTGGATTCGTAACATTCCAATTTATAAAACTGTCAAATTATAAATAATCTGAAATTCGACGGAGATAATTATAGACTCAATGCATGCATTTGTGTAATGGTGCTTCACGAGTGTCGATATTTAAGGATATTTTACTGCACGCACGCACACTTCTCAACCTTCATGTGAACTTTTCTTCTAACGATGCATGTTGTTCACTTAAACTAGAGAAACATTCCAGTATGTGTGAGCATCTAAACGAATGCCAAAAAACACCTCATCAATTTTTGAGACGTTATCTTTACTCTCGCTCACTAGTAGTACCCTTTTTAGGTGTCTTTGCAGTTTTTTCGTAACTTGTTTTTGCAAAGCATCTGAAAACAACAGCTGAAGAAACGACCTAACTTATTAAAAACGTGCATAATGTATTACTCTTGTGAAAACAGTTTGCTGAACGCGTGGAATGGAATGTGAACTACTTCAATATTAAATAAAGTTTGGGAATTTAGACTTGAAACCAAGTTAGCGTGCACTTCATTATCTACTTGCCTATAAATCGTACCACTTTCACGTGGATTTACTCAAGAAAGATTGGATTATTAGCAAATCTTGTCAACATGCCGAACCGTAAAGGACTTTTGGCCCCACAAAATACTTTCCTGGACACGATTGCCACTCGGTTCGATGGAACGCGTAAGTAGCTCAAATATTTTTACTTTACTTTTTACTGGACTACCTAATGACAAATACTACGACTTTTTGGATTTCACCGTAACATCTAATTCAGTCTGTTTTGGGCCATATATGCAGTATGAAACTATAAAATATACATAAAAAACGCGCAAATGCGCTAATTATAACCTTCTCTATATACGAAGAATAGAGAACAGATAAGATCAGATAACTCTATGGAAGACACACACTCTAAATGAACGCTTCGTTCTTCTGAATACCAATGTCAGGTTATATTGGAGGTCCACTGCTGTATATAATGCATATATATATTTCGCTCTCCCTCGCCTAAGTAATAGCTGGATTAAATATGACATGTTCCTAATACAACTGACTATCTCAACTCATCCTATTTCGGAAGTTTTCTGATTTTGTCCACTCCATGTTTTTTTACTTTGATTTCTACTTCCTGCTGTTTTATCCTACGTATGATGCCAATGTAGTTTACCCTTTTTCGGACAATTCCTGAGCATTTTTGGTAATTGCATATCATGCCTATGCTTGTTACGATATCATATTATAATCATTATTTCGTGATGGTGGAAGCAGTATATGCGGACCTAAACCAGAATCATTAAAGCCGAATCACTGATGGATGACAATTGACAGTACCAAAGTCCATTGCCTTCTTTTAATTATTATTTTCATAGAACATCAAAAGCATCAGGATTACTTACGTACATGCTAGACCATGTCAAAAATATAGCAACCTGATGTAGCTGCTTGAATTGTTTCCGGGGAAAAATGGTTACATAGTTTATACTAGAAAGTTCATGCATATAAATACGATTGACCACGGTGCACAATTTTCTCATTCTTGTCCTCGCCTAAACACGTAACTAATGAGGTTGTTCAATTTGTCATTTGGTCCCCGAAAATTAATGGTCCGTTAATTCCAAAGAAGTCGACGTTCTTCGTCAATATATAAAGATTAATACATACATACTTATCCTCTAACATTTTCGCCAACCTAACGTGGAAAGTCCTAGAACAGACATATTAGTATGACTTCGAATGGTTCTACTTTTTCATTGAATAAAAGGCAAAAGCGATTATGCAACTCACTATAAATGTGGTGTAAAATCCTTTAAGTTTCAATCATAACTCAGAAATCTATGTGATCTATAAAGGGAAGTTGTGAAGACTTTTTATAATTTCTAGACTATATTAACTACTTATCAATCATTAAAAAATACTAAAGTATATACACGTCCATAATTTGAGCTTTTAGGTTGTCCATCCAGCAAAGAAAACGGCGAACAAAGTAAGGTTTTTGTAAGCCTTAAATGGTTTTCAATCTCGATTTAGGAACTCTACTAAACTTTAACTACTTATAATGACGTACCAATAACAACTATAACTTCCCCCTTTTCTCTAATAAATCTGGGATAATATGTATACACATAGCTGGATAAAGGGAAGCCGAGTTCTAAAGCAGGATGAAGGAAAAACTTTGCATTCTTAAGAGGTGCAGTTTACTCATGACTAACTTTGTTGTAGAACTTACATACAAATCATTTCGTCAATTCCATTTCTGCAAAGTTATGGAGTAGTAGTGGGGACACGTAGTCATCATTCATTTGAAAGGGTCTTTGTCACTTGAATAGAGGTCGTTTAATATAGTGACGTATTATTATGAGTCGTCGCTTCATGGCTAGTCAGCCCAGCATCCCATTAGGGAAATTAGTTCTTCAACTTTAGGAATTCATCTTACAGTCATTTTCAAGAGGTTTTACTGTGAGTCAGGAAGAAGGGAAAGGTGAGCGCATGTATTCAAGAAAGATTATAAGCTGAAGTTGATAAAAATCATTTCATAAACTCTCTCTCTCGGCCGCTTTCTCTTCTTCTTTGCACCCTTCCTTCCATAATAATCATCATAGTTATCGATTTTTAGTTGAAAAACTGAAAATTATTATTCGCATATGCCAAGTCCACGTGAATTATGACTGCATACATTAAGTCACGTTGATGCAGGTAAGGTAAACTATTATATAGGTAGTATATAATATATTAATGGTTCGTGCATGAATGCTCCCAACAAAAAACTCTTCTCAGGGTACACCAGAAACATAAAAGTATAGTTGTCATAAGCTAAAAAGGCTTCGTCAGTTTTTGTAAAAATCGTATGAATACTTAAACTATTCACGATCGAAAGATGTTGGTTGTCGTCGGTATGTACGATTCAATTATGAAATGCACATTTCATTGCACACTTTCAACTTTGAGTTGTGTTTGTATTCGTTAGATTTTCACCACTAATGGCTACTCACGCAAGTTGCATTGTAGGATAGTGTAAGATCCAACTAATCATGTACTTGTCCCTAATTCTGCTACTGCAGTTCAATAAATTCTAATTGGAGTGTTTCCAAATTCGTCATAATAATGTCCGCCAATAGAGAGACATGACCTAATGACGGATTATTGCTTACATTCACATGTTTGTGTGATATATCATAAATCTATTGAAGTAAACTGAAACACATTATAAAATCAATAAGGGAGCTTATTATAGATATGTATACATATTTTCGGAAGTTTTTGGGACTGAATGTAAACACGGTGATATGAAGTACGAATCAAATTCTAAAAATATTTCAAAACTTTTTTTCATATAAAACTATACAAAAGTGTGTTTCAAGAATTCTGCTACAACCTTGAAATGACCGTCAGTGGGGGCAACTTGAGCTAACAAGGTATTTTACATTTACTAAAATGATATGGCTGTCAGAACAGAATGAGCTTCAACTCCAATAATTTAGAAACTTATATTTCTTCACTGGCCAATTGACTGATTTGATTCAAGAGGAAAAGTCATGAAATGAAGTCATCTTGGAAATGAGTGGTTTCACATCGTAAAATATACCTTTAGATTTACACAGGTAGATTTTTGACTGATTAAGAGAAGCTCAAAACGATAAATATGTATGCTATTGGCAATGTCACAAATTACCCATGTACTTTCTAGTACGCTGACCTGGAGAATTGCTTGATATTATTGCGTGGCATTTACCATAAGTGGAATGACATTTTAAGAGCATAGTATGTTGAAGCGAATGTAGTTGTCAATTACAGAAGTCATAGAACACATATAAATCACATAGTGAATGGCCTTCTATACTCATAATATAATAAACCTAAAATGCTTATTACTTTTTCCGAATTGTGACTCATGACATGTTATAATAGTTACCTGATCATTTATATTACCTCTAAAACTTTTCTGGTGCTGACGGATAAACTTTTAGTTACTCCCCCTTTCCTGGAGAATGAATGAATGAGTCAATGAGGCGAAAAACAGGCACCTGCTGTTTTCTAGCTCAAAAACATCCAGATAAATATATAAGGATAAGGATTACTTATTGCAGTATCAATATATATAATACCTAAAATATTTACTCCATTCATAAAATACTTTCCATTGTCCAACTATATGGCTATACAAAAGTACTAAACTGAGGTAAAATTCTCGAATTTATTGAATAAATTGTGCATTACAAAGTCAGCAGTGCACCACCTAAAATCAGCAATCAATCTTATCGTCTAATGCTTCCTATTTGTAACTAACTATACTTGCAAAACTCCATGTTAGTACTTAATACTATTAGCATTACAGATCACATTACGTACTCTCGAAATTTTCATCTTGTTTTTCAAACATCAATGAAGAGCATCATACTTCAATCGTATATGTTTTTATTTCCTTGATCCCTCTGTCCTGTGTTATACCTACCCAGGTTGAAGAATATCCCGATTCCAACTTCCAACCTTGTTTTCTCTCAGGCAGTCTTATAATCTTATAAATGTTTGAAGTACAGATGATAGGTCTATCATATCACATATCACCCATAGCCGAAGGTCATCATGTCATCAACCAAAGCTAAACTACTACGTCTACCGATTCCCGATTAGAAACTGGATCATGTATCAGGAACTGAATAAACACATAAGTATGACGATGACTTATTCGACCTTCCTTTCTTCGTAGTTTTCCGTGTCTACGTATTTATTATGCGCATACATTGTAAACAATGTTTTCCATAAAGGTTTCATGACAGGGTATCATATAGTATCTTGGGTAGAATTTTTTCCGACAACATCAGCAACAGGCAGAAACTACATAGATTTTTGGTAAACTTTTTAATCATAGTATGTCAAACTAGTTCGGCCGAGTGATAAAGTATTCAAGTGATGTGATGATAATATACAAACAAGTTGGAAAACTAGTGACCTAGATAAATAAAAATCATCGTTTTCCCGGTCTTCACATCCAGTCTGACGGCACAGCATTTGATTTGGTTTTATATTGTCAAAGTACTTCAGTGAGTACGGTTACGGTTACTGCAAACATATATATATACTCTTTGGTCAAATTTAGTCTGCTGGTTGGCAGACGGCCAGTCAGACATTTTGTGACAGATATTATACAACCGTAACGAATTACTTGTTCCGTAACTGTCTTATTGACTATGACTTACATTTTCCGCTTACGTTGATAATGACCTAACCTTTCGTTTTTATCACATTCAGTAGTTGCTGTCTTTTCCTAGACATACATTTCCTATTTTGTGCACTTTTGCCTGAAAAACGTTGTTAGCTATTTTTACAAACGCATAAATTTATGAGAAAGACCTTCCTTTGGGGCAACCCGAAACTATTTTTGGCTTACAATAATAACTCAGCTCTGCATTCTCTATGTTTCGGTTATCATAAAAAAACGTATGCGCAACAGAAACAGTATTCTGATCTGAGCGTCCACATCATTGCATTATATATGTATTAATACTGCAGCTTCCATATCTTTGATTTATGTCTTTGACTAAAATTATACTAAATAGATGTCAATATATTTTTGTTTGCATGAAGTATCACATACTATATGCAGATCACAGGGGAAAATTTTTTTATGATAATTTTTTAGATAATGACGTTAAGTTTAAATCCCTGCAACCATGAAGGCAATTTTAAGCCTATTGGGTTTTTTGCCTCATTCGAAGGTAAAACCGATACACCTGCGACCTTATCACCTTCATTTTTTGCATTTTCACTTATAATTATGTTAAAGCATTACACGGTTTGTCATTCGATCGCACGAGCAGTTTGGAACGAATGACTCTCGACTTTGCTCTCTAATATGTAAAGAGGATTTGGAAGCCTTGAATGTATAAAATCAATTTAAGTAATAAGGTCAAATACTTACACATCCTTTTACTTCAAGGAAGGAAGGAAAGTAAACTATTAAAGTAAAAAGTTGTTTAATCTCAGGAAAAATGAGTTAGTAGTTAGTACAACCATCTCGACACCACAGGGTTTCTCATAAATGAAGCTCTTTCATCTCTGCTCGTGTTGATGATGATGGCCCCTTTCTGAGCTTCTTTTTTTTTGTTGCTGGAGAGAATCAATCTGAGGAGGATCCTCATTGAAATACTTAAACCTTGAACGAAAGCTCTGGCCTGGGCTGCTGGCCCTAATGCACAAGACCATATAATATACATATCGCATAAGTATAGCTGAAGATCAAAGACTTCTTCTTTTTTTTGTACGCACACACTCAGAAAGAAAAACGGCCGTTTGTCATCTAGTGGATCGTAGTTGTTCACTCTGGTAATGTCATTCTATGGCATCAATACAAGACGAGACAGGTCTCTCAAGAACATTACACAAGTAACCCTCTCTTTGAGGTTTAGTGACGGAGAAATCTAAAAAGGGTGGAAAGAACTGATACTGTGTTTAGCTCTCTTCACTCAACGAATATCCGTTTCTCTCTATTTTCTTTTAGAGCAAATCTGAGAGTAGGTGTATGTGTATCTTTCCTTAGCCTTGCCTAGCCCCTATATATTTTATCTTGTCTAAGTAGGCTTTATAGTGGATGCAACATGCAGCTATTTTTCATCCCAAACATACATCCTCATTGATCAATATATTTTGGAGAAAGCTGCCACCTAAAAAAAGGAATCTGCAAACTCGGGACGGATCCGATAATATTATGGATGTGTATATATAAGAAGGAAATCATCCTTCTACAAAACATGCCAGTTTCCTTTTGCTCTGGTTATTTTTGGTGAACACTCAATTTTATCTTCGTTTCATGTTGGAAATTGATGCAAAGTACTAGTATATGACTAGTACATAGAAATAAGAAAATGCACCTTGTATTTATATTTCACTCTTTCAATACACTTTGTCTCCAAAATACAAATGCGTCGATCTTTTCCTTTTAAAGAATTCAAAACATTTTCTTTTCAACTTGAAGAAAAGGAGCACTTGATAAATTGTTTCTTTTCCATCACTTCCAAATTCTAAAATCAAACATTCAACATATTTGCAATCAAGAGCATACCCAGATTTATTCACACATCAAAACTTTGTGTATGCCTGAAAGATTATTGCATTGCCAATAACATATAAATCCACTGAAACATCCCTCAAGTACATCGTTTTATCATCTTTTGTCAGCAGCAGTTGGTTGGGTAAACGGGTCTATTATTTGAAGGGCAAATGAAGTTTAAAGTGGATATTACTTACGTCATTTGATTCCCAAATTTCAATAACTTTTTAAAAATTTTTAAATTAAAGTTTTGAGACCACACACACACCATGGGTCGATAATTTCTCTTTCTTCTTTTACAACAAATTTATTTTACAACAAGCTGCTGTCTAAATTGGGCTAACCACTTCCATTTCCATCTTCGTATCAAAAAACTATCATAACTCAAACTTTGTTTTTCATTCGTGAAAAGTATAAAGTGTAAAACCTGAATTAAGTAAGAAGAAAATAGTCAGACTACCTAGCTCTAGCTGCCATATTTCATGCTATGCTAAAGTCCTCTATATATAAGTAGGTCCACTCAAGTTATATTTGAAACTGAATCGTACATCCTACTCTCAAAAATATTTTACCATATGGATGTCATGCCACATTTACAATGGGGAAATGGGAAATCCACCTAATGCCACATGAACGAAAGGGTAACTCACGGAACAAAATGGACTGGGAGGTGAAAATGTTTTACAGGTGTTTCCCAAATGTCTTTTACCATGTCACTTTCTTTTTGCTCTTTTTTGAAAACTTAAGTGAATCCAAGGCGTGGCTTGCGAGCTTAAAGTTTTTTTCTAGTCGCTACACGCAGTAAACTAGTGAAAAAGTTGAACAATATTCTTTGCAAAGAGTTCACTTCCTGCTTCAACACTGACAAAGTAAACTTTTTTTTTCCTTAACAAAGGTGATTCCAAGTAATGCTGTCAAGTTTGTTGAAAGTTAAATAGGGAAACGTGATGGTTTTCATTAGACTAAATCATCTGTGGAAATTCTTTCATCATAATTTATGTTGAGTACATTTTTTTGTAGAAGAAAGATCCAGCCGAAATATAGTTAGTTGTGAATACACACACGTTTTCTTTAACCCTGATGCGATGAGTTCACGTTGTCAAGTTTCGTAGTTCTGTTTATAATCATCACGCGGTAGAGGAATGATATAAGAGCTGTCTAGATAAAATTTCCTTCCCGCAGATGTCTGTTTTATCTGGTAATTCTGAATTTAAATACCAATTTTTCATAGGATGGGTTTCTTAACATGAGTAGGCAAAAGTAATTGTAAAATTTACTATTTCGTATAAATTGAGGGCACATGTTGTGCGTCTAAGCAAGTAAGTAAGTAACTAGCCCACTCTTTCTACGAATAAACCGCAATAACCGCACATTTATTTTATACCTACTAACTGGAGAAAGCTGGTAGACTTTCCAGACAGTTAGGTAGTTGCAGGCTTATATATACATTTAAGGAATCCAAAAATGCTTGAGGGATCTTATGTTTATGGAAAACATTACCGTTCGAAGTTACTGCTTTCTAGCTACAGGATACTATATACCATTAGGTTTTAAGTCGAACAGGTTTGGTTGTTTGGTTTGAGTACTACGAGCGAGTATGATGGGATATGTGGGTGTGTGTGTATCATATGTACGCAACATAACCACATATCCACCCACATCAAGTGTTGTCCACTTTGATGGATCGAACATAGAATGCATTCAAACCGCATACGACCGCTTTGAGTATCGGACGCAGCCCATTTTCACGTTTTTTTTCTTTGTGGATTTTAAGCCGCCGAGTTGTAGAGAACATGTACAAAAAACTCTGGTGAAAGTTACGTTTTCCCTTGTTCATTACAGCAGATGAGAAAATTTTCCCTTCTTTAAAAGCGACGAGAAGTAATAAAAAGGAGGAAAGGAACGGAAAGAGATGTGAAAGCCAGCACATGCCTCGAAAGGTTGATGATGTTGGCGTTTGCATTTCCTAGTCATGCCAATCCATTTCCAGAAAAAAAGGAAAAAGAAAGAAGAGTAATAATAATGGATGGGGGTTGGTTGGTAGCTTCAGGCTGCGACCTAGCAGAACCGTTACTTGCTCTACTTGATTCAGGCTGAGGCTCAAGCGGGTGTTTTATGTACTCAGCGGTTCAAGTCGGTGTAAATTTTCCCTTTTTTTGAGTTTGTTAAGGGTATGGGCTCAAAATGTGCATTTTCTATCTACATCAAAAAAACTCGCGAGATACGCATCGAATACATACAGAGGTTCACACTATAACTACATAATTTTGATGATATGATGAAGAGACTCGGCTTTTTAAGAACGGATAGTTTTGTATTTGGTTAGTAAGCTGGTTTGGTGTGGTTAGAGGGATCATTGCAGTTGTCAATGCATTCTTATAAGGATATGGTATTAGGCTGGTGCATTACTAATATCCTAAAGGTTCCACATATGAGTTTTGAGTGTTTGGCTAAGCAAACTTCTTTCAGGATAGATTTTCGTCAGCAATATTAGTTTCTTTATTCAATTTTGGTAGGAAATATGTATTAGAGATACTTACTTAAGCGCTCTATTTTATAACCAAGAACTGCATCACTATACGTACACACTAATCGTGCCTGTGCATAACTCTAATATCCATCCAGATTCTCTTTTATGTGTGCATCGTATCAAAAATGTGTGGGAATTTTTTTACTGGAGCTGCTCGTAGCAAAAACTGATGAAATTCGGCTTTCATATTATATAGCTATAGCTGATATTGTTTTCCTAAAGGCGAACATATATAGTAATCTCACCGCAAACATATAGAATACAAATATTTATACAATGAATTTCTAGTTCTCCATCTCAGCCTCCTTTCTTAATAATTTTGGAGCCACTTATGTATTCAGCCATTTTTATCGCAGAGGAACTTGCTCTTACTCCATCTTGAATCTTGAAGAGTAAGAAAATTGTCGGTCTCCAAAGATGAAAGGAGAAAGAAAGCAAAATCATTTGTGTATACTATTATAATAATTCTTACGTCCTACGTTGCATAAATTCTATTTAAACCCATTCATTTATAAATAATATGTTTCGCATCTGCAAATGACTACTCTGCAGTCAGTCGAGTTGTAATGACATATTGATTGCTTCAGGCTGATAAGTTAAGACCTCACAATAAGAGTTAGGTTGACTATGAAATCGAAATAGGCCATGCTTTTCTTATTACTTTTACTAACTATATTTCTCCCAAAATATGAGAATTTTTGTTGAAATGGAGCAACATTGTGGTAACGTTACGGATGTATGATAAATATCTTCTTCCATCATTTCTGGCAAGAAAGGTTTTATGTTTATGCTGCTAGGTACAACACAATACATTTTTGAACAAGTTCATATATACACACACAGGAAAGATTTACGGCATCTGGCTTCTTACGACGTCATGCAATAGTGCACCGCAATCTGAATATTACAGTAAGAAAAGTAGTCACAAAGTCAGTCAAGTTATGTCTCTGTTTCTGAAGATATAGTTTAACTACAAGAGAGAAAAAAAGTGAGTTATTTTCTTAGAGAGGTCTTCTTGTTGAGTACTGAATGTGAATCTATAATGCCAAAAAAAGGGTTTTTAGAACTCTGTTTTTAGCTTTCCTTGCGCTCAGTGGGTTGCTGGTTGCTCTTCCGTCCTTTTCCTGACTTTGCACATTTTATACTAACCAAATCTTTTGATACCTTTTCTTTTCCCTCTGTGGCAGGAACACATCACATCATCATGCCATGACATACAAATATCAATCCCAATAGTCTGCCATATAAAGCTCCATCCATTTCATTTCCATCTATTTTATTTCCATCAATACCATTACATTACATATATTATACACACCTCCACCAACGCAAAGCTAACATTTTACTTTCCACAACACACCCAAGTGCTTGTCTTCTGATGGAGAACGTGTATCAGCATTTTATTCGATTTTCACTTTCTACTTAGAAAGCCAAAAGGCCATAATGCAATATAGTAACCAAACCAAACACACATCCTTTAGTGAGAGGGAATATTGGAATTGTATGTGCGGGGGTCGGTAGTGAGAGAGTAAACGTAATGTATCGTGTAAAAATATGAGCACTTTCCTCCTTCGCAGTGATATGTAGTATAGATGTTTTGGAGTCACTATGTAAGTATAAGCGCATTACTTTTAGGTTGAATGAAATTAGATGAGTTGGAAATTTGTCTCCTTTTCCCTAAGAAGAGGCCATGTGCACATTGCACATAGAAGTGAAGAGATGAGATGTGAACCACATACTTTTCGAATCATAGATTTCTTCTTTCCTCTGCGTTGCTATTAATTCATGGAGATTGAAGAATCTCTACTGAATGACATCAATGTATCCACATCCAACTATGTTGTGCTGTGGTTCAATTTCAATGGGAATATTTTAGCAGATGTAAGCAGTGCAGTACAAAGAATAAAAGAAAACATTTCTCCTCGATGATTTTTTTTTCAGTCCAGGTTTTCATCTCAATAAAAATGAAATGACATGAGCAGTTACTGATCCTATATGGTATGTAATATCATCACACTGGTTTGGATGAGTTTTTGTACTTCATAAATTTGGAATGGAGCAGAGTCCATCTCATCATGAAAGCCCCTTCATGATATAATGTTTCAGTTTAGAAATTTGAACTACTTACTTGGGAAAACAGGAAAATGCACTTTATTTGAATCTCACCAAATGATGCCACATTATCTAAATTGTGTGTTTTATTCTTCAGGGGAAAACTACACAACCCCGTTGCTTCCATGTAAAAAGGTACTGCATTCCATATCCTTCTCGAAAACTATGTTTATTGTAAAAAGTGGTATTGCAGAAGGTGGTATACTGGTATAGAATGTATAGCCATGCATATTTTGGTGGTGTTCCTAGTAATAATTAGACAAGAGACAAAAATGGTTGGTTGATGGTCCTCATTCATTTACGACCATAGCCTCATGTGAATCCCCTGATAAAAAAAAAGTTCTAGTTCACATCCAGATTTTATAGTTTCCTTTTCTTCCCACAGGGATGCTATCGTATCACATGCGATATTTCTAATAAAATATGCAAAATCTACTACTACACCCCTCTGTCTAGTAGCTGTGTTAATGTTGAAACTTTCTCCGCCTGGGGAAACTATTTTTATTTTCAGCATTTTCAACATTCCTTTTGATCCAATCAAATTAATGACATGCCAGAGTTCCAGAGTTTTTGACTTGGAGGAAGTACTATACTTGAATCTATTCCTTGCTCAATTTTTGTCAGCTGCTGATCATTTTTAATTATGTACACGCATCCTCGCTAATGAAGTAGGCCCTTCAATCAGTTGGAATGCAATTTACTCATCCAATATTCAAGGACAACATACGACATACATAGTCATTGTAAAATTTACTTCATACTTCATTCACTAAATCACGTCAATTGAAGTTCTATAAGCTTTGGATGCGTAATATTTCTCACTAATCTAGACTGAACCATCCCTGCGCGCAATAGATAACGGATATCATGGATGCTAAAAATCGTATTAAAAATAACAAGACTTTTTATCAGCAGCATCCTGAAATTCGCAGGAAGCATATTATTTGCATGAAAGAATTGCAAAGGAAACAGGGAGATGAATCCGAGATGGGAAACAATAAAAACGAGCATTTGTAAATAAACATATTTTTCTATCACGAGCGAGACATATGCTTGTAACTCAAAAAAAGAGATGTTATGTTACTTGTTGTAAAACAATCCAAGCAATAGATGGATTGCTTCTTTGTCCTGTCATTTGCCACGACATTCCTGCCGAGGTACCATGTTCGAGGAACTTCCGACAGCTGTCACGTTATTATAAACATAGGAAAATAAAAAGAAACATTTACATACATACATTATAAAGTATACTATTGTATTTGTACTAAGCCAAAAAGCTGTGTAATTTTATATACACATTAAATACACATTGACAATTTAGAGGACTTTTGAATGTCAGAATTTTCAACCTTTTTTTTGTAATATTGATTAATTTTAGGCACCTCGTTGACTATGTAGTTCAGCATTAAATTGAAACATTATATTTATATACGATGGGGGGAAACATGTAGATCCCCATTCTAATCTGGGAAATGAGCTCCAATCCCATCCTCCTTCCCCTAAGTTTCCTCATTGATCTGAAAATGTGGGTAATGTGCGACATGGTTAGGAAATGAAAAACTAAAATACAATCTTCAACACATCCAACTATCGAACGGAAATGAAACGCTGGCATGTAATAAAATTAAAGTAATGTATTAGTTTGAAAATTGAAAACATAATGCATGTATAGTATTATATTTACTGGGCTTACACATATGTATGTAATTCAAAGTCTAGCTTCTTCAAGCTTTTGATCTCCATCACTTGACAAACTAAAAAAATGCTGATGAGACATATTACGTTTAGTCAAATTAAAGATAACCTACTAGTTCCAATTACATGACAGTCATTCTGTCCCAAATCTTACTCTGAAGTAATAATGTTGCATAAAGGCTTGCTTGCAGCTTCTTGTACTTTTCATTTTCGTGAGAAAATGCCTTGCTTCAATTTGATGACAGGAGGGAACTAAATATATGTGCATGTTTTGAAAATATTTCATTTCATTATTCTTAAAATACAAAAGTGGTTCAAGTTCCAAGAAACGATTAAGGTGAAGGTAAATAGAGAAACTAATTTTACTCAAGATGTTTGTTATTATAACAGAGTAGTCAATAATATTATCATATACTTGGCTTTATGCTTTACTCAAGTTTTTCATTTTTCGTCTCTTGAAGGATTTAATGACGATGATTAATGCATTAACTAAAAACTACGTTAATTAAACTTAACGCTGTACTAGAGATGAACATATGTGTGTATTACATAACCATTAAAAGTAAAAGTACGTACGATAATACGTATAAATGCTGGTCATGGACTGCAGAATATTTTTCCTACAAGTTTCTGCACTTTCATAGTTTATTTTTCTAACGATTAATTTAAAAGGAAGAGATGGAACAACAGCTTGAGGGACGTTTTCAGCAATATCCTAATTGTACATAATGTGCGTTGGCCTTTCCAACCATTATTTTAGAAACTCTTCCCAAGGTCCAAGTCTGAAAATGTCAGGATTAATTTCTCACTAATTCAACCTAACATCTAGCAGAACTTTGTTGTAATAATATTACGATAAAACCTTCATTTGAATGTGTAAATTTTCTCCCAGCTCCTGACACTGAAAATTCCTCTGTGGCGTGTTTGGTCATTAGATTTGGGCATTATGTTGAAGTGATTCCCAAAATAAATCTGGGACGGCAACACAACTTTTTTATGTTAGAAAAAAACATCCTTCCGTTCTTATAGAACATCACCATTTTACGTTGCTGTAACCATTATTGATGAAATGACTTGGATATCTTTTCGCTTTAATTGTGTCACTAATAATTACTTTCTCTTAGTTGAAGATTCTGCTTTCCCACTGCAGAAAATATTCGGTAGGTCAAGTATACATTTGACAGTGCAGTCGCAGTTAGTTGGGTAATCCTTTCATTCTCAAATTTAGCTAGTTTATGCATCAGTAAGTGTCCATGCTCCCTCAGCATATTCTAACAGATCCTTTAATCTTTACACATGTGTGTCTCAAAGCTCCTCATGATTCCTGATGTTTAAAATGCAGCAGTTTCACTAATGCATTTACGGGCTTAATGGTATACATGCATTTATACTCCCTTGAAAACATAATTATTGATGAAGGGAGCAACGAGATTGCCTTTCATTAAGGTTTCCTTCTGTCATGTCTTTTTGTATTACATTAAGTTAAGTGATTTACCTAATTTAGCGCCTAATTGATGTACCAATACCAAACTAATTTGTTTTGACTGAAATGCATTACAGCTTTTACAGTGAGTTTTATACTTTATAATTTAAACCATTCTTTTTAAATGCGCGATAGAACCACACGTGCAGTTTTGTTGTGGAGAAAGTTAATAGTTTGAAATTGGATTTTTCTTTAAAAAAAATTAGCAACTTTTGGAGAAACCTTAAAGAATCTACTTATTTATTTCCGATCCCTCTCCCTTCACAACTTCTAACTTGTTGTGGTCAATAGTTAATAGTAACACACATATAATATAGGGTTTTCGTATAATGTGTACACATTTATATTTTGTCAGGCTTCTACAAAGAGAAATGAGCTGCTTAGTAAAAGCCTTGGAGCCTTACGTGAGAGAAAGCCAAATGAAACAAACACACAACTTTACTATCTCATCTCCAAAAAAAGTTCCAAACAACATAATATTACTCATAGTATATATATTTTGACGTAGAAAACTGAGTTTCTCTTCATTCCCATCTTAATAAATGAAGGAAAAGTTTTCCTTGAGGGTCCTAATACCAATGAAAAGCCTTATTAAAGAAATTTGCCAATAAAGTAACGAAATATAAGAAGACGACTGAGAAGAAAACAATCTAAACAAACTTTCCTCGTGTATTTACTCGCTTTAAAGAAAGCGCATGCAGTTATTTTTTTCTTCTTTCACAGCAAAAGAGAGCAGATAGAACCTGTTTGCAATAGCTTCAAACTTTTGTTGAGTACTTTTCCTCCTAAATTAATGCAAGTGTAAGGGATGGATATACATAGCATGTTGAAAAAAGTTTTCTTTTCCTCCGTATACATTATAACCATCCCCTCATTAGTGTTGTTACAGCACTGCTGTATTTAGAAAAGTTACCTATTTACCTTGAAAATTTAATGCTTGTGTGCTTTTTAAGTGGGCGAATTTACGAGGAGGTGCGATATGCTTTCTAATGTCCGCATCCTTGTAAGAAATACATAAATTTAGGTACATCAAGCGGTTTTTCTCATATGGTAAAACAAAATGATTATGTATTGCCTTTCTAAAATATAAGTGAAGTTGTATAAGCCATGTATACTATTTAATAGTCTGCATATTGTAGCGTGGTTGGTGATTAGCCTTCCACCTCTACTTCTTAAATACTAGGTTAAATACTATGATTATGGCAGTGGTGGTGGTGACAATAATGAACTGGACTTGACACAAAATAATATACTTTCACGGCTGCTTATCCTCAGCCGTACTATTTATTTAGTGATTGCACTCGACTTGACTTGTAAACGGACTCGACTGACTATTTCAAATATTAACTTGACACGACTGATTAACTCACTAACGACTAAACTATAAACTATAACTGCTCGTCTTGATGATGATGATGGTCTGGTCTCGGCTTACGGTGGTGGTGCTTCTTGGCTCCTCTACTGCTCCTGATCTTCTCTGCTGTATGGCTCCGGTGGTACTGCTGTAGATTCCCCTTCCTCATGTTCCTTTTTGTAAAGGAAAGAGCGTGGATGATGCACTTTTCTCGTCGCGTTCATAAACTATCACTTTAGCACCATACATCTTCATTTTACCCCCTCTCTATGACTATGCCGCATCACAAATGCTCCCCCTTCTTCAACAATGACGCCCCGGCATTGACCTCATAATATTTTAATATAACTTAACATATTATTGTACAATTTTTAAACCAAAAAAATAAAAGAAAAACATCTAGAATTAAGCTAACGTTTACATCTAATAATTTATATTGGTTGCCCAACTGGGTTCTCGAACTAGAACATCTTGAGGTGGAGCTGCTGTTGAGGTGGCCTGAGGTGGAACTGTTGGAGTAATATCTCTGAAATAGAATAGCCAAAAGAGAAAAAGAACACGCACACATTTATCATGATTAAGACCTGTACATCACATCATATCATCATTTTTTCGACTTCTTGGAGTTCTGAGAAGCAGAATAGCCGTATCTTTCTGGAGGTTGAGCTTTTGTCGACCTACTCGATCGTCGTACACTTCCCGTAGATTCGGCATCACTACTTTCTACGTCAGAACCGAAAAAAATTGGAGGAGGAGCGACTGAACTACTATTATTACTATTATTATTGCGACTGTTGGAGCTTCCTATCTGCGAAGTTGGCGCTGAAGGCGCTTTAAAAGTTACTACTGAAGAGTTTGGACCTGGAGAGCTTTCAAAATAGGAAGGATCAACACGAATAGGAATCAAAGACGGAGAGGAGCTAATCAAGTTTGGAACGGCTTGAGGAGATGGCTGATATGACTTACGGGATTTTATGGGGGCTTGCGGTGGAGAGACATTACTTCGTCTCTCATGAGGGAGGCTATCCGTACTGGAACAACTACGAAAAACTTCCTCTTGGTCGGAGCAACTAGCACTGTCATCATCGCTGATGTACTCAAAAGATTGCGGGGGATCCAATGAGACAGAGCGACTTAAAGCAGAACGATTGGGATCTGACACCTCTTCCTTAAAAACTATGTTCTCATCATTCCTAAGATTAAACTTAATACTACGCTTACCACTAGAAATACCAATTACGCTACTTAATGGACTACTTAACCTAGAACTTACTCTACTACCGGATTTACAACTTGTTTGTGATGTCAAAACATCATCAGGAACTTCCCCCTCGCTGTACTCAGCTTCCGACTGAAACTCGGAGAAATATTTACAAATATGCCTAACATTTACAACAAACTTCACCCCCTTCTGGTGATCAAACGCTAAATAATTGAGAGGACCTAATTGTTTTAAAATCGAATATGGACCTAGCCATTTTACTAACCATTTGCTAACCAAACCCTTCTTCCTTCGAAAATTTGCAAGTAAAAACTGATCACCAGGTTCATAATTAATTGGAGGGTGCTTCAAATCAAACCTAGCCTTACACTTATTTTGAAACGCGATAGTACGTAATCGAGCGAGAGTTAAAGCTTTTGCATGCCGCTCAGCCTTACTCTCCTCATCCTCATCATCTAAAACTTCCTCCTCAACTGGAAAACGACTATCTGAACTTACTCTAGGTTCTCTACCATAAACTAGAAAATACGGAGAAAATTTCGTGACAGCATGAGCTGACACATTATAACTATAACACACCTTATCAACGTAGCGATCCCAATCATTATGCTTCTTACCAACTAACTTAGCTAGTGATCTCTTAATTGTATCGTTACTACGCTCACAAATCCCATTGGTGTTGGGGTGATACGCAGTAGTAAAAAGTAACTTAATCCTATGTTCTGTACAAAAATCCTTAAATTCCCTACAATTGAAATGAGTACCTCTATCTACTAATATTTCTTTAGGCGTACCGTGCCTGTAAATAACATACTTTTCTAAAACATTAATGGCACTACGAGCAGTGTTATCTTTAGTCGGCCAAGCCTCGAGATACCTAGTTAAATGGTCGATGACTACAAGGACGTGCTGATTACGGTACTTACTAGTTATTGGGTGAGGTCCTTGGTAGTCTACCCCTATCCTAGTAAATGGCTGTATTGGAGGTGCGACGGGCTGGAGAGGTCCTGGAGCGTTGGCATTACGGCGACGAAAGAATTGGCATGTTTGGCATCCTTGGAGATATCTGCGGGTGTCAGCATACATCCCCTTCCAAAAATATCGGGATTTGAGGAGGTACCAAGTTCTGAAGAGTCCAAGGTGATTGAGATCTGTGATGTGGACTTGATCCATGACTGCTTTTCGCATCCCTGCTGGAATGAGAAGGAGCCATAATTTACCGTTGTCTTCTGGGTTGATCTTGTAAAGGAGGCCGCTGCGGAGACTGAAATTTAAAATTGGATCATTAGGTGGATAAACAATTATGCCATCTTGTTGTTGTCGATGCTCAAGTTCATTGATGATTGGAAGGAGCTTCTTGTCACGGCGTTGTAATTCATAAATTGTGGTGTCATCTATTTTCATCTTGATTATGGAGTTGAGCTGGAAGCGACTGAGATATTCTTCATTATGTGTGGTGGACATGGGTGGATCGACTGGGTGACGAGAGAGAAAATCCGCATCAGAATGTTTCTTTCCACTTCTATACACGATTTCCATGTCGTATGGCTGGAGTCGGAGGGCCCATCGTGTCAATCTGGCGTTTGGATCCTTTAAGTTGAAGAGCCATTGGAGAGAGCTGTGATCTGTAATGCATTTAAAATTTCTGCCAAATAAATAGGGTCGGAAATGTTCAACTGTTTCAATAACAGCGAGGCACTCGAGTTCTGTAATACTATATTTTTTTTGTGCCGCACTGAGAGACCGCGAAAAGTACCCAATAACATGTTCTGTCTTATCTTGTCGTTGCACTAGAGTTCCACCAATACCATCCAAGCTTGCATCGCAGTGTATTTCCAAAGGAGAATACTCATCGGGGTAAGCTAAGACTGGATCGGAGATTAATTTTTGTTGGAGTAGAACGAAGGCACTTTCACATTTTTCATCCCAATTAAACTTCTTGTCTTTACATGTGAGGTCTATTAATGGGCGGGCTATAGTTGAGAAATTTTGGATGAAACGACGGTAGTATGAGCAGAAAGCGACGAAGGATTTCACAGCTTTGTTGTCTTTGGGGCGAGGCACTTCTGTCACATATTTAACGGCTTTGGGATTAACCCTAATACCATCAACGGAGACCTCATAGCCGAGGAAAACTAATTTCTTTTCGCCTAATTTGCACTTTGATGGCTTCAATTTTAGTCCTGCACGAGAGAGAGCTTCAAACACAAGTTCGAGATGTTGTAGATGGGTGTTGAAGTCTGTGCTGTGAATGAAGATATCATCAAGATAAACCAATGCAAGAGTCCACTTGAGATTGCCTAGTACTGTATCGATGAGACGCTGGAAAGTGGCTGGACTGTTGCAGAGACCAAAGGGCATGACATTCCACTGGTAGAGACCATCTGGAGTGACGAAGGCTGTCTTCCACTTATCACGTTGTTCAAGTTCAATTTGGTGGTATGCTTGGGCAAGGTCCATTGAAGAAAAATAGTCTGAAAAACGGAGCCGTTCGAGAACATCATCAATTCGTGGTAAAGGATAAGAAGCCTTTTTGGTGACGGAGTTTAATTTTCTGTAGTCGACACAAAAACGGAAGGACCCATCTTTACTTTTAACAAGGACGACTGGTGATGACCATGGAGAATCTGAAGGCTCTATGAAACCTTTTTCTAATTTTTCCTCCACTTGCTGTCGAATTTCTTGCTTCTCTTTAAAGGATGTTCTGTATGGTGCTTGTTTTATGGGTCGAGAGTCTCCAGTATCAATGGGATGTTTAACCCAATTGCATCGGCCAACATCGGAGGGTGACTGCTGAAATATATGTTGATACTTCTCAATGAGCTGCTTTAATTGTTGTAGATTCTCAGCTTCATCTTTAAATCGGTCGGCATACTGGAGCTCGGCATGAAGTAGATGTTCTGAAGTAGTAGTAGTATTTTCTGGAGGTGGTGCTGAATCATCACGGAGGCTACGCAGTCTTGCCTGTAATCGATCTAAATTTTCCTCAACTTGTTCTTTTTCTGCTAGATCTAAATTACACACAAAAGCGTCTGCAGTGTAGTCCTCGTGACGACCTATTAACTGGTTACGCACTATTCGCACTGGAGCACTCGTAGGGTTTAGAACAAATGTAGCACCTTTTCCATTATCAAGCGAGACAATGGAGCGTCCTACTGCAATATTGCGTAAGCAAGCGTTCGGAGTTGGCACTATGAGTACGTCTGAAGTAATTTGTTGCTTGCAATACACTTTTATACGGTGGTAGGACTTTGGTGGCACTATAACTGTCTGCAAATTGTACATATTTGGAATGAAACGGCGTTTGGTCTTAGCTTCCCTTGTGTCAGTAGTAGTAGTAGTAAGCTCACTTGGATGGCTTGGGGTCTCATCACTAATCGTTGGGGTACTTGTCGTGGCCTGTGAATAAATAACATGAGAAGCGTCATTAGTATTACTATTTTTTGGAACTGATACGGCATTAGTAGTAGTGTCAAAAGTAATGTGTGGTTCTCTGCAGTTTATTTTGACATCATAGGCCTTGAGCCAGTCTGTTCCTAAGATGAGGGGCTGAGTGAGATTCTGGATAACGTAGAATTTCCAGAGAATTGGACGCCCTCTGATGTTGATGAGCAGCTCTACAACCTCATTGCATGTATGGTGGGTGGATCCTACTGATAGTGAGAGCTGAATGGGAGAAACGTGGTAACGACGGTGAATGTTGGCAGCTAGTTGTGGCAGGAGAGAAGAGTTGATTGCTGAGATGGTTGCTCCTGTGTCCACTAGAGCTGAGCTGCGTGTGTGTCCTACGTTTACTGGAATCTGCATCGATGATTTGGTGATTTCCTGCTTAAAACGTGTAGAAAAAGCACAACCATTTACCAATGTCTGATTACTACCTAATGCTAAACCTGTACTTACACTACTACCATATTCTACAGCTATACTATCATCTAATGTTGTCCTTTTATTACTGGATGAGCTACTCTTTTGAATTTCCTGCAGGGTGATCTCTTTTTTCAGTAGCCCCTGAGGTGTAGTAGCAACTGGAAACATTTCAAAAGTACAATTAGGACATGTGTATTTAATACTACCTAAATTATTTGTAACGACTGATCGGCTGGAAGAAGGGCAATGAGCTTCTAAGCTCTTAAAGCTAACTGACTTATCACTAGGCTTATCATCTAATTTACCATCAACTAATGCTTTAACCTTATTTCTAAAAATAATCCCTGCTTGGCTCGACCCTAACCTAAAATTATTTATATTTAACCTATTGCCATCATTGGCATAACCAAAACCTTGTTTGACCTTAGCTGCTTCGACTTGAGGCGGAAAAGGAAAATATCTACAATTTTGTGGGATAGGCCTGCTGTCCCGCGACACAGGCCTAATTAGTTTAACGGGTTGGACAAAGTTTGGTCTTTTGGTTGTAGATGATTGCCATCATCATAAAAATAAATCGGAGCCTCCCCAAGACCGGAGCTTAAGGCTCTAATACCCGCTTGTCCATCTACCTGTCCTTGTACAATTCCTCCTTGACTAACAACAACTCCGTTCTGATTCGGAGGTGGCATGCCGCCACCCCGCTTATAATTAAAATCTCTAACTTGAATAGGGGGATTGGAAAATCGGGCATTACCCGTATCCTGAGACGGATATGAATGAGAAAATGCGGGGGCGAAAAATCTTTGGTTCTGAGGATCTGGAATACGGCCCTGAGCAAAAGGAAAACCAAAATTATTATTATTATTATTTAAATTATTGGAAGGCCGAAACTGTGTAGTGTACTGACGATTAAAGTTAGGCGCAACTGAGTTACTCATACGTGACCGTTGAAAGATTCCTTGTTGACGGTCCAATTCCATATTTCGGCAGTGCTTTTTCACGTGTCCGAAAATTCCACAGTAGAAGCATTGTGGTTTGTCGTCATCACTTCTTCCGGAGGGCTGAAGCTGTCTGGAAGGTGCTTGTCTTTGCTCCAATGGTCCACTTCTAAAATATGAAGTGGCTGATGATGATGATGTGACAGGAGGAGGTGGCATCTGTCCCTTTGTTTCCACCTGCAGCTCATGGAAATTCCTCAAGACCTGGAGTAATTCCTCTGGAGTATCTAAGGAAAGAACAGATAAACGCTCGCGAAGATGAAGGGGTAAACCCTTCATCAGATTAGCAACCTTATCATGTGTGGGCATAGAAGGATTAATGTGTCTCAGACACTCGAGCTTACGTGTTACGTATTCTTGGGGGTCCTTTGCTACATCATATTTTATGAGCTTGTTCCTGGCTCTGTGTTGGCTGCGGAGGGACTTCTTATCAAAAAAAGTCCTCATGGAATTCCTCACGTTGTTCCACATGGTCTCCTCATCATCCTCTTCACCATCTTCACGGGTAAATGTGGGCTGCACCCCGATCCACCATCGACGAGCATCTTCCGTGAGGATCCGATCAAGATTACGGAGGATCCATCCTCTCGTCAAATTTAGGTTGATCCGATCCTCTTCTAGGTGGATCAAAAACCAGTCCACATCCGTTTTTCCGTCGTATTTCCTAAGGAAGTTGAGAACTTCATGGTATGGTACACGGTTGAGAACCTGTCGTATCTCATCTTCAAAGGCTGGAGGATTGGCTGGAGGCTGCACTATTTCTTCTCCTTGTTCCATGATGAGCTCTGAAAAGAAACTTCAAAAAGAAAAGAGCACAAACACAAAAGTTAAATTTTCCTGCTTCCTAACTAAATATTATGCTTCCCTAAACTATTCGGCTTTTTCTCAAACTCAAAATTATCCTATTTCTTCTATTTGGCTTCTTTTCCTCTTTCCTATAATTATTTTTCCCCACAAAACTATTTCCTCTCACTTAAAATTTAATTAAATAGGTGTCGGTCGCTTGCAAATGAGAGAAGGTGGTCTTGCCGCTGGCTGCCACCCAAAAAATAAAAAAGGAAAGTCACTCCACCACTAAAACTAAAAATCACTACTGCCCAAAATAAACAAAAACTTTAACTTTAAACTAGCAAAATGTGCTCGCCATCTCTTTTTGTAGCGTGGTTGGTGATTAGCCTTCCACCTCTACTTCTTAAATACTAGGTTAAATACTATGATTATGGCAGTGGTGGTGGTGACAATAATGAACTGGACTTGACACAAAATAATATACTTTCACGGCTGCTTATCCTCAGCCGTACTATTTATTTAGTGATTGCACTCGACTTGACTTGTAAACGGACTCGACTGACTATTTCAAATATTAACTTGACACGACTGATTAACTCACTAACGACTAAACTATAAACTATAACTGCTCGTCTTGATGATGATGATGGTCTGGTCTCGGCTTACGGTGGTGGTGCTTCTTGGCTCCTCTACTGCTCCTGATCTTCTCTGCTGTATGGCTCCGGTGGTACTGCTGTAGATTCCCCTTCCTCATGTTCCTTTTTGTAAAGGAAAGAGCGTGGATGATGCACTTTTCTCGTCGCGTTCATAAACTATCACTTTAGCACCATACATCTTCATTTTACCCCCTCTCTATGACTATGCCGCATCACAATATGCCTATAGTTAAGATTACATCATACCACGATTAGGTAGCATCCTTACCACATGTCTTCTCAGTATTTTCTGCCTGGAGTTCTCTAGACCGGGCTTGGCTTGGCTATCATGAATGGAGGATTCCTTCCATATTGCAATTTTTCATGTAAGATTAGATGCTTTCTATCATGTTTGATCATTTGTTCCCTGATGCCTATCTGTCTCGTTGTAGATTGTTCTATTTTATGTTGATAAATGAAAAATGGGTATTCAGGAGCACATCACAGGAGTATTCTATTCTACTCTAACCTAGCTTGGGCTAACCAATACAAGTGAATTTGGGAGGAAGTTTTGGGCCCTTCTGCCACTATTATGAGACGATAGGATGAGTTCTTTTTCCCCTGGAAATTTGTTTGAATTCTCATTGCTCATCAGAGCGGAAAATCCGGAGAAAGGAGATGAAAAATCACGTAAAGGAAATGGCAAATGTGAACAGCCTGCTGTGTGTGTCTATGCAGTTTCATGCTTTGTGGGCAGAAAATATATGCATTTTTTATGTATGCATATACATAGAAAGCTTCATAAGTTACGAGTCATGGCATATGAATTAGAAGCAAATGTAACAAATGGAAACGGCCACCAAACGCTTTTATTACACTTACCATGAAAGAATGCATTTACAATTTCTACAAATGTTAGAATTGCTTCTCATTCTGCATTGTAATTAGTAGTACTGCAAAATGAAGATAGCTCATATTATATTGATGGCAGTTTTGAGTGCTGCTGGGCATTTGTATAAAAATATATATATTCTGGAAACACTTTTGTGACAAGCGCATATTGTCTATTTGTTTATCACAATTCATTTCACATCAAGGTTAGCAATAAGCATCAGCTTTTAGTTCAGAAACTAACAATTTTGTCAGTCTGTAGGGAAATTTGGGTCTTTTGTTCAATACATTTTGTATCTAAAGGTGAGACTATTGGGACGTTTGTTGTCTTACTTGTTCTTGTTGTTGAACAAATTTGTTGTAAGGTTTAGCTTGGCTGTGTACCAAATAGCTGAACTTTGTGAAAGATTCGAATATGTCTGATCTACATTTTCCCCCTGTATTTTGGGCTTTTTGTGTTCAAAACAAACAAAGTCCTCTTTCAACTATGAGTTCAATTTAAATATGCAAATCTTATCAGTCCTATCTTCCAGGATTTTTACACCTGCTCCCAGCATTCAACAATTCGTGTTTGCAACCCAAAGATGCCAATTTTATTATTTATTACACTTTTTTCGATTGCAGAAGGATTTATGCTAAGGTGTCTATAAGGCTTTGAAAGAATAAACTAAAAAAATATTGTATATTCATGTAACAATCTTTTGTCAATTTACATTTTGTTTTTTTGTCGGTGTTTTTGGGATCGAGCTGTTAGTCTAAAAATATATGTATCTGTAAATCTTCAATTTAGCTAGAGAATCCACAAAAGATCAGAGAAATCCCGTGAAATCAAATACATATATGTGACTTTTGGAGTTAGATGGGTGAAATATGGTTGGGATTTAAATAATATTTATATAGAATTTAGATTTAGGTCACGCCTTCTTTTACTCTGTTACTTCAAAATGAGTTTTATTATTTCACTTCTGTCATATTAATGTTCAGTCTGTTAATTTTCGGCGTGCTAATTCCGTTATCACTGTCATTTCAACCTTTATTCCCCCCAAATAATGGTTCATTGGACCGAAACAATTCGTTAAATTGGATTAAGCTACCGACTACTGACAATGTAGAGGAAGGATCGAGGTTGTGCTCAGGAAAGAGGAAAATGAACTCGCATGGTTGGTTTTATTATTTATGACACAGGGAGTGTAGTCGTCTCATCGCAATTGTGTTTTTGTGGGCGCTACAGGTGTGCCATGTAGTTACCGCATAATAAATGATACATCAAGGTGCCACATCCTACTTTCATTTTCCTTCTCTTGGTGCATGGAGCTTCACTCTGTCTAAAACACTTTTGTCTTGGGTTCTGTTTCTACTCTACGACTACTGGGGGGAAAGCAGCCAGATTTTGTGGCCAATGCCTACCTAAAAAAAAGTAAAAGTACACCGCACCAAACCAACTTTTCTCAAAATAAGAATTGAAAGACAAACAGGGAATTTAGGGAAGAAGACTAATGGTAAGGATTATTAGTTAAATCCATGCAACGTATTTCATAAATGCTAAAGCGCCAGTCTTCGTGTACGTGGTTGGAAATATTTATGGACTTTGTTTCCTTTGTGATTTCAGTGGCACACAAAAAAACGAGCGAGCAGGTAAAAATAATTTTGTATAAATGGTTAGTTATTTGTGCATACTTTATAGTTCATAGTTGTACGAAATGCAAGTTTTACCACACAAAAGTTTATGGTTTGGGCAAGGTTTATATAAAATTCCTACATTCAGTTCAGCGCAAAACAAGCTCTATGCTATACACTAATGTGAGTAAAAGTACGTAAACTGGAAAATTGAAATACAAAAAGTTATAAGCTACTCAATCCAATTCCATAACGTGAGGATACTGTGGAATATGATGCGTTTCTATTATATGCAAATAAAAATACTTTACAATATCCAGCTGCGAGTTGTGTTTATCTTACTTATATCCAAAAAGTAGTCCGTAATGTATTGTTTTTACTTGCTTATATAGATAGCTAGAAAGCCCAAGGATCTGGGGGCAAGTTGAAAATCGTTTTGGGTTTACGTGGAATTCAAAGCAATAATACTAATAAAGAGGTCACAATGTAGGCAGATCCAATTAAAAATATGTATGGATATATACAAATATACATTTAGTAATTACAAGTTTGCAGTACTTATGTACGCATTTGTCTAAACAAACAAGGGAACAAACCAACAAAACTTTAAGCTACAGTGATATACTGACGTACATTTATTGACGGCCTTATAAAAGCATTTTGAATCATAAGCGTATGGTACCGTTCTAATATGGGTTTCCGGGTTTTTTCGTCCAAAGACCTTTCACCATTAGAATGGAAGCGTTTGCTTGTCTTACGTGAATGTTGGCTTTGCGAAATGTTCGTTTTACTTGTTGATAAGTCATCATCATCATCATGGTTTGCTACATAATATATAAAGGTAATATGCATTAACCATTCCAAAAATCTTCCAGCATTTTCTCGGGTTGGTGTTCTGGTGTTGGTGTTGTTTGCACAATCCCAAGTACACTTTGTAATCTTTTGGGAACCGTTAAATGGTTAACGACTACATTTCGCTGCAACAAAAATTTGTTGGTTTCTCGAAACCTGAGTACGGTACGCGGTAAGAAGATGCTGTTTGATAATTTATGAGATATAATATACGGTCTATAGTAAAAGTAACTTTGTAGATGAAAAACACATCGATGGTATTCCTTATTGGCCTTTTTTGCGGAAGTGAAGCTGTAGGCTAAACTGACCTTTGGGAGTATGATTTGCTATCATTAAGATGTTTGCAATGGTAGAAGTTTTATGTGGGAGACCAGCAGCGACCGAGTAACACCCTGAACCTCTTAAGACATATAGTCTATTTCTAACCATAATATATTTTCTTGTGCACAACTTTTAAGATAAACTTGTAAACATTGAGAAGAGTTAAACGATTCGTCTATTTATACGAACGATTCAACATAGCTTTTTCTTTTCTTCCGCTTTAAACGGGGTGGAATCGTCTGATCAGACAAGAAACACGGTTCCGCCCACGATAAGGTATCGTCAGAATGAATAATACGAAATGTGGATCGGTGGGGTTTGGAAAATAAATAAACATCGCACCTCTAATTATCTTTCCAGAACACTGAGCGTCGAAGTAAAACGTGATTACTTCAACTAATAGCCTAACGTTTTCTGATATACTGATATATTGATTCAGCTAATGTCGAAATGCAACATATTATGCCATGCTACATCATATCATTCTTACTCATCATGTGGGTATCTGGAAAATCCGTGAAAACATAAAACGTCATACCATATCATGCCTAATAGCTATTGATGAATGCTCGTTAATATAATTCGTTAGCTTAGTTTTGTATGGATGAATGTTTGGATAGTTTATGTAACAGAATCCCAAAATCTCTCCGAAATCTACACAGATTATATTGATTACAATAAGCTACTTTTGTTATATGTATATCTTCAAGGCACTCACACATTTCAAAACATTAGAGCAACCTGACCAAGCGTTGGTAAGTAGACTGGTCTCATTAAAACGGCTCACACTTGCGGCTGTTTCCCAACATTCTACATAATCTCATCATTCGTAGTTTTCCATTCAACTCATCATCACTTCCTAGAATACGATTTTAACAGGTTCCTAGAAATCATTAGATACTTATTTGCTTAAAACATAACAAAAAGTAGTCAGAATTTTTAAATACTGAGAAAAAAGAGAAACTAACCGACAAAACAAAAGATACCGAAAACCAAGTCAAGGAAACTTCATAGAACCTCATGTTTGTGTGGAGTACCTAACCAACTGCTAAATTGGCATCTCTGTAAAATAATGAAAAGAACATAATATCAAGAGACAAGATGCCTTACAACATTTTCGCAACGTGACTTATTTTTATGTTGATTGGCTTTTGTTTTCGAAAACTTTAAAAATAACTGAATTCATTCCATATCCTATCAGCAGCAATACAATGTAAAAATATATCCAATTTCGGGACATACTTATTTCATATCAAAATACTTTTGATGTCATTGCATGAGTGATGTCAGCACGTGCATGAGCAAGGCTGCCATCACTATCATATCTCATGTTCGTTCGCTGTACTTCAATCTTCTTTCCAACTGTTATTACATACATTAAAAACCTTTCGCTTCCTGGAGAGCAATAAATGTGTTTTTTATGTCTTTGTGTGATTTAATGGAACTGCGTGGTAGAACGAAACTCTCCCTGCTTGGGTCCATATAAGTACTTCAATTCAGGCAGTGGGAAATAAACTAGAAACAATACAATATTGTAGAACAAAAGATTTCAGTTAATTTTTACACGGTTCTTAGCTACGTAAACGTAGCGTATATGACGTATGAGAATTGGGCAAGTGAGTTACCTACTAATCGTAAATGTGGCCTACTTGAGGTAAATGGAATTTTGTGGAAAGACCTGTGCTGAAAAGTCGTTAAATCTCTTACGATTACAAACTTTCTACGTGCTACATCTCTATATTTGTCTTCCCTATAGTTTATTTAGGCTTCCTTAATTCATTGCACTAAATGTTTCTCTTGAGAATCTTACAGAGGAAAAATTGTTAGTGTAATCATCATTGACATTGAGTTTAGCATAATATGCAGAACATTGATGTTTAAAACAAACATTCTAAATGTATGACAGCAGCACTAATGCTAATTGCCAATTTTGATTGTTGTTTATATTTCCTTCACTCAAAACTTGCCTAGCCTTGAAGTTACAAGGCAGCTTAAAAGGAATGGAAGCTTTTAAAGAAAATGCGTGCAGTAACAGTCAAGTTCAGTAAATTATGCTTGGTACATGCACATGAGTCTAGCATTATGCCATGAGAAACAGGCAACATTTTTAGAATGGCTTCTTCAATTCAGAAAAGCTATGGTTGTGAGATGCAGCAGTGAAATATATACAGTATACCCATCCCAAATTACTATTTCTTAATATTACCTATCTTAACTAAAAAGCATGTTTTCTGGTCCAAGGTCTAGTCTAGAGTAGGATCTGGATTACTATTACCTCAATGTTGACTTCCATCTAAGACCAGACCATAGTCAAATGAGATAACATTCTCAGATTTTCGATGTTTCCCTTGATGCTTTATCACGGCATTTTTTGCAAATCCCTCACTGGAATTTTAACTAACGTTATCTTTTATGCCTTCCAGTTATAAAAGTTGACTGGCAAAATGGATGCAGGACTAGGTGTGCAGTAGTTATAATATTTACATATATATAACTTATTCTGCATAAGGTTTATTTAAACAAGAAACAACTTTTTGGCTCGTTACTCACAAGTAACTGGAAACAACCTATAAACTCCTGGAAATGGAAAAATATAGTTTTTATAGATAAGCAGAGGAAGCAAGTCCCTTGCTACTTTCCTTGGTATTTGAGTTATACAGTCTTGTAACTCTGTGCATATCCATTTACCTACATCCTTCCTATACATATCACAAAAATTCAGTCCATTCAGTGCGCGGTGGAATGCGTATTGCAACTACACGTTATATTCTTATATATTGATGAAAGGGTCCAAATTCCTTGGATTCCCATTCATTGACTTTTTTTTTCGTTTGTTGTGTTGTGTAGAAAGAATACTTTCACTAAAGTCCAAACGATTGCTTTGATCATACGTACATACATATACGTGGTTCATAACAAAGGTTCTTATGATTCTCCATTTTTATACGCATTCCCTAGACATTTACTATTTCTCGCAGTTATCCGGAAATTCTAAATAAACGAACAGAGGATCGTCACCAAATCACACAAGGAAGTAGAGTAGACGATGTGACAGCAAACCGGAGAAAAGCAACGTAGATGATCCAAATGGAGACAGTGACTTGACTTGAGCGACTGTTTCCTTGTGCATGTATCATATTGTATTATTGGATACAGTTTACGTACGTACGTAGATCGTGATCCTGGCACAAAGGATGAAAGGAGCATTGCAAGTGGTCATATAGGCCACTCCATCCATTATCACAACACTTGGAAGCACAATAGGAAAATTCGTCAGAGTATCTCAGCAATAACAGTAATAGTTTAGATTGCCTCCAGTTTAGTATTACTGTGATTTGCCAGTGTATGCGCCAGTTAACACAGAAAGGCTCTAGTAGATGTGCATGCTACTTTTTCCCCTTTTATCTTCTTTTGGGGCTTGGTAGCCTTGTGGATTTAATTCACACCGCGCAATAAAAGACTGTAAGTTGTTTCACTTGGGTAGTTGATACTGTCAAGAGGCAACAATAAAATGAAGTGGATAGAGCACGGATACTACTACTACATACGTGTTCCCAAGTCCATAGATAAGAAATGGGAATAAGTACATTCGTGCAACTGACTAACTGCAAGAGTTTTGGCTTTTGGCATAATAATAATATTGTCACAATATATGAATTACTATATCACACCAACTTTTTGGCATTTGCACTAATTACTTACACCTGCTTATAAACAGGCTGTTTTTCTTATGTTCTTTGAGTATCCATTCATTCCTCATATGACGCTATTGCCATGTTCATAAGTATCAACTGACTTGTGCTTGCATTCAGATAAAACAAGTTTCTTTGACAAAGTCCCATTGCATCACATTTAAACTTGCTACTTTATTGCCAAAAAGTTTATCAAGAGTGTGCTTGGGCCTTTGGTGTGAAAGTTTGTAAGGTCCTCCTCTTATACTTTGTGTACACAAGTAATGGCTAATGATCCAAGTTTCTAGCCATTATACGCAATGGACGACATGGACATGGACACACAAATTCAGTTTCACCACATCACCCTAAACCCTAGAATTGGTGATGAAATATATATATTAATCCCTCCTCGCCATCCGTTTCCAGTGGAATTGGTACTACTTCGGGTTTTTACTTCATTAAAACAACAGGCAAACTTTGGAGTATGGAGTATAGTCATAGTCGGAGCTTGGCTTGTGATGATACAAACCTAAAAGGACGCAAACACATTGCATTGATTACACAGTATAGTATAGCATTCTGTCATCGGTTTGAGAAGTGGTCTATTATTTTTTTGGACAAAAAACTATAAGTAACTACACACCATAGTATATTTATGAAACTTCATCATCATCATCATCATCATCATCATCATGATACACATTGATAGCTTTCACTTGCTTCCATACCAAAGCTTTTCACATTGTCAGACTGGTCTGTTAGTTGTCGACATGAATCCGCGTAAATGGTTTGAAGGCTTTTCCAGACGTCATGCTCTCTTCACATAATATTGTATACTGGTCTGGTGTCCATATACTACTACATATTATATTATATTGTGCCAGGGTGGACGTCTTAAAGCTGAATATGATTTTCTACGTTCATGAGTCATACATACATAAAGAGTCATATAGAAGCGTTATATACATAGTATAGTATTCTAGGGATTTTCAAATGAATGTGCGTATCGTATTGCCATTGCCAGCAAGTCGGTTCCATCAGGGTCTCTTTTCCTCAAGGGACTTAAGCTACATACAAGAAGCACAGCAGTCAATTAAAAGGATTGAGACTGGCGCTGTGTGGAGAAAGCACATCATCCTCCTAAATAGGATATACATGTTGCATCACGTCACCCACAGGCTTTCCCCTTTGTGCTTGAATGAGGTTCACTCACTCACAATGAGTTGTAGAAAGTTGTACATTTGTGCGTACTGTCGAAAAGACTTACCAAACCATCATGTCTTCTCCTTTTAGATTGTGTTTCGCCTTCAACACACACATATATATATATATACACAAGTTAACATCATGTTGCTTTTGCTTTCTCCTAATGAGATATGATGTGATCGATGAGAGTCCAAATTTAATGCATCTTCTCCAGCTAATTTCCAACTGAAACAATAGAAAGGCGAGTAAGCAGAGCAGGAAGGGGAAAAGTTGGGAGAGAAAACTTTGACCAACAAAACAGCAAGTTAAAACAAAAACATCACCTCGTTCTCCCTTGTTCACCTCATGAAATGTTGGATTGGGTTGGTGGTTCTTTTGTAGTTTTGTATGGCATATAAAATATAGTGGTGAGATCAACTTTCAAGAAAAAAAATTGTAAAGACAACTTAAATCCGGCTTGTTTCGTTGAACTTTCCGTATGGTTGGCAGGATTTATAAGCCGGGAAAAAAGGGAAGGACGTAAGTTATTTTTTTTTTAAAAAAAAAGATCTCATTTTAGATTATTGTCAGAGGGTTCTCCGTCTTTTATACATTCTTTTATTGGTCAGTCAAACTGAAGGATGCATACTTTCTCCATTGTGAGGAATACAATTGAGCTGCTGAAGCAAAATGAAAGTGTGTATATATTCTTTTGTGCAAGTGATGTAAATTCATCCCTTCGAAATGAAGGAGAAAGGAGAGAATTACAGGATATTGGATGTGCATGACTGTTACTTTCTTTCGAAGTTGCTGAGTCAGGACGGGCGGATGTAGGGCATAAGTAGAAATGGGAGGTGAATGCGAATATCTGTAAGAAGCAGATGTGTGGGGAAGGCTTAACCAGAGATGGGATCTTCGATTTTGAAGCAAGAAGAAATCTGCAAACTTTCTCTCTTGATGTACATTTTCTTGGAATATGTGACCGGCATTGTGGATTTTATTTAAGGAGAAATGACTGCAATTTTACGTTCTGAAAATACGAGTGTGTGCCATGCCATGCCACCACCACACCAACCATATTATTGTCTTTCATCTAGTACTACTACGGAAAGAGAAGAAGATCGAGTCGTTTGTTTCCTACTTTTTTTCTCTCCATGATTCTTCTTTTCTCTCTTCAAGTTTTTACTTGCATCCATATTATTCTATCCATATATATGAAGTTCCTCTCACGTCTGCCAACCATATCTGTGATTTTTACCTTATTATTTCGCATAACTCACGCTCATTTCCCTCACAAGTAGTGAGCTGAAATCAACAATGAAGGAACGTATTTTTTCTCTCAAATATTATGTGTGAGTTAACGAGGCAATATCAGCATGCATGCACATACTTTTCATTACTGAAAAATAATATGTTACTGGTCTGGTTGTATGTATGGGATCCAAAAACATACATAATATATTTGAAATGAGTATTATGTTTTATCAAGCACAATGTAACGCTCCATTTTGCTGGGCTCCACTCAAATTTGGGTTTTATATGCACAAGTTTGATAGGTAGCTTACTAATTCGGAGAAGGAGCGATGCCTTCTGGAATGGAATATGGAACCATGCATGCTTCTGTCCTCATGTAGCAGGGGGGCTTGTCAGAGTTCTTATTAAAGTAGAAAATGATGCAATTTGACACCAAGTACTCGTGTAGCGCTTAGTGTATACACATTCTTATTGTATCCTTCTTGAATGCTTGAACAAAATGTCTGCCTAGAATTTCAACGAGCTAACAAACAATATACATAAGTAAAAGCTAAAGCTTGTCCTCCATTAAAAACTATCTGCATATACAATATTAAAACCCAAATTCTTGCAAGTCAAAGGCTTGTGTGAGCGTATATCCTGTAGTACTTATACATTATGTTATGGCTGAGAAAGAACAGATTCTCACAACTTTATGGGAGAGTCATTTAATGTCATTATAAATGCATAGGGGCTCCCTCGAAAACAAGTCTTTTAGCAGAGAAAAAATAAAAGTTTCATCATAACAAGGATTGATTCTAGAATTTTCGTAACATGTTTTTAGGACGCTCACACATATTTCCTAAAAAATCTTGCGTAATTTTCTCAAATATTTCTTAAGGAACGTAGGAAGGAAACAGCGCTTCTTAACAAATATTGATTTGCTGAGGTTGCATCATTATAATAAAGAAAACGAGGTAGTAGACCTTCGTTGATAGGATATACATATTTAGGTGGGTCAAAGGATACCATATGCAATACTGTTATGCAAGTTGTTAGAGGCAAAAAGGGATCTGTTTTAATTAGTATATTTATAAAGCGGTACAAGCAATTTTGATCATTTGGTGATTTTGCTGGGAGAATGCAAGCACCGTTATTGTAGCATCATCTATATTTTATGACCTTTTAAGGCAATCATTTCAACGCAAGGTCATGCCCGTCTGATCAAGCAGGTGTAAACATTTCCCTAGCCGTTGCAGAAATTTTGCTACCAGTCATTAGGACTGGAGTAAGGTGTGAGTGGGTAGAAGGATGTTTTTAAAAACGTAGAAGGGAGCGCGACGACGACGAGGCTCCCAAAAACACTCACTGTTACTAAAGCGTCCGAATCTTCACGCGTTTGGCAACGTAGATGAGTTTGAATTGCCTTTCACCTCTAATGAAATTCTTGATTCATTGATCATTTGCGGGCCATTTGTTATACTTCCTGAGTTTACAAAAATATAATACGTGTGTAGGAGTTGGGTGTGTAGCGAGGTCGGAAATATACATCGACATTACTTATTCGAGTTTCACAATGTTCAATTCAATATAGCGCAGCGTAACCAGCCTTGGTATAAACATGACAGAAATAAATTTTTTTCGCTCGTGTGTGTAACCAAGCATGTTCTTTATGATGTCGTGGGCCCTTTGTCTGCCTGCTATTTCAAATAGAAGGAAAGGTTCTTGGGCCATCAAATGTTGTCCGCAGGTTGTTGCTTCTGACGTAGTTATTTGGGAACGTTGCTTCAACATTTCATTGGTATGCCATACAAATAGACGACATTACCATACTTCTGATGTGTTCTGATTCGACTAAATTGAAATCCCATACCGATTTCTATTGCGAAATAAAAACTTTTCTCCCATCAGATTTCCTATAAAGATATATACATACGATATATATGCCATGGGATTTTAAAAAAACTCTACGTATTTTATTACATTTCCTTCTGATTTGGATGCTTGACAAAAGTCCTTGTTTTATGCAAATGTTAAGTAGAGCAGAAAACGAATGCCTGTTGTTCTATTCTTCATCCAGACTACATTGTTTTTTATTAAAGCAAAAAAAACGGATGTACATACGATATATAACACGGCACACTGTGTCGTAAAGTAAATGAAAGATGATGGGAGCCGATTTCACAACTGTTAAACGTGTATATCAGCAGCCCTTTAGCTAGTTTTATTTTGTACACAAGCAATATTTACCGTATTTTTAGACAGGTAGATAGATGTTTACACTTTCACTACTTCATCATCAAAGAAACCTTTGTAGATTGCGTATAAAAATGAGTTGCAATGTCATAAATATAAAGTACTACCGTCCGTGTGTATAAAGAGTAGAGGAGTTCTCACTCGAGAGGTTTAGTTTATAGTTCCCTTTGTGAATAGTAAACCATCATCGATGCTCATGAAACCTTCCGTGAATTTTAAAGAGTTTGTTCAAATGGGATAGTAAAAATGAGGAGTTGTTTCTTTTTTATGCTTCGACAGTCTTCCACATCTTTATAACATCAAACCAAACCATAATATGATACAAGAGAGTAGGAAAGAAAAATGAGCGAAAATGTGCGTTCATGACATTACACCAGGCCTGTAAGGAATACTTGTTTGTCGGTGAAATGAAAATTTCATGTTATATGCAGCATGCATGCGTCTCTTAAGTATAATGTGTATGCGCTACATGCTGTGTGGGAGGTAGAATATTATTAAATTGAAATTTGTCAGAGAAAGTGTCAATGAAAGGTTCTCCGAGTTCCTTGACACTTATGCTTGCATGTAGTGACAAGAAGAACATCTCCGGTGATGAATGATTTACCAGATTGAATGCTCTCTCATGTCAAACATTGAACATGCATCATTTTTCACTTACTGAAGCAACTTGTAACAACGGCTGCCGACATGCCTTCGTGTCTCTGAATCGTGCATGCTGACACAATCGAAATATTAGGAATGAAAATTCCTACGACAATATGCGTACCAGACTGACAACTGCTGAAGGTAATCCAATGTCGAAAAAATGCCCTTCAAAAAGAGATTATCGAAGGTCAAGAGAAACTTTCCTCGCTTCAGGAGAAAGCATGTCAAAATAACACTGATTGATATATAAGAATGTACAGTTGTTGTTTTTTTATTAAACTTTCAGATTCCAACTTTGTCCTGGGAAATGCACAAGTTACTGCTCACCCCATCGTTTACTGCTCCGATGGATTCTGCGAGCTCACAGGTTTCCCCAGAGCTCAAATTATGCAGAAAGGATGTGCCTGCAAATTCCTTTACGGGGCAGACACGACGGAGGAGTGGAAGGCACAGATCGAGAAATCCTTAGAATTCAAGACTGAGCTCAAGATGGAAGTCATTTTGTACAAAAAGAATGCCACTGCATTTTGGTGTTTACTCGATATCGTTCCAATCAAAAATGAAAAGGCAGAAGTCGTCCTGTTCCTTGCTTCCCATAAGGATATTACTCACACAAAAACATTGGAATTTTGTGATAACATGTATGACTCAGGTAAAGAAAAACATTTCCCATATCTTTAAATTATACAGTACAGAATATGCCACCAAAAAAAGAAAGCACGAATACATTATTGGCTCCAAATTGGCTATAAAGACCACACGCCATTGAATTGATACAAGTGCAATCAAAGATCACGTAATCAGCATAAAGTAAGTTGGCAGTTGGCACAATGTAAATAGCATCTTGTGTAGTAGTTTCGTTTCCAAAAAAAACCACTCATTGTACTTAACGACATGTTCCATATACACCTTGGAAAAGCCCTGGATTGAATCTCAATCGAAGCATGTTCAACAATTCACTCTGCCATTTGGAATGTTTCCAAATCATTGATAGCAAAAGGAAACCTTTCCTTACAACCTGTTCCATTAGGTAAATTATTTTTCTTGGTCTACAAGGAATAATAATTACGTCTAGTGACAAAGACTAAGGATCCAAAAGGAAAGAGGGGGAGATTGCTCTCTAACAATTTCTTGGAAAACATTCACGAGGTAGTGGTCCTAGTGAAAAAGAGTAAAACTTCATTTCATTTGTCTCACCATTTTTATTTCCACCCGTCCTTGTATAAAAACACATGCTGACACGATATCGCTATAGGTATATAAAAAGACGGAGAGAGTGTCATATTATGTAAGAAGAGCGAGAGGGAAGACAAAGACACATACATATGCTCATTACAGTTTCCTAGGAGGAGCTCAAGCTCAACCAACTTTAGATGAGCTTTTTGCTCGTTTCCAGATGAAAGTCGTTTGAAGCAAGAATCACTGGGTGAGAAAGAGAGGAAGAAGGAAAAAGGCGAAGCCTTGGCTATATAAAGTTCCGGCTCTTTCTTTTCCCTTTTCTTGTGCTCTCATCTCACGATTTTTGTCCTCATTTTGTGAATGCAACATATACATCCAGCAACATGATACTTTTATTCCATTTTCTACACTCATTTTTACACGTTTCGACATTAACTAACATATATATATATATATTCATTCTGGTCGTGGTGTGGTGTTTGGTACCACACACTCCTGACTTCAGAAAGACGAGAGTCAAGTCAAAATGTGCCGTTCGAAAAATGTATGCTTTCCTTCTTTCACTGTTAGCTTTAGATTAATGTAGTGTTGAGTAACTTCAATTTACAACATGAGTACTCCTACATATTACTTGTTACAACGCGCGGCAGTGGGTTTCACCGTTCATATCATGCCTAGTGGCTATCAGCATCATATCAGGACCAGCCAGTGGTGGTAACAAGTTCGTTGGATACACACTTTTACAAATTTAGGCGAAAGGATGGATGCGTGTTACATAAATACGTACGAACATGGTCATATGTTCACTTGCCTTTTACATGCTCAGTGGCACTAATGAGATGACAGCCTTTGTGACACCATTACAACTCCTCGTCTTTCACTTTGAATGAGTAGTGTGTATGTGTGTTTGTGCATGCTTTACAATTGTTCACTGAAAAGATAACACACGCGGTGCCCAAAAAAACTCGAGGAATAACAGGGACTCGGCCAACAGTTAGTTCTCACAAATTATTTTTAGTTTCAGTAGGGTTTTTTTTGTTCTCATCATGCTTAGTGCGCTATTGTCTCCATATCTGTAATAGAGATCCTCTAAGAGCTGCAATGAGATACTATCCCAAAATTGAATGCGCCTTTTGTAATTTTGCTACTTTCATTTTCATTTTACATGTGTCCCCATTTTGTAATTCGGTCGTACCATTTGATGATATATAGAACCAAAACCAACAGGACTCTCTCTTTGTTCTCACTCTGTCTGTCAGCACTCACACCAGTGTCCTCCTCTCTTTTCATATATCATAAGGTTCACCTACTTTTAAATATATTGATTTGTTGACAGGATTCGTTAACAGGCTTCAAATTCTATGGTCCTTTAATAAAATCATGGAGAGCAAAATCCCTTTTGTTAAAACAAATGGATAATAATTATGCGCCGTTTACAGTAGTGACTCGACCCATTCACTCTCAAAAGTAAACGAAAAAGAAAGGCTGTATTAATCAATAAGCGTATGCTCAATCAGTTTAGCATTGGTTAAGGGGATACATCAGAAGTAGGAGTAGAAGTCTTGAGAAAAAAGGTTAAAAGTGATGTAAATCTGATATAATATTCGATTAGAAAACTTATTTGACGTACATGCAACCATACAAGCGTGTTTCGAAATGAAGTAAAAAAATACTTCAAAGCTAGAGAAAGCTTGATCACTGCTCTTTCTTCTTCTTCGTTTTTCATAATTTCATGAAAGCTTTCCAACCCTATAGAACAGGTTAAACTGAGCTTAAAAAATTCTTCGCTCCATTTACCAACGACAAAGTAAATGTTGTTCTTTGTCTTACAAAAAAAATAGTTACTGTTTGTAATGGAAGCCTTTAACGATGGGAGAGAAAATGTGTGCTCTTCTTTCAGCAATTCACTAAGAAATCTTTGAGTGTGTGATGAATTCATTCACGATCTTTCTCTACCTACCATGAAATGAAGGAGGGAACCTTTTCTTTGGAATCCTATTTCTTTAAAGTATTACCAGTTTTGAGCCACTTTATAATTCTTAGTCTTTGGAATGGAAAACTGGCAGATGCTGTCACTTACTTTACAAATGAGTTTGGATTGGGATTGTAAAAGGTAGTATAGTGTGGTGAGAAAAGTACATGGGAACTGGTAGAGGTTGGAACCTTCTAGTATAGACTGCAAATAAGCATGTATACGAGGAAAAGCTTGGAGGGTAAAGGATTACATAAACGTCATAAAAAGCAATGAGGTTTTGTAAGCCGATTCTAAATAATATTGGCACACGCCCACTTGGGGGATTACTTTTTACCCATTTTTAAATTAAATGCACACAATTTTTCATACAGATTCATATATGCTTCGAATAACTAGACTAAAGGGTAAGGGAAGAAATATTATTGCACATGAGTTCACATCTTCATAAAGTTTGCATCCAAGTTACCTTTGTTGAATATTATTTTGTGCTTTTACATGGTATTATGACGAGAGATAAGAAGGTTCTTGTTTGCATTGGATGGATGAAGAACCATGTGAAGATGAGTACCTAAATTATAAGGCTCGTGGACTTAAGCTTTGTAGAATCTATGCAAAACATTTTAGAAAGGATAATAAACTTTTTCCATATGCTAGGAAATAGTAACTCGACCTTAGACATGTGTAATGTTTAAGCTTTGTGACTATAAACTCAACGCACAGATTTATTTTTCTTCTCTGGGTGAAAACGCAGGAAAATATACTCATGCTCTTGAACCTGTAGCTTGATTTTAAATATGAAAATCCGAAACTTCAATTCTGGTAAAGTCTACCTCAAGCACGATCGAGGCAATTAAAATTCTGATGATTGCGGAACAGCATGCTTCCATTTTTCAGTAGTCCATGGTTTATTGGTTTGAATACAAAATGTTAGGTTTTAGTGCGTTAGTAAAAACAAGCAAAGTTCTGGAGACTTCAAGTTTATTTGGCGTAAGCAAGCGCTCACGGAAGGTTGTTTAGATAAGAAGTATTGAACCACAAATGTGGAAACTTCATGGAGCGAAACGTTTTTTACTACTCGTTGTGTAAAGTAGAGTTATGCCAGTCCTGGAAACTGTGCCATCGAATGTCTACCATCTGCATGATACTTCACATCACCATTAAATGGCTTACAACTACGCTCATGTTGCTTACGGTCAGTTTTAGCGGAATGAATACAATATTGTTGTACAAACACTCAGAGATAAGTTACTGAACCGCTTTCCAAACATACATGAATAAAGCACACAATTTTGAACTAGGCATCTGCCGAATTCCATTATATAAAAAAACATTTTAAAAGCTAGATTATTTGCCTTTGTATTTGAATGACATAAATAGCAAGCATAAAAGTTAAGCCGGTTATAGACTATTGTTAATGTCTATTTAAACATTCGAAAATTTTCCAATCTGTGTATTTATCATATTTAATTGCATTCCAATTTCTTCGCAATGGCGTCTTAGCAGTCAATTCACGTACAATCAAAGATTCATCAAAATTGTTTAATGATGTTTATTACATTTTTTATTTCCTTTTTACGGAATGAAAACACCCTATAGTTCTGGAATGTAATGGAAAAATAACGTGTAGAATACTAATACCTTAGTCGGAGGTTGGGAGCAATTATTCACGAACGTAGCAGAGAAATTTTTAAACAACAGCCATTAAAGTAATGGAAGAACTATCGTGTGTAGCGAGCTCGTGTCGTGTCCAAGAAAACTTGGTTTATGAGTAAAAATATTACCCAGCATTACAAGCTTTCCAAACAAAAATAATTGTTATTATTATTGGAGAAATAGATTTGTGTGCTTGGTTCACGCTTCCTTGGATTTTATAATGCGTAGATTTGTTCTTACTGCATGCAAGTAACAACGAAGGTAGCTATCGTGGCGTTCATCCAGGAAAAAGTACCAGCAGCGGACTCGTTGGCCCAGAAGGAAAATCAACTGCTTCACTATCTGGGTACTTGTGATTTGTATAAAATAGCCTCGTCAAAAATAGACGGGAGGGCACGCCCGCACTCATTCATAGATTGGAAATTGCGTACACTCAAAATTCGATATTTGATATCAGAAGTTTGCATTAGTCACACACACACTCAGTTCAGGTACACGCGCAAAATGTAATAATATGCTATCGTTAGGCATATTTCATTTTGGTGAAAGGAGGAGAAAGGTGCAAATCCCAATCGATAGAAGACACGCGTTTCTCAATAAACTCTGATGAACTTTTGATGCTGAACTGAATAAAAAAAACTATGGTTGTATATGAGAATCATTTATCGTTTATCTTTGCTCAAAAAAGTTTGCAGAGTCAGTTTTTACACTGTAACACATCATCAATACTTTTCGCCAAAGTATACATTTGTTAAAGTAATTTTAGGCATTCCGGATGGCCATAAAAAGGAAAGGATATGTAGGTCGATCGTATAAACTAAAGAACCCAATTCAATAAATTGTATAAAATACAATTTCGTGATTTTTTTTTTTTGGATTTTCCGTTAGTCACAGTATGTGTGAGTCACACTCACACATCACAAAACATCATTTGTTGTCAGCTATCCAATGCTGCTGAAAACGTGCTTCGAGAAAGAATGACACCTGCATATATTTTGCAAACTGGTATAGAAAATTGAATAGAAAGGCCGATTGTCTCCTCCTATAAAAAATATTATTGGTGACTTCCGTCGACCCGGAGCGGAGAAATCATCACGAGACATTGTTTGATGCACATGGTGTGGGAGGAATAGATAAATTTATAATTATACGAGAGGGATTTTCTCTCAAAAGACTTTCTTTAGTAACTCAAGTCGTAACTTTATAGTAGCTGCATATAATTTTGCGATTCTTCGCTCCGAACTGCGAAGGATATGCCAGGGTTCGGTTAGTAGTAGATCGTTGATTTTACTGCAGGAATCATTTTATGATTATTAGTTTTCCTAAAAGTCTATACCAGCGTTATAAAGACTTGGATTTATAGCATGTACCCTTTTGATAAAAGACTTCCTTTTATTTTGCTGACGAATTTACCATTTTCGACACGCAGGCTAGCTTGGCATCATATCATCATCACCTTGTTTTACTTGAGAAATGAAATTGAATTGATGCACCAAACTTTGGTACTTGGTAGCACGCATGTACAACACATGATATGATGTTTGAGCTATTAGCTATAGCGTGTAGGTATAGTCTGTAGTTAATAGTTAGACATGACGAATACGACTACGAACAGGCACGCACTTTTCCTTGAAGAGAAGGAAGAATGGGAAATTGTGCGTGAACCGGACATTCTCTCAATCCTAGATCCCAAACAATCCATTTTCTCTATACTACGCACCTTCTCCACGTGAATGTTGATACCTTTAATAATAGTAAAGAAGTTATGTATGTAGTAGGAAAGGCAGTTGGCACTAAAGCTGCCACAATACCCCCAGCTTTTGGACGTCACAAAAGAAAGCACACCATGACGTGCTTAAATCTGAGCGAACTACAATTTATGTGAGCCAAAATGGCTTCCACGTGAATTTTTAGAAGAGGAAAAATGAGACCCAGATAAAGGTGAGCGACCTATCAGTGTGAACCCAATATTTTGTATTGTTTGCCTACTCACTTATTCATAATAATAATAAGGCATACATAAAATGGGAGTCTTCTTACGAGAATCGAAAACTTTTCACAGAGGTCCAACTCTACAAAAAAAACAAGTTTTAGTGATAGTAGTCATGATAAGGATATTTAATAGTGTGAACTTCTTAATGCGTGTTTTTCCAACAATGCGGACCCCATCCGGCGTTTTTCAGAAATTGCTCGTTTTACATTAGAAATTTTTATTCACGGCATTCAAAAATGTATGTCAATAGGGTCCACAAATAAATACATTGTACAAAAAGAAAGAATTTACTAAAGTGCTATTAGGCTCATTGTTACCACGCACAAGCCTACACATTCAACCTTCAAGCTTATATAAAGGTGAGGCAGCTTTGAAGAAAAAAGTTTTCTTCATTTGTCTTGTTGTTGTTGCTGTACAAAGGAATTGGTTGCAAGAGAATCGTGATGCGATAGAAAAAGTGAAAGGAAGGTACATTTTGGCTTTCAAGACATTTCATTTCTTTGAATAGAGCGTTGTTATTAGCACGCTACATAAAGAAAATTATACCATTTAATCACACATCAATCAATGTAATCGAAAAGTAGAAAAAAACATGTTTTCTTCTGAAAATAGAAATACTTTTGTAAGCGTAACCTCAAATGAAGTGTTCAACACACGCCACACAAAATTTAGCTCTGTACGTGCGGTCTTTTTGTAGTTGTAGCATAATAATGTACTCTGTAAAGAAATGTTCGTTTGTGCTTTTTGTGCACATTAAAGCTCATTATGACAAAAATGTTTAACCGCTTCATTTAGGATGCTTTATCTTTGCTATACGTTTTTTTTGCTGAACCAATTACAAGTGTAGTGTTATGAACATGCTTAGGACTGCGTAATGTCAGTCGGGATTATGATGGATGAATTTCAACGGCCCCATCGGCTTGAAGACTAGTCCCCAGAGTTTTAAGAATTTAATTTAACCGTGCCGTGGTATGTTGTATGTTGTACTTTTCTTGGCTCCATGAACTTTGCTGGCCTTTTTGTTCGTCATGTGTTAGATGGAAGACAAGACTGTATATGTTAACCTTGGACAGAATATTTGATGCTCCATTTTTTGTGTACGGATCGTATTACTTATCACTATTAATATCCTTTAGTGGCTATTAAATAAATTCTGAGAAAATTCGGCAATCCTTAATATTAATATGAGTCTTTTTTTTTGCCAAAAATAAAGTTAGTAGACGAATGCTTTCATGCAATTTGTAAGATCCAATATTTGATAATGTCAACTGAAGAGGGATTTTCGCCTGATACACTAAGTAAGTGAAAGTGCCAATATAAGTTAGGTTTAGACATTGTACGTAATCCGACATCCTAACATATACCGTTCATTCTTATAAGGGTATTTAATTTGGAGAAGGGATTCGCCCGCCTACGTCAGATGCTGATTAGCACGGAAAAATTTCACGTTTACGTTACGAAAATATATATAAGTGTTTCGTATAAGTGAAAAGCTATAGATAATGGTTATGAAAGCATAATTTTATTTAATGCGCTTTATTTTATTATCTCTACCAAATTAGATATGAACATTAACAATGCATGAGATTCAAATGGACTACTTGAATTTTTAGAGACCTGGTCAATCAATATGAAAAGGTATCGAGACAATAAACGAATTATTACAATCCATGACTAAAATTGGCCAGTTGGTGTGAATTTACATTTCAATCTGGCAATTTGCCACCCCATAATTTCACGTTTTCGACATTTTGTTTGATTGCATCGAAACCGGATAGACTTATGCTGAGAGCATATATACATGTATAATAGCTACATCCATTTGCATACAAAAAGTTGGTGTATACGAACGAAATGAGTTTGCGTAAGTGTTTGAATGTTTTACTTTCTGTAAGAATCAAGCTGACAATTTCATTAGCTAAAATTTCATTTTTTTACCTAAATCAATTCGTTTGCAAAACCCTATGGAGGGAGAAACAACAGGAAACTAAAACCAGTAATAACTCTTTTCTTCAGCTTTTAAGATAATTGATGGTCAAGAGTCTTACGCTACGAATTACTTTGTTTTTTAATTATAGTGCACGCGAAGGAATGGAAATTGGTTAAAAGTTGCATTTAAGTGGAAACTAAAGTAGTTGTTAAAGTGCACTCCATAACTGTCAGAACTAGTCAAAATAATAAAGACCTCACGCTTTTTTACTCCGCATATTCAATTCGATAGAATTTATAGCACGCAGTAAAGCGTTTCTAAAGAGAAGACCTCATTGGGCAACTTTCTCTCAACGAAGCAACGGTGCTTACTACTGTTTATTTTGAACCTGAACTGAACCTTTACTGAACTGCTAGTTCAAGTACCACTTCCTAATTATATGGCATTAATTTTGGTAGAAAGTGTGCTGCGTAAATATGTTTCATAAAATTTCTATTCGTGTTACTTAATCTATAAACCAAGCGTTGCACTTTAAGGGCTAATATGCTTTCAGTGTTGAGAGTATAGTTTACTTGGTCTCGGTATAATAAGTTTCAGTATGATGAATGAGGTGAAAAAATATTCCCTTTCGAAGCATGCTTCCAATGTTTTTTCTTCTTCTTTTGTAATTTCTTTGTTCAAAAATAGCAGGCTACATCTTATATCTCATTAAACATAATAACTTTCATAGTGATGTTGATCAAGCTGATATGAAATAGTTGAAACTAGTTTCTTACAAATCAGGTCAGATATAAAGGAATCGTCAACCTCAATACGATTTTTTTTATTGTACTAATTCCGCAGTTTGGGCATTAAGGTCAACTTATGATTTCCCACACTTAAACGTTAAATTTTTGCTTGTCTTCCTGCTCTTCACCACAGCAGTTTACGAGCTCTATTCTTCAAGTGAAGCCCCACTTCTCTCAAAGTGTTTTGGTAGTGGAGTGGAGGCTAATAAAACATGGGTATTTAAAGGCTCTCCAAATTCACTCTAGTTTTATTGTTGATGTCGTATTAGAAAAAATGGGTCACATCCTTTAGAAGATAAGTATGTGCTTATATACTATCTCATTATCTGAATTGGCAGCTAGCATTGCATTATATAGTACTCCACCATCCAGCGACATTTCAGGCTAGTTTGCATAATATATGCATGCACGGATTGTACACATCAGCTCCTTTGTCTTCTCAACGAACTCATACAAAGGCAGGGAAATGTCATGTGCATTAAGAAAGAAAATTATTATTATCAAACAAGGATAGCGGAGTACGGAAAGGATTCTCCGCTGTTGGATCTGATCTAATCTATTTTCCTTTAGAAATAATCATGGAACACGCTTTGAAAATAAAAATAAAATAGAATTGAGAGCAGCGACCACATTTTTTGCCCGAGAATCCTTTCTTTTGACTCTTTACAAAGTTACATAGTTTGTTGTACATTTCGGCTACACTTAAAAAGTAGATGCGCTCCGATGAGATGAGACAAAACTGAATGGAACACGGAAATAGATAGAATCAAAAGAAGCTGGTAATTTTTCCCCGTCGTACATCTGCCATTGTGGAATCATGCAAGAATGCTGAGCGCTTCAGCTATATATATCTAGTACATATGATATATAGTCATGTATTATGGTAATGAGGGAAAATTAGTATTTGGAACCACATGAACGGCTAACACTGTGTGTGATATAGGATTGATGAATCATCCTACTTGAGCTTTTCAAGTTTATGTATGCATGCTGGTGTTGGTGGAACAAGCAAGCTGTAATTTTTTTCGTGTGGAGGGCTTGAGTTTATATAGTATTTTTAAGTATATATTTAATTTTTGGTTGCACACTTCAATAACCTGAAAGTTCTCTCCATTCTCCAAAAAAACTGACACAGATGTAAATCTGATTTTATGTGGATTGTTTTACCCTACTTTCTCTTTTTAGTGATTTGGTAGATGCGTAAAAACTAGTTGTAGTGTTGCATGGTAGTGTAGAAAGGAAGGAAAATACATTTAAAATTGTGAAAGTGGTACAAGTCAAGCTTCAGCTTATTGTAAGGGTCTAAAGCTTTCCTATTTCGGAGCATTGTCATTTCTTTAATGGCTTATGGCGCCCTTACAACGAATGAGAAAAAGAAAGAGAAATACTCATGTACATCATAAAAACAACATGGTAATGTAAAGCATATACAAATAGAAAAGGGTATATTTTGTATGCAACCTACTCAGAACTTGGTAAAAGTAAAAGTACAGATAGAGATTTGTATGAATACAAAAGGTTAACGAAAAAAAACTCTCTTGAAAATGTTTTGGGTTGAAGTTGGAAGGGGAAAGCCTTAAAACAAAATTTTCACATTGGAATAAACTAGTATGTATAGAGAGACCCAGAATCAAGCAAACAGGTTGTACGTAACTATGATGGGCTATAACACTGTCGGCGGCACTATAAGGGAAAGAGCATGGATCTACAAGGTCCCTATACTTTCATAAGGTTTCATTCGCTTTCACTAGATACATTCTTGCATCTCCAGTTCCCATCAAAATGAGCTCTTGGTAACTACGTACGTACGCGAGTACTTGAGTTTGACGCAACAGGCCTCTTTTTATTCAACTCCTTGCTTGTTTTTCTGTACTATGTGCTCTCTCTCTACTTTCTTGATTGTACTTTCACTTTCTCTGCCCTTTTCCTTTTACAGAGAACACGCTTAAAATGAGCAATTTTAAAGAGAGTTGTACGGAAAACCAAAAGTTTTCTTCCAGATGTTCATATGGAACAAGTGGATGAATAATCCTTGAGTATGTTTCTCAGAGTTGCGAGTGCCATAATATTCTTATCTTATCTCATATTCACTCCAGTTTGAGACTTTCACTACACAGAAAACTATCTGTCATGTGTGTCTGCGTGCGGTGGGAATATTCGCTCAGTCAGAATTGTCAGTTTGTCTGTCACTAGAAAACAGAAGGTTGTTGATGAATCATTCTTGGAAAGTTTCGACTTTCTTTATAACCATGTTATAGGTAGCTCTCGCACACGCTACTTTGATTTTGAGAAGGTAAAATATACAAGAGAAGTAATTCACTGGATGACAAGACTTAAGCAACCCAACATTCATCGTGGAACCACCGCACCGTTGTTTGGCTTCCAATGATATCATAACACAAAGTTCATATGGATTCAGAAAATAATACTCACCGAGTGTGATTTTATATACAGTCCACGTAAATCAAAAGTCATTTGGGGGTAATGTAGCAGTATATAGCTTGTAGATTACATTTGAAATTAGATTTTGCCCAACTATTCCTATTGAGGATAAACCACATATTAATCAATAGTGTTCCCTTCTCTTTGATAAAGAAAGGTGTATTCTTGTGGCTTGTGTTTCTGATTCATCATACAGTCTCATAAAAAACTTCATGGTGATTAATAAAAACTGAGATATAGAGTAGCGTCATCATTTAAAAGGCAAGCGGAAGATGGGATTCAAAAGTAAAAAGGTTTCCACTACTCAAAAATAATAATAGGGACATGCTACGTGTATAAAAACCACATATGCTAGACATATATATATCATTCTAGTATAATTTTAGCAGAGCAGAGCTAGAGGTAGGAAGTTAGGACGGGTTTTTTTATTCCTAATTGGTCACATCCAACATCAGTCATACAGAGTTCTTATGATGTACGCTTCAAATTACAAATGAGGCTGTTAAAAGGTTGCATCAGATAAAACCATTTATAGTTGGATGAACTCGACAAGATACCCATGTTTCCAAATGAGTGCAAGCAAACGTACTTAAATGCACTTTGATTTAATATCTGATTACGCAACCACCAGTATTGTACAAAGGAAAATGTGTGTGCCGCTAGATACGTAACGTGAAGGAAAATTTTCTCCTTTTTGGAGTTTGCCTTGTATGATACACGTGTACAACTCCCTCAAATATTTGCGGACGGTGCAGAAGGCATGCGTGTGCAATTTCCTTTTGCTCATATCATTAATAAAAAACTGACATCATGCGTCCGCATACTCTAAATCCTTTACTCACTCAGCTCAGTAAAATCACTGTCACGTAAACTTATCAAATCTCAAAGTTCTTTCACCGCATCCCACATCTATACTACATAGTTTTTCCCTCATATATTGAGTGATGGAAGAAAGTGAAATTTATTTCCGTGCAGGGAAAGTCAAAGTAATGAGGTATCCTAATTTTCATCACCATATCATCATCCAGCCATGCGTGTATATGTGCACACAAGACACAACACAACATAACACAAATTTGAATTCGGAACTGAAGGGTTTGCAAGGGAGCAAAGGAAAACTATGAGTTAATGCAGTTGGTTGAGTACACCCAGTTGTTTGACTCAAGATTTGGAGAAAACAGTAAATCTGTTCCAGCAAACGTAATCACAGGAGTAGTAGTCGCATATATAAGCCACAAGTTTACTTCCAGGACATGTACGGGTGCTTCAGTCTGTATTGACTTCCTTACGCTCCAGATCCCTTTTGGGTGTACTCTCTCAAAATGCTGCTCGTTGCCTTTTGCTCTCTTCTAAAATGCCTCTGGCCACATATCATCCCATCCCATTCCATGAAGGTCCTGCGACAAGTAAGATGCATGGCAATGGTAAAAACCCTTCCATTTTAGAATCTCTGAAGCAAACGAATGAATTCTTGTGATGTACATTCTTACATGCAATAATCCCACCACCACTCTTCAAGATAAGATAGCAACTAGCAACAGCATATGCAAGTTTTTCATATAGAATTTTCACGTAACGAACCAGTAGTCATCCAACCAAGCAGCGAAGTCAACAGATGAAACAAGAAAGACACGGTTAAAAAAGTTTTTGTCCGTCGAACCAAACCCTCTCTCTCTCTCTCTCTCTCTCTCTCTCTCTCTCTCTCTTCTTTACCTTGTGCTTTTTCTACTTCATATTTTAGTAATGAAAACGATGGGACGTGTGCATATGTGTATACCTACATGACTTTAATTTTCAAAACTTTTAGTTCAAGTGGCTAATCAAAATAATTTTAATCTGTCCTCCAGCTGTCTTCTTGATGAAAATCGGGATTAGAGCAAGCAGCCAGCCAGCCACCCTGCTGCATTGCGTGCATCGGGGCTTTAATAAATAAATAGTCAACGGTTGCATGCCCCGTACTCAAGCCCGAAGAGAAAGAGAGATTCTCCGAATATCTATTCTGACGAAGAATATGTTATAGCTTTTTGCGTAAATCAGGAAAACGTGGCAAGTGGCAATTTAAGCTTATACCTTCCTTACAACAGATATATCCACACAAAATACATATGTATAGGAACTCACATTAATATTTTAGACCTGACGTTAGAACAGTTTTTGATGGTATTAAATTATGGATGGTAATGTTCGTTGTGGTTTCGACAATACGTTAAGGAAACAAGAAAGTAGTCAAAGGAAGCAGCCACAGTAGTAGCCAACACTGATGAGTAATTGAGTAATAAACTACAGGAAAGCAAGTTGAAATAAATTTTCGTCGCGGTAAATTATCCCCCACCTACTTTCCAAATTCATTGCAAACTTGTATCGTTTTCTTTTTATGTTCATCCTGTATTGAACCATTTGAAATTTAAAAGCAAGTGTAGGATATTTTCCTCATAAGTGAACGACATTGCACCGTAGTTTTCAAGGGTTTCCTTCCTTCTCTCTCAACAAATGCAAACAATGGAATACAACATTAGGAAAGACATGCCTCTTGAAACGTCTGGATCTGGTTGACAGTACTTCACGTACGGAAGAGTAATAAAAAGTAAATCCAACGTAATAAAAGTTGGACAAAATTGCAGGTCGCACTCAAACATTAGGAGGCTGAGTCTACAGAGACAACCGTCGGTGATTCAGGTCGCCAACTCCATGAAATTCTGCTTGTTCTGGCTGATAAAAACGAAGTACAGATACTACTGATATATAATAATAAATGTACAGTACATAACCATAATATCCAGTGAATACTGCGCACGACTGCTTTTCTCTGCTGCTTGTAGTTATTCCTTGTCAAAATCTGTAGGAAGTTTTATGGTGTCACAAACGCTGAGTATGAGTTGTCAGAATGAAATTGGGAATGGAAAAGTATGAAGTATTGGAGGAGGGCGTACAATATGTATATACAAAAATACATTTATATTGTAACCTTGTTGCTTTTCTTTTAGCAACATAACACTCTCAAATATTATTTATATCTTGTTGAGAGCAATGTGTGTCGAGTGTGTCTTAAAAAATAGAATAGCTGTAGTGTAGTGGTAGAGCAAAGAGCAAATAATGTTGAATCGCTAAGCGTGTAGCAATCAGTTTGCTTAAGACCACCATTAAACCACTTAAGAACCATATTACAAAAAGGTCTATTTAATGTACCTGGTCTGGTCTACCCACTACTTTTTGATCAAGTACAATTAAACGCAGAAAAGTTTGATGTGAATGATATTACCAATGTTGTTTGGATATTTTAGGCACATGTTGTGTAGGTAGTAGGTAGGCATTACACACTTCAAGTTCCAGCTTTTGGTGTGGTTTCTTTTACTAGCAAGCACAGTTTCTTCTTTTCGCATGGGAAACCTTTGCTCAGTCTAGTAACACATTTAGCAGAGTAGCAGAAATGTGGTACATAATAATTCCTTCCATTTTCATAGTAAACCCTCACTCAACTAATTTGGCAGTACTTAAATGCTGTCGTCACCACACCAAAGTATGCTAAGTGCAGATGGTAACCAGCTTTCTCTGCATTTGATGTGGGATACCTTGTCTTGAACTTGATACAGTGGCTTGAATTTTATATAAAACTTTAGCAACAAATATAAGCATATTAAATATTATTTTAAGTGCGGGCCAGACAAACCGACGACTAACCATATAGGAAGAACCATGGAGTTCTAAGAAGCAGCGCAGTATTTTTTGCGTTGTCAAAAGCGCCATTAATTTTGGTCGTGGCGAAGTCGGTGAAAGTGCCAAATCGATCCTCAAACGAGATGATAATGATACACATTTCCATACAATTTAACCTCTACCATATGCACCGTCATGGGTTGAGAACCACTTCTTACGGCATTATAATATTATGTTGGTTAGAATTCCTTGAAAAGGTGTTATGCATACATTTACTAACAAATTAGCATTATTGCTTTTAAATTCTGTAATTTAAGTGAGAAAGGAGGTTTCACTTTTCATAAAATAAACATTTGGCTCAAAGTATTTTCATCATATTACATCATCCAACATTTTTCCTAAAGGAAAAGTTAGTTATGGTACAGAAGCTGGTTTATTGATTTCAACTTGGGAACTTAAGTTTTCCAGATTTGAAGGGGAAGCTTTTACAACTCTCAAGGAAGAAAGCAATTGTTTGAAGTGACTCAAGATGTTCTCCTTGAAAAAAAAGTAAAAAAAGAAATCTGGGACTTCAATCCCATCAAATGGATAACGGTATATATGTACATACAATCCCTACACGTAATCCATTCTGAGAACTGAGACGAAAGCGACAGAAGCATGTCAAGAAGGCAGTTGATCTACAAGAAGGGAAATCTAACGATAAGATTTGGCAGTATCTTACGTTTATTTTATTATTCTGGAGAAGAAAAAAGGTTTCAAGAACATTCCCCATCATTTCATGCTGCTGAAAAAAGATTTAGCAAGTCCATCACATCACAACGCTGTAGCTGAAGCCGCGTTACTGTCATTTTACTTTCAAGCTGCGTAGCTCAAGCTTTCAAATGTTGAGTTGAGCATTAAGTACATGTGAGGAAAGGCTGTAGACAACAAGTCGCTGCGTGGCTTGTTGGTTGGTATAGGTTTGTTTGCTTTGTACAGCTCCTTAAATCGATTGTCATATTAATATCAGCGCAAAAACCATAAAAAGACAATTTCTCCGGGTGCAACTTTATGACTACATCATATCACTCACTACTATACTTATAAAACATAAGTACTCATACTCACGCATACATGCTTGTAAGTAGTATATAAAGTACTGAAGTCAAAATACTTTGATGTTATTCAGACTACCATAATTTAATTCTTTAGGATCCTGTTGGAAATGTTGTGGCATCCAACAATCACGCTTGGATTGTTGAATGAAGGAAGTATTAAAATGGCACTAGCGTTTTTCTCTCCTTCCTCAACGACCGTAGTGTAGTTTAGTAGAGAAGGATCGCATCCAGCAATTCTAGACGTTTGTTTCGAAACGGAAATGGTATACACATTATTACCATAAGTTTTTAGCATTCTGGCAACTTTGTTGGATGGAGGAGAAGCTCTTTAATTTAAGGGGGAATTTATAGAGCTGGAAGAAATGGCTAGGAAGACGGCAATTTACCCTTTATGTACCATCCCATACCCATACTACTTTTACTTTACGATTATGTTACAGAGAGCTACACGGGGTCACTTGAAACGTTGCTTTGCTGCTGCTAGTTTGAGCTTAAACGCGTAATAACATCATTTTCAGCTATTCAAGGACATGAATTTTTCATCACATTCTTAAGTCGCCCATTCCCTTCCTTTCCCCCACTACGCATTTTACATAATATTATGTAAAACTGGATATTATCCAGTTGTGAATTGCAAATTATCTACACAGTATTTATCATGTGCATGGTAGATTATGCAGAAGGAAAACGCAGACATTCAGAACATATATTGATGCTCCTTCAGACAGTTTATATTAGGATGACAGCAAATGAGTATTTTAGATAAACATTAATCATTTCCTGTTTATTTTTCAAAAAAAACTTGGCTTCAAACTTTCAAGTATATTTTGGAAGTAGTGAATATTTATCACCCTGAAAGTTTGGATGTTTATAAAGCTTCCTACTATATACTACTACCTAATTTTTATTGAATTTTAGGCACTACCGACAAGATAGTACAAGTATTTTAGAATGAACAAGAAATTGGTGAAATATGGAATAATTCAAAGGAAAATAAAAAGATGTATTATCCACATTAATTCCTTGCTAGATAGGCTCCACAAGGAAAAGAGCTGGAGAGAACCAACGTCTTCGTCTTCTTCTTGCTTCCACCCATTTCTCACCAGCTGTACTCGTACTCGTTCTTCTTGTAGAATAAACGGGAGCTCACATAAATCTGTAGACAGTCAGTGAGTTGAGTTTAATCTTAAATCACTGCATTGGAAGAGGGATTTATTAGAATAAGCCTTTACCCTATTAAACAGACTCTGTAATATTCACATCAAATAACTTTTAGGAAACCATTAACTCCGGTTCACTACCAATACCTACTTGCACATATACCAATCTTGTACTCGTACTTGTTCCTCTTCAGTTAATTTCGCACAGTTGGCAATATTACTTTGCTTGCGCTCTTGTGACAAGAAAATGAATATGCCATGCCATTTTAAACAGTCGCAATTTAAATACTTATACAAGAGGGTTGATGTTGGTTGAAGTGGAGCTGTAAAACGCACTTTATTACTTGCAATGGATTGCATATTATTTTTATTGCGGGGGCTTGTTATACACTTGTGTCAAGCAAAATGTAATGCTTTCTTTAAATGTGTAAAAGCAATTATTTTCAAACCCGGCTTTCATTCAAGTTTCAAGTTTTAAAGAGGAACAAATGTAATTTATAACACAATGTGGGCTTTGCATTTTCATGCTTATAGATATGTATTATGAGGGACAGTCATTGAACATTTGACGAGATCACTTGATATCGTATCGCATCATTACCGCAACAAAGTGAGAATATATATGCTTGTGCCTCAGAAATGTAGACAAAACTAGGAATTAGGCTTCGCCGTCATATGTTGGCTGTGGTTGACATGTTGCGAAAAGAGTGAGTTAGAATGTGAACAAGATGCTAGATTAAATTTAATGTGGGAATTCAAACCCGGCTCCCTTTTGTAACTTATCACACATTTTGTCGAATCAAGTCTGCCGTCCTGTCGTGTCAAGCTGAACACTCCAACAGAACTTTCATACTCGAGGGAGGACGACAGTGCAGTGGCTTTAGCCAACATCTGCTTTAGATTATAAGTAAAAATGAAATGGGTGAATGCGGTTTGTATCTCCTCTTGAAGTAGGCATTCTTTCACCACCAAAAGGAATCTGTATTAGTAATTGACTTAATTGTTTACTGGGACACTACAGGTCGCCAATGTCGTTGGAGCGGATGCGATATGCGATGCACCAAACTTTCATTTTCACACTTTTTACTTCATCACGTCCATCTCGTTTCTTTTAACAGGAGTTTGATTTCCGTTGAATTTTTCCCACATGTGAATTGAATATTCGGGAGAAATTAAATTCAGAGCAAACCAAAACCTACCAGTTGACTTCACATGACTTTTTTTCGGATTGGGAAATGGATGTATATATGCATATTGTGTTGTGTCCATGTACATACATTTTGTTTCAATATTTGATTTGTCTGTGCATACGCTACAACTCTTTTGTCATTGAATTTCAAGTTGACTACACTAGTAGTACGTACATATGCTAAATTTATGCAACTTTTTGGGCTTGTGAATTTGACTTTTGGCTTGCTTGCATGCTTGCCCACGTTTCGAAAGATTGGAAAACGGGTTGAGATTTTGGAGACATGTTTATTTGTCCATCATCCATCCATCGTGTGTATTTTATTGTTAGGAGGAAAAGCCATCAGGCAAATGGAAAAATGCCTTCGTTCCTTTCAATAAGTTCCATTGCTTGGAGGAAAGTAATGCAATAACTTTCATCACATCATATCACATCACTACTATTTGCTTGGAGACTGTGGGTAGATCAATGTTCGAGTTATTTCCCAACTGTATATCAGTTTACCTTTTGATATATTGACATAATGCCTGTCAATAAGGGAAGGATCAAAAGATATATATTTTTTCCCCATATGAAGGGAAATAAAATATATAGTTATCAAGCTAGATGTGATGAATTTTCTCTGCCAGCCTGCCAATCTTCGTGAGGAGAAATTGGTTGTTATATTCCTGTCATGTTTCACCTCCCCTCCATGTCCTTTTACGGACAATAGCCTAAGTTTCATCTCATATGTACCGTTTACTATCTTAATATCTATATCACATCAAACAACATAAATTAATACACTATATTCTCTGCCACTACACTACACCACTCGAATGCCATACCATGTTACAATCCAACTCTCTCCAGAAGTTATTGCCATTGCCCAATAGACTTTGTATTAAACGCTATTTATTTCGGTGACCATTCTTCCATTGATGTATGTAAGCTTTAATTTGGAGTCCATTCAACTGTGAAAAATATAAGGATGAAGGTCCCATGAGTTTCGGGTGGTTTTGGTCACCATCTGTCACCAATTCGAGTTGCTGCGTTTGCTTTATGTTTCGACGACGAGGCATCGATACGACAAAAAGATTATTTTCATAGTGTGTGCAGCAACATGGCTCTTTGACAAGACATTTCATTTCCTGTTTGTGAAAGATATTTTTCGGAGAACATCTAAATATCATCTAAAAATATTTAAAAATCTATGTATTGGAAAATATGATGATGAACTACGCATATATAGAACATGTAAAATACGCAATATGTTTCCAATCCGAATAAATGAGACCCAGGGATGAAAATGTATTTTGTAAAGAAAGTTGGATAATAAATAATACCACACTAATATAACATTATATAAGGCTGTACTTATTTGTGTATACGCCAGAATCACTCACTGATTTTTGTGTAGTTCTCTCTGCTATAAAAACTGTGGTGATAAGCAGGGATAGAAAAGTAATGAAAACTCTAACCGGAACACAACTTCGTTTTCCAACTTGGGTTGCTGGTGTTATGTATTGTGTATATGTACCTACAAACTTTATTTATATTTACGGATTGGAAATTGGGGATAGAGAAAAGCGCATAAAGTGTACAAATCCTATCTATTCTACTCTAAAAACCGAAGCCACAAAAACCTGAGAAACAAAATAAATATTGAGCTTTCTCTCTCTCTCTCTGTGTTGATTCTAGATGCAAATGGGAATGTTGATCCAGAAGCTCCTCCGGCAAATTACGGTCGCAGACGGAGTCGAGCTGTTCTTTACCAGCTTTCAGGCCATTATACAAAAGACAACAGAAGAAAGTCCAAGTTAAAACTCAATAACGTAAGTTTCCATTTTCTTTACTTTCTCCACTAATTTTTTTTTGAATGATTCAAAGGACGACGGTATGCATACTAAACTTAAACCTGTTATGTTATGCTAACGGAATGAAGCTGTTTACGCATAATGGGGCTAGATGAAAGTTACATCATCATATATAGCGAAGAACGAAATGAATTTTTCATTACATAAACACTTTGTTTCCGACGTGAGGTTCCACATCGTTAATTACCTTTTACGGGGGTATTTTACCTCGAAAAAAGAAGTAAAATTACACGAAAATCTAATAAATTATTACAGCTCTTATAACTTATCGGCTCTTGGAGAGTGCCGGTGGGGAAAGTATGAAGCTTTCAAATCATACATACACATATATAAGTAACTAAGTACTATATAAACTGCAACTTTGCCACAGTGTAATTACTTACGAATGTTAGTTTAATGACGAGCATCTGGAGACTTCCCATAGTTAACGGGATTTTATAATCCAGGATTTCTTTGTGCTTAAAGGCTTTTGTGCACATATATAACTTTATACGTGTGTGCAGGTGGCAGCTATAATATATACTATATGTTGCTTCCAAGAATACGAGACATTCTTATATAGATATAACATGGAATCCTTATTATGTCATTGAATTGTATAAAAACTACAGAGTTTTGTATGACTTGTATGTATATTGTATCCATCTAGGAGGTAACAATTCCTTGAATTTTAGTGTTTGATGAGCCATGAGCCTCATTTCGTTTCTCATAAATGAGCGATGAACTTCAAGTCCCTCCTATTATTCTCCAGTTGACAGTTAGCCCGTAAAATATTGTTCAATCGAGAACAGTTTCATTTCGTCGTCACAATGTCAGCTAAAGTCATTCCCGTCATATCATAATACTTTACTTCCAATGAATTAAATGAGTGTGGAGGAAAGGGCTACTAGCTAGCTACTAACCTCTACCTTTTATAATGACATAATAACAATGTTTTTGTGTGTGCATCCTTTTATTTTCAGACGCTTTTACAGCCAACCGAAGCCCCACTTCCAGAATATAAAACAGCCGCTATTGAGAAATCCCGTTTTGTTCTAACACATTATGGGATTTTCAAAACGTGCTGGGATTGGCTCATCCTCGTTGCCACCATTTATGTCGCAATCATGGTTCCATACAATGCCGCATTTAGGAAACGTAGTGATAAAGATAGTCCCCCTCCTGTCCCGGATGTTGTCGTTGAAATGTTGTTCATCATCGGTATGTTCCCAACTTTAGTTTTTTTTACTCTTTTCATCATCAAAGTTTTATTTTATTTTATGACCAGTGTAAAAAAAAGTAATGAGTTTAACTACTACTACTGCTAGTAGTACGTATGTTTTCGTTTCCTTCTGTTCCTCCTTCTTTTTTTGTGGGTCATCATAAATCAAGAAACGGAAGCCTTCACCTGCTGAGAAATGAGAAGTTGACGTTTGTGATGAGATGCTCATTGTTTTATGTGTAGAGCCAATTTAATGGAGTAGAGAGACGGAAATGTACACCGTTTCGCTACTGACTGAATGTAAACATACGAGTTTAGGAATCTTTTATTTAAACAAACGAGCAGCAGAGCTCAAGGGCATATTATAATGACTAGTTGAACATAAACAATGCCTATACAATCGAAATCAAACCTTGGCTTGGTTCTCTTCATCATAAACTAGTAAATAGTTCCAGGGAAATTCATTGTCTGTACAGTTCAGTAAAACAATAAAAAATCGATGCCAATAGATTTCCCTGAAGAGTTTTCTCCATAATATTATCATCATCGTCATCCCAAACTCATAACATACGAAGCAGAAGCAACAAAAAATTCTTGCTTTCATGCACATGGCACATGGTCGTACTCGTATTTGTGTAAACTACAGAACTGATTGTGTAAACAAAATCACATTAAAATAGCAAGTGATGCGAACTGGGAACCACCACAGAATCATTGGCTGTTGACTTGCGTATACAATGCATGGAAATATGATATTGTTACCGAAAACCAAAATTTGTTATCCTTCGAGGGCAAATGGTAACCTTATACACCCTTGTGGGATGAAACTACAAGATCATCTACGTTCAAGCTGAGATTTTGAACATCCCGTAGAAAAAAGAATGTAGAATGTTGTTTTCGACAACCAATAACGACAATCCTTTTCCAATCACGACCAGTTATAGTTGCCTTTGGCATATCAGATTCGAGAATAAATTTGATCCAATGAATAGAATCTATTTTTACTGTATATGTGGTATAAATACAAACAACTTCAAATAGTTTTTTTTATCATTTTGACCTTAATGAATTCCCAGTTGATGCAAAAAATATTCTTTGGGCTTGATTACGTAATCCTATGCTCCAATCCTCCAACCTCCAGCTCAATATTGAAACTTTATAAACAAATTACGTAGCTGCTTGCTTATCATTCATTTGTGTAGACTGAACTTTTGCCAATTGTATTACAAATCGTAGCATATACACAGGGATATAGAAAGTTAACCTTTTCAGTGCCAAATACACCACAGTGGTGCTTTTTTACACAAAACTATTGGCTACCAATGGACACCACTGTGGTGACTGCAATTAAAATTACTATACTCCCAAATGCACCACATTGATGCTTCACGTTTCCATGCCGTGAAGTCCCAATTACACCACATAGATGCTTAATCAAAATTTTCCCTTGACTCCCATTGTCACACAGTGACATCAATGTGATGTCATCTCAAATGGCTTTCCGCACGTATGTAGATTCACATATTTGCGCAATGGACTGCTTGACAAATGTTTTTTACCCCCAAATCGAAAGAAAACTGCAGGAAAATGACTACCGAAGAAGAATATGTAGTATTTACTTCGTTCTCATAAAATATATTTTCAATCTAAAGCAAAAATAGCATTTCTCGTCAACTTTTTTCACTCCAATCAATGTTTATATATGAACGCTTCTCGGATACTGACGTGTCCGGCTTCTTATAAGATTAAGCTAATGTAACTGAAGCTGGGAATCCACTTCCAGACTGGTCTACTACACTCATTTCATTAAAAACCAATTTGAACGGTGGAATCTTTGTAACTATCTGTCAACTGTTTTTAGTTTCTACTTCAGGCTCCTAGTTCTGCCTTCACTTGCAAGTTTGATTTGGTTATATAATGAGGTTAATATTCTGACCCTGATGGCTCCGGACATCGGCTCCTTCTAGGGCGGTTAATGTTAGTGTGCACTGTTTATACTTGCCTACGCAGTTAAAAAGATGATTCTCAACAAAAAAATGTTTTACGTTGCTTTGCATATCAATCTATGTTAGGTTAACATCATAATCAGCTTAAAATTTCAAAATCTCTTCGGAAAAAAATTGGGAGCCAAGGGTCGTGGTGGCTCAGTTTTCATGGTTGTGATGGGTAATAGCATATAATAATATACTGGGATCCAAGTGAGGTTTCATAGATATTTTATACGGTAGTCAATGAAAAGTTGAAGTCATTAAATTGGCACCGAAAAGGTTAAAAATTTGACCAACCATGAAAATCTAAGAAACATTCAATCTTTCTCAAAAATCTCTTTTATCCATTTATTATTGACCTACGTGAATAGGGCTATGCAATCGTTGTTACAGCGCATTTTCGAAAATTGTTTTTGGTGATACGACGATCACGATCAATGATCATGCTAATGCTGCTAAACTCAGAAACAAGATTTGTTCCACTTCATTCTTCAATTGGCTTAAAAATGTTTTTTAATCATGAGCCTCTGGTTAAATTATGGACAAAACTTTGTCGTATGTCTGTACATATACTTGAATGAAATTAGTTTAATTTTTCACTTTCACTCATTGGATTTCAATTTAGGAAAACAAACGGATTTTTCTATCTTTCTAGTTTTTATACTTTCAGTTCTACAGTTACACAGATGCAATGCGATAACACAATACTCTATAGATAGTTTGTGTAGATTTGAGTTGAGACCAATGAGATAAGGCACAAGTGGACTGTTACTAAACTAATATTACATCATGCTTGCTTACCAAGTTATCGTGAAAGTTCAGTATTTGGTATCGTATTGGTACTTACATAAGTGTTGTAGAAAACACTGCTGATCCCCAAAGAGACCTCCAGGAACCTGAACATGCTGGGTTGATTAAAATTTAAGTTCATTCCTCCCACGTCCTTGTTTATGTTGTACTGGATAAAAAATATTTTTTTTGAAAAATATCAAGGGAATTTAATTTACTGGCTGAGCTATTTTTTGCCCCCATATTAAAATTAGTTTTCCAACGGTTCCTGGGTTTCCCAAAGTTTGTAAAATAATAGGTCGTGATAAGGTTATATCTCATAGCTTATAGGTTATGGAAGGACAATGATTTTAGTCAGTGATGTGATAAGCAAGGATCACTGATTTAGAGCTTTGGAGAAATAAATGTGCTAGCAAGATTGTTGTAAGTTCTTTTGTCTGATTGTGATGTGGCCACCCTATTTTACAACAAGCCCTTCTAAACTACTATACACACCTGGCTTAATATATACAACTCCATCTAGCTTCGTGTGTATCATATATGATAGATGATAACGGATGCGGATCTTACCTAACAAAAAAAAAGTTGAGAGTCATGATTTCTCTGTGGAAAAGAGCCTTTTAGAACATTTGTAAGCAGTTTTTCATAAGCCATCAACAGCGTATGTTAAAGTGAAATGTTTTTCTAAACTTCTAAGAGATATTGGTATACTCTTTATTCCTAAGGTCAGAGACAATACAAGTATCTTGTTTTCTATATATATGAAGTAAAACCAAGAACATGTTAAAAAATGATGAATGAACGGGTGGAGTAGTACTAGAAAAGTAGGAAAAATTTGAACTTTTTTCCTGAATGAAAAGGCAAGTCTGGCTTTTCTTTTTATACTTTTAGCCCCAAACAGACAGTAGAGTAGCAATATTGCAGTGGCGATACCAATTTAATTAATCTATCTACCTCAACTTTCTCCTTGTAAAACATCGTCAAGGACTGCAAAGCATTATTGTTGGCACAAAAGCAAAATACAATAAAAAGTTCCAGTGATCTGGTTTTGGTTGTGAGCATTTAATAAAAAAAAATATTTTGCTTCGTCACATGTCGAGGTGGCAGTTTGTCACTATAATATTGCCATCGTCCTTCATTTTCCTTTGATCCCTCTACTGTTGATATGCGACTTACGACTATTATATTATTTTTAAAATGAGCCTTTGCCACAGTTAAAATGCCATTTTGTCAGAACAAAACAAACTCAAAAACTGTTTTGCCATCGTGTTTCTGCCACTGTGATAGGGAATTATTATGTGATATATGAGGACGTTCAAACTGCAATCGTGTCTCAATCTAACATGGAATGTTTAGCCCTTGCGTGTTGGACGATAATAGAAAGTAGAACAGAATAGAATTCATACCACCATACCCACCATCAAGCATCCTTGGAAAAGCTTCTTGTTAATTAAAACAAAGATGCTGTGGAGAAAAGTTATCCGAAATCCATCCTATATATACATGATATTAAACTACACGATGATGTTTTCTGATGTGTTTATGAGCATTCTCAAACTTTTCAAAGGCTAATGAAAAACATTTCATTTCAAAAGACAGGAAGAAGGGTTGCTGCTGCTCATCTCTTTTGTTGTTTCAAAATATTTGATTACTTTGTTTGATGTGGATTAGCTGTATACATAGTGGCGGGAGCTTTCCCTTAAAACCATTTACCTAAGAATGTTTTAATTTTATCACCAAACAGATATCGGACTCCACTTCCGTACAACATTTGTAAACCGCAAAGGAGAGGTGGTCTCCAACCCAAAAGTAATCGCCTTGCATTATGTGAAGGGTTGGTTTATTTTGGATCTACTAGCTGCACTACCTTTTGATCTCTTCCAGACTGCAACCATCATGCCTAGTCTTGACTCAGTAGGTGTTCAACCTTATTTCCATTGCGTAGCTATATAGCTTATTGACTCTTCTGAAATTACTTTTTCCTTGCTACTTGCTTAAACTAGTAGATGTTTTGCTAAAACTGAAGCATCATATATGGATGAAAAACATGTTCTTCTTCTATATAAATGAGCGATATGCATTTATAGTAGCAGATGAGTTTTGAATGTTATACACGTAATGACACAATTTCATTTTTAATGGTATTGTAGGAAGAGTCGCTGATTCATTTACTAAAGCTGACTCGACTTCTTCGATTGGCACGACTTCTCCAGAAAATGGATCGTTATTCCCAGTTCTCAGCCGCAATTTTGTCTCTGTTGATGCTCTGCTTTACACTCGCAGCTCACTGGCTCGCTTGTATTTGGTACTTCATTGCAGACAGGGAACGCGTTACGAACAGTAAGCACCAAAAAATTACTTTGCTATACCTTCGTCTTCCTTTTCCCATGTCTTAATTCCGGAAACAGGTTGCCGATTAAGTGGCTCCAACCTCTTATACCTACAAGATTAATTTGTACAATGTATGTATATAGTATGAAGGATCAAAAAGTTAGTCCTATTCCATTCAGCCATTAAACTACACAAACGGAAAAAAAGTTAGGGAAATATTGAGTTGGCATTTGTCAAACTGGTATATATATATTTTGATTGTTCTAGGTTGGCTAAACGGGCTCGCTGAGAAATTGGATACAAACGTTAGTTCAGTGTCGAACGCAGATAAATATGCAACAGCTTTGTACTTCACCTGCTCCAGTTTAACATCCGTGGGGTTTGGTAATGTAGCGGCGAACACGTTTCCCGAAAAGATTTTCTCCATCCTGATGATGCTCGTTGGAGGTATAATAATGGGCTTTCTATTCGCTTGCAATGAAAGTTTCAGTATTTTATGTGGTGGATACGTAGTACGTATAATGATAATAATGTGTGTGTGTGCCTATATATATCTCTCTTCTTAGTATTATCTATGAGTTCATTCTCAACAAACCGAATTTTTTATGCGAGTCTTTGTGCAAACTAAAAGATTTTTCTCTTTTATGTTCCTAATATTCACATCACATCTTGCAGCACTCATGCACGCCATGGTGTTTGGAAACGGTAAGGTTTTTACTCGAATCGAGAGATACGATACATATAATACTACTACTACTCATATACATAGATATACATCTACAGCTAGCTAGGCCCAAGTACTTTGTGGTTGGTAAAAGCTATCTAGTGTGTTATGTATATTGACTCAATTTTATCATTTGCACTACAATCGAAAAATGTTGTTTATACAGTGACGGCCATTGTCCAGAGGATGTATGCTCGGCGATCTCAGTACCAGAGTAAATTTCGGGACCTCAAGGATTTCCTCAAACTCCATCAAATCCCTAAGGACCTCAAGCAAAGGGTTGAAGATTACTTTCAAACTATGTGGGCACTCAACCATGGAATCGATCCACATGAGGTATGACGATGATATAACTCAAACAATGTTGAATACATCGTAGTTTTCTCAAAGTGTGGATTACACAATTCACACATTTCCAATTCCAATCGTCTCCCCCCCAAAAAAGCATCCCATTTTGTAAAGATCTTCAAAAACATTTTTTAATTGGCTCATCATCCCCCAAAACTTTGAAGAGGATAGAGACGCATCAAGCGAGAAATTGATTTTTTCACAAGTTTTGTTTTTTAAATCGTATAAAAAATGTCCAGTCATATCATATCATATACATATATATGTGTGTGTGGTTTATACAATGAATACATGAACTATGGACTCACCAAAAATGATTTCAAAACATTATATTTTATTCTCATTTCAGACATTAAAAGAATTCCCTGAGGAACTTCGAGGAGATGTTTCAATGCACTTACACAAGGAAATTCTGTCGCTTCCAATTTTTGAGCCTGCTTGTCACGGCTGCCTCAAGCTGCTTTCTCTTCATATTCGAACTGCGTTTTGTGCACCTGGTGAATACTTGGTGCATAAGGGAGATGCCCTGCACTACATCTACTATCTTTCCAATGGGTCTATGGAAGTCGTGCAGTGTAACATGGTTGTAGCAATTCTCGGTTAGTTTTTTCGTAACTTTCTTTTTGTATTGCTTGTCTTTCCCTTGTTGTGCATGATTTTTTGAAGGTTCTTTTTATATACAAGAGCAAAAACTTGTATAGTAAAGATCGACAAAGAGAATAAGCTAAACTACCAAATGCACACAAGGATTTATGTCCTTGAAGTGCATTTTTGAAATATTAGTCACAGGTGACAGGTGATGAGGAACCTTTTTGAGCACATAACGTTAAAGAAAAAGAGAAACTTTTCTTTGTGCTTTCACCAAAGACAGAAGCAATAGTCGTTGGGATTCGTAAACTTCACAATTCATCCTTTTTGCTTTTACATTTGTAGGAAAAGGAGACCTAGTTGGATCTGACATTTCTACACAGATGACTGCTGGATGTGATGTTGTTATCAAAAGCAGATGTGATGTCAGAGCACTAACGTATTGTGACCTCAAAAGCATATACATTCCTGGTCTAGTGGAGGTCCTTAGACTGTATCCAGAATTTCAGATCGAGTTCCAGAATGATATTCAACATGACCTCACATATAATTTGCGCGAAGGGTAAAATTTTATTGCATAAAATTCAAGAGTATAAAAGTAAAGACACAAGTAGAGTTATATTGGCGCAGTTTTTGTGTCAAGAAAGGAGAACAAGTTTTTATTTAGGAATTTTTATTTTTAAATATTATTATCCAGTTATGAAGCAGAGTCCAATGAATCAGAGAATGGGGTTGGAGCTGCTGCCGCCTCCCTTACGTTGCCGTCTATCAGTGAAGATGATGAAGTTGACGAAGATGATGACGGGCAAAGGTTGCTTACGGCGAGGTAATAACAGCTCCGAAATCTCGGGTTCTTTTTTGAAGTTTGCTCTTCTCAGCGTAGCTACTAACAAAACCCCTCAGCCCCTCAGTCGAGTAAAAATTTTGATTCTCTTGAGTTTAAATGCATGCATTTCATTAAAATATTTATTTGTAATGGTCAATTGACTTGAATTTTTAATTTTTATATATCGTTTGTGTAGTTTACATTCTTTTATGTTTGTTGGGAATGGCAAAATTAATCCTTTGTTAACTCACCAACTAGTTTTCAGCTTTCTTACTTTTTTTGATTCAATCTTAAAAACTCTTGCGTAGATCTGAAGATAGTCGTTCCTTCAGCAGTAAATCGCCACTTCTCTCTAGGGACAATGGGACCAGTAAGAGATCCTTATCCGAGTGTGGAGACGGGTCCACCATGGAAATTCAAGCGGAGCTCATTACCTTGGCTCAGGAAATGCGGAGTTTGGTCAAGAATCTAGAGAAGAACACAAAGTCGACGGGAACACAAACTGATAGTGTTTCTAGCTCGTCGTGGGCCTCCAGTCCTTCCATTATTTAGGACTTGGGTCTCTCAACAATTAATCAGATTAGTAGAAAGAAATGAATAAGTAAAGAGGAGATAATATGGGGCTCATGCTAAACGGCAAATGTTGCAGCTGGTCCATGTGTACAACAAAAATCCAAATCAACAAAAAATCAGAAAAGAAAGTACATACTCCAATGTCCAGACTCCACAAAAACGCACTTTCATTTGCACAAAATACTGTACTAAAAATAATATTTCATAAAGAAAGAATGTAAGTTTTCAAAGCAACGTTTGTATAATTGAATTTTATCGACCTATTATTTTTGAAACTGCCTTCTCGAACACACCAATCAAAATACATAAACTATAGAGGTAAGGTAAGGTATAAACTATATATAATACAAATATGTTAATACTGTGTGCATATTTAATGTAACATTAACATTGAGTAAAAAATAATGACATGATTATATGAGAATGAAAGTACATCGGATTTGGGTCCCTTATAAACTGTGATTAGGATATTAATACAGTTCGTCTTTGTAGAGCGAGCGCAAGTTTTCTCTGGTGGTTTTTAGTACTTAATTAGCTAAACGCTACTTTTAGAACGAGTTAGAAGCGAGATATTTGTGGTGAAAAATTGCGTAATCATGTAAGAAATGTTATAGATAATTTAGATACTATTGTTTTCCTCTGGTTATGATTTTACCTAATATTTATATAAGCATGTATATATTCTTGTGTGTTAATAATAACACATTTTTTTGACACTGAAATCAATGGTACTAAAAGTATGAGTCGTGTGTGTCTTCATGAATATTACACAACCTTGTACTCATCACATCATCACCCTGTCTATAGGAAGCTCAGCAGTAATTAGTGAATGAAAGAACGTATTTTTTGTACGGAGTACCTGAAGTAAAAAGTCCATTTTTAGAAAGAAAAGAAAAAGAAACACGTAGTTGTTTTTCCTTGAATCAATGTTTGTGTGTTAATTCAAGAGTGACTGTCAATACTTGTGGGTATGCTGGTATGAATGAATGTGATTTTGTTGATTATACAACTCAAGATATATATAACGAATAAATGTACATAAAAATACACAGCATTACATTGTACATGTAAAGCACTGACGAATGAGATCAATAAAAAAGTAAGTAAAATATTCCTATATATTCAAGATTATGGATATCACAACACAATGAAAATAACTGGTTTGAGTCAGAGCAGAAGATAAAAAATACCTGCCGTATTTTATTTGAATAAAAATGCTTCAATTCTTCTTGAATTGAGTGAAATTGATGGAATCAAGCTGTGCCGTGGAAAAGCAAAGAGAAAGTTTGATGTAAGAAGAATAATACATTCATGCAAGCATTTTTGTGAGGTTGGAAGGAAAGGGAAAAGTTTTTATTGGAAGATGTTTTTGATGTCACGTCAATTACAAGGGTAATTCAGATCATATCAGATGAAAATCAAACAAAGGGATTGACAAAAAAAAAATCGTCAAGAGAATTTTGTAAGACATTTAAGTATAATATTATAGTACAGGTATATATATATATTTTTATGAAATCTTTTGGCAAATCAAATATACGTATGTATGACGCAGTATGAAATGAAACACAAGGTAAGACACGGGGTAAGGTTGGTTGCACAACTTTTCTCTCTCTCTTTCATCTATATATATAGAGGTATGTAGTAAAGAAGGGAAGGTTGAAATTGGAGCTGGTTGGTTGGTTTTGGTTGTTATTCATTCTGGAAGAATGTTATATTTAATCCTCATCACCAGGGAAGGGTCCAGCCATAAGCTTCTTAAGGAAAACTAGAATCAAATGGAAAATGTTTACCCATTTAATTATGGACATGATGATTGGTTACAGGTAATTCGTTTTAGCAGGTACGGCTCGAAGGGAAAGTGAACACATGCCGATGCGCTCACGATTAGTAATCTCCTCTATATTTCATATTGGCAACCAAACCAGCATTAAGTATTTACGTGCTCATGCAAATATATGTAGTTTTATTATATAATGGTTCTTGGTTAGCATTTTAGATTTAAGTGCGGCCATGTTTTCGTTTCATAATGTATGATATTTTACGTGTATAAGTTGTAAGTCCTTCATCGTCTGGAGCCTCGGCACAGTCTTTAACGATTTCTTCGACCTCGCTAGCTTCCAGTTTCTCACCTAAATTCAATTACAGTTCCAATTAATGAGATTGAGATGGTTTGGCAAGAACCACATGAACAAGATGAGATGATGAGGGATGCTATATTAACGTGGATGAAATAGACAGCTCTCTTCCACACGAGCTTTTTATGTATTTAAAAAAGAGGTGTAACTTAATTTACCGAGAGTTCCAAGGATGTGCTTCAGCTCATCATAGTACATCATTCCATTTTCGTTTTTATCATAGAGTTTCAAAACCTCAGAGAAATCCTCAACGTTGCCAACATCCTTATCTTTCTTGCACTCTGCGTACAGTGGCAAAAACTCATCCACCTTAAGCTTCTTCTGACCTAAAATGAGTTAAAGCGTTATCATCAACTAAAATTTTTATAACATGGGCAAGTACACACAGTAAGGCTTAATTAGGGTATCCCTCGTTAAATACAAAATATACTAGAGGGTATTAGGAACCACGGAGAAAATTACATAAACTTTGTCCCGCAATTCGAAACAGTCTGCGGTGGCGGTTCTCGCTTTTGAGCCTCTTTATAAATGTAAATATTTTATATGTGGGCAGCTGGAAGCTCGCCGACTTTTACCACAATACATAAATATTTGAAACTTTTAGACCGATTTAAATAAATTAAAAATATTTTTTTTGAATTTGATCTGATAGTTAACACTAAAACCTCATATATGTACCTCCATATTTTTTATCCATATATTACAAATAATATAATACACCAAATTGCGCACCTTTCTTCTTTTGTCCTCCCAGCTTTTCTACAACCTTCTCAGTTGGAACAAGGTTGAGGGCTCGTAGGCAGCTTCCCAGGTCGTACGCATCAACCGTGTTATTTCCCTCAAAGTCGTATATTGAGAAAACAAACTTTGCCCCTATAATGAAAATATGATATTTAATGATTTATCAGGCCTACTTAAAATAAAAAAATAAAGTACATTTTCTCAAGTTGAAACAAAAATTATTTTCACTCACTCTCAATATCCTTAGCACTGAGGTCCTTAGCCTAAAATAATATCAAATAGCAGAAGAGAATATTGAATTAGTGTTAAAATCCTGAAATGTAAAAACTGAAAAGTTTTTTTTTTTCACCAAAAAATACAAGTTTGAATATATATGTAGCTGTTCAAGTACCATTATTGAGCGTAGAGGTGAAGTGACCGAGAATTAAAAATTCGTTGAAAATAGCTGCTTCTAGTAATAGCTGACGATCACTTGAGACCACTCAACCTCCAACTAACTTGAAATTTTGCCGAGCCTACTTCACCTTTCTAATGACGCTTTCCTGTTCCCATTAGCATATTGCTCATCATTCATCATTCGTTTCTTTGTCCTCGTCCCTGTTTGTAAGCACCGAAGTGTAGCATTATATTTTTTCCCACTAGGTATAGTCATCCTCCTCATCTTCATCATCATAATTCTGCGTACTGACTGGCATTTGGAAGCGCTCATTCATTATCATTCCATTTTCATTTTTTGACAGAGCCATGCCAAAAAAAATTCTTGAAGAGCTGCTTTAATAGCTAAATATAGTTCATGCAGTACTGACGATGGCGTGTTTGAGGAAATATGATATTTGTGTATTAACACTTGAGCTCCTTCGCATTTGTGCATTTCCAACCTTAAAACAAACAACTGCAAGCTTTGAAAAAAACTGACGTTGAGTTGAGTGCAACGCAACCGACATATACTACAATGTTTGTACGTAAACAGATTTTTCTACTTAATAATAAAGTATATTCTCAAGCGCATTCGAAACAAGTCCAAAAAGGACGTAGGTACTACTGGGGATATGTGTTCACAGTAATAAATCACGGCTGTTCCCGAAAGATACGGTTATCATCATCATGTATGTGGCGTTAAAAACGTATCCACCTAAAAAAAAATTAGGCAATTTTTAAGGCAGTCGAAGAAAAAAACTCGTTACCTTTTGTTTGACAACCACAAATCTGGAAACAAAGCCGTACAATCAACAATATTGAGTTATCGTATTTTCTTAATAGGATTTTGCACGGGGACATTCAGTTGAAGAAGTCATCCTAAGAAAAATGTATAAATATATAACTAGAGCATCGAACATCATAGTAAATTCCCATTATCGTATCGTTTTACATTCCGTAATCCTCATGGAATGGTTTTCTAAAATGAAATTGCACATGTCGCTTCTTTCTAGAACTAACTAAGATGTCAATCAGTCAATGCATATTTCAAGATTTAAAAGCCCCTTCTAGACAGTTCACAGGTATATAGACTTTTTCGTTCTATTCTAAAACTATTCATTTTGATGATTCATTGCCAAAAAGAACGGCAAGAGAGCATAAGAAACGAATGTTGATGAAGTTGAACAGTAAAAATCGAAACGTCTTTCTATGCTACAAAACATTTTTTTAGAAACTTTTTTTAGGGTTGGGTTATATGCTGATGCTACAATGTCGCCCATGACAGATCTGTTGTTTCCAGTGCCAAATAATATTAATAATAACATGAGCTTTAGCTTACTTCTATTTTCAGTTTTCTGTGCTCTCAGCATTTCCGTCATGTACACTGTATACAATATAATATAAAAAATACATTCACATTTCCGCTGCAGATTCAAAGGAGACCTCACACCTATACCCATATACCAAATACCAATACTATTATTATTACTCAAGATTGCCATTACCGCTGAGTCAGTCAATTTTGGAAATGCGCAATAACTCATTGTCTACAACAAAGTATTGATGGTTCCAATGCAGTGTAGTATCAGTAAATATGGCTTTGTCTCCTGTAAATGTGTGAGCTTCAATGTAAAATATTAGTACGAGACCAAAATAAGTCGGAAGGAATACAGAGCCACTAGAACTGCTGAACTGTGGAGTTCAATACATTTAGACATGCTTCGTTTTCGTAGTACTTTTAGGAAGTGAAAATTGTCAGCAAAATTTTTTTTTGTCAAAACGTGTCTTCTTGCTCGTATTTATTGCATCAATAACACAAGTGGAACACAGAAGCAATTGCATATAATATATCATATTTACGGAGATATATCCCTTTTTCCACATTTTCTGTAGCAAACAAAAAACCAGGAATAATTTGGTAAGTGGTAATGTATAGTAGTACGTAATACATTTTTTAGCAACCTTGCTGAACCTACATTTAAAGATTGTAACTTATAAGTTAAAAGTTAAATATTACAGCACAACGAGTATTTTTTTCATTTCTTATTTTTAAGTAAGATATCGACATTTTTTCAATTTTATAAATTTAAGTACCGTCATAAATTGCATTTTCATGCATGATGCCTTTTTTTACAATATCTAAACATTTTAATTCATTTTCGCATTTTGGTAAGGTTTCATGTTCTTCTTTTACTTATATCGTCTGTAGGCTTGAAATATTTTAAGATAAGTCGATGGCTGTTTAGCTTGATTTCTCAGAGATGACAACCATTTTAGTAATCCTATTTTTGAGCAGCATTGATAGTCCGAATGTACGTCTTTGGTACCTTAAACTATGTGTATCCTATACTCATTCACAACATAACATTTATTTTAGTGCAAACCAAAAAATCTTATTAATAATTATTAATTGACTATCATTTGTCCTATGTATAAAATTGTCTAAAAAGGTATATATGTCGTATCCTGGCTCTTAATTATAATATGCAGAATTTATGAAGAGCGAGCATATATAGCATTACAATTTTCCAAGGATAAAATGAATTAAACAATTAAGGATCTTCTTAACTAGCTTACACAAAACAATTGCAATAATTGTTGGTATACATTAATTAGAAACATATTTCGGCTTATTAAAGGATCAAATATAGTATAAAGATGCCAATTATTATTGCTTTTCATCCAAACAAAATTTTTAGCACCCGCAATCTTAATAAATAGTATTCGTCTTCCATGAATAATGCGCATCCAGCTTCTGATTTCCAAGATGAACTTACAATATATTACTTTATGAGCTACTGTATTTTATTCCCATATTCAATATTCTATAGCGTGCAACACATTTTTGTTATACAGTTTATAGAAGTATATCGTGTCTAACATAGAAAGTGAATTGGTTGTAATTTTTTGTTATAAGTATTTGAAAAGTCAACCCTAACAATGAATAATCTCGGTGTGCTCTGTTTGGTGCAGAGAAATAACATTCATAATAATAATTTAATAATATATTATTGAATACCTTGTTGAAGATACACATACAAACTCGCATAAACATATAAGGTTTTTTCATAGTATATATATATGTTTGTATATCAGTATTAAAAATTAAAAATTAATCACTGGAAAACTGCTATAATTCAGCAATTATCATCGCCACATGGTTCGTGTGAGTCTCCATTGATCTTGTTCATCATCCCCTGCTCGCCTCGGTCCACTGCGCCCATATAGTCCAGAGGGTGGTCCTGCCGTGGTGGCTGGCCCAACTTGTCTCCCATGATGGTGATGATGGTGATGATGATTTCTCCCAGTAGTTGCTGATCGGGATGTGCCAGGTGGAGGGAAAGGACTTGGTTGAGCACTTCTAGGATAGGGATAGTTTTGACCATATTGACATTGATGTTGATGTTGGGCATGTTGGCAGTACCTACTACTACTACTATCATCACGAACATTTGACACATTGTAGGTGGGAGCAGTTGGTGGAATGTAACTGAAGAAATTTTGTGCTCCTTTCCGTCTCATTCTCTCCAGCTCCAGTCTTTTTGTTCTTTTGATATCAACACGAATTCTCTCAAATCCTTGAGGAAGGAAACGATTGCGAAGAAGGAAAAGGCGAAATGTGCTGTAAACTCGTCTTGCAAGAGACTCGTATGGGAAGATAACTTCGAGCTCTTTACGGATTCCCATAATTCTTACTACTTTTAGAGTTTCCACTGGAATACCAAGGCCAAGGAATGAGTTAATAATGAGATCCACCTGCTTTTCAGCATGCTCCTGCTCCACTTCCTCCAATGAAAGCTCTATAACATCTGGTGATGTTTGAGGAATATGAACATTTCGAAAAACTAGCGTTCGGTTCGCCTCATGTATGGCTTTCCACTCTTGTTGAAGCTCTTCTAAGGTCATAGGGACCAAGAAATCTTCGTTAAAATAGTGAAGGAATCTATGGGTCACCCCTTCTTCAGCGTTCCGACAATGTACACGAATCTGTTGGAGTGCTGCATACAACTTCCATTTGAGCTCGTTAGGAGACCAGGCCTATAAGAGTCACCAAAAACAACCACAACATGAACATTTTGTGTACATTAGCTTTCCTACTTCATCTTACTTTTGCGTGAAATATTAAATCGCTCAGCAAGAGAGAAAGTAACCAGGCACGTATTTTATCAATAATATCATATTACACTACTACTGACGCCATCAAAAAGCAAACAGATCTCTCTCTATACACACATATATATACAATGTACACACTACAAGCACACGTAACACAAATATTCCAAAGCTCATAAAAGTTGCACATCTATACCATAGAAAAGCCATTAAGGTTAACTACCCGAAATCCATCCTCTTCTGAAGATATTTTCACTGCAGTGGGCATTTTCTCTACTTCGTATAACCAAAGCTCTTGAAGGATTCTTCGTGGTCTGCTTGTTAGGCCGTATGCTGGCTCATCCTCCTCTTCCATAAAGTTGCCAGGAACTAACGTATGTACTCCCACCATCATCCTAGATATTCCAACGAGATGGCACTGAGCCCATGCATGTCCCATTCTCACTCTGAAAAAAGGTAAACCCGTTATCTATTCAGAATGAACAACATCTTTACATCATGTGTACATCAAAAAGAATCCGAAAAAAATTGAGAGCATACGTACATATAAATATAATATGTATAATATGTACTTTTCTCTCAACTTGTTTCCCCCAGAGTATTATCATTCGTGGAAAGCTTTTATTACACAATACCATTGGAGCTTTCTCCGGATCAGAACCAATAAATGCATGGTGCATCCTTGCAAGTGAGTAAGTAAGTACATACACACTCTCTCACTATCATCATCATTTCAATATTGATGCTGCTACTTTTGTGGGCTTACTGCTTAAAGAAATGTGGACTGCCTCCTTTGGCTGGATCGGACACAACTGTGGTATCCATTGTACTCTTAACTTCTGCCAGATCAGTCGTTCGATACAGCTCAGGATCATTCTTCTTATTCCATAGCCCATCAACAATGGCACTTAAGAGAATTCGAATAGATCTATTTTCTGCAGGAATGGTCGGCACTCGGCAACATAATTTCCCAGCAAAATAGCCAATCAGGTTCGGCTTCTCGTAGTAGGACTCTGCATCAAAGTTCTTTTCTGAAGTTGGCATTTCATCCGGAGTCTCTGTAATAATGAGCAAACACAAGGAAAGTTACTACACGGCTTTCTCTTCAACTCTCTCTCTCTCTTTAACGAAATCCGGAAAATCCTGGAACACTTCCTACTTCCTTTTTCCTCATGTTTGTATAATGAAAATGAATGCATTATTATGAGCTACTAAATGTAGATGCTCAAGCGACTCTAAGCAAACAAAATCATATTTTGTTAAAGGGGGTTAATTCTTAAACAACACGATGAGCAAATAATGTTATAGCTTGTAAAGGAAAAGTTGGTGATTTCATCTCATCATCGATGGGGAAAGTTGCTTACTTTAGGATGGAAAGTGAAAGTGGGGAAATAAATAACTGAAGAAGGAGAAAGCTGTACAATATAAAGTCTTGAACCAATATTGACTTTAGCTTGATGAGATCAAGATGTCGTGTTCTATTTAAAGGAAGAGAGAGAGAGAGAGCATGCATGTGTGTGTAGCATGTCCCTACAAAAATTCAAAGTTGGTTTTACACGAAAGGAGGTAATTTATCAAGTGAAAAGGAATAGAGATTGATTGAACTAACTGGAAGCACGACTCGCAGTGCGGGATCTTCCTCCAGGAGGATGAGGCTCACAGTCTGGTGAAGGAAGATAATCAAACTCTGAAAAAAAAATTGAAAATGAATGGAGGAGGAACTGAAACGTGTCAAGGCAGAGAATGAATACCTCAAGCAACATTCCCACACAATCTCTACCTAAATGTATTAGTATAAATTTAGTTCAATATTAAATTACTTACCCACGTGAATCACTGTGTGCTCCTTTCGGTCCGGATCAGAGTGGGAGATGAAGGATATCTTTTTTGCATTTAAAATGAACGGCTGCTTTTGAGTCATGATGTAGGTTAGCACGGTTCGGCGACACACGATATCCGGCAATGCATCTCGTCTACGCAAGTTGTCAAAACATTATAAATGATTATGATGATGGGGGCTGATACGCACATGCATAGTAGTATGATGATACCAATATATATATATTTACTCGCTGTGTACAATAAACTGATTGGGTACTCGTATAAAATGCTTTCACGCCGCTCTTCTGGTAAATTACGTATTCAAATTGAGCGTGCACTTTGCATAACTCACGTCATTAGTCAGAATCCGAAAGGAAAATACTTTTCCTTTCGAATCGAATTATATTGTACGTCATATACTTTCCCTTTGAAAGTTGACTACATAAATTGAATATATATATATATACGTTGATGTAGATGGTATTTACCTACTTTCATTTGGAATACAATTGAGTTATTTATATGCTCTTCTATTGCCTTCCATGTTTTCTTTCCTAAAAGTACGCCATGTCTGCCACTTTTCATTCTGAAAGTTTTATAAATCGTGCAAGTGTGGCTTGGCTGATTCTAACGTTCAAAAATTTTGCAATTTGACTATACCTACGCACCAAATATGTTTGAAAAGTTTATTGCAATATTACTTGGAATGATTTACGAAAGCATGTTAAGAAGTTGTGTGACTATACAAACTTCAAAATTTAATAAAGCTCAATCCCTTAGTACTAAGTCAATTTAATATCGTTGAGACAGATGGGAACTTGAAGCCATTCTCCATTCTGCGTGGGATCATATTGCAATATTAATATGTTGTTTCGTTGCTTGTCTTACGTTACTTTGCTTTCAAACTTATTTAAAGTGGTTGAAGTAGGTAGATTTAGGTAGGTTCGGAATTTGGTGTAAAAAAGGTTAGTCTAGATATGTGAAATATGTGAATATGAAACCATACCTGGGATCAAAGTTGTTTTTGAGCCATTTTGTCATAAGATTATCCCTCTGATTATGAACGGCGTTTTGTTGACATTCTTGACAAATGAACTTGGGCTCGGCATCTGGTTTCCCATGTTTATCATATTCAGATCCTTCAGAGCCACTTTCATTTCCACTTCCATCCGCCTCGTCCTCATCCTCTTCCAAGATAGCGTCGTTGTCATCATCATCTGGGTCATTAGGATCATGTTCCCCGTCATCCTCTTCCTCTTCACCTTCCTCTTGCTCTGATGAATAAATGGAAGAACCAAGTTTCTAATCATTTAAATGACTTTGCAAAAAAAAACTTGAGGAAAATTGAGGCAAAAGAACATGACTCCCCTCTTATCATCATATGCAAATAAAATAGATAAAAACTCTTTCTGGAAAAAATACAGTTGGGATTTGAATAATTTTAGGAGAGGAAAGGGAAAGCATATAATATGCCCAACGAACATTTCTTCGCCATAATACCTAAGGCAATGAGACCAAACCAAACCAACCACTATGGTAGTGGTGTATCCATATAAATATATGGAGACCCTCCACTTTTTTTATACATCTTACTTAAACAGAAAGGAAGTCCACTTGTGGTACAACAGTGTGGTGCCTCAGCCAAAAGTTCCTGGAGAGAAATCCTTCAGCTATCTACATAATATAGTAATCTCGTGTGTTTTTTTGGATATGCATGGAGCATGGAGCTGCTAGCAACAGAACATTGAGAAACTGTATCTTTCTTCTACTTTCCACCTTTTCTTCCAAAGATTGCTCACGCTTTGGAAACCTATCATGTGTGTCTCTCAGAGAGAGAGTCTAGTGTCTAGTTGAAAGGAGAAAAACAAGATGTGTAGTAGACCTTCTATAGTGCCAATTTGAATGAAGATGGGGATTACGACAGAGTATTCCTACGAGCATTGGGCTCGCATACTAAAAAATATTTTCTTGGGGGAACAAAAGGGTATACCTTTCACCATCTGCTGTGTGTAGCAGAATGTATATCTATCTATACGCTTACATGCATAATAATATTATTATGCATTCGCCTTTCACAGTTTTTTTTTTCATTCTAGGTGGTACAATATCCACACAATGAGATGAAGGAAAACTCTGGTAGTAGTTCCTTCACAGAATATAGTTTTAAACAAGAGTCCTATTGCTATCATTAAAGATTCCATTTCCCTTCAAAAGTCATTGCTTCATAAAGGTAGGGAAAAAAAGAAAGGAAAAACTTGGCTGAAACACATTTGCATACGCAGTTTGCTACGATTTAACAAGCCACACTCTTACTATGCACAAACCACGGGGAAATTTCTTTTCCAAAATGAAATAGTATCCTAAAACTCAAACTGGAATCTTGCACCGTGTGAGCTACTCCTGCTGCAGTTTTGCTATAAAGAAATAAAAAAGTTACTTTTTGGGTAGTCTCTCTCTCTTACACACACATATGCAGAAAAACTTTTTCAAGGAAACCTGCCCATGTATGTGTCAAAGCTGCGAGATATGAAGATACGGCTGTTCTTTCCGTGTTATATGTTATGCTCACTGCTCGGCATACAGGCACAGGATCATGTAATAAAAGATAGCCCACGTACTACTAAATGCTATATAACCACTAAAAAAGAGTATGGTGCCTGAACTGAACTTGTGAAATTTGAATGCGAATTATAACATTGGAATTCCAAAGTGTTTAGCTCACTATTGAAATGTCAGGGTTCGTAAAAAAATAAAACAAGTTCATGCTCATATCCTCTTCCAGTTTACAAAATCTGATGCATGTCAACCAAAAGAATTTATGTTAGCACCACAAGGTACTTTTTTTGAACACTCGTACTTTGTATGCACGTACCTAATGAACATGACATATGTATTAAAGCTGCCTGATCAAATCTGATCTGATCCTTTATAAATTATTTTACGTACATGTACAGGAACATTTGACGGGACGTTATTTTCTACACATAACATGAGCATCCACAGACAAAGTGCATAGTCATAAAGTTGTATTTAAAACAACTTAAACAACATATAAAATGCATCGGATTTTGTAATAAAAAGCGTCAAGTCAACTTGAGACTGAATAATGAGATTGTTACATGCATATTTAAACCCACCAAATCCAGGGAACATTGAAGCTAAGTGGATTAGAGAGAGAGAGAGAAAGCGATTGAATTGAAAAGTACCTTTAATGCTGCTTCTAGCAACAGACGCAGCACGTTCACTCTCCGCTATCGTTGGCAACTGAACAGTGAGCCCATACTTTCTCTCCAATATCCCTGACCCAATAAGTGTTGGATGTCCTTTTTTGTCGATTTTCCCATCGTAGCACGTCATTTCCGAAGGGATTTTACAAAACGATGCAGTTGATAAATCCCACCGTGTTGGACCATGAGAATACATGTAGCCATCCGGTAAAAGTCCCAACAGTTTCACTTTGTACTCAATTAAGTCCGGTATGGCATGACTACTTGCTGCTGCTGCTGCCGCTGCCGTTGTGTTTACAGCTGCTGCCGCAGCCGCTGCTGACGCTGACGTGGCCATGATGATGATGATGATGATGATACTTCGTTTTACCCGCCTGGTAGCCCTTCTACCCAAATCTGTCAGTTAAGAAGACGTGTAGGCAGGTCGTTTTAAGAAAAAAAAACTAGGAAGATTCTCCAAATGCCTATGTTCCCAGATTTCGAATTTCATACAAAAATAGGTTGCCGTCCCTTATTGCTCCAGCAAATATCAGCAAACTACTTGGGAGGCAAATCTTGTCTTGTATAGATAATAGTTGTGGCAATGCATCTTTTTTCATTTATGTAGGCAGTAGACGACTAGCAACTCTATAGTCCCCGGGTTGACTTCCAGGAGAAAGGCAAAAATTGATCCGGCTTTAGCCCCTTAGTAAGCCGTTATGAAATTAACAGGAGAGCTCTCCTAGTTCTCTTGTTTAGTGCTAAGCATTCCGTTTCCTGTTTTCGGAGAACACAACCCATAAAATATGAACTGTTAGTTATAAAGTAGAACGTTCATCCAACCATCTTTAAAGGCGTTATTTTAAAGGTTAATAAAATGTACATAAAACTTGCTACTAATATTGTTTTATGTGGGCTCTCATATTCTATCTGTGTATAGAATGCAATGCAATATAATACATAAGCATGTGTCTTGAAATTCTAGTGTAAACTAGAGCTCTATAAGCTGTTGTGTGTAAAACAGATGCAATCAATTTCCATCAAGTGTTTTTCGTACAGTTTCTCAATCAAGCTTTGCAAAAAAAAGTACGAAGCTTAGCTTGAAAATTTATATGCGAGGGGCACAACGTTGTTGAGCGTGGTTTGGTTTGTTTGTGTTATCATGGCTTACAATCGTCGTATTTCCTTTCCGCCGTAAAATCCACTAACGAATAGAGTAAAGCCAAGCGGTGGTGGACGGACACCCGTGTATTTAGCTTCCGTACATGGAAGTTAGCTTAAGGATTTGTGAAAAGTAATCAACCGTTGATATATCGACTAATGCTTCGTTTGTGGTCAATCCATTTTATTTAGAGGATGTAAAAGCTTCAGCTTTGGCTTTGCCCCTTCACAAACTAAAGCTAAGAGAGCAGAGGCAGCGTGTAATTACCCATGGCTGGTAATGGTCAATTTGGTGTTAGCTGAACAAGCTGTTATCTTGGGTGGGAATGGGATGGGAGAATTGTATTGTATACATATAATCTGGATTTAAGTCCTGTATATATAGTTCTGTGGAGGTGTATAAAACTATAAAAGTAGTATATTGACTATAGCGCGTTACTTCAATATTTCGGGGAGTTGTCAAACGTTTACATTTCCTGAAGAAGAATAGCATGAAATGAATTACTTCACCATCGCCATTGCAAGAACCATTTGGGAGGCAGACAGGTGAAAATGAACTATTAAATACGATTATTACAAGAAAGGAAATCGTCTATGCTTTGAGTTCTAATGAGTTGCTCTTATTTGAGCCCTGCTGTTTTTGTTCCTTTAACAAAACTCTCTCCTTGGGAAACCGTTTTATTCGATGAAAAGACCTTCATCAGTACTTTAACGGAGGTACATATGTAGGCATGAATGCATGTATAGGTATGCGCATATGGTATATCTACAAGTGGAAGCTTCCATAATGGCACTAACTATTTCACAACCATTCTAGATCTGCCACCCGCAGAAGATAACTGTGCCCGTCGTAAAAAAAAGGGAAACTCATGAGATTCAGCGACTGGCTGAGTTATTCACTTCAAAGCAATATGTCTGTGGTGTGTGGAGAATGGAGCAAAGTGCATGATTAAGATTTATCGTTCCTGTTCTGAATCCTTAAGGGACATGACTCTCCAAGGACTTTACAACTTGTATTCGGAATGGAGTGTCATATGAACAATATTACATTCTCTCTGGTTTTTTTCTTGTCTGACGACTACACCAGAATTTTCACGCTTTTTTGAGTTTCAACATATTATACGCATTGTGAAGAAATCGAAAGAGCAAGCATTTTTGTAAGACCTTTTTTTTAAAAAAAAACTAATCCTGTATGTAAAATTAACTTGTGTGTAGCAGTCTACTCTACACCATACGTGTGTTCCCAACTTTTACGTTGACGATTGAACATTATTTTTGGTTGAGAGACGAGAATGTAATGGAACCCATTTTTGATGGATTTTTTTGGCTCACACTTGGAAAAGCAATTGCGGACTGATGGAATGGGAGCAGACAGGGAGCCATATAGCTGTCTAAAGTCTCTTCACATTTGGTAGACACGCATCGTATTCCTCCTGACGAGCTCTGACACTTTTGTAGTTGAAAAGAAGCTTCCGTGTGCTCTTCATTTCATTGGCGTGCTACCTCAACGACTCAAGTAGTATATATATGCTATCATTTTGCACGCTCGTAAAAGGCAACCATTATTGTAACTTGAACAGGACACAGGTTTTTTCTGATATGATAAAAGAGTTTTATGACTCATTTTGAAAGTTAATTGGCTAAGAAAAACGCTTGTAAATAGGCTAAAGCATTTGAAAATTTTACGAGATGCAAGTACAGGTAACAAATCTGAAATTCATGGTATTTTTCTACTATTACATTCTGATATAGGGACTGATCATTTTAATTATGCATACTTAACCTGTTTTCTTTATTCCTATTCTTAATTCAAGTTGTTGTTGTTAAAGGAATCGTTTTTGTAAGCAGCAAAAGCAATGAAGCCATCATACATTTAAGGAGGAAAAGACATAATAGAATGGCAAAAGGTAAAGAAATGAGCCCGTCGGTCAAAAGCAAAAGAATAAACTGTCCTCTGTGAATAATGTTCTTTTTGGAAACCTGTCTTCTGACGTATATATGTTAGCTAAGGAGTAATGCACTGCGCTTAGTCTAGCATAAGTAAAAGTGTCCCGAGACCATTAAAAATGTATGCGCGAGAATACTCCGTCCGTTCCAGTAACCTGAGAACATCACTTTTCTTTCGTTTTTCTCTCTCCCCCTATTCAACGTGCTATGTTATTCTTGGAACAGAATTTGGAGCCGTGTGTCTAACAAGAATAATACATAGGTAATCTATCTCTACATGCTGTGCAATGAAAATATATAAATATCTCATGCTTCCTTTTTTCTTCACGGGTTCTATCTGCAAAAGTACACGCAAGTTTTTGGTAAATGTATTCAATACCCAATATGTAGGTGATCTTTAGGTACATGCGGAAAAAAACAAAAGCTCATACAAAACTCAACCCAGACTAGGCCAGAAGCTCAAATCCAAGATTCGAAGCAGAAAGTATAAGACGAATGACGAAACGGCATCATTTGATTTTTTTACTCCTCCTGGCACACAACTACAAGTTTACTACTTCCTGCCATCTCATACTAAAACATGTTGTTACGTAAACGCAATAGTAGTGGTGCCCGTTTACCTACTTAAAAATTCCATCATATGATTTATTTACACTAGTTCCTGTGTGACAAAACCAACACTATTGTACTCACTATAGCCTAAGCTGGTTGACTGACTCGCTTAAAAAGGGATAATAAGAGTTGCAGAGCTTTTTTTTTATTACAAACTCCACCTGGTTGGTAAAATTTCCATCCTGCAGCATTACTTTACGATATAAAAATACTGGAATAATAAAGTACTACCTATAAAAATTCACAAATCACTTGTAAATTGCTGTGTTTTGCCATTAGAATCAGAGTACGTAAGCATTTTGCGGATATCCTAGTTGCTAGTACTTAAGATTATGCATTGAAGGACGAATTTTCCTATAATTTGATATATTTATACAAGATTGCAGTCTCTTAACATGTTGGAAATGGAGTATTCATGATTAAATGTAAATATTCCTTCCTATTCGTTTATAAATTACGGTAAGGCAACAGCGGATTAGCAGGGTCTTAGCAAATATATGCCTAATGATCACAATTTATGATAAATATACCGCATTCATTCATTATTGTTTGTAATTTAACAAGTTTGACAGACTTTGCAAACCTGTGAATAATCCTACAATTTTGCAAACATTACTATCCTCTCCAAATTTCACTTGCACATTTTCATACCCTTTTCTATTCACATGAACATCGGGTCTTAAGCCGACTATCAACTATATTATTAAACATGCAGGCCAACTGCATTCCATTATTATCAGCCGACATTTTTTCACACAGTTTGTTTACAGCTTCATTATGACTGATTTGTGTGAGCGGGGTTGAAAATAGTAGAGCATATAGATGTAGATGCTTTCAGTCCTGGTGCAAGCAATGTAATTACATAGATATAATAATATTCTTGTCTTCCGCTGTGAGCACCACGGATGGATCAACTTGTTAAACTGAAGCGATTATATTAACTTCTCTTTTCATCCGTCACCAAATGAAATGAAAGGGGTAGCTGAGAATTAAAACACATTTCAACTGGATTTTCACTTCCGAGAGAGAAAGTTGAATAGACCTTTTGCACAAACAAACTTTTTTTTTTCACAACATGAAAAGTAAAGAAGATATTCAAGATATTCTCGTCGTCTCGTTCAACTTACACACACAACACACCACACCAATATAATACACATTCACACAGACGACTCGTCAGGATTACTGCAACCTGCAACTCCCGCATCAACATGAACACAAAAGCGAAGAAAGTACACTACTGACTGGAGAGAAGAAAAAAGTGCTCCCTGCTGATCCCAACATGTGAGGTATTATTCTGTTCTCAAAACTCCTTTTCTACTTTCACCACGCGTTCAAAATAAATACCAAACGCTCAGATAGTATAGGAGAAAATTCCATGCGGCACAACACACACAACATGATGATGGTCTGGCACTGTTGACGGAATGAAAGGGAATGGTTACCAAGAGAAATCCGACGGGCAAAGTAAGTAAGTACCCGTTGCCGAGTCTATCGAGCTCGGCTGCAGTAGGGGGAAGGCAGGGCCGGAACTGGTATGGTATGGTCCTTCTATTCAATTCATCCTTCTCTCTCTCTCCCTTTTTTCGTAGGAGGGAATGCACACAAAATTTATGTATCTGGCTGAATCTGTACCAAGCGTAGTAGTAGTAGTTCGTATCGTATGTTGTATATGTCGTAGTATGTAAATAAATGGGTAAAGGGCGCTTCTTTATTGCAGAAGGTAAAGTCCAGATCCCAATGTTTTTCACTTCCATTTTCCCATTGTAGCTTCTAGGCTAACATTGGAACGGAGTAGAAAAATAAATGTTAATGCATAGGAGAAAATATTAAAATATTCGTGTTAAAGCTTCACCGCTCCCATTTCCAGATTTGATAACAATTTTTTAGATCAGTGAGATAGAAAATTATATTTTTTCAGTCACTTCCAACATATTTCTCTCGTAGTCTCATCTTTTACTAATAATTTTGATTGAATTGTGTTTTGCATCCGCTGTGCTACTTTCACCTAAATCATTCCCATATTGGATTCGAAGAATTGATGGTGTGATTGCGAGTGCAGCATGATCAACTCGTCGATTCGAAGATAGCAAAGATGTAGATTGGCATGATGATGAGCATAAGAGAATAGGAGATGAATTGTATTAACAAAATGAAAAAAAAATCCATGGTCCAACCTCAATTTGATTGCTTCTGGCTACGTTTCCCATTTACAGAAGAAATGTTGGTTTGTAGAACAAATTCAGAGGGATAGCTTTGCATTAGCTGAAACTGTACTTGCATTACATGATATGTACAACAAGCATACAAGCGAGAAAAATGTTGAAAAAAAAAACAGCTCAGTGTTTGAAGATAACACAAAAGAAAAGTTGGTGTTGCGAGTTGCGACTGGAACTGGTGGTGTTGTGTTATGTTGTGCAGCTGAAGAGAAGAAGAAGAAGTTCATGGCACCAGCACCAGCCTTCCATTTCCATATCATGAATGGTATAAAATAGTATTGGACCTAAAATAAGAGCACTCCTTTGAGAAAACAAGCTTGGAACTTGGCTTGTTCGTTGGGCATATTTTTTTTTGTTTTGGCAAGCAATGTCATGAGGAAAAGAAGAAGAAGAAGCATGCTCAAGATTACAACGTGAAATATCAAGCTCATTTGCTCTATATGCTAGTTGGTGAGTCTGTGCACTCTTCCTCTTCACGTACTTAGTCGTATCTCAAACCTGTGTGATGAGACTTTCCTTTATCTCCTGCTTTCTCATTTTGCTCCTGTCCTTTCATTCCCAAGTCATCTGACAAGGAAAAGGTAGAAAGAAGATCTGGTGTGACCGCTGGAGAATGAAAGTAACGTCTCAAACACACCATGTATAAATAGGGAATGACGTTTTTGAAGCCGGTCGTAATTTCAGGTCTTGTAGTTTTCCAAACGTCTCTTGTGGTTGGTTGGTTGGTTGGTTGGTTGGTTAGTGGAAACGCACAGAAAAAAATGTGCGTTGTCCTATACTGTCCTACAAAGTCAACTTCTTTTCGTTTATCTTGTCGGTGTTTGTAAAGAAGATTTTTTAATATCACTCGATCAAACATTGCAATGGAATAGCATGCTAACTATACGTGTGTTTCTGTTTACCTTCAAATTGCCAAAAGAAAAGTGGATACATAAAAGGATGCCGTGTTGCTGCTTCTGCTATTTTGCAACTTTCTCTCTCTTTTCCAACTTCCAAACATTCATGACATACATTAAAAGTATGATGCAGTCATTATCAGAATCACATGCCGGGAGACGAAACAAACACTTTGGGGGAGCAAATTGGGAGCTGCACTCCAGATGATGATCATGTAGGGTTGTCACGAGTCTATTATCATCTCGAAACAACTCAACCGTATACCCAGGGAACCTAGCATAAAAGTTAAGGGTTACTTTTGCCTCGATCGTACTGACGATGAGATGAAAATCATGAACAAGTCTAAAAGCTCCAGAAATGTGGAGAGTACTACAGATAACCCGTGAGTAGATATATAGATAGTAGATCTGTTTCCACAAAAGTAGAAAAATGTGGATTTTGAGTTTCCGTTTAGAAAAAAACAGACACGTTAGGCTTGGTTCACGTTCCACCTTTATTTTTATACCTGTACAATGTACATATGATTAGCAGATTTTATCCTCAATATATATATAGTCTTCTTTTAAGATTGTAAAAAGTTGTACATATAAACATATTATATATAGTTCCGAAAATCATAACGCTGCTGCTGCTAAAAATCATGCTGTCATTTAGTTCTCAGGTTGTAATGGGCTGTGCCAGCAATAACCATACCATTTCCGTCAAAAGCAATATGGATGTGTGGAAAAAACAACAGTTCTACTACAAACTACAGACATCGGATTCATTTTACTTTATCACAACAGCGCTGGCTGGTTATAAGTGTGTAATGAATCCACAAAACTTTCTAGGTAAAGTACTTTTGCGATAATTGCCGGATATAACCCTATACTGCCTGTTGAGTAATAAGTATTGAGTTGTGTGAAAGTATAAGGGCTCCGTGTAGATTGTCGTTCTAGCATGGAGCCTGCATGGCTCCCTAGACAAAGAAAAAATTAGATTTTGTTCGAAATATGGTTATATAGCTTAACAAAAAATTTACTTCCAGTTTCATGACTAAACACTCTGCTGATATTTGACAGTCAAAAGCCTTTTTACTTTTCTACAATTCTTTCCTTCCTTTTCTTTTGCGACTGTAACTTAATTAGGGAAAACTTGGAGTTATTTTTATGATTAGTCATTTCGGATGAAATATCTGCTAGGCGGCAGACGAGGAAACGTGGAATGCATGTGGATTTCAAGCTCATAACACGAAAACAAAAGTGTGTTTCATAATGCCATCTCCTCTCCTTCCTTTCCTCCAATATGGTCTGGAAACGGCATGCAATAAAGAAGCGAGAGCGCATTCTTACATTCTGTTCATAACATGCTTACACCATTTAGATATGGACACTATAAGTAGACTTTTTTTTATATTATTGTTGATGCTATAAAGGAAATGCACCAGCTCGGTAGAAAATGGATAGTAGGAAAGCCCCTATTGTGAGTTTGGGACGGTGTTGATGTGTGATGACTTATGGGACTCTTCCTTCAGAGATTCGCAATCAGGAGTAATAGTAGTAGTACAAAACACAAATGCATTATATAACAAACACACACAAAGAATTGTAAGGAATACTATACATCATTCCGTTGATGATGGTGCTGATTTACCCTGTCTCTCTCAAATGTGGATGAATGGTTAAGGTAATTGTTTGGAACAATGGATGAAGGCAGAAATGTAGAGACATGAGCAGCAACGGATGAATAACGTGAACTTTAAGTACAAACCTTGTATTACTGCATGCATCAGAGATTTCATGAGACTCCGCTACTCCATTAACCACCACCATCTCGCTCTTGAGAATGCTGGAGCTGGAGCATTTATGGAGCCTGCTTGGAATATACATCTTTTTTTTCGTTTTCAGGAAATGATGAATATAAACCTAGATCAGTGCTACAAGGAGGAACGAGTGTAGTAGTAACGATAACAGATAATTTACTGCAGATCCAAAATGTGGAATAATATTGCTCGTTACATCTTGAATCACGTTATTAACACCACCATTTTTCTTCTTGACAGCCCAATATTTACTGGTAGAAATCGTAACACTTTTCCATCTCGCTGGAAAACTAAAAGAACTAATTTTCATTGCAATGGGAAGGATAGAATAAAAACAAACAATAGGTAATGGAGAAGATTTTTAGTTGCAAACTTTAGTCATATAATATTTCTATATCTACTATATGGGCTATAAACATACATAGTATGCAAAAAAGCCTTATTCCAAGCAGCGTAATAGCATAAAATTTGTTGGACATACGTGAAAATGTCGGTCAACACGAAACCTTATTTTCTCATAGCCAAATTTGTTGCAGAACGTAATTGTATGAAGTTTAGTATCAGAGATAAGATGACTATACAGTCTACTACAGAAACTCACGGAACAATAAATACCGTTGGTTTACATATTATATTTGTCGAATCCCGAGTGTGGCCCAAGTTTATGGAATTGTAGAATCTCCGGAGGCATTAGAAAGTTTTCAGTAGTTGAATGTACTACTACTAGCAACATTTCAATTGGTTGTATAAGAGATACTACTTACTAATGCATGCATGAAAGTATTATGTGTACATTCGTATCAAGGGGCATCGTTAATATCGTTATTGCTTTTATTTGCAAACAACCTCTGTATTTAAGGCATTAGTTTGTACAGTCTCATTTCGCATTCGCGCTGGTATACATACTGATGCTGTTACTGTAATAGGTTTACCTCACAACATTACCTCCCCTCCTCCCAAAGGTGTTCTAAACAAAACCATGGAGGCAGAAGAGCAAAAGAGCTCAAAGAGAAAGCGAGCATACAGTTTCAGAAGATACTATTAAGAGTAGCAAGAGCAGAGGCAAACCCTATTATTGCACATTATGCAAAATGGGAACCATTCTGAATCACATCTTACTATTAAACTCTCTCAAGTTATGAGTATGACTGCGCCAGTTTAAGTACCCATTGAAGAAATCATGTAACAAAACAATGTGGTTTCTATTGATAAATGCATTAGAAGGAGGAGGAGAAGAAAAAAATCAGAATAAAAAAATAAAATGCAGTGCAGTCATGTAAAATTCTAAAGTTGCACTCAACCAAACCAAGTATGACGTAAACACAAAGGAAAAATTCCAAAGAAAATGATACACAAAAGAGATGTCGTACACTTTGAAGAAAAAAAATTTTAACCATTCTTCCGATTTGAGTGTTGTGCAAGGGAAATAAAAGTCACCCAAGATTTTTCTTCGATTCAATGAACTCGACTGAGACGTGTTTTTGCTTATTATAAAAATTAACTTTTTCTGAAGATGCCAATGAGGCAAAAACAAGTAACCGAGCGGAAGGAAACAGCTTACTATTCTTTCTCCGCTAACAGTCAAAGTTTGTTTCTCTTTGTTTTTACTTCAGTCAACAAACTTTTGGACTTGATTTCGTCCACTAGGAAATATGAGATGGGTCTTGTGAAAGAAATATATATATATTCTACTTCAAGCTGTCCCATCATTTTCTCTGGTACCCTTTTCACTTTCTAAATCGGGAAAGGGAAAATACTTTCTCGGTCTGATTCATCCAGACCCAGCATTTCATGCATTCTACCAATGTTACTTAACGCACTTGTATATGAACGTATGTATGTATATAATCCCTTTCACCAAACGTGAGAGTTGGTTTGGTTTGGTTTGGTATGAGTGGGAGTGTAATGTATCACAAAGAAAGAATGCAAAAACAAAGTTGTGATCTATTTTTTTCTCTGTAACAACTTTTACGCAAAACTTTTATTTTCAAAAGTTTGAAAGGAGTCAGCGTTGACTGCTCTTCCCTTACAAACAACTTGGCACTCTTCCTTTTATGTATACCCAACGGCAACAGAAATAAATGGGAGCTGGTTTTCCTAAATTTGAATAAAATCTCAGAATCAAGTCATGTATCAAGCTCAAACATGAATTATCATCTGCATATGTATGAGAAACATGTACATACATGTCAGGCACATATTATCTAGATTACATTGTGAACTTCACATCACAGATTATCCTTTGTTCTGAACAATAATCATGCATATACAATACAGAATGTATGATTGAAAATTTGCAAAACTCACTTAAATACACTCTATTTCTCAAACTTTAAATGATAGCGTGAGCGAAAAACAATACAAATCATAAATTACAAAGCTACAGCTTTAGAATTGGGTTACAGTATTCACTGGAAAGAAAGTTTTAATGCATATGTATATAAAAGTAAAAGCTACAATCGTTCTTCTGCAAAGTCAGCTTAATAACAACACATATATTTCTTCTGTATCAAGCTCAATTTTGCTAGTTTTTATATGTACGTTCTTGTTTCAGAAAATAAACTTTTGTAGGAAAGGGTAGAATAAACAACTTCAAATAACAGGAAACTGTGATGAAAAAGTGGCCAATTTACATAAAAGCTCAAAGAAGAGAGTGCTTTCCAACTTTGGTTGAAAACTACCTGTGATTTCTTAATTATGGGACTTAAAGAGTAAATACCCCATAGGATTGTGTAGCTTTTATCGTTTCTTTGATTGCGAGAAAGTTGTATGTGTAACCAATAAACTTCAGATTGTTTGTACGATCTTGTCTCATCCGTTGCTGTTAAGAGTTAAGTCATCGGAGGAAATGTTTGCTTTTAGTTTAACTAATGATTCGATACATTTGAGCTTGCACGATCTGCTGATACGTAGTGGACGACCGTTGACAGTGAAGGGACAATTCCTGTCAATGTAATTTGTCAGAATCATTTATCGTGTCATGTCATTCCTTCTACCATCCTATATCGTTCTACATTCTAAGCCTGTCACCTACCCTACCTACCTACCAACCCTTCCATTAGTCCTAATTAGGTTGCGTTGCATTAGTTGCAATCTCGCTTGATTAGTCTTAGCCCAACCAAACCAAATTACATGCCACAATTTCATCTGCCTGATGGCTACTGAAACATGAGCCTATAATGTCGTGAGTACTACATATAACAAGTTATCTACGTGGTTTGGTAATCTACATTTTTAATGAACAGAATCAAGAATGCATGTTCGCGTTCTGTCAAAAATGCAATCGTTGCTGAAACACGAGAATCTAAATAACTCATCCACATTATCATAAAATGATGATGAAAATCCCATATTCCCAAACTTCAACCTTTCCTACCGTCAGTATAGCGTAAGAATGATATGTGAAATATGTGAATGCATACAAATTACATCTATTTCCATACATTTCCCTGAAGTTCCATACAGTTCGAAGTTCGAGTTGTATTCAAATTCATACATGCGAAGATTCAGACATCCGTTCTTTATGCATATCAATTGAATTTGTGAGACAAAGTAGCACACGCTGGTGTTTTGAGATATACCAAGTTTTGAAATATGGATGGGGTTAGGCCATAATAATCATTCATGATGATAGACATGATAGCATTCAAACATACTCACGGATTGGAATTGGAAAAACGCTTTTTTCCCCGAAAATAGAATTGAAACAAAAACCGAACATTTTTACGCCTTCCCTCATTATTTATAGCCACTGGTTTCTGAAGACGAGTTTAAGGATATAGAAGGAAAAGAGCAAAAGTATCATCATCATCACCATCCTCAGCTCCACTCCACAGTTCAAACTTTCTCTTCTTTTTGTTCTTTTTTTGTAACTATTTTAATCCTATTCCCAAACAGGACCGGGAGCGAGAAATATAATTCTTGTAATGGATGAATAGAATAGAGCAGCAGGAGCGGATGAAGAGCCCAAGTCAAAGAAAGGAAGATAAGCACTCATGCTTCCCATAATTCTGGTTACCCTCTTATTTCACATTGTATGACATGGTGGTCGACTCCAACCGGTTTCCTTTGTGAAGAGGCAGGTCTTGGTCTTAGTGAGTATCAAGTGCTATCCGTTACTTTTACTTACGCAAATTACTTGCATGCACACACGTACTCGAAAGGTAGTTTCCAGTTTAAGAGCTTTGCCAAGAGCTCAAAGCTAACTTTCCTTTCCATTTTAGGACGTGTTCCAAAAAACACTTATTATATGTTTATGTCCGCTGTTTCTACATACATTTCCCTTTCTCTATATTATTGGAGGAGAGCTGCATCTCACCCCACTTATTTCGTTTCTGCTTTGCTTACATGGTCTACACAATGGACCTCAACAAATTTTCTATAAAATTGCGACTGGCAATGCACATACATCTTTCTTGAACTTTTTTTCATCTGGAGAACGGTTGGTGGGACTTGTGTGTAAATGAAAGGAAAGACGCATTAAGGCAATATATGTAAGCCATTGAACAACTTTAGTTACCTATATATCAATGTTTATATAGTATATCGTGTGAGCCACATGTACAGTATTACTCTGTTGGAATGAAACCAGCAAATCTTGCTTTTCCTCTTTCGAAAAAATAGTGGAAAAGGCTATCACGTTTCCTATATTACATTCCCATCCAATGTTGTTATTGCATGCTACATGCATGGAGGAATCGATCTGACCTTATCGCTTCCTCTCTTTTTTTTGCACATTTTATGAAGACAGGTTCAGATTTTGATATAGCTTATCGAAATCTTTATGACAAAACACATATCTGTTTACATTGCATGGTCTATGGTCTTGTTCAGCAAAACACTTTCCACTTTTTGGTAATATGAGCAAATTCTCATTTCTCGTGTTGTACCATTATCTTTCCGTCCTTTTCGGGAATGAGATATATAAAGAACAAAATATTGTCGAGGATAAACGGAAATGAACATAAACAGTAGTAAGAAAAAAGAAAAAATAAGGCATCCAAATGTAATCCAACCAAAGTAGCCAAGGATTTTCCTCCAGAACTGGGAAAACTCTGGAGAAAGAGAGCGTTTCTCGTCTAACACCTCGCTAATTCTTCACATACTTCATACCTTCTTTTCTTCCCATTTCTAATGGGTGGAAGGAAGTCATTGTTAAATAAGTATGCTGTTTTATGTGTCACGATTTATGGAATAAAAACAATTTAAATGCCTTTAGTTATTGCTAATGTCGAGGAAATCAATGGCCCATGAAGTCAACAGTTAGTTATACAATGACTATACTAACGATAAGCTGGAGTTTGTGCCAAAAAAGGTGTTGGCTGAGCTTTGGATGGATTTTTAAACGGTATAAAGTCTAAGAGATGAAGGTCGTAGACCTTTATTTCTGTTCAATAATAACACCTTTGTAGTCCCTAAAGTTTGTTTTTATTGTAACGTTGAATTGAATGAATGAAGAAAAGTGAAAAGATAAAAATAGAAATGTTTCATTTTCAGCTGGAAGGCTAATGCGTATACGTGTCCGATAACCAACAAATCCTGGATGATGGAATGGAATTCATTGGAATTGCCAGCTACTACTTTTTTATGTGTATTTTTTCTGTAGAGTAGCTGCCGGAGCAAATGAATGAATGATACGTGTTTTTTATATATAGTAAAAAATTGGTTAGACCAGAGTTCACTTGTATAAAATGCGGTTTGTTTTTGTGTTAATTGTGCCCCTCAGCACAGCAGGACAAGCTAAATATAAGAAATTTAAATGCCACAAATGTGAGTCTAAAGCTGCAAAGTACAGAGATATATAGTGCGATTTATTATTCTAAAAGCTCAAGTGCAGATCACGGATTGACCCAAAACACGATGCCACCATGCCGCACACATCACATCACAAATGCTCCATAAGTAGTTGAAGAGAAAGGAACTAAGAGAGATGAAATTCCAGGATTTAAAATGAAACCAGAGATATCTGGAACGAGATCTGATGATGATGATGATGAAGGAAATGGGATGCTTTAGAATTCAATTTCAATTCTCATTCATTCATTCATGATTAAAGACTCGCAGGTAGAAACTCAAGCCATGTTCCGTTTCTATTAGTATTAGTACATATCGGAAAGTGAGCTAACGTTTGTTTTAAGCTGACTCATGGGCCTACCGTCAAAATATGTGTGTACCAACCATGTAGACATTAAGATGCAGCAATACCACCAGACCACCGTAGCTCATATTTATCCAACGTATATATAGTTTCAACTACCCTTTAACTAATGATAAAGTAAGAAATGCTATATAATTTGGCAAGGGGAGCCTGAGTTTCGGGAAATAAAAGAGTCAAAAAGTCGGCGTGAATGCGTGACTATTAACGATCAAGTCGTGCATAAGACATTGAAAAAGTAAAGGCACTATGGCAAACACACAGGAGCAGGATGTGTACAAAAAGAAAAGGAGTTCTGGTAGAGATCAGAAGCACAAGAGACATTAAAGGAAAAAAGAGGAGAAAGCCATGAAGAATTGATGCCCGGTCCGCAAATACATGTTTTTTAGCTGATACTATGGTCTATGGTGACTGCCTTTAGTGTTTGTTGGTGAGCGATGTTTTCAAACTTTGAGCTTAATGTTTTTTCACAGCCCCTCTTCCTTTCTCCGCTTCTATTTCTACGTACATCATGCAATTTAGCCTGATTCTTTTCTTTCTGTAATGTCCGGGCTCGTAAAATTCTTGCCAAAAACTTGAATGTACGACATCCGATGTCGTATGTAAAAAAAACTGTCTTTGAATAGGAGGCTCTGTGAAAATGGGAAGAAAGGAAAGAAAAATCGTCTTCGGAAATTTTCGTAGGACTAATTTTTATTAAGTTATTTTACGATATTTTTCCATCTTGAAAAAATATGATGACATGAAACCTTTTTTTTTGTTCAAACTATCCCATTACATTATATATAGAACCAAGAGGAAAATAATTTCCGTCTTAATGAGAAAGTGTAAATGCATTCGGAGATAAAAGTACTCTCGTAGTTGCTCATTTAGTTCATTCAAGTGATAGGATGAAAGTTCTGAAAGCTCGCAACTGAACATTTTTCGTTTGTCAACCATGTGCATTAGCATTACTCATCCTAAATAGACTTTTATAAAAAGTCGTCTCCGACTTTTGAGAGGTTTTCCCTTACATCTTACATTCCCCTGTCCAAGCACCTAGGGAATTCCAGCAATAAAATTCGTTTAAGATTCCGAAAGAACATTGTATCTCTTTGTGGGGAAAAAATCTTTGCTCATTCATCGTAAATACTTTTGATATACAGATTACATCACATCCACATCACAGTTCCTTATGATTTCAAACTTTATTACTCGTAGCTCTACAGTTAATGCTATTTAAAGCGTATCTGTCTGTAAAACCATTCAGGTTTGGGTCCAAATAAAACCACTTACTTCAAGTTCTCTGTTCCATTACCCCAATGCAACCTATGTTCAACAATAAATTTGACACTCATATTATACCTTATTCATATTGCATGGGATCTCCTCTCCCCCGCTTCCCTGGTTCCAGAAAATTCAAAATAATAAAACGTTTTTGTATATTTGCACAGGAGCAAAGGGGAAAGTGGTTCTTATTTCCTGCACAACTGCACGCTCAAAGAAATAAGTGAATCTGTTGGGCTGAAAATAAATTCTGACGAGTTCTCAAAGTTATCATTTCTTTAGCTTGGTTGCGGTTTGCATCAAATAACGATAATGGTTATTTTGTGTTGCAGACAGACTATTTTTAACAGTAGTGTTAGTCGGGTTGCCTTCCGTTTTCCGCTACATAAAAATTACTAAGCAAAATGTACAGAAAAGGAAAGGATTACTTGCGTATTTGGATTGATTGTGATGCTGCCATTAACAGATTTTCATTATTTCTGCGGACGGACAGAATTTATAAACTATTTAAATCGCAACAAGTTGCTAGTTGGTAATCCGTCTTTGATGATATAAAAAGAAAAATAACAGACCATGATTGAAGGAAGTATCAACCTGAAAGATCTATGATGAGAACAATTTGAAACTATCTTCAGGATATTCGCACAAGAATAAAAGGTATCTGTTTATTTAGGTAAATGTATTCAAGCAATTTGTGAACATTCTAAATCCAGACAAATTTCCAAGAAATATGTTGTTCTTTAAAATGCGTATGATATAGTATGTAATAATGGTAAAAATGCCCGTCCCTAAAGTACATCTTATATTTAGATAGTAGGCTTGCTTACTCGAAGAAAAATCTCGTGCATGAAATATATATGATAAGAGATAACATGTAAAGTGGGAGGCGGCAATGCAATAGTGTTGTTCCTTCAAGTCCGTTCTCAATGCAAATCTCAAATTCGTTATGCATTCAAAGAGATTTCTTATTGGAATGTGACGAATATTACCACAATCTAACAACGCTTTCTAGAAAACAATGCATGTAAATCCACCTACACAAAAAAACACGCAAATCCGTTATCTAATGTAGAATAATCCATGTACGTATTTGTGATAATAAAGTAATACATAGTAAGTAGTACATACTTTCACCAGCAACTTATTTGGTTTAGTTAGAAGTATTAGTTGTAGTATTGTTTACATCACTGGAATATCTGCTAGCAACTTTTCTCTGGTAATTTTCTGGGAACCAAGTAAAACACTGTACTTCTATCAGTTTACTGAGCAATGAGCAAAGCAATGCGGTAAAAAAACTTTTTCATTTCAAATGCTGTCGTATTTCGCATACCACGTCAGCTAACAAGTTTTCACAAGTCACACATTCAGTTTTTTCTCTAGCATTCCACATTCTCCCCTTGGGTCTCATATGATGTTTTCTCCTATTCTGCAAAGGATGGAAATGGAAGCTATTCTGCAAGCTCTGCAGTCAGATATCATGGAGAACATTTGAAAACCCACAGCAAAACTATCATAGTCTAATCATAGAAAGGGTACATAAAAGAGCTATGAATTCTAATGTCGCTTACAAATACAAATGAAACACATGTATACAAATTTCTTGGGAAGAAGACGGCACGCAACATATAGATATTATGTAGATATAGTTGCGATAATAATAAGAGGTGGTCCTACTACAGTGGTGATAAGTGTATGCCATACATATATGCAGAAATGAATTAGCTGTCATCCAAAATTTGAGATTGCTGTATTGATATGTAAAAAATATATAGTAGAAATATAAGGGACACCAAAGATTGAAGATTGTACAAGCGTATGAAATACGTCAGGTTTTAGATATTGGCCAACAGCCATCCCATTTTGATAGCAAATCAATGCTCAAATTGAACCAAAACAGACTGTAGGCAACATTGGCCCTTCTTGATCAAATGTATTTTCATTGTCGGCCTTTGTAATTTGCTCAGCCATTGCATAACAGTAATCACTCGATAAACCAACTCACAATTGGAAATCTTGTCGTCTGCGAAGCCTTTGAACGTTTCTCATTTGTTTCATCGTTCAGGAAGTCAGAACGCGAAGGGGAAGGAACCATCTAAATTGTCCTGACTCTCTCCAAATATGACTCCAGAATAAAACAACTTCCTACACACGTGTCATTGTAGGTTACACAATGAAGAATATTACGAAAGTGAAGCAGCAATCTCGATAGAAATCCGAGCCATAATAAATCCTAGGGTGTTGGGTTACACGTTTAAACTTTAGACAGGAAAGTTGGTTTGTGGACGTTTATACATAGGTTAGGTCACGTTGCTGGTTAAATGAAAATGAGAGCAGTGTAAAACTCCATCATGAGGCGTCAGTATGATTGAACTTTTCTTAAATAAAATGGTAAACGAGCTAAAAATGTAAAGTGTTCTGGTACGCATCATTGGTGGCGTTGTCGTCTAAAGCCCATTTCGTGGAAGAACAATAATGGAAATAATGCATTCAGTACTTAAGTACTTCTCCTTGCCTTTCATATTTGCACATGATGGTCATATTTCATTCTGTCGAGCAAATACGGAAGACCATTATGCTTTCAGTGTGAAGTTTTTGGACTATTTTTCTAAGTGACATCGGGATTTTATTGAGATGATCACAGCTTTTTTTCGACTGTTGGTCGAAATTTAGCATAAAAAACATTCTTTCAATAAAAAGACCATTACGAGATTTAGTAGCCAAGTCTCGTGTAGCCCCAATCCGTTCTTTTATTGCATGCATCCATAAAATGACACTACAAGGATCAGGAAAAAAAGTTGAGAAGAGTGAAATAAGTTATGATATTTTTGTAGGAACATGGCATAATAGTTGAAGTACTGACTGCAATTAAATTATTTTTTCCCCAAAAATTATTCCTTGTGAAACTTTCTACGCTCAATGAAATGAATGCGAAAGAAAGTACATTTAATATTCATCGATTGAAAAATAGGTTTAATGTTTAGTTTCTTTTATTTGAGATATGTGAGGCTGGATTAATGATCAAACAATGGAATATAACGTTATACAGATTCCAAAACAGCTATATCGCAATTTCATAACACACATTAATTGTTAGTTACAGTAGCTTATGCATCTTAACTTTGCTCATTCATCACCTGCATTTGCAGAAGCAGCAACTTTCTGATCAGTTTCTTGTCTTATCATTGGAATTGGCTTTCTAATTCCAATTCTAGTTGGATTACCTCTATTATCTAATTGAGCATTGGTACTTGGAAGTGTCCGAACCGGTACAGCATCACTATGAACAATGACAGAGTCACCTACGTGTGGTTGTGGGTTTTGTTTCCTGATTGGAAGAGGTGGTCTCAAAAAGCTTTCATCGGAATCGTCACCTAAACTCTGATGAAGTTGGTGTTTTTCTACATGTTCAAAATCAAGTGAGCTGCTGCTGGAGTTTCGCTTTGACAATGCCGGAGTCCCTTGGGCATTTTCAGGACGTTGGTCGGCAAATAAGAAATGATTACTGGGAACAAATCCTGCCTCTGCTGATGATGAGTTGGATCTAGATTTTACTTGTTTCCCTCCAACATGAACTTCATCAGAAGACTCTTTGCTGTCAAAAATGCTAGTCAGATTAGCAGATTTATTTTTGGTGTCTGGGTCGTCGCCACCGCTAGTTTTAGATGTAGAGTCTGAGTCCAGTCCTACGGGTTTTCTTTGTCCGCCAGCATTTAGCTTCCCGGAGGTTAACAGCTTGATCCGATCAAATCCTGGAGAGTTGATATGACCACTGGACTTTGTCGAGTTGTTTGCTAGTGCTGCTTCTTCATCTTCGCATAGTGTTGGAGCTGCCAAAAACAAAGTAGACAGCACTGCCACGCAAACAAAATTCTGAAGGATAAAAAGATAGAAATATGAAAGTCAATTCCATGAACTGTTACTTATGCTACGATGCTAAAACAAATGTACTAACCTTGCTGACTTGGTATTTCATCTTTGTCTCTCTCTCTGTAAACTTTTCAAATGGATTATGGTTCAACTCAACGTTCAATGCATCACAAAACTGCGCTGCGTGATGATCTACTGCTTTGAGACCCCCTTTTATATCAGAAAGCTGACCAGAAATGCATCAACAAACTCTGTTTTGTCATTACCTCAGATGTTTTAATTTTAAGTGCAAATGTTTTCTCAGAACAATGACACCTTAAGAACCCATTCGCTCATTTCTATTAGAAGATGCGAGAAAAACTAATAATCGATTCATAAGCGTCAATGACCATTTTCCCTCATCCCAGTATACATTTACAGTTTGCTCATCTCAATGAATTACACATTTCTAATAGTTTCTGAGGATGAAGATATTGTTTACAATCCCAAAGAAAAAGTATGTTTTTGATGTACTAATGGAACTTGATAGTTTTCTAGTATTGAAGATGATGTATTGATGAGTCAAGTTTTATTGTGCTGCTTGCTTGAGTGACTCATAATAACATGAACATGTTACACCCACATATTCCAGCAATATTGACGAATATATATTTCTGGTCAGCCAGCTGAAAGATTTCGCGTGCACCTAAAACCCCTGAAAGACATTAACATTTAAATGTTCACTTGAGAAACTCACATTAATTTTTATACTGCTTAACGAAAAAAATGTTGTCTTCTAAGCTTTCTTTTGTTAGGTGGTCTAAAATGTTAAACTTGTCGTAGCTTGAATAATGCATTATGCTAAGTCCATTACGTAGCGTTTAAACTGATTGTAGGAATTAATTTTCCAACCGATCGAGTGATTACTTTGAAAAGCAGTTTGTTATATATGTTGCGTTGCATGTGAAAACGGCAGATGGTTGTTGGTAAAGTGGTTATCCCCGTTGAAATTGCATTTCCGTTTTGAATAATTTATTAATCCTTCCTCAACCGTTTCAAATAGATTATCATCTGTTTGCTTAAAATTTATTAGCTCTTACAATTAGACAGTAGCAGCAGTAGCTCGACATGATTCTTACTGCAAAAAACTTTGGTGCCGCTGTAAACCTTTTATACAACTATTCCTAAAAAAATCAATCGTTACTTAATTAAAAATTTCATGGACAGTTTGGTTATCTTCATAATGTCAATCATACAAAACTTTATGTTTACAACACTATAAAATTAATTAAAATTAAAGCTTAACGCAACTACAGACAGAAAATAAAATACAAAAATAATATTCAATTCATCCATTAAATTAAAACTACAAAAATCTAGTAAAATTCATTATATTTAAGAGTATCACAATGCCCCAAACCAAACGGCAATATACTTTCCAGGTAAAGTAAAAGTACGTGCCAGTATTTCATTTAGGTGAATGTGTATCAGTCCGACTTTACTTTTCAATTTATTTATCAGAATACAGTGGGGTTGTCTATTAGAAATCAGATCAGATTCATACGACGTTGCGTTGTAACTTTATTATTAGAGGAATCCGCATTACTGTGAGGTGTTAAGAATCTCGTATTCGTTGTAGGTTATCGCTGCTTCTCATTTCTCATCCTTGTTGCTCAATAGCCTTCCGTCGTTTCTTGTCCTGACATACAAATACTATGAAGAGTATCCATCTAAGAAAGTACGAAATAAATATGAATCTTTGCTGCATGCTTTGAGTACTTAGGTGCCTCAAAAATAATGATTTCCATTCAATGTAATGTACTTTTTACCCCAGGAAAACGAATAACCAGGACAAGCAAATTAGGTAACCGAATGTTTCTGGGTAAGGAAGGGTTATTGTTAAGCCATACTTAAGTAGGTTCATTAGCTGAACCAATGATCCCTGAACCCCACTCATTACTCCTCTTTGAGATTCTACAACTTGCTCTTGAAATGTTTGTGTGACACTCAGATCTGCTATCTTCAAGCGGAATAATTATATATATATACCTGTTAAGCATGCCTGAATTGAATTGAATAGTATATATCAAAATCACAAAAATTAAATATAATATGATGAATTACCCATAAACCTGAAAATATATAGGATACAGCAATAATTATTCAATGTGATTTTGTTATGTAAATTGTACAAACTTTGCATGCATATGTGTTATGTAATTGAATGGATTAAATATTACCATATCTAGCAGCAGCAATGCCTACCATCAATAGGAAAATATTGGAGCGAGTTTCCCACAATTCCTTTAAAGACAGTTGAGCTGCATTTCCATTATAATTCGTGCTTTTACCAGATCTGTCAAAAGGATTCAAAATGGATGTGGGATCAAAGGGAGAGCCAGGTGCGAAAATAGAAGCAACACACAGTAAAAGACAAAACGTCTCCATCCCAAAGCCCAACACTCCCGTTGTATTTTTCCCAAATTTTCTCCTAAAGAGTGGAAAAGAAAGACTACCAAGGACTCCAATGGCTGCTGCTACCGCAGAAAGATTCCCTACCATTCCAGTACTAACCCCCTGGCTAGCGAGGTAGCCTAGAATAGAAATTACAAAATCTAGAGTTTAGGCTTTGGTCACGTAGTATAACAACTGCAATATATAATATTTTCGTTCGTGATTTTCAGAAATGAATACCAATAGTAACACCGTCAAAGCTCAAAACTGTCATGTACAGGCTTGCTAAAGCGAGTCCTGCAAATTTTACAGGATGGGAAAAATAGCGTTTCCATCCCACACAAGATTTACAAAGGAGACCAGATTTTACATCGTGCTTTACTACATCCACTTTTTCAGGTTTGGAAGTCTCTTGAGCAACATTCGACTTATCCTTTGGATTGACGGCTGTTTTTGAGGAGACTGGAGTGAGAAGGGATACTTCTTCAAATCCACCTCGAGGAGTTAATGTGCTGTGGTTATTATTAACATTTAAACTGTGGTTGGTCGATAGAGCATTTTCATGTTGTGTGGTTGGAGTACGAATTGATTCTGGGGGTGCATCATCTTGTTTCGACTGTTTTTTCTCTTGATTTGAATCTGGAGGTGAGTCTTCCGGGGACCTTATTTGAACTAACGGCACATTCTCAGATGAAGGAACGAATGATTCTTGTTTCTGTGCAGAGAGTCCGGGCACGTGAGAAAATATGACGTAAAGTAAATAGTACTCTGCCACTGCAGATACAACATTCCAACTAGCCATGAAAATGGCACCCACAATCAGATCAAATGCGCCAATAATTTGTCCTACAACTAAGGGAGCGATGACTTTGCAGCATAGATTAATTGTTCGCATTGTTGCATTAAGGTCTGAAAATCAAGAGTCCGCAAGCAGGGTTAGGATGAATATGCTCCATAAAAATTTAAAGATTGTGCAGAAGCATGCAAATAATATTTTATGTTATGTGCAGGAGGAACTACTACGTACTGGCTAACTTCTTTTCGTTTCCATCTGCAAGAATGACAATCCAGTCTTTCTCCAAAACAATTTTATTAGCCATCGATGCCAGCTCCGCTACTATTGCAATACCGATGCACGTTGCATAAATTAATATTTGCAGCCCTCCGTCCCAGATGGGTGCTATTTCTTGCTTGTAATAAATTGCGGAAGCCATCAATATCGCACCAAACACAACGAAAACATTTTGAATAAGTATTGTAAGACGAGCAGCTATACAGATAAAAAGTCAACAATGTACTGAATGCGAAATTTGATTACATTACTTGATCGCTTGGACTATAATATTTGAGCTACCTTTTAATCGCTTGGATTTGTCGATGAGTCGACCAACAGGAGTTAGGAATATGAATAGTGATAGGCATGTCGCAAGCCCATAAATTGCTGTAAGCTTAGCAAAGCAAAATTCGCGTATTTAAAAACGAATTCAGAATATGGAACTTTTGAAATATATGTTGAGAACATGCAGGTTGTGTTGTGTGATATACCAGCAACGAGCCCGGATGTAGGAAGTACAAATAGATGGAAACAGCAAAGGCCCACACACGGTCACCAAATGAAGAAAGAAAATGACTCACATATATTAAAACGGAATACTTATCAAGACACTTTGAGGTGCCCTTATTTTTTGTTTTTGATTCCTCTGTGGTAGTATTCTCCGGTGACGATTCCATTGCTTCAGCGTGCTCTTACAAAATTCTACAAAATATTACTACCGGAGGAACCCAGTGGGGAAATCTGTCCTCTGGTCTGGTGCTAGAGATTGTTCCATATACGGACATTTTAAAAAGAAATCCACGAAGATGATGTGTTTATATGTCCATGGTTTCTTGTTGAATTTGTAAATTTTTGCATGAAATCTTGGAATGCTTTGTGCCCTTCTTCATTTGTGCATTCATTCAGCAGCAATAAATTGGACCCAAGCCATCCAAGCATCTTTTTACATTGCAACAGCAAATCCAAACGATCATTTCCTATCCATTTGCTATCCTATGCATTTTTGGTGTGTTATGTGAATGTGTAACAGGCAATTCCCCTGCTAAAAAGAATATACTCTGAAAAGTCTGATCTGATCTTACAGCAATAACAAAACAATGAGCGTGTCCGTAAACTTTATTGTCAGTGTGGTATATGGACTCGGAGAGAAGGGATATTACACAGGGATTATGTTAATTCTTCGTAAATACACAAACAAAGCATAAGAATGAAACGATAATATAATTAATGATATGCAACAATACTTCGTACATAAACAAATGATATGTGTTTATAATAATAATTACGAATATATATACAATAAATGAAATAATATCATAATAATAATAATAAATTGAATGCGAAGTTAAATGCAAGTTTTCTGATGACTATTATAGTTTATAGTACATAAATATATCAAGACAAAAGCTATATGATGGTAAATGACTAAACGACTTCACTTGAACCGGGATAAAGTTACGTCTTTATGGTTAGAGTTAGTTGAGACTTTATCTTCTAAGATATGAGCAAGATTCGGCTTATTATTATTAAGAGGTTAAGTTCAGTTCCTTTCTAGCACGGTTGGCCATCAGCCAGAAGAAAAAGTCGGGCCAGAATCCTCGTAAAAATATTGCTATTCTAGGTAATAACGAGGAAATAACTACGTCGTTATCTCCTTTTACAATGGCATCCACAATTTTTTTCGCACAAACATCAGGAGACAGCCCACTTGCGGTGCTAGCATCCATTTGCCCGTGTTGTTCTCCTGTGGATGTGAGAGCGTTGATGGACAACTGTGTTTTAACATAACCTGGGCTCACCACAGTCACTTTAATTCCAAGATCAGTCAACTCTGCCCGCAGAGAGTCTGCGAGGGCTTGAACTGCATGTTTTGATGCAGTATATGCCGACCTGTTAGAAACACTGCAGATTTTTGAATGAATTTCTGGTTTATTACGAATAAAGGTGACAAACTGCGAATACCTAAATGGAATGGCGATTTTTCCTTGAATGCTGCTCACAAATACTACGCGACCACTTTTCCGTTCCACCATTGAATGTGCGAGCCCTAAAAGTATACAATATATCGTAATGCTATAAACGAATTCACAAATAACTTTAAGATTTAATATTTTTTAAATAAAAATAATCTACGCACCTTTCGTTAATGCTAAAGGACCAAAGTAGTTAACACACATTAATGTCTGATCGACTTCTATGCTGGTTCCCAAAACATCTCCCCTGTGAGTCATCCCCGCATTGTTAATAAGAATATCAACGTAGCCATAAATTTGAAGGATCTCTGCCGTTGTTGTTTGAACTGATTTGAGATCAGCCAAGTCCAACTGCACGATTGCAGGGACATAAACGGGGCCATACTAAAAATTATAAGCAATCATTGTTTAACATTTAATTTAAACATTTAATCCAAATGAATTTTAATTGAGATTTATGGTATGATTCTAACCGTTCTACTTCTCACTAAATCCGCTTTCACACGCTCAAGCTCATCAACTCTACGAGACGCAAGGATAAGACGACATCCATTCTCATATAATATTTTGGCCAAACTTTCACCAATTCCAGAACTTGCTCCAGTAATGACAACAACCTGTGATATAATGTACAAAAACAAGGCTGTCAAGTTTAATCAATAATAATAAGTTTGCAATAATGAGTATAACATAATACAACAATTGACAATTACCTTTCCTTCCAAAGGTCTCAGTTTCAAGCCAAATCTTCTTCTGAACATTGTGACAAACTTATAAACAAGGTAAGGCAGCGCAACCGGCCAAAATAATACTGTTAGAGCGTTTCTAACGGGCCTATTGGCAACTTCTCCACTTTCCGCTGTGGAATTTGTCAAACTATGGAGTATCTCTGATCCGATCCCCATTGTCTCTTCTAGTTAAAATCAAGTAGTAGTTAGTCTTCCTTCCCCTTCTGCTTCTTTGGTTGCAGCTTCAGTTTCAACTGAAAGAAAAGTACAAAACAAGACTCGTATGATGATACATTTCCATCAAGAAGCGATTTTTTATTATCTTGTTTTTGTGAGAAATCCTTGGTTTATTCTTTCTTTACTCAGTTTCGCAATCATCCGATAAAAAAATATTATCTGGATTTGACTTGCATAAACAAAGAAATGATGACAAGCATTATTTGCTAGCTACCAATTCACAAAGAACAAAAATGCTACCATGCGCCTTACCAAATGTAATGTATTATGTACTTAATGATGATTCACCCTTACATTATCACGCTGCAATCGAATGCTTTTACTATGAATCTCAACATGCAACTGAATAACTTTTCTCATGATGCCAATATATTTTATGTTTTTGTCAGGAAATTGTAAAGAAGGAGTCAACTAGTCTCTTTGCCGATAGGCTTTGCATATAACATGAGCTTGATTGAGTTGAGCACGTTTAGCAAACTTTATTCGCACATGATTTGATTTGATTCACAACAGGAATTTTCCTATGTTGTATCCAGCTCAACAACTCGAGAAATTATTGCTGATTAGCAAATTGGGTTATTTAAGTAAGTGTTTCTTATCGTCCGGTTCACATGAATCATGGACGCGATCATGCATGCTATCAAAATCATCACGCATGCTGACATTGGGTAATGCAGCATCTTGATCACACTATGAACATGAGGATGTCCACTGCAATAACAACGCAACATCTATAGGTAGGTAATGTCAAGGACAAAGACAGAGACTCCTACTAACTTGCTAGCAGGATTAATATATTACTTTCGATTTCTAAAAAAATCTTACATGCCAAATGCCATATTCTACGTATCATGTACCATTCCGTCAATTTATTTGGATTGGACTATCAACTAAAAATCTTCATTTGTCATTTTGAAATAGGTGGTAATATGCTGTTTAAAAGTATAATTCTTATATACATTCCTTTGTCCTCCCACATACTTCCCTGTTAACTGTTCCCATTGAACCCGAACAAAGTCAAAACAACTCCTGAATGAGTAACATGAGGATATGCTTTATATTTTTATAATAAATATCACTTGAATGTTACATGGCTGATTTGCAAGCTACATGTTATTTAAAAAATATTACATTGCAAATATGCATACTGCATTTCACAACTTGTGATTTTTTAGTACAATAAACCTTGTTTTTTGCAAACTACTGAAAGGAATTCAATTTCATGAATATGCTTGTTGTGCAAAAATGTGATGATTTACTAAAGATAAGCACCTGACAAGCTATAGTAGATGGTAGCACAGCATTTAATAAGCATATAAAAATAACAGACATTACCTAAACCACAATAATATTTTAATTCAATTAGCCGTTCTTATCTTAATTTAGAGGATACGAAATAAATTATAGAAGAGGAAGATCACCTAAACCTTTCACCTAAGATATGTAAACCTTTCTTCAGTAGTTGTAATATTATGTGATCTGATATAGGAGATCAACGTATTAGTAGTAATAATTATATCGAGTAGCACATGTCTGTAAACCCAGTGTGCTGATGACATTTATGTACAATAGCTTTCTATTTTCTTTACTTATTCTCAATTTTGTTTTATCAATAAAGTGTGTAACTTGTTCATATGTTCATGTTCATACCTTGTGTGTAGAATGGTTGAATTCAGCCCACTTATGAACTTCATCGGTTATCTGTCTTTATGACTCCGTCACATAAAAACATTATTCAAATCACTACAAAATATTTGTACACTTGTAAAATTTGACACTCAGAGACACTTCACTTAAGACTTTATTTGCAAGACTAATCTCGATTTTTAAGTTGCATGCCGTGTATATACCTGGATATGCATAATGATTCATGGAGCTTGGAGTTAAACTTCTTTTTTTGATGACCCTGAGCATGTCATTATCATCATCTGGGAACATTGTGATCACTACCTTTGTTGCTGATACCAAAATGATCCCTAAGAAGGTACATATATGATATTATTCCTATATAAAGAAAGCATACTCAAAGCTCATGCAATATGAACGACCGTGACGGAAAACTAAGATCACGCCACCCTTACTGGTGCAGTTTTGTTACATAATGGGACGTGTGCTTTTGACTCTCGCGCTGTATACATTTCTGCCCTCAGGCTTCGTTGGTGGCGTATCCACATGACATTCTACATTTTCCACAATATCCTCAAAAAATTGGAGGATGAGCCGCTGCCTTCATGGGAAAAAGCTCGCATCTTGTCGGCGTCATCCTTCCTTATATGTAAAAGCTTTTGCTCAGCAAAGTATATAAGCTCAGTCAAGCTTATTCCTGAAAAGCCGTACTAGCCGAAGTCTGACTGACACGAAAATTCACAGGAATAAACGGAGCATACAAAAATAGTATTACAGCGATACACAAAAATTAAGGTATATTCTTCCCTATGTAATGTAATAATACTAGCTCATGTCAAGCTTATATAGCTCTTCGTATTTTGACAATCCCAGCCACATATCTCTATCTACATAACATATCTTGTGGATTTTATGTATATTATAAAACCTACCTGCTTCCTAAGTATAAAGTTACATGTAAAAATGCTATCTTGTGTATAGTACTGCTGTGCTGCTGGACCGAAAATGAAGAGATGATGCTTAACCTCAAATATTCCTGAATGCATATTTTTACAATGTACTAATAATATGATATATTGTATTTTGATTCTTCACCCAGCATCTCTATTACTGTTGCTGCATTTCCATATTTATGGGTTTAGGTACGATAATACAAATAAAGTCCACTATCATTGGAAGCAAGAGGTAAGCTTTTTTTTGAATGCTCAATTCAATCGGAATGATTTACATAAAATACATTATTTATAAATCCAAAAATATTTAAAATAGTGGATTTATAGAGTGAGTGCGTACGAAACATTGAGCCTGGCATTTTGTCTTTTTTTGTGTGGATTTAGATATGGATTAAAAACTATTTTGCAAGGCTACCACGAAAAGTTTTACACCTTTGTATTTATCTTCATCCACTATTTTCACTCAATAAATATTTAATCTTCAAACTCAAGTTTTGTTCTTACGAAATAACAAACCGTCACTACAAAAGGTTGCATCAGGATATGATGTGTAACGTGAAGTCAAAGTCAAAGCGGCTAACGTACTTGTGAGACGTGCAGCAATGAACATTTTAATAGCATTTTTGTTCATGGTATGTTGTTGAATTCAGTACAATATTTTTTTGTAAATTAAATACTTAAAAAGAAATCTATAACTTTCATTCAATTTAAATATTAACTTTTGAATTAATAATTAATTTTTGTGAACATTTCTAAACCCTATTCTGACCTATGGAGTTATGTTAAACTCATTCTTTACAAGCTTGTTTTAATTACTATACATTCTGTACATTCATGAAATGATTGTTATTTTTGCAGGACTCCTTCAAAAGTTGACAGCAGCAAAATAATAGTGGGTCTGAAGTACATGATTGGAATTAACTACTCACGAAATATTTCATCAACGTGTCTACTAGCATTTAATGCCTATTTTGCCTTTAGTGATTTTTACACTGCCGAAACTCATAAATGATTCATGAAAAGTCTCAGTTAGTGCAAAAGTGTAGTAAGTGATAGTTTGTGATAGTTTACGGGTGAACGTGACTGTCAACTACTCGAACTTATCAATTTTAAACTTGAAGTTCCCGTTGTACGCAGTGCGTACTGGATTGACACATAATACACATTCTGAAATAGGATTTTCTGCAGCTTCTTTAGCTGTAAAGTAAATCAAAATGAGCTTCTCAAGTGATGAAGTGAATTTCCTAGTTTATAGGTATCTACAGGAATCTGGTAAGTGTACATACATAAAATACAATTTTATATGAAACCACGGACACTCATTTGTAGTGCATAAGGTTATTTTAATTCATATGCATATTGTTTAATCTAACAGGTTTTCAGCACTCTGCCTACACCTTTGGAATCGAGTCACATATTTCTCAATCTAATATAAATGGAGCTCTTGTTCCTCCAGCCGCCTTGCTCTCCATAATCCAGAAGGGCTTACAATATACAGAAGCCGAGATCTCAATTGGAGAGGATGGCTCGGAAAGAATGATTGAATCCTTGTCCCTCATAGATGCGGTGATGCCTGATGTTGTTGCATCAAGACAGAAAGAGGCCGATCGCCAAAAGGCTAAATCAGAAACTGTTGATAACAATAATGCAGAAGAAAACAATAAACACCCATATTGTAAGCATATACTGGCATTGGCAGCAATTTTGATAATTATGAAGTGCAACTTTCCATGAATCTACGCATTATAGTTAGCTTTGACACTTTAATATATTTTTTATGTTTTCAGCAACTTCTGGAAGTACCGAGGGTTCTGGTGAAGTAGATTCAAACATAGAAATTCCTGCTAGTAAAGCCACAGTTTTAAGAGGACACGAAAGTGAAGTCTTTATTTGCGCATGGAATCCAACTACCGACCTCCTTGCATCAGGGTATGTATTGATAAACATTTTATAATCTAAGGGGCACAAAAGATCTCTTCTCATTTTAACTTGATAATTAACTTAAACATAAAATCACTTTCTTTATACTCAGGTCTGGTGATTCAACGGCAAGAATATGGAATATGACTGATCCTTCCGCAGCTCCTAATCAATTGGTTCTTAGACATTGTATTCAGAAAGGTGGCACTGAGGTAAAGCTTGCAAACTTTTATTAAAAACGAGACTAGATAGGAAAATTGGATTTTAATTTTCTGAACAATTTGTTCTTAGGTACCGTCAAATAAAGATGTAACTTCATTGGACTGGAATTGTGATGGAACGCTTTTGGCGACTGGATCCTATGATGGGTTTGCTAGAATATGGACTACAGAAGGTCGTCTCGCATCAACGCTGGGACAGCACAAAGGGCCAATTTTTGCATTAAAGTGGAATAAGAGGGGAAATTATATTTTGTCTGCTGGAGTAGACAAAACCACTATCATTTGGGATGCTGCGTAAGCATAGACTGCAGCTACTCAATTTTAACTTATACATACAGTCTCCTTAAATGGTATTTACTAAACAATTTGCATTTTTCAAAATTAGATCTGGACAATGTACTCAACAATTTGCCTTTCACTCTGCTCCTGCTTTGGATGTTGATTGGCAATCCAACACTTCCTTTGCATCTTGTTCAACTGATCAATGTATTCACGTGTGCCGACTTGGTAGTGACAAACCAATAAAATCATTCCAGGGTCATACGGTAAGTTTGACAAAACCTCGAAGAAATCTTTCATCATAGTTGCACAACTACTACCTACAACATGCTAATTTTATTTACAGAACGAAGTAAATGCTATCAAATGGGATCCTCAAGGCAAACTGCTAGCTTCATGTTCAGATGACATGACATTGAAGGTTAGTAAACACTTTTTGCCAACGAAATATATTTCTTGCAAAATGTTAATGCAACAGTTTTGATGAAATTTTTTCAACTTTTTTTTATACCACTAGATTTGGTCAATGAACCAGGATACTTGCGTCCACGATTTACAAGCTCATTCTAAAGAAATATACACCATTAAATGGTCACCCACTGGGCCTGGAACTGCGAATCCAAACATGAACTTAATATTGGCAAGCGCATCCTTTGATTCCACAGTCCGTTTGTGGGATGTGGAGAGGGGTATCTGTATTCATCGACTTACTAAACATACAGAGCCAGTATATTCCGTTGCTTTCTCTCCAGACGGAATGTTGCTGGCATCCGGTAGCTTTGATAAATGTGTTCACATTTGGTCAACTCAGGTAAGCGCAAAAGAAATTAATTTGCATTATTATTACGTATATTGCTTCCGAATTTATGAGTTAGCAAATAATATTACACGTTTTTTTTGTTTTATTGTCATTGTACAGACTGGACAGTTGGTGCATAGCTACAAGGGTACAGGAGGAATATTCGAAGTCTGTTGGAACTCAAGAGGCGACAAAGTTGGTGCTTCAGCTTCTGATGGCTCTGTATTTGTTTTGGATTTGAGAAAAATGTAGGAAATATATATCAATGTAGATATTATAATGTTTTGACAGTTCACAATCATTCTTTCCATTCTATTCTATTTCTAAAAATTCTTGACTTAATCATTCATAGCAGTAATTAAGAATACTTTTTGAACTTTATTTTCAGCCTTATGTGACCATCCTATAGTTTGAGTAGCAATTAGTTATATTTATGGACCCTTTTTACAGTGAACTGTGAACTGCACAATTTTCAATGTGAGTATTCCTTTCTACAATGATGTGCACGTGTGTACAATACTTTTACCTCAGTGTTTTGAATTTTGTAAATTTTGTATTAATACACTATCGAAATAAGTATAAGAATTGTTAGAATGTTTTACGCCTGTTTAGCGGTCTCATCTGTCGTGAAAGCCCAGTCGAAGCTAATATTGCATGAGAAATATTATTAATTGTAATTGCGAATAATGTACACACATACACACAGGTTTTGGTTATGTTTTATGGTTGTTTCTATTTCCCATTTTTATGGAGTACCATTGTATAAAAGAAGGGAGAGTCATGTCAACTTTTTTCCACGACGCATAATATTCTTTCTATTTATAACTTTTACTACATCTTTGAAATTATAAGGTTTCTTATATAACATAATAGTTACTTATTGGATAAAAGCATTTATAAAAGCTGATGTACAAAATCTAGAGTTTGTATTTTCAAGTGTAACCGTAAACAGTCTATATATTATAACTGGGATGAATACATAATATTATGCCTGGAATTAAGAGTGAATTTTGCATCACATTTTAGGTACATAACGATGTGCATAATATAAGCTGTTATAGTGGATTCAAATATATGTTAATAAATTCAGAATGTTGAATTCTCTTACGTAACTTGAATTGAATTAGTTTTAAGAACATTAAGCATTGTATTTTATATTGCACGAATTTACTGTTTGGTAGTTGTAGTTGTAGTACTATTACTAGTCTACCACATCTGAACATTTTCCTTACCAACTATATTTCATCAGCACAATAGTACTGCACGTTGCAAAACGTAAGTATAATTGGATCAGGAAATTCATATGTTTGAGATTCGATTGAAAGATAAAACTAAATTAGAGTTTATCAGCAAAGCTATTTATTCAATTTTCTACATTTTCCTCATAGAAAAAGTCATAATACAAAAGAAAAACTCCGCAAACAAGAGCTTTGGAAAGTTATGCAGTGCAAGCAAATTATTTTTGGCCCTGTAATTTTTATCAAATGACAATAATATCATGGAGGTGCTGCATCAAAAAGTGTTTTATGAGCTTCTTTTTATCAGCTAAAAGAAAAGTACTTTACCATTAACCAATTCCGAAGCTAAACTTGTCCTTCAGAATCAGCATGCACAAAGCTAAAGTTCAATTATATAAAGTACAATTGAATGCGTATTTAGTGTGTTATATAGCTTGTAGTTATCCTATAGAAAATAATTTATAGTTGCTTCATTCACATTGCAATTGCAATGGCCATCAAATGCATATTATTTCCTTTCTACATTTGCACTGCTATATATACAATGCATAACCCTATAACCCATTCATTCCCATACATAATACAAACACAGAGCGTCAGCAGCGTGTTTGCACGAAAAGCTTTTATCCATCTCACTTTATTTGTTGCTAGCTGCAAAAGGTTCCCTTAAAAGCAGCATGTACTACGTATGTATATCTTGTTACTTAGGTCTTCTGAACTGAACTAAAAGTCTGAAAGTGACTTTGCTTTGCTCTCCGCTTCGCTTATGAATTTGTACAGTCAGTAAAACCAAATGGCTTTTACGTAATATTTCCCTACATTCAACATTATTGCGTTACATTTTTATACGTCATAATATATAGCTCAAATAGTACATTGCATATTGCATACTTCATTACCGAATCGGTGATTACCTTTAGCTTGGAATCTACAAGAAAAACCCACCGAGGTTAATCATCATCATCATCATCATCCCCAACGACAAAATGGGATGTAATTTGCTCGACTAACCGACTCAGCAAACTTAAAGCTATTACACTAAAGCTAATTCATTACTTCATGTAATTAGTTGATTTCAGTCATTTCAGTAACTTACTTAGGAAGGAAGGAGCGTGTATAAAGATAAAGCACAAAGAATCAAAGAATGCCTATTGCTTGTGTGTATATAATTTACGTCTTTGAAGAGGAAGCAAAAAGTGTTAAATTGGATTAAGAAGCAGACATGGAACAAGTAGTATAAACTATAAAGTATATATTATATATTTATGTACATTCATTTCATGCCAACATGCGACTTGGAGTTGGAGTTGCAGCATAACAACAGCAAGCAGGTACAAACTACAAAGCCCATAAGGACGAAGAATGTACGTACATTAAATTGGCTTCAGCACTTTAGAAGTTGCTGTAATGTTCATGCAATGCTGCTGCCGTATGCATATCTCTTTCTCTAAAAACCTTTACAAAGACTTTTTTCCCTTGTGAATGTACATAATTTTTTTTATATATATCGATAGAGAGTCTAGTCTAGAATGGAAAAAATATACTTAACTTTATATATATGTTCCTATCGTCGGTCGGCTATCGGTTTCTCTCTGTTGCTATTGCATTTTGCATCTCTTCTTGTATCTGCGTATGTTATGTTGCACGAACACTACCAATACGAATGTGAGTGAGTGAACTGAAACCTAAAATTGGACTCTTGTGCTGTGTGTGTGTGCAGTGCACCCTTTCATTTCTATATTCTTCTTGATGGTGCGAGTGACAATGTCACCTGAAGTGTATATTGTATTTAATGCACATCCCCGGAACATTGCTTCTTTAGGGACGGTTTAACGTTTGTCAGTCACCGAATTAACTATTTTATCGTTTATTACTCCTTCCCCGTTCCATCCATGTACCAAACTGTTCATGAAAAACTCAACTATTGAAACGGAAACAGATCAGCTGTTAATACTTCATACTTATCGTGGGGATGAAAAGTGAACTTAAATGCAAATTGCAATTATCAAATGTAACAAAAGCTTCAAATATCGCTAATGCTGACCTCCTACCTGGCGGCGCAGAAGATTTCGCATAAAAAATACTTTTATAAAATGAACACGTTGGTTGAATGTGACACTCCAAATTTTTTTGATTGCTTCTCGTGATATTACTACATACGTCACCCCATATTAAAAGTGGCGTACAAGAAACTGCTGTCAAACACTTTTTTGTGCACCCACTTTACTAGTACCTGTAATGTGGTGTCCTTCTAAGTATCTTTGATTCACCATAATGACAGCGGTCCAAGAAATTCTCGTGGAAGGATGCTCCAATCCAATTGTACATATTAAGCAGCCAACATGTCAACGCTGTCGGCGTTACGTTTCTGGAATAAAAGTTAAAATTTCCTGTTTTTACGTTTTTTCATGACGTATTTGAGTTTTTAAAAGGGAAAAAGTTAGATAAGTAATAATTGGTTATATTTAAGAAACTGTGTAGTCTTGATCAGTTGAAAAAGCTTAGTTTTGAGTGTTTTTTTTTGTGAGAAAAAGAAAGTGGAAGGGTGAAAAAGTGTTTTAATTAGTTTAGCAGCCTTTTACTGTTTGGCAAATTTTACTTCATTTTTGTAAAAAAAATTTTAGTTGGTGACGTGCACACTGTTATATAATTTGCTAGTCATTTAAAGAAAAAGTAAATTTAATGAGAAAATTGAGAAACGTCTTTCCATTTAAGACTTGAACTAACTATTAAAGCTATAAAGTTAAATATTATTACTCATTGGCCTAATTATTGGGAGGCTACCAGTTTTCTATATAAAAAATCTCAGGTTTTATAAAAGGCATAGAAATGGAAACTGATGGAGATAGTAGTAGTAATAAAGCGTTTCTCTCGGAAGCTGAGCAATCCACATCTTCTCGGTCCTCAGCAAACATTGGAGAAAGTATGTCCGGCACGGAGAGTGAGACTGCTGGAACAGGAAGTGTTAACATACGATCTTTAAATTCTTCGGCAACAGCAACCTCATCTGCAGGAAGCTGTCCACCCAATAGCTATTTATTGAGTGGGAGAGCAAGTAGCCCTAATCCTGCACTTCATAGACCTACTCGAGCATGTCCAAGTCCCATCTCATCGATTGTTGGAACTGCTCTAAATCAGTATGAATTTACAAAATTGAGCCTACTATTTTTATTGAAAAATAGGCAAATAGGGTTTTAATGAGTGATTGTGATATATGATACATCTTTCAGGTTAAACTTAAAACGCTCTTCTTCTGCCCCAATGATCAACCAGCTTGGCACAGGCCGAGATGAGCCCACTTCACAAGGAATGACGTCTGGAACGTCTAGCGCGGTTCTTCCTACAGCAGGTTCTGGTTTAGGGGGAGCAGCAAAGGATCCGAATGAGATAGATTCAACATCTTTGGCTGCATCATTTTTATCATCGTTGAGTGGATCCAGGCCAAGAAGATTTTCTGCAAGCTTCAGCCCGGTATGTATTTTTTTTATTATAATTTATTATGAAGGTATTTATTTTGCATGCGTTGAAACTTTGAACTTTTTCTTGTTGATATAGGGTTCTCCGGGTCCAGCACCAAGTCGCGTTAATCAATTGCGTCAAGAAGACCACCCAGACTGGGAAACTGCATCAGAAAAAGATTTTAATGGTACAAGTAACATTGCCCAATCCTGGGAAGATCTGTCATTGGTAAGTTCAAGATTAGAAAAAATGTTCGCAATAAAGTCTCAGAATCAGAATTGTCTCAGAATGAAAAATGGAAATGTGTCTTATTACACTTTAGGACTCCATGTCAATGGAAGTAAGCACAAGACGACCTAGTCTCTCAGATCAGTTATGGTTGTCTATGCCTCCTACATCATCCGCATCTTCATCACCTGCTGCTTCCCCTCGTGTGTTGTCCCGATTCTCTCCTTCCTTATCATCTCCATCTCCTACTAGAAAGAGTTTCACTACAAGGAGATCCTTAAGTCCAATTGCTGTTCGTCCAAGTGTACTTTCCGGGGGTCATGGTATGTTTCAAATTTTGAACCTAAAATATCATTATTGCATTTAATTTTTATAGCATTGATAACCCCGAAGTAATGCACGCTTATGATTTTAATAGGCGTGAAGCGTAAATGTGACTGGGACTCAAATATGATGGATTGTTCCCCACAACCTGCAAAACGCCCTGGTGGACTTTTAAGTTTTCCTATGGGTAGTCCGCAGCCAATACCGGCTATTGCGCAAACATCAGTACCTAGCACTTGTTATCAACCCACCCCTTCTTACAACTTTACAACTAGTACAGTTGCACCCAACAGCCATACATTTTTTACAACGAGTCAAGCTGTTCACCCAGCGTCACCTTTTAATCCAAATTCTTCTACCTCATCTGGTTCCTTAGTATCAATGGTCACTAATCATGTTGAAGATTCCCAAAATTCCAATGAGACTGAATCATCAGTGTCTTCAAATGGTGGAAGGGAATCACCATTCTTCAGACCTGTAGATTCTCCATTAAATAATGCGACTTCACCGGAAGATTCGCCACATCCCCCATTGCCCAAGATGTGAATGAGCAATCACGTGATCGGATTTTGGTTCTATCTATATACATTTAACGGCACGGTGCGAGCATGCGATTGAGGAAGTATAAATAGATTGTTATTTAATAGAGAACGGGTGTTTACGTTAAAGTTACGAAAATTAGTCTTCGAATTTACTGTAATACGTTTAAATTTAAGTGCATGATATGAAGTGAATGAGTTCAATATTTGCAATAGTGTCCCGAGTAAACTGTTGAGATCAGTCTAATATCCTTGCATGATCCATCACATTTTTGTTGACTTTTTGAAATTATTATTTATAATTGACGAATGCCTCAGAAACAGTAGTAGTTGTTAAAGATTTCTCTCACCTCCCTCATTTCAGTCATTTCTATACATTTAATATGATACATCTTATAAAATTATGGTGTGATATGTGATAAGTTGTATGAGTATATATGTTTTTGATGATGGAGATAAGATAAGTCAGAATGACGTGTGCGTAGGATCAGTTACACATCTAACACTATTGTAATAACTTCATAGACTTTGACTGAAATGAACATCTTATGTTTACTACTTTGTAGTTTACATTTAATTTTCAAATCAGCCTCAGTCCATTTTATAACTATGAGACGTAATGAGACTGAATGGTAACTTTTTAAAAGCATTTATTGTAAGTATGTAGTTATTTAATATTTAATACGCAAGATCGTTATTACTTGTAGTACATAAAGATAGAAAATAATAATGTCTTAAATGACGGAAATCGAAATCAGAAGAACCCTATTAATGTTAGCAGGTAGAATATTTAAATAGATATCATTATGCCCCACTAAGATTATGTTACCTTGAAATGCGTAAAGCATTATTGTCTTCGGATTTGTTGACCCTCAACTTATAAATAATTATTAGTATTGTCTGCAAAGACAAGTGAATACTTAAGCGGCTTCTTTTTATTTTCGAAACATTAAATTCAAGTTTGGATGAAAAAATTATTATCAAAACGTGCCACATTGTTTTGTTTTTTTTACATAATATTGCTCATTTGTTTAGTCATAATGAGGTAATATAATGGGTACAGTTAATTATAATTAAGTAACACTGCAAGCAAGCAAGCCTCTTCTCTTGGATTTTGCTAAAACTGCTCTCACTGCTTCCACAAAGACGGCCTCCAAGTTTTCTCTTGTTTGTGCGGAGCACTCCAAATGCTTATAAGCTTTAATTTTACATTTCATTTTCTTGGCTTGCTTTAAAGGTACAATTCCGGGATAAGCTCCTTTCAGATCAGATTTTGTGCCTAAAATGCATTTTATTATCTGATTATTAACATTAGTTTCAAAATAGTAGGGTTTCTAAACGAATGCAATTGTAAGTTGTAAAAAATAAATACTTACCGACAAGGACGATAGCAGCATTTGGACAGTATTGTTTCAACTCTGGATACCACTTTTCGAATACGTTTTCAAAGGAAGTTGGTTTCTCCACAGAGTAACATACAATAAAAACATCCGTCTGAAGGTTTAGGAAGAAGACATTTAAAAGTTTGAAAAGCGTAGACTATCAAATATTACATTTTAATAAATTCCAAAAAAAGTGATTGCTTACTTTCGGATAAGTTAGGTATCTGAGACGATCGTATTGCTCCTGACCCGCAGTGTCCCAAAGAGTCACGGGATGTTCTGTACCATCAATTGTGATAGATGTACGATGCGTGTCAAACCTATGTATGTAAAAATTATTATTGAAAGGAAATTTTCTATTAATCTATCAGGTACCATTAAAGTATACTTACACAGTTGGTATGTATTCTGTTGGAAATTGATTCTTAGTGTACGAAATGAGGAGACACGTTTTTCCAACAGTTCCATCGCCCTATATAATGAGCAAAGTAGTCATGATTCTTAATTTTAAAAGATAGTAACACGATAGAGTGTTGTGACTATTTGTTATTTGGCATGAGAAGACTTACGACAATCGTTATTTTAAAAGCCCGAGCCTCTGTTCTTTTAACAGCACGTCTTTGCATTTCGTTAACTCTGGCTGTGCTTGTACTTCTTCAGGTATCAAATAGATTTTTAACGCTAATCAAAAATCGTGATGATTTTGAACTATTCTGTCTTTACTGGAATCTTTTGTAACTGAGCGGATGGAGAGTACATTTGTTTTTTTCTCGATTTGTTGTTAAATGGGGGAGATTCGTAAGATTTATTTGCTCAAACTTCTCATGGACATAGTCTGGAAATTACTCACCCTTCGTTTTGTGGTTCCAAACATATTGGTTTCATATTTCCGGTGGTATCTAATACAGTCGAATCAATCATGTGAATACTATTGCTTCGTTTCGCCGTATTTTTACCAAGGGAAGTAGTAGTATGCATCTAAAAAATTTATTATAAGATTATGTGTGTATATTACATCGTACATATGCCACAAGTAATGAAATGAATACAAACAAACGCACAGTTATCAGATATGCAATATGTGATACCAATATTATATCCTTCTCCAGAGCTATAACTCTATTAATATAAACTAAAGATGTTTTGTTTTCTACAATGTTATATTCGAAATTTGGTTGCAACGTCCAATAACATTTGCCCCACTATGTGTTTTTATTGAATGCAGTTTCCGTTATATACGTAAGAATTCAATGAAAAATGGGTTCAGGATTAGATAATCAGTTTTGAATTATACTGGAAATGTATGACTCGTTGCTTTTTATTGAAAGTATTTTCGTTTATTATAGTTTCACTGATTTATGTTAATATTTAAGCAATCTTCACCAAAAATGTCCACAATCGTTTTGAGAATTTGAGCAATGTTTTGTGATGTTTTGGCAGAACACTCTACAAAGGCAGCAAACTTTTTTTCAAGCATCAACTCTTCACCGTCTTCCGATGGAATCACTACATGGGAGTCTTCTTTGAGATCAATTTTGTTACCTGCAATGAAGTTTGGTAGATTTTGAGCAGACGCTTAGATATTTTTAAAGATTCTGATTCTTGCTTCCTTACCAATGAGTAGAATCGGAAGTGATTTTGAACCAGAATTGCTTAGATTCCGATGCCAGTCGATGGCCACACTTTGAAACGAAAATGGATCATTGATTGCATAACACAGAATGATAGCATGGATCTAAATCACAATTTAAAACATGATTACTTTAACTGACTCATTAATACTTTCTTTTATATGCAAACTTTGCCTTAAGAGCTCTTTACTTGTTCATATATCTCAAGTAACGAATTTACATGCTGGACTCCAGGGATTTCAATTAGACGCAGAAAATACTCGGTTCCATCCATAATGAAATTGTGATAATTTTCGGATGTATCACTACATAAAATTTGATGTAATTCCCAATAACTTGGGTGCCCATTTCTAAATCCAATATTACGGTTAAGTTATGAATGAATGAGTAACATTTAACATACCAAATGGGATTGTCATCCAAAGATTTAACATGTATTTGATCTTTAATGCAGGTTTTGATTATGGATGACTTTCCAACGCCTTTATCCCCCATTAAGATCACGTTTAGAGACTGAAACTTCCATATGGGATCTGGTAATAAATTTCATTTAATGATAGAAAGTTAAATACATATGTAATACATATACATTATGAACAAATCATTTTTTTGGATTGTCGTTGTAACTTTAAGATGAGATAAAAAATATATGGTATATATTATTCATTAATACTTGGTGGTTTTTCCTCCTCAAGTTTCTTCATGTATGCTAACTCCATAGCTTTGTCCAGAATGTATTCTATATCTTCCGATATTACTGAGCATTGGTAAAAAGCATGTGCTTTGATTTCTGTTCCAAGCCTTTCTCCCTCTGCAGCTGTTACAAGCCCATCTTTCGGCTCCCCTCTTTCGCCTTTGTCCTCTTGAGGATCATATTTTGTTGCTAAATAAAAGATGCTAGAATTGTCATTTTTGCGGATTTCTACCTACCTTTCTTAACGGTTTCACTGGATTAAAATACATTTAGAAATTATCATTTACAGACTAGTATGCAAGGGACGTTTGGGCCATCTCCATTTTTAATGATTTCTGGGAGCCAACGTTTCTCAACATTTTCGAATGAGTTTCTGTCATTAATACTGTAACAAATGAGGAAGCAGTCAGTCTGTTTGTAGGGAGAGAAAGAACTATCAGAAAATCCATTTCGTTAAATTGCACAAAAGGTGAAGATTTGTAATTGTAATGTTTTCTTACATGCGCGTAACTAATAGGACGAATACTGTCGTAAACGTGAGATCCACTAGAATCCCACAAAGTTAAGTTGACCTTGTGCTTAGTGTCAGAGTCCAACTTGATTTCGACTTCCTTATTCTCAACATCGAATCTTAAAATGTGACAAATAAATTTTCCATGCATAATCTAAGAAGTGTTAGGGCTAGATTATTTGAGAAGGCTACACAAGGGCCGCCGTTACTTTAACTCACAATACTTACACTGTAGGAGTATATGTTGTAGATATTGGTCGATTCGTGAACCTTTCAAAGAGGTGCGTTTTTCCAGTTTGGCTATCACCTACGAGCATGCACTTAATTGTTTGTACATTTCCTATGCTTTCCTCCAAGTCGTCGCACATTATATTAATGAAAACTACACTAGCTATATTTTCTTAAGGTTTTTTTAAATATAGTTACTAGCTAAGAGCTTTATAAAATGATAAAATCAAGCAACAGGGACACTTGGTTTCAACTTGTAACTGAAATCGCGAGCATTGGTGCACATTGAGCGATGAGCATGGCATGACCACTAGGCCACAATTGAAGTTCGACAGAACAAACACAATCTCAACAACTTGCTTACATTTTGAACTGAATATATATAGTGTCCGCTTTATAAGAAGTAGAAAACAAATCGTGTTAGTATTTATGTCGCTGTTTGTCTGTCCAAACTCCTGTCAGGTAAGGATATATTGTCATTAATAATTTTGAATTATATTTTGCATACGTTCTCAATTATTAAAACCATCAAAATAAAATACCACTTCACAATGCAACTAACTGAAGAACTGTGACAAACTCTCTACCGTGCAACATACAACTGGGAAGTCATATTATTGCATATAATTATGTCTCCATTTTCACTTTTTTCATCTTCAATCTCGTTTATTGTCAATATCGCACTTTGCATGCAGCCAGTTTGATTTTCAGCTCTCACTTTATCAAAGTTTACAAGCTATTGCTACTGTTCTTCTGCCAAGAGATTGTAAACTATCAACTAAACGCACAAGTGATAATAGTTTTGCTTGTTCTGTCCGTCCATGCGTTTCAGCTTGTAAATTTTGAGCTCTTTAAAAGGTTGTGTAAACTTGACTCTATTAATTTATAATGAATGACTATACATGTGGTTTTGAGAATTAAAAGCGATTAGGTTGATATGAGTCCAACGTTGCCCCAAAGTGACCTTGACTCTTATAAAAAATGCTTGTACTGGTTGTAGCTTCGTTGCAAGTTCCGTTCATCCATTTTTTATAAATTTTTTCTTGTTTGCTAAGTACTTGAAGCATGCAGAGAGTTGAGTGTGAATCTGAAATGAAAAAGCTGCACTTACTCTACCACACCATTATATATAATATGTCATTCATGCGAATGATGGGAGAATGCCAAAATAAGTGACATATCAAGTTCTCCGTATTGGAGCATGAGGATACATAATATGTATTGTCAAAAGCTTGTTATGTGAAGATAATATGATCAAGAAATATAATCAACGCTTTTTTCATAGGAAATTTTGTGGTGTATGAATTGAGTCGTATTTCGGTCAGTATGAGACATGAGGCAGCAAACATAACCACAAATCATATCCCAAGAAAAACTTTTGAGTGCGGATGCTGTTGGTTCTTCTTCTCCTCACTTCACTAAGTATATCATTTATTCATGAAAATTTTCTTCATAAAAATAACATGTGTAAAACACTCAGCTTCGTTTGATCAAAACTAGGAGTTTATTCACGAGTCTTTCTTTCAGTTTTTTTATCGGTTCGAGCTGCAGTGACAAATAACAAATCACAGAAAATGTGGTATTTTTTATATTTATGCATTATGGCATGTGAATGCACTAGTTATCTAATACAAAGTTTACTGGGTACATTTACAAGAAAAATCACAATAAATATGTGATGATCATGTAATGGAACAATGATTACGTGTGCTCAAAAAAAGTGCAACCAGCTGGATTTCCTGGGATTTCTCCAAAAAGTATCATCCGAAACACTTTTTTTTACAGTACCGTTTCTTCTTACAGCCGGAACGCATATGTACATAATGATTTTTAACAGCATTTCGCAGATGAATAAACCAAAGTTCCAATTCCATCATCCCGCTACCCCAAAACGCAACGCATTTAATTAAGTTACGCAAGCGAGAGCGATCGTAATTAACTAAAATATCAGATCCTTTAATACCACCGGTAAGGAATAAATTAGTTACAATTTAGGAATATCTTTTTTCTTCGTTATACTTCTTAATAAACTACATGATGACGAACCTTTTAAAAACTAGCGTCAGTTAACATACAAAATATTATAATACTATTGCGGTATGTACTGAATGATTAGCTAGGAATATTTTTTTTTAAATTTTCCCCAGTGTCGTTACGAAATCTTTACAGAATCTAGCTTTACAGTAAAATCACAAAAAATAGGAGGATCAACAAGACCGTTGCAACCGTATTTTGAGTTGACTTAGACTTAGGAGTCTACGGAAGATGCAACATAGTAATGGCAATGGCAGTTATTATAATGACAAAGGAGGACAACCCTGTTTTATAGCTAATCGATTACAATAATTATTGGTAAATGCAATGGTAGCATTACAAGTGCAAACACAATAATATTAATGAATAACTTTTATAACGCAACACCTTCAAAAATCCAGATCTTATTTAGCACAATGGAAATTTCGAAAAAAATATTACATTCTCGAACCTTTCTTGTGTTGGTTTGTACATTGCATCTTGCACCTAGCATAGCCAGTGTAATTTCAAAATGTCTTGTCGCAGTTTCATAAATGTATTGCTTATTGCTTATTTTTACACAGCCAAAGGTTAGTTGAAATTGAGAATAGTACAAGGACAACGTTACGCGTTACGCTACATTCGTATCAGACTTTTATGATGATAACGATTCGATTATTCATACAAAATCACATGTCGCACCAAAGATGCATTCTAAGCATCGCACAATTTTTTTAGAACATTTCGGTTTATATCCCCTAAGTTCTTGTCATTTCTCAGTTCTTGTCATAAAACCCATTACAAGGGAGAAATACATATTACATATTGCCCCATTTGTTTTGTCTAACAGTAGCGTATACTAACGGTTAACTTAATTGCTAACTTATCGCCTCTTGATTGCTGCAGTTACTTTTAAGTCTATAGGAATTAATGTAACGAGTAAAGCGAAACAATAATAATTTATTATAGTATTGTTTCGTCCAAATCTACCTGTAAAAATTACGGTTTGCGTACGTAGTATAAGTTGCTTTCTACGTTTTTTAGGTTATCACACACAATGATTGAGAATTTGCAGAAGCTTGTGCCTGTTTCTTCTGTTGCTGTTCGAGAATGACAGCAACAGCAGTACGACACACCTTCTCAATACTTGGCAAATCCTTTGCTGAGCATTCCAAAAATTCACAGGCTGCTGACTCTGCAGTCTCATGAAGAGTTTGAACTTGTTCAGGGGTAATGAGATCAGGTCCTTGGGTCGTCTCACGCAAATCCTGTTTGGTTCCTGGATTTTTAAATAAATTAAATATTTTTTATGATTAGCTCAGAATCGCCACTTACTTTCTTTGATGAAAGGTATTCATTCATATTTTCAAACTGAAATTACCGACTATGATGAATGGGACGTCCGGTGCATGAAGCCTTATTTCGGGTATCCACTTTGTTAGAGTGTTTTTCAACGAAGACCGGTTATTTAAGGCAAAGGCTATTATAAAACAGTCAGTCTAAAAAACCGTAATAGATTAAGATTTAAAACCTCGCTCAATTGGAGAAGGAGACTTATACAGTCCGATATAAATCAAAAATACCTTTGGGTAGGAAAGTGGTCGTAACTTTTCAAAATCATTGGAGCCAATAGTATCCCACAGCAAGCAAATGTACTCGGATCCATTCACAATTACAGGTTTGGTAAAACCTTCCAATCTGTGAAAATACATTTTTAAATAGTAGCAAACGAATTAGCATTCAGAGGGATTATTACTTAATATAATTTCATCTGGCATTCTTGCTTTAAAAGTACAAACTTACACAGAAGTGTGGCAGAGTTCATTGTCATGATAGGTACCCTTCTGATAAGAGTAGAGAAGGCATGTCTTCCCAACACAAGGATCCCCCACAAACACCAACTTCATAGGTGGCTGAGTTAATATCGGAGCTAAAGTAACAGAATTCTTCCTACCTCCACCCCCATTAGTATAACTCAAAGTTGCAACGCTATCCATTTCCAAGCAAATCAAGCTATATGGCAGTCCGTAAAAATAAGTAAAAAATATAGGATTCGTTGCGCTATTAGGTAGTATTCACAAATTTTTAATTATCCGTTCTCCCATGCACAACCAGTGTTCCCTTGTCAGTCTTCCGTATTACTTGGTTCTCATCTATCTCTTCTGGGCAGAGAGAAAAAGTAGGGAAAAAAAGTGAAATTATTATAGATATTACGTTAATGTGCTTCTGATTCAGAATAGTTTAGATATGTACTATACAGTCATGTCATGAAACTGCAGGTTTGTTGTAAATTTAATGTGGTCAACCACCATGCTTCATGATTCCTTATCATGTCATATCACTTTGACTAATACACTTTAAGCATACTTATGCAATGTGAGTGTGAGTGACGCTTCGTAAAAAAATGACGGAAATCGACAATTGACAAAGTATGAGCTAACTTGGTACATTGCATGAAAATGATTCTTATAGAATTATTCTAAGAATGACACTAAAAATTGTAAAATGGCTCTTATCACGTATAATCTTTATGAGTGCTGCTAACTTTTTTTTAGTTTCCTGAACGTTTTTTTATCCTTCTTGCACTTTATGTTGATAATGATGATGATTAGGTTAGGATAACGTACCTTTTCCCCACTACAGATGCAAAATGTACTGTTGTATCTAGTATCAAAAAAATGCACAGAGGAGTGAGTGAGTTGATATGCACACGTACGCAACCTTCCTCTTCTTTCATCTGTTGTGTTACTGACTGAACTGACTTGAGGAAGGTGAAAACATCTCAGATTATAATGATGGAAAAACAACTTCTATGACTTTGGTTTGGTGTAAGCTGCCAAGGTACACGGAACAAATAAAACACGGTATGATATATGATACGATGATAATACCTATAGAGCAGTGAAGTGTTCTGCTTCAAATACTGTGTGTATCTGTATATATGATGATGATGGTGGGCATATAAAGTTCTAAACTTTTGTGCAATATAGTCTTTTGATTTGAGCGTGCATTTGATTCACCATGTAAAAATATTATGAGGATAAAGATGAAATACGCACACGCTTATTTTCTACAAGAGTAACTTGACCAAGGAACTTTAATACTATTGAGCTAAAATCCAAGAAAGACAGAAAGTCAAAAAATGAGTGTTTGTCATGCTGTTGAGATAGCCTGATGCAAAATGCAAATAATAAGTAAAATGTATTGGAGGAATCTTGTACTTCACCACACCAGCAGCAGCAGCAGCATCATCTTAAATATTATTGAGAAGAGAGTTTTTCTTGGTGACTTGAGATTAGATTACATTGATATTTTAATGCCGTGTTAGTGTTAGCTGCTGCTGGCTATGACTGTTACTTTGCTTTTGCTTAGTCCCAAACCAAACCTTATCAAATAGAAAATGATTAAAGATTCGTTTTACAGATAGATAAAATGATGTATGTATGAACTGACTTGTTTGCCTTTTCTAGTACTTGATACACTATTTTGAGCTGGGCTTTTAAAACCAAGAAGAATAACTCTGAGCTGAGATGCATAGGCTTTGGGCTACAATAACCAAATTCTATTGTGCTATAGATTTTGATTTTGCGAGTTTTGTTTAGTTACTTAAATCCAATTGCACAATGAGTATAGTATATGGCCAGATAGATATATATACCTTTTGTTGTAAATTCTCACAATGGTGGGATGACGAGAGAGAAAAACCCAACAGGAAAGGGTTACTAACTGAACTGACAGATAGATGTGATGTGAATGTGATCTCATATACAATGTTGGTTTGACTGGCTTTGGCTGATGCTTTTTTTCATGCAACATCGTAACATTTCCCTTCTTCTGTCAGCTGGGTTCTCCTATATTCAACATCTGATCGTTTCTCTTTTCTCTAAAGAATATACTTTGTATTTTTCATGGTCTACTATGCATAATAGTTCAGTCCAGTACCCGAGCTCCGTCTATAGAATTTACCTTTGTACATAACAAGAACAAGCCACTTTCCATTGAGCCTAAATCTACCGAAAGAACATTTCTGACGTGCATACGTGTGTATATATGAAAGTAGAAGCTGAACTGAACTGAGCTGAAGCAGCTAATGCAAGCTCACCACCATATCACCATATTATATTACTAACTGCTACTGGATTGTATTGGTACTTTGTCTTCCTTTGTACAGTTCACTGCGGTGGTGGTGCATGTAAAAATTCCTGGTTGTTTTTAATGAAAGTGATACGAATTCAAAAATAAGTAATTATTTTATGCATAAATCAATAATGGGATGAGATAATAATGTCATGTCATCTCTGTGGTTTTCCTAATGTAATCACAATCATCAGTGACTCACGTCCACGCATATTATATGTCATACTAATCATACTATGCAAATAAATATTACGTTTGCTAACCATTGCATTGCATTTAGTCAAGTGAGGAAAAAATATTGAGGATGAGGTATGAGGTGCAGATAATGTGATGTGTAGGTGCGTTAACAGATTTTACATGCACGCAGGACGCATCAATCACAATATATCAGGTTGTGTTTGTAATTGCAGCTTGAAGCTATTCAAATACCGCTTTACTACCATATAAGGTGTTTGCAGGCCCGTATTCATTACATAGAATGTACTTTTACAGGATGATAATGTGTAATAGCAAGATATACGTGATATGGTGATATGTTATGATGCATATGCATGCTACGTTTGCGTTTGATTTACAGAGTTTGTTAGATTACTTGTAAAGTGTATACATAATCTCGGAAACGTAGCTCACAATCAGTATTCACTATTCACTAGCTCAGGAAGATTTTTAGTTTTGTTGAAAAATCTACCATATTTTTCCACTTGTAAGAAAAGAAAGAGACAACAGAGATATAAAAACAGATATACAAATGTATATCTTAAGATATGTAAATTGTAAATTGTCTTACTTGCTCACAGTTATACAATGACTATAAAGTCCTATATATATATTCCTTTGTCAATGACAGTGATATGAAAGCTGATAATTGATATGCTCTAAGATTACTTCTTTTCCTTTTCACCAATATATTCAATACTCCATCATAGACTCATAGTGCTATATAGTCTTAGTACCAAAAGTCATAAAGCTGGAAAACAATTTATCATCTGGGGCATTATGGCTATTGATGACGATAGCCCATGCATGTGTCTCTAATCTTCGTAAGATAAAAACATTTTCTTATAGGCAATGAAATTTCTTTAGTTGTCCGTTTAGAACAGGATTGGGAGGACGTTTTTTGCCTATGAAAAACTTCCGGTATTGATATCCTAATCTCCGATAATAATCATTAACATGATAATTGTGTCCGCACATGCTAAAAATTGTGAGACAAAATTGGTATTTTTCAAATTACTTCAGTGACCATTATATCATCTGGTCAGCGATAAACATCATCATGATATGATGTTCAAAGTTGCTAACCGTTTACCTACCTGTATAGCTGACGGCGATTTATGTATGCATTGCATAAGAATATATTATAAATATCATCGCATGATGTTTGTCGTTGAATTTCATCTGCAACAAGTCTAGTAAAAGAAAATAACCACTAAAACTTGTACTTAATATGACCAGTCTTTCGATAAACATGATTTTGTACGGGCAACGGATGGATGTTGATGTTTTTGTTTATATTTTATTAAATTACTGTTTACAAGGTTTGTAACTTTCGTGATCCAGTATGAAAGTTTGATGATAGACTTATGCATTAGCTTTCATTGTTACTTCCTTTTTTGGTGGTGGTGGTGGTTTGTTTTCAGTTTCAATGCGATTGTAAATACAAATGTCTTACCTAAAAGCCTAAGCCGGCTAGCATAGCAGCCATTGCAATGTGACCTTCACCACCAAGTAGCAATAGTAGTTATGTCATGTGAGCAGTCATGAGTAATCCAAATGAACATGCTCATACAAAAACAGAAATGCCGTATTGCTACAAAACCACAAAATCCTCAATGGAAACTCAAATACATTTCATGTACACACGGGAAGGTCTAAAAGTAAGCTATACATTTATTAGGACTAGAAAACTATGAAGTTGGCGACTATTATAATGACACTTAATTGATTAGCATCTAGTACGAAACTTCAAACATCAACAGGTAAATATGATGCTTAGATCATATATTGTGAAACAAGTAACATGGTGAGTTAATTACATGCTTCGATCATGTTATCAAAATATCATGCTAATCTAACCGGTCAAATTTGGTTATAAAATTTTAAGATGCGCAACTTGCTATGCACCTGCTGCTCTGCTGCAGATTCACCGAATAACAAGTCCCCATGTAAAAGTACAATATTATAGTGTAGTACTTCCTTTACAGCTAGAAACTTACAATAATTATTATGTTAGTGTATTTTTTATTAAATTATTCCTACCAAGCCGTCTCGTTCCAGTGGTACCACCGTCTCCCGTCACCGTATTTTTTAGCAATACATTTATTATACACGAGTAACGAGTACACAACCACTTCCCTTCCGAGAATCAACTCAACTACATAGATGTGTTTGATGAATTGGTTGCAAACTGGAGTGGAGTGGAGTATAAAACCTAGTTTTGACTTTCCTCTTGATTTTTGGGGTTGTTGTTGTTGAACGTGTATCCTAAGCCTGCCTCGAATGGCGATTATTATGCTTCAACATGTTTTATGGTTAGAATGAATGCAATTGAGTGCATATAATTAGCAAGGTGCATCCGATGCATCGCACCGGTGTACGTGCAGTGCATGATGTATGAATGCAGGATTTTTGCTTATGAATATGAAACAGCAATAATTTTGAAGTAATAGTTATGATGCATCGAATCCTATTTGATCGGCCGGTTTGGATTTTGAAAATTTCCTGGAAACGTTTCATACTAATCGTATGGGGTATTTTTTCGATAATCAACCCTAGAATGCAGTCAGGATGAAAGTAAGGTATGTACAAAGTGTATAAGCAGAAGAGAAGTTAGGCAGACCTATTTTGGACTTGCATTTTGCATTTTCCTGCATGCAGTAATGGAAAATCGGCCAAGAAACAATCTAGTATGATATAAATATTTTAGACTTGCACCTAATTCAGGAGTGGAGTTGAAATAAACATGAAACAAAAAACGAATACTGGAAAGAGTTAGTTCAAATGCAATTTTAATGTTAATTTCAAAACACAATGATTATCAACCTAAAAAAATAAGATAAAAGTACTGTTTTTCAAACTCTAATTACCTAATTCATGATAAAAAATGCAACCTAAAGCTTGCATTGTAAGTGTTGCTTAAATCTTTCTACATTGTCAAGTTGGATGCACACGAGTGCAATTTTTCCATATAAAATGCATACAAATGAATGTGAATCACATTAGTTCTTTACATAACTTTTAATTCTGTTAAGAGGAAAACTGTGATGTCACAAGTTCTGCGTTCATTTGTAATGGAATCATGAAGATAGGCACTTCCCGTTTTCATTGACAAGTATCCACAGATTCACACTTAAGCCAGTGAGCTTCGCAATAGAGATTTCGTAAAGGATATGATTTCGCTGTACTTTTTTCCTCTAGAACTTTGAGCTATATGAATTTATATATTAAAAGTTCTCATCCTCATGCAGTAAAATGTAATCTTCACTTCATGATGAATCATAACTACTTTGCATGTTGTATAAATAAATGAATGATGTGTATGCGTCATGAATCATTCATTTTTCTGCATTACGTATGTATGATGCAAAAATGATTATTACTAGGTTCCGTTTCGTTAGCTCATTTTAGCGGAAATTAATTTATTGAATTGAACAAGATTTTCTGTAAGCGGTCATCTTTTTTCGCATTCCCATACGCACGACTTTGGAAAATATAGTATTTAATTTCTTATTTTGACCTATTGAATATTCATAGAAAGCTGTTGCATTGATATGCAACTGCATAATCTCCCCTTCTTTCTCAGAGACTGTGGGCTTCAAGGAGTTCCGTTTTAGGTCCGATTTTAATCCTATCGAATAAAAATACCCAACTATTACAACCACTTGAGTAACATACTACCAAACATAAGAATGCATAAAATGCAGGTTTACCGAGTAAAATTTTTGGTACGCCCCGGCAATGCCGCTTCAATTCAGGAAGCCATTTTCGAGCCACGTTATGAAATGATGCTTGATCATCAACAGAGTAGCACAGAAGAATCACATCAGTCTAACCGTTCAAAACCATAATATACTAATTATCAATAAATCTATAATATTTCACTACCCATAAGCTCACTGATGCAAGCTAAGGAAATCAAATATTGAGAGCAAACAAACCTCGGGGTACGCATGACATCTCAACTTTTTCATTTCTTCTCCACCCGGCGTGTCCCAAATTGTTACTTCATATTCAATTCCATCAACTTCTACCTGCTTAACCTGACTATCAAATCTATAAATTTAAACAGTAAAGAAACAAAGTTACATTCATTCTAAGACACCACGACGCCATGGACCTATCATTCACTTAAATTGTTATCATTAGTAAAAATAATAATATAGGCACCAAGTACTTACAATGAAGACTCTCGGTCTTTTGATGGAGACTTTTCATTGATTAGATAAGATACGAACCATGACTTTCCAACACTTTTGTCACCCACCACCACAACTTTGATAAACGGATCAAAATCTGCCATATTGTAAGTAAGTTTTAAAGAATCACAAGCTACTCAGTTGTTTCTTCAACTCTTTCTTGTTCACGTTTTCAAGGTCTCTCACTTTATATTATGTTGTATATTGCATACTCAGTTGAAAACTTGTTGGCACTTTTTAATTACACCCACACATTACTCTCAATTATGCAAGCCTTGACCACTTCTATTTCTGGAGTGTCAGTCAGAAACGAGAGGAAACTGAATTGAATGTACACAAGAAAAATCAGAGATATCTCCTGACTTCATCACAGTTCACAGTCGTTAAATCTGTGGGATGCCTACTTGTATTTTGCAAGTAGAAACTCCAGCAACGCAGAATACATGATGCTGAAGAAATTTTGAGTTTTGTGGCTGTGTATATAATAGTAGGATTCCACGATTACATTTTTACCGCAGCGTCAGGAAAATTGCAGCTATTCCGTCAAATGTTGAATGTTCAAACCCTCTCACCCTAGTTGAACGAATTTCACAATGCTGAATATTATCTATATCACTATGATATTAATATAATTGTCAGTGAATGAACTATCTATCATACTTATTGTTTTGTATTTACCAGTTCAATTTTTCCAAATGAAAAAAAAACCAGAGACCTAAAAGTGTTTGCACTCAACAATACCCGAACCTCATTTCAGAAATAATGAAAAAATGGTAATGTGCAGAATATAATATTCTTTTATCCCTCAATATCCTCTTCCATGTGATGGTTTATTATGCAAAAACCTCTGTAGTTGGTGAATTTACGAGGATAATCTGACATCATCATTATAAAGGATTTATATCCTTTGAAAAAAGTGAGCTATATAATGGGTAGTGCAGTGGTAGTAGTGTTACTTGCTACATTTTTTTGAGTTCTCATATCATTGAGAAAATTTCCTGTCAGACTCCTGCATGGCTTGTTCCCAAAGCGTGTAAAATAAAATGAAGAATATAGCATAAAAGCATTGCATGGTATTTCCCTTTTATGTAAATCAAAGCGTTTAAGAAAATGAGAAGCATATATAAGTAAGTATAAGTACATATATGGAATAACATAGCTCAAAAGAGGATACTACTTTTGCTATTGTTGGTTTAATGTCACCATTTTGAGCTCATTCTCTGTTAAAAAAAAATTTCATCTTAAGCTTCTTGCACAACATAGATCCTAACAACTTCATCAACCTCAGTGAGCAGCAGCCGTCAATAACTCATTCTTTCTGTATGCATTTTAAAACAAGTTCAAGTTGAAACAAAGGAAGGAAGTTTGTGTGTGTACGCAAGGAAGTTTAAGGTGTGCAGGCAGGAGACCATCATCACAGTCATTATACCATCAGTTTTAATTTTTTATTACAAACAACCGGTACAATCGGGTGGTGTCAAGAATAATTATAAACTATAGTATTGTTTGCATTTGCATGCAATTAGTTTTTTTAGAATACAATATTTAGTCCTCCACTGTTGACTGTGTAAACGAAATACAAAGACACGGCGCATATATTTTTTTAATTCATATTTTTGCAGCAAAACTATGAATTACCCTTATTTAAATGAAATGTCAATTTAGGGCAAATATACTTTAGGAGCATAGGGTGTTAGGTTGATTCCTAATTTCAATTGATCTCATTCCTTTTTTTAAAAAAAAAACACAATTCTTCGTTTTTGTTTGCATATTGAAACAATTTACAATTTTATTCATATTCCTTATAAAATCCTATCATTGTCATTCCCATCTGAATTACGAAATTCCAAATATGATATGTTATGTTGCATGTGTATGCAATATTTGCTTCGAATCCTACATCATTTACATAAATTGCAGGGAATTACAGAAGTTATGATTATATACTCATAATAATAACGTATTTTTCATTGAGATGCGGATTATAGCAACAAGAATGCAACGCCTTTCGTCAAAGGCACTCTCAAGTCCAGATGAAGGTCTTATTTTCAAAGCGAGGATGAACCTAACTGACATACACGATAATAAGTGTTTCTGACTTGAATTGGTGGAGGTTTTTCTCATTTTCTCAAGTTAAGGTTATGGTACGTGCTTAGATTAAAAAGTCTTTCATGAAGATATTATTATGCAGCCAGTTGACTTTTTGACTCACCTCACCCATAAGACACACGGTATTTATCAACTGTAATTTCAGCTGTGTGAACTATAGTACATTTTGCCATACTATATCAATATAGATAGATATTATGCGTTTTTCCTTTGACGTTTTTCAAGTTCATGTTTCATGGGATGGGATAACCAGTTTTACATGCACTATATATGCACTGAACTCATATCAAAACAATGAGTTGTCAATTTACTCAAAATACTTAGTACTACTATAACGTGCAATACGTCAATTCTAACAGATAAATTTAGAAGAAGAATTGACATCTGGGAAATCGGAGCAGAACAATCATCTGATGCATACATACACACACCCTTCAAGGAAGTGGCACGTAAAAACTCGGATTATTAGAAATCGGGCCAAATTTTTGTGAAAGTAAGGACTCGTGTGTGTGATGATGATTTGTTGGCTTAACTATTTCTTCGAAAATCCATTACCCTCTATAAGCCGTCAAATCTTTAGCCTAGAACAACTTGAGAATGCTATAATTACGAAAAGGCTGCTGTTGTTGTTGGGCGTGTTTTTACAGCTTAGCTTGAACTGCTTGATGACTTACGCTGGTTTTTGCGTTCCAAGAGAAATGATTACAAATAATATTTGTTTATTTTGCAACCAATAACCAAACTCCATTTTTACGTAATTCATAATACAATAATTAAAGACAGTCTTTCTGTTGTAGTTGCGAAATTCTGCGAAACAAACAGTACCAAATACCATTTCTTACCAATACTAACAACAGCAAATGCTGACGGATTTTAAGACGAGGATTAGGAATGAGTTAATTAATTCCTAGAACATCGATCATTCAAATATGTGCTGAACTATTTCCATCGCCAGAGGATTCGGGGTTTTCACACGGAAGGCTTCGTTGCCACATCATTGGTAATAAGAAAAAGGGTCATCGTTGTCTCCATAAAATTATACGTCTGAAGGAATATCCGACCCCAAAATAAAGCTGTTGAATTGTTTTGAATTCCTATTGTAGCACTCTGAGAATTTCTCTACTAATGAATGTCGATCTTCAGGTGAAAATTATAACCCGCATCATATCACCATGATTAAAGCACGGTTCTTGCTAAGCAAAAGTTTGAGCTTGAGTTCATGGCCATTGGGATAGTACCGTAAATGCTGAATTGATTTTAGATTGAAGCGTGTAACACGTTGATTTTAGAATTATGTGATGAATTACCTTCTTGTTGATTTGGATGCAAAGTTATAGCTTGTACTAGTAGCATTAGGATATAACATTAGCTAGTAGTTGTAGTTGTAGTACCTGTTGCTTATTCAACAAATATATTAGTCAGAAGTGGTTTGGTTTGGGAGTAGGAAACAGGTATGTGGAACTAACCCTTTCACCAATCATACACCATAAGACTATCATCACTAGCTGGCAGGTAAAAATGCTGACGCACGCCTTGATGAAACTGAAGACTACTACTGTTAATACTATCTTTACTTGCTTACTACTCTCGAAATTTGTGGTAGTAGAATTAATCTGTAATCATCTTGCACTAATAAATAATATAGAGATGCTTATGCACAGCCCAACCGTGAACATACATATATAGTTTTATAGCCTAGGGACAACAGATGAGTTGCATTGTGAATTGTGAAACAGAAGCTAAAGTACACGGTCAACAACACTTAAAACGTGCAAGAGTAGTGACCCATCATATCATCATGATGATCTTGTAGGTACATATGCAAATCAAAATCAAACCCTAAGTCTTCATTAGTGCATATTGCTGCAAGGAGACGTGACCTATTGTAACGACTTGAGTGTGTAACTTTGAATTGATTACGTCAATATAACGTAAAGTAAAAAGGCACGTGTTACCAAGAAAAACTGTAAAGGTAGTAGTAGTAGTTGTAAATGATGATCCTGTCTAAACAAAGCTTGCTAATGATATACCGATGTCTACCTGAGGTGCTACGAGCACTAACCTGTAAGTTCAAAATCTGAACGGTTTTTGGAATTTCTTTATAAGGTTGATCACTCTACGTTGTTGTACATACGGGTAAGTGAAGCTATCCAAATGTATCCACAATTATCCATTGCACAAGTCAAAGTGGACCCAACAACCTAAGGGATCGACTAAAATAAGCAAGTTTGAACCATTGAGTTAGAAGTTTGATGCCTTTTTTCGTAGTTATAAACTTCTCTTACATTTCGTCCGTACAAATTTGCATTTTCAGGCATTATCTTTTACATAAAAGTTATTTTAGTTTCGAATATAATACATATTAATTTATGCTGAATTTGACTAAAGTTTCTTCTCTGGTTAAGGGTGTTTTACATCATAAAAACATTATTTAACGTTCATATAGCTACTTTTACTTATATTTAATAAGATGTGAATTATGACGGCCATGAATTTGTTCGATTTTATTCTACAAGCATTGCTTAATTAGACAAATATCTACCTCTTAAACGCATTGATGAAAGGCTGAATGAACAGCTACTAAACAAGGATATAATGGAGTTTTGTGCATATTAACTCATTATCTTATACCAACACCTGTCCTGAGTTCAATATGAATGAATAGGTCCATAACACGTGTCATGATTCCAAACTGCCAAGTAAAAAGGAAACCAAGAAGATTTTCGACAATGCATGTCAATGATTCCCTGCATGAAAACTGTAATGTATGCACATTATAGGTTCCAGTATGTCTGTATCCAATTAGTTCTTAGATTGTTCATGTAGACGTTTTTCATTAGTTTCAGTCTCCAGTCCAATAGAGTCACTTAATGCTTATTAGCATAGTATGTTTATTTATGCCTACGTGACTAGAGCCATGTATTCTCGATGTAGAAGCTCTAGTCTACCTAGCTGTCCTTGTAGGAGGAGAGCCATTCTCAACTCTACCTTTCTTGTAGCAATACCTATTTCCACATTTCTAAAGTCTCTATTACGCGTGTGTTAATAAATCCTAATTTCTGTAAGTCATATCTGAAAACTCATGCTGTTCCTGCATTCGTTATTATATGCATATATGACATTTCTGGCGAAGACTGTAAAAGTTTTACTTGAAATTGTGGAAAATTTCTGATTTTCTTGACGTTCCTTATTATAATTGTTAATTGATCTACGCCGTCCGGTTCAGACGGTTATTACGCATTAAAGAGGGTTGATTATCAATTGTATTTGGAACCCGTTGTTAAGTGGAAATCAGCACCCGTTTTACCAGTAGTTGCATCAAGCAGTGTCCAGTCTGAAGATGTCAACCATAGGCAACTTGAAGCCGTTCGATTCATCAGTTGACGATATTGAAGTCTGGATTAGAGCCTTCAATTCGTATCTTTTAGCCAATGACGTCGACAAAGCCCAAGAAGATAAGAAATGCGTCGCCATCCTCTTATCAACCATAGGTCTTACAGTGGTGGATGATCTATCGTCTCTAGTATCTCCTGAAGTCCCTGAAGACAAACCCCTGGCTGACGTGATCAAAGCGCTAATGGACCACTACAAACCAGCTCCAAAAGCCCTAGCGGAAAGGTTTCGTTTTATGAGTCGTAAGCAACAAGAAGGAGAGTCCGTTAATCATTTTTTGGTTGATTTGCGTAAACTTGCCACAACATGTAAGTTCATGAAAGAGTTAGACATTCGTTTACGTGATCAGTTTGTTTTTGGCTTGCGCAATGAGAAAGCACAAAGGATGCTTTTCACAAAGCCTGATAATGTGAAGCTCGACGAAGTAGTTACAGCTGCCATTGCTCAGGAGCTTTCTGAACAAAGTCTCGCAATCGTGAGAGGAACCACCTCCAACAATAGTAAGAAGCAGGAAGACCAAGTCAACAAAGTCAAGCAACCAAAAAAGAAGAAGGGGAATAATAAATCTCAACAGCAAGGGGGAGGTAATTCAAGTAATGATACTCCTAAGTCATGCAAGAACTGTGGTTCAAAGCAGCACACCAAAGCTCGAGATTGTCCTCATAAAGAAGTCGTGTGTTATAATTGCAATGGTAAAGGCCATTTTGCAAAGCATTGCCAGTCAAACAAAAGTCCCAAGACACCCCAAGGCAAAAATTCAGCACCACCAACTACCAAAGTTGTTGACATCAGGACTGCTGATGTTCATTCATCAAAGGGAGATCAAAAGAAGAAAATTTGGATCTCAGTTCAAATAAATGGAGTTCCTCATAACATGGAGTTAGATACCGGATGTGAAAGGAGCCTCCTTTGTGAACAGTTTTGGAAAGATGGATTGGGAGCACCGTTACTCACCAAGTCCAACCTCACTTTCCGTACATATACAAACCAGTTATTCCGTGCAAAAGGTGACATTAACTGCAAGTTACAGTATAATGAACAGATAACTGAACATGTTTTTCCAGTTACCAGTGGCTCATCACTTTTTGGCAGAGATCTATTACGTTTATTCAAAATAGATTGGTCCGCTGTTGCTTCACAATGTAATAAAGTCAGTGATAATTTGAGTTTGGATAGCTTGCTCCGTGATTTTTCTGACAGATTTGAACAACCCAGAGGGCATATCCAAAACTTCAAAGCGCGTATCATTCTAAAGGATGATGCTGTTCCCAAGTTCATGAAGCCAAGACCAATTCCTTATGCTATTCAAAAGAAAGTTGATGACGAGCTGGACCTCATGGAGCAATCTGGAGTGATTGAAAAGATCGACCACAGTGAGTGGGCTTCACCATTGGTTGTTGTTCCAAAACCAAATGGGCGTGTTCGGATAACAGGAGATTTCAAGAATACTGTCAACTCCCAACTCCACATCACCCAGTACCCACTGCAAAGTCCAGACCGCTTATTCCATGAAGTTAATGGTTGTACCAAGTTTTCCAAACTGGATGGCCAGAATGCTTACCACCAGATGGAAGTTGAAGAAAATTGTAAGAAATTCTTGGTAATCAACACTCACCGTGGCTTGTACCGCTACAACGTTCTTCCCCAAGGAATCGCATCCTCACCTGCAATATTCCAGGAATTTGCTGACAAAATGCTGCACGAAATAAAACAGTCAGGTTCGTATATTGATGATGGTTTATGTGGTGGTAAATCAGATCAAGAACATTTGCAAACATTGAAGTTAATATTATCGCGTATGCGAGAGTATAACTATTATCTTTCAAAAGAAAAGTGTGACTTTATGAAAGAACATGTAGAATTTCTGGGCCATATTCTATCAAAACGTGGTATTCATACCAGCCCAAGAAAGATTGAAGCAATCGAGGAAATTGCACCACCCCAGAATGTTACTGAAGTCAAGTCATTTCTCGGGTTAGTTAACTTTTACTCAAAGTTTGTGCCAAATTTTTCTGACATTTGCGAGCCTCTTTACAGACTCACACGTAGTGAAACTGAGTGGCTTTGGTCCCAAGAGTGTCAGAGTGCATTTGAGCGCGTCAAAAGTGAACTTTCAAGAAGCCCTATTCTAATCAATTTTGACCCCTCTCTACCCATTGGGATCACTTGTGATGCTTCTTCGAAAGGAGTCGGCTGTGTTTTGTTTCATCGTGTCAACGAGAACAACAAACCAATTGAGCGAGCCATCGCTTATGCATCCCGTATTTTGAGTCCAGCTGAGCAAAATTATTCTCAAATTGAAAAAGAGGGTCTGTCCATCATTTTCGCATTGAAAAAGTTCTATAAGTTTTTGTGTGGTCGTAAATTCATACTAGTTACTGACCATAAGCCTTTGCTGAGTATTTTTGGACCCAAAACCAATCTACAGTCGTATGCAGCCGCACGTTTACACAGATGGAGTGTATACATATCTCAGTTTGAGTACTCCATTGAATATCGTAAAACAGATCAACATGGAAATGCTGATGCATTATCCAGATTGCCAACAGCAAGTCAAGTTCCAGAGCATGATGATGATTCTCAAGAGGTTAACATCATTGCATCTGAAAATATGGAATCACTTCCAGTTAATGTAAAATCTTTACGTAACGCAACAGCACGTGATAAGGATCTTTCAAAAGTTATGCAGTTTATCCAAGGTTTATCATGGCCTAAAAAGTTAAAAAACGATGAAGCCGACCTCCAACCATTCTACACAAGACGAGAGGAGCTCAGCATTCACCAAGGTATCATCATGTGGGGAGTTCGAGTCGTCGTGCCCTCTTCCCTCAGATCTAAACTGCTTAGTAGTCTTCATGAAACTCATGCAGGCATCGTGCGTATGAAAGCATTAGCACGCCAGTACGTTTGGTGGCCAAAGATTGATAACGCCATTGAGTCCGTTGCTAGATCCTGTACCCAGTGTTGTTCAACAAGACCAGATCCTCCTAGCGCACCTCTTCATCCCTGGCAGTTTCCAGAGAAGCAGTGGCAACGCCTTCATGTGGATTTGGCAGGTCCGTTGTTTGGAAAAATGTTTCTCATTGTGGTTGACGCACATTCCAAGTGGCCTGAAGTTTACAACCTCAACGCCAACACCACAAGTTCCAGCGTCATATCCCATTTACGAGATAGCTTTGTCCGGTTTGGCATCCCAGAGCAGATTGTCAGTGACAATGGTCGTCAATTTGTTTCCCAAGAATTCAAAACATTTTGCAACAACAATGGGATACGCCATATCACCAGCTCAGCTTATCATCCCCGTACCAATGGAGAAGCAGAACGATTTGTTCAAACGTTCAAAAAGGCGATGAAAAATTCAAAGGCTGAATTAACTTTTCGCATCCAAAGTTTTTTGTTTCATTACAGAATCACACCTCATGCTAGTACAGGTGTTTCACCAGCCGAGTTACTCCTCCGCCGTAAACCCCGTGGTTTGATGGATTTGCTCAGACCAGACGTTAATACAACCGTAGCAGCCTCACAAGCAAGACAAGAAGCTGGCTACAACATGCGGGTCAAGTCTCGAATTTTTGAGGAAGGAGATGAAGTTTGGGTGAAAACCTTTAGCAAAGATGCAGCAAGGTGGTCATTAGGAACTATAGTCAAGCCAGCAGGGCCTGTTTCCTATGTGGTCAACGTGAGAGGAAAGCTCCACAAACGTCATGTGGATCATATTTATCAAGCCATGAAGATGATGATAAATCCAACACCAGTTCCACCTGTAGTTCCACCTCCAGTGTCCCCACCTCCACGCCGTCGCATCAAGTCAGAATCGGCATCACCAGATCGTGTATCAGATTTCACGTCTGCAACTACTCCGCCTATTCATAATGAAGTTCCAGGTGGATCTCCAGTCCCACCTACTTCTCCACCACCGGAGCCGTCTCCACCCAAGATCCGTCCCAAGCGCAACGTGCGTAAACCAGAAAGATATGGTTATGGTTCAAGTTAGAAGGGAGGAAATATGTAATGTATGCACATTATAGGTTCCAGTATGTCTGTATCCAATTAGTTCTTAGATTGTTCATGTAGACGTTTTTCATTAGTTTCAGTCTCCAGTCCAATAGAGTCACTTAATGCTTATTAGCATAGTATGTTTATTTATGCCTACGTGACTAGAGCCATGTATTCTCGATGTAGAAGCTCTAGTCTACCTAGCTGTCCTTGTAGGAGGAGAGCCATTCTCAACTCTACCTTTCTTGTAGCAATACCTATTTCCACATTTCTAAAGTCTCTATTACGCGTGTGTTAATAAATCCTAATTTCTGTAAGTCATATCTGAAAACTCATGCTGTTCCTGCATTCGTTATTATATGCATATATGACAAAAACAATAACAATTATGAATATATATGTTACGTAAAATTACACCCCATGCGTACAAATGTTTTTGTTAACATCCCTGGCCACGAAAACCTGGCCTGCACTTTCAAGAAATAAGTAACCAAAACCAGATAAAACTGGAAAAGTCAAGTTGCAAAGGTTTAAATTACATTGTCTTTAGAATTACAATTACGCACGATATGCCTTTACGAATTCATTTCTAAAAGTGTCCGTTCCCCTTACAATATTTGAGTTCACTTGATGGCAGGATAATAATAATAATTACTCATCTATCTATTTATCATGTATGCTAACCTTACATACATATTCCGGTCAGTTACACTGCACTAAAAATTCAGATGACAGCAAAAGTACGGAACCTCAATTCTCTAAGTCTCATACATATATGCCATCATCATTTAAAGTTGTCTGTCTGTAAATGTTCATTAAATTCCATACCGTTTACCCCAAATGGAATGAAAGTGTTTTTAAGGTATGATGTCAATCCTATTTTTCTGTTATTATTGTCTGCTCCTCCTATTCATACCATTTTTCAATCTTAAACTATTTAGTTTCGTGATACAAAAGCATTTGAAAGTTACAAATTGATGAAAGCTACAAGTGGGCAGGCTTTTCATTGACATGATAATCTTCATAGGGGTTGCATTACGATTTTTTAAAAGTTCAATTTCCCTGAATTGTTGAAGTTAACACGTAAAACGTACTCATTGCTGCATTATTAATAATGCACCATTACGTGCAATCGGATCGGAATTATCTAACGGTGGGTGGAGGTGGATGAGAATGGAACTTGCTTTCTTGTTTATTTCCCTCTGACAAATGAAACGGGATTTACGTTCCGGAATTCGAATAGCATGACTGCGCTCATGACTTTTGTGCCTTAAAACCTGTACCATCTTTCATGCAACCAGTGCTGCGTAGAATCTTGGATGTTATAAGTTACAACACAACTACACAACTCTTTGTTAGGGAAAATGAGGATTCCGTCGTGACATTCCTCTGAAAATGTGGATTCCTGGAGAAAGTCAAAGGGGTAAACACAAAGAAAGACTTTTTGCTTGTTTTTGTGTGTGGGTGTACAAAAGCTCACCGACCGCAAAAAGCCATGAAAATGGAGGTCTCTGTAAGCACATTTAATATTTGGTATTGGAAGTACTAGTCAGTCATCATGGAATGTCATTTAACGGTATCTTTCTAGCACGACTTTTTATGTACTTTTACTATCCTATTCTGCTGACACTTTCTGCACACTTCGAAAAATTAGCATTGTACTATGTTCATGGTGGAAGAAAAAAAGTCTGGCCTTTGTATGCTAGAGCTGTTCCCACAAAAAGAGAACACAAAACACACTACCATTACGTAAATAATAGTAAACAGGATAAAATCGGTGCGTTTAGCCGATACATGCGGGCATGATTATAGGTTAGGATATTGAAATCTAGTACACAAAAACGGGATTCATATGTAAACATGTCTTTTGACGTTTTGCCTGCTGTTAAAGATGGTAATGACTTGGAATAGCATTTTACTTGAATGCCTTTCTTGTTGAAATAAAAAAAACAAAGGACAGACACACAAAGGACGTTTCATATAGATCCCCACACTCTCTTTTCAAAACAACACAATGTACATTAAGATATATGTACACATCCACATGTCTAGCGTGGGTGTACTTCATGGCTAATTCACAAATTATTTTCTCCTCTCTGATTCTATCATTGAATGCGATGAAATGGAATTTCTCCATGTGGCGACCCGCCGCATACTTAAGGTAAATGGACGGTTTTATGGTTGAGTGTAACACATACAACATGCCATGCTAAACATACTCCCCCACACACACACACGACACAACCGACAGTTATTTAAGCTTTTCCATAACAAAAAGACCAAAGTCATTTGGTGTGATACTGGTCTCTTGAACATTTATTAATGGGAAGGGCAGCACGAATTATCAAAAGTGGAACGTGCCAGAATTACATTTACTAATGACATACCAACAACCGGTAGCTTTTTCCATCTGACTAATAAATAAAATATTTCATTGATGAAACTACGCTCGTAACATAACTCAAAATTAGGTCGACAATAAATGTACATAAAAAATTTACTGGAGAACTTCTTTCCTTCATTTCTAGCATTCAAAACAACACGTTACCTTCATGCCATGCCTTCATTCATACATTCATAATTTATGTATAGCAGGTTTTATGTACTACTGCCAATTCTACCATCAACTACGTTACATCTACATCAAATTAATATTCACAGGCTTGATGATACGATACGATACGAACCAGTGTCAACTCTCAGGGACTTTTTATTATTTTTGTTTACAAGGCAAACTAATTTACTAACTGTGAATATTAATTTTACTCATATACATACAACTACAATGTACGGATGACGGATAGAGAGCGTGATAAGCACTTTTTTTTGGAATAAAGACTAATCATGTATGAGCCTAACCGAATCGCCCACTTGTATAAAGTTATTCCAACCTAAGTTGGAATGATTATTGTTATTGTTGTTAGTTATTATTATTATTCATTACGACTTGGCTCCCAATAATACAAAGAGAGAGAGTCCTTACTGCGCTTAACAGGGTAAAAACTATGTAACGTACAAAGAAATGGAAAGGACGCGGATGATGCATAAATATGTGAATGAATAGTACTCATGCACACAAAAAGGAATGTTTTATTTTGTTGTTTTGTATATAATATGTATATGCAACGATCCAAGCTTATGGAGCATCTTCAACTTACTTTACTTACTCGCTCTTTGCGTTTCCTTTTTATGTATTCCCTTCCTTTTCTCTCTCTCTCTCTCTCTCTTACTTTTTTGGTTGCCTTTCGCAAAAAGCAAGTCAAGTTTGCCCAGCACTAGACTAGGATCTTCTTGATGTGACAGGCATGGTTCTAGTTCAGTCGCTTAAATGCTCTCATCCAGGAAGGTTCATTATCTGACACACAATATAAACCAAACCAGCAACCAACCTGAATAGTAAACGTTTTGCCACTGACTACTTTCTACATAGAAAACAAAAACACCGACAAGGCAACGCAACGCTTTGGTGTTCTGAACAAAACGAGAAGTTGTTCCGGTGCGTTTTAATAAACCATTCCCCTTTAATGGGTTCATCAACAGATTAAAACAAATCAAAAGGATACTAATTATTGATTATAATTACTAATCCAGAGTAAAATGTCAAATTAGTTTTGAAACATTTTTTTGAAATTTCCAGTCATTGTCAATTTTAATTGTCATTCAGTGCAACAAAAAATAGTTATTATATTCAGCATAACGATAACTGCCAATTGAAGTTACTTACATTATTCGACTTGAAGATGTCAATGGGATTGAATTTAGTGCAACTTTTTATTTTTCTCACCTTACACAACTTATGTTCCGCTCAAGGTAAGAAAATTTATAGTTAATTCATAATAATTATAATTATCACATACACAAGCAGTAGTTTGCAAGAAAAAACTGGTTTCATTAATAAAAACGCAAGCTACTGCGATTAAGTAAGTACGTTTGACATTCAAATTTAATACAATCAACATACAATCTTGGATGAAGAACATTTGCATATCCATATCAAATACCAACGAAATGCTGTTGATTATGTTTTGACTGGAGTGTAACTGTAAACATGAATAAACAACCACATGAAGTAGCTAAGTCGATCGTTAAACAACGTGGTTAATAGATGAGTGTATTATAATGTTAGCAAGCGAGGTGAACAAGTTAGGAAGATCATAAGTCTGCAACTCATCGCGAAAAGAAAAGCCACAATGCAGTGCAATGAGACGGTACGAGGTCGGTGCTGGACATTGACAAGTTACCCCATTATTGCCGACATATAAATATAACGCATTTATCATTTTTTGCATTTGGCATGTATTTACAATACATTGACCTACACTTAACTTGTAATAAACTTGCGAAGGAATGAGGAAAGGTTTACTTTAACAAAGTCCTTTCATTTTAACTCTCTCATACACATACGCACTGTCTCATTATTATTCGCATCTGGGTATTACAATTTTGTAGTCCACCCACACTTCCATCTTTACACAATATTTAACGTAGAGGAAGTTTGTTTCTTCAACTTTATGATTTAGTTGCAATAGCATGATTGAAATTAGAAGGTTATTACTAGCCAAATCAAAATGGCTAGTTTTTGGGGGCAAATGTATCATCTAAAAATCAGAGCCTTGCATTTTGACTTGTAGTTATTCTATGAAAATCCTGTAAATCTGGGAATTGTTTGAAGAAAAACTGACAAAAATTAAAATCATAGAAATTTCAGACAGTTTTTTTTCTCAAACTGCTACTGGTCATCAACCGCTTTTAACAATGTTGAATGTATCGGATGGATGACAAATCCATCTGAATCTGAGAAATCATCAGATACTCTCATACGTCTGAGATGGGTGAAAACCTAACAAACTAAAGTAAAGAAATCTTAATAATAATTGGCTACTTCTGACATGACGATAGCAAGTGCAAGCAAGCATATAAAAATAGGAGCTACGCAGCATCAGCGTTGTCAGTTTATATCATCATCGGCCAACTAGTGAAAGCGACCAGTAAAATTATTTGTATACATGCGATTAACCATGAACAAATCTTCATCTGTTCATGTTCATGTTCTTATACACTATACACACATCCAAAGATATTGTGATGAAAAAAAGGGAGACAAGGTGCATCATGCATGATTACCAAACTATGTGTGTGGAGTAGAGGTTTTTAAAACTGCAGTAAGCAAACAAACGCGTAACGTTGAACGTGATACTTTGAACGGAAGAGCATAACAAGAAGAAGACAGCTAGGAAGCGGAAGGACTAGGACTGTTCTCTTCGTAGTAGTGATTCCGTTGTCATGTCTTGGCACACAATCGCTTCTTCTACTACGAAAAGTCGTCGTAGTACGAGTCAACTGCAACTTACTACAACCACAACCATTATCTCTGTAACGGTTACTACTGTAGTAACACGGCTACTACGAGTACTACTAGAACAAAAATGATAGTAAAAGTTGTAAAGTGATATGATACAACGATTTGATAATGTATACTTGTCTACATTACGTAGTTTACGAGGACGATGACGATTACGTAACTGCTTGTATTAAACTCAATCTAAGGAAAAACTTTCCTGTAATTGCTGCTCAGCCCGGATCGGAATCATAAGATGACATTGACTGTTTCTGGCGTAACATTTATATATGTACATGTACTTACGTACATTCTCAAATGTGTACTTTTTACAAACTCTAGCGATTGTAACAAAAGCTATTCTTTTTGTGACTGTTGACTGATATTCTAATATGACATAATATGATGTGATATGATGGTATTTATGTATGCATGTATGTATGTATGTATGAACGGAAGACGTTTCAAAAGCAGTCAGTTTTACATGTTTTCCCTCAAAATGTAGTGATTCTCTAAGCATTTTGCTAGTAACTTTACCAGTGTGTTGTAGCATCATCATGTTAAACGTACTTCTTTTCTTATCCAAAATGTTCCTTCACATCTCTTTTCTTTGTGCCAAAGTACCCAATAAATATTTTAGATCTGCTTCTCCACATTGCATTGTAGAAATGGTTTATAGTCAACTGCCCATAGTGCCCATAGAGAAAATGACTATCTTCTTCTTGCAACCTTTCATTTCATGCAAACAATACTTTTTCGTATCAAGTAGTCACATTTTTTATGTATATGTATGCATATATCTATCTACCAGACACATCATTCAGTATGAAATGCAGTTATACTATATACCTACCTTGACCAGCAGCAACCTCGATTGCATTTTCAAACAGTAATAATTATGACTGTGAGCAGTAAGTTGCTGACAACTTGATCAAATCGGATCTGGGCCAAATAAAGTTACTTTTAATCGTTTTATATAACTTATGGTCCTAATTTTGTATCTAGTCTGGACCACTGGAGTTATGTTCTTGTCTGGTCAGAGGTGAAGTTATGCTATTCTGCTGAATATGAATAAGAATACAGGAATAAGGCATATACACTGCTTTATCCACTTTTCAAATTATCTACAACAACTCTCACCTTTCATCCCAATCGAAATTTTCATTAAGGCAAATAGAAATGTGCATACATGGGAATTTTTCGTTAAGTAATAAGTGCTTATCAGAGGGGTGATGTGGGTCAAGACAGGACAGGATGCAGTTTGGTTTATCATCCAATTATTATCTTCTCTTTGGGCCCAGTTTCAATTGTTCACATAAAATAGTTTTTGTAACTATTTGGGAACATAAGCAAATTATAAAAGTAGTGTGTACGCAGACCATCCAAACCAAACCAACGTAGTTTGAATGGTTAATATACGGGCAGAGAAAGAGTATTTCTTTCATCTTTAATGTCAAACAGTAGAATTGAGTATATGGATAGATAGATAGATATCCAATTGTAAGTGCGGACATGGGAAATTTCAAGCCAAGAAGGGGAAGACAGATGAAGATCCAAATGTTTATAAAGTTTTGTACAGAGAGCTACAAATGAACGTAAATAGTAAAAAGTGCAAGGTAAGGATAATTTGCTCTTAGACACTGTAATTGCATGGATAATTTATCCTTGGTACTATATTTCTCATGGTATGGTGGTAGTAGTCGAGTCTTATCCCTGTGATAACAACTCGAGTTTTTTTTAGATATATTTGAGTCGCAGATGCAGATCCTCCAGCAACTAATAAAGCAAATAGTTTTGACTGGTTGGTGGTTTATATTTTATCAGATTAGCTAAAATGGCATTAGTTACGGATCGGTTTACTCACTAGCTTCCTTGGGAAGTAGTCAATGTCTTTTTATAGAGTCCGAAACAGAGAATGTCTTTATGCCATCTTTACTCATCGGGTACAAATCTTCAGAAATACAGATAAGACGCTGAAACATGTATGGAGGAAATTTAAGTTGAGTCTAGGCTTATGTAATTCTTATATTCATATGTGTTTCTTATAATAAAAGCATCGCTCAACATATATTTCTGCCATAAAGAAAGAGAGATATTTAGGATGGCAGTGTTTTGTGTTTTGGGGGAACTGTTTGTACCAGTATCAAACATATATAACTTTGAATGTAATCTTGTGTACATTCATACAAACTAAAAATATTAAGATATGATGACATATAAGAGGTTCTCCAAGTATGGACAAAGCTGCCACTGAGTTCATGTCATCTACATCACTTTCGCTCCAATCCTTGTGATACAACTTCCTGTGCTGAATTTATTTGCTAGTAAAAACTTGGACAATTCTTTTTTTGGTTGAAATGATCTTTTAGCTTGGAAATTCCAGTTTACTACATTTCAGTTACATGTTTTTCTGTAGCTGGGGAGGACCAGCTCACTTGGAAGTTATCTCTCCAGAAAATGGGAAGCTATCGATGAAGGGCTAGACTCATTTCTCAAAGACCAACATAATTTTTCTGTCTGAGAATGCTGAATTTTTAGTAGAAGAATTTCCTGTACTTCTTTTTATGTTAAAAGCTGCAGTCGTCCTCTCACAAGTTTTTTAACATCACACTGTATCATTCTCTATAAGCTCTTGTCCATATCGTCTAGTATAAATATCCATACACACGTACGCATTTTCAAAAGCGTTCCTGAAAATGCAGCGTTACTTGCATATTTTTTTTTATTTAGGTAGCTTCGGAGCTTTTAAGGTGAAGAAGACAGGAATATAAATATTTTCATAAATATATACTTATAAATTTCTTGAAGATTTTCAGACGATCCATAACGGTAAAAAATCAAAGGAAGTTGTGCTACATAAAAGCATTTCTATTAGCGTTTTCATAATCTTCAGTTTGAAGTGTGATTAAATCAAAGAAATTATTGGAAAACTCATTTCATCAACTAGCAGGAACGAATCGTACAATAAATTCAGCATAACATGCATAATGATGAAATAATTTTTAACACAAGAAACCTTCCTGGGTGTAATTAAAAAATTAGAGAATTTAGACTCCGTCACAAGACCATGATCATGAGATTCGATGCTTTTATTTCACGTGAAGAGGAAGTGTCGTCTAGTCGTCTTTGACGCAGTGTTCTTATGTAAGCAACTGTTCTTTTTGTTACAAATAATTTTAGTTTTAGTCCCAAAACTATCATATTCTAGTTTCTTGGAATAATTTATTCTGCAATTTGATAACAATATGGCAGCTTTCTATTAAATGTATCAGTAATCAAATTTAGTAGTAAATTCGTTATTTTACATAATGGTAAATTTTTATATGCAACGGAGCTAACAACATTTCCGCAAGTATTTTTTTACTTAACATTTGCTGGGTTGTCCGTGTGCTTTCATCATGTAGTGTACGAATGAATTAATCACAATAGACAAAAACTTTAACCTACCTTATTAACCTGCGATCGCAGATCAAAAGCAGGTTTTTTAGAATGGATCATAGTCTGTCTGTCCGTCTGTCCGTCTGTTCGCACGATAACTTTTACACCGTTGAAGATTTTCAAAAATTCTTTTTGCTAAACGACACCTTAGGTCAAGACCTTGACTGAGTTCGAAGATGAGCAAAATCGGTCAATGGCAACTGGGTCAAAGGTCAACGTCAAATATTTTTAATAGCAAAACATGGGTTATGATACATCAAAATGATGCTATTTCTCGAGAAAAACTCAACCATGCTATTATCAAGATTCAGCAATGACCCCAGCGTGACCTATAAGCGTTTAAAGGTCAATTTTTTAAAAATTTTCTCAATAGCAGCCGCAATGATAAAAAATTTCAAATCTTTTTTAAACCAATGAACTTCTCAGACACAGCTTATGTTTACTTCATTCAGCGTATATGCTAGATCGCAGGTTCCTATATATTCTGCCAGTTGTCAGGTTTATAGTTTTTGTCCTTGGACGCCTTCCCAACACTATACTTTAGCAAAGTTGGGGAGGGGGAGCATGATTAGCAGTTTATGGGACGTGTTACCCTTTTAGCAGAAAAGTCAAAGGTTCATTCTATTCCTTGAAGACCGAATTAAGAAGTTTTCTAAAATTACCCAAACTTTAAAGAAGCCTCCCACACACAAATTTGTACAAATTCAATTGAAAGTTTTCGCATTACAGGGGTAGAACAGGATGGAATCCTTTAGGAGGAGAAATTTGGGCAAGTGGTGAGTGGTAGTAGTAGTAGTATCAAAGGGGGAAAGAGTTGCAATGCAATAATTGAAGTTTGAATGGAGATAACATGCAGTGACAAGGAGTAGTAGTAGTAGTAGTAAGCAAGCAAGCACATATTTTTTGTATACTTTTTTTTTGAGTTGTTTCATGGGCTACTACTGTTGTTGATGCTCCAGAAGCAAAGTTGCAGACAATGAAGGTACATACATGAGAGCATATGTATATATAGAGACATGTTTTATCGTACAACTATTATTGAACTGTTTGTTTTCTTCCCATATAAAAGTTAAGCCACATTGAACATGCAACTTCAACGCAAAACTCTCACTGTGTTCACGGATCACGAACAGAAATTGAGATAAGAATAAATGTAGGAGAATGGAAACACTTTTTGAGCATGCAAGATGAAGATGGTTTATATAGAAAAGGAACAAAATTTCAAAGCTGTTTGCCAGTACGTTATGGATAGTGATTATAAATAACTTTCTCTTAATTATATTATGTGATACACGCTCAAAAACCTCAATAAATTTTGAACAAAACTTGGCTTCTCAACAACAAACGGGGAGAGAGATAGAGGTCCTCATCCAAACTCCTTTTGCAAAAGTGATGATTTCGATATTTGTTTTTGTTGTATTATGTGTCTCTTTGCCCACTATCATAGTATTATCCCTCGCCGTATTTTCCATTTATACTAATTGTAATAATAATTGTACTTGTACTCTGGAAGTTGAGTTAATAGTTTCCACAAACAAAAAGGGAGTAAGTGCACAAGAGACAAGAAGTGCACACACACACACTGCTATTGCACAATGATAAATCATCAGGAAGAATATTAATATCACAATGAATGTTTTTGGAGAGGATTTAGAGTTACAAAAATTGACTAGAGAAAATACAGCCATGATAATTACTTTCTTTCACAACTCCATGCTCAAAACTCTTTGAATTTGAGTTGTGTTGGGGGATATGATTTCATTCATAAAATGCAGTTGGGAAATGTGCCAAGCTGGAAAGCTAAGACAATGAGTGTAGTCATATATACTTAGTACTAGCCTAGCCTAGCAGCACTCATCTTGTTCAGCTAACGTCGTTATTGTGTTCATATGAAAAAAGTTCTTTGTCACTTGTTTTTTTGGTAACGGGTAACTTACACACACTCCACGGATGCAGTTTAAATCATCTGTGATGAAATAATAATGTTTGAGAGCTGCAAAAGCGTCAGGGGAGACATCCAATAGTTTTCCGTTGCTCAAACCAAACTTTTTGGTTTCAGAGTTTCGTCTGGAAAGCAAATGAATACGAAATTTTAACATCATTAATTCAACAAAGTTAAACAAGGCTCGAATGGGAAGCAAGTACATTTCGTGTCGTAGAGTGGACCCCGTAACCTCACCATACGCACGGGGTTTCCAATTTACCGTTTCTTGGCTGAGACATTCGTTTATTTCTTAGCTGTCTTATCATTCATCTTGTCATGGGTTCATATAATGATTTGTTATAAAATTTTGCTCATGCGTTCTTTCTTAATGTACCCATTTCATGTGGTTGACTTGAAGAGATCATGGAATTGAATAATATTTGTAACGGATTTTAACAGGTTTTTTCAAAGCTTTAGTGTATGAGGTTTCTTGTGGAAATATGAGTGCCAAAATTTTGAAACAAATACATTTTAAACAAAGTACACAAAAATGATTAGTAAAGAATTAATAGTTGATACATTTGTTGATGATTCAATCAGCAAATTTTGCTGCATGATTAGGAAGATGGCTAGCGTTTAGGATTATTCATAACGTAGCACAGTGTACAGAACAGAAAATAGTTGTTAGTAGTATTTTCATTGATTTTTTTTTGGATAAGTCAACAAATCAAGTCGGATTGAAAATTTTCAAAGGAAAGTTTATCTTTTGACCATGTGTGTGTGGGATATTAAGGAAAGTCGTTCCGCATTCTCTGAATGAATGATGCCGCATGATGGTCACTCAGTTGCTTGTTATGGTTCACTGGTAAAAGCCAATATTATTACTCATCCTCTCCACCACCAAACCAATGTAGCCGAGTTGCACACCATGATTAATGAAACTATGATGTAATCCTATATAGTTAGCCTTGAACTACATGTCATGCACTTACTTATTATGCAGAAAAACTGTTTTTATACAAGCAATGCAAATAAATGTTAATACAGCTTTAGCTTCTGCAATTCTGCATCTCTCAATACACAGCATGTAACGTGAAGGCAAGTATCAGATATTTACATTGTATTGTTGCAATTTGCAATGCATCTTCCTTGTTTTTATTGCAACCGAATAATAACTTCAATCGCCAGCCAGCATATTTTGTGAAGAACTAACTAAGCTATTTATATGCTGAATGTAAAAATAGCTGTATTGATTCTTTAATCTTTTGTCTTATAACTGACTGTCTTTCGATCCATCTATGAAAAATGCATAAGGTGTATAAGGATATTGGAAGACATTGACATTGCAACAGATGCCTTAGTACTGAACTTGAGAATTTTTTCGTCAGCACTTCCGTCTTATCAAAAATATCAGAGCATAGTCCATGCATGCACATTTCAAACGCATAAACAAAAAGAAGCATGTAAACAGCAGTTTCTAGTGAATATGTGGGCTTTTGATACTCGCATTGGCCTTCCTGTACTTTGAAATATCTTTTAAAATAATCAGATCAAAGGCAAATACACAAGGATTCGTTCAATTGGTCTATAATGAAGACTGCACAAGTGTATAAATGACGATGTTCCTAAAATGAAAGTAAGGAAATGTAGTTTACACGTGGTCTAATCCTTACTAACTTAAAAATCGAAATGCGCTTTACTCTACTTTTGAATTTTTATGTAATTATTTACGTAAAATCTTACACGTGTACTTACACAAATCATGTATGAAGGTCGATATAGGATTTTAAAGTCTTATCATAGCTATCTCATTACTGTACAGAGTAGAGTACCAAGTAGTACGGAACGGAATATAAAAAGCATGCGAGTATATTTTAGTTGATGTGTAACATGTGTATGATACATTTCAACGCAGGCAGAGCTCCTATAATCTCACTTTAAACTGTTTTGCCTATTACTTATAAGAGATTACGTAAAAAGTAAAAACAACAACTTCCTTCTTTGTATGATCTCATAAAAATTGGGGCGTTTTTGCAATCCCCTTGCGGATAAAGAGGACTATATATATTTCATATCACAAACACACTTGACTTTGACGTGTGACGAGTGACGATGACGAGTATTGACGTTATCACAAAATCTACACACAATATGTTCATCCAAGGTGGTCAGTAAAATTAAAAGCAAAACTTAAAATATACGCAAACAAAATAATTAGACAAGTAAGAAGAACTGATTAAATATGCATCTTTTCAACATTGTTTCTAATACAAAGTCACACAAAGATGCTTACGTACTTGTGTTTTAGAAGAATAGCTCTAGCACGCGACAAAAGTTTAGCGATGACGTTCATGTATGCAGATACAAAAGTTTTTATTTCCTTTTGATTTTTTTTTGTTCTTGACGCATGGGAGGTTGCACGAACAGTTGTATAATGCAGTCTATAACCAAGGTCGTTGCAAGGAAGCTGCTTCGTAACATTACCACTATTGAAGCAGCTGCAACGCACACCAAATGTTTACTAGGTTTAAAAATCCGTTTCACACTGCGTATGTAAATATAGCATGCCACACAAGAACAAGACACAAACGTAATATGTTTTGGCAGGAATAAGATTGAGCGAGTCCTGGAAGAATTAACTAAAACAAGCAGAAAAAGTTAGTTATTCCCACATTTTGATGAGGTTATATGCATGTATCGTAGGTTTGAAACAATTTTATAGATCATTTGTCATATTGTCATCAAACCGCTTTGTTACAAACTTTTATTGTTCCCATTTGCTATATCGCAAATAAAGTATTACAACTTGCAATGAAAAAAAATCAGTTTAAGGAAATTTGATCTGAATTGAAAAATTGAGCCAGTTTTGGAGATGCAACAAAAATTAAAGACGGACGGATTGGCAAATAGGTTGATTCAAATAACATAGTGTTGCACTATTGGAAAGAAAATAGGAATTCATATTACTACATTACATAATCTAATGCTTCAATTCAAAGCAAATCGTGTGCAAGGGAAGTAGCTTAAATAAATTATGTGAAGCTGTTCTCCTTTTTTTGTGGTTCAGGGATAACCATAAATTGAAAGGTTTGACTTGATGTAGTGCACTGATACAACCAGCACGGTATTGGTTCACTAGAAAATTACATATGGGGACGAGTTCAAAAAAAGAGGCTTCCTTCCCCATCAATAAAATTTTAACTTCCAATCCAGTAGGTTTAGATTGTGCAGAAACATTGAAAATTGGTTCACAACCTCGCCTCGGAACCTCAGAATAGTTTTTGCGTTGGCGATTATTGTAAATTGTGCATGTGACACGAACGTATGTATTTTTAGAGATTCAATGCTTCTTCGTTGGGATAGGTCATAGGATTTGGCTTCATGTGGTTTGATTCAGCGATTTTCAAATCGTATTTTATGTCAAAGAGGCGTAATTTTGATAAAATGTCTCATATAACCCCATTTTTCCATATTGCAACAAAAGAATGTCAACAGCAGGAAAAATCATGGCAATAATCATCTAGATAAGTATTTGTAGCAAGTTCTTTCCTTACAAATTGCATTTCCTTGTAATGTACCGCATACAAACACGAAACTTTATGAACAATAATTGTCGTTTCTGGCAAGATGCTCCAAGCAAAACCAACATGATTCGTTGTTCTGCTCTGCTACTTTTACACTCTTCAATTGTGAACATTGAGCATGTACCGTTCAACAAACATTTTCGCTCACGATCAGTAATATATAGTTTCTTAGTGCTTTTGAGATTTTGTATCCAGCACAATAATATTTTGCATCAACTGTAAACCTAAATTGGCAATCACCTGACCTGACATTGTCGATAGTTGCAAAAACCAAAAAAAAATTCTACACATTCACTCCTTTCCCTTCTTACCGTTTTTTTAAAAATGAAGTAATGCTACATTACAACTCAAGGGTATAAGTTGGTTGACAGGCTAAAGGAATAATACAATTCGTAATTTTGTAGTTGCGAATGCGGCATAGTATTTCAAACAGCATCAGAATTCAAATCTAATTTCAAGTTGACGCAATACATCCTGATGCTTATACACTTATAAATTGTAATCACAATTGTGCATATAGTTGTAGCATGCATGTTTTTGTTTTGTCTAGACCAGAGACCGAATGTCTGCTTCAGCATGGGTTTAAAAATACATGCATGTCACATGTAGTACGTCCTTCTTAACAATTACCGACGACGGTTGCAAATTGCAGTAGCGATAACAGAAATACGCTTCGGTTGTTGATACTTTATGTGCATGTTACGGCTATGCATCAAGAAACGGCAACGGAACTACTTTCCGTTCAGTAGTACTACTATGATACTATGATACAGCGAGCGATATGGAACTATGAAAGTTATAGCTGTCTGGCAACCTGACAGTTTTCCTATCCTATACTACATTTATACTGCATGTATGATTTGATTAAGCCAAAAATCTTCACGTTTGTTTGTTTCAGTTTCAGACATAGCACCAATAAATGATATACATAAATGGGTATTTTAAGGAACTCAAGTTTCACCTCTTCCTTAGATTACATTATCATGCAGTGAATTGTACAAACTACCAAAGTTAAAAACTTATTTTCTTTTGTTGCAATATTCGAGGTCATTATACCAGCTCTGAGCCCTCCTTGTTTTTACAAGCAAAACGTAATAATTGTTATCATATTAGCACGTGCCAAAATCTTGGCAAATGTCAGCGCTTAGTGTTGTTGGAGAGGACAATCACATGCTCTGTACATCATTTCGTAACACGATCATTAACAAATGGATTTATGCTAAAGGAAAGGCAAAAGAGCAGCACTGACACATGTGAAATTGGAGCTTTATAGACATGTTTCTTTTTCTTCCCAATCATCTTTGAATTCGTCTCACATAATTTGTAGGAGTCAGATCATTTGTTTAAATTTAAAATAAAATGTACTTGAGTTTTTCAAAGCGAAAGTCAACAAAACTATGAAAATCTTAAATGTAAAGCCAGCTTAAGTAAGTGAATAAGGTAGGAGAAAGTAAGTTATGCTCAGAGACAGCAGAGTTTATCCTACCGTCAAACTTCTTACTTCCTCTTACAAATCCGTGTGTCCATTAATTTTTTTACTACCGGCATTTCATTACGTTTTTTTTAAAAAAAAAAGAGGATGATACTCCAAAGTCCTGGTTCAAATAGCCATTTAAGGCTTTCAAGTTGTTGTGAGATGATGAATACACATGTGTAGTTGACGCTTGGTCATAATATTGTCTTGAAGATGTATCCGTTTCCAACCAAACTGCTTGTCCTCTCTGCCTCTGTTCACTATGACTCTGCAGTAGCACTTACTGGCGTTGCGCTAAACGGTTTGGCACGTTGCCGGCAAGGAGTTCTTCCACTTTCACTCAAAGTAATACGGAACCGGTCGCTGAAGAAAAGTCGTGAATCGTGCCGTCCAACCAAACATGATGATTTTCAGCCAGCAGAGAGCCAGAACCCAAGACTTGTGTCATATTGTAAACTAAATAAATGCAATTCAACGTTGATAAAAGTGGCGGTTGCTGCTCTTTTTGCTGCATGCAATCTCAGAACGGAAAATGAAAAAAACCGTTGTTCTGTCCTTTCTCATACCATACAAGTTAAGCCTGACTTGACTATCAGCAAAAATTCCAGACATTTTGGAAGACTGATGTTTCTCTTACTGGAATGCATGTATATGTCATCCGTTCCCCATTCTGATGCATTTCATTTGGAAAGTGCATCTCTTTTTTTGGTGTAACTTTTCTGTCTTTCAGTCTAAAATTTTGCAGAGCAGTGTGACCCAAGCTTAATATAGTGATAAGAAAAGCTTATAATTTTAAGCTGTTTCCGTAAACTTATGCAGCAAATCATTTGAAAAAGGGTGCTCGTTCTTGCACTTTTATCAAATGTAGTGGCTGGGCCTCTTGCTTACCATTGTATTTGAAACTGAAAATGGTACCTTTTCATCGACTTTATTTTTACAAGAAAAAGTAAACAAAAGGAGGAGATACATATATATTTTGATGCCAAAAAACCCAAATGAAATATGCGACCCAGCATTTTTTATAAGGCTGTAGATGCAGTTGGCAATTACATAACCATTTCGCTCTACTCTGATGAGTTGCAGCGTTGCAGAATGCCATGTCAAACTATCTGACTGTAATGCAACTTGTCAACGGACCATTACTCACGATCGGTTAACCATTATTATTTCTTTAGCATGTAGACCCGTTTTCTTTCAAATCACAACTATGTTTAGAAATAAGTTTTATTTGATATTTTATAGTAGTATGCAAACAAGTGAAAATTTATCTCTTGAAATATTATTCTAGGTTTCCCATCCCAGTCCCAGCAACAAACAAACAGTGAAACGGGAGCGAAACCATTCTGCAAATTCAGGAATAAAGAGTATTCTCCCGGAGACTTTTGGTACCCCACATCAACGCAATCCTTCGGAGCTTACTGTGTTATCTGCACATGTTTGTCGGTAAGTATAATCATATCATAATGTATGTATGTATGTACAAAGGTGTTATTTGTTGAACACATTAAGTTGTAATAAACAATATTCATTTGAATTCAGAGTGGAAGGCAGAACTGTACAAAACAAGAATGTCCTACGGATTGCCTTCTCGATCAACCTGTATCTCTCCAACATCCTTGTTGTAAAGTTTGTGAAGAAAGTAAGATTCAGTGTGTTTGCATTGATTGCTAGTTATTTTTTGTACCGGAAAAGGATGACGACCCTCATTGTCAATACTTTTGTCATTCATACAGATTCTGATTCCTCTCAGAGTGGTCAGGCTTCAAATGGGGGTCCTAATCTTGGAATCATTTCCTCCGATACTGAGTCAGGAGAAGAGGATGATGAAGATGGAGATTTGGTGACAGAAAACTCGGAATTTGTTTCCTGCTTGCATCAAGGAAAAATCTATAAAGATGGGGAATCCTTCACCGCAAATGTTTCCGGGTTGCCAATTTCGATGGTGGACCAATGCATGCAATGTATTTGTCAGGTAGGACGACACATGATAAAGTTCTCTCTCAAATTGAATTCAACAGAAAGAAATGGCAGGGCTTTTTTTTGCATATAGTATCATCAACTATGTATATTTTTGTGCAGAGTGGCATGGTTTTATGTCAAATGAAAGCATGCTCCAGCATAAAATGCAATGCCAACGGTGAATCCCCCATGTCATCTATAATTTCTGCTGCCACGAGCTTCAGCTCCTCATCAGATACATGCTGTCAAAAGTGCTCAGGTAGGTAAAAACTTTTCGTCTACATTTTCATGGTCAAGTTAGTAGTGATAGTATGCAGAAATACTGCTATCAATTATGTTATGGGGTAACACTTCAATGACTTTGGTATACTCTTACTTGACTGCTATTACAAACTATTAGTTCATTCTTAACTAACAGCAAAAATGCATGGTGGTTTGGTGGTGGTACGCATACCAAAACCTTATGTAAGCCTAAACGTATGCTATATAGAACTGCTGGCAGAAGAATTGCTTCGCAAATTCTTCTTCTCGCTCAAAAACTCTGATAGTTGTTGCAGTGTGTGGCAGGGAGTAAGTAAGAAATAGGAACACGCTTGAGTTACTACATTGACCACGCTACATATATTGTCATAGGCATAAATAGGTCAATGCGGAATAATATGGTTTTTCTCTTTCAAGCTATAGCATGATGTTTAATGATTGAGTGAGCAGTATACGTAACAAAATTCAGAGAAGATTGCCAGCTGTCAGCAATTATTTGCTATTACAACAATTGTGGCGTAGCATGTTCACAATATTAAAAATTTCGGCCTTTCTCCTGCTATATCCATAACATATATATATGAATATCTTTCATCTTACGCCTACACAAGGGCGGTGAAGCAGAAGACGAGGTGCGTTGTTCTCCCGGGAACGGACAAGACAAGATACATACGTTCTAGGTTATTAGCTCTTTTCGTATCCACACCTATTAAGGGTAATTTTGTACCCTTCTGACACCTGCAAATGGCTGCGCTTCATTCTATACCATCGGAACACAAGTTACTGACCTTTAGTTTAGAAGGTTTTTTTTTGCACAGCATGTATCATATAGGCATTTCCGATCCAAAACTGGAAAGATCCTTCTCAAATGTAAAAATTATATAAAATATCACATGCTTGAGCATATGTTATGCACATAAGGAATAAATATTTGAAGGCCAATGAAACTATGAAACTACAACTATACTAATATAGGCAGCAAGGTGGCCTGATGATGAGAATACATGCATCTTCACTCAGGTACTCTCTCTGTCTGACAGACACATGTGCCATCAACACTTTGCTTTCAAGGGTGTTGTCTAGACAAGTAATAATGAATATTTAAGAAAAGCGTGCGCATCTGATTAAGAGAATATTATGTTACATAATACACCGTATGAGTACCTTTTGAACTGAATATTGAAATGAAGAGTTCAACTAATCCGTAGAGAAGCATCATTGAACTGAACTAATCCCAGAAGATTATAATCATTATTATGCAATATTTTTTAGAAACAAGGCAAAGCAAGTCACGAGGCAAAAGTTGAACTTAAAAAGTATCTAATACTAATAATTAGTACATCATCAATCATACTAAAAAAGTGGGGTGATGAGACTTTTCGGATTAAAACAACACAAGTTCATTTATATATGTTCCCGTGAGCTGGTTGTCCGAATCAGTGATTTTGCATTATTTACCTGTAAGTTTGCTGCATGTAAATACACATGTCTCTGTGTATCAGCTTACGTTGAGTATTGATGTCTCGTACATACAAATCAATAATCACGATTGGATGATTACAATAGTAGTACAATGACGTAAAAGGATAATAATAATATGTTCAAGCTTTGTTTATGTGTAACCACACAATCGTATCATGACAGAGAGATTGAATGATTGTGTACTTCTTTATTTATAGCAAAAGTATAACTTGAGTCATAAGTAGAATGATTGTTTGCTTTTTATGACTACATCAACATTGACATATCAAGCTGCGTACATACACGATGTTGACAAGTAAATCATATATCTTGCTACAGTTAGTAGTAATCGGAAAACAGATAAAAAAAGACGTAGTAAAGTATACACCAAGATAAATGTTTTTATTCTTCTACGGTAACATTTATAACTTTCACATCACATCATCAATGGAGAATGAATGGGCGGGCGTTATCGTAATGTTTTTTTCTGAGAACGACTACTTTGTTAACAACCTATGCATTTGCAAGCAATTCATAAAGATCACCTACATATAACCGTGCATGGTAATATTAAGTAACTAATACAGGAAATAAGTAATGGACTTTTTGATTTTATAGTGGGCGTGCATTAAAAATCTAATTCACTTTACAGTTTATCAGCTCAAATAGAAAGTTATTTTTACAACCTTACCCTTGAAATATTATGTAGTTTTTACTGCCTAAGGCGTAAATCCCAATGTTAGGACTGAAGATTAGCATTCAGAAATATCTAGGTGGTGCCATTAGTGAAATTGAATTTTAGTTTTCATACAGTCACAAACAGTTTAGAACACAGTTTTGTCCTTCCGGAAATTACTACTTAATAGTATTACTAGTTTATTTACTGCAAATTAAATTTGAATCAACTCTCGTAGTTGTTTCGAAGTTTAGAAGTCTACTTATTTTTTCCTATAAATAAAAAAAGGGCTGTAGGTGTTTGATATTAGTAAGTAATTAGTGAAAGTACAGGTATAATTAACTTTACTTGACAATTTTGTGATCTTCCTAAACTTCTTGGGCCCAGATTAGATAAAGTATCACGTTGCCCCAAGCACAACATACTGAACAGAGCCTGAGACTGCTTATAAAATTGATGTACTGCTTACATAAGCCACCAAACATTTAGTACAACAACTTTGTACTAGTTAAAAATAGATACAATGTGAATTTTTTTCTATAAAGTTATATTTGGTAAACTAGATACATGCGAAGTTGTTTACGTTGAACTTTGTTGTTTCTACGTAGTACGCGTGTACTCTTTGCAATTTCCGCAAAGATTTTCTTCATTGTGTGCATTATGGTTTTATTTATGAATATTGTTTGAAAGAGCAAACATAATGCATACAAGTTTTTGACGTATACCTAAAACTTTCCCAAATGTTTACTCTGAAAAGCTTTAGCACAGATAGCTGGTAGAAAGTGCTTTCACACGTTGGCGTTACGTCATCAGCATGATATACTACAGAAATTTATGAATCTTAAATGTGCATTTTTAGAATGTAGTAGAACGAGAGAGAAACGTTTTCGAACCAGCTAAGTATATTGTATGTACAATGACGATTACGTTGAAGATTGAGGTTGTTCTTTTATAATAATAAGTAAAAAAACTCGCATCGGAATATGCAATGAAGGAGTTTGTGCTCATGTATGTATGGTAGTGTAAGTGATGGTGATCAATATATGGGCATAAATTGCGTACTGTCTTTTAATGGCCCAGAAAACACTTTTATTGCACCAAATGCACATTGAAGTATTCCATTAATTTTTATACTCTTTGCGAATACAAGATTGATTACTTTTCTGTCTGACTTGCCGACTGCTTCTTACGCATACAATAGCTTTGTATACAGTTACATATAGTGCTATCCGCCCCCGCTGACTGTATAAATTTAAGCTCGTCGAACTTCTGAGCTCAGGTTAAAAACACGTCCGCAATCCACAAAACCTATCATTCTCAAGCAAACATAGTATCAATTCCAGTAAAATCTATAGAGTTCTCGATGCTAATTATTACTAACCGAACCAGAAAAAACTTTTTATTTAGCTAGGAAAATATACAGGAACCACGAAAATTGCTGATTTATTTGCACAATTTTGAAATTCGTTATACAATTGGAAGTAATCAAGTAGAAGATAAAGGGTAACCTTTAAGGCCTGAAATTAGGTGAAATTGAATAAAGGGTAGATGAAATTGGGCATTTAAAAATCTTATGATGGTAAGGTTAAGGCAGAAAATTAGAAAATACTTTACCTTTAGTAGCGCTTTCGCTGAATGGATAACACGCATATTTATTACATATGATGGGGGTGGGGGTCGTATGCGTACAATATGTCTTCTAAAGACGGAATCTTTGTGCAGTATATAAAGCAGTAGTAACACGCATCAGTAAGTAACTGAAATTTCTTTTGATACTCCTACGCAAACTTTCCCAAGCAAGTTAGCAATCGTAAGCCACGTAGTGGTTGAAGAACAAACGGATGTTTGCGTTTATGTAGCGTGCTAAATTCAGCATGTTTATGGGGATTATTAAAATTAACTACTCATATGTACTAGTGACTGGGTAGTATAATATGAAAATTTGATGCCATTCCCATAAACTTGTTTTACCACCTTCATACATACATTATGTATGGTACACAATGGAATGACTGGAATAAATGAGAGTACAGTATCATATGTGATTTTGAATTGGATTTTGTTGATATCAAACATGACCTACGTCAATCTTTACGCCTTGTAGTAGTGGTATCGATTAGGATTATGTCTTATGCCACAAAAAAGCCAACGGTTTCAGCCATCATTTATGGTAGGAGTGGTTCTGGAAGAGCAAAATGACTTTCTCTCAGCATCTCTTGATGGAATGGCTACATGATAAAGAAAATTTAGCCAAAGTATGTAAGTACGACTATGGAATAAAGCACTTAATCTATGTTCTAAATACACTTGATATGATATAAAAGGCGCGTGATCAGAATTTATAGCTCGTTTATTGCTCATGCACTTGAACCTAAATGTTCTGTGTGTAAGTAAGCGACAAGTTTCTTTGTGACCCTTCTCTGCTCTTACATGTGATTACAAGCACGATGTTACAGACCCGATGATTTCCTCATTGATATGAATATGAATATTAAATCCAGAGGATGCACCTACTATCTATAGTATATTATAAATTTATGATACGCTACTACATTACGATTGCCTATTAGTATGATATACCCAAAGATATGTGATTATTCATAAAGTAGTTGGAAGAAACCACCACAATCCAAATATTTCAAGATTTGTCCACTTTTACTCTAACATTATATTTTTGATCAGACCGGCTTTCATTTCTGCTGCTATAATCTACATTTTTGGTTGAGTAAAACAAATTATTGTTTGAAAAAAAAAATATAAACCAACCAACTATTAATAACGCACAAGGAATTTTAGATAAACATTTCACATAATGGTACAAGATACTTCATACCAAACCCATGTCGGTGGTTCCATGCTAATTCTGCTTAAGTAAAGTATGAGGCGTAGACATACATTTTGGTTCTGACGCTTGTCATTTTAAATTCTACATGATATGCTTCATGGTATCCGAAACGGATACTAAGTAAATACATATAAACTGTGAAGGATGTAATGTTTTTTATGGATGTAAATTATTCTTAAACATTTCGTATTCTTGAACGAATTAATTACTTATAATGATAATTTGATAGCAAACTTTCTGTCTGTGAAAATAATTTTATTGTAGGGATAAAATACATCATCAAGTTATACTATATACTAGAGTTGATATAAATATAGAGATGAGTAGAGTAAAATCCCTGTAACAGTTAACGTAACAATAACGGGACTACATTTCTTTACCCACTAACCTCATATACATCAAATTAAAGATTAATATTTTATGTGCTTCAAAGTTCATGAAAACTCGCGAAAACTCAAAGTCAAGAAGACATGTATCAAAAGATTGTTAAAAAATTTAACAATACAGCATAGGCCTAATTCTGGTTTCCTTCTAATTTTAGCCTGGAGGGCAACGAGTAAGAATGAACGATCAGAGACTCGCAATGAGCCTACCCTCACCAACCAACGAGGAACCTCCAGAGACCGTTTCAACGATGATATTCATAGACCTGGTACTGGTCAACCTACGGGTATTTCTGAGAGCGCAATATCTTTTAGGGAACATCCAACTGGTAGTGGAATCAACGGAAATACTACTACTCAACAGCGAGAGAGAGGACGTCAGAATGAGGATTGTATCTCTGCGGGAAGGTATTTATTTAGCTACGCATTCTTATAGCAAGCATTACAATTTCATGCATGTGAGATACATTATGTATGCGATGTACATAGGAAATAATTACAATTCAGGACATGTTGCACCTCTGAACTTGACTGAGAGCTTTTGCATTTTTCATTCTTGTAGATTTTATATGCATGGAACCACTTGGCACCCAGTGATTGGACCATTTGGAACAATGGAATGTGTTGTGTGCAAGTGTAACCGAGGTCAAATAGACTGTGGTAGATTGAAGTGTCAACCCAAAAAGGATATGCCCTGCCCCAAACCAGTGAAAGTAGAAGGTCATTGCTGTCCAATTTGCACTTCTTCCATAAACAACGGTTGGTTAAAGTTTAAAAGAGAAAATATAGCTTTTTACAAATGGCTTCTCATTTTATAGCTTCTATACATATATACAACATAACAAGCAGAGAAGATCACCAACTAAAATTGCTTAAATTTCAAACAGATACCCCAACGGAAGGATCTAGAATGTGTGTGTCGGGCAAGCAGGACGTCACCGCGTACAGAGCTCAAGGATATGGAACAAACTCTACGGAATTCATTAAATTCGGTTTCGTAAAATTAAGGAAAAACGCCGACCCTCAAGTTGATTTACATGAATGGGCATTGAAAGACGGAGAAATTCTCCAGTTTCAAACAAACTACATGACCACTGACGAATTCAATGATATAAAGGCTCGCCAAACTTTCACCATCGTAGGAGCTACAAATGATAAAAACTTGGATAAATTCACCCGTCGAGAGAAAAAGTTAGAGAACCGGTGTTCGGTTCGTTGTAGTATTCGCATACTTAGCCTTGAAAGATCTCTCAGATTACACAAACTAGTTTCACGGAAAGCATGCCTGCTGTCAGAAAGAACTGTGAGTACTTAAATTGATAAGAAAGTAGGGAATACGTAGCTTCAACAACCATTTCATTTGGAAGATGTTGTAGTGCACCCCTTCAAAACAATAATTTCGTTCAGACGCAGTATTGAATACAAACATGCGCTTTCATGATATTATAATGATTTCCTTATTCAATATGCACTAGTTACTCGAGTGATTTTCAACAAGTTTATATGCGCCTTCGTTGCACAAGAAGTCAAGTACACAGAATTTCTGTCAATGTCAAATGCTTTAAGCAATTAACGAAAGATATATGGTTTGGATTGAATTGAATTGTTGCACTTAAAGAAAAATATAATAATGATGAATGGGAATGTAATGATGACGTGAACGACAACCTGATTAGAGGTTAAAACGGAATTACATAGAAATGCAAAAAATGGTTTGCCGACATCAAGAAATTATATGGTGTCTAATATTATTCTTATGCACTCACAATAAATTACTGTCAAATCATTGACGTTTTTTAGGCTTAAAGGTGTGAAGAAGATCTCCATAAGACTACATATTAATATAAATAAAGTTTTTATGTAACAAAAATATGCATATAATATATATATATATATATATTACATTCGTACGTAAGACGTATGCATAGAATAGAATTATTAAAAATTCATAATCATTCCCAATACCCTAAAAGGTAAGCACGACGCTACCGGTTCCATTAGGAAGCTTTGAAATCTGAAATAGTATTAAATAATTAAAATATTACGTGTATAGTCATCGTGTGTGACTGGATAAAGTTGCTGAGAAAAGGCTTCATTTTTACGGCATTGCAACTGGTTTCGGTTTCGATAGTATAATATAGTATGTACTATGATTTATAAGTTATTTATTATGAATGATTTGTTCCACTTAATTATTATATTGTAGATGCAAATTTTGCTCTCTATTAAAATTATGTACTTTCTTGTTATCACTTAATAAGTTATTATAGTAAACCATGAATGTTTAAGAAATTGAGGAAGGATATCGCTCATTTGATTAAATTCGTTTGCTTGTAGTTTACAAATACATAGAATTAGTTTTGACCCATAACGGTGAACGGCAAAAACAGGAGCAACCATTACAAATAATAAATGTGGAAAGCCAATGCTTCTTCCTTCCAAATAAATAAATAAACTATGATGTCCTTTGCCGAGAGTCCAAGAAAAGAGGAAGTAGTAAAGCAAGTACGCACCTACATAGTCTGCTAGTAAAGAGTGCGTATTAGTATTAATCCTGCTCAATGAAGAGCATCGTTGTAGTAAAATGTAAATCAACTACATAGTTTTCCTTCTTTGATGCAAAGGTCAATATGAAGATCATAAGATCAAGGACATGGAATGCCAATTTAAGATTTTTTTCTCGCAGAAAACTGTTTTTATATCCAATCCCTGTATTCAATGTATTACTTTATCCGAACCTCCACCAGTGTTAACTGAATTAATGAATGCACTAATTAATACAGAGGTAGCAAGATAACGCTTATCTTTTCTGTATCCTGAAAATGTTGTAATGAATTATAAAATATTTATTCTACTGGAAAATATATGTATGCTGACTTATATTAAGATTCGGGTTGTGGCAAACGCATCTTTAATCGTTTTTAATAAACATTCGACTAGCGTCCCCAGTCAATGATACCTCATATAAATTGCATTTCACAAATATATGGTGACCCAAAATTCACAAACATATTAACCATTCAACGTATGAACATGCGAAGCAAGTTTTAAATCATTGATATACTTTTTGGCATCTAATTCATCCGTTCCTAACCACTCTGTCAAGTCATATGCAGTTGAAACAATAATTATTCTGCTTGTCTGTTTTTCAATTCGGTTGGCATAAAGAATTTAATATTATTCTATCTTTTGCAGAAAAATGAAAGTATAATATGAGATGCTGTTTAACGAAACAATAATTCATTCCGTCTGTGCTATTAACGTCCAATATCCTAATACATGTACGATAAAATGTCAAACATTCGGAAAACTAATTAGAAATATAAAATAATTGTTGTTGTTACTCAACTGTACTGTACCATAAATCATTATAAAGATTAATGCTTCTTGGACTTTTTGGAAAGAAATTGAAGCATTGGATCCTCTTCTCTTTGTCTTTTCATGTAATAAGCTTCCACTTCTTCTTCAGTGGGGGCTGCGTTATCATACACACTATGGTATGCTCGTTTTCTGTCATCCATCAATGTATCAGCATCCCTGTGTCGCTTCTCTTCTCTCCTGAGTGCTTTAGCTAACCGTTTCTTCTTTTTCGCGTCTTCATCTTCACTATCAGATTCTGAGGACGAAGATGACGAGGATGATGAGGACGAAGAAGAATGACGCTTGGAGGCCTTCTTTGAAGCTTTCCTTCTTTTCCTTTCCTTCCGTTTTTCATTTTTCTTCTTACTTTTAGATTTACTCTTCTTAGTTTCTCTTTCTGAGGTACCGGAGATGGGTGCTTCCTCACTCTGTGGTGCACCAGAACTGGTATCTGCAGCATTTAAAGATTCCGATTGCTGCATTGTATCCGATTCTATGTTCTCTTCATCGTCCATGCTGACTGATGGTACAACTTCAAGACTATCATTTGTTTGTTTTCCAGCCTCTCCAGTGCAGTATGAATTCTGAAATAAAGAAAAATATACAACATATTACACTATTACACATGCAATCCATGGGTGAACTCAAGTGAAAAGTATATAAAAACTGTTAAATGTAGATTTTCAATAATTTAAAAACGAAAACTTACCCTTATCAACGAATGACAGCATTTGTAACCCCATTCTCCAGCTCTCCAATACGATCCGAAAACAGACATGTGATTATTTGGATACACATCTTCCTCATACTTTGAACGAATTACAGGCTTTTCATTTCCCTAAAACGAAACACAATTAGCAAATTAACATTAATTAAAGTGTATATGTTATATAGGTATGAATAAAATTTGCTGGAATAGTAGCAAAGGACTCACTTTTATAACTTTCCCTTGTCGAGAATACTCTACGTAACTTTCCGACTGGGCTAGTAGAAGAGTTTTAGGTGGTGCTTTCAAATGTTCTTCACCCCCATACTTGTCGATAACATTTTTCGTTAAAGACCCTTTGAACTCATCTTTCTTTTTTTCGAATTCTTTCTGTAACAACTCTAGTTTCGTTGGTTCAGCAAGAACGTGAACATCTACTCCTTTGTCGTGTGCATCCCAAGCGAAAACTTGTGCAGTAGCATGTTTTAATGTGTCTCCACTGAACCTAACAAAATTTTCTCCAGCATAGTCTACATCCTCAGGATTTTTGTTCACGTCTTTGTAAGGGTTGTCACGCATCGAACGAGTTTTGGGGTCATAATACGCAGAGTTGGGATCCAAGTTTCTTAAATATTTTGCAATGTCTTCACGGATACGAAGATTTCTGACAGTAATTCTTTGCTTAGAGTCCACCTTTGTGCCAGGCATATCCACATCATCAACATATTTGTCTTCATCTTCTTCAGGAACATCGTCATCCAACACCATGTTATCAGGTAGCTCCCCTAATTCCTGCCCAGTCTTGAGTTTTTCCGTCTTGAGCTGCCGCTTGGCCTCCTCTACCTTCTGAAAGTCATCAACAACTGCCAAGTACTCATTTGAGTCATAGCCGTTCCACCTATCACGCTTCCCATCGAAACCAAGGTCCAGATTTGGTTGAAGGTGTTCATCTGGGGCAATTGCTTCTCCAGAAAATCTTGCTCCAACTTTTCTTGGCCTTTCCACACAATCCTTTTTCTTGTGAGTCATAGCTCCACAATTTTCACATGCTCCTTTTCGAAACTTTGTTGCAACTCTTGTCTAAAAAATAAATGCAGGAATAACATTATTCGTAAACCAAAGAAGAAAGACTTTCTTTCCCAAAGAAAGAAGGCATGAATTAATTAAATATACTACTTACTGTGTCAACACCACGCTTGTACCATTCTTCTGGTTTTGAAAATGGCTTCTGTTGCTCAGGTTGTATTCTCTGATGCTTTAAAGTAGGTCCCCTTGATCCATAATACCATGGAGCGGATGCGATATACTGAGGAATGTGAGGATTAATGTCTCTTCCTTCTTCATCTACAGCAGCAGGAGCCGTTCCGGCCTAAATGAATTAAAGAAAATAAAACGTTTTATGTCAGTCAGCAGTTTATAATTTAAAGACTCACTTAGCGTTTGGTTGATGATGACGGAACATTTCGATGTAATACTTACTTTTCGGGCTTCTTCAAGCTCTTTTGCCTTTCTCCAGTCTTCACGGCTTTTGGTTTTAGGCTCGTCATCATCCACATCTTCATTTTTCGACCTAAGCACTTCCGAAACGGGTGCTGATGAGCTGTTGTAAGCCATACTTTCAAACTATAATATTAACTGATTTTTACCAATGGAAATTTAATAAAACTACTAACTACTAATAAATTCTAGCCACTTCTCTGTCATCTGTCAATGCACACACTCGCAATATCTTATTAATAAAAACCTCTGACTTTAACTCGGCAAAAATCAGCAATAACAATTTAGTAATTATTATCGTTAACTCGTCACACTTGACTTGACTTATCAGTAAAAGCACAAAACCCGAAATCGGAGCAAATTTGTTTTTATAATAGGTACAAATGCAAGCAAAGGTACGTCGTAGTGCTTATGTTTACAAATATCATCAGACGATATTTTCCAATCTATTCTGATAGCTTGAAGAATACACCATTCTCATTGTACCCCGTACTCAAATGATTTGGAATTTGGACTTTATCACTTAAGCATTGGATGTGTGTATGTACTTTACATGTGGATGCTCCCAAGTTCATTTTTTTGATAAAAGCACAAAATGCAATGCATATACACAATTATAGTTGATAGTGTATCATATCTAATTTAATCTAACAACTAACTATGCAAGTAGTAGTAAGTATGGAGAAATCAACTTGTCGTCATTATTTTCAAGTAACAAATATTCCTTAATAAAATATCCTTTAATACAACCGGTAGTAGAGTTTGATATTTTCTCAATACAAAATCATAGTCATCTCACTATTCTGGATATTATAGCATGTAATAGTTAGTTTAAAACAATAAATATACAAGAATTATTCATGAACAAAAAACACTCTATTATTACAACCAACGGACTTTCTCATACACATTTTACGCGCAAATGGTAAGTAAACCTTTGCTATTCCAAATATATGTTATATCAAAAGAGCAATAGCAATACAATATCGTAACCGCTTAATTACTTTTTCTGAAAAAATGCCATCAATGTGGATTGCTTTGCTTTTCCTTTCCCCACTGGAGACTTTTTCAAAGTTGACCCGTTGGCAGGTTTTACTTGCTTTTCCTCATCCGGTTTTGATGGCTGAAGTGACTTTCCATTTTGCGTCCCATTCTTTGACTTTTCAGAGTCTGATGTTTCATCATCTTCAGATACCATAACTTGTTCCTTCGTTGTAACTAAGAAAGAAGCAATTTAAATCAAGCAATTATAGAATCAAACGGACTATGTACATACACTCTACAAATTAACATTGAGTGAATTTAACTACCTAGAAAACCATCCTTATCGAGATAACTTTTGGAAACCATTTTCGTTACACGCCTACGCCCAGGTGCCGTGCTCTTAGTTTCCTTTGCGGCTGTTAGTACCGGATCTGGTTCCGCAGCCTTCTCAGGCGGTTCACTGAAGTCGTCATCTGAATCGGACTGAATTTGCATTCGCCTTTTCGGCACAGGTGACTCGGGTAATGATTCTAAATAAAATTAATTAATACTTTACATAGGATACTATGTTATAAAGAAATATTGAGCTTTATGGTTTAACCACCATTATTATACAATTTACCTTCCACATCAGAGCCATTTTCTTCTTCTGATTCTGAGGAAAGAACGTCACGAACAATCCTCTTCCGCTTTCGTGTATCACTATTAGTTGCTTTTGCTTTTGATTTAGTAATGGATGAATCTAAAGACAAAATATGACAATATTACTTACACGCCCAGATAATCAACAGTTCAACACACTTTCACTTATAACAGCATAACAAATTTAGCTTGTTAAAGCCATAAATTAAATAATTGGTGTTGAATTGTCATTGGTGCTTGTTCAATTAGTCTATACCTGAACTTTTGGGTTTACTGGCTGGAGTAGTCGTACTTTTCTTGCTTTCTGCTACTTTGGGTTTTGGTTTCGACGCCTGAGTTGCAAACATTGACTGGAGTCTATTGTCTTTGCCTTTCGTTGCTGGATCCGCTACTTTAACGGGTTTGCTCTTGTTTGACTCACTGCTTCCATCACCAGTCGCAGAGGTTTTCGACTTTTTCGCCTCTTCATCCACGCTATTGTCGGTATGTTTCTTGTCTTCCGATGTTTTTGAGTTTCCAAAGAATGCCTTTGGTTTAGGAGCTTCCTTAGCATTCACCACATCTTTAGCTACAGCTACAGCTTTAGGCACAGGTAAAGATCGGGTGGTTTTCCTTAATTTTTGAGCTGCAGAACAGGTAATAGGACCAAAGCTGAAAAAATAATTGAAAGTGTCTAATCATCCAAACAAAAAATGAAAAACTAAAGATTTGAATTCAAAATTAATCATTATTAATTAATAATAATTATAGCAAACTTACTCAACGGGAGTTCGACCCTCACTGTCTCTCAAGGGTTCATCAACCAACTTTTCCAACGAGTTGTAGTTTTCAAGTGGAAAACCACTCAAAGCATACACATGAATGGAAAAAATCTTTGAAAACTTTGATTTGTACTCTTCAAGATCTCTATCTCTACAAAGAAGAACAAGAAAACTATCTAATTCATCGGACGGCGAGCAATACGTCTCTTGGGATGACGATGAACTGCCTTGAGAACTTTCATCTTTCTTTCCAATGGAGTTCAACAATTTTCTTGGTAGCATTCCACTGACATAAAACGTTGCAAAAACCCTTTTCCCGTGTTCCTTTTCACTAGAGTAGAAATGGTACAGCATTCTGTAAATAAAGGTGTGCAAATTAAACATTAAAAAACTTAGCTATCAGTCGCTGACGTGATCATGAGCATTTAAACATCTAAAAATAGATTAAATTCACTTACTGTTTGGCGACGTTTACGTGAACTCCAAGCATTATGCTGACCATTTTGTAATTGATCTAGATAAATAAATTAATAACCTCATGCTAATCATGTAATTGGTAATTCTAAGGTTCCACAAAAAAATCAATAGAATAACAAATAATGACTAACCGCTTTCTTTTCATCATATATCACTTCCTTCAGCCGTTCCATATATGAGTCGTCAATTTTCGTCATTTTGATTCTCGATTTGCGACTCTGAGCCGAACGTTTTCCAACCTGAAAAGAGTCAACAATTAAACTTAGATTCCAAACAATCCACATGCATACTTCTTATTGCTTAGACAGTGCAGTTAGTTTGGTGAGCCTTACTTGAAGATGACGTTTGATCTAATGACGTTAGCCCTGGTTTGGCTCTGCAGTTGGCTCTCCGACTCGGATTTCTTTAAAAACCTTTTTATTTAAATTGAGATTTCCGTTATCCAATTTCCGCTATCAACAATTGATGTCAAAAACTGGTGACTGTACTTACAACACGATACTATTATAGGATAGTAAAACGAAAGGCACAAGTGTCTCTACAAAAGTTTGGACGTGGAGTATGACTTCATTCAATGATCAGTAATTAATGTTAATTCCTTTCTTCACTTTACAGGTTGACACTTAATTATCCTGTTCAAATTACTATAGCATAAATGTTGAGATTGAGACTCCCTTACGGCTATCATTAGTGTGTGACAATATGCTAACCGATTTAAGTCATAATATTTACATTCACATTTCAGTTCACTAAAGTTGTTTTTGTTCCTCATTCTCATCCCCTTGTTTGCTGTAGATCAAGAGCCCGCTCCTCATACATTCCCGTCATGCCATATCCCATGCATCAACGTTATGTATGTCCTTGTTCTTGTTGTGAAATGTCCGTATGAACAAAAAATACATAAAAGCCACTTTGACTGCTTTTTGTGTTTATCCGTACAAAACGTGTTTTAGACATGAAGGATTTGTTAAGTTCAAGTCTCATTTTGCCCCAAATGAAATATGCATAATACTCCGCAAGAAGACCACCGTGTAAAGTGTATATTGCACGCGTATAATACCTAAACTCTTAATCTTAGAAATAGTGATATAAAAGTTGTACTCGGTTCCGTTGTTGGTATTCGGTATTTTATCTACATCTTCTTTTTAGGGCACTGTATATTTTCGCTAAAACATGCGTGTGGTATACATTTAAAGCATATAGTTTTTTGCATTTATTTGCACATTCCTATATCATGTTTTGCATGAATTAAATTTCATACTAAAACTAACTCCTACTTCTTCTGGTCGTTCTGGAGTATCTTAATACTTATCACATCATGGACTGAATTTAGATCACTATATTATACATGCGTAAACAAGAGCGGATATGGATATGATAAGGAAGGAGATGCTTTTACGGTAAAATGCAATGACTAAATTAGACAAAGACAACAGATTCTGATCTTATGATCTGATTCCAATTAAATCTTCTTATTTGGTTGCTTGCTTGCCAACATAACATTGCCAATTTTTGCCAGCCTTACTTACAATTGAGCTGTTCTTGTTCTAGTTCATAGTCATAGTCCTAAAATAAATGTGGAGATTGGATTTGGTTTGGATAGTGGGGTACTTTCTCCAGAGAAAACTTTCTCAAGATAAGATTACAGACACTGCAAAATTGGCAATTTAGCAGTTCTCCTACAAACCCCCTCCTCCTCAGAGATTAATGCAAAGGGAACATCGGATAGAATTGGATTGGAAAGAATGTAGTGTGGAGTGAAGTGGACTGTGGACAACGTACATACGTAAGTGAAGCGGAAGGAAACTTTCTTCGATGAAAGTTTGGCTTAGGGTCCCACACCACTCACACCACACCGTCTCCATCCATTTGATCCATTCCATTTCCATCCCATCTCATCTTCTGTCTGCTATGTGAGCGTATTTACTCTCGGTAAAACTCATCATCCTTCGCATATCTGCTTCTGCTGCAAAAAGTATATTGGGTCATGTTACATTGAGCATTTTACGTTGATGATGTTATAGTATGAGATCGTGGGATGCGAGTAGTGAGTATTATGGATTATGCATGGAGATGCTTTCTTTCTTTACGTATCCATCTCATCGTAAGTAAAGTATCTGCATGCATCAAATTTTTGCACTATTGAATTGACTATGTACAAAAATCTCAGCTAAAAAATAAGAGAAGGCAAATAACGAAGGAATTTATATGGTAGTTATAGTACAGTACTATTATATTGTACACATAGCACACAAACTCTCTCCTCTCACGTAATCGAACATGTTGCGATAATGATAATAAAATCCTTTTTCTGCGAGACCTGTGTGTTGTGTCTGTCTGTATATAGTACTCTTGTAGCATACCACCATGGCATTTTGGCATTTAACTCATCACATCACATCGTGAGAAGAAGAGAGAGAGAGAGAGAATCCTCATTCTTCTGTTCTTCTTCGTAAAAAGTGTATGTAGAGCATAGTCAATAGTGGGTTGATGGGTTGTGTGGATATTATGAGATGAGAAATGAGCAGGCAGGCACACGGCAAACACACGATACCAAAAAACACCAACTCAATTCTCTCCTTCTTACTTGATATAACATCATTTGCTAATTAGTTTACCTAGATGATTAGAAGACGAAGACGGCTACTAATAATATGCTGTAATATTGTCATCATATCACCACCCTAACATATAACATAACACAGTTTAAGACACTCAAACTAAAATAGTAAGCAAAGTAGGTTACAAATTGAATGATAGGTTCATTTCATTTCATTCACAATATTTGAGTGTATTGCACAGCACATAAATATGTGACACATGATTTGTTGCTGCTGCTGCCTGTGTAGTTTGTACATGCTTGTTTTGTGTCCGCTCGCATCATCATCACAATAATATTGAAAATAATATATTATTTTAGACCGTAAGTGATAATTAAACCACAAATAATTAAATTTATAACATTATCTTTGAGCATCCTAACAGAAAAAATTAGTCGGCTAATCAATTAATAGGTGGTTGCTTGTTTGTTTTTACAGGTGCGTGACTAGTTCCGGTTTCAGCGTTCAAGTTAATAGGGCATAAGGAGTGATATGAATGAATGAAGTTGACTAATTGATGTCGTCAGACGTGCCGTCATCGCATCATCGTTAACCATTGGATATTCGAGTAAACTGTGACGTCTTTTTGATAAGTTTATCCGTTCCCGTTCCTTCTTTTCTTGGATTTTAACGACTTTTGGTGAAGTGTGAGTGTACGCGTTCAATACGATACTTTTCATTCATCAATCAAGTCAGCAATAGACGTCTTAATTGTCTTCCTTTGGTAGAAGGTGAAATTAAGTGAATCTGAATAAAGTCGACCTTCAACAACTTGTAACAAATATCGCATCGCAGTCTGACACGTAGTAATCCTTAAAAAATACCTATACTAATACAACCCAGCTCTCCTACTTTCACCTACGTATTTACTAACCTGTTAACTACACTTAAAAAGTATGAAGTGGGAAATGATACATGATAAACATATAAATTCAATAATTAATATGAACAATTATGTTACCGTGTTTTAGTCGACAAAAATTAAGTGCTTTTACGTAAATGCTTGTAAAATATTCGATAATAGACTCTTAAGAATTTCTAGACAAATTGGTAAAAAAGACTACTAATCACTTTAGGGTTCGTGTATTACTGTAACTGTGTAACTTCGTGCTCGTGGTATATAACCAATTCACGTGTACAATGTCACAACCTCCAACCCCTCAAGACCGAATGCCGCCTCCATTAACAACACCGTCACCTCCGCCTGCTGTGCAGCATCATCAACCTTATCCCCTTACTCCATCGTCATCAGTTTCAGGAATATGCTTGATCACATCAGGGGGTTGTGGTGGGGGTGCAGCTTCTATAGTATCTTCTGAAACAGAAGGGGATGAAGCTGTTCAAGCTACCAACGATGATGCATCAGTGTGCAAGCGATCGGCAGTGCAGTTGGGTTATTGGAATGATCCTTTTCTTCAGAATTTCATGAGAGGTCCTATTGTGAGGAAAGCTCCTGAAATTAATCGTGGTTATTTCGCTAGAACGTTTGGAATATATAAACTGATACTCAAGACGTTAGAGCAGATCGCCACTTCAGATGTAGTAAGTCAAACAATTGAAACAATATTGAATATGTAGACTGTAGGAGTGGATTTCATAAATTAATTAAAAGAGGTAATGTGTGGATATTTTATATTACACTAAATCTTGATTTTGTGCTTTTAGGTATATATCCCTAAAGGTGAAGGAAGCCGAAGTCGAAGCAATTCAGTCTGTGAAACGGAAGTCCAGATCATAAATCTTGGTTGTGGATTCGATACTTTGTACTGGCGATTGAAAAATGATAGGAATATTCGTGAGCGCTGGAGTAAAATCAGAATATCTTCCTTTGTCGACGTTGATTTTCCATCGACTACCATGAGAAAAGTTCACTACATTAAGAATAATAAAGCTTTGCTAGCGACTCTCAACAATGATGGTGAGTTTATGGGGTCACCATAAAAAATAATTAGAAATTATTAGTTACTAATTTGTCTTCATTATGATGAATGGATTTTGAACTCTTATTGATTGAACTGTATATTTCAGATGGAGAAATCAGTATCAGTAAGTTTGAACTAAACGCGTTTGATTATCATATTATCGGAACGGATTTAAGAGATATTAATCAGGTAAGCTAGTACAAAATAGAATAAACATTAAATTAAACATTGCATTTCCGAAAAAAAAGAATAAAGCTCGCATCGCAGCCATATGAAATACTACTTTTACTTTTACAGTTTGCATCCAAGCTGTTGAATTGTGGTGTGAAATTCGATCTACCTACAATATTCTTGTCAGAGTGTGTTCTAGTCTATATGGACACGAAATCGTCTGCTACCTTACTCAAATTTATAAGTGAACATTTTAGAACATCGTTATTTGTTAATTATGAACAGGTGGGAAATAATAACTTATTAAACGATATGATGCTATAAAAAGAACGGCAATGTAAGTAAGAATGCTTGTTTTTTTTACGTTTACAGGTTAATATGACGGATAGGTTTGCAGAAGTGATGCTGAATAACTTAACTATGCGTGGGTGTAGATTAGCTGGAGTAGAGTACTGTAAGGATCTGGCAACTCAAAAAAATAGGTAAAAATCATCGAAGTTATAATTATTGATTATTATGCTATGGTTTAAAAATTGCTAATGTACATTTCAATACATTGAATCAATTGTTTAATATTTGTGTTAGATTTCTGGAAGCTGGGTGGTCGGGGGTCAGAGCGTGGACAATGAATGAAGTCTACGCATCAATACCCATGAAGGAGATAGAGCGAGTGGAAGCTATTGAAATGCTTGATGAGCATGAACTACTGAAACAATTGTTCGATCATTACTGCATCGCCGTAGCTTACAATGACGCCACCACTCTCAGTTTGGACTCTGTTGAACTGATTGGCTAGAAGGTTCTAAAGTAATCATTATTTAATAGATATAATAATATGTTATAGCTATTTACCTATATGTAAGCACGTCTGTTTTGAAGCGGAGAAGTGATTCTTCTGACTACTCTCGTCAGTGCTAATCATTATTATTGTTGTTGTATTACGTTTTCGTTGTAATATTGAATGCTACATGTATACATAAATTATACTACTACTACATACTAGACACACACATAACATAATTATTATTATTAATAATTCAACCATTCAAGATTCTCGTAGATCGCAATATCAAGGTAATTTTTTTCGAAAATAACGGTCTTCTATTTTTATTCTCAAGATCCTCGTAACCAAAATTACTGAAATGTCTGTCTGTACATAAACTGAACAGATGGGGGACTTAAAAGTAAAATACAGATTATAGTCACTGCTACTTGAGTTTGTCAAATGTCGTTGTTTTGCGTTATATCGTTAACAAATTTTACATAATTTACATATATAAAATCATTGTCTTTATATCGCATATATATATTGATATTAAATGCACACACAATTTAGTATTAAAATGGAAAGGTCGGTCATGGCTCCAGTTACGTTATGGTAATGGCATACGCGATATCAACATCTCAAATACAGGATGGGAACGTGATTTAATTTGAATAGATTCATACGTTCTTTCTGCAAGTTTACGTTCAAGGTTTTTATAAGAAAAACTCCAGAGGTTTACTGCAAGGTTTCCCATGTCATTTATGTCACCCCAATTTAAAATTGCGAAAAACAATTCCAAACTCAACCTTGCCTGTAAATTTAAAAGTAATTTTAAGTCAACATGAAATAGTACAAAGTACAAAGGGAATTATTGAATTTGAATTTTGTTTTACCTGTTTCTTTATTTGATTCTGGTCTCCATATGCTTTAATTTTCGACAAAAGATCGTTTAGTATTGTGCCAGCTAAGGAATCTATTTCGGTAACAAACTGACTTGCGCATCCATAAAGACTATTATTGTTGTCCACTAGTAAAACACGTGAAAATTTGTCGTGAGCAATAAATTGAGCATGGTATTCATTGTAGTTTTCAGAATAATATCGTACCTCCAACAAACTGGTAAGGATACTGTCCCTGTGCATATGCTCCAAGCAGTGATAGAAAACGTAACGGTAAAATAGGAGATGACCACTGAATTGTCATTAAAGCTTTAAGCAAATATAACATTGATTCCTTCGGATGATCAGGAACGGCCAAGAGCGTGCTTAGCTAAAATGTTTGAAGATATATATAAATATGTAGTACCACATTTTATTGATTTCTTTTTAAGAGTATCTAATTTGGTTTTATACGTACCAGATTGCTAACGTAGTCAATAATTAGTGGCTCTCCTACCTCCATGTCTTCCATTTCTTCACTAAGTAAGGTTATTGTAGCCTTTAAACAAGCATCTCCTGTTTTTAAGAAAGACATTGATGAGGTATTATTTAAAGAGTTATGAATTGAATTGGCTGATTTGCATTATCAATAATTGTGTTAGTTTTCTTACCTTGACTGACACATTGATTAGAATACGCAACCTCAGCCGTAAGCTTGTAGAGTTGTAATTGAGTATAGACGCTGTCTAATGATGGTATTGTAATAAAAGCATATGCAATGCAAGCTGATAGAAATCCACGTGTACGCTTCGTGTGATGACCTCCCACTACATGACCGACATCCATCCCAAGTCTACAGACGCACTGTACAATCATAGAATCAATGGTTAAGTATAAATGTGAACGAATTAAAATAAAGTTCTAGTAGAGAGGTGTACAAACCTGGACCAACTGGACTAATACTGCGTCAATATTCATAAATGTTCCCCTTGATTCATCATAAAATTGAAGTTGCTTTTCAAAGTCCTTCCCATAATGGACTCGTAAAATGAAGGTATTTATAAGGCTTCCTATTTGTTTAATTTCATCTGTTGGAGTTAATGCACTGTGCGGAAGAGTGTAACAAACTGTGTGATGCTTTGTGTTTGATAAAATTACATAAAATGGTTTATAAAAAAAAGTTGAAAAAAATAATTTTGACTTACTCTACTGAGTCATGAAGAATGGAAGCTAAATGCATTAGGGTGTTAATAATAAGGTTATCTGATAAAGGCTCCGAGTGTTTGGAAGCATACGCCACCATCACGTTCTTAGCTGCATCCACGTTAAGCATAGTCACTATTTTGACGAACTTGTTCTAATAAAGAGTAATACAAATAGGATCAATTTTTCAATATGATAAAATGTCCACAAATACAAACCAACAAGTAGTAGTTTACCAGTTTAAGTAAATCTGTAATATCCTTGCAAAATGTCGTCAATTTTTCAACTATTGTAGCCAATTTTGAATGAAATTGTTCTGCATCTCTGTATGAAACTCGAGTTAAGACATCATCTAGAAATTCGCCAACTATGTCTGTCTATATAATAATCAAAATACATAATCCATGTAAAACTGACAACTTTAGTCTTTTCCATTTTTAATAACTTTTTTGAAGTCGATGAGTACCCCAAATGATTTGACGACGAATTCAACCCACACTTGACAGCAACTCAAGTACGCATTTCGAACTGGTATCTTTTTAATTTGGGGCCAAATTTTTTTCCAAACTTCTCTTGCTTGACTAGGCTGCATCTCCACGAGTATTAAGCAATGTCCCAGGTTTCTGAGTATCTCTGCAATATTTGTTTCTAGAGTCATACACATCTCGATGACATTAAGGCATTCATCTCCAATAAAGGACGGAGGAAATGTATTCAACACGGAACTTGTCAAAACAGACTTCCAGCTAAGCATTTAAAATTGCATAAAATCATCAGTTATTCTTACTCCTCTCGCAATTCTTTCACAAAAAAATAAGTTACACTTACAATGGGGGAACGTTTGAAACTAATTGCATTGTGTAATTTAAATGTTCTCCACGATGAACTAAACATTGCATAATCCAGTCAACTGCGGGGGTTAAAACGCTCATATATGTCTCCATCGTCACTTTGGCAGTGACCAGTTGAGGGGAATGACGAAAGTTATCCAATACCTAAGCGAGTGTATTAAATTTTGAAAATTGGAACAATAATCATGCACTTGTATATTCCTGATTTGGATATTATTACTTGATCATGCAGCAACAATAAATCTTGGAAGCAATTCATGTAAAGCTCCATCTCGTCAGGTACTAATTCCATTGCAACACGACAAAGGTAACACCTTTTAAAACAAACGTATCTCAGTTTCATAATCATAATTTATAGACCACCTCGGTAAACTTATTTTAGAAGATGTTCCCAAGTGCCAGCATAACAGCACGTGTAAGCTTTACTCACCTCAAGTAAATTGCAACGACTGGATCTCCTATTCCCCAGGCACTGTTTAATAGGCGAATAAGAATCTTTCCATATTCAGGACTGGTAAAGTAACAAAACATTATGTAGATTAGTGTTTAGTAAAAGCATGCACGTCATTAAGAAAGAACACGAAAAAGTGGAATTGCATACTTTGGAACAATGAAGGAGTACGATTTCAAAATTGCTAATTCAATAGCAAGTCGTGGAAGTAGTTCCCGGATAGAACCGACCTTATAAAACCAATTTTTACACGTTTCTTTTGCAACTTCTGGTGGAAGGATGTCACTGGTAGAGAAATAAAAGAAAATTGAATATCCAAAGTAAGCTATGATTAGATTAAAAGTTATCTGGAGTGGCTCGTATGCGTGTGTTACCTCTGTTTTCCTCTAAGACGACTGTATACCATTTCTCCAAATTTGTCTAGAATGTCTGTAATTATTACGAATTTGCTAGGGTAAAAGGAAATGACTGAAGTATCCCCAAGTAATTTACAACACTAAACAAACAAATAAATATTGTATTTCATAATATAGCCATCAGTATAAACACTATAAACCCTAATGTGTCTTTGTTTAAAATTCATTACTACCTGAATAGCTATTTTCAAAGCGTTAACCCGAAGGTCAGAGTTCCAGGCTTGAGTCAATTGCTGGTCCAATTGATTTATCTTATTAAAAACATTTTAAGAGAATAAAAATCATTTTCTTACTTATTTTTTAAAGAATGAAACATGTTATAAGTACCTTGTACGTATACTCTTCTTGAGACAGGCCTCCAAATGTCTGTTTAGAGCCACAATCTAAATCCAACTGTTCCAACCTATGTAGTACCTTTTCACTAACACCACGAACCTCTAAAGCACATATCCATTGAGTTATGATTAATACTCTGAAATACTTTTTTAAGTTATGTAAAGTTTAAAGCGTAAGCTATATACCGTGTTCTGTTGCAAAAACTGAGGTGGTAATAGTCATCTTTTCCTGTGTGGTAAACCGGTGAAGAATAGTACCTTTCTTCACACTCCAAGGCTCGAAACTATCCCTTAGGGGTCTGGCATTATTTTCTTGAAACGAATACATATCGGAAGCCATCCTAGTTAGAGGATCTAATTCGGACATGCTCAATGGATCCAGACCATCTAATGGATCATGCTTAATGGAAATCTGTAAAAATGAAAGATAAATGCATAGTCATGCATTAAATGTAAAAGATTATAACAACAAAAATTCAGCATCCGGTCACTATTTAATGGCACTTACTATATGAGTATTTTGCTTTTGAAGGGGGTGAGCCGAGACTTGCTCTTTGACTAAGGACACCTTTGACTTCAACTTTCGTTGGTAAGCATTTACATCACTGGACCTACGAATACGAAGAATCAGTGCGATTTTTATGAAATATTATGTTGCGTTTGTATAGATAGATAGATGAATTATGAATGCACGTACCATTTATACATCTTGAAAGGCAGAGAAAGACCAACGAATCAAGCATAAGAAGAGTTTAAAAAAATCAAAACTACTTTAAACGAATCTGCCATACAATTGAGTGGATTATGCTTCCATTTTAATATCAAACTGGAAGAACATGGGAATAATGGGAATAGTTCTGTATGCTATTAAGGCTTTTCCGTTTCCGCTCGTCATAACCAAAAGTCACATTCATTAATTTGAAATAAGGATACACCATCACTGAACCCGATATTTTCTCTCGAGTCATGAACACGTTGAAGAACGGCACATTATGTAATTCGTAGTTTAAAACTGTTTTAGGCAAAATTTATGGGTGTAAATGGACTTAGTCATTATTGTCTGTTTTCTCATCATTTTTCATCACGAGGAAAGTAATCTATTGCAAATACCGAAATACCTGCCTGTCATAAGAACAGATGACAGAAGAGAGTGAGAGTAGTAGTAGTATAAGTACAGTACACATACATAAGCTGCAACGCTTTAGGTTTGTTATCCTCTTGTTCTTTACATGTTCCATTTCCATAATGTTTCATCTTACGAGCGAGTAAGTATATGTATATATTTTATATTCCCCTTTTATCCATGTTTTGTGTATATATCTCGCTTGTTTTCACAAAGATTATGCTTGGCTTGGCATAAACTACCACAGCCACAGCAGCCGCATGCATGCTTATAGAACTTCAGATTTCGATGGCATATTAGTATAAACATTGCAGTTGTCAGTTAACTTTTTAAATTGATTTGTATGCATGTAACTGATTTATTGTAAAACTGAAAAAATAAACCTTCATATTTTTACGGAAACTACAATCGGGTAAAAGTTTTATGCTTGGGATGGGCTGTTATTATCAATTATGTTTCTTGTAGCATCATGATAGTTTCTAATTATTATCATTATCAATCAAATCTTTAACTACCATATTGTCAATTGTCATAAGTAAAAATTCGAATGTGCAGTGTAGACTGACATTGCAGCTGTTTTAAACTCTTTGAAAGGCAAAAACTCCAGCATAATATATCATGATGGCGAGGTGGCCTTCAGAAACCACTTTGATATGCTATACGTTTGTACATTTCCAGGTTTTTTGTTTGCCGTCTACATCCATGGTCCAGCATCACACAGCAGCAGAACTCAGCCTGAAAAAAATCATACTAAAAGCATAGTCCCATGTAGACACAGACAAACGCGTGTGACCCACTTTTCAAGTTTTATCCTGAATTCTCTTCATGATCTCTTCCTCATCACTGGCTTTCATTCTTTCGAGAATACACGCGTTTGTATTTTACAGGTATAATGCGACGAAAAAGTTTATTCAGATTTGAAGGCTACTACTATTATTGCTAAATATTCTGAGCTCTGTTTGATATCCAAGATACGCATGGTCACCAGTCGGAATTTTTTTTATAATAATGCATTTCTTGGGTTGGGTTTTGGAGTTTAAAATAGTAAAATTATATAGCCTTGGATTAAAAAACAATAATTTTTGTCGTGTACGTGAATGCATGTCATGTGTACCTGAACACGACAAAATTTATTTTTAATCCTGTTTCAAATTTTGAATATTAACAATATAATGCTTGTAAATGCTTTCGCCATATTATAACCACTGATTTCATTACTCAGTCAAGAATAAAACAATTACTAACTCAAGAGTTTCAGACCGACGCTTGTTTAAAGGGCTTTGACTCTTTTCAATGACATATTCATCTCTTCAAGAAAGTATATAGAATACAAGTTTATTAAATTTTTTCCTTGTTTACAGAAAGTTTGTAAAATTAGTAGACAGAGAGCCAATACACACCTAAATGCTCACTTTTAATACTTCCATTGATTAGCGTTTGAGCTCAAGGCATATATTCTCAGTTTCGAAAATCATTGCGTAATTCCAAAAGACAGATCCTATTTACAAAAATGGTAGACATATTAATGATCTGGAAAAAAATCAATAAAAGTGTATTTATTTATTGGCTTTAAAGATAAAATGTATTCAAAGTTAAAGTCAAACTCACTGAAGCAGTTAGATTCAGTAATAAAAATGTTATCAACAAATATTGACACTATAGAATCAAATTAGTTTGATCTGCAACTTACGACTGAACTTGATGGTCACACCACACGCTTTTTACTTTTTGTGCTGGCGTTAGCATTTTTATCTTACGCGTGTACTCTGTAGTTCTTCCTTGTCACAAGAATTGCTTTCAGGTCAAGCCATCAGTTAAAGCGTAACTTGCTTCATATATTTTTGATATAGTACTTATATTATCATCAATCAGCATTTTTATAGTGATGTACAAACAAATATTCCTAACTACTATCGTGAGAACTACTGCGTATATAAAAGGGATGACAAGACAATGCACGAGGAAGGAAAAAGGAGAGAGGACATGGAAGGAAGTCAGCAACACAACTTAAAAAAGTGTTCATCTTCCGTTAAATCTTAATGGAATTGCTTGAATGACTGTGAGATGATTGTCTTCTATAGATGAAGACAATAACGTCCACGTGTTGGTCTTTGAGCTCTGTTTTGTTGAGGGTCAACAGGTAATGTATATTTTATACATATGTATGGGATCTGTATATATATATTTCATGCGGCAAAAATGTTAATATCTGACATACACAAATGAGAAGTAATTCATAAGCCTTATGCATTGAAATTTATACAAGAGACTAAGCTAAACGATACGTTTTACAGGAGCAAAATATCAAGCGTGTGTTTTGTCTAGAAAGTTTACTAGTTTCTTTCCTCTAACTAAAAGATTTCCAAACAATTTTAACCATAAGGAAATTTCCCCCGAAGTTGCTTGTTAGGGTTTTATATACAGTAGCTCGCAATATGTAATGGATGGTGACGTAACTTATTTACACACAAATTTCCATTCTGTTGCTTGACATGAAAAGTCATAATAGCCACAAGATCAGCACAGTGACATTGGCATTGACATTCACAGACATAGGTATGTATATATGGAAGGCGAAACCAAACCGGAATGGTGTAGAATGCATTTTATGCACGAGGTTACACTAATGTACTTTGATAGCCAATACTTTAGATAACTATACACTGTATGTAAATACAATGCACCAATATGATGATATCACTGAAGAGAGGAACATCATTGGAGATAGGATTTAATTTGTAATCATTCCATATAAAAAATCATTCATTTCATTAGTCATAAATATATGAATGTAAAAGTTTGCATGTTTGATGTTTCTTGGAACGCAAATTAGTAACAGTTTGCATAAATGTATGTGTATGCACTTGGTAAACTGACTGTCTTCAATGTAAACTGAAGTGAAAAAGTCTGACTTGCAAATATTTCCATCCACTCGCTATGATTTATCCTTGGCTTTGACCATTTATGCTGAGCCGTGACACTGACACTGAGAATAAAATGTACTTGAAGCCAAATTTGCTTAAAGTGTTTTTTTTAAAGAAATCATCTCAACTTTGTACCGCATCATTAAACTACTGCTTCAAACCAAAACCAAGAGTGCATAAAGGATGCTTAATTAGTGATCTACAACAAGACCCATGAAACTATTCCTCTCGCAAAAACAGTTTTACTCTTACTCTGCTTTCAAATAGCTTTCACTTGTGGCCAAGCTTTATGTACTATTTTCAACATTAAATGAGCGAGACAAACTATATTAACAAATATTTTATGTTAATGTCTAGTAAACCATGATTATTTGGGTTATCAATAATTACTGATAAAAAACAGTTGGACATTTTATTTTACCGACACATTAGTAAGTGTAGTTTAATTCTGTAAGTCTCAATATACCCCTTTCGCCACTGCAGATCATTATTCTGACAGTTGTATTGACTATAGGTGAGAAATTTCTTACTACAGATTTACAGACACACGTTTGATCTTTAAGATTGAGTTTCAGAGAATGTATACGATAATGTGGGTTCCACGTGGCTAGTTTTTTTGTTTCATTCGTTCATTCACGCAATGCATAATATGCATTTACAAAACCTGAGGTTGTCTCTAACTCATCTTCACATACCCACGTATTATTAGAAATATGCATTTGGGCTGAATACTCAAGATTTGAACTGACTTTCAGCATCCAATGTGGTAAACTCTGTCATTGTCTGCGACTTCATGGCTTACTTTATCGAATACATATATATTATATATATTCTGATTTATTTTGCGTAGCTGTTGTCTTCCCTTCCACGTGTAGATCGTTTCAGAAGTTGAAAAAAATGAATGCTGCGTTGGGTACGAATATGTATGATGTGATGGGTAGTAGCTATTGTTGAGAGGTATTAAACCCACGAGTATCCCAATGAAAGTCTATTGATCCAGTGCTTGATATTTATGTTAATTAGTATAGCAAGTAAACAACCTACCATTTGGACACGAGGACCCCGCAGTTTTAGCCTTCACGTGCAATTTTTTATGCATTGCCATCTTTTATTCGAAATTCTTTGCTACTGATGATGATGATGTTGCAATCATCAATACTCTTTCCTAATGGGTGGGTAGTGTAGAATTTTATATGTGTGTGTGTGAAATCGCTAACCCATCATCAATCATATGATATGCTTTTGCAATACATTGTAACGAATGCTTTTAATCTATCGGTTGTGCATATGTTTTAGTCGGGGTCATACGCTCATCGGTTCATCCTCACTGTTGCTAACTGAATAAGCGAAGGTGCCAAATCCAGTTTGAGAAGGTCAAATCGTTTGCACCAGTCAATTCAATATCTTTTGTTCAACTGCATTTTGTAGTAAGAAAAAAGAGAGACTTTGTCAAATGCACTTTTGGATTCGGAATCGCGAATATATACAAATTTGAACAATTGGAAAACAAACTAACAATTTTGTTGTTGTTTATGCCAAATTTAAGAATTCAAAGTTTGTTTGATGATTGACATTAATTATGTGTTCACATTTTACTTTTGATTTATGACTTTAAAAAACCATTAAGACAGCTGGGTTGGGCTGAAAGTTCAAAAATGTAACAATAAAATTAAAATGTTAACCTGTGGGAAGTAAAAGTTGCAAATATTATGTGTGATTCAATGGTGGTAGGGGCACTAGGCACGTTTATTACATAAAGATTTTCAATTACAATAATTTTGATCAAGGCTCCACAAAGGTGAATGAAACTGGTTTCATAATCACAGGTGAGATAATTAAATGAGGCACATCTACACGTGGAAATGACAGCGTTTGCAAATTCTCACATGCAAATGTGGATTTCCGAAAAATTATTTTCTCATGGTAGTAGTGTTGTGGTAAGAAAATAATCACACACACAGGTATAAAAAACTCGTTTTTACTAGTTTTTTTCATAAATAATTTTAGTACCTGAAGAGCGAATCTTAATTTAACTCTTATAAAAAAACTGCTTGAGAAGGGAAAGGGAACTTCATATAATGTGGCAAAAGGTTGGACAGAAATAGAAAAACGGCTTATACCGGCAGTCAGTAGCACCAGAAAAATGCAAAGAATGATAATATGAAAGACAAGGGGATGTATGGATGTTGCATAAACTGTCATGTACCATCGTAAAAAATCTTGACGTTCTCTGGAGATGTCGGCTTTTAGTAGTGATTAAGTCAATTCAGCTATATAATTAGATCATAATTGACCCTTTGATTCACACTGCATTCCTTTTAGAGTTATATAACACAGTTCATAACAAGCAAAGTCCATTTTGTGTTGCGTTACATAATTAATTATTGGTTTGAGTTGGATTGATAGGAAATTGGAATTATAGATTTTACATCAAGTAGGCTAAATATTTTCAATCAATGTGCAACCGAAAGAAAACTGTCTACTCCTTACATTGTGCATTGATGAGAAATGACGAATGTCGATTAACAAAGAGAGAGAGAAAGAGAAGGAGTGTCTTACGTTGCAAGTCTATAAATAGCTTCAACATATGACCATTTCGGCTTACACGTGTCAAAGTTTTTATAGCTTTCACTTGTGTACTCGATGAACCCATATTGTTTCCCGTCAATGAAGACGTTTTCTTTGGCAAACAAAATATGCTAGCCATCATTTGTTCCAAGAAAGTAATTAAGCAGCTAGTGTTCGTATATTATATATCTAGAAATAAAATTGTGCAAACGGTCACACTTAATGCCCAACGTTTTAATCTATTGATAGTACGACATATGAAAGAAACTCCACAGATTTTTTATATGCATTCATTTTGATCCTTGCATCGATGCATGAACAATATTTGAGTCGAATAACGGGACATTTGTTTGTGATGAAAAAGGGTTCTTTATTATACTGGGTTTTTTATTTACATATGAATCATTCTGGTTACGCTACAGATCGTATATACATTTCACCCTTCTTTGCGCATTATCTGTAATTCTGAACCTTGATGATCTATTGACAAAAGCTTGCCCTGTATAGTTTCATCTCACAACGTTCTCGCAACAATACAATGTTTCAACAAGTTTTAGATAATCACACGCAAGAGAATGAAACAGCAGATTAGGGTTGTGGATCATGAGTGAAACCCTTAGGGTACCTCGTGTAACCCTTCTTTTTCTCTTCCACGTGGAGAAACGAACAGGTGCATTTCATAGGCAGAAAGGGATGCCCAAGATGTGATCCAGAGCTGCAGTTGGTAAAAATGCATCTTTATATACAATATTATGCCTTTTTATACCATCACGGAGTGTGTCCCTTGATCATCACCATCCTATCTGGAATCGTTGGCGCGTCAATTCCATAGTTGTAACGGAAAAAACTTTTTTTACCAAAACGTTACGGTAACCCGTGCGGACTTTGCATAGAATGAAATATGCTATGTATGATGATTTAGTCCTTTTGATGCATTCATAAAAAAGGGTAAAAGACTATCGCACGTGGAGAGGATGTTCACGACATCAGTGGCGCGGCGTGAGAAAGGTGAATTGTTTTTTATGCACCCCACATATTATCTACAACATTCTCATTCACTCACAATGAGTTAGCCTTTATTCTCATTTTAAGGGCTTGGGTTTCTTTTCATGTCCCTTCATCGTTGGTGTTTAGTATGTGGTCCAAAAATGGATATGGGATGTAATGATGTGTGATGAATTTTCTTTCGGTATATAGGTATGAAAGCCGGCAAGAGGACAGCTACACGTGTAAGAATCATTATCATCGACAAATCTCAGACTTAAATGAAAAGCGTTGAGTAACACTTTGTATCAGTATGCGCATGCATATATATATTATGTTTATGTTTGGGGTGGAATCGAGGCATCTCAGTCAGCTCATCTCTGTTAAAAACTCTGCGTAGCGTTCCTCCATATCCATGCACCACACTGCTGCACTGCATTTCAGTAGTATTGCTTATGCAACTTGTAATAGAATCATCATCGTCTAAGTCTCAGCATTATCGTAAACACATTTTGTCACAAAACAGTATCGTAAGATAATATTAAGCGTTTCTTATTCACAAACTTGTGAATTAAAAGTGATATTAGACGGCTATTCTACATGACCAAGCTCTCTTTCTCCCATTATACCCACGTATAATATTGCATTGTACACTATCTCTCTCTCGAAACCAAAAATGTATAATGGTAGGATGTAGTTGTAGGTATATGTAGTTTTATAATGTACACACTTACCCTTACCTACATGCATGCATATATGCTATTTACTACTAACAATTTGGGCTACCGTTCTAATGCAACGCGACTAACAAAGATGAGCATAAAAATGAAAGATTCCAACAGGCTTTAGACGATCGAGTTTGATTGCAGATCAAGCTCTTTGTACGACGCATACACACTTTCGTTATAAAATTGCATGATGCTTACATTTACATTCTCCAGCCAATAACTCAATATGACGACATACTGGATGATACATTTCATGATTTGTATAAATTTGCAATTAAGCCTCTGATGATTCCAACAGTTTGAGCCTGGATGAGCTTCAGAAAGTATCATAGTTTTAGGAGCTCTGCTAGAAATCTTGTTTTGTTTTTTTTTAGAAAAAAGAAGCTCATATGAAAAATTTATTGCGTAACGTCTCACATAAATCAAGATTTTCTTGGTCAGTTACAAAAGTTTATTCTACTAATTTGAAAGTTATTCGTGAAGTCATGTTTTTCTATATGATTTCGTTGTTGTGTACGGCAGTTCCGTGTGCCCATGTTATCAATACGGAAGGGACTAACTTAACTCCTGTGACTAGTGATCTGGTTCCTTATACTTTAGATACTTCAACGGATGCTAGCTTATTAGTGACACCATCAGAAAACAGGTCCCTTTCCGGACGTGCGTTTTTACCGACTGGGAAAAAGAAATTTTTCATCAACCAACTTAATAGTCCAGCTCATGATGAGCCAGTGTTGAGCAAAGAATTTTCCAATATATTGGAAAATTCGAACCCAATTATCTCACTTAAAGATGGGTACTTGAGAGGATTCATAATGAAAACTATTTCGTCCCGTCCGTTTGCAGCGTTCCAAGGAATCCCATTCGCTCAACCTCCCACTGGAAAACTTCGTTTTCAGGTAAAAAAGCAATTAATTAGCGTGGAATTGGTTTCATGACCAATTAAATATTTTGTTTTTCTTTTAGGCACCACGAAAAAACTTTCCATGGACTGGTATCAGGGACGCCATTGAGCCTAGTCCACAATGCATTCAGGCCGATTACATGAAACAGTATTTAGTGCACGGGTATGAATAAAATATGATTTGAGTTTTGTTTAGTCCATTTTAAATCATGGCTGAAGTGATTATTAGGCCATTTGGAAAATATTTTACTGACCCGCTCACTATCAATTTAAATAGGCAAGAAGACTGTTTATATTTGAACGTTTACACACCAGAGGTATACTATTTATCAATCTAAATCAATTATTACATAACCTCGAACACCAGATAATAATTCAGCATAACAATGACCTACACTTAATTGACTTCCAGATTCCAAAGTATTCTCAGAAAGAGAGATTGCCAGTCATGCTATTCATCCATGGTAAGTGTTGTTCCAAGAATCCTCAATATCTTTAAATAGGAAGAGCTATTATTTGCAACACATTGCGTCATCATTTAATTTAGCATGTATGCATTTATGTAGCAGTCGCGGCACTGACCACAGTGAATTCTTCGGGTAATAATGTTCAGCCTTCAAAAGCAGTTGATTCATGTCCACTTCACTAAAGATTGGCATTTCTATAGCTTCAGCATGAGCTTTCTTTCACATCATTAATATGTAGATTTATTTTTTTTAATTTTTCAGGCGGAGGGTTCTTCTTTGGAAGCTCCACATTATATGGGCCTGCCTACTTTTTATCACAAAGGATCGTCTTGGTCTCCGCGAATTATAGACTCGGCGCATTGGGTACGTTTTTTAATAATAATTATAGGGAATAATTGTGTTGGCGTATGTAGTACATGAGAAATATGCACGCATTTTTTAATTTTTGACTTGGGTACAATGAGAATTTTGAACTTGACGACTATTTCACTAGACTGAACAACATCATTAAAAAACAAATTTCTTAATGGTCGTCGATTGTACTTCATTTCCTTATTGCACAAGGTCAGCTGCACAAAAACCGGTTTTAGTATAAGTTGCGGGTTCAATCTCTAACTAGCATTTGCTATCATTTAGTGTAAATTCTATTTTCATCCCACAAATGTATGCATGTTTATTATGGGATCATATAAAAGTATTTTTTTTGCATACAATCTAGCTAACTTGCCTACCTGTTCAATTGTGATGTGCTAAACCTTCTGAATTTAGAACTTTAAGGATTTTTGTAGGTATTTAACTTGTCAATTAATGTTTACTAAAGAAAAGCATAATATTTTAACAGATTACAGGGAATTTCTTAGCTCATAGTAATTAATTATCTTGTTTGCACCCCACCCCAGTTTAACATGTAATCACACTATGGTTCATAGCGCTAATTTACTAATTAGTAATATAAAACTGTATTAGGAGTAGAAATGTCCTTATGTATAAGAGAGATGGAAACATAGACACCAATCAATTCGCATATATCACATTTTACGTAGGTTTAAAGAGGTTTCTGTAACTGATCTTTTCATACAAAATTGTTTTTACTGTAAGCTCCTACTACTATTTCATGATAACCTACAAAACCGTAAGCTTATAGGAACAGCATGAATAGGAAATGATCGGGTCAAGGAAGTAGTCTGAAATTACTTTGAGATTATGTATGCTTCATATTTTTTACTTCGCTATTTTTAACGTACATACATATGACATGACATCTTCACTAGATGAGTTATAAATCAAAGACTAAATCGATGATCTGCAGTACTATTCATTAATAGTGATGTACATCACTTACATCAGTATGTAAAAATACGGTGCGCGTAGATAACTCAAAGTTTTTGCAAAACCTTAATTTGCCAAAGACTACGATACGATACTTGTCAAGTGATAAATTTAATTTAAGAATTAACAGCTCGTGGCATATTATAATCATTTTTCTTGTCCTGCATTCTAAACTCATCAATTTTAGCACATGCATGCATAACTAAATTACTTAAATCATGGCAAAATCACCCAATCGGCGAATTGTTGGTTGCCTAATCAAAGAGCAATGAACGGTAGGTCAGGAGGGATCAAATCAACTTGTGTTTAGATGGCTGTATATATATGTAAGTGTGTACTAATGACGTTAGTTTGTATTAAATGTCGGATCAGACGACTGAACTGGTCATGGACAAGCTTTTGGTCAAGGGAATCAATGTAAATTGACTTAGCCATTTGCATCAACACGTCAAACTGCTTGTTGGTGTTGGATATAGGCTTCACTACAAACACATACATATAGTGTGTTTCTTCCGCAATACATAGCAAAGATTCTCTTGACTGATATGTTGTTTACGTAACCCAGATTAGCAAAAAAAACATTTCAGCTAATAACACAACATGAGAAAACTTGGTGTAATAAAGTACAACTCAATTATACTATGCTATATTCCGGGAGCTACTTCGAAAATGTAACATGCTTTATATCATACAAAGCAATCAAACGCACTTTTTTATGTTTTGTCCATGAACTATTAAAAAGATGAGGGAGTCATTTGTGGTACAACAACACATAATCTGAACTCCCAACTGTAGAGTTGCAGAAACCAGAAATAATTGGCCACGCTGCAAAATGGCAAACTTATGTTCTATGAATGAATCTTTGTAATGCTTGAATGAAGTTTGTAATGGTTGTATATTCAGAGTATAATATATGCATATCATAAGTTACTATTAATATTCTTTACAAATGACAATAATATATGAACTGTTATGAATGCAGGGTTTCTCAGCACGGGCGATGAGGAAAGTCCTGGAAATAATGGGTAATTGCTTATACAGCTATACACTATTCGTTTATATGTTGTGTTATAAAAACATTCAGGCTTAAAGATTAATTTAAATTTGTTCGATTTAAAAGCTTAAAAGACCAGGCTTTAGTACTACGATGGATCCAAGAAAATATTGCTGCATTTAATGGTGACCCGAATTCCGTTACTATTTTTGGTATGTAACTATTTTCCAAAACAGATTGTAACGAACGATTACAACAAAAGTAATAAATTTGTATGCAAAATTGATTTGTAGGAGAAAGTGCTGGTGCATCCAGTGTACATTTTCACTTCATGTCCCCACTTTCACGAGGTATTTCAGTTGGAATATAATATATGATTTAAATAAATTAATGTGTCTAAAATATAGTTGCTAACATATGTATATTAAATTTACAACTGATCATCCGGGACACTTAAGGTTTATTTCACCGCGGTGTGTCACAGTCGGGGTGTGCAACATGCTTTTGGTCAATTGACGAGCATGCTCCAGAAACAGCCAAACGATTTGGCTCTTTGCTAAATTGCACTGGGACATCAAAAGAGATGATATCTTGCTTGAGAACAAAGGAAGCTATTCAGTTGGCTTCAACTCATCTCTATTTTCTGGTATGGTGCACTTTTTTTTTTGTTGGTGACATTTGCTCCTCCAAAATATATGACCGTTGGTGATGATACCGACACAAAAGTCCTATTGAAAATCTCTCTTTCACTTTCAGGAGTGGCTCATGTACCCCGTCGTTGTTTTTGGTCCGGTAGTAGAACCAGCACATGCTGGAGCATTTCTGAGTGAACAACCAGAGGAGCTGTACAAGCAAAACAAAGTGGCAAAAGTACCATGGCTTAGCGGCTATAATAGTGACGAGGGAGCCATAAACGTTGCAGTCTTGTTTTTAGACAACAGAACGACCATTCAGCTCAACAACGAATGGGATAAATATGGGCCTGTATTCTTAGCCATGAAAAACTCGGGAAGTAACTATTTGGAAACGGTGAAGAAAGTGAGAGAATATTATCTTGGAGATAAAGACATCTCATTTGACAACAGGAAACTTGCAATCGATGTAAATCCAAACACCCAAAAAAATATATCTATATTCGATGCTTTATTAGTACCCGCTTTCATTGAAAATGGGAAATATTAACTATTTGCAATTTGTGTTATAGATGTTTGGAGATCGCTACTCAATTTCATGTGGATTGAAAGCAATGCGTTACCATTCCATTCACACCCAACAACCAGTATATGCATATCATTTGTCTTTCAATGGGAAATACAGTATTGTTCAACTCCTTGGACAAAATTCGCAAGATTGGGGTAACAAGAGCAAAGTCAACTTTCACCATGAATTTTTTACATACAAGATATGATCATTGCAAAAATACTATATTTTTAGGAGTATCACATTTGAATGACCTTGTCTATCAGTTCAATAATACTGCGTATTATCCTGAACTGAAACTGGAAGATGAAGAGTACAAGCTCTCGAAAATTATGAATAATATGTGGGCCAATTTTGCTACTCATGGGTATGATCAACAAATATATAAATATAAGTAGCAAACCTAAATACAAATCTATAAAAACCATTCGTTTATATAATTAACAGAAAACCTTACCTGGACACAGATGGAAAAATTCAAGATATTTGGGAACCAATTGAGCAGAGTGAGAATCTAGACTCGCCACTAAAATTTCTTGATATTTCGTTAAACCCAAAAATGATTCCAGATCCATTTGTAGAACGAGATAGGTTTTGGAGAGATTTGGAACTGCTAGATTAGAAATTAAATTTTTATAAAGTAGTAAGTGTTTTTTTAATTGTAAGTTAAGGATATTTGTGGAGTAAAAAATATATGACATATATTTTAATGTATTCTCAGGGTTATTTTATTAGTTACATTAGTAAATGTCAGTATCTTTGAGTATGGTACTGGTACTGGTACTGGTGGATGGAAGCTAGCGGCGCTAAATAGGACTTTTATGAATGAAAAAACATATTTAGCAGGGCACTTTCTGATATATAGCTATAATATATTGTCTGGAAAAAAATATTTATGTTCAAGAATTGAAAAAAAGACGTAAATTATTTACGCAAACCGAAAACGATAGAGCCATATAACAGAGATAGAGATATGAGGTATTACAGAGGTATTAGGATTGTTGTTGATGATGATAAGCTGATGTTTATAGCCCAATGTTCAATTATTGAATGTGTCCTTTTCGTTGAAGTGTTACTCAAATCTAATTTTCTAGTAGTTAGATAAAAATGTTGAAATGCTTTTATTGCAATTTCACACCCGTGATATTGTTATTCTTCACAAGCAAGATGATTTCATGACTGATTTTTATTTTTACCTAACAATACATATACCTACCTACACATATAGACAACATGTTATGTACCTATTACTGAGCCTACCCCGTAATTTAGTCGAGAAAATGAGTCAACTCATTATTACATGCTTTCGAGCTAAAAATGTATTTGTATACTATCTATGTACTTGTTAAATATTATTTAAAAAGCTATAATAATAATTGTTATGAATTAATTTTAATAAGTAGCAATAAAACCACTACGCACTCCTTTTATTTCTATAATTTTTCAATCTTATCTTTGATTATATAAGAATGCTTCTAAAGCATTATTTCGTTTGTGATGGGAATCGACTGGAAATCATCGCATCAGTTTTCTTGGTTTGCATGCAGCATGCTCTCCGAAAAAGAAGTAGTCACAAAAGTGGGCATAGCTACTTTTCCACAGTAGCTCAGCAACATTGCTCAATAGCTATGCATTCATGAATAATGAAAATCACTAGATGTACATTTCTTAGAACCGGAAGAAAGAAAACCTACTTTATCCTTTTGCTTAGCACTGTTTGCAATGTATGAAAACTCCGTTTTCATGTCAAAGTAAGTAGTTTTCTCACGCAGCGTTAAAAAAACCACCCGATTGTCTCACGTTTGAGTATTATAGTATTATTATCATATCATGGCTGTTCCTTCTGTGGTCATTCTCGGGGTTTTATTATGGATCATGTTCAGCGCTTTCAAATACTGGTACATTAGCAGAACCAAAATAAATTACACTCACAAACTGGATGATAAAGTATTGGAAGATATTCGTACACCAAATCCGCGTGCATTTGAACTGGTACAAATTCTAATTATTAAACAAATGGAATAAACGAAGTAGAATTTAATTTTATTCTATTTAGTGAAGTTTGTTCTTAAAACTCTCTATAGGCATCTAAACGGAAACGGGAACAAGTGTTTGTGGATGAACCAGAAGGATTTCCCTTCCACAACCCGAATAGTCCAAGTCCAGAGCCTACTGCGGCTGGGGAGAAAGAAAAAAACGCCAATGATGATGAAAAGCCCAAGAAAGAAAGCACTACAAAAAGACCACTGACTATTTTCGAAGAAATTGACTTGATGCAAAAGCAAAGGAAGGAGAAGCCATTAAAGTCTGGAAAATATGATAAAAGCATGGTAATCATTTAATTCTAAAATTGGATGATACTATGTGGTAAAGCCAACGGAGATTTCGCTATATGTATATACTTATATGCTGTTGCTTTATATAGTTCGATGACGTCTTATCCCGACTTCATAGAGACATTCAACATGAGAGGAAGAGTTCTTCAGCAACAAAAAAAGAATGATACCAACAAGCGCATCTTGAAATTCATTTATATATCATGAGTGAATTCGTTTCGTTTCCAGCTGTACAATTTTAAGCGTTTTTAATATATACAGAATAGTACGATAATTAAAATAAATATGTACATGCATGTGCTATAATATGTAGATCAATTTAATTTTGTCAATTTAATGAAGGTTGCTGCTCCAAATGATTTTTTTGTCCATGCAAACTACTAATTTTAATTGCTAATATTTTGTTTTAGTATAATCTTTAATGCATATAATTTAGACAATTTAATCATATCAGAATGCAATTAAACGCCAGCAATATACTTAGAATTTACAGTTACGCATGCATTTACTATTTATGCTATTACTTCATCCCCAGTTTCATGTGTCATTGTTCGAAATATGATTTATGGTACCAATCTCCAAAACTGACAGTACATATATCCTATCGTGTCGATAACAATATCCTTTGAATTGTAGCAACAACAGATGTCCTTTGTATTTGGCTTTTGACAACCGGCAGTTTTTTTTTCAGGAAGATAAGAACATTTTCTGATAAAAGATAAAAGATAACGGAAAGCATCTGTCATAAACGTGTACAAATGATTTTGTAAATTGCCTATTGAGTAGTACGGGAATCAAAAACAAAGTATGCAAAAGTGTATATTGCATGATTCATATTGTTTTGTACGAACAAAAAATTGGAGATTACCAAGCACAGTACCAGCTTTGTTATGTTAGTAGTGAGATATGTGTGTGCGTCTGAGCCGTTTCTTACTTTGGAGTTGAGTCACACATACTTGATTTAAATACTCATTAAACCCAACCATTTCTTTGCAGACAAAATATTATGTACCCGCTGTTTACTGCTGCATAATGACATTTAGCTTTCGTAACAAATCCAGTGCATCTCTCTAACTTGGTTGGTTGGGTTGGTCCTCATCATGAGCCTTAGCCTAATTTGTTCTTAATGATGGCACATTAAGAGGTCCGACTGTCAAAGTCAAGTGTTCAACAAATACAAGTTTTTCACTTCCACCTTTTCAACGTGCACTAGTGACTAGGCGTCCCTTTAAACTGAGATTATAAAATTTCATACAAAAAAAACTATTGAAAGCGACATGAATTACGAAGACAGTAGTAGTGATGATATCCCTTACTTACCACCAGACCAATTTAAGACCTACGAGCAGGTGCAAAGAAATAATAGTCAGTTATCGAAAATGAATTCGCATACATCACCAGCATCATCAAACCAAAGCCATGGATCTGTACCATCTCCTTCAAATTCAAACCAAGAGCAAAGGAGGGGTCGGAGTCATTTCACCGAAGATGAGCTGAGAGAGTTAGAATTGCCAGTTAGTGGGACACAAAGGCAACATGATGGAGTGGGAGTGGGAATCAGCTCAATTCCTAGACCACCTTCTTCGCAGCCAGAGATTGGGTGGAGTACGGTTGACCTATCTCAACCAACCCCATCCGATTTAGATAATAGGAATTTTCACTATGGAAGTGGAAGGGAACCAAGTTTACAATCTAGTGGAATAAGTTGGGGACGAAGAATACTTGGAATCCTTTTGGTTACGATACCAGCCGTTTTGTTCAGTGTAGCAGTACATTTTGTAGACTGGTCAATGTCCGACTTTCAGTTGTACAGTGCAAGTTTTTTCATCTTTCAGGGAATATTTTGGCCATCGTTTGGCATGATATTTATTGATCTGTTTTGTATATCTAAAACTCGTACAAATTCGACTGCTCCTCCTTCAAAAAGTTCCAATTTTGTTGGAAATGTTAATAAGCAGATCCCAAAATGGCTTTTAGCCATTTTTGTAGTGGTAAGTTTGCGTTAATCTGTTCATTTTGATTACATTTGTTAAAAGTATTTTGAACATATTGGAAATCTAATCTAATGTCTTTTCTTACCCCCAATTTACAGATTCACAGCAATTTAGCTGCAGCCACGCTCATTTTCCAGCTACTTTCAATCCAACGATTGAATATTAGTGTGTCTCTAGCATTGTCATTTGGATTTGACGTGGTTGTAATCCTTATTCGATATATTTCTGAGAATCGAAAATGCAGTCTGGAATTACTACTTTTGTCCATTGTCTCCTATTGTGGATATGCTGTGGTTGCCATTCCAGCTTTCATTTCCAGTGATTATGACACCAGAAGTGATACAGCTGTAAGTTAGCTTTAAAATCAATTCCAAAATGTAAGGTGCTTCAGCATTTCAGATTCTCATTATATTTTTTGTTCGTTTAGGTGGGCGTGGGTGCATCTATCGGTGTTCTACTTCTCAGCATTCCCTCAACATTTCTTCTTGCATACGTTCGCAAGCACCAAGTCGCTGACTCTGTGGTGGGCACGTCAACTGCATTCTTCGGCTGTTTCCAATCTTTAATTACAAAGGAAATTATGGGAACAGGTTTAAACTTTCAATTGGAAGGTCGCTCCATTGGGTGGGCAGCTGGGCTACTATCTGTGGTGTTCCTGGGTACAATATTTCTGTTTCTGGAAGCACGTCTAAATGGCTTGATCTGGCAGCGCGATGATGACAGAAAACCAAGAAAATTTTCTAGCATTACCAAAACACGATTGGCAATATTCATATTGTCATGTTTATGGGAGTTAGGCAGGCAAGGATTTAGAGACACTGCTCCAGATCCCTTTGAGTAAGAAAATATTATGCAACGCTTTAATAATATTTATTTATATTCATGGATATTCTCCAGACACTTTTTTAAAATTTGAATTTGTCAAATTTTCAGTATTCTTGGAGGAGTTTTGGTTATGCTAAGTTTTCTACTCTCCGCTGGATTTCAAGCTTGGTTCCGAAGCGAGTTGAACGTGGATGCAGGAGACACTAGTTCTTCCGTCAGAGGAAGTGGCACTAGTAGGCATAAGTTTTGTGCATTTGTACCCTGGTTATTTGCTCGGAGATCATAAGTCAATAATATGTCCTTTTATTGCCTTCGAAGGGCAGAAACGAGGAAGTCAATAATTATCAGTTGTTATTACTTAAAATCTAATGAATTAGAAAGGTGCATTTTATACTACAATTTACATGGGCGTATGAAAAATATAAATGTTGCAATGCATTTTTATGCGTACATAATGTACAGCTCTAAAATGAAGTAGTTAGTTACTTTAGACAAATTATAAGATGCATATTGGCATATTGCTTGGATGCATCATTACTACAAATTGCGTAAATAAAGCATTTAGTATATGTTATGTTGTTGTGTACTGTTTACAAATACATGTGTGTACGTATGGATTCGAGTGATTGTAGTCTTTTTTTATTTTATCAGTCACGGTAGATAAATAAAAAGTTGTTTGCAGAATATCTGTTTAATATGTATGAAAAAGATTCAGCCCCATTTTTTCTGTTTTGCATAATGCATAACATAATGATATAATGACTAATATGTATATCGCTTCAGTTAGCATCTCTTATCCAATGCTAGCTTATCTGAATATGGATTTACCCCGGATGTGGCATGATTTTTCCATGAAGTTTGACTGAGGTAAAGTGTACATAAGTACATGGAAGAAGAACATTATTATGGGCATGCTATGGTAGAGTGTATTCGCGAAGGAAAAAGAAGATATCCTTAGCGTTTTTTAGCACACATGCAGAAAACTGGATGGGATGTCCTCAGGCACTGTAGTGCGGTTTCCATGATTTCTGCAAGTAGCTTACAAGTACAAGTGAAGGGAAAACCAAGTTGGTTACATGACATGATATACGGACTAGTTTACCAAATTACGTATGGATATATCATTGTAAAAAAAGTTTACAATCATCATATTTTGCCAAAGAGTTGATGATGATAACATGACGCAGTCGGCCAAGAAAAAGGAAGATCAAGGCTTTTTTCTCCATTCGATTCGATTGGTTTGGAAGTAATATATATGAAAAAAGAGAGTTGGGAAGGAGGTTAGGACGGAATAACTATTGAGGCTGACGATACTCACAACAATCTCCTGCTGTACCTTTAATCTCATCAAGAATATTCATGTGCAGATCTCCCATATTCGTATGTTATATTCTACTTGTATAGCTCTTTTTATCTATCTGCAAACAACTCTTGGGATTCATGTGCAAATTTACATATACCTACTACTACTATGTTTGTTGTACACAGCACGCTCATGATATTTTTATTATATTCGCATTGACTGAGCCACCTGCACCTGCAGTGATTCACAGAATATATTAATTCATTGTGAGTGATTCCTCTGCGAATACAGAATACCAAGGCGAGAGAGACGTAAACGGAATATTTCACTTTGCACGTACGTAACATGTCTTAGAAAGAATCTCTGTAAATTTATTTATTACCAAATATTTCCCAATCATTTTTAAATGAGGCCATGTGCTGAGGTTCTATTTAAACAAACTTTTTTGAAGCAATAATCGAAACTTTTAGAAATTTATTATGAAAATACTGAAGTGGTTTCGCGATTGTTTTTTAGGATTTAGATACGCTATTCTAGCTAGAGGTGGAAGCATGACATATAACACTTCACAAAAAGTACAAACTATTACTCTTTTCGATGATGGTATGTTTTTCATATTCACAAATATTCTTGTGTCTTGCGATTATGAGCTGGAAATGCGAAATGGTCTTAAAAACATCATTTTTGATTTATTTATAGCATTTGCATTTCCGATACCAGCCATCCCAGAATTTTTGCATAGTACGGGAGATGTGGTCATACTTACATCCTTACTGGCACATTGTTTTTTGACAAAGGTATGATTTTTTTTTAAATAATGTTGTATTATGTGACATTCGCTTTTGAAATTGTCTGACACTTTATTTTATAGGACATTTATCTTCAGACAATTATTCGAATGCCAGTATGGATATTCTTTGCAATTATCACTTCAGGCAATTTACGCTTTAGAGATGACCGTTGTGCCGTCCTCCAAGAGCTGGTTCGTCTCGCCGTTATAGTTTACTACGGTCTAAAACTGAATTTTTACAAGTTTCCTCGGATCCTCCGCTCAAGAAAAGAGTCTACACTTTTAATACATGGAGACTCCTCAGAAAAGCTACACAAGTCGGAAAGATTGTCTGAAGAGGAAATACAAAAGTTTTATAGAGGGGTGCCGACTCTCATAAAACGAAATGAACCTGTGGCAGTCAATACTCTGCCTTATGACAAAACACTAGAGATTTCTCAAACACATTTCACAGCTAGTAAGTTTACGATTTCATCATCACTATAAAAGGATTTTGGTACTGGGTAGAATGAGTGGGATATTGACATATCGGTTTTTACAACCGTAGCCAAAAATCAGCGGTGTGTAGCAGCACACAACGGAATTAGTTTTCAAGGAACACTAAATTACAACAGGAAAAAGATCAGAGCTTGTATAAAAACCAATATTCCTGGGGATATTTCATCACTTCGTGGATTGATGAAAGAGATCAAGCTCCTCAAATTCGTTGGGCAACATGACAATTTGCAAAGCATTTTTGGAGCTTACACTACTGACATCAACCGTGGTATATATTTCATATTTTACTCCTTGTCATTTTTAAATGAGATTATGGATGCATGAATGAATGAGCAAAGATGTGATTTGTATACAAAATTAATAGTGATTTGATTTGTGGTAGGCAAACTATTCCTAGTTTTAGAAAATTGCGGAACTGAAACCCTTAGTATGCACTTGCAGCAAGTAAAGGAGAATGAAAAGTCCATATTGCCAATGAGTCCAGTAAATCCAGATACAAATGAGGACTTGTAATAATGCTAAAACATTTACTAAATATATGTTGACAATGTGAAATCATTACCTTTACTAACCAAATTGATAAACATTCATGATTTGCAGACTAGTGGATTTCTATAGATGGGCGTATGAAATTAGTTCGGGAATGAAGTTTATATCCAGCAAAGGAGTAAGCTAAGCCATGTAAATGTGTATAAACAAGCTATATGAAGTCAAGCAGCTATGCATCTTAATACGTTTTGGCTTTTTAGATTGTGCATGGTTCTTTATCTTGTGACTGCATATTGCTGAATGAAACCGGCACAGTGAAGCTCACAGATTTTGGAACCGCTCCGTATTTATCAAATGCAGAAAGATTTGAACCAGAACAATTGGTATGCATATAATTCGAAAGTAGCGAAATATAATCAGGAAACCCATAAACATACCTAATTCATAATTAAATAAATATGCAACATATAATAATTGCACTTGCAGGAAAATGATGCCTGGAAGTATCTGGCTCCAGAGGCAATATTGAAAAATGAATTTACAACTTCCGGTGACATTTGGTCTTTCGGTATAGTGTTGTGGAAAATTTTTACGGCTTTCTCAGAACCATACCCTGCTTTTGAAACATATTCAAAAATATTTTCCCTGAGCTTGCTTGACGGAATGAGACCTGAAGCAGAAGAAAGAATTCCACTCTACATGTAAGCTATTTTTGTTTATCAAGGTTCAGTTACATATATGTGCTGTCATTAAATTCGTTGTTTTCATATCATAATACTGAATATGTTTTTGTGAATGACAGAGCCCAGTTGCTAGAAAAATGTTGGCTGCACGATTCGCAAGAAAGACCCACTTTTGACATGTGCTGCCAGTACACATACGTTAAGACGAAACCCAAGCGCCGTATTGTATCTTGTGATGGAGACTTCATTACATAACGATTTCTGTATCTCTTAGAATATTTTTTAAAAAGTACACGTCATATATCAATATTCAATATATCCGTCTCATCAACAAGTGTTATTGTACTGAACTAAAAACTTATAACTGCTTTATTTATACAAAGGCATGATTTTATTATATTTACCGACTCTAGTCGTATCCATTCATACCTCTAATGTATGTTTTAAGGTATATCTGTATTTATGAAGTAGATCAGAACATGGTCATCATCTTTTTTTGGAGTATAGTTGTGTAATTTGTTCCAAATCCAAATGGACCTTTGTTCCGTTTTAGGAAATAAATTGTAAGTGAAGTGAATGTAGTTCAATGCTCTTGAACTTTATTACATTACCGAACAGGATTGCAAATAAATAATAAATTCTGTGGATTTGCTCAAATAACTTGTTTCAACTTGAAATATTTCAGTGAAAAAATTAATACAAAAATCATCATGTGCAAACAACGAACTTGGTTTCTTTAATTGTTCATTAAGTTGTTAGCTACGCATTTTGTTTCGTGCTCAGTTTGATTGGGCCTTGGGTACTTGGTAGTATCAACAGCAGCAGAGATACACACATATTATAATACACAAATTACTACATTGCATTGCATGCAATTATATATTACTTTAATGTGCACCTCTAGCGCACACAATGTTGCAATGTATCACTGCAACTTGAACAGCTTTTTACTCCAACTACAAATAAAAGTGCTTGAAACTTTCATTTCATTACGTGAACACCAATAATACCTATATATATATTGGGAAATGTTTATTTAAAGTTTTCAAAGTTAACTTTTTGCACTGTTTGTAGAGTTAAAGCAAACAGTGAATTACTCAAGTCTGAAACATAATCATATTATAACATTCGGCCAAGAGCAACATACATTTTGCGATAAAAAATGCATGCTTTACATTCAGTATAGGGAAATATATACATAGGTACACGCATGTGATCTGTCCATGTCGTTTCGTCATTCCATGTGCACAAAGAGATATTAGGCAGTGTGTTGATTTTTATTGCAAGCGATGTGCATTAATTTTGTGTTGATCAACTATGCACAACCCATTAATGTGTATAGTCCATCAATGTTTATGACCCATAACAAGTAAACTGGCTCCTTAAAAGAGAAAATCAGTGTGTACTGGTTTTCCAGAGACAAGACATCATCACTCCAGAGTCCAGTCAGTCCAGTGGTAGCACCAATAGCTGGATACATCTAATGTCTCCATGATTTGCATTAACATTTTTTAGCTCTCTATAATCTTTCTTATAAGTTTACGCTGCAGCAACACTGTTGTTTCACATCTCGAGTTACACTTACCTTTGTTTATCTTTCGGAAGTACAAACCAGTATGTATATTCAAAGGGCTGAAGCTTGACGAAAAAAAATGTTTACAAAAATCATAATAAAAAATTGTATCTAATTTCTTAAGTATGTAGTTTAGTGTATCAAAAGATAAGCCTAATCTCTTCAACATTGATGGCTCATTTCTCTCATATGAAGTCAACATCAAGAATAGAAAGAAGACTGGACTGGAGCTCCAAATATATTAATATTCAATATACAAAGCATGTTTCGTAGCGCTTATAGCTAATCACTGTATTAATCCAGGTTCCAGTAGTCCAGTCCAGACACACTCGGTAAATCTTACCAGTGGGATCCAGAGATGAAAAGAAGCACTTGACTGCTAATGTTATTGGATGGTAATGTAAAGTAAGTACATTTATTACACTTATGAACTATGAACAACAACGCTTTGTTTTTATGTTTGACGAGACAGAGATAGAGAGAGATACATTCATCTATCCAACATGCAATGAACCATAAAACAGATCACTTGCCATTACCTCTTTCTGTCTTTCTCCATTGCTTAACTTTAGATAAGTACAGAGAACAAATTGTAAAAATGGTTTGCTAAATGCTAACTCAGAATCTCAAAAAAAAACTCCACGTACTGATCTTGGGGGTGTAGTTAACTGCTGACTTTTACATGGTTGAATGACTATATGATTAAGATAGAATATGATATGCATGAAATGGTTTAAATGGTATGTACGTACATGAGAAGGAGGATGAAAGAGATGATTATGGAATTAAAAAACTGTCCAGGCAGATTCCAAGAACGCAGTAGAAAAGAATCAATATTTTATGTCGTAGTATATAGTAGTCAATATATTTTGTATATAATAATGTGGAGCATGACTTTTAAGTAGAAGATGGAGAATATGGAGAGCAGAAACTCAAGTATACATTCAACATTCTTTCTTTCTTGCTTACAGTACAGACAATCTGCAGATGTGTCCTTTGACTTGACAAACTGTCTTGTCTTGATGATATACATACATACACCCTTGTTTGTTACAACTTAACTTGTTCTGGTGGACGATCAACAGTGCTTCTTCCTACTAGCAAATTCATAGTCGTTTCGTTACACAACAACACATTTTTTTTCTTCTTCTTGGTTTAAGCTAGCAGCTTCATCCCTTGCATACGTCGCCCTCGACGCTCATACCATTTTCCAGTCTACGTTTCGGCACTTCGCTGATTGTTTCATGGCAGTACAGAAGTGTCGCAGACACTTTTTGTGTTTTTATTTTTCATACATAACATCATTATTATTAGCTCATAGGTGAACTATATCACTTTAAGATTTTTCATGCACGTAGGCAGGCAGCACGAGTCCCTCATTTTTTTTGTTCAATTTTCATGCAAAAAACATGTTAGGTGTTTAATACATTTTTCCAAGTAATTATTATTCCTTTTGGTTGTGGTGGCGTGTTGACTAATGAGTTATTTGTTGAGTTGTAGAGTCATTTCAAAAAGCAATAATATTATTTCCCTTTGTTCATGCTAGCATACTAAGTGACGCTTCAATTGAAATTCGGAAATAGGGATATAAGATCCAAAGAGTATGCTACAACTCTAGCATTTCCACATACAAACTAGTTCTGTTTGAGTTTTCTGCTTTTCTTTGTGTAAAAAAAGTGAAGTTTTTTATTTTGTTATTTGAAGCCAAGTTATTTTATTACAAGATGCTTCATCCATGTTGTGGATGGGATTTACAAAAATCAGCCAAGGCTGTGGCTGTTTTTGACATTGTAAGAAACTTTAGCTTTTATTTATTTTCCGTTGGGACACAAGATACGTACATTGTAAACTTTATATTTTTTATGCTTGACAGGTACTATCTGTGATCGAATTGATTTTAGCTATGATTTTCGAGAGTGAAGAAGTGACCATTGTGACGGAAGAAGTTGAAAATCCGAAACAGCGTGACATAAATTATATTTGTGAGTTCAAATTTAGCAGTATGTAGCTCATTATTTTTAGGATTTCATCCTTTTTAACATAACCTATGTCTATAATTTATGATTGCAGTGACAATTACACTTCTCTTCAGCATATTGCTAGTAATCCTAAAAATCATTCAGCTATGCGTTTCTATCCTCCTTCTTTATGGATCTGTAGAGGTATGAATTTATAAATTAGTAAAAAGTTTGTAATAATATCGTGCACAGAAAATAATGTTTTTGCTTGTTTCCGTATTTAGCGAGATTACAGGAAATGTCAAATTTGGTTCTTATTTGGATGCGTGCTCATTGGAATAGCTGTTCTCCTCATAATTTTCGAGACCACAATACGTGACAAGCTGGTCACAGATGAAACGCCAGTGTGGATGAGAATTATAATTCCCATTTCGGAAATCCTTGTCAACTGGTACCTCATGTGGGTTATTTTTGCATTCATGAGAGAACTGAAACGAGACGGAACCACAGCCTCAGCTACTGTGTTCCTCAAAGAAAAAGCATAATAATTTTTCTATGCATCAAAAGAAAATGACATTTTTTTTGTTTTAGAAATGTGTGTGATCCTTATGTATCCCTTTTTCGTTATACTTTGAATGTCAATGTGAGAATGTGTCTTGGTTTTCTAATGTTCCGTTTGATTTTGCTAGCATAAAAATAATTCTAATTTTTTGAATTCTTCAGTTGTTCTTTATTTTAAAACAAACTGAATGATTAAAAGGAAAGAGTTTCGACTGATTACATCAACATTACATAGACTGCAGTGGGTGAACATCTTGCATTATTTGGTTGAAGTTTAAATTATAGCATTTTAAGCAGCTATGGGCTAAATATAGTTTTAAGTTTACTTACTGAAACATATTTAAAAACTTCAATAATTTTACTCATGATTATGTTGCTGGTGAATGCAATATTTTATTTCTTAGACATATAGTTTTTAATGGAATGTGTGAAATATTTGTACGTGTTATTCTTTGAGAATGAAAATGCCAAAATGTATGTCGTACGTAACCAATAAAGCCAACTTCAACCACATTATTTAGCGGATCTCAATATAATACGAGTGCACTTCTGGAGATGATATATGTATGTATGTATTCCGAGTTATTTTTTTTATATTGTACATCCTTGGCATCATAGATCATACATTTATCGTCTCACGGACTATTAACTCACAACTACTCATAATAAGTCGGAAGAAGACTGCCACATATTCGAACCATATTTCATTAATAAGTTTTGAAGGTCTTTAACCATCTTTTGTTGACTTGGTCTCTCGTTTCCGCATCAAAATTAATGTTTACTCATTGTCATTTCTCTTAAACTTTTGATAATAACTATCCTTTAAACCATGGGCTCACGTTACTTCGTACATAAGTGTTTTCAATGATTTTATATGCATCATCATTCACGCAAATAATCATCAACTCCCAACGAAATACATATACAAGGAAATGTGTACAGTAAATATTGGTAGATGTGGCGTGGCGTAATTGAAGTGGATTAAAATTATTATGGTTTGTTTTTAGCACACTCCAACTCAATCTACTTTGATCAACCAACCACACTGACGAGATCGTGAGTGGTTTAAAGACACTCGCTTGGTTAGTAGCATTTAATCTGCATGATGATAATTATAGGATGCTGGCAGTAGTCGATGCCCTTTGACCATTCACAGTAATAATGATATACAGGGTCACTTTGGATCAACCAACATTTTCCAGTGAGGATGATACATATGGTGTTTGAAAGACATAATGATTCTTGACGACAACTCAGGATTGGTTAGTTCATTATATAATGAGCATCAATAACCAGATAGGATGAAAATAAAATCTTTGTGTTTTAGGTGTAACCTTTTAAGCCTTAGAGTTTTCTACAAATCCACACAAGCCCACTCCAGACATCCTAATAATGAGAGATCAAGCAGATGGTGTATTAATTTAGATGAGTAGAGTCATGGACAATGTTAGAGTAAGTAGTAAAGATGTTCTATGTACGTACATACTAGCATATATCTTGTTTTTTTTCTTCTTCATGAACACACGCTTCCTGGCCACTGCACAACTGCTGAAACATTTTTATCCAAGAGAACATACTAGAGCACTTTATGTTTGATTAAAAAAATGTCATATAGGGTTGCAACACTCAACGATGACCAAAATAACCCAAAGAGCATTTCATCTCATCTCGCACGGCAATGATAATCATGACATGAATTGGCGTGAAGACCATCTCACTTCTTGTGGCTCACACAGTCACAGTCAATATTCCAAGCCAAGTTTCATTGCTAGTACTTACAAATAGGATATCTTTATCAGCATTCTCGCATGCAACTCAAAAAATACGGTTCACTTCCTCCATTCGCACGGTTGAACTTTCACTTGCTCAATAAATAACAAATTTTGTGTTTTCACCAAACATCATCACGCGTGAATCTAAACCGCATAAGACTTCACCATGCCTCATCCTTGCTGTGGAAAAGACTTGCGAGCAGCAACTAAACTTGCTGCCGTAATTGATATTGTAAGTTTAAAAGTTAAAACATAATGTATTTACTGTTTATGCATACTTGAAAATTGTCCAAATATTAAATTTTACCTGGTTAACTTTTTTAGGTGTGGACTTCAATCTTTGTTGCACTTGGAATTGTAATTATTATCACTAGTGCTACCTCTATAGTTGACCAGGGGAGAAATGCGGCGTCTTCAACATCCGAGGATCAAGAAGATACCAAGATTGGTAATGGATAAAATATTTTTAAAAAGTATAAAAATTCAAATAACGTAACGTAATGGTTAAGAATTTCACTAAATGTATATGGCGCGTTTAAAAAACATTTCAGCAATGGGTGGACTAATAGTAGGCACGATCCTCTTAGTTGTTAAAATTTTGCAACTCATCCTTGCAATTTTCCTTCTACAAGGTGCAATGGAGGTGAGCATAGTTTCGAGTATTTTTCAACTCCATAAACTTGTTTGTTTGTATATATACTGATCTACTACGTGCATCCTGTTCCGTTCTCTTTTCCCCTCGAGCATTTCCTTCATTAAAACTTCATTGAGAATTTATTCGCTTGTTGGTTTACCTTTGTTCGTTACAGCGGAACCACTACAAGTGCAAGATTTGGATTTACATAACATGTGTGTTTGTTACAATCACGATAATGAACTTTCTCTTTGATGTCATATCCGTGGAAGGATCAAAGGTAGGAAGTGTTACCTCCGTTATAGGAGTCACGCTTCATGTCTACTTTCTCTGGATCGTGTGGGCATACAAAAAAGAACTAGAACAGGGATTGGCACAGCCAGAGGCTGATGCTGGCGGTTTAAAAGCATAAAAAAAACTTTACCCACACATTTAATTTTTCTATATAATCATTTCCTCCTCTTTCCCGTGTTTCCGTTTTCACCTCAAGCCCACAGATGAAACAAGTTTGTTGAGAATTTAGCTCGTTCTTTTGTAATAAAATAAAAGGTATCTAATCTAATACTTATACATGAGCTGTTGCTTTGAAAATAAAGAACCAAATAAAATAGTTAAGTGCTCATTTAGAGTTGTATTTGAAGGGCTTGAGTATGCAGTTGTGTATTTTCTTGACAAAATGATGATCTAATTAAATGATTCAACGATTTCGACTTGAGCTTGTACTCATCTTACTTTTTCTAAGGATTTCCCAGAAACAAAGTACTGTTTCCCAAACAAAGCCACTGGCACAAGTTAACGAAGCTCATGGACCAGCATTATGTTTTAATGGCTCACAAGCATATTTCACAAAGGCAAACATTATATAATATCATATTTTTAAAAGAATGCAGCATGTAACAATAAGCACTCAGGAATGAGGCCATGAACACAAGAATCTTATTCATGTCATTACATATTTGCTTACAAAGTTGTGTAACATACATCCATTCCAGTAAAAAATAGGCCATCTCTTCTGCTTTCACAATCAGTTCATCATTTTTGCTTCCCCAACTTCCACCAACAACGGAATGAGTGAGTGAAAACTAGGCAGAAATGGCGTAGTATGAAACATTGATGAAAGCCCAAGAATAAGATCGATATTTTTCCAAGTGACAAGTATGTAACCAATTCCAACGTCACATTTCCTAAATCTGATGCAGCAGCAGGAAAATCTCATCATCCGCTATGTCAGTAAGAGTAAGTATAAATGTATATATAACACGTAAGATTTAGTTTATAAAAGATACACATTCCGTTATACTTACTTAATATAATGTGAAATGAGTGTGAGTTGATGTAAGTGAAAAGAACAGCTCAAGGTACTGTACAATAGGATGGAACTATACATATGTATGTAATAATAAATGGCATTGGTCATCATTTCATTTTCCTTCCCGTCAAACAATTTTTAGTTCCCTTCTCTTAGCTCCCAACAACAACTACTTCTTCACTATATTACCGCTTGTTGCAAAGAGTAGTGAAGGGAAGCAGCATGTTGCTCATGTTTCTTCATGAAACTTTATTTACTCTTCCCCAAATCTTGGGTAATGATTCAGCTATAAAATGTTAAAAGAGAGCTCTCTCGGCTTGGCACGAGTTTCAGCTTCGGTAAGTATCAAGTAGAGCTGGTTGAATGCATCCGTGGATTACCACACAGTCGAAAAATCACAATGCCCATGCACTAAGTAAGTAGTTATACAGTAGCTAAAGCTCTACCGTTAGTTTTTCTTCCCTGTTGTTCCTAGAAAAATACATAAATCGTTTACTTGGCAAGAATTACAGTTGTCTCTTCCCAATTTGATAAAGTTAGATTCATATTAACATTAAGGTAGCACGAGCGTTTTGCAATATTGATATAGAAAGACATTGCATGAAAGTCATTTCAGTTCACTAAATTTGCTACTGAATTATCGTTTGAGACCCTTTTGGAAAAAGCAAATAAGGAAATATGTACACAACTGAGTTTTTGGAGCAACAGATACAAATCAATAGAAGACCATTCGTAAAGAGAGAAAGCATCTCAACATTAATATTACAGCAGGGGTGACCTATTGTGAAAGCAGCGCGTGGGAATTTGCCTGTGTTCTGTGTTAGAGAGCAAATGCTATAAAATCATCCTACCAACCAAAAGCATATATTCTTGCTGAACTATTCACAACAAGAAAAACGTTGAAGGAATTATCCCATTATTAGTAGTATCAGGAATTATAAGATATGATATGATACTCATACTCATATTATTAATATATATGTTTGTTGTTGATACCCAATTCTTACTAAAGAATTGCAGTATACCCCAAAAACTTTTCCGTGTGGTCGATATTTTCTTTTGTCAATGTAAAATCACCAAAACAGCTTTTGCTTGCCAAATGTATGCATTATGCATCTATGACAAAACTTTTATATTATTATTGCTCCATATTTATATGTCCGTAAGCAGCATAAATAGACTTTGCTGGAAATAGAAAAAAAGCAGAACGAAAGTAAACGGCTCCTACGCTTTCAACCTATACAATATAATATTTTACTACTGCTACTTTCTCCTCTGTGTTCCCTTCAAATCTTGATTCTGCTTCTGTTCTGTACCAACTACCAGCTCACCTATTACTTAAACTATATCATGGTGCATAACTCTTTTTTTTGAGTTGCAGCGACTGGATGTAGGAGGCTGGCATTTACCTCTTTATATAATATATATATATAGATATGTATGCTATAAAGTAGACAAAATGAGCCCAGCAACTACAACCTACAACCTTGCTCCCAACCTATCTATTTTCGTTTTTGCACTTCCCTTTCCTACATACCGAAATAAGTCGTAGTAACTAACCTAAATTTTTGGAGGAAAAAATGTAGGTGTAAGTGGAAAAATTTTGGTAGCAAAAGGTTGGGGGCTGAGAGAGGAAAAATATATGATGCGTTGCGTTGTACATTTAACCATATTAACCAACAATAATAGGTCTAGTTTATGTTATCTAAAGCATGTATATATGTAGAACCAAGCTAGTCTAGTAGTAGAATGCACTTAAATGGAATGAGTGAGCCCCTGATGAAGGCACACATGAGGTTTTGTAGTCTATAGTTCCCGTTTCCCAATATGAAATTCAGCATGTGTACTACTCCAGTAGATCGGCAATCTGCCACGACGTCCAAGAACGAGAGACAATGTCGATTTGTATCCCTTCGTGTGTAGTGGAGAGAGCTTTCACTTTGAGAAAGTTGAGCATCCCTTTCTCCAGCAGCAGCAGTCAGATCTCGCTTCGTATTCATGGCAGACTGTGTACCACCACCATCATCACCGCCAACAACACGGGCACTTTTTAAAGGATTTCATTTCCAAGTCCTACACACGACACACGTAAGAGGAAAACGATAATATATTGCGTGCACGCGAGCTCATCATTGCTAAGGATTAGCGAAAAAAAAGTAAGTCAATGAGAGAGATATACTTGCACTCTTGGGAACATCTTGGCCGCAATTCCTCAATCGCAGTTTTTCTAGTTACACGCTTTTTGGAGAAGGCAAAAAGGAATCTTGATTTATTCCATGTGTTTCCTAAATGTATCTCAAAAAGAGTGGAAATTGGATAGACAGCTGGTGAAAATTTAAGGTGGAAGGAAAGTGTATTGCTTTTGTCTCCGAGATAGCACTTTCACATTTTATTTCGTCAGTATCCAGCCACCCAGGCTTTTTGTCCTGGAGGAGGAGGTGATCGGAAAGGAATAAATATGCATCCGTGCTGTGGCTCCAGGTATGTAACAGCTTCTTCTAAAAACTTTATAAGAAAAACTTTTGTGTCATTTATGTGAACGTAACAATTTGGGGCAAAGGGCAACCGATGGAGCTTGATTAATACATATTACATGTCCATTTTTTTTCTTATAGCCTCAAGCAGGGCACCAAATTTTTGGCCATACTTTCTATGGTATATAAAATATCTGACATTTTTATTACTTCTCATCTATATTTACTTCACCTGTTGTTACATGCTTTTCTGATAATACTTATTTTATGTATTATATACAGGCATTATCGGTAGTGGGAACAATCGGATCTGGAATTTATTTGGTATTGATTGCTGCTGCAAATCTTAAAAGTGACCCTGGAAAAGGAGGAGAAGGTAGTTAGAGTCAAACGTTTCATGCAACATTAAAACTCATATATAACTCGGCTGCGATTCTTATGCCTCCTCACTGAAACCAACTTTCAGATGACGATTATGTTACCGAGGAAGACTACTGCGTTGACAGCATCATCCCCGAACCCCTAATGGTCTTGATTATACTTGTGTTTTGCATATTGAATTTGTTTCTTGCCATAATGCTCTTCATTGGTGCCGAACAGGTATGCATATTGCATTTCTTAGATTTTCAAAATCTTCATTGTTGAGCATAAATTTAAAAAAACAAATGATTGATTATTTTCAGGACAACCTGCGCGTATGCAATTTCTGGTGGAGAATCTCTTTCGCCTTGTGGCTTGTAGATATTATTATTTTGATCGTCAGTGTAGCAGTTTGTAGAGCCAACATTACTGATATCGTGATAAATACAGCAGAAATTTTTCGTAGTGTTTATGAGTTGTGGGTGGTAAAAGCATTTATGGAGGAACTTAAGGTTAAGAAGGAAAGTGCGTGTCGAGTTGTTGTCAACATGGCGTAAATATGTCCAACGCACATTTTGGAATTACTAGATAATATGGAACAGTGAGATACAACTTGGTACATACAGATACATGTTAGGACCAAAGAGAAAGAATTTCCAATTTGTGTCGTGCATTTTTTTAATGTTTTCAAAAACTTTCAACTTTTGTGTGTGTATACAGTTAAACATTAGTTGTGTCAACAAACAAAGTTTACTCACGTATACCGTAGGCCATATAAGAATGAAATTTTTGGTGGTCGAAGTTTTTCTACCAAGAAGAATAAAACATTCGATTCATGGAATTGCATGACACAAACTGGAAAGTCTTCCTTCAAAGCAAAGTCGTTCGGCAGCAGACGTTCCAAATATTCAAATGCATGACACAGTCAACAGTACTTTTGTACACTTGCAGGCAACACTTTTAACTCATGCATTTTTTGCTAGCTATATACTACTTGGGGAAAGCATTTGGTTGTATTGTATACTAAGGTTGTGAATTGTGATATGTAGTACTTTCGTTACTCCCTTTAACAATTGTAAGCTATTTATGGAATTTTAGAAGAAAAAAGTCCGAAGCTAAATGAGGTGAGTCATGCTGCTGCTAATTAATCATGCCGAAATTTGGAAACTATTACAGAAGGAATGTCACGCATTTCGTTTCCGTGAAGGTTAAGCATCATGATAATGTGTTTCATGCAGTCTTAATTAAAAACATTGCAACATGCGATGCATGCTACTCATATATGACTGACCCCAGTTTCTCCCCAAAATTGATTACTGCTAATAGGAAAATGTAGTACAGGAATGATTGGATTGATAACTTTAGTATTGACTTTTCCCGAATTACCCAGTTACAAATATATGAACCGTTTACGTCTTGTACAACGCTAAATTTTAAGATTTTTAGGAGTAGTGAATACCAAATCCGAGCTGGCATTGCCCCATGTAGTTACATACATAAAATATATACAGTATATACTATACGAAGGGAGAAACATTTGATGCATTGTCAGAAATTTTTTAGCTAAAAACTAGAGGGTGGGTATTATACTTGTCGAAAATTAAGAAACACTCTATGTATTTACTTACGCGTGTAATGTAAGATTGGGAATATTGAAATCTGTAATTTTATACACAAGATTTATGTATTACGATTACAACTTTCGTAGTCGTAAAAGACTCAATTAGTTACAATGTAGATCCTTTTCTTATCGAGTTAGGCATGCATGAGTTCTTCTCGTTCTCATACATATAAATATGATTATAGTAACTTTGGTGCATGTTTAAGGTATAAATAGAAAGTAATGTAAATAACTGCCTTACTTGCACTTAAAGCACGCAACAAACAAAAGTCATCTTCACGCCTAATTCTTATTGTGTCTTGCACCTCAACACCTTTCTTTCAACGCACGAATTTAAACTTTTCAGGGACCCTTAATATGCACGTCAATGTCAATCATGTTGCTCAGATTCTGAGAATGCGAATGGTATTACATTTATTACATAAATACAAATTATAGACTCAGTACTTAAGCTAATAATATTAGTACCCGTAATGAAAAACCATTCCTCGCACACTTCAGGTAAATGCTCTTCTATTTTAATGTAAAACGTTTCCTATGCTATGCTGTAAAATGACCTGATACGACTATCGCTGTGAATCTAAATCATGAATATCCTATCTATTTATTAAAGCAAAAAACTGTTTTAAATTAATTATAAGGCAGCAGTGATTTTTTTTCACATTCCAGTTTATTTATTTCATTAATGTACGCGGTAACAGTAGTTTAATATATTTTAAATGTGAAACTCTTAACTATTCCGACCACCACTCCAAACACCCATAAATAACGTTGTTGTTGCGTAAATATCATGAAACTAAATACAAACGCTGATATAAATTACAAGATTTAGACCAGAACTAAATAAACATATATACAAAATCCTACGTTGTGGTTATTTCTAGGGTTTGCGCCGTTATTCTAGACAAAAACATGCAGAAAGAAATCCTAATTATAATCAATACCATACTGCTCACGCACACCGTTTCATAGCACATTACTCTAGCAAAAAAATCTTATAGCAGAGGATCACGCGGAATTTGTCGTTGGACGTTTTGAGGACGTATCATATTCCACGCCCCTTGATTATTCACAGGACCATTATTCAAGGTGGTGGTGGCAATGTTTCTGAAATTGCTTTGCATGTCAATCATCGAAGGGAGAGGCGCTCGGGGATACTGCATTGTTGGTACTCCATTATTGACATTGCGTCGGTGTTGTGTTAGAATTCTAGCAGTAGTTGTATTTGAAGGATATTGTTGTGCTTGTGGGATACCATTAAAATGCATAGGATGCTGTTGTGATTGTAGTTGGAGCCGATTAATATGGTAAAAAGGTGCATCAATATGGAACGGCAATGGCTTTGCAAGTCTGGAATTTTCATTAATTACGGGTAGCGGAGTTCCAGGAGGATATGGAGTAACTAATTCTGCCAACCATGCTTTCAGAGGTGCCACATAAGTTGAACTTAGAACTTCGTGTTCAATAGGCTTGCTTTGCTCAAGGGCATTAACTTGAAAAATAAGGGCGCGTAGTTTATCAATCACCAAAACTGCCATTTCTGCTGCTTCTCGTAATTGAGTATCACTGGCTGTAGGGAATTTATCCATTATCCTTTTCTTGATTTTTAAGAAAGTTTCAACAGTATCGGCTCCAGCTCCAGATGGTCCTCTATTATCCTGTACCCTTCGATACTCTTCCCATGCTAATTCTTTTTCGTGATCCGTGAGACCCTCATCTGCTTTGTTTTCAAGAAGGGAGTCAAATTCTTCATAGCTTTGTATCCATTTTTCATGACTCATTAACAGATCCGCCAATAATCTGTCTTTAGGAACATCCAGCGTCTTTTTTTCTCCTTCCTCGTCGTACCTGTACATTTCATTGACATCATCAAACTTGAAGTGTCGCTCAATTTGATGCTCATCTACTACACGAGAAGACAATGAAAGTTTTGTAATTTGGCGACGAAGGATTTTTTCTTCCATTGTTCCACGTGCAATCAGTCGATAGATGTAACATGGTTTATCCTGGCCGAATCGATATACTCTAAAGATACTCTGCATATCTTGGGAAGGATTCCATGAGGCATCAAAGATGACGACTCTGTTGGCTCCGAACAGATTAATGCCAAGTCCACCAGCTCGAGTAGATATTAAAAACAGTTTAGCCCTAGTAAAATTAGATAACACAGATAGATTAGATAATATCACATAAATTAAAATCACACAAAACCCGACAAATTATATTTGTTTTGCAAAGGCCCATATGTCAGATCCCATATAACCCTGGGCTAAATGAGTTTGTAGTGTACTTAGATACACATTTTTATGCTGATCACGATGGTACAAGTGCGCTTTAAATCGCCTAACACGGACCAGAGTTATGGGGGTTCAAAGTTTTATGTCGCCATCCTTTTCTATTGTAGACTTATCGTTTTGAATCGGGTTTTTGAAATCGATTCCCCAACATATCCCCGCATTTCAAATATGAATCTGATTCTCCAGGCTTTCAACTTTATTTTAAAAACAAAATCTCACCTGGGTGTTTTTGAGTTTTCGAATAACAGCGTTTTCAAAAGGGTGAAAAAACGTTCAAAAAACGTAAAAAGTAGCCCCCAGAGTTGTTAACAGTTTTGGGGGGATATACTTGGGAAAACCCAGCTTTAAAGCTAAGCATCACAAAATGGTTCAGGGAGTCATGAATTGAAGTAATCTTAATTACTAAGTTAGTTTATTAGCTTATATTCAGTTTAACAATACGCCCCCCTGGGGTAGGGTACCCATCCCCCCTGAAGGACTGACTTGGTTGATTCGCTTCAAAGTCGGAAAATAAGTACTCCAAGAGTCTTACATGAGGTCTAAGAAGACTACTTCCCCCGGGGGTAGCTATCCCCCCTGAAGAACTAACATGGTCGATTCGCCTTAAAGTTAGTTAATGGGAACAAAAACACTCAATAAGTACTCCTAGATTCTTATATTATGTCTAGGAGCACGTCCCCCGTGGGTAGGAGGGATTAAAAGTTTGCTATTCAGTCCATCAGGGAAGATATGTACCCTACCCCATGGGGGCGTATTCTTAAACTCAATAGACTCTAGGAGTACTTGTTGAGTCTATTAGTACTTATTTACCGACTTTGAAGCGAATCGACCAAGTCAGTCCTTCAGGGGGGATGGGTACCCTACCCCAGGGGGACGTATTCGTAGACTCGATGTATACTAATAAACTAACTTACGAATTAAGATTACTTCAATTCATGTCTCCCTGAATTGTTTTGTGTATGTTTAGCTTTAAAATGGATTTTCAGTGTATCCCCCCAAAACTGTTAACAACTCTGGGGGCTACTTTTTACGTTTTTTGAACGTTTTTTCACCCTTTTGAAAACGCTGTTATTCGAAAACCCAAAAACACCCAGGTGAGATTTTGTTTTTAAAATAAAGTTGAAAGCCTGGAGAATCAGATTCATATTTGAAATGCGGGGATATGCTGGGGCATCGATTTCAAAAACCCGATTCAAAACGATAAGTCTACAATAGAAAAGGATGGCGGCATAAAACTTTGAACCCCCATAACTCCGGTCCGTGTTAGGCGATTTAAAGCGCACTTGTACCATCGTGATCAGCATAAAAATGTGTATATAAGTACACTCATTTAGCCCAGGGTTATATGGGATCTGACATATGGTCCTTCCATTAATTAATATTTGAAACTTTTTTAACTACCTTGTCATTTGTCCTGTCTTTTTGTTAAATCTCTCACAATCTCGGTGACGGTCAGAAACTTTTGTTGAGCCATCTATGCGATAATATTCCAAATTACGACGCCATCTTAAATTATCGTCAGTCATGGGAAAGGTTACTTCTCGATTCTTCGCCTCTTCAACAGCCTTTTTATCCCAATCTTCCAAAAATTCTTCAATGATGTCTAAAGACGACAGATACTGACTGAAGACAAGAACTTTGTCTCCAATACTTTCACAAGTCTTTAAGATTTGCTGTAGTACTACTAGCTTTCCACTGATGTCAACATCATACATTTCATTTTTCGACTTGAATACAGCATTCCACCATTTATCTGCCAACCTTTCTACCTCTGAAACATCAGGTAATAAAGGGTCTGGATCAACAGCAGCTTGAGCACGAGTTTTGCGTTTTGAAGATGTTACAACTTTTTCATCACCAGTGCCTGCACCGGAATCTGAAGATTTGATGCTTTCCTCGTCTGAATCAACTACAAAATCCTTCAACGAACCTGCTTCATCACTGTCGTCGTCAGTGTCTTCAGTCTTGGCTCTACTCATGGTCAATGCGATAGGATGAGACCAAACTTTCACGAGCTCCGCATAATATTTCAAGATATTCTTTCGTTTGACAGTTATGTCAGTATCAACTACATTCTCCAAGTAGTGCTTGTACAGAATCTCCTGCTTCTCAGAAAGATTGATATTGATAATATACTCATATTTGGGGGGTAAATATGGAGCTAAAATCAAATAATCACAACGCTGGACACATCCTTCCAATTTCTTATGTAGTACATGGGCTCTTCTTTTCATATTAGACACGTCAGTAGCAGTAGAATCAGCATGCTGCCCATTCTTAATAGGGTTAACAAACCGGTTGGTGAACTCAGTTAATGTTCCTAGAAGATTGGGTTTAACAAAGTTCATCATAGTGTGGTACTCTACAAGATTGTTCTGTAGCGGTGTCCCCGTCAATACAATTCGTCGATGAGTTCCAATGCTACTCACAGCCAAAGTCAGCATTGATTTGCAATTTTTCAATAAATGTCCTTCATCACATATTACGATGTCTGGACCTGGCTCATCCAATAATGTTTCTTTAATTACTTTCCGCAAATTGTCCTTCATCTTCTTTTTCCCCTTAGGATCCGCCAACATACGAAACATGTCATAATGTAGAATTCCAACTCCACCACGTCGTTGCCAAGTTCTCAAATATTCTATCCTCGACGCTTCACTGTTCTTTGCTTCATAAAGTTTATGAAGTCTTAAATCATCAGCGTCTTGCGTCCAGCTTTTAAATTCATTGAACCAATTGTTTACAGTACTTAAAGGGCAGATAATTAGCACTGTCTTGATACCGATGATCTTGTTAGTAAGTAGGGTGTGGGTAAACGCTACACTCTGTGTAATATAGAAAAATAAAGATTCGAACGATTCGAGTTTAATTAGGACATTCCAAATACCTCACTAAAAGTATACCTATCATTATATTTTATCATTGAGTAATGATAAAATTATTATTACCTGTAGTGTTTTTCCAAGACCCATGCAATGCGCAAGGATGCAACCTCCAGGTACTTTATTCTGCTTGATCATTGAAACTGATTCGAAACAAGCATTGTACATGAACTTAATCCCCTCTGCTTGATGAGGTTTTAGATGACGAACGATGGTAGGATCGACTTCGATCACTGGATTTTTAGTGTCCGGGTCTACGTCAAGTATTAATCGTTCCAGTTTGTCGGATTCCGGTGCTCTGTGAAGGCCATTGAACTAAAAGAAACATTTATTAAAATTGGTAAATGTTACAACAATAAACTTTAAACACGCTGACAAAAACAAGATAAAAGGAAACTACTTAACCGTGATTTAAATGTTGTGTTTGTACCAAGCTTACCAATTTCTGTTTCTCTGATAATCGTTTTTTTCTTTCTTCCTCTTCTTTTTCTGCTTCCCGTGTAGTTTTTGCAAGCTTTTTATCGGACATGATTTTCCTAATGTTTTTGCGACCTTTCTGGGAAGACCCTTGCTCATCATCATCCTAAATAACAAAAGTTTCATGTCAGGCACATCCCTTTCATAATTTTTTTTGCATTCCACAATTGCAATAATAAATGCAATTTACCACAATTTAACTTATATGCATTGAATATTGAAAGTTCTAGTTCAATGTTTATTTTGCACTCACAGCAGAAACTTCCTGAATGTCACTATCATTAGATTGTTTTTTGTCAGAGTCATCAGAATTATCTTCTACGATTCGCTTTCTTCTTCGCTTTTTTCTAGGTTGACAAAATCATAAATAATAATTGTATTAGTTAATTCAGTCAGACGTTGCATTATCTAACAGTTGTCACTACTGCAAAGTGTAAGCTTAATCAAAAATTTTGAAAGTCAACAATAAAGATCCTACTTTTTGCCGCCTTCAGGGGAGCTGTCTCGGTTCCTTTTTGACCTAAATCTTTTCGGCGCAGGATCCTTAAAGTCGGAATCGTCATCGCTCTGATCACTCAAGTCTACAGTCGACCCTGAATCTGAACCTGATTCTTTCTTTCTGTAAAGTTAAAAACGCTTAAATGAACTATTTAAACAACTATTGAAAATGTACTTCAAGAATAGTAATTGTTCCTTCAGACTTACATAGGTGCTTTTGCGCCTTTCTTTCTCACAACCGCAATAAAATCTGAATCCGAATCTGAACTTTTGGGTTTCTTCTTGGACTTCTGCTCATATTTCTTTTTTACTGCGTCTGATTTCTTTTTTGATGAATCAGAGTCTGAATCATCACTATCTGATCCCAACACCATTTTTTTATCCTCTCCTTCCGAATCCGATGTACTATCAACCGTAGCTTTGGCGTACTTTTTCTGAAAAAAAGAATTACAACTGGGTTATATAAATTCTCTATTTTAATAAACAAGGACAATAACATACTTTTAACACATTGCAAAGCAAACCTTTGTCGTCGGAGCTGTTGAAGCTCTAGTTTTTCTTAATTGTGATTTTCTGGTCCGTGTATCTTTTTCATCGTCAGTTCCAGGACTCAAATCTTCCGATTCACTACACGAATTGAGATCATCCCCGTGCTTTTTAAAGCTGGTACCCTTCTGATTGAATTTTGCATCATCACTTTCATCATCTTCGTCGTCATCTATTAAAATCAAGGCAAGTCTCTTTTCAGGTACTTCAACACTTTTACAATAAGTACTTACAACACAACTATGATTTAAATGACATACCCAAGAGAGATTCATTATCACTGTCATGACCTGACTTTCGCTTCGATTTTTTTGACTTTTTCTTTAATAATCCACTTTTCTTGTGTCGTCTGGTTCGTATTATAGAATTTCTTGTTCTACCAAAACAACCATAATTTCATTTACTACTTACATTCATTATATGATTTTTTTAAACTGATTATTGAATATAATTTTTTTTTAGCTTACAATGCTTTCAACGCTTTGTTCAACTTCATAATGCTATCATCAGATTCCACGCTTTCATCGTCAGAAAAACTGTCATGCTTTTCCAAAAGTTCAAGAGTTGTCTTTTTCATTTTTTGATATGCCTTTAGACAAACAAACTTGTTCTCATTTAGTGTCTTTTGTATGGATTTGTCCAGTTTCTCAATTTCGACCACAGCCTTCAATTCGTTCAATTTCGGATCATCTTTCCATGACTTGTCAGATTCTTGGCGAGCTTGTGTACTGTGTTGTTGCTCTTCCTCCGCCTTCTTTTGAGCTTTTGTACTCTCTTCCTCCGTCTTCTTGTGAGTTTTTGTACTCTGTTGCTCTTCCGCCGTCTTCTTGCGAGCTTCTCGCTTTCGTCTCCTTAGCTGGGTATCAGAACCCGAATCACTAAAATCTAATACTTCTCTCATCGCACTTAATTCTTCTTTGCTCCGTCTAGTCCTCTCTTTACTTTTTTCTTCTTTGTCTTTGTCATCCTCAGCATCGACACCCTTTTTTTTAACTTTGTTAAGTTTATCCTCATCTGTTATTGGTAGTGTAACGTCAACATCACATTCGGCAGTCTCCATCATGTCTACTGAATGTTCTCCTTTCTTTTTTGCTTCAACGTTGATTTTTGGTTCAGATCGCGATACAATAACTGTCATACAATCATCAATATCCGGTGCAGAAAGGAAGTCCATAAGATCTTCATCGTCATTCATTGCATTCACAGTTAATGGTTTTTTTGTCTCATCGGGAGACGCAGGATCCACCTCACGTTTTTTATTATCAGCACTTTCAGCAGTAGTGTTGGTTTTTATAGGTGTATCAGACTTCTTTGTAGAGTTTTTGTGACTGTTCTTCTTATTTTTATCATCGGGACTTTCAATCAGTTTTTCCTTTTTCACTCTACGCACAACTGATGTGGACGCAGGGTCGTTTGATTTCTCTGATTGGGATAGATTGCATCTAGAAACGACGCAGGTTTTACCACTACCGTCAGTATCTGAACCCGAGTTCTCCATAGCTTCCTTTTTGGCAACTTTTAATAATACTGATAACTGATTTTTGGAGTTGCTGGAACTGGAATCGGCTTTGGGTGTTTCAGCTTTTTCCTTCTTTATTTTAATCTTCAGAGCACTTTTTCTAGGCGAAGATGCTTTTCTTGAAACGCTTTCCTCGTTGTTAGATACAGTTTGCTGCTGCTCCTCATCATCATTATCATCGCTTGCAGGAACCATATCAATATCCTCATCTTCGGCAGACTTCCCTTCATTACCATCTACTGTTTGAGTTGAGACAAATGGAATATCATTCTCAGTGGTGGAACAATTGTTATCAAGCTCCGAATCGCCTTCTTGTGGAATAACACAGTTCTCTGTTTGGTCTTGGCCCCCCTCCTCTTCTTGCTCATCAATGTCATTAGGATTGTTGGTTTGTTTCTCGCATGAATTTCTTCTTGCATCTGAGCCATCACTGCCACTGCCACCCCTACTACCATCGTCTAAAGACGACAAAAATTTATTTTGCAAATAGTTCCGGGAGAATGTAGGACCAGTTACTTCCGACCCCGCTAGAGAAGCAACGGTGGAGGATGTTTCCAACCATTTATCTGGAAGGTTATATCGCTGCTGTAGTTCATTCACCATTGTTTGGCCGAGATGTTGAAGATTTTTTATAGCTTTGGAAATCGCATCATTGAATCCAGTAACGATGCTTTTACTAAGACGAACAGCTTCTGGTTTTCGCTCATTCTCCAAGAGCTTTTCGTTGGTGACGATTTTCCGTCTCTTAATGGTACTTATCTCATCTTTCAAAATATCTGCAACAGACTCTGCTTCTGTCTGATGAAAGTCCAACCATGAGAGTAAACTTAGATCTTCATCTCTACTTAGATCAGTGCTGTCTTCAGACGAACTACGACGTGAAACTGGCAACTTGTCAGTGGCGGCTAAGGTTAATCAACAATAATAAAAAAAGAATATTATTATTCACTTTAGTTTCAACTTCAACGCAATGGTGTGCTTAACTTTCAAAACGTCTTAAAATCTTACCACCACCATTTGCTTCCACATCTAATGCCCCCCTTTTATTCCGGTTACGAAGGAGCGGCATGTTGACAGTTGATGATGGAGAGCTTCACGCCCCACACACTGGATATCTACAAACAATACTGTAGTAAAAATTGATTTCATTAGTAAAATACAACTTGACAACTGAATGAGTGCTAAAAAAAGAAAGCAAGCAAGAAGCTTATTACATTTAATTGATTAAAAATCAAAAATGGGTAAGGCCATAAAAAATATCACAAAACCAAACAATACTACCTTTCTGTTAATTGTTTTGTAAACGACGATAATCAACACTCAACACTAGATGAAGAACAATGGAACAAACGCACTAGTGATGACTGAAGGGGTTCTTCAATTGCCAAAAATGAACAATTAAGCCAACAATTTGACAGTTCAACCTGGTTCAAACTATTGTATTTAACTTCTAAAACTGGCACCTCAGCTACCCCATTTTTCAATCAACAATAATTTAAAAACATTTAAACGCAAATCAAAATCTTTGAAGGCACATTAAATTGTTTGTTGGTGGTCGAGATTCTTAATTCTCTTTCCTCTTGTTTTTGTATTCGTGTACCAAATATCTGATCTGGTTTAATCGGGCTTGACCAGTAATATAGAGATAGAGAAAATTACGGAAAGATCTACTTTGCCCGCACTTGCTAGCTCCCTCACAAACAGAGAACCAATACTTTTAGAGAATATCCCTTTAGTACATTCTCAAGTTTCCCACTCGTCCCAGCTGAAACTGCTCTTTATGTATAAACTAGCGGAACAAAGACAGACAAGAAAACGCAGCAGCAGCAGAACAAACGACAAAGTAAAAAGAATTTAGTCATTTACCAATTACGAATAAAAAATCATCAATTCTCAATTTTGTCTTGTCGTAATAAACTTTTCTGAGATTTTTTAAAAAGTGTTAAAAATGATCTGAAGTTCCATTTTCGAAACTGTTTTCCTTATAATTGACCTCGATGCATTTCATTGCTGAAATGTCACACTGACTTGTGCTATCATCGTGATGATGGATGATAATGAACGACATTAATGACCTAATTGGAAAATGCTTTAGTGCGTTTTAGGTACAGGTCAAACGGTCAGACGGTCAGACGAAGTGCTGAATAAACCTGACAATAGGTAGATATATAGGAACCTGCGATCTAGCATTTATGCTGAATAAAGTTAGCATAAGCTATGTGTCTGAGTAGTTCATTGGTTTAAAAAAGATTTGAAAATTTTCATCAGTGTCGCTGCTATTGAGAAAATTTCAAAATATTGACATTTAAACGTTTTTAGGTCACGCTGGGGTCATTTCTGAACTTCGATAATAGTATGGTTGACTTTTTCTCGAAAAATAGCATCATTTTGATGTATCATAACTAGGCATTGCATACCAATACAAGTAATTGATAAGCAATTGAAGAAATTATTGGTAGCTTTATTATTGTCAATACCAATATTTATTGTCAAGTAATTGGTATTGCTAAATTGATTTTTTACTATACAAATTCATCCGTTGGAGATTTTTCGTCCCTAGTTACCAAATTAGGATTTTCATATGAAATGGTAGTTTTACACTATGAGACCAGTTACCAATACTTCTTCAATTACTTGACAATACTTCTTGAAACTCCAATTACTTGACTACGAGTATTAACAAGTAATTGTTGCAATGCCTAATCATAACCCATGTTTTGCTATTATTTTTTTTGACCTTGACCTTTGACCCAGTTACCGTTGACCGATTTTGCTCATCTCAGAACTTAGCCAAGCGTTTGACCTAAGGTATCGTTTAGCAAGAAGAGTTTTTGAAAATCTTCAACGGTGTAGAAGTTATCGTGCGAACGGACGGACAGACGGACGGACAAACAGACTATAATCCATTCTAAAAAACCTGCTTTTGATCTGCGATCGCAGGTTAATAAGAATGAAAGGTTTTCATTGGTTCAATAATTAAAATTAAACTTCATGTGAGGTGAGGATGACCTGGAACTTTTTCCTATTTTAGAAAAATATACTTTAGATTTTTTAACGCAATCTTTAGCGGAGAAGTATGAAAATGATGCAAATAAAATTTGCCTATTATTACGGTATTTCTGTAGGCAGGAGTAAACTGTTTCGGGGTAAATGTTTAATTAACTGTCAACCGTCATGCGCAAAACATTTCAAGAAAAGCGTATACTAAATACATCTTTAATTTGTAATTTTAATTCTGTTAATTTTATTGTAAATTGCAAGTTTTAAAAACTTAATTCGCTAAAACTGGAATTTTGTGCCGATCGATCATAATGATTTTTATACCCTCAATTAATCAATTTATTTAGCTGTAGTAGCAATAGAATTTATTTAGTAGTAGTTAAAGTAGTATGCATATGCACCACTACCGCTGATCTCAATTTACTTTTTAAAGATTCGGGTAATAATACAAATCTTCCTTTTCGAACATTTTTACTTTCGTTGGCCATCATTGCTATCATGCATTGGATTCTCAATGCCTGTAGTTGGAGAAGACAGCCGTCTTCGCTGAATTATTTCGATTCCATTCCAGAGCTCGTCAGGGTTTTGCAATTCAAAGGATGATACTGAAATCTTGTGGGGTTCTGCGGTTAGGTCCTCTACAGTTAGTGAATTTGGGGTTGGAAATGGGCAAATCGGAGAAGGGTTTCCGTGGCCAGCTTTCACTCTTGATTGGAGTTTATCGCAACAAGTTCGACAGAATTGTTCCACGCGCAACTCATTTACGTAGCAGTTAACGATCCATAAGCCATACATGTGAATAACCATGGTCAGGATGAATGGGATCTGAATCAGGAAAAGCTTCAAACCAGCAATAGTTTGCATTAGAAGTATTGCAACTTTGTAAACCACTATTGCGCAGCGCACATTGAACCAAAACATGCACAATGTAGGGTTTCTCTGTTGATAAGAAATTAAAAAAATGAACTTAACGTGATACAGATCATTAACGACATGAATGATTTCAATTACTAAATTACCCTGTAGACTCCCAAAAGAAGAAATATGAAAATGGTGAGGTTGACTCCTGTATAGAAGTATCCCATAAAGTAGCCTGATAATGCAAGCGACAAAAGTTCCTTTTGCGTTCCGGTCCCGTACACTATATAAAGAAGACATCATGCATCATCTTTAATCAAGATTCGATGTTCACAGCGTTGCTTTAATAAAAAAATATACCTGTTGGATTGGTCGAATTAAGAGCTCCTGAAGTGAAGCCTTGATATCCATTTGAAGTAGTAATATTTTTACCAGTGACATTGATTGTATCACTTGTGTCAATTCCTAAAGTTGGTTCAAAGGCTTCCAGTGAAATGATTCCGTGTTTTTTAAACATGAAGATAAACCAACAAATACCAACAAGACCAAATACCTATAATATACCAATTAAAATTTTTACTTTGTTGTTTGTGGTAAATGTGATAATCTCATGATCGCATTAATTAACTTGGATTTCAAATACCTTACCATATCTATAATTGCCATAATAAGAGACGCTCGCTTCAAAGATATTAGACCGCATGTTGGATTCACCCGCGACTTTGCCGTCATTTCCCCCATGTTGTCGACCTTTTATTAAAGACCTAAACCAAATTCTTAGTTAGTTAACAATCCTTGAGCTGTTATTTTTACCTACCGTTGTTATAATTTAAATTTTTTAATCACAAATGCTGCCCTTTGTGAATGACTAAAAAAGTGACAGCATTACTTATTGCTTGCTGCTTGTTATTTCCAACGCCAACCCTTGATTGGCTCTAGCTCTAGCTATTTCAAGTTTATTAGCTAAAGACACTATAGGAAGTCAAAAAGCTTGGTTCTGAATGGGAGTGCTCGTTAAGTTAGAATATTATTGATCGTTGCAAAAATTTGTGTTACATATTAGATGATGGACTGGTAAACCTAACATTGCATCGCTAATCAAAAAAATTTTGTTAGCAAGCATCGGTTACATAAGCTATCAAAAATACATCCGCATAGTAGAGCATAGACTAGTTATCAAGTTATCATGCTGCTTTATATATTTGTGTAATTCATTTGTTTGTAGTAGAATCTACATTAATACCCGAATTCTTCAGCTGGAATGGTATATGGAAGAGAAAACATTTGATGTTGTGAATTATACTAATTTATGTCTGAGCTTAGATAGCTCTGAGCAAGTCACATTGTATTATAGCGTTGAAAAATTATAGTTATAGGCTCATATAATGTTTAAGTGATACCTATATAGATATATATCTATAGTTTGTTTGTACAATATACTTTAATGTTCGGTCTGAAGCAAAGGTGCTAAATTTTCTTTTTAGCACAAGGGAGATTCTACGAATGTTTGTCTCTAGAATCATATTTCAATAAAATTCATGTGTGTATGATTATGATTACATAGTGATTAGTAGATAGAGTATGAGTAGATAGATAGGGGTTATATACGTATTTCACTTGCATTCGTTTATGTATTGGAATTTCTAATCTGTAATCTTCATTTAAAGTTGATTTTGTAGAATGTTATAAGCTACCAATGCTTACTAAACATGTACAAATCCAAATTTAATTGATCAACTGATACTTTATTGTCACCCAAATCCCTTCATAGTTGTTTCAAAACAATAACTTTACCAATGATATACATATCAGTTATATATATTTTGTGAGAATCTATCTATCTACACAATTAATATAGAGTATGTCATAATAAATCACCGATTTCCCACAGCAGCAGCATTCCGTCTTTTAACAATTAAAGAGAGTATCGGTAATTATTGATAAGAGAAAACATATTTTGATAAATTTAAGCATTTAGAATCAGCATATATATGACACAATCATGGTTCTTCATCATTCATGATGTAATTTCACTGCTTCTCTTTTTCTTCTTCATTTTCATGACTGTGAAATAATGTTGTCTAATCCTTCCTGAAGTCTCTTCTTCTGAATCCGCTCGATTCCATTAGGAATGTCATCAAAGTTGTTTGAATTTTCTACCACAGCTTGTTCGTTTTTAATCTTGATTTCGTTAACTTGCTCTTCAAATATTTCACCCCGCAGTTCCTCTACGTAGCAGTTGACAACCCAAAGCCCATAAAGATGAGCTAGCATAGATAGGATGAATGGAATTTGAGAATACAAAGGTCGACCTCCTATTAGATACATTACAAGAATGATGGCTTTAAAAACGAATATCGCACAGCGGATATGGAACCATATTAAGCAGATGCCAGGACTTCGCTGTAAAATAAAAATGAATGAAATTAGGAATCATACTTTCAAAACTTTTAAAATGAGAATTCGAAAAACCTATTGAGCTTACTTTATGTACTCCAACAAGAAGGATGATAAAAAATACCAAATTTATTAATGTGTAAAAGGCCACCAGGGTTAAATTTATAACCTTGTGATTTGTAGCAAACACTAAAATATTCAAGTGAATGACCATTCAACATTATTGCTAGAGACAAAATGGCTTCAGTTTTTGAAAATCGTAAATTACCTTGTTTATCAGGTGTATGTTGTTCTGCACTTCGAATATTTGCAATTCGGTCAGTTTGATTGCCTGCGCCTACATCAGCATTCTCAAAGGGGTCCAGGGATATTAATCCAAATCTCGATAGCATCAATACAAACCAAACTAGTCCAAACAATCCAAACGCCTATTCAAAAAATACAAAGACATTAGACTAGAAAATACATTAATGGTCAAAATATATAATATACAAAAATTATTTACCATATCAAAGAATGCTACAATCTTTGTCGTGATCGTTAAGGATAGTGTGTGGCATGTTGGATGAAATTTCCGTCCCATGTTTACGTTTGATCTTTACTAAAATTTTGTTTCACAAAACTGATTTCTGAAGTGTGGCAAATCTGTACGCAAAGAAGTTTTTTAAAAAAATTGTAAAATACTAACGATTTCACGAAAATCAATATCCTTTGTTAACTATAAGTGAAAACTTCTTTTGCAGCTCGTAAGATATTATGCAACGCAATGCTTCGGAACTCAAAAGAGTAAATTGCCCAATTGACAATGACTGTGGCAATTGAATGTAAGGTAGGCCATGAAATAGAAGATCACACAGCATATAATTATGCCATTAGTGGTGGTGTCATGAATTACAGAGCACGCAGAATAGCTTGAAAACAAAGATTGCTGAAAACCTTTCTTAATGAATTGGAGTAACGTATGTACAAAATACAGTTTACATGACTAGAGTGGTATATAATGTATTGTTTGTCAGTGTATGAATGCGAGATGCGTCATGTCACGAAGATTAAAGCAATTTTCTTCCTATCTTTTCTCAGCCGTAATTAAATCTTATAATGGGAATAATGTCAAGATGTTGTTTTCAATGGTCTGATTTGGTAGGAAATGCCAGTATTTAATGTACAATCATGTAATTCTATGCAGTATATACAAGAATTTGTAGTTTGCAGCCTGAATTTCAATTAGTGGATTTAAAAAATTATCCGCTAGCTGTAAAGAAAATTTAAATTTATGCTTGCGAACAAGTCAAAAGTGAATTTACCTGTGCAATCGAGTAGGCTATACCAGCTCTGGAGAAGATTATTAATTATAAAATGAATAGTATTTCATGAAGCGTACAAAATAAAATGCTCAACTAAATCTACGTCCAGTTTTGGTAGTAGTCTGCATCATTTCATTTTCATATAATACTTTCATGTGTCATATTGTATGAAATCTAATCAAGCAAAGAATGATAATTTTCAAGATGTAAACCATACCATAATAATATGAGTGAAACGTCACATACTGACGACGAGTTAATTTAGTTAGCAGCTATAGCATCCTAGCAAAAGCTCAGGCAGGATGAAAAGGATACTGAAATGAAAGTTTCTTTTAATTTGCAAACATATCGCATAACACTCATCATCATTAAAGAAACACCATTAAATCCTTCCAATTAACACATGACCTTTCCAAAAGGTTTGTATTGCAAAAAAAAGACTAAGTTTGAAATAGTAAAATGCTAGCTGCTCATCGCAATTTAGTGCTAATTGAGCCGCATCTCATTTCCATGCATTTAAAAACTTCTAAACAAAATTAGTGTGTTAAGCATTTAAAATGACTGCGTGCGTCAAGTCAAAGTCAAGCCACACAAGACTATTTTTAGTAGTCATTTCATGCTCGTTGGTGAACAAACCACAACAGTCCCAAAATGTTTGAAGAGACTTCTCTATCCTCACTTTTCAACTTTCATTAGTAGATTTATGTTTCAAAATATAATGAATTATGTAGATATATAGTTCCTTAATATGGTTAAGTGAACGGTATTTTAAATTTTAAGTATAAATAGATATTGAAAGTAATGGGAGAAAACATGTAGAAAATGAGAAACAGATGAATTATTGAATGATGATTAATTGAATTACTTAATATTTCTCTTTATACTAATATGATTTAAGAGTTACAATTAATTTTACATGGGGTAGTCCGATACAAATATTATAATCGTTTTAATACAGCTAGACATTTGTTTACCCTCAGAGTTTTGCAAACCAAAACATGGACAATTGTATAAGAACATAAATTTATATTACCAAAGCAGAAGCAGCAGCCGATGCGTACAATAAATGCATACATTTTTTCTCACATACTATTGTGTCGCACACAAAGGTCTGAAGCTCCCTTATAATGCACTGTGGAATGGAGGTGTGAATCTATTCTTTAACGCATGCTATATATGTTGCGCTTAAACCGCTTTAAACTAATTTTAATTACTAGAACTTCAAAGTGATGATTCTTAGAGAATGCCGAATTTGTCGAGTTTTGTGTACTGTATTCTTATTCGTTGCATCTACATTTTTACAATCCGCTTTTACTCCCAATTTCAGACTAATATTTCTGATAGAATCATATTTTCATATGATTTTAGATCATCAGTAACAAAAAACGTGATCTTATTTTGCTACATTTTTTAAGAATGGTGCATCCATGTTGCCACTTCATTCCAACATGTATGGCTGCCAAATTCATAGCTATTTGTGACTTGGTGAGTTAAAGCACTAGTTCTTATTTCATTATCATTACCATGTAGGGCCTTTGAAAATTTGACAAGTATCCCATTCGTCATTCCATACTGTAGCAAACGAGTTTTTGAATGAATGATTTTTTATAGATATTCGGCCTTGTCGGAATGTTTTGGTTTATATACATGCTAGATGGATACGAGTATGGTGCTAATAGAAAGCATGATTCTTATAACGAATCAGTAACCTCAACAGAGGAGCGACGAATTCGTCCACTATTAGCAGTTTTGCAGCCAAATGTATCTGAAGATGTATTCAAGAGCATAACCGAGCCGACAATTTCAGAAACAGAACAATTTCCTGCAATTATAACCTCTGAAAGTACTTTAATAAAAGTAGATGCGTAATCTATAATCAGGTCCTATATCATCGAAAGTCAAAACTAAGTGTTTCATGACGAATGAGTAAACAGGATGCTTCCACTATAATTTTTATATTTTCAGAGTTCTATATTGATGGGGACATGGGAAACATTGGTCTCTCAGGCTTTTACACAACCATAAATTTAAGCTTATCTGTTCTACTTTTGTATGCTGTCAAAACTGTAAGTGGGATAAAGACACAATAACCTGAAAAATATTTTCCTTTGTTTTAATGTAATAAGTAATAATGAACTTTAATTTAATTCCACAGAAAAGTGTTCCAAAATTAAAGGCTTGGTTCTTTATACGACTATCCATCTCTCTTTTAAAGTGTATTATGTACCTGACTTACTTAATATCTGACATCCAAATTGATTCTCAAATACCTCACTTTGGCTTCACGGTGGTTCATCTGTACGGTCTTTGGGTGGTTTGTGACTTTATCCAAGAAATAAAGAGAGAAAACTCGGTGGGAGAAACCCCAACCGAAAATTTTGACATGAATAAGCAATTTTCAAACATTGAACAATGGATTGAGACGACTCAGGCATAATAATTTCTTATACTTTTTATTGGTTTGACATTGACAGTTTTGTAGCATCCATTATCCTTTCACGCTGTGCATATTTTCAATATGAATATGACAAACATAAGAATTATGACAATAAATAGTACAAAAAACACATCAATTCATCATGCTATATAGTAGCTTCTGTTCCGTACTCAGTTCAGTTCTGTATCAAACAACAAAAAATATGCATGTCATAGGAAAATTTAGCATTGTGTGTTTTTCTTCACAAACTGAATGACCTAAACACGTCATTTTTTTAGATGGCAGATTTTCTTTGTGATAGATAACGATTTTTCTCTCCGAACAATATAATAATGAAAGTAAGTGGTGGTGCATCATGCCTATATCCTACGACATCCACTTTCAGGTTAGATATAAATGATACAATCAAGGTACAAAATATAGTCATTCAATTTAGTGCGAATGTAAATTCTATGTCATTTATCGTTTACTTTGTACTGCACTTACGGTGCTTTTCATATTCAGTCCAGTTAGAACCAAGTGCATGTATAGCAATCATGCAAATCGCCACTCTGCTAAAAATGTATACTTTTCTATCATTATCTCTCCCGAATTGAAAAATTAAGCTGAACATTTGAATCAAGCTTTGGGAGAAACTGTCAATGACCTACACTACAGTTTTTTCTACAAACATGCAATGTTTGTATCACGACTATCAAAATAATCAATCAATATGTCAATATCAAGTGAAGCATCAAAAAACAAACATATTTCAGAAAATGTTTAGGGGGCTCAATCCATCGATTGAGAAATGAGTATTTATATTGTTGTTCCAGTAATGAGCTTCATGTTTTGTGAAATGAACAGGAAATGGCATTACTGAAATATTCAGCAACCATTATTTCATCGAAAGTGCATTACAAAAACATTTTAATTCCAACTCCCAATTCTTCTGATAAAATCAACACAGACATGCTTATGCTTCTAAAAAATCACTATATTCTATTTATCTGCAGTTTATCAAAACCTTGAAAATGTTTGGGAAACCTATACCTACCGTACATCCATACAGGAGCATATTAGTTTAGTTTAGCATACAATGATTCTATCATATTTGTATAAAACTAATACTAATTTTCTCAATGACAAAATTAAACATTATCCAGTAAAGCTAACAGTATATATCTTCTCCAGTCCAGAAAAAACTGTATCTCAAGAAGTTGTCCGTGAACTACCATGAGATTCTTCAAAGAATGTGATTGTATACTGACTCGTCTAGTGACCATCGAATGAAATATTTTTCTTTAGGATTACATAGTTAGTAGAGGTCTGAACATGTAGTAGTACTCTAGTCCTTAGTAATAATATGCCTATTACGACCTAACCTAGTTTGATAGAAACTAAATAAAAGGGCGAGAAATTTGCTGTTGTGCCTAGCTGTCAAAAATTGGTGATTGGCAAGCAGTTATTCACATACCTACATAATACGTACATACATATTGCAATATCGCAATAAAGTTTTACACATGTGCTTCATGTTGTTATGCATTCTTGATAAGCCTTCATGCATATGTACATATAGTCAGTCGTCAGTCTGTGGTACAATTTCATGAGAAATTCGTTTTGCCCAGTAATCATCCAGAAAGGAATAATAAAAAGTTCGTGTAACCTTGCTATCTCTCAAGTAGCTATTAGAAAAAGAGGCTATTTACCAGTCGGAAATATTGGTTTTTTATTGTAGAAAGTGGACAAGAACAAGAACAGTAATGTCGAATGTACTAGAGAGGGAGGGAATGTATGTATATATGAGAAAGGAGTGGAGTGCTGTTGATTGAATCAAAAACACAACCAACAAGCATACACTTATCTGCATAACATAAACATATATATTTGTATAAGATACACCTGAACTCATGTAATATCACATCAGATAAGGTGTAGGTTTGCAGGTTTGCAAGTTTCTCACCATATAGTTTGGCTTGGCAATGAGTCAAAGCGTGCGATCTCAACCTGGTGTTTTAAATGATAAGACGGCAGAGCTAAAATAACGGCAAACAAAAGAGTAAGCATAGCATAGGGCACCAACAGAACAGCTTGATGAATCTATAACTATACATACATTACTCGTTTAGGACAAGAATTTTGGTTAGAACATGTAAAAAGAAAAGAGCATGTATTGAAAAATACAATATGCATTATGGGAACAAGACAGCCAGTAGTCTGATTACCACTTTATTATAAACTGGACAAACTTTTTTGTTGTCCATCCTTATGACGTTGTCGAGGAGTATATGTCTATTACCATTATGTTGGCCAAGGTTGTTCGCCTGCCTCTGTCACTGGAAACTAGAGAGAAAAGGAAGGCAAGGAGCGATGGGGAAAGCAAAAAAAGACCAAACGAGATGATAGGGGAAGTTCCATCGAATTCGCAAGTACGTTAGCAGAAATGGACAGGATGATGAGTAGGACAATACATACAACACGAGAGTTACTTTTCATGTGCTTTAGAGTTTTTGGACAAATGGTGGTAGTATGGTATGGAATGGGATGGAGAAAAAAAATGTTCGCACAACATTACAATGTAAAAATGTATACATTTCTGCATATTATTACAAACATGGTTTAGCTATTTTATTTTCTGTGGTTAGCTTTTACACTTGAACAAGAAGAAGGCTGGAAAAGTGGGGTGATGTTATTAGTAGCGAGTACACTAATAGCATGATATTATTATATATATGTAGTTGTGGTTTCGTCCATGGGACAGTTTCAGTTTTTCGCTGCTGGCTGGAGGTATCCAATTTCATTTGGCCAGTGTTAGTGATAATGGCGAGAACGGAAAGTAGAAAAACTTTTCACATTATATTTCTACATGAAGAAGAATTTGCCTACTTTCTCCTGTCAAGGAACTCTACCTGTCTGCGTATCAGTACATTGTAGTGAAATGGGTGTATGCATGGGAAAAGGTAGGCAACTAAAAGTTTATATCTTAATTGACTAAACTGCTGTATTTAGTGAAGTTTGTTTCAAGGATCTAAACTAAAGCAATATGATAGGATTGGATTAGTGCATTACTATACATATTTGATCTTAATTACAGAGACAACCTTAACATCATCAGATTTAGATCCGGATGGACGTTTCATTCCATCAAATGTCACGGAAGAGCAAGATGAAAATGCAATAAGTTCCATAAATCAGGCAAATCATTCAGACAAAATGGAAATGGTTGATCCACCTCGGGTTCCTATCGTATTTGTGCTTGGAGGGCCTGGCTCAGGGAAAATCACTCATTGTGACAGACTTGTTCAGGAGCGTCCAGGAACAGTACATATAAACATGACTGATCTGATACAACAGCATATTGTTGGAAATGGTATGAACGAGAACGGCAATGGTGAGCTTTGTCCAAATTTTAGCTTTGTGTGTTTTCTTCAACTCAAGCTTATACCTTAAGCTTCTTGGCAGTCAGTTCAGTTGACGTATGTATGAGTTCCAAGAAAATTATGTAGTTATGTGTATAGGTTCTAATAATTTTTTTGTTAATCACACAAAGCAATGATCTTTTTCTATTGATAGAAAATTTGAAATGTTAGGTAAAGATTAATTTGGAGAAAGTGGATGTTGCATTGTGCAAAATATTAACATGTTTGGGGCATTGTGAGACTCGTGCTTTAATTGATTGACTTTGCAAATATTTATTATTCTGTTGAACAGGTTTACAAGATTTTGGCCAAATAACATCGGCTAGTTTAATTCAAATGCTACAAATGGAAATGAAACTAGCATCCTCTTCAATGAATGTAAAAAGTGGATTTATTATAAGCGGCTATCCGAGATCCATGCGGGACGTGGTTGAATATGAACGCAAAGTTAGTAATAAATGCATGCAAAACATATCACATGGTTTGCTCGTGATCACGTCATCTTCCTATGACTAATTTCTTTAGATAAATCGAGTGGACCGCGTGATATTATTGAATTGGCACCTGAAAATACTCGAGAAGCAAATAGAATATGGTTCTCAGCTTGGAGATACAGTCCTACAGCTAGCACGTATGGAGCTAAAGAACTATTCCAAACATGTACTGCCTGTTGCCGAATATTTCGATCAGCTCAAAAAGCTTGCAGTGGTGGATGGAGAAAGGCAACCACCGGAAGTTTATCAGGATTTTCTTAAACAAGTTGATACTGCCCTAAATGATCCAAAAGGAGGAGAACCTCCATTCCGTCCAACCCAACAAAATAATGACAAACTAATTAGAAACGCGCCTGTTCCAGTACCAATACCTTCCATGCCTGTAAAGGCACCCATTAAAAGTAAACCAGAGACGGAAGAAGGAGTAGGAATTAAAAGTAGTCCTAATCGCTTGATGGTTATATGGGTTATCGGTTCGTTTACATTATTATGTATACTCTTAACTCTTATGTAAATGTTGCACCTAAAGTATCGCCCTATATGTCTTCAAATTCAACTTTGCAGGCGGGCCCGGTTCCAACAAATCTCTTTTGTCATCAACCTATTCGCAATTAAATCAAAAGTTATCATCAAATGTTAAATGCTCATGGCTAAGTATCGGAAGGGAACTGAGAGGCCTCTTCAGTTTACCAGACGGCGAGACAGGATTTAACATGGATAAGGTTGACCACGCAAAAGCAAAGCTTCTTCAAGGGGAACTTGCGCCTTTGGACATTGTTATTGAAATCATTAAGCGGAGGATTGAAGAGTTGACGCTCCTAACTCAACATGAGAAAGGCCAGCAAAATGTTCTTATTATTGACGGATTTCCTCGAAGTTTGCAGGAACTCAAGTCATTTGAAGAAAAGGTATAATGCATAACTTATCACCATTAAATAATTCACACAAAAAGGAGATTTGCATCAATTAACTCATTCCTAATTAACAGTTTCCATCCCCCAAACTCCTCGTCCGCCCACCCCCATGTGTACTGATAGACTGTACCGAAGTAGAGCTAGGGCGAAGTCTAGGTCAAAGGTCAGTTAAACTACAAGGTCTCAACGACCCCCTTCACAAAGACCTGTTTTCCCAACAAGTTATAAAAAAGCAACTGGAAATCTATCGGACTGTGACATTACCAACATTAAAAGTCCTCGATGACCATGAAAGATTGACAATTATCGACGGAGATATTGAAGATAAGAGTCAAATTGTACAAGATTTTAATTTAGTTATGAATTCATTAATAACTAATAAAAGTAAATTACATGTAACTAATGATAAGACGGTAAGAAAGCCTAGTACAGACACACTGAAAGGCATGTACCTGGAAATTGACAATCAGTAAATAAAGCTGTTTTTTTTCTCAGAACGTGAACGTAATATTTTTCACAAATGAATTATTCTACATGTTAAATTAAAAATTTAATTCAACAGCATAAACCAATTTATTCTTACAAACACTATATATAAGCTTATATGAGTACCTAAAGTCCTTTCAATCACAATCATTAATACATGCATTTTCCTTCAAATGAACTGATATAGCAATTATTGCCAATCCTCTTTTTGTTATGGAGTTTGACCTTCGCATTTAAACACGAACATATTACGAACAAAGAAAACATGCTTGAATGTTTTGATTTTAAGCTCAATTTGTATTTGTACAGTTTTGTATTACGTATTCATGATTTCATGAGTCGAGTCGTCCGATAAACCACGATGCGGACAACAAAAAATGTGCATAAATAAATGTGGTTGATCCTGATATCGTGATGCTAAAAATCGCACGCTACTCCCAAGCGATTTTTATCGATATTTTAGTTCCGAAGTTATATGTATCCTATATTTCAAGCTCAAGCTTTAAAATGATAGAACGTTCCAAGTCCCAATAACAAAACAACTTTCTCTGAATATGACTTTAAATGCAAAATATACATAAGATTGAAAAATAGGTACATGGTACAGAAGCAGTACATTATGCGTATGCTTTTGCTTTGCACCAACAACAACCTCAACTCAACCACCCGCATAGAATCTGAGCATTGGAAATAAATACCGCGAGCCTTTACCTTCTTTCTCCTTCTTGCCAGCAGCAGCAGTAGTAGTGTATTTACAATGCTAAAAGTACATAAGAAGTAGTCAAAACACTCAAATACAAGTCGAAGGATTGGCCATAGCCATAGCTCCAGCTCATATAGATATTTGGCCTGTGTCTGTGCTGATTCGGCTTTTCACCTACCTTTAATGACTTTCCACTCATTTACATATATTAGTCCCTTTCCTCCAGCTTTTGAGCAGGTGGTATTCCAAAAAGTCGGGTTGGAATCGGATTCTTGGAAGCATTGGTGGTTGGTGTTTTTTACGGACGTGAATAAGTTATGTGATGTGATGTGATAAAAAGGAAGAGAGGATAGGATTCAGGATTGATAAGTGATAAGAAAGGTTGGAGGTGCATGCATTTTTAAAAGCATTTAATTATTTGTGGACATTCATATGCATATGGTTTTTTACTACCCTAACGTAAGTTTTAGTTTGAGAATGATTTATGATTTACCAAGGTATTGATTTTGATAACTAATTTTTATTCTTTTATTAACAGTTTGTTCTTGAAGATACTTAGGATTCTCATAAGGTGTACTGTCAACTGTCAATGCCCAGCTGCTGGCTCCAAAGAAAGGAGTTTTTGTCAGATGTGTACTAACTGATTCCGGCTTTTAACAAAGATGGGTGGAAAGACTCGAGCAAGGCAACAGGCGAGGATGAGGTTTGTACTATAATAATGTCAACAGTCAATGTCAAGTAGTGATGTGGCTTCTAAATTTTAAATTTTCCTAGTAAAAGTGAATACGATTTATATTTATGATTTGATTGTAATTTGTTATCGGTTCGATTTTACAGGGCTAGTGCTTCTTCCAAGTCATCTGCCAGCAAACCGTCTAAGGAGTATGTTGTATTGAGCAGAAACAAGGAAGAAATGGATGCTCTTGATGATTTAAGCTCATCCGGTAATGTTGGTAGACGAGGTCGCAGTAAAACTTCAACTGACACTTTGTCTCAGAAGAAGCCAGTAGAGTATATCACAAACGATCCCTATTGGTCACCTTCTCCATATTCTGCCTTCAAATTGCTAATATCTGCAAGATTTGCTGCTGCACTCTGGTCTACCATATCGGATTGTGATGAGACTTTTAATTATTGGGAACCGGTAATTAATTAAGTTGATAATCATATACACATAGTGCTGTGATTGTTTCAGACAAATATTTTAAAACTTTTTACATTGAATCATTCCAGACTCACTATTTACTGTACGGGAAAGGATTTCAGACTTGGGAATATTCACCAGTATATGCTCTTCGATCCTATACTTACATATTGTTCCATGCAGTCCCCGCAAAAATTTACGACTACTTATTTGCACCAACACCGTTACTGATTTTTTTCTTCATTCGATGTTTTCTATCCTTCATTTGCGCTGGTGCAGAAGCAGTCTTGTACCGCGCTGTGAGAAGACGCCTTGGAGGAAATATTGCTCGGATTGCACTGATTACATCATTATTTTCTGCTGGAATGTTCATTTGTTGCTGTGCATATCTTCCATCTGCCTTCTCTGCGTATGAAATTTATATTAAACCCATTTTAATTGTCGTGTCTTAGCATATACAGATTGATCATATACAGTACAAGATAAAAAAAAATATATATTTGTTTCTAGGTATATGACTGCGTTTGCAATAGCTGCTTGGCTCGAAGGTATGGACGAGTTAGCAATATTTGCAGTTGCTCTATCGGCACTGCTAAGCTGGCCTTTTGCTGCCTTAACGGGGTATTACTCGAATTATTCTTCTATTGCTACCGATGCAAGATAATCTGTATGCATAGGACAAGTATCTAATTAATGCTGTTATTGGAATTTATTTCTTAGATTATTTATAGCAGTTGACATCGTGCTCATTCGGAGGGAAATTTTATTATTCATCAAGTGGTCAGTTCTTTCGCTGTTGGTCATTCTGGTTAGTTTTTTAAAAGTTTTTACATTAGCACTATTTGGTTCTTTGTTTGAAGATAATCATGAGCATATTCAAAAACAAATGCTATTATTATTGTGTCCTTGCAGATTCCAACGGTGGTTTTGGATTCTAATATGTATGGGAAACTGGTTATTGCACCACTGAATATAGTGATGTATAATGTGTTCTCCACGAAGGGGCCAGACTTGTATGGCACAGAATCTTGGACATTTTACTTCATTAACGGATCACTGAACTTCAACATTCTATTCATCATGGCAATATTATCGCCTATACTCATTTTGATGACCCTCAAGATCCAAGATAGGATTCGCGAACAATTTATCATCATTGCTACAGTATTTACATGGCTCATAGTTTTTCTTCTCCAACCGCACAAGGAAGAGCGATTTCTATTTCCAATCTATCCTCTGATTCCAATTGCCGGAGCAATAGGAATTGATTGTGTTCAGAAGTTATGCGATATAGCAAGCGCAAAAGTATTTTTATGGTGGATTCAAGGAATAAAAGACTTTTCGAAAGTTAGGGTTTGGGATTATCGGAAAATTGCTACAACGGTCGGAGTTGCATCTATTATATTAACAAGCACAATTGGTTGTTCAAGAATCCTGGCCTTACACTATGGTAAACATTCAATTTAGTTATTGAATAATTGAATACTATACGTATCGATGCTCTTAGAGGATTTATAGACTAATGAAATTTACATTTTTGGTTTAGGTTACCGAGCGCCTTTTGACATTTTCTTCCAGCTACATAGAGACCCAGCAGCTCAGCATGCAGTTCAGGCTGGGCGAAATTATACTGTGTGCTACGGCAAGGAATGGCATAGATTTCCAGCATCTTTCTTCATTCCAAGTCTAATGTGGGATGTGCGTTTTGTTCAATCCGAGTTCAAAGGGCAACTTCCGGATCGCTATCCGCCCTATGATTCCAACGGCACCAAGAAGATTCCAGAACACATGAATGATTTTAATTTGGAGGAACCTACAAGATATGTAAGTATGCCGGACTTAATTCAATAGCCAGAAGCCTTACATCTACCATAACCAATTTGGAGATTAATAATTTTGTTTTCCGTTTGAACAGGTAAATATTACTCAATGCGATTATTTGGTTGATTTGTCGGATCCTGAAAAAGTGACCCCGCTTGAACCAAATTATGCGGCAAAGACCTCCGACTGGAAAGTTTTATCCGAGTATCCATTCCTAAATTCTGCAAAGTCACATGTGTTCTTTAGAGCATTTTACATTCCAATTTTATCAGCTAAATATACGACGTACGATTCGTATGTTTTGTTGGACAAAAAACGAAAAAGTGCAAGGAGTAGAAAATCTGGTAAGGAATTCCATGATGACGATCTGTAGCATAGATGATAAGATATCAAAATGTGAGATTTTATAATGTTAGACAGTGATTCAGAGTTGTAGTCCCAGTTTAGTGAAACTCTGAAAAACAAATGTTTAAATATAAACAAAGAATTGCTTCACAACTGAGGATTTTCATAATATCCTGAGGAGCTATAATTCCACGAGCTAGTCCTGTTTGTTGTTATTTTATACACCCCCATCTCATGTGTAACAAATAGTAGTGCAATAGTCAATTAAATATAATAAATGCCAAATAAATAATTATTATTAGTCTTTTAACACCACACTGTCTTCAGTGTATATGTTGTTGTCGAATTACTTTTATTCTTAATTATTACATCGTCAATCACTATGCATAGCCTATTTTTTTGGACTTTAAATAGAGCAAAAATTGTTTGAAAACTTAAATTATTTGTAAAGCCAGGCTCCTGATATGGATACCTTTACCGTGTCACAACCTCTAAAAGTTACAAATTATTTTCTAATGAATGAGTATTTATTAGTTTAAAGTATTTAATGATTAATTTCATTTCACTGTTGGACTTTAAATGAAATACAACTTCCTACAGCCTTTACATCAAGTTCTGCAATAAATCTTCAAAAATCATTCTTCAAAGTACTTGCAACGTATAGTAATACTCTTAACCTTAATCGTAGTTCGAATGCGAAATATTCCCCAAGACATTATGAAGTGTAGTAAAACTGAACCCAAAACTGTGGATATGCTTGTAATTGCTGCTCCACTAGCGTTCTCACTCCAGTTAAGGACCGGATAAATGAAGCCCCGGTCGTTTGCATAAGGGCCATTGAATACGTCATATAAGAGTCTAAAAGATCAAAATCGAAAGTTTTACATAGTTCACAAGCCCCAAAAAAAGATGAATCGACTTGTACTTAAATCTCAACGTACGTGAAAAGTCCATATAAGCCACCGTAAATAAACGGAAAAATTGCATGTGTTATACGAGCAGGAACAGCTATTACAAATGAGTCCAGCAAGGCCAAAACAGAGTTGAAGGCATGGACAAGCAGGTTATCAATGCGATCGCATGGCATTGAAAAAGTTGTGTCATCTGAAATTTAGACAAAAGTCAGATTTCATAAATGCAGTCCTATTTTATTCATAAGCTTAAGCTGCAAAAGGACCTACTGGCTAAAAGTGTCCAATAAAGACCAGTAACTATGTATGGGACGACTTGAACAATACTGATGCTTATCCACAGGAACTTGCATACAAACGGAAGTTGATATTCTTGGTCATGAAAATGCTGGTAGCCGGTAAGTGGTATTATATCTTCTTCATCGCTTTTGCATCCTCGTGTCCATGTTTGTTGTATGAACACCCATAACACGTACATAAATGCTGTTGAAGCGTATACTAGTTGAATAGTAAAGGTTTGATTAGTTAAAAATAAGAAAAAGAATCGATTGCTTCCATCGTCGCATGTAAGAATTTCTATGATAGACCCGAAGAAATATGCGAAATAGAGGAATCGATAAGCCAAGTAATATGCAGAGACAGGCGTGTAATGATCATGTGGGTCGAACGATTCCCACTAAAAGTAATTGCAATCCAATTAGACATGCTTGCTTTCAGATGAGTTTGGCATTATAAAAAAATATTACAAAAAATACCTCGCTTTTCCAAAAATATACAGAAGTTATGCCATTTAAATTGAAGTCATCCTTTATTCTGGATACGAAATCTTTTGCCATTGTAGATTTTTAATAATTATTTTGATATCTTAAACAAATAGTTTGCGTCAACTTTGGTACAATTTGTTTGAATAAATCATTAAATAGTAACCAAATACAGAATCTTGGCCCATTTTACAAAGTAAAAACCACTAATTTTCTTTGGCATACCAAATATCGTGCTTTTGCATATAAACTGTACGGAAAAGTCAATGTTTTGTTGGGCTACCGCTACCCACAGAATGAGACAAAATATATTTTGTTGTTGATAACCGCAGTTGTACACCACATACATAAGTGCTTTAAGTTGGATCGGTTGTAAATTATATCTTATCTTTTCAACTACACCCATATTATGTCAATCAGTCAATGAAATCATGTGATATAACAACTACATAAATTTCTTGATAAGATATTGGATGTGTGTATTTACTCTGAGTTATTTAAAAAAATAAACCTCTAGGTTTCCGTTGTCTCCGCATAGAATCATGGTATTTGGAAGGAAGATGGGCATATTTAATTTTATATACATACATGTATGTATCGTTTTAACTTCAATGTCAAAGCAATGGCATAGATGGAAATGCAAAAGCTAAAATGTTCACGAGTTTTATCACAATTTATTGACATTCAATACTGAATTTAATATATGTATGCTAAAAAATTCTGAAAACGTAAAGCAATAAATTGATAAATAATGCCTTGAGACTTTTTATAAATATAAATTATTGGAAGTTTTAATTCAAATTATAAACAGGAATGTCCAAACTTTTGTTTGCAACATTTCTTACATCTATCTTTGCAGGAAAAGATGTAGACTATAGACCATTACTTTGAGTTAGTATATATTTTACATCAAGATTCTCTAACTGTTGTGTGCATCTTTTTATCATCATGAATTTAAATCATGATTTATTATCTGGACTGATACAGATACGTATGTAACTTTGTAAAGAGTCAAGATGTTGAAATTGTGAAGGGCTGAAACGACTCTCTTTCATCTAATGCTTTACAACTTAATCTTACAGGGGCATAAAGATGAAACAAATGGATAATGCAGGGTGTTAAATGATGTGACAGTAATAGTAATATATATAATTCGCCAAGGATGCAATGTAACAGTTATTAAAGAAGAAGCTTTGTACACTGAAAAGTACTTACCTATCACAACTTTCAACACGACCAGTTGCCATTAATTGATTTAAAGAAGCTCAACCTTTTCCTAAGTCTAACCTTTAAATAGAAAATATTTCTAGTAATAGCAATTATTTTGGTAACAACGAGTTAAAGCTTGCATCGTGTGTTCTGTGTTTTAAATGTATGTACTCTTTAATTTTGTAAAAAAATAGGCCAATGAAAGATTTAACCACTCATTTAACACTTAGCATCTCAATTGATAATCCATTGAAATAAAAAAATCATTGCGGAAGTATGTCTGCGAGGAAAGATAACAGAATAGTTTAACTTCAAGCTCATTTAGTTTCATATGTTAATTTCTCTGTAAACACTTAAATTATTATATGTATGCTTATCCAATTTTCTGTGGCTGTACAATATTTACACGCGATTTATTGGCATACAACATGTCTGTTAGGTTTTGTTCAAAATAAACCTTGGGTTAAGTCTCATTCTTATCATTATAAGCCAGGTCGTGGTAAACATAAGATGATCACAAACCATATACATTTTAATTTACCAAGAAATAATTTTCAGTTGTTAGAGCCACATTGAACCCTAAAGTAGTCAGTCAGCAATTGAAGTTTGGATTGTTCACAAATCTAGACAGTTTGTTTGAAAACCTAGTTTTATTTTAATGTACTTTCAAGGCTGATGTGTTCAAGGAAGTAATGGCGTGCCAAATTAATTTATCAAGTTGGCCAGTTCTTGTGCTACTAGCTTTGTGTTTGAATACCTCAGTAATCGCTGCCAACACTCGAGCTTCTTTTGGTGACATATGTAACAAATACACACGATGCGATGCTAAGGCCGCGTTAACGTGCTCATTAGGAAAATGTCAATGTGCTCGTCCGGAAGCTATGCTGTTTGATTATGAAAAAAGCAAATGTGCCTTTCTGTCTGGAGAACGGTGTAGCTATACTGCAGTCGAAATGACTCAATATTCTGGAACCGAGATAAAGAAATGGCAAGAACAAGTTGACTGTGTTAGCAATGCTCAATGTTCTACCGATGGGTTCTGCTCATGTACCGGCAATTTCATGGAGGCAGTGAATGGAACCTGCATTCCCAAACGTCTGTTTAGAGAGCCTTGCTCATCAGATAGTCAGTGTCGGTCCGAAAAGCGTCTAATATGTGTTGAAGGAGTATGCTCATGCAACCGAACTATATCCACCTACCATCTTGGAAGGGAGAAATGTGTCACGCTAGCAGGACAAACACCTCCGGATGGTGACTACAGTTGCGTCTCCAATGCGCAGTATAACTACAGACAATGTACTTGTCAAAGTGGTTACACGCCATACTCTGGCCTTTGTTTAGTTCCTTACGGAAGCAGTTGCAATGGGAGAGATTCCTTATGCCATCGTGACATGATCTGTAAGGCTGGCAAATGTGTCTGCAAATTTGGAAAAATTGGGCAAACATTCTCCAGTGGAAAGTGTGTTAGCAAAGTGAATACTCCGTGTAATATTACCGTTGGAGAAACGTACTTTCTTGAAATAGAGGGTGTTCCAGTAAATATTTCGTTTCCTTGTACTAAAAATTCTGAATGTCGACAAAATAACAACCTCTATGACTGCCAGTGTAACAAAGGGTTCATTGAGGTAAACGGGGAATGCCAGATAGATTACGGACAGCCATGCGGTGGAAGCATTGTAGAGAAATGTGATGAAATTAGACCGTTAGAGTGCATAAACGGAATTTGCCAGTGCAACACTGACATGCTACATTACTATGATAATTCATCCGATACATGCAGGGGACAAGTTGGAGCTAAATGTAATGTTACAGTTACAGTTACAGCCACCAACACTTTTAACGAGTTTTGTACTTCTGGGGCAACGTGCGTATCTACAAGAAATATTACATCTAATGAAGGATACTGCCGATGTGCTGCTAATTATGAGACAACGCCGGAACGATTCTGTGAAGAAATAGTCAAAGAAGACGAACTGGCTTCAAGTATCTCTTTAAATAAATCAGCAGGGATGTTTGAGGGAACAGATGAATTTAATAGCCTGTTGATGAACAACAGCTCGTTTAGTACTACGGATAATGTGATCGCTGATTTTCCGTCGCTGTCCGACAATAATCTTCCTCAAGCTGATGAATAGAAAATAAAAATCTTCCTACAGTTAATCCTTCTCTTCAACAACAGTATAGTACTGCGTCATGTCTCATATTAGTCAACGATACGATGTCACATCTGTTTTTAGTAATTATGCCACAAGATTTATCTGGTCCAGTTTTTTATCCAGATTTTTTATAATGTGTGTTATATTTCGATATTAATTTGTTTTCAAATTTATTTGTATTCTTGGATCAGCTCAATTTTTTGTTATTGTAGAACTGGTTTACATTCAGATACATATTTGTGCTTATAATTATAATGTACACATATTTTTCAATAAAACTCTCAGATAGAGATATAAATATATAAACGTCTGGAATGCCTGTTGTTTTCTAGTTTTTCTATCATTCGCAGGTATTGGATGGATGACTATTTATCATATTGCCATTTCTTTTGCTTAACATTTGCCTTGCATGAAACCTTTTTTGCTGTCTACCTATCATTCAAGTCGCGAAACAGGAAGCAGCCATAGGTCTATTCTTTCGGTCATGAAGATAGCATAACAAATACACATTTTGCCAACTTTACCTTTACCACCCTATTTAACTGTATTGCACATAATGTCCATAATAGCGAAAATCATTTTTTTCGTCTACCTTTTTCTACTCCCTTTGGCCAATAGTGCCAAATTTGGAGAGCCCTGTAACAAAGCCAATCTTTGTAGTACTGAGGGCTTTCTACAATGTGTGAGTAATGTTTGTCAATGCGTGAAACCTGAGAGTTTAGTTTATGATGAAGGAAAGGGAGCGTGCATAGCTCTGCCTGGTGACACCTGTAAATTTGAAGGTTTGGAAACTAAGAAAGGGGAGAAATTTCCTGAAATCGCACAATGCGATCGAAACTCTCATTGTGGCGAGGAAGGCATTTGTGTCTGCAATGACGACTACATTTCCAGCAATCGGTCTTGCATCCCAAATAAAATATTTGGGGAACCGTGTACAATAGACGATGAAGGGGGCCACATGTGTCGGCCGGATAAGTACCTGGAGTGCTTGAATAACAAATGTGGTTGTGATGAAGCCCACTCACTTTATGACCAAGATCGGATTGGTAGACTTTTTAAAACATTACATGACTTTTTAATGAATTTTAAAATTTATTTTGTCTTCCTAATATAAACATTTTGAAATGTTATGTTTATCAATTCAGAATGCGTAGCACGAGAAGGAAGTTCATGTGTTGGATACGCAAACTGTGTTCCCAACGCTGCATGTCCATTTCGTCACACTGGTTCCTATTACAGTAGCACATTATGTACTTGTCTACAAGGATTCTCTAGATCACCGGAAGGACTTTGTCTAGCCGTTTTTGGGGAACCGTGCGACACAAAAGATAAGCGTTGTGGTCATGATATGATGTGCAAAAATGGGAGATGTGAATGCAAATTTGCAGAAAGACAAAAGTATGACAGAGATTTAAATCGTTGCGTCAGTTTTGTTGAATCCCCTTGCCTCATAAAATTCAAAACGGACGAAGGAGTCAAGTCAAACATATCCTTTCCTTGTGTGAATAACGCGGATTGCAAACAAATTGACAATTTGTATGAGTGCCGATGCAAAGATGGCTACATTGAAGGTGATCATTCATGTGATCTAGAGTATGATCAGCCTTGTGGAGTTGGAATTGAAGATCATTGTGATCGCCTTGCCCCACTGGAATGTATCAATGGAAAGTGCAAATGCAGCTCTGAATATTTGTACTACGAAGTTAACTCAAGGAAATGTAAATGTTTTTACCATATAGTTTACATTCATACATATTCCCTTGGCTAAATTCACTGATCTATGCTTGAACTGTTTCAATAATAACTTGTTTTTGCAGGTAAAGCTCTAGTTGGATCCCCCTGTGTTCTTGGCTCAAAAGATTTCTGCACTGGAGGATCTGAATGCAAAGAGACACGGAACGCCGCATCAAAGTATGGTCTCTGTAGATGCACTCAAGGTTATCTTACAACGGGCGCCAGAAAATGTATCCATCATTTGCTGATAAGAAAAACTGTATAGCTTATTTTGACCTAACTTGTGTTCATTTTAATTTTGTTTACAATTTATTTTTCAGCCTTCATTTCAAAAGCAAAAACATTATTAAAAATCTTGCCCTCATAATTTAACCAATATATGTTATCAACTCTGTTTTTGATGATACAACTTCATTAAATCATTACTTTTGCATACACAAAGCAGGTTTGGTGCATATCATAGCTTTTATTGAATAATATAGCCTATTGACATGCTTGTATGTTTCAAGATAATAAATTTATTTTAAACAAGTTTATCACCCTGAACTGTGAACTTGCATCGTTGCATCAACTATGGTCCCAGAAATTCAATAATCTGTGAAGTGTGATAATGCTTAATATCAAGTCTAAAAGAACTTCGAAAAACTACACGAGTTACAAACGTTCTCGCATTACGTAAAACGTTGGTTTTAATTTATTTATCTAATTAAATTGAAGTGTGGATTAACCACAGAAGAAAATGACGCAGATAAAGAAAACTATAAAAATCAAATGGTTTCAATAAAAATCAAGCAAACAGATTCTTAAAGCTCCGCACATAATATACACTTCTTTTAAAGCTAATTTTTTTTAGTGAAACACCAATTAACAATTGTTTTTCATCATGAATTCTTTGTTGCTAAAATTTATGGTGGCATTAATTTTTGTATCAGAAGCACGTTCCATATCCCGTGCTTCCTTTGGGGACGCTTGTGATAAAGGCATACGCTGTGACTCCCGATCCTCTTTGACATGCACTGACGGGCTCTGCCAATGCATTAAGTCTGAAGAGATGACTTTTGATAATAAAACCAGGAAGTGTGTCGTTCTGAGTAGTGAGCGATGCAGTTACACTGCTGTTGAAATTTCGGAAACCACACAGGAAAAGCGGTGGACAGAAAAACTAGAATGTGTGGAAAATGCAGTATGCAGTACGGACGGTTATTGTTGTTGTACGAGTGAATATTTTGAAACTACAGAAGGCTTCTGTGTTCCTAAAAAGACAAACGGAGAAGACTGTAGAAATAATGATGAATGTCGGGTAGACAAGAAACTAATCTGTATTGAAGGAAAATGCTCTTGTAACAATACGGAGGCGATTTTTGATTACTCAACAAATCAATGTATCGCATTGGCAGGGGTAAATTGTGTGAAATACAATAGTTGTGTGAGGAATGCGTATTGTCCAAGACGCCAAGGATATCATCGCCAAATCGATTATACAAGGGATTCTACTTGCAATTGTCATCAACAATTTAAGCAGTCCAAAAAAGGTCTATGTTTAGTAACATACGGAGGCAGTTGTCATCCGGAGATAGCACCGTGCAGTGAAGAATGGGCGTGCATAAATGACAAATGCCAGTGTCACTTCCCAAATCATCAATACTACAACACTACTTTAGGGGATTGTGTCAGTAACGTTGGAGGACCCTGTCTGGAAAGTATTGAGTCTAATGAGAAAGAAAAACAAGATAATATCATGGCATTTACCTGCGTAGAAAATGCTGATTGTAAAGAGGTCAATGGAATACACGAATGTGGTTGCATGGATGGATTCATAGAAAACAAGGACAAATGTAAGGTTGCACATGGACAGCCTTGTGGCACTGGACAAATGTGTGATGAAGTTGCCAATTTAATATGCAAAAATGGCAGGTGTTCATGTCCAGACTTTCAAATTTATGATGATACCATTTTGAAATGTCGTGGACTAGTTGGATCCAAATGCTTACTAAACGCAACCAACTTCTGCATTGAGGGAGCTTCATGTGAGAGTTATCGAGCAGTAACCATTGATGAGGGAATTTGCCGGTGCGCCATTCCATCTGATGCTGAACCAAACAGAATGTGTAAAGGAACCGCTAAGAAATCTTTAACGAGTGTAACGGATAATGATGCTCTTGTTAGTAATACTCTAGAATCCATTGAGCAAAACTTGTTAATACTCGAAAATACACTCAATATCACTGAAGTCACATCACCAGTCTGATTTTTTATTGTATAAAATTTGTAATCAATGTGATGATGTAATTTTTTTGGACAAAAATGTTATTCAGTGAAGCAAAAATGATTTCCCTGTATGGCAATATAAGTACTTGAATAAATATATTCATTTTGTTTGAAAGCATAAAGGTTGCCAAAGCGCATAAATGTAATATTGACTGGTTTAGGATGCATATGAACATCAAAATTGAAGTGCAACGCTAAGAATTTAGCTGTCTCATGGATAGTTTAAATAAAATCCTAAAAATATCAACTCCAAGCATCGAAGACGGTTGCTTTAAAACAATCTACAACTGTCGTAGCAGCTCATATTTCTTCCACATATCTCATTATCATAGAACTTAAATCTCATTATAAAGCAGATGGATTAATCATGCAGATTTTAATCCATGAAATCCAAGGTCAAATTGTCTAATTTAGTTTTCCATAAACCCACCATGCCAATCATTATTAATGTCATGAGATTTGTTTGCGTCAGAAAGCCAAATGTAACAAAGCAAAATTCTTAGATTTGTTGGCCTTAATCTTTTACATCCTTCTATTTTAGAATCTGTGAAACCAGAAGAGTTAACTACTCCTAGTGACCTGGCTGTAAATTTTTATTCATACATTGAAATTAAAATGTTGCTTACAAACCAACTAGCATCATATTGGGTTTTAATTTTCCTTCAATTTTATAATGGTGCTAGTAATTCTCAAGAATTAACCCAAAAACGTGCACGTGCCATATTTGGTGAATCTTGTAATAAAACCATAAGATGTGACACAGCAGCCTTCCTCACTTGTCGTAACGCCACTTGTGAGTGTCAAAAGCGTGACTCAATGTTTTTTGATCCTCAAATAAAGTCGTGTTTGGTTCTCGTCGGGGAAAAATGTAGATACCCATTAAGCAGCAACAACAATGACAACGACCTGGAGCACACTTCCAATGCCAGAGAATATGAGGAAGAGATTGACTGTGTACAAAACGCATGGTGTAATCGCTCAGGCGTTTGCATGTGTGCGGATGACTACGTTGAACTAAACAATGGAACTTGCATTCCCAAAAGAATTTTTGAAGAAACATGCACCACTGACTCGGAATGCCGACAAGATAGATATCTAAGCTGTATTGATGGCCACTGTGGCTGTAATGAAACAATCTCAACCTACAATGTCCTCTTTCGAAGCTGTGTGGGCAAAGTGGGTAATGCATGCCTCGGAAGCAGTTGCGTTTATAACGCTGACTGCACAACAAACACGTTAATTCCACTCACCGGATTTCAAAAAAGGAGAGAGAGACAATTTTCAAGGATTTGTGCCTGTAATCCCGGCTTTGTGGCCGATTCTTCTGGTCATTGTAAAGTGGGTCTTGGTGGTCAGTGCTCTGCTTCAAAGTTTTGCTCAGACAAGTTCAAATGCAAGGATGGGAAGTGCGTGTGTAAATATGAGAACCTTCAAGTACCCATGGTTCGTAGTCAACAGTGTATTAGTTTGGTTGGAGGTCCATGTAATGAGACACTAAACTCTGATTTAACCATTGTTGCAAATAATCAGTCATCGTCATCATCATCATCGGTTCCAAATATTTTCCAATGTGTTGATAATGCTCACTGTAACTTGTCCGAGGGTAACATTTATGAGTGTAAATGTGATGATGGATTCGTTGAGAGCACGGATGGAACTTGTGACTTGGCATTTGGAGCAAACTGTAACTTAAGCTTGTACTCTTTCATGCTCACAACTAAAACGGATGCGGCGGATGTTAGCACTTCTTGGAATCAAAACTCTTATGTTTGTGACCGTGTCACACCGTTGTACTGTATCAATGGGATTTGTCAATGTGAGAGCTCCCTGTATGAGTATAACAGACAAAGGTCAAAGTGTTTAGGAATGGTTGGGGCTAAATGCAAACTATCTCCTCCTTCTGTTAATAATAATAATGACACTGGTTCAGGACTACTTCAAAACAATAATTATTGTATAACCGGATCAGAATGTTATGGAACAAGAGGATTACAAACGATATACGGAAAATGCATATGTAGTGAAGGCCATGCTGTGACCAGCAACCGAACATGTCTTAAAATTTAAAAGAGGAGAAAAGGTTGGCTGCTAATAATTTTACATTAAAGTAAACGTGATCATAAAAATAAACTTCTTCATTGATTTTTATTATATTTTAAAATTTAGATTTCATGAAATTTTTTTCCTTTAATAAAAACAATCTCAAAAATTTTTCCCTTTCGCTCCATCATCATCATCATAATTCTTATAGACATAATTATTCATTCACCCATTTATATTTTCATAATTACGTACATACATAATATTATATAGCACAGTATATTTATAAATTACTTTTAGATTTTATTTCATATAATATATTGTTTTCTGGTGGTGCTTACCATTACCCATTTCATCAATGTTGATAGGTTATTGAAGAGGACATTTGACTGTACAGTAGTAATAATAATATTGAATATAGGATTTTTTTTGTATTGTATTAAGTTAAGTTGTAAAGTTATTCCGTACAACCGTCGTCGTCGTAGTAGTCGTCGTCACTATTAAAGCTTTTCTGGTATGGTGTGTGGTGTGTAGTAATGGAAATGATGAGTCCTTCCTAGTATTCTATACAAATAGTATTATAAACTAACTAACTACCTAACTATATATCGCAGCTGCATTTTCACTGTTTTAAACATAGGAATGCATAGACTTGCAATCATATATCTCTATATATCTTCCGTCTTCGTGATCAATATCGATCTGGTATTTATTGTTAAATGGTATTGTAAACTGAATACTGTCGACATCGTCATCGCATCATCGACATATGAAACTTTATTGTGAACTGCGTGCAGTCTCAATAATACTTTACATTATGTAGAAAAGGGGCATCTTTTACATACTTTTTTTTACCATAATTACAATCTGCTGTCTGATACCATCAGGAATGTTTTATAATATACTCTTTTCTACAAACGAACATGATCCCTGAAAACGGTTTACAAAATATATTAAAGACCTCAAGATTTACATTACGAACACTACAATTGACAATTTGACAATGAAGTTGACTCTTGTAAAACCGACGACGTGCTCCGTTTTAAAAGTGATGATTTCATAAAAGGTTTCTTTATACGACTCCAATGAAAACTAGATTAATTATTAGATGATGCCTATTTCTAGGTTAGGTTAAGTTAAATTGTCATTTTTAGCGAAAAATGTCAATATTTGCGGTAATAAAAAGTAAGTGGTTTGGTTAGAATAAGGCCGTACTTGAGATTATTACAATATTATTATTATTATTTTTATTTTTAACAAGACCACTCATTGTCCGATAATCAATATCGGATACTATTCTTACACATTGAAGTAATGTATTGTATTGTAAATACATTGCACATTCTTTGTTATCCTTTTACCGAATTTTATATATATGTCGGGATGTCAGCTCTTTTAAAAATATTGGGGAATAATTATGTTTGTAAATCGACTATAACAATAATTTATATGTATAAAAACATGAGTTACTCTCATGAAATAATTATTACTATTGTAAATCGAGAACTAAAAAAGTGTATTGACAATGACAATGATGTTTACTAAACTCATTATTGATAACCTCATACCACCACACCCTTTACTTTTACAACCAATTTATTTTCATAACTTTTTGACAACAGTAATTGGCAAGTTGTTACACTAACTGTTTACAACGGAAGAAGAAAAGAAAGAAAGAGGAGAACACAAGTTCAAAACTTTACAAATCAGTCTTGAAGTTCGATTTTTATGAGGTATTATATCTAGTCCTGTCAACCTACATTATTTCCAAGTCACCACCACCACTACTACCACTTCGTTTGTCCATTTTGGGTTTAGATCTTCGTCCCACACGTTTTCTCTCCCTTTCCTTCCCTTCCTCACCTAACAATGCCTGACGAGCAGAACAAAGAAGTTGAAAGTGTATAGGTTTAGGTTTATCTCATCCAAGCAGCGGTGGTTTTCACCGGAATGAGAAAAACTTAAGTAGAAAACATTCACGTACGCATCATATCCGAACTAAAGAGAACTTTTCATTTGAACAGTTTAAAGAACTTTCACCTTTCTCTTCCCCGGCTTCAATAGCATTATTCACTTTGCTAGTTTGGCTAGTTTTTTTCTCTCTTCTTCTTGGACATTCGAGTTTTTCCCTTTCGGTGTTATACATAACGTGCCTCTTGCTGGCAGGAGTATATAATACATAGTAAAAGTACTTGCTTTATGTGCGTATATAAATATACAAACAAACTTTGCACACACCACCACGTCTCCGTCGTCTCTGTATTGTTATTAAGTACATACTAAAAAAGATTGGCCCAGTAGTTCATATAGCATTAGTATTATGAATGTAAGGTTTTCAGGTGGATTTTTTTTTGTGTTTCTGGGGGACTAGACAATAAAACATGTGAGTCTTGAAAAAAGAAAACTTGTGAAAATGATGCTCTTGTTCTTGTCTATTTTTTTTAAACTTTGGCACTTTCGTTTTCTTAGGCCTTGTAGTTTTCCGTTGCACTCTTTCACCCAATATATATAAATCATATATATTATATGCTATATGAACATTTAGTACACCCAAACGATTTCTTTAATATTGAACCTCTCCTCCATCTTAGCTCCTCTTTTTATGAAAGTTTCCTATCATCATATTATCATCCACCACCACGTCTTATCTGTTACATTGCCAATATCTTAGTCCACCTACATCCAATTTTGTAAAAAGTTTTTTTTTTCTTGGGATTTAGTTTAGATATAGAAATTTGTTTTTTCGTCCATTTTTTGTTGTTGTTTCACTCTGTGTTTTGACAAATTACATACGAGAATCTTATTAGCTTGGTCGGTCGTTTACTGTTGTTGTAATTCAAAGATTTTTTTTATTTCATTGGAGTATATATGTATGTATATGGTATTATATTTATATAAGAAATTGGAATATTTTTAAGATTGAAACACGTTACGTTACGTTATACGCTGTACGACGACGCATTTACGTATGATATAAACTAGTTACACGACAAGACCCTTTGATTACAGTAGTACAATCTTCTAAAAAAATGAGTAATATCAACATGTTTATTATCATGGAGCACATGTTACAAAACTTTTTTGTTTTTTTGTTTGTAGTTGACACATTCAGATCTGGCGTTTTCTTTTTTGTATTGTTGATTTTTTTTGAAGAGCAGTATAGAAGTATGTTGTAGTTATAATAGAACTCTTTGAATATTTCCTAAAAAGTTGAAGTATTTTTTTTCTCAATAATATTACAGTTACGGTTATTAAGGTTGATTTTCTCCGTTGATTTTTTGTTGAGTAATATGTTGTTGACAAAGTAGGTGTATTTTTTTATATATAACTTAGGTAAAAATAATTAGATTGCGCTCTCTCGATTCCTCTCCTCATCAGCACTGGACGCTGCACTGGATGCCCCACAAATGTGCATTTCAATCTCGGCCAGTCGATGCTCCACTTCCCATTGTTGTTGGCTGAGCTTCATGCTGAGTGTTGCGTTTTCCGTTTCGAGTGTCACCAGCCTTTCCCTGAGACGACGAATTTCTCCGAGGAGGGCATCCTGAGACGCGTCATGTAAACCTATATTGCTTGCACTTCCTCCGGAGCCAGATAATCTTCGAACTGAAAAAATTAAAGAGGACCAAATTTACTTAATTATTTACGGGTATTCTATCTACTTCTACTAATATATAACATTAAACTCGTATGTTGCGTTTTTAACACTATGGAGAAATGTTCACCGCTATTATATAATGATAAACATTATATTTTTTTTTGGTAGAAAGCTATTTTAATACCAAACTTGGGTAAAAGCTTCAATAATAATTATTATTATTGATTCTCTAATTTTAGCAGGTATCATAATAATTCATATTATGTCATAATAAAAGGGGTAAAATATGTTTCATAAAGCTTGAGTTACATATTTTCAGCCATCAAAGGTACACTAATAAATATATTCTAAATGCATAAAACAACTATCCACTATATAAGGAATTTTCACTGAGGTTCTATTGGAAGAAAAATATTAATGAAACTAGTAGTATTGCTGCTGAGCTACGATACTAAAAAATTGTAGGCAAATATGTAGCTTATTTTGCTGTTTCACGCGAGATATATATTTAGTACACTAAAAAAATTATTATATACTAAATCTTGATAGGAACTATAGGTGGTCACATATGATATGATATATGACTCATTGTTTTGAGTGTTGAAGAGCGACTGCTTTTTTGATAGTCGTGGGCATAATGATTCTCATTGTTGAAGAAGTGAATGAAGTTTTATTATATACCGGCTGCAATTGGATATGGTGATGGTGAAAGTTGATGGAAGAAAATATGGTCGGCAGAGAGAGGAGACGCAGACATGACGGACTCTGGGTCCATGGGCACTTCAAGAAATGAAGGGGTAAACCCTCCATGAGCCATCAGGTTAGCCGGCGATAGTACGGTGGCAGTGCTACCGGAAGCAGCCGTGCTTGCACGTTTTTCACTTCCCAACACTGAATCATGGGATGTCACACTGGCACCTGGCCAAACCAATTACAAAAATTATCTTCCCTTTACTGCCTCTTCAAAGTGTCAAATCGTGTGGAAAAATACTGCAACATCAGCAGTTCGGCCACCATCAGTCAATACGTTTATTTTTAAAAAAAAAAATCTAAAAAATCTCGCAGAATGGAGAGTCGTGGCAGTAACGGCAGTATACAAAAATATAGAAACAGTAAAAAGTTGTTTCTACGCCTATATATACGCGCATAAACCACACAGGTTAATGTCAAAATTAGAGTAGGAGTCCAAGACGAATGATGATCGTGCTAAAAAATACGACCTTTTTTATAGGTTCGTTTCGTTCACACGCACTAGGATTTACAATATATGCCATATAGTATATAGTGCTTGATAACTAGATATACATTTATATTCATATCCATTTTTCGGGACATAATATAAAGAGGATTTCGTACGTCTTTTGTCTCAAAAGCTAAGTGAGTAGAGACGAAGAGCAAGTCAAGCGTGAAGAAAAAAATAATATGCTACCAACACCAATCTGATTTACTTTCAAGAACATACGTACTATATATTCGCATACATTAAGACATGAAGTGAAACACATAATAAGACAATGACTATATATATCTATGACTGTAACACGTTTCATTTCTACTACCCATAGTATTATTATTATTATTATATCATATTTTCATAAAGAAATAAAACTCGGAGTAAATTTGTAACTCAGGTCAAGCAGCCGAGCATATTTTGCTACTTCATAAAAACTTTTATATTCACAAACGCAACATGCATACGTAATACAAAGTGATTTTATGGAGTCTCTCATTCCCAAATGCATAACGAGAAGGCGGCATGAGAAGACTAAATCTCTAAATGGCAAAGAAGATGTATATATAAAAAAGACTTTGAGTGAAGTGGTACTAGCTTCATGTTCTAATTCCATTGTAATTAATTAAGCTAAAGCTAGCATGCGAGACTAGTAAAAAGTCAAGATACAGGAATAATGCTCACGTATACAAAGCCGACTTTTATGTACTAAGAAAAAGCAGAGCAAGAATAAGGTTTGAGCGTGGTATGGTGGTGCATTGTTTTACGGGACAGTTGATGAGAGAAATTTTGTCTTGTTGGGTCTTTAGTAAAGACTCTTTACATGATATCACGAACTACTACTCTTGTTTGATCACTGGCGTTTTTTGCCACTGCAATCTAGCATTGACTTTATATAATATGTAAGATATATTTTGGGGGTGTATATTATATCAAGTGCGGTGCGATTCTACTTTGATGGACTGTGAGTTATACTTCTACTAGCAGGAGTCTTGTGTCTATTACGGAGCGTCAAAGTTTAAGAAAGTCTTTAATAAAAGTAGCTGTGATTAGAGAACTACTACTACTACGTATGTATGTATAAGGATGGACTCTATATATATATATTTAAGTGTGTATATTGTACATGATGTTAAAAAGGGAGACCGAAGAAGTATTAAGTAGTAGAGAAGCTAAATAAAACGAAATGCTGTTTTTTGTTGGAAAGATTTAATTTAGATTATAACGAGAGGAAAACAGCGAGATTACGAAAAAGGACGAGAGCGTAATATGTATTTTGCACGTGTGCTATACTTTAGATACACACACAACACAATTAGCTGGTGCACAAATTTGTTTACCTGAGGTGTAAAAGTTAATTTTGGGTGTAAGGCCAGTCATCCCTCCACCTGTTTTGTGGGATTTATCCTCTTCAGAAGAATGGAGGGATGAGTTGGAAGTAGCTGGGTTGGCGTGCGGATGATGGGAAGCTGAGCCACCAGGGATAGCAACAGTAACAGGGATTCCAGCAGACCTTTCCGGCTCCACTGGACTCACCCACATTTCTTCCAGAGGCACTTGCCCTTTCGTTTCAACCAAACCTGGAGTTGAGTTACTACGACCTAATGCGGCTTGTACAATATCATCGAGTATTTAATTAATACACGATGTGAAAAACCACATTCCAGAGCGTGTACAATTGCATACTTCTTGTGACATGTACATACGAGTATGTGATAGACATACAAGTGTATGGTGCTCAAATGAGTTGCCAAAAGTGGCGTACTTACCTTTCTCTAAAGGTGCTTTCTTGTATTTTTCAAGACGTTTCACTGCTATTGCTTCAAGTCGAACTCTTGCAGCAGGATATTCCTTGAGGACATCCCACATATCCGTTTTCGAAAGAACGAACAGATCACTATAACCAACTGAGCGTACACTTGCAGTCCGGCGATTACCTGGAATTACAAAGAGACATTCGCAAAATCTTATTAGTTTCGCTTTTCATTCCAAAATCATTTGAGAATTCAAAAAGGGCAGATGAGCACAAGTTTCCAAGAATGTAACAATATTAATGAACCACATATATTGGGAATAAGCTAAGCGTAAGAAAATACTTGCTCTAGTTAACAAATCTGCTCTGGTTAGGTATGTATTATTACGTCCATTAAAAACTACAGCAAAGAACCTATGACATTAAATACATAATATAACTTATAGACTTGATAGTGACACGGTCACTTGTCCCAGGAGAAAAACTTCAGTTATTAAGGATCGCATAAGCTTCTTATAGTTTGCATTTTGTTTGTCTCATTGATGCGAACGAGTTTTCTTTTAAATATATGCACACAAATCCTTTTGAGGGATGACTACAAAACTCATTTATTTAACGAGATATTTTCCAAATGTTTCAAAACTTTATATTTTTTATAGAACTAACATACATGCATATTATGCTGTAGCATTTTCTATACATTATGCATACGCACATCAACACAGCTATCGCAATCTGCATTGGTAGCAGGCGGTTTTGTGTACACAAACAAACTGGTATTTATTTCATCCAAGGATCCCAAGCTTCTAAAAATTGTTTGGTAATCTTGTTAGTGAAAATGCCAAAGCAGAGGCAGGGATGCATACCAAAAGGATAAAGAACACATAAAAAGAATGTACATAGGAAGGAAGGAGTCTAACAAAATTGAAATTGACTTTAAAAGTAGCCCAATGGGATTCGGATTAGGGCTCGTAACTTAACTTTTCCCAAATGATTGATTACCGATCCAGAAAGCCGGCCGATAGCAAACAGAACTAGGAGCCACATAGCCTCACTTTCTCTAGCATCCCTTTTCTTATTGGAACTACTATAGTGTTCTATCCCATTTGCCTACAGTATCCTTTTTAATGTTTTGCATCCCTTGCTCAACTTTTAAGGCAAAACTGCATACTACTCAACCAGATTTAGGGCTAGAGGTACTTCGTAAATAATAAACTCAACTCTGGTGTGTCGTTAGGATTATTCCCAAAGTATTATTTGAGTCGTTCTGAAAATATATTTAAACAATGCTTAATGTTTTCGTTGCTGCTTCTAACTAGATCCGTTAAATCACTTTACACTTCAACAACATATTTTATTAAGTAGTAGCATCGTAGTGATTGAATTTAGGATGGAACAATCTGTATATTGTGATGATGATGGGTATAGTGACGTACACGTAAAACCTAATCTGGTTGAGGAAGATGAGCACATTGGAGTAGGAATCGGAATACGTGCAAAACGAGTTGTAAGCGGTAGACATCATTCAAATGAAATTGACACCATTCTCTGGTAATGAAAGACAAAAAACCTAAATCATGCGAGATTTACATGTTTAGAGAAGAGCAGCATCATTGTACTGCTTTGAGTTTCTCCGTTTATTATTCATGAGCGCTCCTACTTTGTACGTCGTTCTGAAGAAGAGATCATTTTGTTGAATAGGACATTGAGTAGTGGTGATAGTAAATTATATATTTATTATTCATTTCCTTTGCGGATTTCATCGCACACTTACGACCCTTTTTTATTATATAGAAAGAAACATCCCCATCTCCATCCTTCCTTCCTTTCTCTGTCATGTTCATGATTATAAGAAAGTATCCCATCATAAACTGGTAACTCAATTATTATCAACCTCGATTTCAGGTCAGTTTCTCGGCATCGAATTTTGTTTCGTAATTCGTACCCCATGCGTAATTGGAAATGAGGAATAACGTTACGTTACATAAGTATATATCCGCTAAAATGATACACTTCACGTTTTATTCTATTTACCTCTCTCCTTCTTTGTTCTTCTTCTTCTCGAAAGGAAACCCAGAACAAACGAAAACTTAACGAAGAATATGGAGCAAAGAAAATATATATGAAAGTAAACTACAACGAAGGATTTTGCGCTATTGGCATATAATGTCATTATTACCATTCTGCCTCATATTCGTTGCTCAGAAATCCAAAAAAAAGAAAAAGAATCAAGTTTGCTTACGAATCAACTTTTCTCATTATTTTCCATCTCTCGCGCTTTCTCTCTCTCTCTCCATTCTAACTATTCCTACGACTGCTTCATTCAATTTAATATGTACTCTCTTCATATTAATGCTATTAGTTTTTGTGGAGTTGTGTGGGAAAAGAAATAGCGATAGCGGTCTTTCTTTGCAATGCTTTCTTTCGTAGCCGTACACTATCTTATATTTTTTCTGGCGTTTCCACTTTTTCTCATTTTTTTTGCTGGTCGGGTGGGAGCTGTATCACTACTTTTAGTTGCTTCTTCACTTTCCTCCACAATTCATCGTAATAATACTTTACGCCAATGCTACTTTCACCTTATAACAAATGCATGCATACCACGACTGATCCATTTTGAGCTGCTGCTGCCGCTGCTCCACAACTTTTCCGTATTTTCTTCATTGTTTTACCATAAAAGTGGCGTAAGCCAAATGCATATAATAATAATATAGCAATTTATGAAGTAAGTCGCCTCTTTATAACTATCGTACATGTATATATTTTTGTAAAAGCTCAAACAGAATCAGAGGGCAAGGAGAGAAAGATCGCCAACTTGTTCACCATTCTATTTTCGTTATAAATAAAAACATTACAACTTGCCAATTCCCTAATGCAATTCCACTTTGTGTAGATTTTTTTTCGGAGAAAGGGCTCTATAAAACTTTAAACGAATGGTTGTATGACTAAAAGATATATACATTCATTAGCAATATCAAAGAGCATGTAACAACACAGACCACTTGTAGAAGCATTATTATAAATTTCATACTTTTAAAAAGTACTCGTACTCATGTATGTATGAAACTGCTCCATATTATTGGGAAAGTTTTATATTGTATTATTATCTACACCTACATAACTTGTTTATTCACTTTCCATTAAAGAATAAATTACCGATTCTCAGAAAACAGGGGCGTATATGATCATCATGATCATGATCAGAAACGTCTGCCAATATTCATGGTATAAAACTAAACAATTCTCTACAAAAACTGAAGTCATGATCACAGAATAGAATGGAATTATAACGATGCTGATTGTGAGTCATCATCGCATCGTCTTCAATGAGTATTTTTCCTCACAAATTATTCACAGTAAACTATGTGATTGGGATCATGCATAAAAACGTGGCTTTTTTGTATTAAGATTTGGTGCACAAGGTTGAAAAGTTTCTGTCTGTATAAATAACCCTCATTTGAAAAAAAGGTTGCATATATGGACGGGAGTGTAAAAATTCTACTCCACTAAACTCCACTGATTGAGTGCATATCTCATCACTTATAATGAGTGTAGCATCCAAGTACTTAGTCATATTTTTTGCTCACTTATGTAGAGCACGAGGAACACTTACCTTGGAAGCTTTTTACGGTTTTTGAAAATCCCATTAACGATGTAGCAGAGTAGCATACGGGAATGGAGGAGAGAAGAGGGGCAATATAGTCTACTAAACTCTTGAATAAAGGGAAGGGGTTTTAGAGCGTAAAAAATTGAGAGAGAGATGGGAAAGGGAAAGCTTTAGCTCAGCCAAACAGCATGTCATGCTGGTTGTGCTGTGATGTTTGAATTGAAAAAGTGAAAAGGAAAGAGAGAGAGAGAGCAAAAAGGCATCAACATGGAAGTAGAGAACAAGGCAAAAGGGAAAAAAGTAAAAAGATTATATGGAATTCATTCTCTTACACTTCTCACCTGCCGTACCCATGTTGAGTATGGAAATCTCGCCGAAATATGAGCCAGGTTTCAGAGTAGCTAACACTGTCTTCCCGTCGTCCGCAACTACTTGCAGCCGCCCTCGATTTACGATATACATCTCCTTCCCAACTTCTCCTATAATATAAAAAAAGAGAAATGATTCAGCATTGCATTATAAGTAGCGGTCCTTAATAAAACTCAAGAGAGTTGTTATTCATCGTTAGCTCGATCACTAAGTACTAACTAAATAGTTATTGAGATGATGAGATGTGGAGAAATGCAAAAGTACTCCATAATACTTATGATCTAACAACCTAATGCAAACATAGAATTAAAACAACGAACTCAATCATAAAGCCCTTTTTAATGCTCTGCTAGAGCATTAAAAGACCCAAATGGAGTCAACATTTGGAGCTCATCCTGAATTCATAAGAACCATTATAGTCATTCCAGCATACTTCATAGAATTCGTTAACCACTGGATGGGTATAATTTCATCGTACATAATACAAAAGGTTTCATTCAAGGCTGGTCTTGATGCACCAACCAAATCGGGTTGTAATTACACTTACGTCTATTTGCGTTTTGTATACCAATGAATATAAAATAGTATCAAAGTAGTTTTGTACCTTTGCGGCAAATATAATCTCCAGGTGAAAATAGAACAGGTCGGAGGCGAAGCACCAGCTCACACAGAAAACCAGCTTCCGTATTTTGAAAAATTTCTACCCGTCTCAGGGTATCCAGATGGACGTTTATCGCTATTTCCGCCTTGAGTTTATCTGAAAATAACATAAATTCACACTTTGTTATACTTCATCAATAATGAACAAAAAGTATAAATGATCCAAATCATTTTGTGTTCAATGAAATTTAAAAAGAGAAAGATTTTACTCACCAGGAAGGCAACCAACAGCTTTATCCTCATCCGAACACTTTTGAGTAAGCCAAAGATAATCAAACCATTTGATTACTTTAACTTGAAGATAGCCTGGCACTCGTCTCATCCGCATGTAGGTTTTCACTCCATCCAATTTGGCTGTGTACACAAAAACCACAAATCCCACAGTATTTATTAATCATTCTCTTTAATCAAGCTCTTTACTAGTAAAGCATTGATTTGGGCATAGATAATACGTAGATCCTCAATATTCTATATAAACGTAATGGTACATAAAGCAATGCTTTAAGCAAGTCATCAAGTATGTCTGTCTGTCTGTCCGTACATCTGAAACGTCTTCACTTTATGAACAAAAGTTGTCTAATAACTACTACTTATAATATGTTTTATGTTATGGAAAGGCAGATCAAGTACACTAAGTATGTCTTCAGAAAATACGAGCGTTCCTTATCCTTACTGACAATTTCACTCACGAGATTTATACGAACGATTGGAAAAATAAAAAGTAATCAATAACTCAGACTCATAGTCATTGGAAAGTTTTGCTGTCCCTTCACTTCCGAATTTCTTTACACCATTCCAGTTCCAAATGTCCGTTTTAATCGAAAATGGGAAGCATACCACATCCCACATAATAGGTTTACCACCAACCGATCATACCGGCAAAAGCTATTAAAGGCTCTTTCATTTTCCAATACGGGTTGGCTGAGCCATACGGTATTTTCATCACTTACACATATTAGAGAAAATGTGAATGTACATAGTACATACAAATCAACACATAGTTTACAAAAAAAAACATTGGACTAAATCCCTAATTTTATTACAGATTTACCAATACCAATAATTGTTATTGTTCTTGCGGATGCTCTATAAAACATTCAGCTGAACCTAAGTTTTTAAGCAACTCCATTCCATTTTATGCTACAAGACCTATTATAATTTATGTTTGTGTCTCAAAGGCACATGAACATTTAATTGTAGAAGATATTAACCCAATAATGCAATATCTACATCAAGAAAATATAGCTGAATAATCTATCATTTGATACAATCACGAGCTGCATCGCTTTTCATATATGCCTTTCGTCGATAGAATTAATGAGAATTTTAAATTCTTTTCGGGAAAATACTAATGTCATGGTATAACACCCACACGCCAATAACTTTCACTCGAGAAATCATCTTCCGCTAGAATAGTGAAAGCAAAACCTTGATGTTATAGTATATTTGCAACTATTTATTTTTAGTTCAGTTAAGTAATTTCAGCCTAAACTTATCGTTAGGGATTTAAAAAATACGGTAGTGTGGCTAGCTCGGTTAGAGTATTACCAGATCAGATCTCATGCCTATACTGAATACGCACATACAGATATTTCTCACTTCCTAATGGTACAACAGTAATGGAGAAGTAATTTTAAACAAAAGTTCATATTTTATAATGAATTATTATGGTTGCTAAAACTAATGATGAAAAATAGGATGAACAGTAATTTTACTCCTAGGGTTGTGATTACTAAAGGTTACTATACTACGTCGCGGCGCATTCATGTAGGCTCATAATATGTATGGCATATGTGTATACCTATAATTTTAGCAACACAGTGAAGCTGCAGTTTAGTTTTACATAGGTTATAAAAAAACTACATTACACTCCTCCCTCATTTTCCTTCCACATACCCCTGCTGTGCTCTCATTATAGTACTGGTTGCAACATGACTTGTAATTTTGCCTCCCATTTCATAGCCAGAAAAGCTGTTTTAACGACCATTCATGAAAGCTGCTAAAGCCATTGTACTTCACCACTCCAAATCGAAAACAATCGTTGAAGGGCTCGTGGATCTAAACTATCTACCAGGCATTGGATGAGCGTCCTCAGTTATTCTTTCCTACTTTCCCAAATTTATCACAAAGTTGTCGCTTTCTGATCTATATTTTTCCTATCGTTATTTTGCAGTAAAAGCCGTACTAAAACAATGCTGCATAAAAACATAAAAATCAGAAACACAGCCAGGGATACAAACAATGAAGTACTTATTCTGACTCTGGCCATACAAGTTTTTATGCTTTCCCCCATAATAAATGGAATTAAAATTGCACAAAAGTATCTTTTCAGACCCAACGACAGTTTTTGCGAATGGTTTATCTCAAATATTCAGTAGAACTCCTATTGTATTGGTTAATCGAATTCCATACATTTGTTAAAGAACGAGTAGAAAGGCTTAAACAAACCAGAGAACTGGATGCATTGATATCCTAGTGAAAGCTGCAACGAAGATAACGTGTGGTGAAACCGGGTTAACTACACACAGGCAGATTCTACTGACGTACTCAACGTAAATACATATGCATCGTTTGTCTCACACCATTCTCATGCAACTGTGTTTTCCCCTCTCCGCGTCATAATTCCACATCCCATCATCACTCAGGGCTTAAACGAAAGTCACAATTCGCTACAGTTGTCGTTTCTACCATTGCATAATATTATATACAGAGAGAGAGTTTAGTTCCGGAGTTTGATGTTGTTACCTACTACGAGGAAAAAAGGTACTTAATGTAAGCAGACAGAGCTGGCCAAAAATGATATAGCAAATGAAACCACCAACAAGTAAGTAGTTCCATGGTCATATAAACGGAAAAAAGTAGGACACCAGAAAGAATCAACAGAGACATGCATTGTGATTGTGAGCACCACCAACAGCAGCAGCAGCATCCCTTCCTACTATCAGCTATAAACACATTGCTATTTTTGGGTATTTTATCACAACTGCTCTAAGCTCCGTACAGAGTTTAGTTTAGTGTAAACACGGACATGATAACATTGTGCGCTTTTATGCCATATTATATATACCATCCCATTTTTTTGAATATGTATACCACATAAAAATTATTCTTGTTAGTATATATGTATGAGACAATGTCTGCTCCAAATATAGAACATGTTGCAGATCGAGTTCTAAAAATAAAACTTTGCTATTCTGCAAAGGGTCAATAAATTATACGGCTTATTCCCAAATAAGATACATAGACCTCCCAACTTATCATCACCATACTTTCTGTAAACTACTAACCATAGGACCATGTTTCAGCCATGTGAGCATAGCAGTCAGCAAGCAGCGTTGCCAGCCAAGTTCAATAAAAGAAAGTGGTTCAGGTCAAATAAACATATATAACAGATAAAATAGTCTATATAGATCATACTATATACTATATTGTTACATTACAAACAAACTCAAGGTGTGTTGTGAACCATAAAACCAGTATCCGAAATAGAAACAGAAAAGTAAGCAAAACTTTTCTTTAAAAAACATGATTTCCTATTCTGGTAGTTGAGAAAAGTAAAGTACATATTTTTCTAAGTGACAGTGACAGCAATGCATTAAGCACTTTTCTTATATTTTTTCTCGAGTACTTGATGTTTGCAATTATTATTATTATTTTCAACTTGGTCTTGTCTTCTTGGAAAATGAATATCAATAGTAAAATGTCCAATGACACTTGGCAGCATAAAAAGAACTCAAAAAGCTTGGCAAACGAGAATTGGAAGTACGTACGTAATGGGTATTTGTGATCAAAGAGTAGTCAACTCCAATGAAACTCTTTTCCATAAGCCTTTCCATCAAAACGACATCGAGCGAATGACACACCACACCAGCGAAAACGACAATTTCGTAGAGCTCAAGAGGAAAACGTAACGTTACGACAAGTCGTCGATTTTAGTAGCAGCAGGGTTGAAAATCGGGGACAAAAAACAAGGAATTACACAGAGAGAAAGATGTTAATAACGCTTTTTCTTTACGATTTTTGCTACACTTCAATGAGAAAGTGCGAGTGGGAACGCTATCACTCTTCTCTTCTAATGTTTGAACTCGAGCAAAGCAAATACATGTACATACATATATGTATACAAGCACATTCTATCTCGTCCAACAAATAAGAACCATGAATTTCCTTTTATGATGATGCGTAGCTATAAAACACCATTTATGGAAGCTCATCTAAAGCTTATAAAAGAAAAAGTATCTGGGAAAATATAAGCAAAAAATAGTGACAATAAACGACTGCACTGTCCTACTTTCTCCGGAAAAGACGCAAACAAGAAATCAGAGTTTCAATGTTCCAAAAAAAATGTTGTATGCATACCAAACCAAACCAAACCAATGTTACTAAACTACGTACTTTTACTTTCACATCATATTGCTTCCAACAGTGAGCTCGCTCACCCAAAAACTTAAACACAGCGACTTTTTGAATTCTTCTTACACCATCATAATATCATATAGTATAGCGTCCTCCTATCCTTGTGGCTGGAATAATTTGTTGCTTCGGTAAAAGAAAAGAGTTCTTAAGTGAACTTTTGTACATGCACATTAGAATTTAGATATACACCCTGCATGTAATGCAATGCATTGTAAGGATAAGAAGAGTTCACAGCATTACAAAATATGAAAGCGTGAGTATTAAGCTCTTGTCTCATTTTTAACTTTACATGCTAAAATACGGACATAACAGTCAAAAGCCTTATAAGAGGAGTTGTTTTTGCTGGCAATAAAGTGCCAAAATTGTGCAAACCAACTAAACTTCACTACTTTTTGTAAGGCTACTTGAGTTGAAGAGAGCTTAAAGTGGCTGCATCATTATCGTGTACATATATAAACGAGATTTCCAAAAAAGGGAGCATATAATATATTATTTTCTCAGCTTTTTTACTTTCAATATGACATTCTAAAAATAGAAGTTATGTATTCAAAACTTGTTCATGTCTGTGCTCCATAAAAATGTAAAAATAGACTTTGCTAACGCTATTTGTGTTAGGATTTGACATCCAGCTTGTACTTCCTTGAAAAAGAAAATCATGAAAATTTGTAAACAAAACTGTCAGTTGTTTCACTACCAAAAAAACTTCAAAAAGTGAAGTGTTGAGCGTCTCGCGTGTATACGAATGAAAATCTATTTTTAAATCTATTAGGTTTGTTTTGAAATAATTTGCAATGTCTCGTGTGGTGTATTAGATTTAATGAACTTCAGATCTGTTCCCTCAAATGGAGTCATGTCCTGTTTGTTTCTAAAATAAAAGTTACTATATTGTTTTAATTGCTACAGACATGAACAAAATATTGCATCATACCCGTCATGTCATGCCACATTGGAATTGGAATACTGCAAGTCGTAGTATTCTTTTGTACGAAACAATTATTGATTTTACTATTTGCAGTAAAAAAATCATGCTTAGATGGAAAAGAAAAGTATTACAAAAAGGCATATATTATGATAGCTTAACAACCTTCATGTGTATTAATTGTATATACTGGATAAAAACTAATACAATGAGAGTCATTTGGTCAAATGATGATTACAAGAACGTTCAACGTTTATTCATTTCATTTAAAGTCAGGATGAGCAGGACTCGGATACTTAGAAATGCACATGTAGCTCTTTTTGCATCATTAGTAGTAAAAGTTACAACGCCACACCAACTGCAACTCCATTAAATTTCAGTTTGACCTCGATGTAAAACCTATCATTAGTCCGGTTTTTCTCATAGCAATTATAATCCTAGGATCGGTACGCAGGTGCAATTAGTCAAACCGAACTACTAGCAAAAAAGTGCTCTAGATTTACTACTGAGTCGCAACTTAAGAAGAAACATTTTGAGTGAATGAGAAAGCATGCCTTTATAAAATGTTCACCATTGCACGGAACAAAGTATAAAAACAGCACCACTTTCACTAGCATTGTCAGTTACTATGAGCTATCTCATTTTTCAAGAGGAAACTATTCAAAAAGGTGCTAGTACTCGTAACACATCATCAGAACTATATTTCGTTTAAAGGAGTACACAAGTAATGAAATTAGAAACTTGGAAATCGACGGAAAACTGGGTCCGGAAATTTTTGCATGTCATAGCCACATGAAAACTGTTGGTGAGTTGAGCACAAATGAAAAATAATTTATAGATATTATGTTCGTGCCAAAAGGAAATTTCACAAGGTACAATAATATTTTCATCCTTCTCCAGTTCTTCCTTCTTGCTCTCCCTTATGTCTACAATCATCCACCTCTGCTAATGTTTCTTTTGCGAGAATAAATAAACAGAGAAGAACGCATCACTTTACTAACTACGCAATGAAAAGCTTATAGTGTATTTGTACATAAAATAGAGTGGATGGAAATGTACAAGTGTGTTGATTTTAAAGAACAACTCACAACTCTAGTTAGGATGTCTACCTATACAATAATTGTCTGTTTTCCTTCTCTAGTGAGCTGCATGAGGTAAGGATTTGTAGTATCTTTGTGTATTTCGTAAGTTGTAAGTACATTTATGAAAAGGATGAAGGAGAAGAAGAGAAAGAGAGAGAGAGAGAACGTGGGAAAAACTCACTACCTTCCTTCCTGAATTAATGACTGCTTACATGTTCCGTGTATCGCTTGTGTAGTTCTGAAATGGTGATTGTGAGTCACGTAGTTTCAGACAACTCTACATTACAAAATTTAGAGGCAAAAGCAAGACCATTAGCAAACACACCTATATATTATACAAAGTAAACCCAGCTCAACAATCAGTAACACAATTACATGATACTTTACTATATTCAGGGCCAAAAAAAAGAAAGCGAGAAATGGTAGAGCTCATATAAATTGAAGTCTTCCACAAATCTTCAACAATTGTAAAGTGTTTTTTTCAAATGTATACTCAACTGCATATTCTTCACTGATATATAGACATTTTCCATCATTATGCACTATCATCCTTTTTGAATAACACAAGCACCACTACCATTACTGTTTTCTCTTTCGAAGTATCATCATATCATTGTGTAGTGTATGTAGTACTTCCATCATTAAGCATGATTGACAGGGATGTTCTGCACAGCCAACAAATATGTACTGCATTTAGATAGGATTTTTTTTAGAGAGCGCATATATCATGATCCAATCATGGGAGGGAGGTATTTTTACAGATAAAAATCACAGTCAGACAGGAAAAAGCAATGTATAAATTCATATTTTTTCTACTTCAAAAAAACGTGAACTTTCTGTTTACAATCCAGGGGCCCAATTTATTTTATCTCTAGTTTAATTTTATTTTGAAAACCATAATGATAATCAAATATATATACGTATGTTATATGGTCAATTTACGGATTTGCATGAAAAAATTGAAGTGCTGAATAATATGTATAATTTCCAGATTGTCCTCCCAATTATTTTTATATTGTGATAAGCTTCTTCTTTTCTCTATAAAAGTAACCCTTCAAATAAAAAAATCTTTTGATAATCTGCCCCAACATTCATTTTCCAGTTAGTAAGTTTGCATGTATGGGGCGAGAGTAATAAATAAGAAGACACTAATACTAATAATGTCATATTTTGGCATATATGAAGCTAGAACAGGTCAGCTAACATAGAAAATTAGAAACAAACACGTACAGAAAATTTTCACTTTCCAAAGCTATGAAACAATGGGGGAACTTTGTTTGAAACTCGCTACTTGTTTTGCTTCGCTGGGAAGCATAAACAGAATTATTACAACTTCCAACTTTACGAAAACTGCAGCTTTCACTCTTCATATTATGTATCCGGCCAAAATAGTTGTGAGAGGAATGAGTGCTTTGTGCCCGTTAAATTTTGCACACAAGACAAAGTCTGCCATATTTTGTCGACTCCAAGTTGACGAGAAAGTGAAAAGCACACGTAAAAGTATAACATAATCAACCAGCATAATATATACTTAATATATAAGTATATTCCATTTCTAGTACTTACGCTAGGTGGATTTGGAAAGGAGCCACTCGGCAATATTTGTATGAAGTGTTTTTACAAAGGATGATGCAAGGAAGAAATGTTGAATGAGCGAACATTGTGAAATCCGTTGTGACAACAAACAGTTGAATAAATGTCAACACAAAGCCAAGGCAATGCAGACAGACGTGCTTGGTCGGTTTTCTACTCTGTAATTGCTTTCACACACATACACAAACATACCGCTGAATCAGTATTCTTTCATAATGGCGTGTGTAATACTATATATATATATTCCTCTTGAATCCGTAAAAGTAGAAGAGAAATTATCAATGCGAGAGTTGTGCCTATTACTATTATTGCCACCCTACCAGAACGACGTTCTTTCAGTGAAAGCCACCTGCCGCAGAGAGAAAGCAGATATGTGGCTTTGTTTAGCTTTAAATAAATAAATAACTAAAATACTAAATGGTTTTCATTCTAATTGAAAAGCCCACATGGTCCGCTGTCGATTACAGAGACCAACAACATCGCATCACTTTACAAACACGTTATGCAGTGTAGTTTGTATAAAAAAAAGAAATAACGAAATATGTCCAACAGGGAAATGAAAACTTGCGTGACAATATGGGAGACAACATGCTGTCACATAAAGGCGTTCGTGTGCTTATCAGCTTATAACTATTATTGATAGCGACTCCCTCATTCAGAATAGTGTAAATATGTACACCTCAGTTCTTTATTTTTGCATTTTCTCTTCCTTCTTTGTCCTCCTCATGATGGACATTTGAGCTGATATGTATATGACAATGCAATGGTACGATATTTTAGAATGATGCGGGTAGGTATATGAAAAAAGTCACTTTTCTTTATCTGCCCCAATCGACTTTCATTTTCGTGCGTGGCCTTCTATATTATACGAGTTTATTTTTAGTTATATTTTATCAGAGAGCTATAAATTGCTGATATAATTTTACTTCCTTTTTTTATGAATGTGCAGTCAGTGTCCATCCTAAACCTCTGAATGGGGGTTCCAAATATGTCTTTTATGTATGTGGACAATTTTTACAGTCATATTTGTCAAGTTAATTTCAGACACCGTAGGATAGTTTGCGTAGGCAATGGGAAGCATAATTTGCGAATTATAAATATTATATAAAATGAAAAATGAAGGTCTTACCTTGGAATTCTTTCCGAGCAGCTGAGACGTTTGTCACAATGTTGGCGACATGACCAAGCACAGTGGCGAAAAGGAGAAGGCCCAGAAGAAGTTGTAGAATCACAAAAAAGAACTCTGCCCTATTTCTAGGCCTGGGCAAGTCGCCCACCATGGACAGGGTTAAAGTAGACCAATAAAATCCCTGCAGGTAGTTCATAAGCACGTCGACAGACTCATTATCTCCTCCCTCATTTCTATTGTACACCCAGTCACGACTTCCAAACCCGTCGTTCTTTTGGATTATGTGAAATAGGCAAGCATTCCAGTGATAAATCACCAGCAGATAGTGTATTAAGCTTAATGATCTGCAATACAAACATTATCGTTTCATGTATAAACAAGGTTGCGCATTTGCATACATAATTTTTAGTCGCCATTTCTTTGTGAATGAATTCTCAACCATTTTTTAGCGTTTACCTGAATAAATTAGGATAATTGGTATGTCTTTCAGTGCGATCCATGAAGGCCCAAAATCTATAGATTTTGACAAGTCGGAAGCACCGTAGGATGGAGTTGAAACCAATTGACAAATACAAAAAGTCTAAAGGAAGGAGACATAGACAGTCTATATAGAATGTTGTTGAGTTCATATAATGATGTCGAAGCTTTGTTGAGTCTGTCTGAAGAACACCGTCCTCCAGGTAGCCTGTTCGGAAATGAACTCCTATATCCAGCAGGTACAAAAAGTCGGAGATGTAGTCCAAGCAAAACCACAGTACAAGAGTTTCGCGTTTAATTTCCTATAATCAAACACAAAAAATCAAGACCCATGAGAATACTGAGGCGCATAATATTACATGTCTTTTACTTAATGTAATAATGTATGCCTTTATTCACAACAGCAATACTTAAATGTATTACGTTTCCTGTCTAAGTGCCAATATAATAGTATACATACTATATATACATATGTACATGTATTGATTAAACCAAAAAAAAACCAAACGCTTTCTTCTCTTTCTTTCTTTCCCTTGTCATCGCCAATAAACGTAATAACTTGCACGGATAATTCCACCAGGAGCAGTTGCAGATTGTATTGCTACGTTAAACATATCTGGAAACGTGTGTCAGCATAAAACTCTATAGTTCTAAACACACACATTCATTTCAATCCTAAAAGATTGGTTCTTGGTTTGGTGCCCAAGAGATGTTCTTTCTAATACAATCACCTTTGTTGTCTTACAGGAAACCTCATTTCGTGTTGAAGGCCGTCCCAAAATGGTATAGAATTAGGACACAACCAACCACACATGATGATGAAACTAGCAGGAAAACATAAGAACAAGAGGCTCAATAAATCAATTTACAGCGTCGTTTTGAGGTTGGTCTACCCCCTCAAAGATTAAATTACACAGACACACTCTCTCTCTCTGTGTCTACCTGTGCACATTCACACGAGGCAACAACTGTTGCTTTTGGGAATTGACGGTTTGTTTTCCTTTTATAGACTCGTTTATATATTACCACGGCCCCGACTTTTAATACTGTTATAAATTTTAACGTACAGAAAGAGAGAGAGAGAGTTTGGTATTTTCATGCATTCTCATCTCACCCTCAGTCAGTCTATGAAGTAGTAAGTGAAGTACTTGTATGCAAGCCGTACTTTTCCGTCACACCTAAAGAGTTCAGCTTTCCTTGGAGAAAACTACTCGAGTTTATCCTGGTGAAAGTTGTCTTAGTCTACATACTTGCTTTCGATTCCTGAGTACGTGATGTACGGAGTACAGGAAAGTGTGCAAAATGGCATCATCGAATGTTTACGTTGGGGTAAGTTTTTAGCCTAGTCATACAGATTGAGAGATAAGCTCTTGGAAAATTGCAGTAGCAAAAGAGGTGGATTTGAGCAGATAATCGCCACATGAGACGTGACTATTCGTGTGGATTGCATCAAAATCCAATTTCTGATTTGTTGTTTTTGATTTCTATCAACTCTTCTTGTGAGTTATTTTCACTAGATCCATATTAATGTGGAAAATAAATAAAGTATCAAGGAAAATCCGTACCATGCATTACCTAACCAACTTTTGTAGCTTTAACTTAAAATGAAATGTTACTGCGCAATACATATATGTACACATATTTAATGTAATGGCACTCAAGAAACAAGTTCCTCTTCATATATTTTTTGTGTCGTTTTAGGATAAGTGGGTACAGGCTAAGTAAGTATGGCTTATTGTACAAATAAGACAATATTTGAACTAAAAACATTAAGTACATAATTGATAATGCAAAAATTCTTCTCTCCCGTTTCAAGTTAATGTATAGGTAGCACTTAACCGAGTATGTAAAAAGAAATGAAGGTTTGCTGCTTACCTGGAATGCAAAACGGTAGATGAGAACCCAAAAATTGTACAAAAAGGCAAGGGACACAACCATGGACCAATAGTAACAAAGTCGACCTGCAGGGTCAAATACAAAAGTCCACCGGCAGCCCGTTTTTTCCGAGCTGGCTGTGGACGACTCCCAATTGTCTATTTTCAGTTTGGACCGGATATCTTTTCTTTTGTCACGAGGCCGTTTGGAGGAGACGTCTAATTCGGAAACACAGGCTTGAGGAAATTGTGAACTTAGGTTATTTCCATGGTTGGGTCCACCCGTATTCGCTTGTGCTGAGGCGGAAAATGATTCTCTTGAGAACCTTTTATGACCGCTGGAACCCACTCCCTGTAATAAACACAAACAGAAGGAACAAGATTGCATAAATTGCTTTGTTTTTACTTTATCATGCAATAATTTACAAATTCAAGATAGGGATGGGGGAAAACTCAATACGTGAAGCATACATACATACAATCTTTTATACTTTATCCTCATACGTACAACAATAATGTAAAAGTAATGTTTGCATTGTGCATGATGTTTGGAGATTAGCAATATAGTTTCCGTTTTATTTCTTTGCTACAGTGTTCTCATTTGTTGATTGGAAATTTCTCGCAGTACTTTTTACCTAAAACGCATTAACCAAGAACTCAAAAAAGAGAGATTTGTTCAAGGTACGTTGTACAGTTTTCTCTACTTATGTTGAATATAAACCGGACAAATTGAGACGCGATGTAATGATGTACTCCTTCGGGAGATATTATTTTGCAATCTAACGATAACATCTCCGACCTTTTACCTTTTGTACGTTATAGATGAATGAATAAACCAATACTTTCAGTTCTGCCCTTAATCGACGTACCTACTCACACCTATTAATACTCTTCACTAAATATTTTTTTATTTCCACCAAATTGCAGCAACTAAAAGTAACAGATCATTAAGTCGTTTAACCTTTCGAATGATGGTATCAACCTCAATATTACTATTTACTGTAACCTTTGACCTAATTTGGATAGATTGATATGACCCTTATTATTACTTGTATATATATTGTCTAAATATATAAAAAAGGGAGATCTGCGGAAAAAATCGATTTCAAAAAGTATAATTGTACATTTAAAGGCCCCAGGATAAATTTAGGACAGACGACGCATTAGAGTTCTTAATCTGTAGCAAAAGATACATAATAGCCTAAGCTTCTCCAGAAGACTAGGGTTCTCAAGAGCCAGTATTTGTCCCCAACAGCACTTCTTCCATTTCATATTAGTTACAACAAAAGTATCAAAGGATAATGCACCAGACATCTTCAAAACTATCACAAGTTTGTCGGAGCAGAAGAAAAATTACTGCTTGCTGAATAAACGTACCAGCCACATTTGGGTTAGAGAAAGAAAATGTGTGCTCCGTTCTGAAATGAAACCGGATGGATCTCATCCGCCTTGAGAAAGCGTAAGCGGCAATAGAGTTAGAAAAGTAGTATATGAGTGAGTGCCATATATATACTATGTGTGTGTGTGCAAAAGTACCTACGCTACGTGCATGTGAGTGAGAGTTTAAGTAAGTCAGCGGTAACTTTATATAGATTCCCAGCTACACAAACGAGTTTCAAAGTGGCACTTCTTTTCTTGTGTTCTCTAGAAGAGATCCCTTGAAGAAGATTAAATTGGAAAATCGCTGTTTCAGTCCTTCCTATCAACTCCACACCGTCTCCTTTTACGCCTTCCCTTACGTGTGTCTATTATTTTTTTGTAGGGAAACTTCCATAGCTCTCTAAATATGTACGTGATGGAGGGAGTGAGAGCGAGGGGAAGGAGATAAAGTCTGGGTGAGGGTACAGGAGATGCGTCGTCCCTATATTATAATGGTTGCTAACAATACAGCGGTAATAGCTTTGGGGAGCCTTCGGGCACATTTCCTCTGAAAGATTTCCTTGTGTAAAAATACTTCATTATGTGTGATTGCACTGCAAAATGTTATTTTTGACCTGTTTTTCATGTCATCTGGTTCACACAATCAAATATAATGCCTGATTACAGATTTCAAATTTTAATCCAATCGCAACCATACATAAGTTTGCATGTGCATTTAAATAAGGAAGGAAATGATGTTTAGACCTACATTTGATTATGTATGCGTGATGTTTTTAATTTTTACTGCGTAAATGGAATTACCGTGTACCCTCCATCAACTTTTGCAGAACAAGACAGACAAGCTTGATGTCAGAACTGTCAAGTCAAACACGCTTCATATTCATCTCGCTATAACCAAAAACTCAACGCAGCTAATAACCATTGAACAGTCAAAAAAAATACACCCAATCATTTTGTCAGAACCAATTACAGTAATAAGCATTGATATAATTCGTGTTTTCTCCATTTGGAAATAGACAAAGTTTATTTTACATAGGGACTATCACCGATTCAGTCACTTAATCCGTAAATCATGTCATTTAATTCCAAAGGTAAAAACCCCTATTACTATGTACTACGTACTACCACCTCACTCCGCTTTAGAGCTTTAATGCATTATTCCATTTTAAATCAAGAATAAGCATAGTATATAGTGCACACTTTTCCAGCTCTTTTATTGAAAGTTAGAAGAGTGAGCACTAGAGAAACATTCAACCAGACCAGGAACCAATTTCATCTCTAAGTACATACGATCCGAATTATTTACTTAGCTTTTCTGTCTATACCAATAGGACTTGTGTGTAATGGACGGGGCACTGCATTGGCAGCGGGAGAAAGCAGAAAGTCAAGAAGACTCATGTTTTAGTGCAAGTACATGAATTTGGTCGACGGAAAGTGAAAGTATAAGGAAAAACGTTGCAGAATTGAAATTGGATGTAGTCTCTATGCAAGAATATGTACTTCATTTTCCCAGACTAGCTTGGTAGTGGTGGCTGGTCTGGTAGTCTAACATCGGCAACGAAAGAAAGTCAGCATAAAGCAGCAGCAGCAGAGTTCCTTGCATACCACCACCATAGCCACGAGATACTTAGAAGCATAGTCGTAGTAGTAGTAGCCTGCATAGTCTTGGTGGTGGTATGTGGTGTCTATATACTCTCTCTCTCTCACTCCGTATGCTTCACATAAGGTATACAGACATAATAGGTAATACTTTTTAGCAGTAGCGGCAAAAAGAGATCAAGAGCGGAGAGCAATGGAAAAAGAGAATGGTGAGCATAGGAGCAGCTGTGGAAGCAATACCAGTTCTAACACAAAGAACTGACATTGTGGTTTCACAGATTCTAGCAAGATCGATACGGATAGTGCGAGAGAGAAAGCAGAGGGCTTAAAGACTAAAAAAAAGTCTATGAGCTCAATGCAATGTGGCATACACATAGCTAACCACACACACTACTCCATCTCATACAAATGAAACATAAAAATATAATACAGATCTAAATGCAAGTAAAAAAAATTCTCCGATTGTTACTGTTTTTCTCCTCATATGAATTTGTTTACCATACTACCAGAATAGTTATATTGTTTCAAGCATTGTGGCGTGGCAAACTGTATCGTCCCATTTCCCAAGTTTGAAAAACCAATTGCTCAGCTCTTCAGTAATAAATACGCGGCGGTCTAAATTAAGCTCAGGGACTCCCTTTCTTTTTCATTTTTTTTATTTCTCCCTTAAACCTCCTTGCACGAATTAACTCGAAAATTTAGGTATATTACATTGCATGTATGCTTTTCATTGAGCACATAATGAATATCTCTTTTTATTTCCCGTTTCCACTTTTTCCGGTTTCGTGAATTCAGACATTCTGATACGTGTGCAAAAAGAGGAAAGGGGATTCAACTAGCTTTTATTCTTTCCTTTAAAAAAGGAAATATGCTTCAGTCGGCTGTCTTAAAAGAATTGCAGCGCAGATATAAAATCTTAAGTAAACTAGGTTTCTAAGATTTAACTTAAGATACGGGGAAGCCAAAGCTTTTTTCTTTTTGTTAAGCACATTGTATACATATGCTATATGCTATGGGCTATACTACTCAATCTCACTTTTCTTTTACGCGATGAACCGTAATTTTCCTTTCAAGAATATGCTTCAAACTTGAAGAAAAAAAAAGTTTTTTCTCATAAATATAATATCATCATACTATCTAGATACTTCGCGGTAGGAACCGTACGCTTCCTTCGACTCAAACTCAATCCAAAATCCTTCAGTTTCTTTTTATGCGTATCCCTAGAACAATAGGATATATATATTTGTTGCAAACTACACTGCTCTCTGATTAAAGAAGGAGAGTCAAGCACCATACAATGTAATGCAGAAAATGACTTTTCTCTCTTAACACAACAGTGTACGATTATTATTTTTATTATCATCTTCGTGGTATGGGAATGTTTTGGAAGCGAAGAAACGGATAGAAAATTTATATTTATTTTACTTGTGTTCTGCCTACATTCATCCAAAGTAGAGAGTAATATTGATGACCTAAAACGTAATGGGCTACACAGAAAAGCTTCTTTTGGGTTTTTTCTTGGCTGTTTCTTGAAATCTCATTGTATTAAACAAGGAAAACCAAAGTATACCTAGAAATAGGATTGACGATGACGATAGCTCACATCGTCAAATGTGGAAATACCAAGAAAGTTGAACCTGATTTCTATACCCAAAGAAAGGATCTCAACAAAACCTCTTTATAGTTGTAACATTTTTAACCTGAATTTTCAAGGGATTAATTTCTACATAAATCCGATTTACGGATTTTTTTCTGCTTGCCAATAATCTGGAAAACTTGAGCTTTGTTTCGTTTCGTATATATTGTCCACTCGATCATATTTTCTTTTGAATGTCCTTGGACGGTATTATAGAAATCGAAACGTAATCGTTTGTTCCTGTTATAACCTCTCTTCAAAATTGTTGGACAGACAAATAACGATTTCCTAAGCTCGGTTTCAGCACAGCGCGAAGAAATAATAATGCACACATAAAGACATAATATGATACATCTGAGGCCACATGTTTACATTCTTATCGCAGCTATATATATTGTAGTCGTAGTGAACATATCACACATTATGTACACAACACAACAGACAAATTTCCTTCATATATCAAAAAGAAAAGCACATTTGTGACCAATATGCTTTTCATATCTCAAGTAAATCCAAGGGAGCTGTAATGTATTATGTTATTGTAACAACAAGGAAAGCTATGCCAAATCCAAAAGCATCTACTAGTAAATCCATGCCAGTGCTCCTATTACAAAAGAAGAAACGATCTGTATAAGTTGCTTTCTCTTTCTGCATCAAAGATGGTAAGTAATATCAAAAAAAAAGGTTCACAAGTACGAGAATTTTTGTTGGAAAACAAGTTGGGATAACAAGCAGAAACATACGATACTGATACTACTGAGGCTATGCAATGCAAAACTAAAAGTTTTGTTTGACTCCTGACAATACACAATAGGAATATTCACGTACACACAACAAATTTTTAGCGTTCCTTCACTTTTTGATGAAACATTTGCATGCATTCTTTCAAAGGAGAATGAAATATGCACATATAGTGTGTGTAATTTATAAATACATGAGGAATATACAAGTACATATATCTGTACTTTCTATGAAGCGCAATTAGAAAGCAAATTTAGATATGCAAAAGGCTAAAAGCATGGATGCGAACGGAATGACATAAAATAGGTCTGTTGGTTTTGGTTTGCTCCAAACCATTATACAATCATATAGTCTAGATAGTACATAATAATATATATATATAAACAAACGTTTAAGTATCTTATAAGGAAAAGTGGAGGCTGCAGCCAAGCCGTCACAAGCCATATAATTGAGAAGAGTGAAAGCCAGCAGAGCCAGATGTTTTTTCATCCAACAGCAAAAAAATACACATTCTTGTAATGCTGATTCACAGCAACTGGCAAAAAATAGGAGCATCTCTCTCTAAACTGCTATTTGAACGCATACTTTTAAGAAAATGAAAACTTCCATTAAAATAGTAGGTGTGTAAGATGGTGTGCTGCAGACAGCATGGTAGCTAAAACTATTTTCCCAGACTCTCCCAAATGATAAGAATATATGTAGTTAGTAAAGATGAGCTCTGTTTAAAGGACATTATTGAAGTGGAGTGCGAATGGCTCTTTGCATGCGTGTGTATCATATATATTATACATATAAAGTTTGAGTAGAGCAGACAGAAAAGCTGGAAGTTTTCAACTTCACCGTATGCATGTGCTCCACTGATAAATGAAAAGGTATATTGGGAAGACGGAGTTCTTACTGGAGAAATAAAGAGTTGCTACAGATATGCATCCCGGTGTATGGAGAAGAGAGGCATAATATTCTCAGGAGTAAATACTTTCTCATTTCTCTTGTTGCAAAGCAAAACTTCAGTGTCCTGACCTCAGGACAAGGAAAGGGATTATGACCATTCACTTGGAATTAATTGTAGCTGGCAACAACATATTATTAATGAGAAAGCAGGAGGGTTTGCAAGATGAAAAGGTGGTGGTGGTATGGTGGGGCTCGTGGTGAGATTCACTCGCTTTTTATCAATATTATAAGACAGTCCACATTTCTATCTTCTCGTCTACTTACGTACAACGTCTGTTTCTGAAGGAATGCTAAAACATGACGTGATATTAAATGCTTCACTTTTGTACCTCAGGTGCATCAGTTTTGTATCAAGCTGCGAGGTATTTTTCAGTCAGTATACAAATATTCTTTTTCCTTTCTTTTGTGTATATAGTTCAAATTTACGGCACATGTAAACGCGTGCTAAATGTAACACATCCATTCCCAAGTTTTATGTTTCCTTTTTGCTTTTGTAGTTGGAGGAAGTTTTGTGTTCTGCGAGTTTGTACGTTAGGCATCTCATTTTGATGTGTTGTCAAAAGGGAAATAAACCAGCTCCTGAGCATCATCATAGCCCACAACAAAACAAAACGGTTTGTGTATAAATGTACCAACACAGTTAGTTCTTTCACTCTTTGTTGTGTGGTTTACGTCAGATTGTGGAGCGACGAAGCGAATGATGCATGTTCCCGTTCTTCTGTAATATTTATTCATCCATTCAGATTGACAGTGGCATCCATTTGTATGCTTGAATGATATTGTATAGAGAGGGCTACCTACATATATGCGATATTGCGAGGGCAGGATATTTCTGCGATACGTTACAGATGAGATAAGTAAACTAATATTTGGGAAAGAACTAAAATTGTATTTACTTTTCTCACGTTTTACGTTCAAATTTTTACCATTCACTGCCAATTTAAAACTTGCTAGTAAATGTACGCCAGTTGCTTACCTGCTTTTAATCACCAGCAAAGCTTTCGCCCAATTTGTAAAATTTCGCCCAAAATATAGACAGCTTAGAAATTTTTTCAATTCATGTATGTTTTTGTATAAAAACCAACTAACTATATTTATAGTGAAAGTCACCGCATTTGTTTACTTCATTTTTAATCCAAATCTGTTTTGTATTTCTGTAGCTGAACAAGTATTGGCTCTACAAATATCAAATTAAGTAATGGGCTTTATTTACCCCTGTTAGTTGAAGATAATAAAATATATGAAAACATGTGCACTTAGCCAATTAAGTCCACACGATTAGCCAAACACAATATATGGAAAAAAATTATAATTCCAATGATAAATATTTCTTTGGAATTCGTCAGTGATACTTTGCATAAAGTACGAATTTCGAGCAACTTTGCGCTTCTAATGTGCCCCATTTTTATTGATTATAATAATCATTGTAAAATAATTAATATTGTCAAAATGATCAAATAAGCAAACTTAACAGGTTTATCTCAATACATACCATACCATACAAGTATTACAAATACGGATTACACGAATTCTCCAAAGTCCTTTTCAAACGCCTACGCCCTGTGTAAAGACACCTCCTCTTTTTGTCTGATGTTTATGTACACAAGTATATTTTATTAAATTTAATTGTATGTAGTTATATGAGTTCCCAAATAACTAGTTTTCAACAAAAGCAAGGGAATCTTCAAAGATTTTAACGGTAATAAGTCACTCATCAAATATTCCATCACTTTCATGTTGCTTTCATTTCATGAAAGTAGACATTACGGCGCTATATAGCTCTTATGCATGATGCATGGAATAATGCTTATACACTTATTTGGAATCGCACTCAAAAAACTTGGTCCAATGCAAATTTTTATTATGCCATTTAAGTGTTATTGTCATGATGTTACGAAACATATGGCTAATTGGAGGATCATCAACGTTATATTATCGGATCGTGAATATGTCGAGTTGCAGCTTGCGCAGCTTCTGGTAATTCTTCTTGGCAAATTAGTACGTAATCCATCAACTCAACATTTTACACACAGGCAAAACAGCAGTCATTCAGATGGTACCTCTTGCAGTACTAAAATTGAATTCATTAACTTCTAGAGAGTCAGACATGAGTCTTGGAATTACATTTGTCGACGACTTTATACTGTGATGTCAGCGAAATCTAAGAATCGGCTTGTGTAGTAAAGAACCTACATCCTATACATACATATATTACTATACAGTTTGGGTATAAAGAAGTTAAGTGCTGTTGTTATACTGAGAATGAATGAAAACTGCATGCTAAAAAACTGTTCATTTACTCCAATTTACGGTATTATTTCATTACGTGCTGTGGAAGCAGAGGAAGATTGAAAGAATGGAACACACATTGCTTATTCAGCACATAAAACCTTTAGGGTACAAAAAAAATACATTTTTGCCCACAAGTAATATCCCAAGTGCCTACCCAATATTACATTCACTTCTTCCTCGATAGTTTGCTATAAAAGACGCTCAGCTTTTAATGACTATGACTACTGGGTACAGTTATAAAAATCCTCTTTTCCCCCTCTATTCGTTCGACTACACTCAAGTATATACATAGTCAATTATAAGATACATCAACCTGAAAGTTGCGTGTTCAGTTTTCTCTAAATAAATCACAAGACAGAACGTCTTTAAACCATACGCAAGTACCTTAACGTATAATTATGTATATAGGCATGTTAGACTGCATTTTACCATCCCGCGGTACCTAACAAAAAAAGAAAGAAGAACAGAACAACTGCATCTTTCTCTTCGTTGACTGAATGGTGGAAGCCACATGCGACGGAAATAGACTTTGATATGCAAATTTTTCTCTCTCGAAACGGAACAAAAATTACCATAGAATTAAATATTTATAGACCAGAAGGAAAGAGAATGGCGATTCATAGGATGTCAGGGCTGGTGTCATGAAAAGAGATCGAGTTGGTGGTGCTGGTGCCACTAAAAACACGACAGACTTCGTTTACCAGAAAACACAACGTTCCATTTCGTTGCTTTTGCTACCTCTCCTTTGGAAAGACGTAACTTCTCGAATAAAATCTGTTCACTTGTAGTATCTCCGTCCAACATGATTTCTTAAAATAAAGCCTTTTAATGTCAAGAACTACTTATGACTACTTTGAAATGAAAATTATTGAAACTACTTGAAACACTTTATTTAAATACTGGGAACATTCATGACCTGTGAGCATAATAATTATTATAATAAGATGTTCCATAAGCTACTTCCAGTACTTTGAAAAAGTACTAATGAGCTGCTAGCTTGCCTGAAATTGTTTAAGTTTTCGCAGTTTCAGCAGCACATCATCAATTCAAAGTAGCACATCAAAATCGAACTCACTTTCTTGACTAAACAATAAAAATATTCTGTGTTGCACTTGTCACTGATAAGCATTTATGCTTATGAAGCTGAGATTACAAGAGAGAAAGTTGAAAGAGTAGTGAAGTCGCTTATGTTGTTGATAACTACAAAGAACATGGGAAATATACATGTTGGTAATAAAGTTAGAAGGAAAAAGTTAAAAACAAAATGGAACAACTGCCATCATCAACGCGTGCTTGTGACAGCAAGTTTTTCTCCTAACCCTTTGTTGTGATCACACACGATACTTATTCAAAGCAAAATGAGACAAGTTTGCTTTAACTTTCCTTCCCAAACTTTTCAACTTTTTTTGGTGATGAGGTATTGTTGAACCAGGAGATTTTCTACACGAACATTTGTCTAGCATGACGAGAAAAACTCATATATTCCTAGTTTATTGCTTTACACACTACACCTACAATATTTATTACTCTAATGTTAATGTTGCATTTTTATTCATTCGTCTTTTACTCAACTGTGCCACTCGTAAAGCATGAAGGTCACACAGTGCTGCTACCAGATCAAGTCAAGCATGTTTTGTGTACACACACGAGTGATGTTTCATGTGACGTAAGCTATTTCTTCAGAGATTTGCCATAAAATAACGCATACTTAACATCTTTGGATTTATCAAAAACTTTTGGAATGTTTGCTTCTTACATCTTAGGAATGTTTTCATGAAGATTCAGACTGCAAGGCAAATATTACAAAATAAAGAAGCGTTTGCGCAGATAATAATAAAAAGTAATATTCATTTTAATGCAGCTTGTAATTGTGTCACATTTTTCTCTGATTACAATGGTTTAAAGATGATCATATAATAAGGTTTTATACTTCACGTGAAACGTGATGGGCAATAGGAGAAGAAAACTATTTGCTCCACACACACACACAAAGAAGTGTAACTATGTGCCTTTAGCAGGTAAACCAGCATACTTCTATTGCCTAACTTTTCTTTGAATGAACTTTTGACCTAGTCTAGTTGTTATTTATATTTACTTCAGTTCTAAAGAATCGTTCCCACGAAATTTAATATATAAAATATATTATGTAACTGCACTTCCTCTTGGAATCTGTTCGAAATTTGTTCTGATTTAAGGTTGACTAAAACCCGGTTTCAATATAGACAGACGACGGACTGACCTATCTGATTATGTGCTGACACACAATTGAAGAAGTTGCAGACGTAGCCGTTCAGTATACTTACATATAGTATGTATATGTTGAAGAAGTTGCAATCCATGGTGTAATAAAACTACTGGAAAAACTCTGGAGAAGATGAATTCTGTAGAGAGCTTTGTGTGCAAGAAAAATGATTGCTCGTCACAAGCTTTAATGAGTTACATTTGTAACTGTCACTGCTAATTGCCTTCGTTGAGATGGTATTAAAGTTCCACTTCTGATGTAACGCTTCTATCTCAACATGACAAGGTTCCTTTCTGGAAAAACTTGTTGTGTGACGTTTTGTCAGTAGTGGATTACAATATGCCTTCAATTTTGCCAGAATTAACGAAAACAGGGGAGAGCTTATTGAAGAATAAAATGATCCCATGGGGGAGAAAAGGGAAAAACCAATCTATGGTGCAACACTAAAACTTTACTACTACGATTTCACACTACTTTGTAATCATCGCCTCCCTTTTAAATATGCTTTACATATACATAATACACATTATGTAGATATAAATCAGAGATATCTAGTTTTGTATAACTTCTTTGATATAAATGGACCAGAAAAAAACAGTGCATACAATTACTAACATCCGTTTGGAATGAAAGCAGGATGAAACAGCAAATGGACAAAGATCAAACATTTGGGCAGAATAAAATCTAGAATGTTTTGCATTATTCCTCTATACCATATACAGGAGATGGAATTTGCAGAGCACGGCGTACAGAATACCATTCTGTAGGATTGTAGCGTAAGCGGTCATAAGGTACCTGGTATGTAGGTACAATGAATAAGATACTGGAGTGCAGTATGCAAGTGGATAGGATAAAGATATGTGTACACTTGAAATGACAAGTGTAAAGGATAATTAGAATAATATGATAATGATATGTACGTGAACGTCAAAGTTCTATTTTGAGATAAGTCGAAGGACATGGGAGGATAATATTCATTCCTTCACTAGAATCCAGAGCCTACGGTTCAACTAAATTTCTATTCCATAATTTTGAGTTTCTATTCTTTAGTTAAAATTATATATTTAATTTGAAAGTTTCCGATAGAAAATAAAACCTTACTTTAGTGTATTAAAGTATTTGCTTTCGTAGTAGCTTCCTAACAGTTATTAACGCTTAGTGCAAGTGCTAATCATCATCACCGCTTCCCACTTATTAGCCGCTATTGATTGTGGACTCCGCACTAACCAGAAACCTGAATATTCGTAGCAGTCAAAGTCGTTATCCGTAAAGTCACACAAGGTAGATAAGCCACACAACACTTAATTAATTGCATGGTATAGTTAAAACAATCACTCATAGCACATAGAGTAGCAAGCATACTCGGGAGCATGGGCATCGTTACAGTGCAATTTGGCCAGTAAGTTCACCCATAGTTCCTGCATGGCGATTGAAAAGGAAGTGCATATAGCAATCAATCAAATGTAGTTTATAAGTGAAAAGCGATTTTTTTTTGTTGAAAAAGAAATCTGTCAAATTGATTTCAATTCGAGTTACAAACCTTGATTACTAGCGCACGGAGTAAAAATTTTAAAGAATATTAATCTGTCATTCGTTTTTATGAAGCCGTAAATTTTCCGATACTCAAACCGTAATTTTTAAGCAGTTTTTGAAAGGAAGAAGAATGAACTTTAAATAGGTTATGAACCAAGCAGATATTTGAGGTTGAAGGGCATTGACAGGATTCTCAGTAGATAGAAGTTTATACTAATAGTTCACTTTTTTCTGCTGGAGTAATTTATGCATAGTGTTCACTCACTACACCATCAAATCTGCACACATCTTTTGCATACAAGCGCTTGCTGTTGGTGCATGGGATACCTGTTGAAGTATCATTGCACTGAGCTACTGGTTGCAGTAGACTAATGCTTGTAAGATACCTGTGTGGTATGCATGTCAATAAATGTTGCAAGGAAAATAGGCTAAAATGACAGGATTTTCAGTTTCGTACTGATTTACATTCAAAAGGAACAAGAATTTAGGGATTAGAAGGAATCATTCAAATACTCATGTTAATGCATGGGGATTATTGTCAAAAGACTTCAAAGTGGCTTGCTTTACAAATGGTGATGGTTCACGTTAATTCAAAGACAAATTAAATGTCTTCGAACAACCAAGACTCATCTGAGTTGGTAAAGGAACCAAAACGCACCAGAAATGGAAAAGAATATGATGGAAAAATAGTTACAACCAGACGAAGAGTAAATTCTACAAACGAAAACATCCAACAGGAAGCTGTTGAGTTGGAGAATGAAGGTCAGGATGTTGACCTCACTTTAACTAATAGCTGTGGAGAAATAGTAACATTGGGCCCTGTAGGAGATACTGAAGTCACATCAGAGGATTTAAATAAAACTCTAGTCGAGCACAATACAAGATCAGCACAGGAGTATAATTTCAGAGAAATTTTAAGTAGAGCCAACGAGCAGTACAACGAACGTTTCCCACCTATTGAGGTGAGACAACAGAGTACCAGTTCTGTTCATTTACATCCTTGGAGTCTTGATGTGGAAGATGAAACAGTAAATAGCCCAGAGGACACTGAACAAGCTGACTCGGAAGAGCACGGCAGCAGTGCTTCTAACTTTGATTTAAACAAAGTCATTGACTCTGTTATTCAAAATAAACAGCGAGCAGTCGCTGAACCCACGTACGAGGAAATAAACCAGACGTGGAACCCAGCAAACCATATATCATCACGGATTACTATGTCCGGCGAAGAAGAAAAGATTGCAAAGGCAATTGATGCCTCATTGGAGAGATTGATGCGCCCTTTGATAATAGAAAGGGAGAAGGATAGAGAAACTATAAGAGATTTGATGCACATTGTCAACACACAAGCCAACTTGAGAAGTCAAGATATGGTGGCGTCAGCGACAGCTATGGCGGACGCTCTTAAGGGAGTCACTCTGACCACTATGACATGTAATATTGATCCACCAAAATTTGATGTCAAGAAGATGAACACGACGTCATTCCTCGCAGCTGCTGAAAATTACTTCAAAAGCATGACATACGACCCCACAAAATACCTTGCACAGGTCAAAATACTATTGCCTGAAGATGTGAAGACATGGTATGACCATGAGCTTCCAAACTTCAAAAGCTGGAATGGTTTCAAACTTGCATTAGAACAAAAATATGAGAGCTGGCAGGATAAGGAGCGAAGACGAAACGAGCTTCAACGTAGGAAGCAACAGATCAACCAATCCACTGAAAAATTCATTTTTGAATATATACATCTTTCAAAACAATGCTATCAAGCTGACACTGAAGCTGAGCATGTACAACGAGCACAAAGTGCTCTATACCCAACCCTGAGGATTGCAGTTGGAACCAGCCGTTATAAAAAAGCTTCTGACCTGATTGATGCTTGCGACTTAGCGACTTCATCCATTGAAGCCGGTGATCTATTGTGGAAGCGGAATTACACCGTACCACCCATGAGATCCAATGATAGGACTAGCGAGAGTGATAAGCAAAAGGAGAAATTGGATCCAAGAAACCAACAGCAAACTAATAATACTACCGGTCGTGGTAGTTTTAGGGGCAACACTCGTGGCAATTTTAATGCCAACTTTCGTGGATTCCCAAATAACATGGGAAGAGGAGGAAATGAACGTGGTCGTGGAAGATTTAATTCTCGTGGAAGTTACATGGCTTCGACCGGAAGATCAACTTTTGATGGCCAGGATGCTGGCACAAATGGCAGAGGACAGAATCATAATAATATTAATGGAAGAGGTGGGACCGGTCGCGGCCGTGGAAGAACCTCTTACCAGAACAACAAAAAATTGGGGAGGATCGTTACCCCCAGTGACAATGAAAAATGCATGAAATGCTCAGGATATGGACATTCCATTGATCAATGCCCTAGCAAATATGGCATATCCATGATGACCATGGATGATGGAAGACAAGTTCCAGTCAAAATTCCGTTTGAATCAAAAGACGGAAAGGAGGAAGAAGATGACGAGGACCAGGGAAACGAATAGAGGGAGATACGTCACAACCCCGTGAGTATCTGTTCCCTATCATGAGTTTGTTTCCAACCGGGGTATCAATGATTGAAGTAACTACACAGAAGACCACTATTGAAGCACTTTTGGACACTGGGGCGTCTTATTCACTAGTGGATTTAAAAATTGCAAAAAGGCTAAAGCCAGAATTTAAGGAGGAAGAAGGAAGAAAATTAATGTGTGCTAACGGCACTACATGTAAACCAGTCGGGAAGATAAACTTGCAACTGAAAATTGGACTAAAGCAAATCAAACATGATTTCTTAGTCATGAAAAGTCTGCCTATACAATGTTTTATAGGAGCAGACATTATCAAGAAACACGATATTGTGTTACAACTAAACAAATCACAATTTTGGTTCGGAAGCGAACCCAAAAATTGTTACCCACTCAATGGAACTTTTCAAAGTAAACCAAAAATAAACCTGACTATTGGCAAGGAACAGGGGGACGCTCCTGTAGACAAAGTCAAAAAGTCAATCGATAAATTATTAAATGCTTATCCAACTGTGGCAAGAAAAGACGGAGGCTACGGACAGACGGACGTAACGTATCATGTAATCGAGGCAGATGGACCACCGGTGAAATGTCCCGTTAGGAGGGTTTCACCAGCGCAAAGAAAAGTCATTAGAACACAAGTGGAACATTTACTTGAACGAGGGATGATACGACCTTCAAAAAGCCCGTATGCAGCGCCAGTCGTTTTGGATTTGAAGAAAAATGGCGAATGGCGGATGTGCTTTGATTATACGCGTCTCAACGCACAAACAAAAGATGACTCATCCCCAATGGAGTCAACGGGAGGAATACTTAGATCTATCCCATATGGATACTATTACTCAGTAATAGATTTGAAAAGCGGGTACTGGCAAGTTCGATTAGCAGATGAGAGTGTTGAAAAGGCTGCTTTTATAACACCTGATGGGCTTTTCGAACCATTAGTTCTTGTTTTTGGGTTGAAAAATGCTCCCAAAACATTTACTAAACTAATGTGGCGTGTACTTCAAGGATATCTGGATGAATTTTGCAAATGCTTTCTGGATGATATTCTCATCTACAGTCCTACTTTGGAAGAGCACCTTCACCATATCGAGTTGGTGTTGGCAAGGCTGAAGGATGCAGGCCTCACCATCAACCTTGAAAAATGCTCATTCGCAAACCGGGAGGTGGAATACCTTGGGCATATCATTGGCAGAAGCGGAATCACACGTAAACCGGAAACGGTACGTGCTATCACGGAATTTCCAATCCCATCACAACGGAGGGATGTCCAGAGTTTCCTTGGCTTGTGCTTATGGTACTTATACTTCATAAAGATTTTTGCCACTAAAGCAGCACCATTGTATCAACTCACAAGTAAAAACACACCGTTTCATTGGAATGATGACCATCAGACAGCTTTTGAAGAATTAAAACAAGCTATGGTAGAAGAAGTAACGTTATATGGAATTGACTACAACCACCCAATCATCATGAAATGCGATAGCAGTGATATTGGCGTTGGGGGATGCCTAGTCCAAGAAATCAACGGAAAGGAACGGCCCATTGCTTTTGTCAGCAAATTGCTGAAAAAGTCAGAAAAGAACGCTCATATTTATGAGAAAGAAGCATATGCCATTATATTTTGTTATTCAAAATTCCGCCAATACATTGAAGGCCACAAATTTACTATTATCACGGACAACAGAGCTGTGAATTACATTAAGCACATGAAGGAAAGGAAAGCGAAAATTATGAGATGGGCAATTGAAATTTCATCTTGGAACGCGGATATCCAGCTCCGGCCGGGCAAGGATAACGTGGAGGCTGACGCACTTTCTAGGAGCCCTGTCGTGCCACTTCCAGGTGAATCAAACCTCTTTGAGGAGTCGGAAGACTACGTATATGCTCCCATTGCATCATTTTTGGATCTTTTAATCACTAAAGAGGAATTGATAGAGGAGCAATCAAAGGATAAATACTGCAAGGATATTATCACCGAACTGAAAAAGAGTACTAACACCACTTTCAAAATTGATGAAGATGGGGTACTCAAAAAGAAAATTATTTGGAAAATCTCAGTTGATGAGATAAAAGGGGACGAAGTGGATCCTACAAACCAAACGATTGATATCGCTGAGGATGGACCACAACCAATTGGGCTGGTGGGAGTAACGTACACGTTTGACCCACACGCAGTTACATGGGAAAATCTCTTGCCTGCACAGCCAACGGGATGTGTTAATACACTACCCAAAACAAAAGTCATGACAAGATTAAGCCTAGAATTGGCCATTCCAGCAGCTATGTCCGTTACCCGAAAGAAACATACAAGGAGAATTAGAGTGAATAAGACAACCATGAACCCAAAGACGGAGAAGGAATTGAATCCACCAAAAATCAAAAGTAAGGAACTTTTGAAGAAAACAAACGTTACCACAACGGTTTATGTTCCAGTTTTACCTTTATCGTTGCGGATTCGAGTTTTTAAAATATTTCATGATGTCCCGCAATCGGGACATCTTTCTTACAAACCAACGTCTAGAAAAATCAAGGACAGATTTTTCTGGTACAAAATGGATAGTGACATTCGCAAATATTGCAAAGAATGTACGATTTGCCAACAGAGCAAAGCACCCAACAATTTACCGTATGGATTAATGCGATCCTCGGAAATACCTTCATATGTATTTGAAGTTCTACATGTGGACTTTCTTGGACCTTTACCTAGAACTGGAGGTGGAAGGTTAAATGAATACCTATTGGTGATAGTGGATGCACTATCAAAATGGGTAGAGTTGGAGCCAATGCGACGAGCAACGGCTACGAAAGCGAAGAACATACTTGAAAATCAAGTATTTTACCGCTATGGAATACCCAAAATAATTGTGTCTGATAATGGATCACAATTTACTTCTACACTTTTTCAAGATTTTTGCAAGCAATGGAATGTGAAGCACAGACTGACCAGCCCTTATCATCAACAATCAAACCAGAGTGAACGGGTAATAAAGAATTTGAAGCAGATGCTACAAGCTTATGCATCTGATTGCCAAACCAAATGGGATGAACATATCCAAAAGTTTGCGTTTGCACTGAGAACGTCAGTGAACAGCGCAACAAAAGCAACACCAGCTATGGTTTTGTTTGGAAGGGAGCTACCAGTTCCACTTGATAATGCACTTGGAAATATGGAGCCAACAGATGAGGATTCTCGTTTGGAGAGATTGAAGCTTATGCCTGAGAAAATGAAATCTATAATTAAATGGATTTCTGCGAACATCAAGGAGTTAAAGGAAAGCAACAAAGTTTACTATGATCGAAAACATCGGGAGCACAATTTCAAAATGGGGGATATCATCTGGATTGTAAATCACAGCCTTTCAGACAAAGCAGCTCACAAAGCACAGAAGCTTTTCAAGCGATACATGGGACCTTTCAAGCTAGGCAATATGGTTTATGATGACACTTTTGAAATTATTACCATACCAGAAGGAAGATTTTTTGGACTTCGTCACGTCAGCCAAATCAAACCATATATTGGCGAATTGGAGGAAGATGAAAACGCTGCATGATAGCTTGCATGAGTCATATTGTTGACTATTGTGAATATGCTTGATTCGTGATGTCGAATGTGTTGCATGAACTCGAAAAGTTACGGGTTTAAGGTTAAATAGATTCGTGAAGTCGAATAATGTATATATATTTTTTGTAAATATTAATAGATGTCTCAGATCTTCGTGTCAAAGAAGATGCAAAAGGCAAGGGCCTATAATAGGGAACAAGCTATGCTTGTAACAAAATACGGGCCGACAATTAGGGCATTTGATGAGCCTCGGTTTGAAGCGTTCCGTGAGGAACGAAAGAAGAGAATCCTGAACGAGTTCCAGGAAATCCAACACCCGAAGCCATATCTTGTTCAAGAATGGTATCTTGACATGGTTAATACTATGGAAAACATTATCCCTAGACCATTTGGAGGACTGACTTGGATTGACACTGAGCAGAGTCTTGTGGAGATGATAAGAATTGTTAGCAAACATTCTGAAGTAGCGTCAGACATGGAGATGTCTAAGCTACGAACGTATGATTCGGAACACCCTGCTCTTATGCAGTTTTCAATTTGGTCGGATGATTATTTAGTGGACATTTTAACACTATGGAACCACGTCGATAAGTTGAGAGAAATCCTTGAAAACCAAGACATTATGAAGATAATGCACGGTTCTGAGAATGACATAAAAGCATGTAAGAGATTTTGGAACATACATCCAGTTAACGTGTTAGACACACAGGAGGTATATGACGCGATGAACGGTCTTAAAGGAAGTAACAAGATAAGTCTGAGTGACTTTGTTGCAGAAATGATACCGGGTGCGGTAATAAATAAGGAGCTTCAAAAAGCAGATTTTTGCAGACGACCGTTACATGATGACTTGAAGAAGTATGCTCGAGAAGATACACGCCTTTTATTAAGGGCTTGGCACAACTACAAAACACAAGTCCAAAACTGTGATCAATGCCAGCTAGCAGCTATCCATACAAACATCAAAACGCTGTTACTGAAGCCAATCCGTATTTTGCGTGAAGATTGTGCTAAGTCAATGGATCAAGATGTTAAGTACTCAGTGGGAAACGTACTTTTCAGCAAAATTTTTGCATGGCGAGACGAGCAGGCGAAGAAAATGGATGTATTTCCTACTATGGTGGTGACCAACAAAATGATGAATAGAATCTCCAGAGAATTCATTGTCCCGAAAAATATAACACCATACAATTACGTAACTGATGAAGCAGAGGAGAAGTTACAAGAGATAATTTCAAATTTTATCACTACAAGGAAAATTAAAGTAAGAAAATCAGTCAACTTAACTTTAAACAAAGAGTCTGTAGAGACTCGTAGCAGTGAATCACTGCAAGGAAATGTGGAAGATAGCGAAGTGCAGGCAGCTGCACATGCGCGTCAGGAGGATTGGAATTTCTCAGAGACAATGGAATGGGCGGTAGACTTTTTGGAGAATTTAGAAGAGAGCAACATAACAAGGACAGTTGAAGAAGTTTCATTCGAAGAGGATACGATTGACAAGAACGAAATGGGAATCGCTGAGACCATTAACGATGGCGTAGAGGACATGGAAATAGAGGAGACTAAAGAGGAAGAGGCAATTCCAGAAATGCGTATTGTAGATAGTGTAAATAAGGAAGAAGGTTTAGTAGGAAATGAGGAGATTGTAGAACGTAGAAAGGGAGAAGTAGAGATATTTGAAGTAAATATGTCACTTAAAGAAATGTATAGTGTAGCAATGCGTGGAATATGTGATAAATGTTACGGTGACACGCATGTTTCTAAAAATTGTCCATTTCGCAAAGCTTCCAGTAGAACTGAGTTAGTTAGGAAAGAGATTAAGGCTAGGTATAAAGAGTTATGCATTCGCTTCCCGGAAATTCGCGATTACATGAGCAAGAGACGATACGAGCTCAACCAACAACGGAAAGCCCGGAGGAATTCTTTTTGAGGTCGGTGAGTCCGGTTCCAGGAGGGTTTTAGGGGAGGTAATGCAGAGCACGGCGTACAGAATACCATTCTGTAGGATTGTAGCGTAAGCGGTCATAAGGTACCTGGTATGTAGGTACAATGAATAAGATACTGGAGTGCAGTATGCAAGTGGATAGGATAAAGATATGTGTACACTTGAAATGACAAGTGTAAAGGATAATTAGAATAATATGATAATGATATGTACGTGAACGTCAAAGTTCTATTTTGAGATAAGTCGAAGGACATGGGAGGATAATATTCATTCCTTCACTAGAATCCAGAGCCTACGGTTCAACTAAATTTCTATTCCATAATTTTGAGTTTCTATTCTTTAGTTAAAATTATATATTTAATTTGAAAGTTTCCGATAGAAAATAAAACCTTACTTTAGTGTATTAAAGTATTTGCTTTCGTAGTAGCTTCCTAACAGTTATTAACGCTTAGTGCAAGTGCTAATCATCATCACCGCTTCCCACTTATTAGCCGCTATTGATTGTGGACTCCGCACTAACCAGAAACCTGAATATTCGTAGCAGTCAAAGTCGTTATCCGTAAAGTCACACAAGGTAGATAAGCCACACAACACTTAATTAATTGCATGGTATAGTTAAAACAATCACTCATAGCACATAGAGTAGCAAGCATACTCGGGAGCATGGGCATCGTTACAGTGCAATTTGGCCAGTAAGTTCACCCATAGTTCCTGCAAATTGTTTCTAAAAACAAACATATTCACAGCAAAACTGGTAACAATTTAAAATCCAGCATTGTTCTCGAGCACTGACTGTGAGTCCTTTTCACCTTCAACAATCCATTAGAAAAAAAGATGGAGATCATCCTCAACCAACCGTCAACTCCTTATATGGCTAGACCAGTCATATTCCTCCGATGAGAACTTTAGGAGTTGTTATATCTGAGTGATTTTGTTGGATATTGTTCAAGCATTGTTTAGCAGTTAAGGGGAAAAGTGTTAAACAAAAAGGAAAAGAGAGATAAAGCGTCGCGTCATAGGTTTGATGTCTCTCATTTTGACGATATGATGACAAACAACAACATTTGATTTTATATAGCTTGTTTGAATACTCCATTGTCATGTTGGCTACAAGAGACTTTTGTTACGTGCGCCCATGTATACAAATGAACTTATCTTTCACAAGACGAGGAATCAGTTGCAGAGGTATTATTATTGCGTAACGATAAGGGCTTCAAAATAGCTGCAACGAGATCCATCCCTGTGTTGAAGGGTAGGTTGCAGATGGCCAATTAAATGAAGTAAAGTACATCCATGAACTCAAAAAGGAAAGCACAAGCGAGCAGACAAGACCACTTGAGTACACAGGTAATGTGGGTGGCAATAAAATCTTATGGTAGCATTCTACCATGAAAGCCTTTTTTCTCTCGTATACCACCACCATTTTGCCTAAACACGTTTGCTTTCACCATTTCATATTTATAAGCAGTCGAGCAGTTTGTTTGTAGTATTATGAAGGCATATCGTAGTGTTACCAACAGAAGTATAGAAACAAGTAGTGAAAGCGGCAAGTAGGTTAGAAGCTAAAAAAGAGTAAAACAGGCTTTAAGTAGTTATTACCGCAGTTACTTCAACGCAACTACTTATGGACGCGGGCATGAGAGAGTACGAAAGATGAGAAGACGCGGGTGAGCGAAGAAAGTGAAAGTCGAATGAAAATGCTCATTTTACCTTCAGTGTTTAAACTCCATCGAGTTTTATGCTGAAACGCACGTATTATACAGCGTAGAAAAATACACTTACACGTGACTGACGCAACGTCCGTCCGAGACAGACTTGAAGACAGATTGAATTTTTCAAATTACACTGTCACAACTCACAGAATTGAGTTGAGACAGAACACTCACAAACGAGCCAAATTGACCCTTCGGCATTATATTAAGAGGCAACGTTAAAATATTTTAAACAATGCATATTGTTTTTGGTAAAATAATACTGAATTCTTAAGGTATATAATTACATCCGGAGTTTGTCACTTTTATTATTGTCGACGTCACTACCGGCTCTTGCAAGCAAACTTACTTGGATTATTTGCGATTTAGATGTAAGTTTGTATAAAAGGGTTAAGCAAACATGCATATGAGTACATTATGAAAACGAGAAGGTGCATGTATACAGATTTCAAAATCAATAATGAATCTCACATTTTCTCCATTTCTAGTTACGTAGTACATTGAAAATGTTATGCGTACGATACGCTCACCTTGAGAAGTCATACTCACGTTCAACTTACTAACATGACGTAAGTTAGCTGCCAACCTTTTTGTTGGTTCGATTTTAGTTGAATATACAATGCAAACCTTACCTTAGCTCAGTCATTCTACTACTTTCGTTTCATTGGTAAGATTAAAAACGGTTTAAGAAAAACAGTAAGCGAATGCTAGTATTAACATGAATTTCAATGAATGGCAGCACTAACGATGTATACAACTGTGATTTTAGTTATATGCTGACGTGTTTAAAATATTTAAAATACTGAAAACCAGTGTACCAATGCGTATATACTCTAAATTTTAATGCTCTTAAACCTTGGCTTTAAGCATAGTTTAACATGAGATCCGTATCTATGTATAGAGTTCCCATCGTAAAGCAAACATACTACGTAAAATGAAAAGGACAAAATGTAAATTATAGAGAAAGGGTAGTTTCAATCTTACCCCGAGTGAAAGGCCACCAGCTACACCCAATCGGTTCCCAACTATGTCAAGAAGACTCTGCTTTGAGGCGGATTTTGTGGTACGACTAGAACACAATGATTCTCGCGCTAGGGAATCTCTTCCTGATAAATATACCTGACCACCTGCACTTGAAGTGTCCCCTCCGTTGTGCACCGTCGGTCCTCTGTCGCCTGCTGTCACATACAATTTCATAAAGAGATATTATTCAAATTTTGATTCATTGTTTTACACTTCAAACGAATTTATAATCTGATTACTAGTGAAACACATTCATGATGGTGTTTCACACTACTAGTCGACAAGCATACAAACATAACTTAAGAATATCTTGCACTTCTGCACCTATGCCATGGCTAGTCCTGTGCGTCTTTTAATCATTATATGGAAACACCCAAGGACCTCGCTCAAATATTATGCATGTGATTTATTATATGTGAACTAAATACAATTTACAATACAACGCATTGGATAATCTTCGCAGAATAGAAAATAGAAGGATAACTTTTTGTTAATCGTAAAAATGATTGCATCTGTATTCTTATCGGATGGATCTCCATGAAAAGATTTGAACTACTGATCGGAAAAAATTATTTTCATTTGATTCTGTAAATCTGGTTATCATCATTGTCATATCACAAATTAAGGGTGAAAATTGCCTTCCCTTTGGATTACTACCTAATTTCTACTACTACTAGCATGAACAAAACCTTGAATCCATCATTTAAATTATTCTGGGGTAGCTTGCAACTAATTTAATTTCCTTACAGCTGGAACGGTAATGAAACTTGCTGAATTTCGTTAGTGGAAATTCAATATCTGCAAATGACTAACCTAATATTGGACTTCCGGAGGAGAAGTTCCCTTGACTTTGCAGTCGTTCACTCACGGTTCCCACTGACGAGGGCGGTGGTCCCACACGACTTCCGGCACTTGTGATTATACCTGTCAGGAACAAAAAATGTTACCAAATTAGCTACAAAGTGATATCAATTAGTGTAGCAGCAAGCAACACATTACTCAAATGATGAGTAATTATGAAAGCTAGAGATATTTATTTATACATGTATTTAAAGTATGAAGCATTTTGGGATAATTTTGTTTGCGTTTTTGCTTTTACTTTATTCATTTTTCTTCTTTTCGTAAGCATAAAACAGGCAATTTGCTGCAATGATTATTACCGGTACTGCAACGTTATGTCTTATGTACAAACATGTAAGCTTTCGCTATTAATTATGCATACTGATGTATGGGATGCAGTAAAGTCATTTCCCAAAACAATGTAGTCCGTTTCTGTGCTTTGAGTATGAGTGATGAGTAAGTAGTGGAATAATTACTAACGAGCTAAAACACAAACTATTGTTAACTTCTTTGGTTCTTTCGTTTTAGTATTGTTAATAGTTAATGGAGCTGCAGGTAAAAGAGTCGTGTTGACATTTTTATTTGTAAAATCTCATTAAATTCCTATACAGAGTTACTGATGCCTAATTATAGTACCTCATCAAACCCATTGAATGGAAAGTGGTACAGATACCTAAGGAAATTAGTCTGCTGTTTCGTTAACCCCTATTATATCAATTGTTTTCATACAACACTTTTGAATCGGATGTTACTCGAATCTACTCTATTAGGTAATTACTCCAGTCTTCTCAGATATACCCCCTTAAATGGGTTAATTTTTGTGCTAATATTTCCCTTGTCAATAGTTAATTTCTTGCTTGCGAGTATGACTTTTAATCTACTCTGATTTACCATTGTAGTTCAAGTCAAAATATGTATACATGCAGAACTACACAATGTCTAGAGAGTTCAAGGAAAATTGCTTCGAATCGCACAATGGACCTTAAAAAAGTGCTGACAAAGCCTCGGTCTACGTACGTCATACCAATGAGGCTCGCTTTTTGCTAGACGAAATTCCACATCACAGCTAGCACCAAGAATGTGAATGAGGGAACGGTACCGCATAGTATCTTAGAGAAGTGACAAGGTGCAGTTAATTTAAAACTATTCTTGATCGTCTGGTAAAGGCCCAAAGAAATAAAATTGAAATTTGAAATGCCTTGGTATACACATAAGATTGAAAGCGTCACATAAGGCGTATTGAAGGTTTTCAAGAATTTCTTCAATTTTTATGCAATTTTCATAATGCATTAAGATTATGGATCATAATGCCGAATACCTGCCAACATCACAATCTTCTAGGATTTCTTGTTAGAATATGATCGTAAAAGCATGAAAATATCACGCACTTGTCAAATGGATTCAATGTACGTAGTCAAAAAGAGATTGCTAGGAAATAAATCTACAGACATGGGAATTTCAAGAGCTTGTGGAATGGGGACAAAAATTTAAAAACTTCTCAAAACTAAAACATGATTCACATTATACAAAGTAAAGGTACCCAAGATTCGATCAAGATAGGGGCAATGAGAACACTACAGTAAATGCATATTAACCTTAATGTAAGTTCATTCTCTTTAAACTTTTGACTAATGTTATTCATAATTATTATTATCCCCTTATTAGTTAACCAGTATTCAACTTTGACCCCACAAGTCTAAATTAAACCTAAAACTGCTGAGACTGAAAGTTAAGCAAAGCTTTGACCTCGGAGATAAAACAGATACTAAAAAAAATTTAAACAGATTACAATTATTTTTCCAGTCTGTTCTTTTGCGAAAAAATGCCCTGAACAAACAGACACACCGATACGCAGACATCGTAACAAAACCAAAACAGTGGTTTTTAGGTTTTATTAGAAAAGCAAGCAAAAAGTAAAAGTCACGCTTTGGTATCACGGCTGCTAGAAACTTCCATTACGCTAAGATATTAAAACACCACCATTCTTTTCTCAAGGAATCTTCTTCTCCCACGACAATAATGGAATTTAGTTAGAAGTCACCGAGAAGTGGTGTCAAGAGGCATGTTCAATTCTACTGGAAGTAACCTTTCTGCCAACGAAACCTCCTTTACATTACTCATTCCTGTGCTTTCACTTTACACACGTAGTCCGAAAAATGCTCCGAACTGACTGACTTGTCTGAAAGTAAGAAAAATAAATGCCCTGCTATTTCTTTGACAAACTTGCTGCCATTTACGCTACGTCTAAGCCGCTTTTACTCTTCCAGAATCATTCACGTGTGTCTGTAAGTGCAGCTGAGTAAGTAAGCCCATACATACATAATAATCACTCAACACTTCCGTATCAAACTTTCTGGTCGTGGTTAATACTGCCACTACTGTTCACATTGTCAGTAGACTAGATACAAAAATATATACTGGTCTTCAGATCTAGTACAATACAAATGACGAGTAGTGGTGGTGGTGGTAGACTGGTAGATGACTATTTCAATTACATCTCATGTACCATTGACTTAAGAAACAGCTTGGTGCAATATGAAGGAACTTCTTAATTTATAATGTCGCTTTCCTTCCAGCTTCACTTTTATTCCCTTTCCCTCTTCCAGTCTGCTTTATGTACGCATTAGTTTGCTGCAGGCAAACAATGTGTTACAATCTCCTAGATGTACATCCAAAGAAACACGGGGAAACAAGGGCGACGACTTTCTTCCCTTCCTCCGGTCCGTCGTTTACTATTCAACCTTTCATCTTCCCAAATAAGCTGGAAGGAATGTAGAGATGTTGGAACGCATATTCTATTCTACTCAATATAATACACCTTGTAAAAAGACGTTTGAGAGGAATTGCTGTCGGTTGAACATGCAAATGAATATACACATGTACTAAAAACTCCAAGGAATAAATGGCGTGTGTTTAGCATTATTCTAACATTAAATACATGACAGTGCATACATAAATGGGATCAGAAAAGTAAAAGTTCTCTATTAATGAAGGCCATCATTCAAGGGTGAAAAAATAATTAGTCTCGTTCAAAACGAGTTGCATGAATGTAAAATGAACCTGAAACCTAAAATGAACATTTCATACATAAATCTACATCCATAGACTCGTGGAAGCTTCAAGATTTAATTGAAATGTGCATTTGGTACGACGTGAAAGACATACGTCCATATAATGTACATTTCAAGCTACATTTTTAAGAAGAATGCTACACACGTTGTAAGTATAAAGTTCAGTTTGGATAATGCTCTAAATAGTAAACGAAACTTTTTTTGTTATTATAAATTGCATTTTCAGTTTTTATATGAATTCCAGTAGTAGCTCAAAGAAAAAAAGTCCACATATGAGCAGGAATAGGAAACAGGGAAAAATACATGTACTTTCATATTTCTGTATAGCGAGTGCAAGTATTTTTTAGGCTGAGCTAACATCTTGAACTTCTAGCTTTTTTTAGACAAGCATCACGCTTTATTACAGAACAGAACTAGCAGCTATTTTTCTCTTCAATATTATTCACATATAATATAGAGAAAGTGAACCTTTTAAACGTATAGAAAACGAACCCATTCCTTGGATTCCCTTGCTTCCTACATTTCTCCAGAATACAAAGAGAAAATGTCTGAATCTAGCTAGACCCCAGTATTTGCTTTCCCCACAGCGTTCCATATCGGTATGTCCATGCAACCATGCATATAGTATATGTAGTTTTGTAGAAGAATAAAAGAAAGGCAAGTGTTCTAGTAACGACCTGAGTACTGCATGGAGTTACCGTGTTACGTATGTATGATGTATGTACATATATGCCTATGGCACATGTGCATAATATACATGGTTCGTTGTAAAGAGGAAAATGTTAGTAAAAATATTAGTACAGAGGAGTTTGCCGGTTCCTCCTTTTAGAGAATATTTACATTAGATATTGGAATAAGAAGCATCGCATCATAGTATCACCAACCAAACCGCCACAACCGTTATCATCATCATACACATTTCACCGTGCTCTATAAGCGTAAAGGAGTTAGAGACCAAAGACTAGAGCAAAGGTCGAAAAGACAACGGACCAAGTCAACATTCATCCTTCCTTAGAAAAGCCAGCGGCAGTAACAGCAGTGACACTACAGCGCTCCTAAAATATTGTATTGCTGATACGTTCCGTTAGGGCACAAAGAAAGCAGTAAGTAGTGAAAGTAAAGTGACACACATATGCACTCTATCTCTAATCGCATATATAGATGACTATACGTATGGGGTGTGCATTCCAAGATTATAGGAAACAAATAGCAAATATTCTGACAAAGCAGCAGAGAGAAAGTTTTTACATGTGCAGTAGTAGTAGTTGAAATATTTGGAGGTATGCATATAAAATGTGTTTGCACCCATGCATAATAATCGTACATGACTAAGGCAGTTCCTGCAAGTCACCCGCACGCGGTCCTTTATATTCTTTCTTGCCCTCCGATATTCTTCCTACCAGCTACAAAGGTTTATCACTATTTACTAAGCGACTGTCATAATGGATACAAAAATCAAATATCTACTTATGATGATAATATGCACGCGTGCGCAAACAAGACCAGTCAGTAATTTATTCCTTTTCTAAATCTAAAAATGTATCCACTTAGCCCACAAAGGGTTATGGTTTTTTGTGAACGTATTTAAAAGATGTAGATTTTGATCAGATTGGTAGCTGATATTTTTTAGAGCGACACTATTTAATCAAATATTCAAAGCTGTTCCTTTGAAGAAGAATTTTATAATTTAGTTATTTGTCATTTTAACCTGCAACATAAGTTTTAGATAAAACTAAATCTGTGGGGTATTTTTAGACAAAAGAAGTTTTCAAGGCAAAAAAAACCGAAACACAGAGCGGACGATTTCAGAAGCTTTATAATCTACTACGCCGGCGAGCTAATAAGATAGAGATGAGAGCACATTTTTTAACTCTCTCATCTTGTGCCTTTCTTTATAAAGGTTATTAATATGGTACATACATACATTTCTGACACATTCTAACTTCCAAATGGAGTACGGTTCCATGTACTTAACATTTTTCTTCTTTCTTGTGCTGCAATCTCTTTTTACTTATTTGCTTCAAGATTTTTTCCTTCTTTTTTCAACATCCTTTTGGTATAGGATCGGTGTTCGGTAGTTACTTTGTGTGACCACCTAATGTAGTTCCAACCGCCTGTCCATTTGAGTTTAATTTGACTACCTTTATCTATCTTCATGGAATATCAGAAAACTAACACAATTTTATATAGAGGGACGAAAGGGAAAGTAGGAATCAAGTGTTGCGGTGTAGTGGCGTACTTTCTCATCTTTCTTTGAGGTGTATTTTTAATGCTAACGGTAACGGTGGACGCATGTATAAGAATCTATAGAATAAAGTAAACTGCGGCTGCAGCAAGGAATATTTGCTCACACACATTCATGCAAGTTAATCTGCTAGTTAGAGTACCACTTTACTTTAGCACAAACGATGTGAAAATGAGCTTATAAGAAGGTACCTAATATGAGATTAGATACCTGCCACAGAAAATGTTTATTTTTCGCCTCGACTCCTAAAACTGAGGAGATACTATGTGTGTGTGTGTGTGTGTGTGTGTGCCACTTTCCTGAAATAGACTTTTCACATTGAACTTTAATGAGGAGATTGCGAGAGGAGACTGCACAATCTTATTTCCTCCTCTTTCTACATCCTTTCATATTATGTATTATTTGTTGTGTGTATGTATGAATATAGTAGGGGAACTACTATATTCACGCTCATCTCCTGCTATTTCCTTTAACCATGTATGCGTATGTGCATATTAATATAGAGTTATAGTGCCAATATTTTTTTTGCTTCTCGTCTGTGTTTTGATTACTTACACTCACTCAGATCTACGACAGCAGGAGAAAGTTTTATTTGTTTCGTTTGTTCATTTCTGTTTCATTTCCAATTTCCACTTTACTGTCACCATCATCATGAGTTTGAGCATTTCTCCTTTCACTGCGTAATATAACTACACAAAGCCAGAGTCATTACTGATCTCAAGCACTCTGTAGAAAGTATAGGGGAAGGGTAAAGAAGTCTAGAAAATATAGAGCGTTTGTATCTGGGAGGCGTGCCAAGAAATCAAAGCAAGAAGACTATTGAGTTTTTCACCCAATATTTTATATCTGTCTGTGAAGTTCGCAACGAAATACAAAAATTTCTGACTCATAACAAACCAGTTTATGATTATCTTTCAAGAGCATGATTTCCGATCCAAAAGCAAAACAAGGAAATATTTTAGGAATTGATCTGATATTTCTTAAAGTTAGAAAGAAAGGATATTTGATACACACATTACAGTTTCAGATGTCACTTTATATAGTCTGCGTAACCCCTTCCTTTTGTGGTGTACATTTTAGCTGAAGTGGAACAACAATTTAATTTTAAATTCAGCAAGGGAGATTAAAATATGAGCTTAAACGTGTATGTATGGTAATCAATGAGGCTTCCCATGTGAGACATCTTCATTTCACAGGACATTGATAATATCCTCCTCTTTCAGGTGAAACGAACGATGAATAGAAATCGAAATACAAAAAAAAATACGAAAATTAAGTAGAGATAAAAGAAGTCGAGGCCGAACAGGGGAAAGATGCGTCGGTCTATACTTGCTTCTTATGCTGCAGTGCAGTAAGTACAAACGCGACGAGGAGGACGCACATTGAACACAGTTGTCTACCCTTTAGTGCAAAACTGGAAGCCAAAAAGAAAAGACAAAGATGGGAAATATGGAAAGGCACAGAGCCCAACTTCTTCTTCTTCCCATCGCGTTTTACTGTGAGAATGTATTGGGTACGATTTTTTTTTGTACATTGTCATGCCCCATGTGTTGAGGGTTTGCTCTCGAAATCTAAATATAACCCTGAAGTAAGTGAAAGTCTTATATACTACAGCATCAAAGGCTCACGCCTGTGTGCCTTCCCTTAGAATTTTCATTTGGTATAAGAACGACAGTTCTTTGTGTATTTGCCGTCTCGAATTTTTTTAAGCGTGATGAAAAGCTCCTTCATATGTAAAGAATAAAACAAGTCAAAAATTTATTTCCAAATTTTACGTTAGAAACTTTTGTCTCAGGTGAGAAGAAGCGGTATATATAGTCATCGCTGATGATGTGTATTTCACGCTACGCTAAAGGTAAACTCAAGATTTCAATGCTAATGCCAACTAACGCAGAAAGACAGCATACAACGGTCTATTAGTTTACTCTAAGGTGGCGCATGCACTCATAACGAGATAATAATACGGACTTGTGACCTGACATTACGCACGTAACAAGTATATGTATGTTAAGTAAACTATCACAAGGAACTTCATAAAGCTACTAATGCGCATTTTATTTTAATGAATGCCATATGTGTGGTATTATCCGTGAAACTGCCTAGAAAATCATTAGCAATCTCAAAAGAAGGAAGTTATGGCAAATCTGATGTTATGGTGTATTTTTACACTTTTTACGATCGCTTCCGTTGTAACATCTAACAATTCATTAAAATTGAGAGCTTGAGCTAAACGGAAATGTTTTTTTTGGACTTCAAAAACTGGTTGCTGCCGTACGCATACACGGGAACATTTTATGTAGTCATCAAGCTCTGTTTTCCAGCATCTTAAAGTTGAATATGCTTTGCGCACCAAAAGGTTCTGGTAGTTACCGAAAAATGTTACACTTAAATCATACGACAACTCCACAAATGAACAACGAAAAGAGCAAACAATTGTGTTTGAAATCTGGTGATTAGTATTGAAAACAGGTAAATGCTTTACACAGGAAATTAACGAGAACCCATTTACGTAGTATATATTGTAGCTCAAAAAACATTCAAAAGTTGAGACCTGGGGAGGTGGAGAGAATAAGGCCAAATTATGGCCATTTATATGCACTAACATTCCCCATGCCCATACGATTTCTACGGTTGTTGGTTTCATAAATGAGATGCTTTGCCCCTGCAATGTGTGTGGTAGTGGTGAGGAGGAGGACGCGAATAGTTAGGATTAGGAATGTAAGTTTTGTACTTGGTGGAGTAGAGCTCATCTTCAACAATGAACCTCAGAGCGAGAAAGAGGACGCTAAAAAGCTGAAATATTACGTGCTCCTCGTATGAAAACAGGAAAGACGAGCCGGAGAGTGTACGTGTGCAAGAGTGATGTACACAATATTCACCAAATCACAAAATACAATGAAATGCTATAATTCTCAAGAACACAGACATGATAAAAATTTATCGTTCCTTTGTTTGCTATTTCCTCCACACGACCGAAAAAATTTACGTAGCATAAAATACCGAAATTCATTTTGAGTAACAGAAAATCCATTCTCCTTTTGGAGTTGGTTAATCTGTATACTTAACCGTACAAAAGATGCCCTTTTTATGGAGTAAGTTACGAGGGGAAAGGGAAAAAGCATTCAACACAACTTATTTGCTTTTGGATAGAAATTTACAGAGGATTGCAATAAGTATATAAGAAAGACGCCTTATGCCTACTCAATATTCTCCTTTCCCACTCCAAAGTTAGCACCACAATAAATTCAACACAGAAATCTTGGAAAACTTTTTAGAACTTGCTTCGATACATAAAATCGGGAGAATAAGACGAAGACGAAGCTGTAAGCACACACAAATCTGCATTTTATAACAAATACACATTAGACGCAAAGAGAAATAAAATTTCCCCTTCATGTTTTCCTCATAAAACATGTTCTTTCAACGGTGGGTAAGTAAACTACAAACTTTGCTACATGGGCTATTCATTCGTCTGAAAGACGAATTACTTTCTATTTATAGGTAGTATAGGTTCTTTTACATGTACATATATATTATGTAGTCATGAAAGGTAAAATAGCCGTTTTTAGGGTTGCATGACTTCTGGTCTTGTTGTGGTTTTTGCATGTAATGCCTTGTTCAACACATTTCATGAAGTAAATTGCAATTTTACGGTGTATGGTACTACGACGGAACGCTGCAGCTCCGGATGAGCAGAACGCCAGCAGACTGACTCAGCATGATTGGAAGCTTGAGCACACTGACTGTTTCGAGAACCAACATAATGTTTAATGTTTGTATGCATTTACGTTTATGAGAACTCTGAGAAGTATGAAAATTGCAAAAAAAAATGCAATTACATAACTACATGACGCTCAATTCCGGGAATGACTTTTCTAATTTGACTGTCTGTAAAACATGAAAAACAAAGTAATGTGCTATGATCGATCGTAAAAGAAGTGCCAACGGATGACGAAGATTAATATGTTTGCATAAGACATAACGTTGAACCAGTTAAATGTCAGTAAAATTTGCACACCATGATCAATTATGTTGAATATAAATAGGTTTCAAAAAAAATAATTGCAAAAACCAAGCAAAAACACATACCTGGAACAAGTCTTGGTCCGTTAGCTTGAGTATAATTAGGAGCTTGTCCACCACCATACGTAACTTCACCAAGGTCAGCGTTGGACACAATGGCAATGTCTTCGAGGTCATCATCCCCCCCTCTGGTAGAAGCACCCGTAGTATATTTAACAATCCGTTCACCTCCTCCAACTGAACCTAATTTACGACCACCAAGTGAGAACACTCTACGTTTCCCAGACATTCTCTCCAAGAAAGCAGTAGTGGTGACAACTGAAGCACCAGCTGTCCACTTAGCAGTCGAGCATACCACCACACAATCCCGTTACACTGAACTACTGACCCGTAGCCAGATTCTGTTACCTTTCATCATGATCATCATCTTTGTGTCGTCAGCACGGTGGTCTGGTATATAAATCCTCTTTTTTCTATAATTTTTGTTTTGTTTGAGACTCGTCGTGTCGCTTTTGTTCTCTGATAACAAAACGGTTTTGACAATGACGATGATGATGACGATTTCACCAATAGTAATAATAATGAGTCGATTTTGCTGACTCAGTTTCTATAAATGATTGTCTTTGAGGTGGCTCTATGTTTTCTGTGCCTCAGCACACACTTTCAGAAATAACGACATTTTTTTCCAGGTTGAATTGGTTTTTTTTGGTTGAAAGAAACTCTGCTTCCAGATCCCAATTCACAGACGGAATGTGAGTGAGCTCTTTCTTGTGCTTTCTGAGAGAGAGAAAAGAGAATTATTTTGTTCGATGGAAAGAAAGCAGCAGCTGCAACACTAGTACTAATACTCTCTTCGGCTTTAACTAATATAATTCTTCTCCTCGTGTCGTTGTCACAAAGGGTTTGTCACCCCCTCTTCTACCGTTAATCTTTCCACTCACACAAAACGTAAAGGAAGGAAGATGATTTATAGATTCTTCGAGAGTGGAATATCTTAGGTAATAAAGGCTTAGCAGCAAAGACTCTAGAGAACCAAAACCAAGTCTGAAGAAAAGAGAACAGTGGTGGTGGTGGAAGTGGAACTGTAGCGTTTTTGCGAATTATTTGACACCATGTTTTATTCTTCTTGAATACCTAGATTCGCATTCGTATTAGTTCACGGGGGCACGTTTCTAAACCTGTCGTTTTTTTACTGATCGTGTGAGTCTTTTCTCGTTTTTGTCTTTGTGGTTTGGTTGTTGAGCCACCTTTTATCTTTTGTATAGCCTTTGTCTTAATTCATTCACCATTCAATAATTCATTGTTAGCTTCAATAAATGTGACGATGAGTCTTTGTTGATTTCTTTGCACACAAAAACCGACTTTGAGTTCATTATCAACTTTCTTCAGTCAGTCATACAAGAATCACCAACGTGCTCAATTTTGTCCAGCAAGTTTTTTAGATTTGTTGGTCACAAATTAAAACGTTTGTTTTCTCTAATGAATAGTAGGGAAGGGGTTGGCAAAGTGGTGCTGCTGGTGAATCAGATTGAAGTGGATGGGATGGAACACCTGCTCCATTCTTTATTACTTTAATGCACGATTCACTGACCGTATATTCCTCGAAAATGGAGAATCCCTTTCATGATGATTAGTTTCGGTTCGGTGCAGTGCAGAGCTGAAGCTGGAAAAGGAAAGAACATTTTAAGTAGTATATAGATTCTTGCCAATCACGAGCAGGTTTTGGGTGGCAAGTGGAGAGTGGAGTGGGGTGTTCAGGTGCATTTGTTTTTATGAAAGCTAAGGTAACTGCTATAGAAATTCTTGTCTACAATTTCCTTGCTTTTGCTTATCTGCTTTGTCCATTGTTCCATATCTCTTTTGTCGTAACACTTCAATAAACACAAGATATGAGAGATTTGTGTTGTTTCTTTTAGCAATTTTTCGCCCCTTCGCTTTCTTTGCTTTAACTCAAAAGAAAGTAATTCATGATTAATGATACCGTGTCATATCAAACTATCATTTTACTTCTTCAATATGACAATATGCAATGGGATACTATTCCTAAAAGAAAGGAAATTCGATGTCTATCTTTACCTTTCTTCTACTTTTATTTTCTGTCAAAGCCATTTCATTGCAAAATTAACAACATATTGAGTTGATGCGTTTTGAATGACACAATTTTCTTTGATAATCCTTCCTCAAACAAAGGGTGTGCTCGAAATCCTTACGAAGAATTAGGGTTAAAATTAGCAGTGAAAGTGAATGGCTGAAGACATTATGTGGTATTTATGTGTTGGATGCTATCAAATTTCTTACAGATGGGTTGATGGGAATTCATAACAATATGCTGTAAAACATGAATGAAAGCATAGTATGAGTGTTATGAGATTGAGTTACGCAATAAACACAAAGTTGTGGTTTTTGTATGAAATAGTTACTCAATGATGAAACAGAAGGAAAAGGAAACACAAAGCCCATTGAAACAATCGTGAATTGACACTTGAATAAAAAATGAACGGCAAAAGAGGAAACGTCTGCATGTTCTGTGCTTTCCAACTGTGTGGTTTACTTACTTTTACACCTCCCTTCCTACTCCTACGCATGTAATATACTATATAACTGTGTAAAAATTCCAGAGCATTGCTTTCTTTCTTGCTTGTGAGCTTTTGTTGTAGTTAGACATTCATTGACGAGGATTACAATATGAAGGTAAGGAAGATGAGAAGCATAATGACGTTAAACGAAAATATATATAATGAAGTTAGCGGCTTCGGTGAACAATTTCTTTCTGAACCACGACTACCACTCCTGATATTTGTAATTCGATTTTCTGGCTAGACTTTTAACTTGTTAAATATGTTTCACCACAATTGAAAATTATCACTCGCAATTTGTGAGCGAAAAAGATGGTTCTAAGTTTTATAATTCATAACGCTTCAACAGATAACTAGCGGATTTTGATTTCCCCAAGATGAAACGGTGTCTGTCTACCTATGGGAACTGCTCATGGCTCTGACTTACAAGTCTACGTAACGTGTAGTCGTTGAAATAGTTCTCATATGCATTTTTAATAAACAAAACATTCTGCGGCTATCTACTCCGAACATCTTTTCCATCTATTTAAGTATATAGTACTTTCCATTATTTTCATGTCTTCTTTTTCATCCAGGGAAACCGTTAGCCAAAACTCATGCTCCATTTTTAGTGGGTATATGTGTTACTTTCACTCTATCTCTTGTGAGACTATCAATTCATAAGAGAGAAAGCTGTGATACGACGTGTAATATAAAATCTCACACGCTCACGGCACATCTGACTCGAACATGAAACTATAACCAGTCTGCATCAAAACTGAAAGCATATTATTACAGATTTTTTTATAGTCTCCCGTCTAACAGGTACGAACACCGTACACGGATACGTCATGAATGTTGCAATCTTGAAAGAGTATAACTTTTCAACCACCGTGTTATTGCTGGAAGGATAGCCTTATGATGATATGATATAATATGATGCTCAATTTCTCATACAGGAAATGGTAAACTACCATATATAGTTTTGATATAGTTTTTTGGACTTTTTGTAGATAGCTATGTAATCTATCTGAACCAAAATGGAATACCTTGCACATCAAATGTGATGGAATATATTAAACATTTACGCGTTTGGTTTCCTCGTTTCCTCTCAAGAATAATGTTGTGTGAGTGCGAAGAACAAGTCCATTCTAAGTATCTCTGGAAAGAAAATGACTACAACATTTAACTAGTCTACTTTCCAGATTGAAATGGGCTTTTAGTACTGGTAGACTAGACTGGTGTGGTTCTTCCTAATTTTAAATACTATCTACCTCTACAAAATGGGTGCAAACTGTAACTAGAGTTATTATGTGCTTTGAGTAGATTGGAATTACTCAAACTTTCTTTTTTCCATCATCAGTAAATATGTACGCTTTGAAAATTTGGAGTCTATGAAGCATGTGGGTAGAATACTTGTCGTATTTTAACAATCTTACAATTGCCAAAGTTGGATAAGTTCAATTAGCAAGCAATAATATTCTTTTGCCAAACGATCAGCATCGCACAAAGTCACTTGATAAGAGTGCACATGAAATAATTTTTTGTTGTTGCTAAAATATAGTGAATTATTTTAAATTTTACCTTGTAAACTTGTCTTCTCAACATCTACAAACTATAATCATAGCGTAAAAACTTTTTAGGTGATGATGATTTTTGTGAACACTTTTTGACATGTGCATCACCACATTCTACACTCTATTGGTCCTGGCACTTATTTGCATATAGCTCATTGTGTTTTTATAGCTGTTTTCCCTTTTGTTACGTTCGTCAGAGTTGTGTTTGTTTGAACCATATGCACCCTCAATTTCCTTTGCATGAATATATAACTGCATAATAACACGCTAAGCATGTATATCTGTTTTGTTTGTACATGCATGAAGCATGCTTAAAACGATAACTTTTCAAGAGTCTAATAGTAGGTACAAATTGTGGATGGATATATATATACACTTTTATTTAGACCACCTTATTGTATCTATATGTATATGCACATAAATAAAAAGGTGGTGTACTTTTTGCAATCTGGAATAATTGTAAGTTTACAGCACCAATACCACCGCCGTATTCACAGTGCATTAAATATGCACGTTATTTTTTGTATTTTGTGTCTGGATGAATCTTGAAAAGAGAATAGACAGAGAAGAAGAGAACACGGCACGATGTATGCAAAATCTGCTTTGCTGGAAAGATTCCACTGACTATGTAGTAATACTACTGTAGAGAAGTAGTACAATCGTTCAGATCGCTCTTCTCTCTCTCTATCTTTTCCTCTCTACTACTCCACAGAAAGTCTTATGAGGATGAACAGCCGTAAAAGTAAACTATAGCATAAACTGGGAAAGAGCGAGAGAAGAAGAAGTGTGAGATAGCTTTTCCAACTTTTTCTTCCGAATTGGCAGAGAGATCGTTTTGCACTCTGGAAATGGTACGGTACTACTGCTAGTGCTGCTGCCCCTGCTCCATCTCCATACCTCTGCCAAGCAAAAAGGAGCATGGTAACATGCAGAAGACCATGCTACTAGTATCCATGCATTGCATTGCATGGAGCAGAAGAGACCAGGAACACAACAAGCTCAGAAGAAAAAAAAACTCACTCGGCTGCTTCTCCGGTGCTTTTTGGAGTCTGTTCAATTCAATCACATATTGATGTACAAACCTGCGCTTGCGTCCCCCTAAAACCCTTCATCATCCTCATTACTATCATCATCCTTCTCATCAACATGATCATCTCTTTTTTCTTTCCTGATCGTGCTTTTCATTTCAATCCCAACCTGAGTTGGATCAAGTACTTTTCCTTTTTTGTACAGAGTATTGTACGCGTACTTGTGTGCATGTGTGTGTGTGTGCCTGTCACACAAATTTCTTTTTGCCTGAGCTCCAACCATTTATACTAAACCTGGAAAGGTTTTCTTTGAAAAGGGAAAGAGAGGACTTATAAATGATTAAATACGCTTTAATAAAGTTTCACGTCGCTGGTTGCAGTCCAATATCTCACGTACTATGTATTTCGCAAGATAATGTATGCATGTCAAACAAGATTAAAAGAGTGCGAAAGAATGAGTCCATTGTTTCTCAAAAATCTTGACTCGGTAAGAGGAAGACACACTTGAGTCTAAGCCATTGAACAAACTAAACAAGAATCCAACAGGCTATCGTCCTTATTCCTTCTATTCTAAAACTTACTTTCGGTGAGGTAAACTTTTTAGGCTTGTAGTAAAATAAATAGTGACTCTCTTAATGAAAACCTATATATTTGTGGGTAGTGTGAGAGAGAGTTCCTCTTCTTCTACATATTACTCACATCTGTTTGAACCCACGTCTCATGATGACACATGCATTAAAACCACATAAGATGAAAGTGAATTGGATAATCTGGTCGTATTTCCGTCCTAGAATCGCTTTCTCCACTTTGAGGCTTTGTACTTTATAGTACACACACAAAATGCTGGAGCTGTGTATTGAACGATTACTACTTAATGCGAACTGTTTGAAGGAATCTTCCGAACCGTGTTTTATCACGATATCTACCTATATACCAACCACGCTCAAGGTAACATGGAGTATCAGAAGTTCGATCATTTGCTCAATAAAAACGTTTTCCATTCTACTGCCTTTGTATATTATGTATGTATACATACATACATATATTCTATTGAAGTCACATACACCCATATATCCATCCATCCATCTTTCCAGCACAATGAGATTTTATGTAATTTATTATTGATCAATAATAAACTTTGCCCATCTTCCAACTCCAACCTCCAACACTGTATGGTGAACACTTTCACACTAACTATACTAACTACTGTCAAACGCTTCTGTCATACACCTAAGTAGAAACACTAGGTTCATGAGTCCAAAATGTTCCTTATTCATTAATACATGAAATACCGAAAGCTGCTGCAGTTTTATCCATGTACTTACTAGTTACCACACGAAAAGCAGCTCTCATTCATTTTCTCCGTGTCCAGTAGTAAGAAGGGAGAAGAGGAGCTTAATTAATAAATGACCTGTTTAATGATTGAAGAGCGTATAACCAGAAACATGGCAGAAATCGATTTTTGGATGTTTGAACGAAGTGAAAACTCACTCGAGCTATTCATCCACTCAGAATATTCAGTATTTTCAGGAATGTTTTAGCTGCATAATCAGTAAAATCAACATTAATCATGTATATAGTATGAGCTAGAATCAACAATAGACAGCTCTCTTGTCCTTCGACATCCACAATTATTATGTCTTTCCACGCTAAGCAGATTAGTACAGCTTTTACCATTTTGTGGGTGCGATTGTATGTTCAAGTACAACATATAAGTTATGTAATAGGTATTTTCATAATCTAAACCTGAACACATACGTATAGAAATCCTTAAATTGGAATCTATATTAACGCCAGGAATCCTGGATTTATTCTACCAAACAATTTTAATTAACACATAAAACAATACATGCCTATATTGTATGCATATGAATATGAATATATGGCTATAATGCAAGCATATTATCATTCCTGGACAAAATTATTAATAATGACCTGCCGTTATATAACGACATACATCGCAAAGTCCAAAACCCCAAAAGCTTCCTTCAGTAGTTCAAACCAAACTGTTTTGGAACAATTAACTTTTATAATTTTATTTCCTTCCCTTTATATAAAAAAATTAATAATTCAATAATTGTTATAACTTAATCTAAGGACTTCCGTAGTCGCTGAACCCCAAAGAAGAATAACTTTCCGTTACTGGGCGTTCCAATGAGTTGACTCCGTGAAGGCTGCTGTAATAAGTTTGTGGATTTGGGGCATTGTAAGACCGCTTTCTGTAATCGTACGTTCGTCGGTGGTCTACTACAGGTGCATGTCCATATGAAAAGCCGGAACTTGAACTACCACCGTGCTCTCTACGGAAGGGTATATAATGGTCTTTCTCTAAATGGCTTAGTGATCCTAAAGGGTTTTTTAAGAGTTGAAATTTTCATAAAGTTTTAAGATGAACACATATGAGTGAGTTGGTAATAATGATTATAATTGCAAAACAGTACTTTTCATACCCTCATTTTCCCTGCCATGATAATGACTGGAAGGTGACAAAGGAGAGGAGGCTTGATGATACGCATTACCTCCAATTCGAAAGTCACTATCCTCTGATGAAGGGTTTATCTCGTCATCCTCTCCATATCCTTGGCTGGTTGTATCACGCATTCTATATGTATGGTCTTCCTCTCGCCCCGGATAATAAACGGGTGTGCTAGTATAAATTCCACTGGTGCCAGATGATGCCGCACTCAGTTTGGGCTTTGAGTACTCAGATAAAGGAGACGAACCTGGATAATAGGCTCCAATGAAGTTGGCCTGTTCTGAAGGAGTACCTCTTGTACTGGATGAGTGCACAGTGTGTACAGACTGTGATTCAGGATATCCTTGGATAATAGATCCACGATATCCTATCAATTTCCCTTCGCCATCCGCCACCAACCCGTATGTCCCAGAGTTAAGGTTCCCTGCTCCACGATGAGTTGCTGCTGCACTAGCAATGTCATCAAAATATGTATTACTACTTTGTATTTGTGGATAGTATGTAGGAGGACTCCTTCGGCTAAGCTGACTACGGAATGAGGAGTAAAAATCTTTGGTGCTTGCTGAGGAGGAGGAGGAGGGTGTTGCATCTTCAAATTTTGTGTAATCGGATCTCGTTGTTGGTGGGGATGTGGATGATGAATAGACACCTGGCACCGGCGGTGGGACCAAGTCCCTTGAGGGAGATAATCTTCCACTACTTCCACCTGAGCGAGCACTACTACCACTACTACTATAATCTGGGCTGACAACACTTGAGCCACCAATTCCATATTCTGTGCTAGTAGAATAGTCACCGTAACCTAGTGTTGAGGTGGCAAACCCACGTTTTCCAATTTCGTTCAGACCATATTCTCGCTTGTTGTCAAAGTTGTCGGTGTCAAAAAAATCCTGCTTCCTCTCCAGTTTCACCCCAAAACACAAATCTGCACAAAAATATGTAATTCTTAACTCAACTTATATACTTTGATTTGATATGATGTTTATATTGCTCGTAAGTAGGTATCCTAACCTTGTGAAGCTGAGGTGATTAGTAGTATTAACTTCCAGTTGATTCCAATCATCATTATTATTATTTTTGAAAAAAATGCAAAATCCTTAAATTATTAACTTTAACAATGTAATGAGATGAGAAACAGCCCAAGCGCATGTTTTTTTTCTAGTTCTTAACTGCAAAGACACCAAACTGCATTTCACACATCACTGTTTTTTTTGAGAGATGATATAATATGATCCTTCCCAAACCATCCCAAATGAATGACTAAAACGCTTCCGGAATTCATGATTTCTTAAATAGTCAAAGAACGGTGCATGTCAATGCTAACAATGAGCAAAATGAAGCCTATTATCAATTAGGACCATCATAAATAAAAAAAAAGGCAACTTTCGCTGATTCCCACAGGTCTCGTTTTATTCACGCTGCAGAAGAATCAACACTAAAGCCAAGAAGTGGATGAGCTATAAGCATGAAATCAACTGCGTACCTCGCCTTTGTCCTTATTATGAGAATCTTATTGTTTGGCTGCCTATAAGGCACAATATACGAGCAAAGCCGCGTTTTGTTATTGCGCATGCACATGGCATCAATTAATCGAGCTAAGGTATCACATAATCACTACGCAAAGGTAACTATTATTACGTTCTGTATGCAATAACAGCAAACAGTCAACAGTCATCGCATCACAAATGCTCATTCTGTAAAGTAAAGTAAGTAAGTACATTTGAAACATTTTGTAGTTCAGTTCATTTCACAGGCACAGCCAGCACAGTCTAGTGCAACAAATTGTCGTGTTGATGTTGATGATGATGCCAATATTACCTACCTTACCGATGGTGCATTTGACGATTTGACATACGCCTTTTGCCTTGCATGTCATGTGGACGATGTCGATTCGATGTGTAATGTTTAGTTTGCATGCGGAGACAAGTTATCTATGGCGGATATGTCAATTTTTAGTTTTCCCAAATCCTAGATTACGTCTCCACATTTTAGCTTGGGCACACTTACCATTACTACTTGTCAGTAAGTATCCGCCTAACTCCCTAGTTCGCATCAATAAAAAAAATGTTAAATAAGGCCAAACTAATTTTGACTGTTTTATTTTATTTTACTTGTTGTTGACTATGTCAGACGTAGGCATGATGCATCCGAAAAGTGTCTTTTGTCTTGATTTCATTACTTATATTGCGTTACGTAAAGTACATTACCTGCAGTTTGTAAATTGTGGTTTAGGAAATTACATATACTTTTGTGCAATAATGTGATGTTATGTGAGTGACTCTACAAATTTTTAAAAACTTTGTGTCTGCACGAAAACATGTAGATGATGCACAATGCATGTTTTGGTTTTGGTTTATGGTGTACGCATTTTCCTCACGCATTATGTATTAGGTCAATTAAATTAGGTTTCCGTTCTCTTAAAAAAAGTTGTTGATTGTATTAGGACACAAAAGATAGCAGCGTAAAAAACACAAATAATTATTGTGAACTTACATTGCATTGAATTGATGCAACCAGTTTTGCATAATCGTTTGTGTTGCCTCTTCACTCGCTCAGCTTAGTTGAATTTCAAAGATCACTCGTCAAAAAATTAAACGAATGGGCTGAAAAGGAAATTAGCGGATGTATTTGTTATGCTGTTTTGCCTTCACTAAATAATATTATTATGAACACGGGTCGTAGTGGTGTGATGTACCTTATTTATAGCAGCAGCAGCAGCATCAACTGTACCACAATGCCCATACTATGTGAATTTATGTGATTTTTCATTTTGCACTGTCATTTGTCATGTTCCAATAATTCTTCTTGAAGAACCTGCCAAACATTAAAAAATGCTCAAAAGTCTTCGTCTTTTCAATTTCAACTTCAAGACAAGTGTAGCCCCTTGTGTTTCACATTTAAGCTCTTAACACATAAAACCTCGTTTACATAACAGATAACAGACTCCGAAAAGTCAACGGAAATGAAGAACTAGAAATAGAATTGCGTTGCGTTGTTATTCGTAAGATTGCAAATTCAGTTGTCAGTCGAATTTCAAGCTTTTCTGACTGCTATATGTTTTATGCATGTCAGGCTAATCTGAAACATGAGAAGTTGAGATTTGCTACAATAATGAATGACAATACGGGAATTAAATCTGAATCCATATCAGCGGAATGAAATAACTAATAATATTAGTAGTAATTAGTATTGTTTTAATCATTATCAATAGGTAAATGGGTAGTCGTGTAGACCCGCCGCTATCATTCCGATACTGCCGTAGCCAATTACGCTGATGATGACAATTATACACTGGTTTCAGATAACCCAATCTAATTTCACATAATCATGTTAAACAAGTTCATATGCATTATATTGAATCACTAGCACAACTCTTCGGTCGGTCGGTCCTCTAGTTGAAGACAATGCTCCGTTTGAATCCAACATTTCATCTATTGTCTATTGAAGATGCCTACCCTCCCACTCACTCCCTCACTCATATAGTCTGCACGTCTTTAGACAAAGTCACAAAATAGCTTGTCTTTGAATGCCCCGATATTGACCAATGCACCCGCTGAGAAATGAGTTGGTCTGAATTTCCTATAGTCATCTTTCAATGCATCCTCCTGTATCTGCTTATGATCCAAATCCAATGGTGACTTTCATATTATTTGCGAATACAGATGACAGAAAATGTCAATATCTTAGCCAAAATAGTATCAAAATTTAACAAAACAGTTATTTATCTAGTGTATTAATAGCGATAAGTTCGGGCCAAGGACTGAAACCATTTTTTAATTTGAAATCGAAAACTTGGACTCGAAGTTGGCGAGCAGCAATCAGCTGCATCCTTTATTTACCTCCACACTCATTGATTTATTTGTCAGGTCATTCATTTGGTCTGGCTGGTTGGTCCGCACAACGGGGTTACTGATTGAGGCTTATCATAAACAGTCGATTTGAAATTGTAAGTTGAACAATACTAATCAAATTATTGGTCTGTTTTACTTCCAAATAATTCCTTACGCCTAATTGCTGATTGCATAGGACATAGAACTTCGAGTGGCTGATGCTGATGCTTTTTTAAGCTAGTGAAAGTGCATAAAATATTGCTAAATTCAGTGACCCTTATCTACTTCTACTTTTGACTTTGCAGGGTAATTTGTTCCATCTAGGCGTGAATTTGTGAGATTATCCAAGATGGTGTTAGAAAGTACTATGATATGGTAAGTTAAACTAATTAGCTAAACTCAAGTTAAAGGAGGTCATTAATTCATAATTACTAAGATTGTATTTTCTGCAAATATTTTTAGTGTTGATGACAGCGACTTTATGCGCAATGGGGATTTTGCTCCAACGAGAATGGCTGCTATGCAGGATGCAGTCAACATCGTGTGCCTTCAAAAAACACGATCAAATCCAGAAAATAATGTCGGATTGTTAACCATGGCTAGGTAAGATTAGATAAGCAATTCTGGAATTAACTCAAACCTCTTCTATTTCCATTTATATTTGTAGTCATTATCCTTAAGTTAATGGTGTATGTGATTTTACCGGCAGTTCTGAAGTTCTCACTACTTTGACTACTGACGTTAATAAGCTTATGTCCAAACTGTTAGCTGTTCAACCACAAGGGGAAGTAAAATTGATGTCGGGCTTACGTGTGGCTCATTTGGCTTTGAAACATAGACAGGTTAGCGATACAAACTCTATTGTAACGTGCAAATGCCCATTAAATGTAAAATTAGTGACTAACGCCACTGTTGGTTTTTATAGGGCAAAAATCATAAAATGAGGATTGTCTTGTTTGTGGGAAGTCCCGTGGATACTGTTGATTCAGCCGAATTAACTCGCCTTGCAAAGCGTTTGAAAAAGGAGAAGGTTAATGTTGATGTTGTCTCATTCGGGGAGGAGAGAGGAAGTGAAAATGTACTGAAAATTTTCATTGATACTCTCAACGGAAAGGATGGCACTAGCAGTCATCTTGTTATTGTGCCACCAGGACCTAATCTTACGGATGCTTTGGTTGCATCCCCTATAATGCAGTCTGAAGATGGAGCTCCAATTCCAGGAATTGGAGGCGGTGGCTATGATTTCGGAATTGATCCAAATGACGATCCTGAATTGGCTCTTGCACTTCGTGTTTCAATGGAGGAACAACGTGCTAGACAGGAAGCAGAAGCAAAGGCTAACAATCCTGCTGCTGTCTCTGAAGAAGGTAGATTGAATTTAAATTGTTGATAATAGTGATGCTGATAAAAAGCAATTAATTGTGTGGTAATATTAAACCCTAATATTCATCTTTAATATTTGATTTACTACTAGCCGCTACAACTGAGGATCAAATGTTGGAGCAAGCGTTAGCCATGTCTATGGGCACCGGAGGAGCAAGCTCAAGTCGAGCTGGAGCTAGAGTAGAGCCAGATTTCAATAATATGACGGAAGAAGAACAAATTGCGTACGCAATGCAGATGTCCATGGCAGATAGCGGCAGTAAGTTATAAATCATAATATAATAGATTTGGAAAATAAAAGTTATAGTATATGGATTCGTTTCAAGTTTAAACATTTACATGGTATTTCTCTCAACAGTATCATCTCAAGGAGCGAAAACAGAAGCAGTTAAAACTGAAGAGCCTATGGATGTCGACGACGCTGCATCCGGTCAAGATCCAGAATTCCTTAAACAAGTGTTAGAAGCAATGGATTCTGGTACCCCCGGTGAAAAATCCGACGATAAAAAGTCCGATCCCAAAAGTGAACCCAAGAAAAAGTAACCCAAATTATCTTGTTAAGATTTGATAACTTTAATACTACACTACATCTAATTGCATATACATGTGTAATTGATTCTAAATTGTATTGGAGGATGAGTGATTTCAAGAAGATTTAATTTAGCTAAAATTCTAATTGTATATCGCTCGCGTCGATTATGAACTATCAAAAACTGTCAAGAGTTTAAAGTAGCCGTTGTTGGGTGATCTGTTATGCATAATATGGGGCGCGGTAATTATCATATTTGTATGTTTCTTTCATGTAATAAAGCATCCTTTCATTAATTTAAAGCACAATGGAATTCACAATAATTAACATCCGAGAAAAACGTTATTATTCTGTTAAACTCACTGAACCTGAAATTCATATTATATTCAATTCAGGGACGTACTACGACCACGAAGTATTAAGGTGTGACGTAAATCCAACCATTACAATTGCAACCGAATTGATGATGGTTAAAAAATAATATTATTTTGTTCGAACGAACTAAAATAAAACAATTATTTAATTTAAGTGGCAAAATATTTGTCCGAAGTGGGATTCGAACCCACGCCAGATTACTCTGAATAGCACCTGAAGCTACCGCCTTAGACCACTCGGCCATCCGGACGAATTACGACTTCCATCAATGATAAGACGGACTCCATCCAGAACAAGCTTCAATCTATGGATGTGTTTTTTTTTTCTATGGACTTCGGGCAAGTTTCGGGCTTTGACTGGAGTTGGTTTTAGTTGGTATGTGAGAGCATCATAGATTCCAAAATATTTTCTTTTGTACCCCGGGAATGAGGCTATTGAGAGGGTATTTGTCAACTGTATTTGTCAACTTGTTTTCCGATTTTCATCTACATTCAATTTTGCAAATATTAGTAAACACATGTCGAAAACAACGATAACCATTTAATTTGATTGACAGTCAGCAGTCAGTAGTAACTTGTCACCAGCCAATTGCGCCTTCATTTAATTTATTGTGATTCCAAGTAAATATGACTAGTTGGGGCTTTGGACCAAGTTTTAGTACTCACAGAATAATTATATTCATGATCATGGCATAGTTGATAGTGCATTTGTGTAGCAGCAAGTCACGAGCAAAAATAACTGGATTTGTATCTTACGAACTTACAAAGTACAAATGGATTCGTCAATTTCCAAGTTTACGAGACTACTTCCGCTGTGCATTAGAAAGGAGTCTGGAGGAGGAGGAGGAGGAAATGGCTTCAATAATCAGTCGCCCAGTTCATGTCTTGCAGCTGAAAGAGGATTCTTTCGCGATGCAGGTGCCATGGACCCATTTAAAGACCACTTTGAGGGTCCAAACATGTGTGGTGTCAACGTTTCACCATCTGCCCCTGGAGTTGGATCAGAACAAAAAGAAGTTGTTAGAGTATCAGTAACGTATCCTTCCCCATCTTGTGGAGCAATGAATCCTCATAAAGAAATAGCATTGAGATTAACAAATGATGACAACCCCATGTTTTTCTACCATCTGCGGATTACAGAGGCTGACTATCCTTTAATTAAAAGTCAACAAGGGTTGTTAGTAGACTTTTATGGGTTTCCCAATCAATTGGTTACGCTTTTGGAGAGATGTGACCCAAACTCTTTTGGAGATGCGGATGAAAGCAAAGGTTTAGGAGGTGGAGGTGGTCCGAAATTCGTCTTAGTTATGAAAATTGGAATGAATTCAGGTATACTATTCTATTTCTATGCTTTAATGCGCATGTAATTTGGATACAATTAATAATGAATGCATTTCATCATTAATTTTATAGTGTTGGACATTGTGGAATCAAATCCTTTCAAGTATCTCTGCCATCTGTCTCTTCAAATTAATCCGGGAACTGACACAGAAGTTAAAAAGTACCTTGCCGATGTTACAACTGGTTTGAAGAAAGAATGCGGCCTGTGGCAAGAGAAATACAGTCACCTTTCTTCAGCAATGGAGACTGAGCTCACGCGTGTCAAAGGATTGTTGCAACAAAAGAATGACGAATTAACAAAACTTAGAGATGATATCCATACCCAAGCAAGTTCATTATCCAGCAAACATTTCCAGGATATGACCTTAGAGAAAGAAAAGTTATTACAAATTCAGTCAGAGTTGGCGTCCAAGTTTGAAAGCGAACGCATAGAGATTGATCGTCGTCATTCTCACGTGAGACATATCATATATTTCTTCTTTTTTTAAATTATACGATTGTCATTTCTTGAAAAAATTATGTCATGCTATAATGTATGTATGTTTCTGCTTTACTACTAGTCAATGTCAAACTTGGAAAACAGAATCGGGTCGCTAGAAGCAGAAAATCGGGATCTTTTACAAATTAAATTTAAGAATGAAACAACTTTGCAAGAATCTGGCAAAAAGATAAAACACTTGGAGGATGATCTGAAAGTATTGCAACAAGAAATCACGCTTTCGCGAAAACAGAATGAGAAGCTTGACAAAGACTACCATGAAAAACAAAGGACGGTCAACAGTCTTCAAAATCGACTAGCTGTTGTTGAATCAGATCTTAAAGAAAAAATAAGCACAACGCAAAGACAGCAAGACTATATAGCGCAAATATCTGAGCAGAAAAAGTTTCTTGAAGATCATGCTACAAATATGGTGAAAGAAGTGGAGAAACTGAAAAGTGTCAACAAGAGTGTTTCGGGTGAACTCATAAAAGCAAATGAGATTATAAAAAAGCTCCAAGATGACATCAGAAGTCTTCACACTAAAACTAAATTACAGGTAATTCTTAATCCGCAAGTAAATCCTATAATCGTAAAACTTGTTAATTGAATTGGATTTAATAACAAATGCTCAATATTTTTGTTTTCAGGGTCAAATTACTATTGAACAAGAAAGAGTTATATCTGATCGAGACAAGCAAATTCAACAGCTAGAAGAGTCCATGAAAAAGCAAAAAAATTCAATGGCGTCCTTGGAGGAAAGCGAAACGCGTGCAAAAGAAGAGTTGGAAGAGTCCAAATCAAAAATTGATTCATTGGAAACGACTGTGAAATCTAATGAGAACATGATATCGTGGCTAAACAAGCAGCTCAATGAATTCCAAGGCTTAGGTAATTTGACGAAATTTAGACAAAACCTAGCTCTAGCTTCAGCAGGATCCGGCATCCCACCTGCTGCATTGCTTGGAAGATCTAACTCCAATACCCATGAACAACAACAAGGACAAGCCAATAATTCCACCGCAGCCGTTAATGGATCTATACGGAATGGAGGACTTTTCACCTCAAACTTTCAAAACACTCTGCCCAATGGAACGCCTTCATGGATGCACATATATCAGAGTACATCAACCCCTCTGGATAATGATCTTTCATCTCGTTTTGAGAGAACCAGTGCAACCAATAATAACTACAGCCTAGGTCGTTCAAGACTTGACACAATTTCGGAAAAGACGGGAGAAACAAATTTTACAGAGAGAAACAATATTGGATCAAACATGAATCAGGAAGAAAACAAAAATCAAAGACAAGCATCAATAGAACACTCGAATCCAGCTTCTAAAACAACTAAACCACCAACATGGGCAAAGCCTCGCAGTGGAAAGGTCACATTAGAAGTTGGAGCTCCAACGAAACCGAATCCTATATGGAGAAAGTAGAAAACTAAGCAGGATGGCCTATGCAATTATGGAGATCTTGCAGAAATTATAATTATGTATGGCTCGTTTCGGTAACTTATCATAATACGTTTTCCATTATATATAAATTATAAGATGTATATTTATTACTCATTTTTGAACTAGTTCTCTGTGCTTTTACCTGTGTGTGGTCTGCAATCTGCAATGCAACAAGTATTTTGTATTTGTCATGTAAAATAATTTTAAGTTTAAAACCTTGAATGTATATATTTTGTATTATCCAGACGTTATTTTATTCAAGTTCAAAACTAATCAACTCTGTATTTTTTTGTTATTTTATTCATGATATGCCTAATTAAAGAAACCGATCGCGATGATCACGTTTTGAAAATAGAAACCGGACACTGTTGAGCCTGGCCTGAGCTTATGCCTTTTACTGTACGTGAATTAATGGAATTTAGAACATCATTTAATGAACAAGCTACATAGGATTTAATAAGAATTATATTTATCAGACCATAGTTCCTAATTGGCATGTGGCATGTACCTACCAAGATATTTCATACATTCAACATTGAAACAGCTTACAAGCACACTAAAAAATGTTACTTGCTCATGAATGTATTTTCTTACTTTCTGGCTTTACGCAAGAAGGAAGAGTACTTTTACATGCTACGATACCAACTTTGCTACTAGGCTAGGTGCGTACTATACATTTGAGGATGTACATGTTAGCAATCTATTTATCCGTATAAAAATATGTGCTTTAAGCGTAATGTATTGTATATATCTGTTCTAGGTTAAAGGTAAAAAATATTTTCCTCTAAATGCACTACTACACACATCGTCTAGTGAGCAAGAAAGACCGAGAAAAGCAGCTGAGAAATGAGCCTATTTACAAGGAATAGTGTGCTACTGTTTGTTTCTTTTAAAACTGTTTAAACGTAGGAAAAACTAATTGTTGTAAATTTTTAATTAACAATCGCATTCAATGCTAGTGTCATGCTGTATAACACGGTCAACATTCAACATTGGAGTGTGAGTTGTAACTACAATTTATTCAGATTCGTGTGTTAAAACCGTCCGTAAAGTTCTACTTTTCAAGGAGGAAGTAATCGCATTTAAGTTAACAATACTAGTGATTTAACTTCGGTTATCGGTTGATTTTTTAATGCTTCGCCATTTTACTTTGGTTGAACTACTGACTGATGACTGGCGTAAAACAATCATTGGAAAATGTTGAAACATGCGCATCTCAGAATGGATTCTGTGACGATGTTTTTAAACTAAATGTAAGTTTAATTTACTTTGAAACCCTTTTTTAGCAATTACCTAACCTTACCATGGATTATTAATTTTTTCAATTGTGCCATTTCTAGATTAACCGAGCTGGTGGGCTTCACTGACAAAATGTTGTCAGGAGGCCCATTATTGGGAGAGCCAGCAATGGTAGGAGGACAGGGCTCATCATCACCTTCCAACTTTGTGTGGAAATACTGTCGTATGTGTGCTTTGGAAGTTCGACAGGGTGTCTATATTTTTGGGGAAGAGGGGAGGAGACTGCAGATTCCAGAAAAAATTAGAAAGACTGTGACCATTCTTGTAAGTTTTGCCATGTTAAATAACAATACAAACAGTTTGATATGATTATAATGTTATAATTTGATTTTTGGTTTTGATTATTTTTCGTTGAAGGTTCTGGAAGAAGACACTCTGCCCAAAAAAATTTGTACCAACTGCTGTACTAACTTGGAAGCGTATACTCAGTTCAAGGATTCTGTTGTAGATGCACAAGAGAAGCTTACTTCTATTGCTAGGACTATTGAAAAATCTCAAGAGCAAACTTTAATTCAATTGCGAAGTAGACAGTACTTGAAAAGTCCTAAACGACCAAAGTTATACAATAGTTCAACGCATGCCACACCTTCAGCAAGTCATGTTTTGGTGCCAGCTCCTTCATTTCTGTGTGCTGATGACTTGGGAGATCCTTCTATAGAATGTGATGAGCCCCCGAGCTCTGTTGTTTCGTCTGAAGATGAAGAACCTGCAACAAATGCAAAAGTGGTTCCCGAATGCTCATCCGCTGTAGAAGCATCATCTTCAAAAGACGATGATGCTCAAGAACCTGCGCAAAGTTCTCCACCACGACCATCAACTAAACAAATTTCGTCATCTACAACTACATCATCCTTATCTCCAGAAATAAATTCTTCTAGTTCACAGACCGATCAAGTTGACAACGTCGCAGGAAATGTTACTTTGAATTCTGTAGGGACTATTGAGTTTGACGAAGAAACTGTCGAAACCGAAGCACATTTAGTTTGTGGAGTCTGTGTTGTGAAAATGAATGACAGAGACTCGCTAATATCACATCATTCTACGCAACATGACTTAAAATCTGATAAGGACCCTGTGTTTGGATGTTCTGCGTGCTCTCGCATTAGCACGAATTATGAAGCTATTCGTCAACACATTTATAGACATCGAATGCTGGGCGCATTTAAATGTGCAGACTGTGATAAGTCATATTCTACCAAAGATCAACTTGACGTTCATATTTCTTCGAAGCACAATCCATCTGGTTCTAAAGCATTTCCTTGTAACTTATGTGGGAAACATTACAGCTCAAACATGGCTCTGGTATCGCATTCTAAGAAGAAACATAACCTATCTAACTCTACCCAATCTAAACAGAAAAGTGAAAGTCCTAAAACAGTTATCGGATCGAGCAGCAGCAAGCCAAGTACTTCAGCAAGTGTTTCAGCTTCCAGCCATGTTGCTCCTTCCAACCTAGAACAACAAAGTAATCAAAGTTCCAGTAATCAAAGTTCCAGTAGTAGTAGTAGTAGTAGCAGTTCACAAACTAAACCCACAGATTCGTCAAGTGTGCAAAGTAGTGGATCACAGCAGCCACAACCAAGTTGCTCCAGGGATGCAAACATTCTTCAAGACACAACCAGCACCACATCAGAGAACAACAAAGACGAAAAAGATGGCTACTGGAAATGTAGCTACTGTGATAAAATCTTGTATAGTAAACACGGATTTGAAAGTCATGTGGCAGTACATAAGGGTCGGAGATTTACCTGTGAGTATTGCGGTGTTTCTTACACTCAGAAGGTAAGAATTTAATCACACACACATTATATATTATGTAGTCTTGAACCTAATAAATTATAAGCTTAACTTTGGTTTGTTTTCGTAGCCAACATTGGAACATCACATAAAAGTTCATCATACTAACGTTAACAAGGAGTTTGAATGTTCCGAATGTCATAAACATTTCAAAACATTACGACAACTGGGATGGCACAAGAAAACTCACGTTAAGCCGCTAACAGATGTCAAATGTCCCCAGTGTGAAAAGAAGTTTATGAACATGATCAGCTTGAAACAACATATAAAGCTTCATAAAGGTAGCAAAAATTTTCCTTGTCCCGAGTGTCCTAAAACCTTTTACTCAAAACTGAAAGTTGACGAGCATATGAATTCTCACACTGGACGAAGACCGCTTGGATGCCCAACTGAAAGCTGTACCAAAAAGTTTTCATGCTTCAGTAACTATTCAAAACACTTTAAAAAGCATCATTATGATCTTCTTGGGCCGCGTGGAAGTATGGTTCCTCCGCCTAAAATGATTGAAACTAATAATAATAATAACAATTCAGATTCTTGTAAATCGAATAACTCTACTGAAACTCTGAAAACTCCGGATCATCAGGATCATCAAGCTCCTCAGGCACTAACTGTTGCATCTACTACAACAACAAGAGAGGCTGCTGCGGGAACTACTTCATTTTCACCAACTAAATCTCAACCTCTTGCCACAACTTCCAATGCTTACGCACAGCATGCTGCTACGATTTCTACGTCAACAAGCAATGTCGCTTCATTAGGAACTACTACTACGATTGTTTCTTCTTCAAGTAATCAACAGACCCCCATGTCTTTGTCCATTGCAAAACCAACTGTTTTAATATACCCAAATGCTTCGAATCCTAATAATGTATGTAATCAATCGGTTCAAACATCTTCTTTATCTTCCACAACTGCTGCTACACAAGTGCATGGTGGATGCCTACCTTTAGTAGTGACGAGTAATAACAATACTGGTCATACGTTGACATTACATTCGTCTAACGTTTCAAGTAATGATGTTCCCAGTCATCAAAGCTCCTCCCAACAACACCAATCTGTGGTAGTAACTCATGGAGGAGGAGTACCTTTATCAGCTCATGGTCAGACCCAAACTCAAGTTCAAGCTCACCATAACTCGACAAATATCCATAATAGTTCGCATAATAGTGCTCATACTCATCAGCCCCCACATAGTGTAGTACAGAATCAACACCACATTAGTCAACTTCAGCAACACAACCCTGTGCAAAGTGTTTGGCAGCCAGTAATACTCTCTGGCACGAAAAATTATCATCATGGAAATTCTTCAAGCCTATCTACCATTAATAATAATAATAATAACAGCTTGGATTTAATGGATTGCACTGGAAGCATTCCGGCTCATCATCATTCAGACTCCATTGCTGGGGCTAATCATGCTCATGGCCATCCCGGAAATTTAAATGTTATTCAGATGCATGCTGCAACAGCCCACCACTCAATCCCATCTTCACATCCTTCTCATTTGCATCATGGCGTCACCTCGTCTTCGTCCAACAACGGTCACCATCATGTGCATTCAAGCCATCATTCATCAAGCTCCCACCCTCCTTCAAATTCACTGCCATCCAACCATCATAATATCGGATCGTCTTCGGGTAGCACCGTAACGGTTCCCACTTTTGTGCCATCATCTCAGCAAAATGAACCGATGGAGTTGAGTTACAAAATAGACTCGAATAACTTTCAAGACATGCCAATGGAACTCACTAAAGTCTTCACCCAGCGTGATCCTTTAGAATTATGTGTTAGACAAGATTTCACACAACCAGGAATGGATTTGAGTTCTCGAGTCGTAAATGTGACCGTTGGGGCAAACCCTTCTATAAGTGTGAGTAGCTTGTCAATGATGAACGGCAGCAGTAGCAACCCAAATAGTTATGGGACCATTAACAGCGGAAGTGGAAGTAACACCAGCACTGTTTTAAGCGTACCGTACCATAAAATGATACCAATTGAAATGGTAGAGAGAGAACTGTCCTTAAATGACTTTACTGGTGCCTTTCGTCAGCCAATAGGTATGATATTTCACAAATTAAAATAGAAAGATAAATTAATTTGCCCACTATAATGATGGATTCGATTTAATATTAAATGACTGGTCATGCTTATTCTGTATTTTAGATCTCATTGCTCGGAGTGATGAACAGTCCCATGAATTGTGTTCAGAAGGAAACCTTGTGGATCTGTCGTTAAGATCGTCATTTGGGCAGGATCACTCTGTCCCTTCGTTTCTCCGAGAATTAATTGACTTGAGCTCACGGTCGGATTCATTTCATGGAGAAATAAATTTGACAAACAAGCCACATCACCAATCCTCACACCCATCCCACTCTCAGTTACACCATCATAATAACCATTCTTCAGCTCATCATTCGATTTCAAAAGGTGGAAATAATAGTAGTAGTCACCACCATCACCATCATAGCCATCATAATAACCACCACCATCATCATCCACCTCCTGAGAGTAGTCACGGACAGTCCAGTAGTAGCGGAGCGGTGGTTTTACAAAATGTAATGTATCAAGACGCCATGTTTAGTCTACAGAATTAAAATAAAATATCGATAGATATTATATTTTTGTACTTTTACCAAGTAAATATTGTATATACATATAGATAAATAGAGCTAATCATATGCCCGACAAGTTTCTCAGTACAATTCGACATATTGGTATTGTAATTTTAAGTTATATTTAGTCGTGATCGTTTCTAATCATGATAGCTTATTGTATAAGTAATTCGGGAACTGGGAGAATTGACGAAATCATTAAAAGCGACTACTTTCAATCGCTTGTTACAAAGAAACCATGTATTTTCCCTAATTATTTATTTTTATTATCAATCATATCCTCATCAAATTTAGCATCATCAAAGAGATTGTTGCAAATATGTTCATTGGTTAAACTTTTACTAAACGACGAGTTGTCTAAATCATTAATGACCTTGAATACTTTTCGTTGGAAGGTTGGAGCAAAAATGTTTTCATTCTTCATTCCCAATGTTATCATCAGGATAATGGATTGTGAATGCAAGTTACGCACGTGAAAATCCATAAATTTTTCATATTATACCGTATATGACCAAAAAAAAGTGTATGGTGTTTGTAGTTAACCTTTAAGCATAGCTCTATCACCTATGATTCCAAGTAAACCACGGTGTGTAACATGAGAAGTAAAAAAATGTAACATCTAGCATAATATAATTCACCGTCATGCTCACTTTTCTCTGGCTCAGTTTTAGTCTGATGAATCGTTTTGCACTGCTGAGTGCTGACACTGATTTCCTGTTTAGAAATAGTAGCTTGGTTAGCTGCATTTTTGATTATTTTAGTTTACACGGAAAGGAGCTGTCATTTTCTAACATGTATATGCCGTGTCTAAAAAAAACTTTGAAGAAAACTACATATCATAAAACATGGGAACGGGGCATTGTGATCCATTCCCTATTTCTTTTCGATAATTTTGTATTCTTTAAGGTACTCTTGGAGTTGCATGTTTATTTTTTAATCTGATTACGTAAAAGATCTCGTCCTTCAATAAAATACTAACGAGGGAATGGTCAGGTCAGTACCCCACGGAATTGGCTAAGATTTTGCACGAATTAAGCTAATACTAGTACATTAACTCACACTAAGTGCGAGGTCTCCATGGCAAAAGGTCTTCGAGTTATAGCCCTAGGAAAATGCCAAAATTGAGTTTTCAATACACATATGGTTGTTTGTATAGTGCTTCAAAGAGCCTTTTTGGGTCAAATTTTCTTAATAATAAAATATTTTATCCTTTCCATCATTTTTGTCACCAAAATATTTGATTTTGATCAATTTTTCAAATTTTGTGGAATTTGAATTATTAGCGAAGGGGGGACCACATGTAACCGAACTTTCTCCATGTTAAAACCCATAAAGAAAACTGAAAATTTCGAAAACCAGGACGAAAAAATAGTTTTTATTGTAACTCGAAAAAAACGTGGCCATGGAGTCGAATCCCTTTAGCTGGCTTAGTTTTTGATCAAAATCCCTCTCCACACCAACTTCCAGCCAATTCGAAGGGTCACTTGCCTGACCATTCCCTCGTAAGACAAACATACATGTTCTCAACAATTACCACAGTACTGATTAACATGCCCTAGGTTCAATTTTTCCCTATCTATTGTGTGCATATTATTGTTGATATGTACGTTTAACAATGATTCCACAGCATGTAGTCAGTTTAATTTTTAAAGTAATTTATGCCATACCAGGAGGCATCTCTTCTCCTATACCATAAACTTTATGGTGTCGTACCCCCTACAAAATGCAAAAATTATTTCGTTGCCAATAAAGTTTGTTCCTCAGTCAGCCAGCATCATGCGCAACACAATACTTACAAAATGTAAAATACAAGCTTGATTGCTCTTTGTGTAGTATTAGCATTACCTTCGCACCCTGCTGCTGCATAATATTTGCTTTTGTGTGTGCTTCACTTGAGATATCCTCTGCCGCACAACATTTGCATTGGAGTTGAATAGCATTGTCCTAATTTAAATGCAGCTTAAATTCAAAGCAAATAAGCATATATTACATTGCATTGTTGTGTAATCGCGACTCTTAGAAGCGTCTTTCCTTCTGAGATAATTATAATAATAAATCTTGAACAGTTTTACACAACTTCATAGCTTCATTTATACTTTCTCATATACTAATATTGTTACTCCGTTCAAACTTTTGATGTCAGAAAGCACCCTAAAAGTTCTTGCATTGTATGTAAAAACATTTAGGAGCAAAACGAATATCATTATTCAGTTACAGATATATGTACGTGCACATATTAATATTCTGCTGATAGGAACTCAATTTTTTTCTCGAATTCATATAAGTCGTTGTTGACTGCACTGGGTCTCATATACTCTCTTCACTTTCATTTTCTATCAAAGGAATATACCCTGCCTATTACATATTATATATTAAATGATGCCTTGCCATGGATTATATGAAATGGAATGGATATTCTTTTCCTCCACTTGCTTCAAGTTATACAACCACAAAATGAAACATTACACCCTTACCTTTTACCTGTACTAGGCTCTACCGCATCTTCATGTCCACTGAATGCCCTCACGTGTCGTCCTGCTTCGATTGTTGTTATTACTTCATGTGTTAAGTGAGTGTAGGCGTCGGGCAAGAGTAAAAAACATTCAAAGTAGGGCATATATTATGGAATATGGAAACATTTTTAGATATGAGAAGATGTAAGCGTGTACTTTTGGTAGCTATTGCATTGCTATATGAGCTTCATCACATTAGGCTTCAGTTGGTTGGTACAGTCAAGTAGAAAGGATGAAAATGAAAGGAATGTGTTTCTGTGTGTGACAGCCACCGTACATCCTGAATGAAGTTCTCGTTATAATAGTGCTTACACTTAGGTATCAGCATCAAGATGTCATAGATCCGTTAGAAAAATAAACTGTGATCGGTCAATGTCGTATAGATCGGTAAGACCATTTAAAATACCAGCATAAAAATAATAAAAACCAGAAGCTGTGTAAAACTTCTATTTATGCACGTGAAACCTATATTAATGTGCGGTCGTACTATTACATATTCATTCTGTGATATTGTATTTCTTGTCTTCTTTCTTTGTGTATAAACATTGATCATTATGAAGTCGTCTTCACGTATTAAAATGTTAAGTTATTTACAATTATTTTTCGTACAATGTGATAGGCAGCAGGGGAAAAATAGATTAAGTATGTAATATGAAGAAGTTTCCCATGTTGTTGTCCGGTAGGGATTTTCATCATGACATCACGTCAGCTTCTTCCAGGCTTATATCACTGCATTCTACATGTAGGTTTCCATGCAAGAGTGTGGGGATAACGGATAGTGCACAAGTAAAATCTTTATGATCAGGAGGATGAATCATCCTTTTTGTCCGTACAGAGGATGCTTACGATTACGATGCAATGAATAGAAGCCCGAGGAGGGCGAGGGGTCTTCGTAGTGAAGTTGAGAGAAGGAAAAATCTGCGTTGTAAAAGTAGCAACATTTTCCTAGCATTAATAATGAACTAGCATAAGTTTGCAATAACTTTGTGTATGTAGAAGGCGAAGTTGATTCAATCGAGTTGCTCTTTTGGCTGAGCTCTCTACTTTTACTTTTCAGCTGGAATCCACACTACATAATAATCATACTCATGCAAAAACTTGGAAAGCTAAAGCCTCACTTCTTTGTGCTTCGCCCAAGTGTACTGGTCACAAATATTCCCAGTGTTAACCTAGTGTAACTTTAAATTTGTCGGTTAGTTATTGTGTCATTAGTTTTACCAATCGCTCGACCGCGGTTGCACAATGTTTGATCAGTACTTTCATCTATGCATGATAAAGTTTTCATAGGAAATTCGATTTTCCATATTAAGTGTAAGGTAATCAAGGTGAAATACAAAAGTCCATTATGCTTCATAATTGCAAATATACTAATATTTGTTATTTGTTTCCTTTCGTTGTGCTTTTGCACCGACATTTATTAGGGCCCAATAAAATAGTTTTATGATTAGGAAAGACGTACGTATGTAGCGTACTTTTGTAAAGCTGTATATATTACATTACACCATCACCACACGCTTCAAATGTAGGATCATCTTTCGTCTTGTTTTATCTCATTGAGGTTTTTAGTTTGAGGTTCGTTATCACTAAAACCATTCTGACAACTGAGAGGTAGCTGTATCGTAATTGCTGACCACACACTCTGACTAAGTCATTTTTATATGTAAGAAATAAATGTAACATGAGCATAACAACAAATATTACATGCTCGAATTCTCCAATTATGCATATAAGCAGTTCCTGTCAGAGCTTAAATATACACTTCTACTACTTATATACTCAAGACCCAAAGTCACAAATAGCACCCAAACCGAAACTCTGCAACTGTTTTCCAGATAAAGTGCCGCTGTGTCTGTATTCTGTTTCAGAAAGTATGCAGAGAGCTAAAAATCAGCTTCGCTAGGCCAGCTTGCAATTTCATGCTTGATACACAATATGTAACGTTATAGTGGCATATTGGAGAAGGGAAGAATTTTGTTGATATTTTTTTTGCATGAAAAGTGTGTCAGAACTAAACAGAAGTCAGTTCTATCTTCGGTATTAAGGTTGTAGATTTGGAACTGATGTTGGAAGTGTGTATATACAGTGTGCAGGGTTTAGAAGATTCTTCACAATCCCCAAACCAATATTTACATGCTTACATCTATCTATGTGAGTCATGCAACATAAGTCTATTGTGGACTCTTATCTTTTTCATGGTCACATCAGATTTGTACTTGAAATATTGTACATATTACATATGGTGCTTTAATTGAGATAATGCATAGGGCAAAACTGTTAAGTTAGCGTTAGGTCTCGGCAGCAATACAATACTTCTCATTAGCATGCGAATGCAAACATTTAATGCAAATCAAGATAAACACAAATCGTTCTGTGTAGAATTTTTCTAGGTAATGTTGGTATAGATTTTACACTATACTGATTATTAATGAAACCACCGGTACATAACAGTACCCTCAGTTGTGGACGAGACCTGACACTGATAAGGTGATCGTTTCCGATTGTTATGCAATTTCGTTATCATCCTCATTTTACATTTCACCATAATACGCATATAAAAATATATGCTAATGAGCAAAATCGTTTTAGTAATCAATCCTCTCTGCTTTCGTAGCATGTCTTATACTTCTTTACACAGGTAAACTCTCTAGTAATCTATCTCTTCTATACGGCAATTACCCAATATTGCCAATCCATCAACATCAATAGAGAACCTCATCTCAAAATGAATTACCATATATGTGCCTATTTTTCCTGTAGTAAAAGTAAGTAGGAACTAATAGTATTGGGCTTGGGCGTGGAAAAAATAGGTACCCGACACACAGTTGTACTGGTCGTTTTTTGGAATCAAACAATAAATGCCCTCTGCTTCTTTGACAAACCTTTAAATTTGAAATAGGTTCAATTCTTATTTGGTGTTAGTAGCTATTAGTAGTGTCTACTACAGTACAAAAAAATCATATCGTGTGTGTAAAGTGGATTACACAATACTGTTTTAGTCTCAAGTTGAGTTCAGATTATGATCAAGTGAAACTAAAATCATTGCATAATTTAATTAGACAAAATTCGTAATTGTTACAGTCGGTGTGCATAATTGAAGGTCATACAAAATTCATGGTGCTATACCTTATGCCTTACATATGAAACGATATAGTTAAAATATTTCTTTAAAAAAATATCATCTTTCTTGTATTCTCAGGCATAAGTTTGGACTCTACTGAATAAGCTATATAAAAATGGACACTTCACCAAACAAATCTAAGATCGTCAAGAATGGGAACGGTTTCCATCATATGAATGGATTAAACGGGAGTAAGAACCGTTTGGTATGAAACTTTTAATAAGTTTTTCTAATGACTGTTTTTGGCTAGAACATAAGAACATGCTTTAGTTGAGTTGTAATAATGACCAATTTCCAATATCTTTTAGAGAATCCAAGGGACCGCAATTCTTGAGCGAGAAAACCAAGCCAATATAACAGCAACTTATGATTATTCGACAGCAGGTGTGGATGAATTTTTTGAAGAGGATGTTAATCAACTTCATTGCTTCGAGTTGAATAAGGTGCGAAACTATTAAGTTATATTTATAAGCTAAAAACTATTACTTTCTCTAGCAAATGGTGAATCTCATACTGTTTTTTTTAAATTGAAAATCTATAGGTTGCGCTGGGCATGACGATATACAAGAAGGATCAAATTGATCAGAAAAACAAAGGTCTGGGTCATGAAAACGGCCAAGGCCATGCTAATGGAAACTCGCTGATGCTGCATAAAATCAGTGAAGATGTGCCTCATCTGACAGACGTCATTTGGTCTCGCATGGATATTTCCCAGCCCTATTCTAATCCAAACGCTTATATTATCAAGCAGTATTATTCCAAGGTCCAGGATCCGTATTTGCCTCATGCTGAAAAGTGCAACAATTTCCTATGTGGCTTTTTAAGTTGCTGCCTAATCATTGGCCTAGCCTATCTTTTTGTCTTGTTGACAAATGAGTTTTATTATTAGTTATGATATAAGTAAATCAAAGCGCTACCAATATAATACGAACAACCATTTTTGTCATTAACACTTTCCAGTTAAGAGGATGGGTGACTATAGACTAAAAGTAATATATATTTCAAACTTCGCATTCTCGCAGTCCGCCATAAATGTAAAGACGTGTATTTTGTAAGAACGAGTGCTTAACCGGCGATAAGGTTTAAGATAAGGTACATATTAAATTCTTAATGGAGAACAAAGTCTTTGTCCCATTAAAGACTAGTTACCTAACCCCGGATAGCCATAAACAAGCAACATGCAGCTCTGTATATTTGCGATGAATTATGATGCAAAGTTGTAAAACGATTATTATCATGTATAAATTGATTGTTCATATTCTATTCTACATTACGGTGTGGTGCTAAAAAAAAGCCAGTTTCATGAACTACCAAAAAATCCTAAAAAAAAAGTTATTTGAGTGTAGAGCTTTTTTTTGAACTAATAAATTTCTTAATTGTTATCTGTTTATATCACAAATTAATTTTCTGCAACGTCTTTGGTAAATCAATTATTTAGTCATGAGGCAGTACAAAATTAAACATGGATATTTTATTTTTCCCTCAATATCCATCCTCACTTGAGTCATACTTTTAAAAACAAACTTTGTTTTATCTCAAATTGAAACAATTTACATAACAGTTTTACAAAAATCGGCTGCGAAAACATAATACATATATACTTTTTGTTATAAACTTTTTAATACACAACATGTTGTATGAACTTTTGTGGTAATATGCACAAAATTGCAATACTACTGATAAAACCTACTTCCATGGGGGTTTTCCTTGGGAAGGTGGTTGAATTTTACTGTTATTAATTTCAACTTTCTCTTTTGTCTTACGCGACTCAGATCTACTACTACTACTGTTCGTATGACTTTCAGATGTACTGCTGCACGGTAGTCTATCATTATCATTGTTACAACTAGAACTTCCACCTTCATTTTTATTATTAAAATCATTAATATAATCCTGTCCATTATTATTAGCAGGTACATCTGTAGATTCAGAGCTACCGTTTCTAACTTCCGATTGGAATTTGTCAGCATAATTTTTCAATAAATCTTGAATACACTTCTGTAATGTCGGATCTAAAGCTGCCTCAGGATGTTTGTCATTTGAACAAACATATTTCATTTGATGCTGTTCTTTTTCAGGCTTAACAGGGGCTTCTAAAGAATGGGAAAATAGATTTTTGGATTCTGTAGAAGAACTACTATTATTACTGACTATTTTGTCACCACGAACCTTCTCTAAAAGCGTAGATGGAGCATCTCCACGGCCAGAAGTTAAACTTTTTCCGCTCCGACTGTCCCCTGTAGCTCCATCATTGTGATTTCTGCTGGGGATATGCGAATCGACAGGTGTTGAGGTTTTAAATCTTGCAAGAATTTTCCCTGCTTCAAAAGGCAAGTCTTCATACAGACCTTTCGTGCTTTCCTGAGTATTTTCCATACTATGATGTGCCGATGGCACTGTTATTGATTGCGGCATGTGGTCTAACGTAAACTTTGTAAATTGAGAGTACCCGGATTTACTATGGGATCCACAGCTATCCTTACTAAGTTGACTCTTTAGAATATCAAATTTCTCCTTTTGATATGGCGTCCTGCTCGGCATATTCAGGGAATTTATTTCAAGGTTTGGAGAGTCACCCATTTGTAGCTGCTTAACAGTCTGTAAATTAATATATTAAATACATGCAAGTGTTAGCACTTTCAGAAACATTAAATGAAATATGACTTCTTTTTTTCTGGGAAATTTAGACAAAGGAAACGTACCGAGGATATTAGAAGTTGTTTATGGAGATTTTCACGTTTTAGCCTTTCTATCTCAGCTTCGTATTTTGCTTTCATTATGTCCATTTCTCTCTGGAATCTAATATAAAAACAGTAAAGTTTGTTATATTATATTATAGTAAGTCTAATTAAAACCCGATTCATATGATATCTAGTTTACTATGCTTACCTCTCTTTACATTCTGCTAATTTTCGTTCTGAATCCACGGAAGCACGTTTTATTTGCTCCTTTAAAACTGATTCTGCCCTTGCTGCCTCCTCAGTGGCAGATTTTAAAATGTCTTGAACCTTCTTATTGTAATATTCGTGGAGTCTCTCGGCCTCTGCTCGCGTCTTTCGTTCAGTCTCCTCTTGCATATCCCTCTTTAACTGATCCTTTAAAAGTAAAATTACGTTAGTACTGTCTGTGAAAGACGTTACATGAATATTACAATAAGATAGAACATGTTCGACCAACCTTAGATGATTTCTCCGTGTTCAGTTCCATTGTTAGATTCATCACTAGCATTTCAAGTTCCTTCTGTCGAGCTACTACTTCCATGTAACTTGAGTCTTGTTGAGACTTTGCTTGCAAAAGCTCCGCATATTTCTGACAGCTTTCATTGCCCTTTTCCTCCAAAGCTTTTAGGTGAGCTTCCATTTTCTCAAATGATAGTTTTCCTTCGTCAAGTCTTATCTGAGATTCTCTGAGTGCTCTAAGTGTCGCATCCCGTTCATTCTAGCAGTAAAATTAAAATTTCGCCAATATAGATTCATACTTAAAGATAGCGTAGGTAAACTCTTACAGTTAAAAAAAACAATGCTTACTCGTAGCATTTCCATATCTTCTTTCAATTTAGCGATTCTTTCTTCCAATTCACTGTTGGTTCTCTTGAGACTCTGTACAGACTCATCTCTTTCAGTTTGAACATCAACGAGCTTGCTTTTGAAGGAATCGGCCAATTCAACGGTTTTGTGAAGTTCTTTTTCGTACTGAGAGATTCTTTCTCTTGAATGTTTACAAGCAGCAGCCAAAACTTTTTGATCATGCTGCAGTTTAGTAACTGTAGCCTTACTCTCCGAGTCAAATTTCTTCCACTCTTTACATACCCTATTAAAGGCCATAGTAATTTGTACGAGCATCATATTTCGTCGCTTAAGAGTTCCTTCCAAAACAGCATTTTGCTGCTTTTCAGCCAAAACACTTTGTTGCAAAAAGTTTAACTCCTTTTCGCACTGCTCCCTTTTAAATTTTTCAGCGTGATACATTTCGTTGTAAGATTCATCGTTACTCCATTCATTCAGTTTCAGCTGTGAAAGCGCATCAACAAAGTTTCCATCAACTTCATCATCATCATTTTGAATGAACTCCACTGCTGTTAAATCAATATCCTCATCATCCAAGTTATTGATTAACTCTTCCAGCTCTTCTGCAGGCAGTTCATATTCACTTAATATTTTCTCCAGGTCGGAAGCAATGGATTCCACCGGAACTGTTTCACGTCCGCCGGAAGCCTCCATTCCCTTTGGAGATCTAAGTGAAGTCATTCCACGAAATTTTGTGGCAGCTTTCTTTATCACTCGGCGCTTTGAAGTAGATGCTTTTGCTCCACCAATGACAGCTTCAGGCTTGGGTAAAATGACTGGAGTAGCCGTACTGGACAAAGTATCTTTGTTCATTAGCTCATTTATAGCCGTTGCTAAAATAAACAATAATAAATATTACATTAGAGGAATATAATAATTTTTTAATAAGAGTTTCTATACCACCAATCAAATTTTATCATCATAGCATTAGCAATTTTTTGTACCTTTGTCATAAACGGTGGATGCTGAAGCGCTAGCAAGGAGATCTGTTTGACTTGCGTCGGATGAGTCTGACTTGGCAGGGCTGGGTTGAAGTCGTTGAGACTCTAGCAAACTTGAATTAACTTGGTATGCTATTGTTTTAATGACAGATGACTTGATCGGGGACAGCATATTTTCTTCATCTCCATAGCCAAATGAAAATCTACTAGGTGCTTGCTCCTCCGTGTTCTTAGTTAACTCAGAATTATCAGTGGTGTCAGGCGTCTTCACCACATCTGCTGCAGCAGCAGTACTACTACTTGAACCAGTAACCCAAGACGTGCTTCGTTCAACTATTGGTTCTTTAACCTCCTTTTCCTTTGCCATGAAATCACGTATTCCAAAGCCTAGGTCTGGAATGCTACCAATAGTTCCACCACATATTCCCCCACCGTTTGGCAACAACTTTCTTTTAATAGGTTTTCCCGTTTTCCCTTTTCCAAACTCACTGGGAATGGGCGTGCCATGGAGGAAATCAAATTGTACTTTATTAGGTTTATCCTTTTGGTCATCTTCAATGGTTTTAGAAGAACTGTCTGTTCCTGTTTCCTTATCCTTTGATTCTTCTTCATTATTACTGTTTTTCTCTGTTGACCTTTTCTTAACATAACATTTAGTTTTGTTTTGTTTTTTGTTAACGTTATCCTCTTCATCTTTTGCATCTGGAAATGCATACATTTTTCTAACTTCCTCACGAATTTGGTCATCTGTCAAATCCCGACATGGTTTCGGATTCTTGGGTGGTTTGTAACCTCCAGGTGTCCGAAAATTTGGTGCTCGTGTAAAAATTTGCTCACCCTTTTCATTCGTTGTAGGAACAAATGTAGAAACTTTTGGAGGGGGTGTAAAGATATTGCCGATATTTGTATGGCATAATCCTTCTGCGAATGTGTTTAAATCATTTAAATTTAGGTTAAGAACTCCATAAGTCACTTGGCTAGTTCCACTATCCAACCAGTTTTGAAACCCTGGATTCTTCCGGTTTGCATGCAAAAGCTGACGTTTTAAATCCGCCTGGATTTCTTGAGGAACTGACGCAGATGTGTCTATTTTACTTTTAAATGATGAATTTAAATTCTTATTGACTTGAGTAATACTGTCGTTTGGTTTCAATGCATCCGCCGATTTCTCATTAACATTGACTTCTTTGACACATTCCGAATTGCTTGGCTTATTATTAACATTGGTTGATTTAGACAGAGAATGGACGACTGTGTTTGTCTCCACAGAACTGTCACTCTCACCCTCATCATCCCCATCTTCATTATTGGCATTCTCAATACTTGACTCGTCTTTCGTTTCCGTTACATGAGAATCCGAATCTGACATGTCAGATAATTGAGATAACCCAGTCAAAACTAATTCACCTTCAGAATTGAAGAAATCACTTATTTCTAAATTTGATGATTCATTATTATGGTCCCCATTTTTCTTCGTCTTCGAGTCCTGCAGCAGCAGCAAGGACGAATTTTGTTCGGATAAGTTGCTATTGTCAAAAGACTGAGTGTCCAACTGACTGGTTGAGATCCCTTCCATAGTCTTGCCTAAAAGGTTTTGTAAGCCACCACTGGGGTCACATGTTAACAAAGCGTCAGTATCATCAGTATCTGACATCTTATCTTGCAAAAATTTAGCTGCACTCTGCACTTCTCCGTTTTGTCACTAATACAGTCCTACACCTTAATTTTTTTCCCAGAATTTCACTTTGATCACTCCAGAATGCTTCCAACAATTAGCTAACGAATCCAATTTTGAATTTTATCCGAGAAATACTCCGGCCCTTTACGTGTCACGTCTTGAAAGGCAGCGCAACATGTAACCTGACACCTGAAGAATTACAATTAACGAAAAAACCTTAGATTAAACACTTACGATACATCATTATAACGAAGATGTTTAGACAAAAAACATTAAGGTTGAATGCCATGATTAAATGACTTACCAGCTGATGAAGGCCCCTTTTACCATGAATTTTCCATCTTGGAAGCTTCCAAACGGGTGTTTAAAGCTGTAATTTTTTATGGAGCCAAATAATTATCATGGCAAGAACTAAGAACACAATAAATTTCCTCACACTAGTACCTCGTTCCTCGTTCTTTTGGTTAGACGTGGGAATTGAATGGGAATGAAAACAAGGACGTAAGTTATCATGATACAAAGGATACTATGATGTATTCAACCGTATGGTGTGGTGGGGATAGCATTTAATGTATCATTTTACGTTGTTGGAGTTGACGTTTCATTTTGTACGTGGAGAAGTTTGTTTACAACTTTTTTTCAATAGTGGAGTAAACACAGAGAGGTACGCATCCCGTGAAAAATATATATGCACTAAGGATAAGGGACATCTCAATGTTCACAAAGTATCTTCTGTATCTTCTTATGCATTGCATCGTCATCGCCTCAGTGTATCTTTAGGATCGAAAAAAATGCTTTTTTTATGCATTGGTTGGTTGGTCAATACAGCCTACAACACAAACAGCGTCGTCAGCGACCGATGCGCTGCCTGACAAAGACTTCTTCTTGGAGATTTATTTGGAGTGTTGATTTAAGCTTTCTCTTTGATGTGATTATGATTTCTACGGTATAAATAAATGGATACTTTAAAACTGACAAAAATCGATGACGTTATTTGATCTAAATGTGTTCCAATTAATTACGCGTAAAATTAATTTCACTTTGGATGTTGAGTGGACTCAAAACAAATACTCTGGGATAGAGTTTTTGATATGCAAAATAAACACAAATATTATGGAAATCGTGTGCTAAATAAATTGTGAAATGACGCGTCAGAATAGAAAACGCAATAAAGTACAATGTATAGATAAATGCTAGTAATTATTTGTTTATCTGTATTATTTGCTTTTGAGTTTATTCTTTCCGGATGTCATTGAAAATAAATTTGCATACATGAATCAACTTATATTTAATTAATGTGACCATATATATTATTTTGAGTATTAAAGCATTTAATGTGACTAATCATAGTAATGATATTTTGCTGAATAATAGTATATAGTGTAAGCAGTAATAATTTCATTTGATAACTTTAGGACGATTTATATGGATTCATACAATTTGGTTAATGAATAAATCCCGATCATGCTATTCAATCGAAACAGCAAACTATACGGAAACACTTCTTAAATAGTCATTATAATTTGCGACGGTTTCTTTCTGAAGAAAGTGGAAAGCACTCAAGCGTAAAATGGATCTCTTCAACCCGCAGCGTAGATAACTAGATATGATTAATAATAATAATTAACAAAATAACAGCACCCTTAACAAAATAACAAAACCCGTTCAAAAAACAACCATAATAAAGCTGAATTGTTATAAATAGTTTTATGGTCAATAATTATTATATAAAGGCCGAATCAACCTTTTTGTTACATAATATTTATATATGTGGTAACTCTTTAGCATTTGTTTAAAGCAACAAGTAGTTAACATAAGGCGTAAGGTAACTGAAATGCAATTGACAATAATATAATTTTGTCATAAAATTATTGTGTCCTGAACTGCCAACTTATTTTTACTCTGCAAAAATATAATATATATTCGTAGTATTAATAACATATTGTGTATATAAAAACCATAAACACATTAGTATTATTGCTTCTGTTTATATGTGTATGGTAGAAAGTAAAGGCATGCACGCGACAATGTATGTCAAATGTCAAGTCAGACAGGTCAAATTACGACAGTTACTTGATCCACCAGGCACTAACAGCAGTCATGTTTTCTCAACAAAACACTTTCGGGCAAGTTTTAGTAGAATGCATAATAATATTTTAGTTCATGCTACCAAACTTGTCTACCTTGTGACGTGACAATAATGAGATAAGATTATAAGATTTTAACTCTCTGCGGTTATCTTTCATGCGTACAAAATTTCGTTTATCATCGGGGATATACCTAATTCGATACGGACAGTCGATCCTACTTATCTACGCAATAATATTTTTTGATAATTACACAATGTTCTGATTTTGGTTACTCTAGTATATATATAGTAATACATACATGCAGCTATGAAATGATTGACAGAAAATTACATTATTACACAATTCATCTTGGCATTCATGACATGTTTGCTGAGCTATCTATAATATGTTCTTGAACTTCACATGCGTATGTTCAAGTGTCCAATTATCTACATAATAAAAAGCTGTATGAGACGCGTTCCTTGACAAAAACCTATAGTACAGTATAATTAATGCTTATCTTCATTTCATCTCGATATAAGACTAGAATGAGTATTTAAACAGAAATTGTTTCACAACATAATGCACAACAAACGTGTGTGTTTAGCGATTTTAACTATCTAGCAACAGCAGCAATAGAGCATACCAAACCAAATCTACCTATTTCCAGTCCAATTTACAACTTTCGAATTTGTTACCATTTCCTTAACGAATCAAAATACCATATTTATAAGAATACCAATTCGACAATCTTTATCTTTCGCATAAATTCTCCTCATCAAAACTTTCACTTTGAAACCTTGTATCCCTTCAATCCGAGCTGCTGCTGTTTTCAGACCTTCTGCCAAAACAGCATTTGTACCATGGTCACAATGTCGTTTCACGTAGAGCTACAGGCCGCGGTGGAGTCGATACTGGTTCAATGGGAAGGGATGACTGCGAGTTAGAAAAGAAGGAGGATGAACTACGACGAGGTTGAAGTGGAGGAAGGTCCTCTGACTTGGAGTGATGGGATGCTACGGTAGATAAACTTCCAGAAGAGCACGAGCTGGGGAAGCGATTTACGTTATTTTGAGTCTCAACATTATTGCTGGTGTGGGAAGAAGAGGATTTATTTGAAGACCATCTTGTATTAAATGTGGATGCCCACCTTGACGGAGACGATGAATCTGGTTTGTTTGAAATTTTTGTGAAGAAGTTTATTCGTGCTGCTGTCAAAGATGCCCCTTTGGAAAAAGAATAGCGGGGCTTGGAGGAAACTGGAGTTGTTATTGCAGTATCATTTTCTGTTCCATTAGTATTAGTTCCATTGTGGGAGATCGTTTCTTTATTAACCCCATTAGTAGTAGTAGTAGTAGTACTGTTATTGACTTGATTTTCTGCACCATTTGATATTATACTGGGTTTTAAAATGTTGTCGGAGGAAGGCTTCCTCGTCAAAACTCTTTGGCACGATTGATTATTTAGACAAAGGGTTCCCATTGGGGGAAGTGCACTCCCCTTACTATCAACAGAACTGAAGAAATTATCTCGAGCACTCTTTCCCTCCAATGGCGAGTCTTTAATTGCGGAAGATACCGATTGCGATTTGGGTGTTGTAGCAGCAGGTCTGCTACACATATTCTCAGGCTTGCAGATGTATTCTCGAACAGGGGCACTAACCGCTCCCTTCCCAGTAGATAAAGGGGGCAAAGGCAACCCATTTGGGTCTGTTATTTCATACCCTTCTGACTTGAAATTTAAGGAAGCAGAGTTAATACAGTAACGTAGACCTGTGGGCTTCGGCCCATCTTCGAAAAGATGTCCGAGGTGAGCGTTGCAGTTTGCACATGAAACCTCAGTCCTCGCAAGGTCAGGCCTGGCCACCAGAAGCAGTAGATTTGCTCCGACTGTTATACAAAAGTAATTCAATGAGATTATATGTAATCAGCTCAGATAACCCCAACATCAGTTTATTTACCAAATTAGCAAATAAGTATACCACTTACTGTGAGATAAATCTGGAGTCAGTTTAACCCGCTTTGCATCCACAACATTGTAGAAAGCTGGCCATCCTGATTTTGATTCAAACTTTGTTTCTGATTTAAACAGTTCGGCATCACAAACCACGCAATGATACGTTCCGGTTTCCCAGTGCTTATTATACTTGTTTGAATAAGGCCTGAAATGGTTGTACCAAACTTTATTAATACCAAAGTTATAATTAATTCTATGCTTTTGACTAATTAACAATGTTCAAGTGTTCTAGTTAACTACCAATTAATACACTAGATAGTTTTTTTACCTTTCTGTTTCACGCTGTTGGGTAACACGGAATTCCAGAGGTGTTAATGCTGCCTTCCTCGCATTTATATCATTGCCATTTTCAACCGCTGCACTAGTGCCATTCCTTTGTTGCTTCGTGCTGTTATTGCTATCACCATTAAGTTCCCGAAACTTTTGGGACATGACGGAAAATTAGGGGATCGGGATGAAATCCCCTACGCCCTACACTATGCTGATTTTTAACTATGTACGTCTTTGTCGTTATATTTAGATATGATATGTTTTACTGTACTTTCTCCGATTTACACTCTTAGTATCTTTAATTTTGTTTTTAGATAGGATGGCTTTTACCTAGCTGCTAATTCAGGTACCCTCAAATTTAATTATGTAGTTCTACACGTTTCAGTTTAATAGCTGCTTTGAAATATGCAATTGTGACGTAACTATGAACTAGTCCAAAGAACTACCTCAAGCTTAATACTGTTTCCAAGTTTTAATTAGGGTGAAGTGAGAGTGAGATGCCAGATTCCAATGAACATTTTTTGTGAGAATTTTTTCTGGTGGACCAAAAAAGCAGACTGCTACATGGAATCACCTAAACACGAGTGAGCGAAGGCTGCTACTGCCATGCCATAATACTATTTGGGTTCATCCAACATTTGTTGTTCGTCATTACTTTTCACGTCACTGAAAAAAGTACTGGTTGGCTTGTGTCATCACACATCACATCAGGATTTGTCACGAATCCAGTCGCCCCAGTTGTTACGTATGCGTATCTACTTATGTATTTTTACATCACGTTTAGGTATATCATCTAAATATTTTTAAGGCATTCTATATTCATTCTATGTGATGACTGTTCTAGAAATGGATATAACACCGTTCCTACATATTTTTGTTGTAGTAGTCCATTTCCCAATTCCATGTGTGTAAAAAGGCGTGCTGCTTCTTTTCACTTTTTGGCTTTCAGGGAGATTATTACATTAGTACATCCAACGATTCAACTCCAACTTACTGAATAGTATGGTATGGTGGCAATTGCAGTAATAAAAATGTATTTATAGAACTGATCATCATTCAGTTCAGAAGACCCAAGACTAGGTTGTGCTCCTATGTTACTGCCACTGTTGTTTGCATTAGTGAGAGACTGATAACGATGATGATGATGATGTTGCTGTTCTGCTTCTAAGCTAAAAATTTATCCATTTACCAACCTAACCAAACCACCCACCGGTTTTCCAAACTTCCAATTCATTACATAGGGAATTTTACAAACAACAGAGCGTCTACAACATTTAAATAGCACTTATACATACACAAACCTTGAGGGATGAGTTCAACCTAACTTATGCGAACCAATTTCCACCGAAGAAATATGCATGCCCTAAATTTCAACTACTACTGCGTACACACTAACTATGAAGGAGCTGGGGGAGTACAAATACAAATAGGAACATTTAGAGAGATCTTGTTTAGCAGTGAAAAGTAATGTTAGAGTTGCTCTTGATCTAGTAAACTTTATATTTTGTGAATATATGCATGTCAGCAGTCAGCATCTTTCCATTTTCACAATGACTACTATTCCATTCCAAATTGGCATTTCTTTTTTCCATCCCAAGATCAGATCAGAGTAGAGTACAGGAACAGAGCACACACGACGAGTAGTAGCTTCCTTTTTAGAAGATCTAATTTTAAAAACGAAATACTTTTATGGTAGCTTCACCAAGCAATGAATGACAAGAGAAGGCTCTTTGGAATGTTAGTACATGGCTATCTTTATAATCTTGGAACTCACACGAGCACACAGTCAACACATATCGCAGCAGCCAACAAAAAAAATCCTGTCATTCGCTGTAAATATGCGAACCAAATGACACGAGCAGTCTTTCACTGCGTGATGCGTGAATCTTTAAAAATTAATCTTTTAATATTATTGCTGTGAAGAATAATAGGTTGGTAGTAATCCAACTTGGGATCATTTATACATTTTAATCAATTTAGTTTCCATACTGAGCTACTATATTAGCTGCTATGTAGTCACTAGTTAATTTTGAAGGAGCTGCACTTGATTCGTTTTTGTTAACAGCAGGCAGGCAACTCTGCTTTTGTTATGCACACACATACAAAAACTCATCTTTCTTCGTCTTGATTTACGGCAAAACAAGTTGTGTGTATATACCTTTTGCACTACATTCTACGTAATAATATTCTTATCCGCATATAAAAGTATGTGTTTGCATGCAATGCCTGCATATATGCACCCTTATATTCATAGGTTGTCGTCGCATGAATTTGATACAGAACTGACACGTTACCCTTTGCATAGGCATGATGAAAGTATGTTGCTTGTTGATATTGTTGGGAAAACCTCAACACTGGCTTGGCTTAATGATGCACATTCATGAAATGTAACTAGACACACACTTATATGATAATAGACACATTATGCATTCCATATAACATGTGAGACAGCATGCAATTCATTTTATGAGTGCATCATGCAATCTGCATTCTGACAATAATATGGGTTTGTACTTTTATACGTCTCACTGTCTCAGGCATCTTGTCTCGATAACAGAAAAGAGAAAATAAAAGGAAACAATGCTAGACTGTGTAAGTTATCATCTCGTCTCGCAGGCTGACAGAAAGTCACACCTAAAAAATATACTTTTTTGGAAAACAACTTTTTTGTCTGCGTTTTACTTTTTTTTGGTAATCGGAAATGACATGAAATTTACAGCAGAAAAAGATGAGACTTTAAACTCTAAGATAATATGGATATGCATCATTCAGCCGCTTTAGTTTCAGGGTTTAGAAATGTACGTCATCGTGTCTTCATTTTATATTTAGCATGTTAAAATCACAGTAGGATTGGTACATTTCGAATTTACATAGTTAGCAAGTTCATGACATGACAGAATTTCTCCGAGTCGGTTTGAGTAAAAAAGCTGAAAATGATGAGTCATCATCAAACACTTTGGAACATTCGACGTTGGCAGAGGAAAAATATCTTAAAATAATAATACCCCAATTTGTACATTTGATTACATGTTAAATACTAAAATATAATTCGAGTTATCTAATCTCTACCAGAATAATCATGCACAAAACTATGCTAACTATAATAATTGCCAGAACCTAATATAAACCCAATTTTAACTGTTTCCCCTTGATATGTAAACTCATAAAAGGTTTTAGCAGTTTGTATTTTTTATGCTGATTGATTATCATCATTTGATTTATAATATGGCAATAAACTGGTTAGACTAACACGATTAAAACAAGTGCCTAAATGTAAAAAAAAATCTTGTTTTAATAATTTTAAGTCATAATAAAGCTCATCTAAGTACAACTAAAATGATCTAGTTACACTTTTAGGGTACACATCTCATTATTGCATATTTGATTTAAATCTTGTATGAAATGAAAGAGTGGGTCACTTTACTCGTTTTTTTTGGGATCAAACATCAAACTAACAAGCATGATCATTTCACTTTATCTGCGCATACAGTATAAAATTATACGATGTTAGTTTTAGCAAGAGTTACCCGTAATATTCATATAAACTAAGGAAATTTTTGCAACGAAAATGGTGACTATGCAATGCAGCATGCGATGATGATGATGTACTGACTGAGCTTAAAAAGACTCTCATACGCAGCATACGTTGCCGTACGGAATCCGTACATGTATTAACCCTTTGAAATGAATATGTTGTGAGAACCGAGAGTAAAAAGTGAGATGCTTTTTAGCGTACGTATTTTTATGTATCAACCACCACTATAGCATACGTATACCACGAACTGGTAAAAACATGTTAATAAATACGGATATACTCATATAGAAGAAGATCAACAAGAACTATATGTTACGTTTTGGGTTTTCTCCACTTGACACCACACCACATAGAGCAGCAACCATATGACTCAAGTAAATACTTCAAAAATCAAGTCAGCAAATCAATAAACTCTTAATGCAAATCAGGATTCATTACTGACTGTGCAAAAACCTCATACCAAATCAACCATATTAAACACCACACTAAAACGGAATTGGGCTAGCTGGGAGTAGCAGAAAAAGAAAGGGTTACTTTTGAGGAGAAATACATAGATTAAATCAAAGTGAAAATAAGTTTGACAAGCAGGAGAGATAACACCTGTAAGAAATGTAAGTGAAAATACTAAATTAAACCATTTCCAAAAAAATTATCAGTTTACCCTTCTTCTGCAATACAATGGGAACAGCTTATATATATCCAGATAGTATTACAATGTATAGAAAGCATTTGGGCTCGTCAAATATTGTCACTTTACACGTCATAGGATAGCATTTGTTACAGGGAAATATTAGAGAAAAATATTTTCTTGCGCTGCTGCCGTGTACAAGACAGGTAGGAAATTAAATCAGCGTATAACTGTAAGTTGTTAGCCATATATGTATACATTATGAGTGAAACAGACAGTGCTAATATTTTATGACTAAAAAGAATCACCTAAATTAGTAATTCGTCATGCACGTGGTTTGTTAAAACTGTGGAAAACGAATTACGACTATGCTAGACTGTATAGCAGATAACGAATATATTGAAGGCAGTACTGTGCCGAGGTTTGAAGGCGTCTGAAGCGTTGACTAATTAATATGTCTTTCTATTCTTTCTTTCTTGTTAGATTGAGAGTTGTTCCTGAATTTGTACAAAAATATGGCTGCGTCATTGGACCCAGATGAAGCAAAGCGTATGGACAGAAGGTCACGTGCAATGTTGGGGGAACTTCCGCCAGACTTTTTGAGACTGGGAGGTGGAGAGCGGCCTGGAGGAGCCACGGATCAAACCCCTAATTTGACTGATCCAAACACAGGGCTACCTTTAAGTCAGCAACAGATTCAAGAGCGCTTAGATGAGCAAGCTGCGCTAGCTCTGTTTCACCAGCTCAATGCTACAGCCGCTCCACGAGCTCACTATCAAGCACCTGTCAACGTTCGTGGAAGACTACTCATATCCGTTATGCAGGTAATGTGTGATATGGAGTGATGCTTTCTACAATATAACATTTCATGTTGTCATTATCATATAATATGTAGATATTTCCTTGCTAAATATGGAGATCACGACCTTCCACACGAAAATATTTGGTAGTGTGTGATTGCGATTTGTGATTACAATCTAAAGACGGAATACGGTTTTTTGTTGTTTAGGCTAAACTAGTGAAAAATTATGGGATGACGAGAATGGATCCTTATGTTCGCCTTCATGTTGGTCACAACATATACGAGACCCCCACTGATGTAAATGGAGCTCGGAATCCGAAGTGGAACAAAACAATTCAATGGTAAATTTTGCGTTCATAATAATTTAGCTATTTATGGTAATTGTGGTGGAATTTAATTTATTCCTCTAAAAGTTGCTCACGTAACTCATATTCCATAAAAGGAGACAAACCTGAAAAGGGTTTCAAGGTCAACTGCAAGTGTAGTTTCTCTAAACAAGCATAAACCATGCATACTACGCATATTTTAAGTTGCACGTTTTGTCATTGTCAGTTTAGTTTGTGAGACTATGATAAACTATGATTCTTTTTTTTTAGCTTGAGGCAGTATGCAAACTTAATATATAATCAGAAACAAACAAAGCTATCATGATGAAAACCATGAAAATTACAAATTAGTCATGCATTTATGGTAGAGAGTAAAACAACCCACCCACCTTCCAATTATTATAATACGACCTTGTCCCAATTTTAATTTCTAATGATGCGTTTCCGGTGAATGATACTAATTACCCCAGATTTGCTAAGAGTGGTACTTATATAGATGAGTCTACACATATTACCTAAGCAAACGAAGATCTACATATTATGTAATAATGCATTGATCTTCCATTATACCCTTGGGACGTTTATGATATACCGAAACTTTATTGAAGCTTCAAAAATGAAATGAGCCGGGCAAAAACACCCTGCTAAGCTAGGAATGTCTCCACAGCCTAATCCTAAGTCTTTTGTTCTGGTCAATTACAGTTTCCTTCCAAACGGAATCAATCAAATATATATGGAAATCTATGATGAATGCAATTTCTCCGTTGATGAGCTAATTGCCCATGCAAAGATCAACATTCCTGACGAAATTTTTAAGGGAGAAACAAGTGAAGAATGGTATCCACTCAGCGGAAAGCAAGGTGATGGGAAGGAGGGTCAAATACTTTTGGTTTTCAGTTTCATGGTAATTTTCATTAATGATCTTTGCATTTTTATGAGATTGATCCTTATCCATCAAAAGTAATGTTGAGTAAATATTTCCTTAAAATAGGCTGCCCCAGCAGGTGCTCCTACTCAGAATCTTGCAGGATTTGTGCCCTATACAGGACCCGCAGCCCCAGTTGGTAAGCAGCATCCTCACAAAGTCTACCTTAGTAATCAGCCTGTGACTGCAGCAGTGCCACAAGAAGTCACTCGAGCAACTTTCAATGAGGAAGACTTCAAACAGGTATTTATTGGATTAACTATGACTAAAAAATTCAACCAAAAATTTACGCCTTTAATCATACATACTTCCTTTATCTACCACAGCTTAAAGAAATGTTCCCGAATATGGACGAAGAAGTTGTCAAGTCTGTTTATGAAGCTGCCGGTTTTGATAAGGATGCTGCAGTGAACGCTTTGTTGCAAATGTGCGAATAATTTTATACTCCATGTATAAAGAACGTATTCACGAAAGCCACTGGGTTCAGAGTTCAGAGGCATTTGTTTCTCAAGTACATATGATAATGCAAAAATTTTCTATCTTGAACTGCCTTAATAATATCGTCTAGCAAACCTTCTTAAGAACTACTACTATTACGATAAAGGAAACTTATTTGCTACAGTATTCTCATTTCTAAAAAAAATAAGGTGTGTGAATGATTCATATCTAGTAACAACACTTGCAGACAGGCAGATACAGGCATATTTAAAGATTTAAATAATAATATACACTTTCTACTACGTGAACACAAAATAGATTGATTCACGTTCTTATATATGTCTACTTTGTTAATGGTTGTTATATGTGTAGAGAGATAGTTTTGAAATTGTTCATTCATTCTGGTATACGAAGCATAATATGTAGCATTTATTTGGTGTTGTGAATGTTGTGATACAGCGAAAAGGATCGGAAATACTGAACTACTACAGAAAAAGTCCACCGACTTACCAGTTGCTTTCGTCATACAGAATGACCGTGTTATTGTTGAAAGTATTGTTGATTGTTGTTAATTAAATTAGTTAGCATCGAAATATATGTATTACTTATTACATTACTTAGTTATTTAGTTAGCTGTAGCAGCTTAGCTTCTTTAAGTGATGGATGACCAACAAAATGTGCGAAGTCTTGTCAACAAAATATTAAATAAACCGAACAACGATGTCATGTTATTTTTAGTTAGCTTACAAAATTTCATTTACACACTTATGTCACTCATAATTACAGTATAAAATTTGATAGGAAATAAATTCTCAAAAAATCTCGGCTGCCAATTACTTATGATCTCCAGCTGCAAACAAAAAAAAATTAATGAAGAGCGTTTCAAAGCGGAATCACTCAATCCTTTTATGTATGTTTATAATATCTCTGCAATTCTAAATCTTACATTCGGAGAAGTTTATCCTTGCCTCCGGAAACTACTCTTTGACCATCTGGAGACCAGTCTACTGTGTAAACTTCATCTGCGTGTCCAGGTAAGTGGACGTCTGCCTTCCCTTTTTTAGCCATATTCCAAACTGGGAAACAACATTGAAAAAAACGGTGTCATTTTCAGGATATAGGATGATGAAATTCTATTCTATATATTGTAGTACTTTTTACCTTTAAGTGTAGAGTCCGAACTTCCGCTAACAAGCATTCTGGAATCTGCTGACCACGCAACCTGATACACCCTTCGCAAGTGACCAAATAGTGATGCAACAAACTTTCCAGTTTTACCATCCCATATTTTAACATGGTGATCAAAGGATGCTGAAGCTATATAACGTCCGTCGGGAGAGTACGATACCATTATCACTGGCTGTTGATGACCTGTCATACGAACTGAAAACACAAATGAAAGATCCACATTAAAGATTTACTCATTCAGTTCATTTAAAGTAGTTCATATGTTATAGTGTTGACAAATATATACTTAATGGTTTCTTGTCCTTTTCTGGTAACCAAATAATTAGGGTATTGTCATCAGATCCAGACACTAATCGCTCCTCTGTTCCACGACGCACTGATTCATACCGTGCTAAAGCATTCTTCTGTACTTCGGATGGATCGTCTTTCAAATCATGAAAATATTATTGACTTTATGCATGCTTCATCACGCTTCAGAATAAAATAATGACATAAAGTGAGTAGTTACCACTTCTTTTGATATCTTGGTATGCTAATTTTTCTGCGTCTGCTGGTTCAAAGTCTCCCGTTCGAATTACGTAATCCGTATTGAGAGCAAGGCAGTTGATCCAATGTGCATGTCCTTCCAAATTTCTACAAAATACTCCCTGAAACCAGAGAAAAACTATAAAAGTTTTTGCACAAACACTACACAACTTCATTTAAAGTTTCTTTTGTTTTTCAACCTACATCAACCGATCTCCACACTTTTATTGTCTTGTCGCGAGACCCAGAATATATTAGACCTGTTCCGCCCCATCTAAGTGCTGACACAGCTTCTGTATGACTACTCAATATTCTCAAAGTTTGTCCCAGAACCGTATCCCATATCCTAACTGTTTTGTCCATCGATCCACTCGCTAAATGACGGGCTTGGCCATTACTATAAAATTTAAGTTTGAAATACAAACCAACTAAGTTCCTCCGTAATTCCCAATCGATATCATTCACACCAACGCCAACATTAAAGAGTTAATCGGCATGAATGAATAACATATACTTTTGTCTTGCTTAAAGTCATTACAGATGCAACGGTTCCCAGCATAAGACCATAATAGTAGAAGTGTGTCCAGTCAACGACTTTCCAACTTGATTTCCATTTTCAGGGTCCCAAATGCATATCACTCCTTTCTTACAGCCGGAAGCCAATCGAGTTCCTAGAGGAGACCATGACATTGCCATCACGTGACTTAAATGTCCTGCAATACAATTAAAACACAATTTATACAAACCAATCCAGCTTTGCAATATTATACTTAAACTCAACTAGAATTAAAAGTCAGCATATGGACATGTCAGGATTCAGGAAACAAACTGTACCTTTGCATGTGTGCTCAGGCGTTTCTGTATTCAAATCCCAAAACCTAACAGTAGTATCACCGCTTCCACTTGCCAAGCGACGTCCATCAGGACTAAAACTAGCAACTACAACAGGTTCCGAATGTCCAGCTAAAGAACTGCAGCAAATATTACGACTCAATTAAATCACCTTTCCAATCTTCATTTATAATCAAATAATGAGGATGAAATTATGTTTGATTAATTACCTAGTGCATCGAGTTATAGCCCTCACTTTAAACACTGCTTGAGGTTGATATACAATTTGCACAACTTTTTCCGTATTAAACTTTTCCTCCTCGGTGAGTGCATCTTCTAAAGAAGACTTGATCTCTTTCTCATTCACAAAGAACGTGCATGGAAGGGTTTCATCCTAAATCAAAAATAATGAATAAACCAACATTACATTACGATTCCAATGCTTATCATCTACCATAGTGTCATCCTCTAATTATTATGCCTACTTACCTGATCCAACAAACTATTACACAACGTCTTCAACTTGTCAACAGTGATATTAACTGGAAGGTCAAACTGGGAGCCACATGGTTCTCCAGCTTCTGAGACAAACTGGGCTTGAATGTGCTCAGTTTCTTTCGTCATTTTGAACTTTTTATCACTTATGATTTACATTCAACAATGATTTTTAATTAAAAACAGCAACAAACAACAAATTAAAGTGCAAAAATATTGTCCAAATTCCAAACAAACGTGCGATTAGATGCATGTGCATGGACACATTTCACACGCGCTATCCTTTGCAAGTGTATCAATGCCCCTAAAAAGTTATATGCCTTTTATGCCTACGTAGTGGGTGGGCTTTGGCTGTACCTAATTGAACAATTATGCATATCCGATCGAATAAGAAAGTCCGTAGTTCATCTGATTGCTTGATTTAATCATTATAATTTTATTCATCTCATTACTCACACTTGTAATACTTCGCTCTGGATATCAGAAAACGATTTTTTTCTTGTTTTTTTTGCAGTTTAATTGCTCACTGATAATAATAATACACACTAATATGATACTTGCTCATTACATGTATATTATTATACCTACTCACATATATAAGATTTTATCTGAACGTATATATATTTTACGTATGTTTTGTATGTATGTATTAATAATATGGGCAATTGTATTGTAATAATAATAATTGATTTTAAATATATATAATATATATTAAGATTCTTCGAGCAATAAAATCTTACTTTGTAACAATTATAATTTATAATATTTTTTTAATCATAGTCATATACCTTGAAATATTTTTGATGATTGATTATGATTATACATATATTTTATATAACTTACTGACAAATATTTAAATACAACATTCATTAGACTTTTACTTTACATAATATGTTTTTAACGATCCTCCACTCAACCTGACTTACAACAATTAAATTGTTCTAACATACCATCATCATATATAGCACAGTAACAACAATTATTATTATTATAGCGGCGATGTTTCCTTATTATACTACTACTTACAAGATTCACATCAGAACTGTATCATTTTTTTATGTGTGTGATTCTTCGCACACGACAAATATATTACCATTATTATTGTAGTGATCTTTACACACACATTTACAGATGTTTTAAAATAAGTTAAAAACCAGGCATATAACGCAAATTAAAAAGGTCTAGTAGTAGTAGATGCTATATAAAATCTTTTGATTGCATCCTTTAAAATGGCTTTGTTCTGCGAAAATCCCTTCTTTGAATACATGCATATATAGTTAAGCTTTGTCTTACTTTTTATATCCAGTGCTATGCAATGCACCTTTACTTAATATGGAAAACACAAAGCACTGTACATGTAGTTGTTAGTTCTACACCGGCAATTCCTACTAGCATTCATCCACCTGATGAAAAAAAAATTCTTCAATTAAAAATGGGTACTTGTAACAGTTTCCTGACTGACTTGACTTCACTGCTTCAAAATTATCTGTTTATAAACATTAGCTGCTCAATAAGAAATTATTTCTTTTAGTTATAGCCTTACACACAATTTAAACAAGTAAAAGCTTTTTTCTCTATTATCTTTAAATCATCTAGTAAATAACCTAACCGTATAACTTCTTTTACCACAATCACAATTATACCATATATCCCACAGTAAAATTATAGCTTACAAGTAAACGTTTCGATATGTTAAAACTATTTTTAAAATTGAACTCATTGACCATACATACTTACGAGTTGTACGAATAATAATATATTATAACATCATCATCACCTACAGTCAATTAATACCCATAAATATTAAATATTATTACCTTTACATTTTATTTACAACGGAATTAATGTGTTTGATAGGATTTAATAATAATTATTTTCAATAACAATCAACATATATTTCGCAGCACCTGGAGTCAACAAGTTTCATCCGTACATTTACTCTTGGCTCTGTTATATTTTGTATGTAAGAAACGTTATTTATGGAAAGAACACAGACGTGTTGTGTATTCAGCCGTCTTCTATTACGTTAACGCAAAAATAAAAATACAGTCACATACATACATTGTCTAAATAGTAAATGCAGGTTTTTGCAATAAAAAGGTTAAAATACGATAACATACAACATTAAAAACTCACATACTGATCCATATATAGGTTGCAAATAAAATACTAATTCATGAATATAATATTATGATTTACGTGGACAATATTACTTCATTGCTAATCAGTGGAAGCTCTACCAACTGGGCTGAGGACGAGAGAATTTTACCCTGGGCTATATAAAGCTAATATATTACTTATTACAAAGACTTTCGTAACACAATTCAGAGTTTACAGTTACAAAGCTTGTTAATTTGTACTAACAATCTTACGACAGTAAAAAACTATAACGTTTCAATTGAATATATATGCGGATGTGTGGTAGTTTTTAAAATGAACAAAAGTAAACGTTTTTAAATAAAACATACACTGATATTACGTTTCTTTAAGCCCAAATGCTCGATAAAAAGTATGTATGGCTAATAAAACTTATTCTAGTTAAAACCATAATAAAAAGAAGATAGTTAAAACATGCTAGTTTCAATAAATATATAGTATCAAATGCTCTCTCGGCATCCTTCCGAGTCCCATGGAATTTTAGGGCTACCTGCCCAAAATGGAATGAAAAATGTTGCAGCTACTACCGTACAGTCCTAGTTGTGGTTTTCACAATAAATAACAACGTTAGTAGTTTCATGAAGACAAATTAAATTTTCTCCTTCGAGGGAACCCAGATTGATGGTCCAGCTTGATCACCTATTACCCGCTTAACTCGGTCATAAATTTCTTCGGGAGTCTCTCCTTGCACAATTGCTGCAATATATTTAAATAAGTGTTAGCAAATCAGGAATGAATCAAAGTATTGCTTTGTAGCAAGTTCATAGTTCATTAACTTAAATTACAACTTACAGGTGAAGTATTCCGCAAACTCTTGTTCCGTTTTTTGAGCTCGCTCGAATGTCTTCCTTGCCTGCTCCTCCGTAATCCTTTTGTTCATATCCCTTTAAATTTTACAAACACATTTTCATAAAATCCTACGTACAGTCTAATCCTATAAAACTTCACCATCGAATCTTATATTTGCTTACATAATTGATTCAACCGACTTGGGTCGGATAAATATCGCTATTGGGTAGAGCTGAGCTGCATGCAAACGCTTAATTGCATTACCACTAACATCCAGGATACAGTGCTTTCCCTAAATTTTGGACAATACAAATTAAAGAAATTAGAGTGATGAACACTCACTGCTCTGATCCACTGTAGTATGAAGAAAACAAAGAAAATACAATCTATCTATCTATGCACCTTATCAGCAACTTCCTTTACGGCAGCCAACGAAGTGCCGTACAAATTATCGTTATATTGTCCAGCCTCAATGAAAAGATGGTTCTGAATATCTCTTTCCATTTGTTCCCTGGAACTGACAAAGTGGTAATCACGAGCATCCACTTCATACTCTCGACGAGGTCGAGTGGTATCTAAAAATTGATAGTAATTAATAAAGCATTTATTTTCATACCACATCAGTTTCACATAAAAATCATTTAAAAGCTCCCATGAGTATTTACGTACGTGGAACACAGCTTCCGAATTTATCAGGAAATTCTGAAATAAGGTCATCATTGATTCGATCTTTCAAAGATCCAAGAATAATGACTGGTCTCGCGTAATTTATTGTGATCTGTTGGACTCCTTCATAGGACAACACTACATCCTCCATAGCTGAAAGCATACACCATAGAATTTATCATCATATTGTTTTCTCCTCAAGAAACTCTAATCTAAAAGTATCAACATACAATCTCTAAAAAAAGAGATAGTAAAGCAAGAGAGATTAAACAGGCAGTGAAAACAAAAGGCTTTTGATTATTAAACCTTAGGACTTATATATAACGCAACGCCTGTATAATAGTAAGTGACCCCATGATTGTATGTGAAAGTGATCCCATGAAACTTTTACACTTTTTTAAAAAATTTATAAACAAATTTAGTAGAAATTTCCACTTTAAAATTACACATCGTCACTTTACTTTTTTTTGTCAAATTTCGTGGCATAATATCGTTTTATATGGAAAACCTACTTATTAAATTCTTTTTAACAGCTTATTAAATTGCTATAATTACACTTTCAGAGCTTCCTTGGCCTTAGCGGGCCTTCCTCGCTTACGCTTTTAAAGAATTGGTATTGTTTTAGCCTCCGGAATGACAGAAAAACGTTTTCTATTTATTGCAATACCCAACATATGCCTACACAAAAACAAATTTTAATAACCATAACAGGTGCAGGATGAATCCGTCTAGTCAAATTGTATGTTTATCGACTGACGTACAATATTTCGCCTCACTAGATCTGGCTTACTGAGATGATTCGGTTTGAATCTTGAAGGTAAACAATGGGGTTTTAAAACAATTGTTTATTGTAAACTAAAATTAATACCTTAACCTAGTAACACCTTCTCGAGCGTTCGGAATAATCGCTTTTGCTAGCTTTAATGTTATGATGTTACTAACTACAATAGTATTGAGGTTCGAGAAGTGCAGTTAATTATTAGTATATATCTTTATTACAGCAGATATATTTATCAAATATTACCACGTCTAATAATACTACAACACATACTTCTCAGTGTCTATGTCCTTCAGCTTAGAGGTTCCGGTTGCTTTAATTAAGTAAAATATTTTTTGTTCATTGACTCGGCCAGATAGTGTGTACTACTAACTTTTTAAAATGTTAATTAAATAATTTAATGACATTAAAAATTCGGTGCTGCTCATTCACTTATGAAATTGGGAGAAGCATTAATGTACAGGCAGATGTTTATGACAATAATGAGTATCAAGTTACATGTTGCAAGTGCTCTTTCTTGCTTACATGTGTATTACTCAAAATTAATTACATCTTTATGTTCAAATGTAATCATTAACATAAAATATATTTGATTCAATGTTTCTTTTAAAAAGTGTCATTTTCATTTCTTTGTGTGATGAAAATCCTGAGTAAGGTACAATAGTTTCATGGGATCACTTTCGTATAACGTCATGGGGTCACTTCATATTATAGAAGTGTGCGATTAAATGTAAGCCAAACCTTAGGTACACAATACTGGTACGATGTGAGAGATTAGCCATGCAATTCCTACATTTATGTATCTACGCATAATATAATATGCTTTTTACTTGTCTACAAAACCGAGTTAAAAACAACTCAAATGAATAGATTTGAAACTTTTTTTTCTGAACAAAATATTACATGAAACAATATGAGCTGAATAAATATGCGGTTCATATATAGTACGTATTATAGTGATTCTAGCAGTGCTATAATTATTATATATATATATACTGTTACATCTAAAAATTCTGCCAAACATGCGTTTTAAATTAACGAATTTATACACGGTTTAATATAACAAAGAGAAATTTTCATGGAGAGTGTGAAGTGATACTTGATATGTACCTTCAAATCTATCATCTTGCATGTACACCATGTACGCTTTAGTTTGCATTTAAAACGAGAAAAAATAGAAAAACATTATTGCAATGATGTAGTTTTAATATGAAGCTTGTGATAATACTTCAATCCGAAGTTGTTGAGAGTACAGACATCCGTAACTCATTATAGATTAATAAGCACACGCATATGATTGACATGAGAAGTAGAGATTATAATATATAGTGTATGCAGTAGGTAGTAGGTAGGTCTCATTAAAAACAAACACACACAACTCAGATTTTGAGGGAAGTGATTGAAACGGAAAAAAAGTTCTCAATAATGGAAAAGATAGAACAATAACGGTAACATAGTAAAGATATAGTAGATACAAGAAGGTGATGAAAGTAGGGGAAAAGAAACATAAATAGAAGAAAATCATAAGCCTAAAACTTACGAATGTTGGAAGAATCGCCATCAGGACCAGGAGTTCCCTCTGAAAATTGGTCAAATAAAGTAACTAACTAAGGATACTTTCTACAATAATTACCAGTAAACTCAATAAAATCAAAAAAAGTTGTAAAACTTTCTACTACTGCTTTTGAATCCCATTTTGCCCATATTGAGTAGAATACAATCATGAACATACACATCATTGTTGAATCCATTCATGAACTTTTTATGTGCTGACCCCCAACTTGTAGAATTGCCTGATATTAGATATTATGACTATACTTAAAAAATGTACTTACGCTCTCCTTCGGAAGCATCGTCAATATTGTCCCGACTCTTCATGAATGGGAACTTCCGGGTGAACGAGAAATTCTTTTTCTTTCGCTCCAAAGTAGACATTTGCTAAGAAAACGAAAGAGCATTTGCATCTAATTAGTTTTAGGGAACACGACAGTGACTGTTTTCCGTAATAAAAGCATTTCCTCATATATATTCCGATAAATCCTCACCTCCAATGATTTGCTTTCCTGAGTTGGGCTCTTGCCTTGGAATTTCACACTGCGATCTCTCGCCTTCTGTTTGCGTTCCCAGCGCTTCTTTGATGGGATGATGCCCATTCCTTCTTCTTGGCCGCCGGATAATACTCGTTTTGCCTGTGCATCAAGATTAAAGTGAAAATAGCAAAAACTTCATATTAAAATTATACTTATCATAAATTCAAATCTCCCCTAGAATAATTACCTGCCACCACTCGTCATCACATGCATTGGTTACATGAAGAATGTCACCAAATTGGAAGGCTAAACCTCGAGACGGTAAGTTGTCATCCTTGGTAGGGTCAAAATCATTCAATGCCCTCACGTACAACGTCCGCTTTTGTGATGTCCTCATCAAACTTCCACTCATCACATGCTGTTTCATATCCTGTATCTTGGCTTCAAATCGATTGTACTCTTCAGGTTTATGTTGCACAACGAGCGTAACAGTTTGACCAGCATTCTGCAGAGGAAAAAAACATTTTAAAACCATTATTAGTCAACATATCGTCTCAACATATCCACACGTAATGAAAATTTCCCTCTTACCTTCAAAGCATGCGCAGCTTCCTCATGAGTGGCAGTTGTCAAATCAATGCCATTCACAGATAAAATTTGATCACCCCTCCTCAACTGACCACTTTGATCTGCCGGACCCCCAGCTAAAATGAAGGAAATGAAGATACCTTCGCTATCTTCCCCACCAACAATATTAAATCCTAGACCCGTTCCTCCTTTCACTAAAGTGACAGATCGAGGTTCCCTGCTCATATCTTCATCACTTAACACGCGAGGAGTCGTTCCACTCAGCCCGCCTAAACTTCCGCTACCTACACGATCGACTGCACTTGTAACGGATGTTCGACTTTGTGAACCTGTTGTGGTGCCACTACCAATTCGTTCGTCACTGGTAGCGGGGCCCAGTGTGGATACTGGTGTAGGAGTTGTTGGCTTTTGCTGTGGAGGTGGCGTAATCATTCTCTTCATCTCTGATTGTGGAGTTATTTGTGGTGGTGGGGTTCGAGCAGACTCAATTCCTAAAGGTTGTCCCATCATACTCACAAGAGATGGATCAGGTTTTGACACTAGTAAGATGACACGATTTTCAGCAGATTTCAGCGTAGCCACAGCCTCTTCGTGAGTCACATTTTCTAAATTCCTCTCCCCCGACTATAAAGTTGACAAGTGTAGGGAATGTTTGCATGAGTATGAGTATCATCATACAAGTTATTTTTATTATGCTACAGGAAATGTAATGCATTGTTGATTCTTACTGGAGTATTGCGGACAGCAACAAGCTTGTCTCCCACAGCTAAACGACCATCAGCGTGAGCAGCACCGCCTTCAGAAATTTTAGTTACATATATTCCATTGTCACCGGGTATATGCTGGTTCCCGATACCTCCAGCTATACTGAATCCAAGACCTTTCCCACCCTTTAGCAGCTCTATTTCCATAACACGAGGGCCTCGACTATGCCCTTTTCTTTTCACATACTGCATGTCACGACAAAGAATTCAGTGATGAGCACAACATACTTCCCCACATACTTTCGATAGAAAAAAAACTTTTCAGCACATCATTTGGCACATACCAGTTTCACAGTATTTCCTGCACGCTTCAGTGCATCCACTGCTGCAGCATGAGAGACATCGACCACTGAAACGTTATTAACTCTCATGATCACGTCTCCAATTCGAAGTCTACCATCATTTGCTGCTGCACCACCTGTAAAATCAAATCATGCCGTTAAGCAAGTTATAGAGATTCATTACTTGTAATAATATGGCAACTATAGCTTGACAAATTGATACAGCAAAGAAGTAAACTACAAAGTACAGAGCAATAGATAAATCCTTGAATTGGGGCATAGTATATAGCAGATTCCGCCTTGGAAGTTATAAAGCAAAGGGGTTAACCCCAAAATAGTAAATATAGGTACGTACATATAGACACAATTCATTATTGGCCTTTCAATGATGATCCTTATGAAAAAAACAAAAAAAAACGCAACGGCACTTAAAAGCCTTGAGGGAGTGCCATGTAATAAAAAAAGAGAGCAGAAGCTTGGGAATGAGAACGTAGAAATACGGAACTATATATTACTTTTTGCTTCTCAAGAAAACTACCATGGGGTAAAAGTCAACAAAAGAAAGCACGGGATACGGCATCGGAGACTTACATCCGCAACTCCACAAAAAGCATAGCGTCATTTACAAAAGTGAAAGCTACGTACAATATGAATACTATGTTACAAAGTGAAATGAAAGAAGAGGAATAAAAGTAAATTGAAATTTTACTGACCCGCTATGAGCTTGGTAATATAAATAGCTGGATCATTGTCGACATGAGGATTGTCTATGCCTCCAGCAATACTAAAGCCCAAACCAGAGCCTCCACGTTCCAATACTATCTCTTCATATTCCCACTCTTCCTCTCCGTTCCTGGCAGCCTGTGAGTAAAACAACCACATGATATATTAAAATGCATGAAACAACAATAATTGACATCCGTTTTCATTTGTAATTTCATTTCAACTCTATTTTCAGACCAAATAACGACTTTGATTCGTTCCAATGTTTCATTTCATCCGTTTTTAGTAGTAGTAAGAGACATATTTCTAGAATATCCTCCCACTTTCAACGATGCAACGTTGTTGAAACGGTAATTGAAGCGACGAAAAATTTAACGATTTTGTTCCCCTATTATACTCCGTACTCATTCATTTCACGATTATATATACCATCATGCTCTACACACACTGGGGCCTTCAGGGTGAATCTACGTCGTCATCGTCGTAATCATCATCACAAGGTTTTCAGTTATACTCTTGTAATCGAATAACATAGGAAAAGCAAATAACTCATCAACTCATTCATCACGAAGCTCATTTCTGAGTTCATTACTTCCGTGTGCTGACAACTCCAACTACGAGATAGGGTGGAAGGCGGAAAGAGAAAGTTATATACACACACAAGCACATCATCACACACAGTGGTAACAGCTTCAACATCAAGCAAAAACTAATATCGGCAAGCATTGACACACAAAAAGAAACATGTACATAATATTCTTTCACCCTTTTGCACCTACAATTCTTATTACCAGTAGTATGGGTAGTAAGTAGTGATAGGTCACGTTACATCATGGTCTGTATGTAATATATTAGAAAGTTTACTTTTCTATCATTCGCCAACTATATAACTCATACTTCCGTACGTACACCAAATTTTCCAAAAGTATTACTAGCAAACAAAGAATAAAGGGGAAATGTTCACTTGTTTAACGAAGGGAAAGAAATTCTCTCTCACAAACAATGAGCTGACTGAGCTGAATGTTTGTACTTGCATATGAGTATATATTTTATGGCATGGCATAATAATGTATTATGTAGTACGGCGGGTGATGCAACGGTAGTAATAAGTTAGGAAAAAGTAAGTACGGTGGGGACTGTAGATGATGTGTATAAAAAAACTTGTATGTAACTTTTGTATAAAAAAAATGTTCCAACTTCAACATACATGCTTTGCTTCTGGTGTTGAAAAGTCAACAGGTGAAAAGCCCCCACCTCCACTGGAATCTGTCTCTCCAAACCGCCAATTATCCGAGTGTGATGAAATCTGAAAAACAAGGTGACACTCACAGATATTTCCACACACAATAAACTCACATGCAATTTTGTTATATAGTCCAACCCAAACCAGGCACATGATAAAAGGACAAGCACACGGGATAAAAATCATGTAATCATCAGCATGCAATGCAAACGGATTTTATTCTCATGTGAAGTAGCAAAATCTAAAAGGACTACGACATTTGGCTTGATATAATGACCAAACTATAATGACATGTTACATTGCTTCACTCGTCAAATTTGTTTTAAAGCAATGTTTTTATCAAGGAAAAGGCTCAATGCTCATATAAACACTCCTGCACATATTACATTACAAGTAATACATTCAGAACACAAATAACTATAAACACATATATCGTATGCATGGAACGTTAAGCCGTGAATGAAATATTTCAGGAAGAGTCCGCAACAATAGAACATATAACTGCTACGTTATATTATGCATCTGTGTGGTTATGACATGTGACGAGGGAGGAAAGGTCCCAAACTCTGTCCATCCATCATATAAAAAAAATAATTACCTCTGCGGCATCGGAACAAGCTGCGGACAGTGAAATAACATCAATAGTCTTGGCAAACCGCACACACTTCCGCTTTTGTCGCTTTCGACTGGCACAATAGTCACGACAATGTTGTTGCAGTCTTGGAAGGCATACTGAGCACATTTTCTCATGCACGAATACATGAACTGAACTATAGCATTTTTCGAATTAGCTCGTCCCGTTATAAATACTGTAAATCGTACAGCCATTTACTGGTAGACACTGTAAACCGGGAAAGAAAAACATGGAGAATACGACTGAAGATAAAGTTATTGTGGGTATAAAATTGTAGTCGTACAACATTTCCCCAGTGCAACTCCATTGACTCCACAACAGACTCCTGATTTCATTTAAGTACATATGTACAGAGAACAAAACACGAAGACATAAAAACGATTCGCAACTCACAAAATTTAAATGATAGTATCCTTATTTACTCCAGTTAATTATTATCAACTAAACGACTCCGTAATACTGATTGCACCTTCCCGTCCCGTGTTCGTAGAACTGCCGTCTCTGCACCAAAATGTAAACATATTTCAGGATGTAAGTATTCTTCCGACTGGGGGAAACGGGAAAGGTATGCAAAGAAGTTTCAGTAATTGTGCTGAAAAACTCCGCGTTCACCAGCCGGAGAAAGGATAACGGGAGACTAAAATAAAATTGACGACAAGCAGGCTCTTCTTCTTCGCCTAGTTCCCTAGCTTTCACCAATCACCATGCTCAAAAAAATAACGGAGAGAGAGAAGAGCACCGTACTCAAGCAAACAAAAAACTCTCTCACAATGTCAGTCACTGCGGATTCTCATACCTGGACTAAACGAAATCGAAAAAGGAGTTAACCGGTTAACTACGCTCAACTTAGTAGGCACGCATGTGATAAACATCTACTTTCTTTGCTAACATGGCCATGAGCACGTTCAATGTACATTCATATATATGCTTGGTTAGCGTAAAAGCGACAAACAATGTATATAATCAGTTGATGAAGTAGGAGAAAGATAGATAGAGTACACACACATGCATTGCAAAAGCTAAAAACTCATACATACAACTACGCATCGTCATCATTCTCTACATATTACTACGCTTAAAAAAGGTTAGTGTGCTCCAAAAGCGAAAACTTGTCCATGGGAGTGAGTACTACATAATATATGCATACTGCATTATTACTAACAACAATCCGTTGTACTGTGTTGTAAGTAAGTAAGTAAGTAAATGCAGTAGCCGGAACATTTTGAAAATGCATTTGTTCACATCCAAAGTACGAGTTCAGCAGTAGTCGTCCCCGCAGTAAGAAGTAAAAGTAAAGCCATGGATGAGGATAAGAGGGCACAGAGGCGCAGACACTAGCTATTTTGTTGCTCACTTTGCTGCCTGCGTAAATGTGAGAAGAAAGCTTCACATTTCAGAAAAAGAGCCTGAAATAGGGAAAACCACAAGCAAAGGAGCAGAAAACTAAGGTATAAGTAAAGTGCTATAAACTACCAAAGCTCTCTTTTGTGGTAAGGAACGTATATTATAGTCATCAGCAGTACTTAAATTGTTCTCCACTTTTCTCCACCGTGTTCCTCTCTCTGCCATCCTTGTCTGACGTGCCTACTACCTACTTTCTACAGGAGAAAACCCAAGCATCCACTCTGTCTGTCTCTGTGCATGGCATATTATCTAGTATTCTGTGTTCCACAACAACAAGAAGAGGAAATACTATATATGCTCCTCAATAGAGTATGTATTCAATATTGTATATGTATAGGTGCCCACAAACAAACACATGCAGAAGAAGGTACAAAAAACTGACAGTCAGACATTATGTAGTACATGTACAAAACTACAAAAACTCAACCTCAACACAATGAGAGAACAAATGGGAGAATAAAAGTACAAAAAGCATGGCCATCGACCACCAACAACACCTTCCACACTGTCAATGAAAGGGAAAAAGAGCAGAAACACAAGTAAATGCCATTAGTTTTGTTTTCTGGTGTATTGGCTACGTTTTGGCATTCCTATTATTGGAAGGGAAATGTTAAATATGCTCCTCTTCAAAATAAAACAAAGAATATACCAGCTGGAAAACACTGGAACTGTTGTGGAATCTTCCTTTATCTTTTTTATGTGTTCATGCTATATCTTCAAAAAACCAAGGGAAATCTTGACAATGATCACTAATGAAACTAACCAACCACCACCACCACCACAACTTGTGCAAAGTTAACAGCCCAGTAGATCAACTAGAGGAAAACTTGAGAGAGAACAGAGTACTTTTAGGCACGAACTAGAACTGCATACACTAATTCATTCATCCAAGAAAATAATTTACAGCTTCTTATCCAAGTGTCTAAAAATACTATAGAAAAGCAGTACAAAAACTCTTCTACTTCACTCATTCATGGATGGATTCACCAACTGCATGGCTATAGCTTTAACCAATTCTGACATACTTATAAATTGCAATAACTGGGCAAACCAGTATATCACTGACATCGAATACTTTTTATCCGATTTCCATGCCTTTAAGTTAGAGAAACACCACCACCACCAAAGTACTTATAATAGAGCACCTAAGACGTACAGTATATACTTGTAGTAGTAGATAGAATCTCCTATTATACCTATACTACTATCACACTATATTATACCGCTGCTGCTGCGTTGGTGTGTCTGTATTCCAAATAAATCCCATTCAGTTCATGTATACTATGCAATTGAGCGTTCAAGCAACAAAAAATAAACTCGAGACGAAAAAGTTGCTGTGAAAGGATTCAGTAGAAAGTAGAGGAACAAAGTATGGTCACTGAATGACAAAGAACGCGTGAGTACTGACTGTGTGGTTGGGTACAGGAACTCTTAGAACAAAAACGGAATTCTTCCTATTCTTCCTCTCTGTTCGTTGGCTTTTCATCGGATCAATACTCAATTGATTCTTACATTTTGCATAATTAAATTATGAGGGAAACAGTCCTGTAGCTCACAACACAAACACACACACACACATCACAAGAACAAAGAAACACATATGTATACTCATACTCTCTCTTTCTCTTCTTTTTCTCTATAACCAAACAATAGACATACTTCAACTATGATAAGGATAGAGTGCACTCAAAGGCTCAAATCTCCCTATACATAATATCGTTTGATGAATGCAGATGGACGATATAAATGCGATGCAAGAATAAACAGAGAGCTCAAGGATGTCGGTCAAACTTTTTATCTACCCCCGGTAGCAGTAGTATTGTAAAGCAGACCAAAGGATAAAGCGATACTAATGGGATGTGAAGCTCTAAGGGGCTACATTTTAAATTTGGGCAACCATCATCATCATCATCATCGTCACCCACAACTAACGACACTGCTTAAAAGAGCACAATACATGGATGTTAGAGCAAGGAAAAAGAATCAAATGCCTAAACCCCAACATTTAAGCAATACATTATATGACGACGCCAAAAGATAGGGGGGAGTTGCAACCACATGTGCATTAAACTAGGACAAAATATTATGCTAAGCTCCTTCGGAGCAATTTGGCTTCCTTCACTTGCTCATACTCCTTCTTCTTCTGCAGCATTTTGGAAGTTTTCCATGTCCCTTCACCCAACAGAGCCATTATATACGATCTGATTATTGGGATACCCAGAATCATATTATCACATCACCAAAAGGCACACACATAAGACGACCACAGGATGGCATGCGAATATCAAGATTTGTTTGAAAGATGAAGCAAAAAGAGTATTAAATGTAAATATATATGCTATATGTGTTCCACATCCCAATAACCTGACAAGCATAATATATAGAAGACGACTCAATATTCCAATATGTGCCCAATTTTCGGGACCCGCAATATTAAACTTTTCCAAATATTATTGCCGGATACATGTGAAGGAAGTAGTACTCGATTTATATCGTCGTACCTAATATTATTGAAACTCCCGTTACATACGCTTTTACACTAATTTTTATCCAATGTCGGGATTTTTTTCAACCAATAATCATGATACTACTACTACTGTGGATGGATCACGATTATATTGCCAACTTCATGTGTGATGAGAAGGCGTATATAATCCAGATTTGCACAACTATATCATGCATACTTGTTTAAACATTTGTGTTCACAAGAGCGCGATAACCATTTCATGAAGTTCTCACAATCCATCGTGACGAGCTTTTAGATTATATATGAAGAGCCTTCTTAAGCCTTTTTCCATACAATTGACACAATTTCGGCAAACCCACTGATCTTCTTAAAGGATGCCACCACTTCCACCATACACCATAAGTATTATAACACTGAGAATTGAGATTCACGATGCCATAATACTGAATTTAAAACCACTCTGGCTGGTGTGGTATGTATATTTCGAGCTATAGGCATATAAATCAAGAACAAAATGCGACAAACATTTCCAAGATGTTATGCATTGCCAGCGAGATCATTTTAAAACATCTTTATCGCTCAAGTACTGTCCTGAACAAGTACATGGAATTTACCTAGGGTTGGATGATAAAAGGGTTATGAGAGAAAGGTTTACAGTTTACACATACCTTGGGGCTTTTTGGTGTAACAACAGTAGCATCCTTTCCATTATGGTGTATTGCTTGACTCGGAGCTGTCTGAGTCTGCACCATGACATTGGGAAATGGCGACCTTTGTGGTGGTGGAATAACCATTGGAGCTGTATCAATGATGTCCACTGGTACTGGTTGAGATTGTGGCTGTGGTTGTTGATACTGAATCCGCTGATACTGTTCCTTAACCATTCCGTCATCTCCAAAGCCCTTCTGTAATTAAAAAATAGCACATTTACTTGACATATAAAGTGTGTTGAGAAGAATTTATTAGCTAATTGAGACCACTAATGTTCCATGATGGTTGGTTACAACTATAAATATATGTACCTTATGCATGTATAATATCAGCCGACTCATGCGTTGCGTTGTTATCAGACTCAAAACATCTTTCTCTACGAAAAGACTAGGGTTTCTGAAGGAACAGCCTTGCACCGCATAAAACTACTTTGCACTGATTCGACATGAGATTGAAGTTTGAGCTCAAGTTTGCCAAAGGTTTTTTTTATTACTGTGTAGAATTTTGTGGAATGTGATTTACAAATACAAATTACAAAAGTCAACCAGTACTAGATAAATCCCTGATTTTATGAGCGCACGAAATAGTAGTTCTCGCCTTAAAGACCAAATTTAAACCTCGTCAAAAAATCATAAACAAACTATTATGTTATCTAACTACAAACCACAAAAATTATTAGTTTAGTGTTCAAAGACAAACATCAAAAGATATGCTTTAATATAAGCGTAACAAACAACAGGAAAACCCTACTTATATAAATGGCTTGCGTGTGAAGTGATGAGTAGTACCTCTTTATATTTTCATTTTTTTCTAGCAATCAATAATACTTTATTTAATACAAATGCGCAAGTCGTGTCTTTTATGCTTATCATATACCAAGTTTTTAGAGCCAGTAACACTCCATTACCAGAAAGGTGAGGAATTCATAATCGTGTATGTACACACATGGACACAATAGAAGCTACTAATTGGAACTTCAGTCCAAAAACAAAGCAAGGTACTTGCTGTTGAACGCTTTACGTTCCCCTCTAATATATGAGTGAGAGAGGGAAGATTCAGTTGTCAGCATGCAGTGCCACCGGATACAAGCAATGCCAAACGACACCAAATGAGCAATTAGTACCGGAAAGTGAGCGTGAGCAACTTATTCATTACAACTGATAGTACGCTTTAGTTATGACGTCAGAACAATATCCTTATCCCATTCGTTCCTCATAGACATAGGTGAGAGATGTGTCAGGCAGTGCTGACAGGGTGTGTAACCTACAGTAATTACCACACATTGAAACTATAATAGAGTATGTATTGACTCATAAAAATTAAGAAACAACTCGGTATGTGGCTTGGAACCATTGAGATCATATCATGGGCAGATAATGCTGAATTCAGTGTAAATGAATGAAACCTCTACGAATACAAAGGATTCATATTGTTATTACAATTCTAGCTGCATGGTCTGACAAGACTTGGGCATATAGATACGACTTGTGACAACAACGTAATTTCAGAGCTACATTATGAGTGAGTAAATGGCAGCAGAAGCAGCATCTTCTATAGCCAACGGTTCTTGGACAAATTCATTTTTCCTTGTAGTCAAGCATTCCTGAGTTTCTTTCAAAGAAAAAAGCAGGAAGTTTGCGAAAGATGAAAGCATTTAAGCCCAAAAACCATGTTGCTTAAAGATAAAAGGAAAAGTAAAAAAAAAGTTACTCTTCGCAAAATGAAATCCCCATACAAATAGAATATCTCCAAAGAACACTGCTGCCGCAAAGTTTTAGTTTGGTTATACTACTTCATGCGATGCGATACCGATAATTTTCCCCAACTTCCTGATTGATGTCTTCATATATATCTAGTTTAAAAACTAGTCCAGAATTAAGGAATGACTAGCACTGGCTGGGAATACGAAAAACTTGAAGCAAAAAAAGATCTTGGAAAGAAATGAGGAAGGGAGCAATAAAAAGTCGCCTTATGTTACCGTACAGATAAAATCCGATTTTGCGTAAAATGTCATAGGTAAATAGTGGTTAATGCGGAGCCATAAATCCCACAAAAAATTAACTTCACCTTCTCGGATCTACCATTCCAATGTACGTACTACACATTTTAGAATTGTTTAGTATTAGCAATTTTCAAAGGATGAGATTTACAACATTGCTTTTGCATTTCATCTAGGAGGATTTTTTTCTGCGTCAATAAGCCACGCATTGTCTAAAACTCAGTCGACGAAACTTCCATATCCTCTTATTCTATCTGTGTAGACAACCCTTTTCCCCTGCTTTCACTGCGTCTATGAAGCCTTTGGGGAGAGCATCATTCTCTATATTTTTTTGACTTTCTACTCTGCATGCACACATGCCATCAAGCCCGATTTTTATATCAACAATTCAGTTTTAAAGCGGGTCCAACTTTCCAGTAACTTACAGTCCTTTTATTTCCATGTACTTCGCAAAGTGAATTATGTCGAGGCCCAAAAGGCTCGTGTGTAGCTGAAATGACAACATTTCCAAAGGCACTGATACCACTCGTTGTCCCTGGAAGCGAGGAACAACCTGGACTTGTGGATAGATAATTTCCGCTGCCACTTGCCACACTGATACTGGCACTTGCACCACTAAAGCTTTCAGCATCCTCATCTTCACCACCGTTATTACCCAGTTCACAAGTACAGTGAGTGGTCGGAGGGCCACCACCACCACTGCCACTGCCATCATATCCAATATTTTGTGACGGTTGTGGAAGCTTGATTCTTGGAGTAAATTGTTCTTGATTCGCAGCCCCAACTTTTTTTCTCCTTCTTCGTCTCACATTTAATGGAACGCTACTTCCAATTATATTTGAAAATCTTTGACCAGAATTCCGGACTATTGAAACCCAGTCAATCATCTTCACAACTGCTAAGATACATTTAGTAGGAGTGACTTATGGAGACAAGGAAGCCACCAAAAACTTACTTTTTATACTGATCACATTTCTCAAGAACTCTTCCAAGTTTTAAAAACTTTTTTCTCTGTGTTTGAGTGTTGAATGAATGGAAGTGGTACGAGAGCTAATAGAATGGAAAACGTTTCATATAAAATTTGGTGACTTTATGCATACTCTCTCAACTCTGTGGCCGTAAAACGCTGTACCAGCTCACCAGCTGTCAGGGTACAATGAGCAAAGCACTAAAAGGAAGAGACCACCGTTTCAAAAATTTTGCCAAGTTATATTTAGACAATTTCTGTATGCATATATTCATATATTATGTATGTACGGTGTGGTGGGTGAATAAAAACACGTAAAATATTCTCGGACTAGCCATAGTCACAACTGTTTAGCTTCCAATAATATACCTCCCGGCTCAGGAAGGATGGCTATAGGAAAAAGTAGAAATATGAATGCAAAATACGGAACGATAACGAGAAAAGGATGACTACTTTCCACTATGCATTATCGACATGAACGTATGTACTAGCTACAGCTCATGCTATCTTGAAGTTCACTTGAAAGATGACTACTTCTACTACTGACTGACTGACTGTGTGTCAATAGTCAGCGAAAATGTATTGCAAAAGCATGTGCTGACTTTCCTTTTTTTCACACACAGTTCATTCACAATTACAATTTTCTGAGAAATTCAATTGTTATCTAGTTACTAAATGAAGTGCTAGAGCCTTTCTTTACCGAAACAACTCCAAATCACAACTATGAGTATATGCAACCATCGAGCCATCATACTACAAACTGCTTTTTGCTAAGTTATCATATCACATTGGAAGAGGGCATTTATCAATTATTCCTCAACATTTTACTACCCCCATTCTAAGCTTCTCGTTTATTGATGAAATAACCACAAGTCCCATGTGTGACACAAATAATAATATATATTTGCACTCAAGAGGTGTCCTTGTTCTTTCGTTTTAACCATAACACAGTGTCAACACGGCGGACTTTTGAACTAGCTATAACCACTATATCCATGTTATACTACTATACCTATCCAGTTTGATATCTACATGGTCATCTTGGAATAGAATGGAGTAGGGGAAAATATTACTACATACATATTTTATGTGATACTATTTACAATTCTGAAGAGCCGGTCGTAAATCAATATTAGTTGTTAGTTGGACTCATATTGTTTGAAGAGAAAGATTGTTACACATTCTTTGATTTACATTTATTTCCACCCCAGGAGATTGTACTATTCATGATTAGTGGCTTCAAAATGCTTGGTTGCGATCAATATAAATGCTTAAAGTTGAAACTGTCAAGCGGTATCGCTGTGTATACTATATGAATCAGGTAATAAATATGTTAAAATAAACGGTAATACTTCCTCTAATCAGAAAATGTATTGTTCCGCATACTAACTGGTAATTAGATGATATTGCCTCATTCAAATAATAATGTGAAGCTCCGTCAAGTACAAAAAGAAAAAAAAAGATCTCATTAGGGATGGCGACCACAATTCATAAAATCTTTCAACACGTGGGCTTTAATTTCATGTTCTCATATATAAACAAATTACATTTACACAACAATGACAACAAATACAAAGACATTAACCATTGAAGAAAATATGGTTAGTAATCTCAGCAGCTTCTTAAACCAGTTAGGATTATAAAAATTCTATTTTAATCTAGATTTGCATACATGGGCAAAATTTTCATCAAAATATTTGTCATACAAACGCTAATGCTAACAGACATAATCTCTCTGCTTGAGCAAGTTTGGGAATGGCAATCATTCGTAGCTCGTTATGAGAGAAAACCACAGGACCTGAATTGCGCTTCGCTGGTAGCAGTCATATCCACAGCGAGTCATAAATTACCCACTTAATGCCTTTTTTTACTATAATATACACGAACTGTATAGTTTATATATAAGTATGTTCAAAAGAATACCATTTGCCTGACTGCCATTTGCTAACAAACCATAATGTTATTCTTACATCCACGCAACGCAAGGCAAGCTATGTATAAATACCTATATAATACACAGGGTTAGTACGCTTCGTTTCATTGTGATGATATGCAAGAGACATAGTAGATTTAGTTGATAAACCATGAAATAGGGCTGTGTTGCTGAAAGATATTGGACGCAAAAAGCATATTGTGCTCATGAGACTGCTTGCGTAAAGAATATGAAGAGAAAGCATATCCCATGGTCTATGTGACAGGCCATATATTTTCTAAAGTTTATGAGATAATGTCAAAGCTTGCGTCGGCGAAAACCTCCATTGCTAATTGTTTACTGTTCTCTCTAGCATAATATCTTAATTCAACAGATTTGGCATGGTCTGTGCATTTCCTTCTTACACGTACACATAGATACATCACTTGTGCAAGCTATACTCTTTAAAGTAAATAATTTAGTCGTTTTCTAAAAGGAAAACTCCAAAACGGGGACGACAAACGCTATTTCCATTTTGGAACTTTTTTTTAAACAACTAAAATTAGTCATCTCCATCGTCTGATGTGTTTATTCTTTTGAAAAGTTTATTTTGACTCGTCTCTTAGTCCAAATTAAGTGAATTAGTTACGTAAAAATACATAAAATAAAATAAAAATCTTTACGATTAAACTAAAACCAAGACAGAGCAAACAAGATAAGTTTAGGATGTGACATGACGAAAGTGAGTGGGAGTAAAAGAAATACTTTTAACAGGCCCATAGCCTGTTTCTGATATAAATGAAATAGAAACTCGACGTAATTACTTATCTCAAGTATAATTGCGAGTAACCCCCGTCGTGGAACATACAAAGAAAATCTCATTCACCTTGAACAACATGTCATCTACTTTCACTTGCTATTCCCCGCAAGTTCCACATACTTCTAAAAGCTTGAGTTTTTTGTTCGTGCATTTTTTATTTTTGCATTCAATGACTGACTGGATTTCACAAAGTTGATAAATATTTCTAGATGATTATGAACATTTTCAACCTTAGAAAACTTTGAAACCAGCAGCATGAGCGGACGAGAATGACATCATTCAAAAATTATATAAATATCTAATACACATTTACAACATTCATATTCATATACAACCCTATCGGCAATTCGCTTTAAAATCGAAATGTGTAATCGAAGCGATCAAAGCGATTTTGTAGGGAGTCGACATTCGTAGAGAAGTCGCCTCGATTGCAGTTACGAAATCGTATAGATTAAGATACGACACATTCGCTATCGAATAATCGAACACTCTCAGCAGCGAAATCGCTACGATCTACATTTTTGGATGTTATAGTTAAAAACTACAGAAGTGATGTAGCTATGAAATCGATACGATTATTTCAGGTTGATAATCTATTATATTCTTCGTTTCTCATTCGGACAGAAATCGTTACGATTGTTGGTTTTCATATTTATGTTTCATTATGAAAAGCGAGTTAGCTATGAAATCGCAACGAAGTCGATATGCATGTTTATTTGCGTTGAACGAGTGTAAATCTTATTGTCATTTAGAAGCAGAAGAAGCAGATGATACATACATTCTAGCATCTATCTTGCTACTATCATTCCATTCTGTCACACATTAGGAGGCAACTGTTTTTGTGTGAGTACACAATCACAAATAAATTATGAAGAGAATTCATGCTCTTTACTTGGATATCGAAGATTGAAGAAGATTATCATTAAACCTCAGTTAAAAGTTCAACTACCTCAACCTGGTGACGACTTCGACTGCTGTACAGTTTTAAAGGGAGGAAAGCTGGGATTCATCAAATTAGCAGGAATTTAGCAACTTTAGTAAGTGCTTCTGTGGTTTTAGGAGTATTCAAACATATTTTGAATAGCATGTCAGTGTCAATTTTTATTGTTTATTCCTTTTTATGTTACAGATGATCTACAAGTCAACCCATAGACGATATGCTACTGAAGAATAACTGATGTAATTTCGAAAGCTGACAACATAGTTCATCGCAGAATTGTACGTCTTTTTTCGATTTAATTTGTTAGAATATCCGCAGAGATTGGTAACTGCAAGGTTCTTGTTACAAGTTAAGTTACAGTTACAAGTTACAGTTATGTAACTTAATTGTAACTTAACTTGTAACTGTAACTTTTCCAAAAAGTTACCAATCTCTGAATATCCGTAATTATTATGAACGCTACATTCAGTAATTATACCATTTATTTTCGTATTCTCTTGTATATTCTAACAGGAAAGAAGATGGATAACAGCTGTTACTAACTACAACGCATGTCAACTCCCCTTCCTACATCTCCTACAGGAGCGACTAATGTGAAAAATAATTAATTTGAGTCTTATTTTAAGTGAAATTTATTTATTTTATTATTAATAATAATTGTTAACTGATGACATTTGCTTTGTATACAATAAATGTTCGAAAACCATATGCTTGTATTCACTACAAATTTTTCTGCACGAAATCGCATCAATATCGCTTTGAAGTCGTAGCGTAAGCATTCACTATAAAGCAAACACGACTTCGATTTCGTTGCGATTTCATAACTTTTTCGGTTCGACTAATCTGCTCTGAATCGCTTCAAAGTCGATTAGACCTCGCGCAAATTTAGCTTTAGCTCGGCTTCGACTTCGTATCGAAATCATGGCTTTCGCTTCGATTTGTTATTCGATTTTGTAGTGCGATTTCGCTTCGATCATGTCGATTTTTGCCGATAGGGAAGCGTCAGGAATACTTTCAGTTGTAAATGGAGAATGAAGCTATATGACATTTCGTGGAGAAATGCCAGGGTTTAAGAAGATTTTACGTTTCACGTACGGATTATGTGGGCATGGGTATGACAAGAAGAATTTCATGCATTATGACAATGAATCTCAAAAGTAGGTTCATGAAAATTCTCCAAGGAAAAATTAGATCTTAAAGGCTACGGCTACTGCCACTGCATTTTGCACCCTGGTTATGAACCACCAACCAGTACGAATACAAAAACTGTGCCACCGTCACCACCGTAGTTTAATATTCACCAAATACAATATACAATAATAATCTGAGTTTTTTGCCACTGCTGCATACTTCATGTCATTTTTACGCTATCTGGCATAATCTACGCGTACAGAAAATATACGCCTTTAAACTGAGTAGTAAAAACAGGCAAAAGTTTGAAACAATTTTCGTACGTAGAGTTGTTCGCCAACCAGTGCAAAACTCACAGTCAGGCTTTCTTCTGAAATCACACCACTGTCATTTTCAGAGAAAAAGTATTTTGAGGGAGCCAAATGATTGCTTTTTGAGGCTTCAACGCTTCATATCTTCAGCATAACGAACTGTGCACAGGATGCGGCCAATAAGAAAAACTTTTTTTTTGCAAAGTCGGTGATTCCTCCTTTAAGTAGATGAGCCAAGATTCACTCTGTATCTCTTATTTTGACGTCAGCATATACTCAGCAAGACGTACGTACGAACGAGTGCATCCATCCCATGAAAATGAATCATTGTTACGCCTCTGACTACTACAAAGACATAATCATTCCTGAGATGTCTAACGCAGTCAATGATTCCATTTTGTCTAACTCCATCACAGATTTTCAAAAAAAACGTGTGATTCCTGAGTTTCCTTACTAAAATACTCATAAGTACATGTGGCAGTTTCATTGAAAATAAATATATGTGTATATTGCTGTCATCTACATTCTTTCCACTTCTTCGGGCATTTTTCCTTGTTTGACATAACTGAAGAATACACACGAATCTAAGACCACGAGTAGTATTCATAATGCTACAAGTGAATACCAAGTTTGATTTCAAAAATCACACGTCACTTTGCATTTCATAAGTTGTCCTATCGAATAGGAGTCGACCTAACAATGCCCTGGATTGAATCAACATTGTCTTTTTGTCATTCTCAGTTTTTATCGTCGTGAAATGAAAAAAAAAGAAACTATCTAAACCAGTCACTTCGTCATATTGATAGCAGCTGGAAATCGAAAAATAGTGGAAATAAATTACAAACTGTTAGACAAGTCTAACTCACTGACTGCTTCCAAACAGGAAGGAAAAATTCAGATGACATGGAGAGCTCTTTTCTGCATTACAATATAAAATGCTTAGTGAATATCCCCAATATATTCTTGGTTAAATCTAGAGCAAGTCGGACACATGAGCCAAACGAATTGTATCAAATTTTTCTTGTATGGCAAATGAATCATTTCACGATCGAAATGACGGAATCAGGTTCGCAGCTTGGAGCAAATCTATTGGCCACATAAATCTTCAACTTTCACTGACACGCTCAAGGAAATGGTATCATTCGCTACATTAGAAACTTACAAGGAGTCACGATCGTGGAGCTCAGGCTTACACGCTTTTCATCGTTCGTACTTCTATCTCAATTGTTTACTTTTTCATTTTTACTATAATATCAAGCCCCTGTTTTGAAGTTACATGATGTAGTTTTTACAAGCTTTGAAAGAATTGAGGAAAGGTTCTATTAATACGAACAAAAAATATGTAGCGTATATGGTAGGTATTTTTTCGTTAACAGAAGTTCCACTTTATACAATGTTGTGCCTCTATGATTTCACATACGACGCCATGGATTACAAATTTAGAACTCACATACAGACTAAATACATATGAACCAGAAATACGCTGACTACGACTACGACGTATCCAAAACAAAATCAGTGTAAAAAACAACTGAATCGTAGAGGTATAGGCAGAGACGATAAGGTTTTTTTTAAACGAAGCGTCTTAAAGTTAACAAATCTTGGAAGAAACGTGAGAGAAAGGTATAATATTATGTACTATTAAAATATCCAATTTCGCAGTTTCATTTCTTTCATTCAACCAACAAGACGGTACACATTACAGGAACATGACATCCTTCCGTCCGGTTAGTTACACTTGCTTTAACGGATGCAATTTGAAACATGTCTCGTCTCTACTACGCTTCCTACTTCTTGCATTTTACTACCGAACTGGAATTGTGTGTGTATGTGTGTGTGTGTGTGGATATACATATAAGCTTTCAATGACGTCTCCTTGCATTAAAAATCCCATAAACGACATATGCAAATCACATATCCTTTGCCTATCTTTGAATTTTCAGATACGGTAGAAGGATCACATTCTGAATCCGACTCATGTTTTCCACTTGGATTCTCTTCAACAGACTTTCTTTACAGAATTACAGGCGCGCCGCATCCTATACCACAAGATTAACTTGCATTTTCATCCGACTTTTTCCTGTAAAACTTTGTTATCTCTCTATTCATGCTCATGACCACATCGAGCGGATTTGTGCTCATATTTTTTCGCTCAGTCGCTACTAAAAAGCTACACACACTTACTTTATAGCATTTCTAACTCGTTCCTGTTGGCTTTTGTGTATAGTCAGTTGTAATAGGGATTCCCAGAACTGTGTTCCCCTAACTTTCCAACAACGGTATCATTTTTCCTAAGTAGAAATAGAATTATTCCATTTCACCCATTTAAAAACATAACACTCGCTCAGTCGACATATCGTATCATAGTACAAGTAAAAGACAAGCCTGGTAATAAACTAAAGGAGTAAGCCGTATAGTATCCCCTCAAAAACCCCCAGTTCAATGCTGGAAAATGCACATTTATTTCAACACTTGCAGTGAACCCATATTAAAAATAAATATTTCCGTTTCATGCTACAGAACATGGACGACACGGAGCATTGGAGCAAGAGAGTTGAGCCTCTCAACTCGAGGACTTCTGTGACTCTTCTTCTTAACCCGCTGATAAAGCGAGTTGACCCTGCTATGTTTCTTTATGGTAGTATATCCTCAAAATGTCTTTTCTTTTTCTGCTTCCACAGCAATGACATGAAATAATAGCTACTGGATGAAGAAAAAACTGGCTTCAAGCCCTGGATTTTCATTCAAAAGAGTAGAACGATAGGCATAAAATTACAGTAGATTTATGCAGTATATTAGCCGTCTGAGGAACTTCGCTGCGAGTGATAGTCGCTGAATTCATCCATATCAGCGCAGTAGACTTGTAGTATGGTATCTTCCTATTAAGTGCCTATGTATACATTGGTATAAGTATAACTTTCACTTGGTCACAGGGAGAGAGAGAGACAGCTTATAACAAATTGTAGTACTTGGGAACCGACTTTTCACTGGCCAAAAAGTTTCCCACTGGGCCTTAGCTTCGCCTTATAATAGCCTGTTGTTTATACCACTGAGAGAGTGTGTGTATGCGGATACGTGTGTGTGTGTGTGAGATCTGGCCCAGTTGTGCAGAGGCTTGGAAGAAATCGGCCAGCGCAGTATAGAATGAACGGAATGACTTTCACTTTATTCCACACTTAGCTTCTTTTCCCCATTTCTTTCCCTCTCTGGGTGACGTTAACCGATACTTATGAACACACTTTCACAAGGATTTTCTCAAATGTTCACAACAACTATGACTATAGCCGCTCAAAAAAATCTACGGATTACCAATGACATGCGATATGAAATAGAAAAGGGAGAAAGTAAAATGTCTTGACAAACTTAAGCCGTTCTTGAGACAGACCATAACGATTACAGTTGAAAACAATCATTCGATGCATTCACATCTTCAGTCGAATAAGAGACAGAAAAAGGGATTTTCTATTCTACTAAATCTTCGCAATGATTGTATCATGCTTTATATGTTTACACATTCTCATGTTGTATTATATCACAATAAGTAAGTCGCATTAAATGTCCGTAATGTAACAATACTGCTAAACTGTAAAATCTACCTTGCGCTCCAACCGTACATACACTTTTCTCTTGTACTTGTTTAATAGAATTAAACTTTGGGCAAGCAAATTTTAGGCGACCGTTGAGCTTGCCATGTGAAAATTTTGAGGGAAATCCTTGAGAGAAAGTATTGTCAAGTTACGGCTAATAAATATCACATTCTCATTCAGAGAATTCAATTATCCCCCATGTTGTTAGTGAAACGCCCGTAAAATGCTATTTTTAAAGAATGGTAAAAAAAAAACCATATTGCACTCTCATACAATTCAACATACTATATATAGACACATTTGATACCTTTCCCTACAACCTGTGGCGAATGGCAAACTACTATTTAAAAGTTTTATACAAGAGATATAAAGTTGAAAGAGGAAAAACAAAAGCAATGAGTTTTTAGTATACAGCTTTTACTGACCTGCAACTGCATTGAGTTGAGAATCCCAATTGGACCATCTGAGCCTTCCCATTTAGTAGCGATCCGAATGGTTTCTGCGGTTTTCTCTTGCACACTCTTTGTGTCATCTAGTAAAGTCAGCTCATAGAACTCTTGAATATCTGCAAATGAAAACAGTTCACAGCGTCATATCATACACATTGCTTCAAAGTAATTTTCAATAATGACTTGTTCACGTTCAGTGAATAAGTGACCACACAAAAAGTATGACTTCCAACTTCAATGATATCATATAAAAGTATGTATATACATGGTAAAAGTTGAATACACAGGTCAATGGTTGGTTTGACCAGACACAATATGTATGTGTCCATGTATGTATATAATATGTATGAATGTTTTTTTATTATAATGTATGCTCATACAAAAGATATAAGATCAGGCAAATGGCCAGTCCAATGGCTAGTGGAATAAATTTGTTGACATATAGAATACATGAAGTTATATATTATGTATAATACACTCGATTGACTGAAAATGGAATCGTATGACGGTGTCTACTACATTGGATATACTTTTTTACATGGCTGCATTCAAATTTAAACCTAAATGCTCCCAAGTGAAAGTTAGGAAAGGAAAATATATATGTTGTATGTATGATATCGTGAATTTTGCACCAGTCCATTTCGGTTTCTATCCATCTACTGTCTATTTTTTTTCGTATCCTTTTTTTTAGTCCTTTCATGTTCGAAAAAAAATCACCGATAACATTTGGTAATCCTAAGAAATGAAAACCATAGAATACAGGTGTGCTTTTAGTATTCACCTCACAGTATGTTATATTTCTTTATGTTTGAGTCAAATAAAGTACAACCACTACGTACATACAAAATGCAATCACTTTTTTTAATAGATATCACTAGCATTGGCACGACATTCTTTTTTACTATTTTGCTACACTATCCTAATAGGATGTATAGCACATCCTCGTCTCTGGCTATTTGTTTAGAAAGTAATAGCAGTTTGGTTGGGGTTGGGGTGTTACGAAACTTTTCTCAAGTATACCCAAGTGTCCACCTGTTTCTACAATTGTGAGATAAGAGCAATGTTTGGTGGAATCAATAGATTCCTGCTGTGAGAAGTATAGCAATATGCTTCCGATTCCCCCATACTCAACTGGCATGCATTGGAACTGGAACTCTGGAAGTCAGTATTTTTTCCCATGGAAGTAAAATCATCATTGAGAGCTTCAAGTGAATAAAGTCACGGCATCACTGCATGACGCTGACGATTCTTTTCGACAGACGATTGCAATTCTTGTCTTCACTTTCCAACCAAAGACCGTGGACAAAATCCCTTCAGAATAACTTTCTTTTCACTCTCCTTCTGGCTGTTTCATCTAAAAGTCTGATATAAGAGACTGATCACAGTAATCATATCAAGAAGACTGTCTTTCAGTTTTTTTAAAAAGAACTTTTGTTCAACTTTCTTCCTAATAATACCATCTTTCTTATTCACAATACCAAAAATAAATGAGAAAAACATTTGGCATGTGCGTTTTCAGAATGGTAGCATAAGCCCTTTGGTGTGCCATTTGTTAAATATATTTTACAATTATTTTTCCATATTAAAAAATACTTACTAAACGTTGCGTTGTAACATGATATCACAGTATTAGTGTTGGCGTTGTCCTTTCAAGAAGAATTTCATTAAATAAAGCTTAATTTATCGTACCAAACAATGAGAATTTAAAGAATGCAAAACATAAGCCCGAGTATAAGCATAAGTATAATTACTTTGTAAAAAATAGTAGCTGAAAGCTTAAAGTGCAACGTCACCTATAAAGCACGTGCTACTCTCCTTGGGTGACGCAATTCTACACTAGCTAGGCAGCAATTTTGTTTCCTTCATGGAAAGTAGCAACCCCAACATGACCTCGTCTGTTTGGATAAGCTTTAGTATCTCACAGACTAGTAAAACAATGCATGGCACAGTGGCAAATATTGGTTGTACATTACCCACAACCAAGTGTTTATCCTAAGATCCATCCATAAACATTGGGTTCATTTTGATTTACTCTCAAACCACGTAACGAAGGAAAGGTTTCAAGATACATGATCCTAGCAAAAGTATACAAAAAGAAAATGAGTAATCCTTTAAACACACAAACTGAACAGGACAATTCTCTTTCAGGTTTTTTTACAGAGAGAATCTTCAATACAACTGAATAGAAACAAAGACTATAGTTTGTAGTCAAAAGACAGGCGGACAACAAAAGACGTTGTTTACCCACCTAATTTTTCAATGTTCTAAGAAATACATTGTCTGTACAACCTACATAATAGGAAAGAGAAAGGAATTTTTTCCAAGGAAAAATAAAAATATCTATCTATCTTTCACAGAATAGTTTAAAGAATCGTGCATAAAAGAATGCACAACTGATACAAATCGGTTGTGTTACGTTAGAACCGAGAAATGTTACGAGATGGTATCTCTGATTTTTTCCTATCCAAAAAAATTTGTATACTGCTTTGTTGAAATTTTTTTTATACCCCGTCTGCATTCTCTACGTCTATACATACAAAATGATTTACTGGTTCACGTATGGAGTTATGTTGAACGTTCTAAATTTCAAAGAAGGACATATATACAACGTACACTTTTGTACATAGACTTTCAACTTTGCTCTGCCACAAGGATAATTTGTATTACACCAAAAAAAGTGTTAACTACTCTTGATCCAAAAAAATGTGCTTAAATCCACTATTTAGTATTTATTGTTTCCATTAGAATGAAACCAAACACCAATTTACTACACCCAAAACACGCATGAAGTCAAAAAGCGCCTCAATTCAAGCAAAACAATACACTAAAATATCAGAGAAAATTCAAGACACAACTTTCACACATACACGTGTAAAAGGCATACATTTACAAATATATATAACACTATTTGACAAACTTGTAAAGGGTATCACATGAGCATAAACCATAACAATACACTAGAGGATCAACGAACGGAGGAGAAAGTTGCGAGCCAAGCTGGAAAACAACAATTTAAACTAGCTAGACTCATAGATGAAGATTGCTAGCCAAGTCCAACAGTGAGCATTTCAGCAGTTCAACTCTCACAGACTCGACCATCCTGTTTGTAGGAGCAGAATACACATAAAGAGAATTTCACTCATCCTTACAAGCTTGGAGAACTATAAATTAAATGTATGTACATTGTGAAACCCAGCAGTTACTTACAATATACAAAGCACGTATCATATCTAAATAAGAAAATCACACTATTCTGCATTGCGTTATATACACCACTACTTGTGAAATAGAGAGTAAAAGAGAAATGACACTAATACTTGATGACTATAGAGATGCGACACATATAATTCTTATAATATGTTTATATAAAGTACAAAGCTTCATGAAGCGAGTTAGTGCATGCATCAGCAGGGTCACAAAAACTTTCATTTCACTTCTTGAGTGGAGAATAAATGAAAGAGATAAAGCTCCATGTCTTGGTACGTATATAAATATCACGATTATTGGCCATGTTATTTTTATAACTGAATATATACTGATTGAGAGAAAAGAGACCCATGCCAGATTTGACTCATCCTTTCGATTCACATGAGGGAGAAATTTCTTTGATGTCCTCCCCTCGATTCAAGTCTTATTCTTAAACGTCATTATCGCAATGGTATAGCTTTCACCACAATCATTCTGCATTTCTATATGGTACATTTCGCAAATGCCAGCAGAATGCGCATTACAAATCTATTCACTATGTGTTATGCAATATACTTTCATTGTGGAACGTGTCGTGCCCCTTCCATATTTTACGCAACGGAGTTTTAACCGCAGCAGCATTCGTTGAAAAATACTAAAATACATGGGAAGACCACGAGGAATCCCAGATTGCAAAAATGGGGCTTATTGATAAATAGCACAATTTAGTTACATTGCCAACTCTGGCAACTCTAAAAAAATAGCTTATCTTGTGTCTCCGATTAAAACAAATAGGAGACTATAATTGCAAATATATATGTATATATCGGCATTAATATACGCACTATTCTATAAACAAGTTGAAATAATAATATTAATGAATATTTACTTAAAGCTAGAAACATGGTACTGAACATACAGTTAATGACTCGACTCTGAACTAAAGGTGCGATATGAATGAAAGGCTAATCCTGGTTGAAGGGTTTAACTCTAAAAGTAGAATTGAAAACAACTTATGTTTGGGAGTTTAGTAATGGACCAATATAATTGAAAGCTGTAGGTACACTACTTACCCGGATCCCACTTTAGTGCAATTTATGTTGAAAGTGAAGCACGGTATTAACCATAAATATATACACACATACATATATGTGCAGAAGTCTTCATTTATCTTCTTTCGCTTTCATCATCCATCAAATTCTGCGTCAGAATTGGAAGCTAACTGACTAAAGCATAATTTTCTACTATACCGTAAACTAGATTTACAAAGAATGAGCACCACAACGTCGATTTGGCGGTAACTTGACTGACTTTAGTATGAGTGTATACATACATACATTCACATGTTCGTTGCAGTGTGTCTCATTACATGAAACTTTTCTTTTATGATGAAAATTGGTTTTCTTCACAACTTTTCCTTTATGATACGGAAATGGGAATTATGAACCTGACCGCATGATCGAAAAGTTTCCACCCAGCAGCTATGAGAGAGAAATAAAGCACTTGTTTGATCCGTACTTTTGTAGCACATGACTTGTTACACAAGTTAATACCCATTATGGTATTATATATTTTTTTTAGCTATCTGATACCAATTCTAATTACAATTTTCGTAAGAAATATAACCTAATCTGAGATAGAGATTGGGTTTAAGCGACCGTAGCCTCTTTTTTTTAAAAATGGGATGAACATTCCCATAAACTTTTGTAAAAAACCAAACAACCTATATACGATCAAGGCTTTTGAGTAAATTGTTAAGGGAGAAGTGAAAATTCGACTCCGACATACATAACATCATCATCATCAGGCATATATTTTTGTTCCACACCCACTATTTTTTGAAGTACACCTTTTTACATATGTCAGAGGCCCTTAAAATGAGGAACAGAGTAAAATGAGTGAGTGCTACATTCATTTACGGACTAGGAACATGACTTCCAGACGACTATTTTCTTTAGACGCAGATGGATTCTTTTCCAGTTAAAAATAATGGATCAGTCATTCTAAGCACGTAGTTTTCGCCTGGGATGTACCGCTTGGCTGGGTTTTCAAGCTTTCTTTCACAACTTAACATGGAAATAAAAATCCTATCCTCAAGTTTTGTACGATGCTTTCGGCGTTGTTATTATAGAGGTAAAAAACAAGCAAGACGTACTTACGTAAAGAGAAAAAAGGAAAGAAAAAAACTTGTTTTCTATTTTGTACTTTCTCTAAGCTACTGGATTCGTTTACTTTAGCTAACACAAAATGATCTGTCTTTTGGGAAATGCTACATGACGGAAGTATGTATGAAGTGTACACCTACATGGAATTAGAGTTTTGTGTAAGGATGTATCTCATCTCAAATAAAAGAACTGGACACCCTGGAGGTTTTATCTGTATTAGTAGAATGCGAACTTAGTTTAAACTTATTACTTCAAGAGTTTCAAGCTCACAAACTGGAATCATCATGCATCTCAATAGAAAACAAACTGTAGTACAATTAAACTTATCGTTCCTCATTAACAAGTTGCCATTTTCTTTTGATCAATAATAATTGTTCAATTGTTAAACTCTAAAATTTTCTCATTCTTTAACAATGAACAAGTTCCTTCAACTTTTTGATGGCAAAATACAGATTATATTGAAACTCAATGTCTCTTCTGTTAAATAAATCCGTAGGATGAAAGACTACCTGATTTGGGTCGGTTGTCAACATTTTGGTAGTTTTCCGGGGGATTTAGATATGGTTCACAACCTGTAATCCGATTACAGGATGAAATTGCCGGTGGGCCATGATTGTCAGGATGCGCAAGTCGTACTGCCGAACTGCTAAAGCTATCACTGTTTGTCCTGTAATGAGCTCGTAATTCGTTTATATCAGGTGGTATTGGTGGGGGAATTGCTGTAGGCGGAAGGGATTTGTAAAAATCTTCACATTGACACAATGGAAGAGGATTGTAAAATTCGGACGGCATCGAAAGTCTCTGCCTACCACCATCATAAAATGAATCAGAACACTGCACGGGTACTGAAGCAAGCTGCTGTTGCTGCTTTTGCGAAGTATTCGCATTCCTTAGAATCCCTTGTGGCTGTGAAGACGACTGTTGGTGGGATCTCGGGAGAGTTCCAGAATGTGTCTGAAATTTTGGAGGGGGTTCCGGAGCAGATGATTGACATGGCGGAGAGTACACAGGAAACCCATGTACTTCACAACATGGGGTGGGCGGGCATAAACATCGAAGCTCTTTTCCGTAGGGGCATGAGAATCGATCACAGTCATAGTATGGGGAAGGAGATTTGGGGGCTTGCTGATTGAACGATCTCCTTTTTGCCAATGGAGGTGGTGGTGGTGGTGGCAAAGGAAATGGAGGGTTGGTTTCCACTGATAAGTCACCTTCACTCTGACCACGTCTAGGCTTCCAAGTAAGAATGCCTTTTCTACCTGTCGTCGCATAACTGTCCAAACTATGATCTCTTTCTCGTCGTTGTTGCAACGTTCTTCCACCATGAGTATCCAATCTAGTTCTAGCATTTGCTAGTACCAAATCACACATTACTACATTTCCACGCTCATAAGTACACGGGGAATCATCATCCGTTCTACTATCTTGTTTCAAACAACTAACTGGTCTAGAGCAGGCACAGTGACAACTAGAGTGCTGAGGTTGAGCAGCACTACCACTAGATGATAATTCTTTTTCTGCTAAACCTCCGCCTCCCCCTCCTCCAGTATCAATTAGTTCACTAGCTTCCAACTTGGTTTGCTCACTGAGCACCTTGCCATCTTGAAGACTATATGTACCCTGATTTTGATGGTGCTGATGAAACTGGGGATGGTGGTGATGATGAAGATGATGATGACACTAAAGCAAATGCAGTAATGTTAGCAGCAGCTCAAGGCAATTAGGATTCTTCGATAACTTTTTTTTTTGTTACATCACATATCCCTTTTGAAAACTTTATCGCATTTCCTTCCTACTTACATGAATTCAAGCTTCTTACAGCATGTGAATAGCTCTCCGTTAATAGCATAAGCTTACAAAATGGGCTCTAAACTTTGAGATCAATGCCTATCTGTCAGTATTTTTTTTATCGTGGCTTCAACTTTGAATTGAATTGAAATTTCCTGTCAGCTAGCTCCCTATATGCATTTTAACTGCATTTTGTCATAAAGCCACGCGCCAGATGCCATACGCCATACGCTATTACTCTTGGCAAATACCCAAACGGCAGTGAGAGGGTTGGAACCATTAGCTATATAGTACGAATCTAAATCTACTGAACTCCACCCGGATGCGTTTATTGGTATTACGATAAGAAATCAGAGAATCAGGGGTTTCACAATATCTCATGACACGAATTTCCTCCCTCTTCTTTTACTTAATAGTTTTGAAAAAGAGAGAGAAGGAATAGAGTACTTTCTTCGTTCCAAGTCTTTCTGATTTGATTTCCTCGAATGGAAACCAAAACCTGAGAGACTTCTTCACCAACTAAGCCCACATGCATCAAGCAACCAATTCACAACTTAAGAAAAAGGACCTGTGGCCTGTGGGAAATTCGACATGTGGGATAGGAAGAGAAAAGACGTGCGACAGATGTGGATGGGGAAAAGTATTTCTATTGCAAAAAGCTTTTTTAGAAGTTTATGGACGATCGATAGAAGGCAAATCTGTTTCTGAATTACTGTATGAGAAGTAAAGAAATGCGAATGTGATTACAAGATGACTATAGAACAAAGTATAGGGAATATGTGATGCAAGTCAGTGAGCAACAAACAAAGTATATTGCATATTGCTCCATAAAACTGATCTAAAAATCGTGTGTACAAGCAAGCATAAGCATCATACACGTAGGTAGATATAATATAGCTCTACGTATGCTTTGTACATAATGTATACACACGGATTTAACTTTCAAGAAAAAAGAAAAGAAAATCAGACTCGAAGAACGACCTTATTGCCACTGGAGCGTATTTCGGAGCGCATCTTGAGCAACCAAGCCATTCCAAATAAGGCCATTATTGTTTTGCAGATCAGAGCTTGTTTTAGAGACAAGTCTGCTACTGCTGCCGTTCGCGTCTTGCTCTCCTCCCAGCCGGAGAGAAGGCTGAGGTAAGAATTTAGGAAAAGTAATCTCTTCTCGATTATGCCAATCACGCTTCTTATGATGATGATGGTAATGGTACTGAAGCTGTTGTTGTACGGCTTCAAGTGGAGACACAGCTGTGGAGCTGTGGTAGCGTCTTGTATTGAAAGTAAGGGGGAGACGATGAGATCGACCTTTAGGTTTCTTGTCACCACCACGAGAAGATGTTGACGACGACAACAACAATATACATTCAAGGGTGTCAATTTGTTTACTATTCGATTTGCAACTGAGGCTGATGTTTTTATTTCTACGTGAATCCTGAGCACTGGAACGGGAAAGCCGCGGGTAATAACGAGGTTCCACAGCCACATGAAATTCCCATTTCCGTAAGAAATCTGAGAAGCCCCAACGACCAACATATGGAAGGCCACCACCACCAACAAACTGTACAACCATTGCAAGCCGTGATAGTGATGTTTTATGATGTAATCGCCAACCTTTTTCTTCTTTCACACATCCATTTTACTTATGCATTTTGGATAATATACACATACATTAAACACAAACACTTACAAGCACATTTACCACCTTAACATATGCTCCAACGTCCCTCAATGACAAAACACCACCCCCTCTTTTTTTTGTACAAGAAGGTGGCTTAAATATTGATCAACTCACTTCTTTCACAAGCAATGATGCATTGTGTGTACGTATATACATCACGGATAGATACTTTTACTTTCATATAATAGCCAATCCTGAATGTACATTAATGCAATAGAACGTTGATAGTTAATAGCATTCTTCTTGTTGTTGCTGCTACCAGTACGCTAACAAAATCTACAACATGGTAGAACTACTAATATGTACTACTACTTGTTTCCTTTTCCGTTTATTGTACAGAATTCCTTTCCCTTCCAGTCCCGCATCCTATTAGACAACCGTTTTCACAGGATTGCTCATCCAACCAAATTTCAATTCACATTCTCTTCTTGCTCAAACTCCAAATAAGTAGCGAGTATATGTACAACGTTGTGTACTTACGGGGTGCAGGGAAAAGACGAAGAAAAAAGTAATTTTCACTTCAATTTGTCTTTATTTATCCGAATCTAAACAAAAAATTCCGTAATTTATTTCCATCTGCTCCTTTGTATTTACTGCTAACAAACACGCAGCATTTGGATCTGTCGATAGATGTTATTTTATAAGCATAAAATCCTATCAAATAAATGCGCTTTCTCTTACTGCTTTCACACACAATACACTATAGACAATTGCCTTTCCACATATTCACACGCTTTAGAACGTTACTTTCATGCGGGTTGGATTAACTACCACTAAAACTATGGCGCAGCAATAGCAAACGATGCCAATGAATATACAGTTAGTATACAGACATTTTACAATGTTCATATGACATTTTCCTGCATGGAGTGTTTAATTCCATTTTATAAACACTCAGATGCAGAAATAATACCAAATTCTTCACAGATGCGCTACAACTGTTGGAGAATGTATTTATTCCTATATATATTTCCTGCACTACTGCAGTCTTTTAACCACAATTCTCCAAGTTATCCAAGTTTATCGATAAACTTTCTCGGTGATACGAGATCCTGTTTGCAAGTTGCACATTTGGTGTTCACAGCAAGAACAGTTTTTAGCTCAAATCACAACAACACAAGAATAAATTAAAATGAACAAGTAGGGAATAAAGCATTGGATGGGTAGTATAATGTAGTATTGCTACCATAAGTGGTTAAACTCAATAATACCCATCATGTGTTTGATTTTAGAAGGTTGTATATAGGTACCTGGTTCTTCATTAAACCAAATCAAATCACTCGAACAAACATCACGCATGCAAACAAGAGTCGCATTGAATTCCTCGGTGAAATCTACTTTCATTTTTATAATGAGTCGTCGTTTAAAATAATGATAATTGGCAATACTTACGTTGTACACGTAATTATATCCCCCGCATAGAAAGGGAAGGATAATTATTACATTAACTACATTTACAATATTAACAAATTATCAAATACATACATTATATATATTTTAGACTACTTTCTACTGTTTACCTGTCTACTATCCCGTCTGAATCAAATGAAAACAAAATTACTAACTTTGTGTTGGTGAGACCAAAAATAAAATTTTCTTTCAGAACCTCAAAAACAACTAGGGCACATATATACATATATGCGTATATACCTACACACCTTATGTTTTAGACATTAAACCATTGTTTCAATCATTAATTCATTATAAAGCTTGTGTAGCTATTATAGCTTATACATATAAGAAAATATACATTTCATACACCGGAAACTACAACAGATGGATCCCGAATACACACTTCAAACCCCCAATTAACATTATTCCTTTGATCTTTCCCTACTACCAATGCTACCTTTCGTTCTTTTTTTAAAACATCAAAGGCCAAAACTGTTTTCGTCAGACATTGACATTTCGTTTACCACGGTTTCCCTTTGCTTTACAACGCCATTCACTCACATTATACCCTTCAGAACCTTCACTGCGATGAGGCTATCAAGATTTTATTTTTGATAATAACAATATGTTAAGAACCGTGCCGTGTCGTGACATCAAGGTACTTTTGTGTATGTGATAATATGATCATAGCCATAGCAGGAACGGGATTAATAAATGCACGCAGTTGAGAATAATATCTACTGTTAAGTGACGCGATCTTTACTGTCATTCCGATAAATTTATTAAAATTGTTCTTTTAGTAATAATAGCAAATCTAGTTTGCTGTCTCATTTTCAAAAAGTAATAATACTTTCACATGAAAAAGTATGGCAATACATGAAAGAGAGAGAGAGAGATAGAGGGTTTTATTTTTCTTGCATAGTACAATGAACGCTGAAATGAATCTGCGAGTTAAGGTAAAGAATGAGAGATAATCACAGCAAACCAATGCTCAAAGCATTTCTATTCCAAAAATCATCCGTTGATATCAGATCCTTGAACAAAGGGAATCAACACAAGAGAGATGACGAAACTATCAAAAGGGATAATTCTATACGTTGAGTGAGCTTTAGGCTGAAATATGTTATTAATGATTCCAGTCCATTCATTGTAGTAGTGAAGAGCATCAGAAGAACGCCCTTTTGCAAAAGAAAATGGAGAACATTGAAAGAAATAATAGAGTACAACTACTTGATTTTCACAGCGCACAATTCCTGTATTCTTAAGAGCAAAGGCGGCCTGGCCAATGAAATATACCTACAACTATTTGCTAATAAGAAATAAGATTCAGCTGCAAGCACACCATTCCATTTCTCCAAGAGAGAAGACAATAATGGAGAACGGCCAAAAGCACATTGAAGAAACGGTGAAAGTAGAGAGAGGATAGTAGCATAGTATAAAAGTATTATTCTGCTGATTAAGCATTCTCTGTGACCAGCCCCTTACGGTGCAACGGTCCTGTTTTCGCAGCAACAAAATATTATCATTAGTACAGTACCACACACACACAATCACTATATACTTTCACATATCAAATGTACTATATTTTCGGAATCTTGAATGTGGCGGAAGAAAGACGGAACCTTTTGTCTCGGTTTTATTTTTATACCTTATTACACAGCCGCGGAAAAACGGACCAGAAATCTCTTTCACAGTCTCACAAAACTATTCAATTCAAGAGCAGATGCAGTTTATCCAACAAACAAAATGCACAGGAAAATGTCTTGCCATGTACTTAGCTTCTGTGAATCTAGCTAAGGTTTCTAACTGCCTCCGTCCAATCAGCTGAAACAGTCACAGAGAGTTTATATACCAATAAGTAAGAACCTCTGACAAATATACTGCTTTATCTAGAATTGTCCAAGAAAATAAATTTATAAATGCTTTTACTGTCATTGGGTATAAAAAAGCGTACCATGTGTCACGTTAATGATCACGCCTTTCACTTCCCATAAGCATCAGTAATCACTTTTTGTAGTAGATTCCTTGTAATAAACCAATCAGCTCCTAGATCATGGGGTAGGTTTATAGAGCAGTGCGAGAATTTTTATTGCTGATTAAGCAGATTGAATGAAAGTGAAGTCTTGTAATACTATTACTGAGTGTGACAAGGAAGAGACAAGCGGATGTTAGCCTCATTATCAGCTAGCCAAAGTATCAAATACTGACATCATACAAGATGAGAAAAGACCAACTCGTTTTCCACTTTCCTGATCACTACTATAAGATGTAAGAGTGTCGCATACAATGATGTACAACAGAATTTTCTCCTTCAAAAGGTTACAGCGTATGTACATAAAACTTTGTCAAGTTGAAGATTACAAGAAATATTTTGTATGGGTGATAGAAGTGTGCGAGTGCACATAAAATTGTAATACAATGTGAAGACGTTCATTGTAAATATGCTAATGTACTTTTAGCTCATGAAAGTTACCACAAGTTTTTAAATGAATTATTTGGAATTAACCTGGAAAGCATTAAAGCATATAAGACCCATTTCAACTCCATAAGTGACAATTTACTCGCAACATCACTTACAATCTCATGGCTCCTTGGGGTGATGTTTAAAAAGGACATTGCCACTCGCCACTCCTTTCCGGTTTTCTCTAGTATGCTCTCAGCAGTGTCCTTTGAGAGCGTTGACGTTAATAAGCTACTGACAACCAACCACCAACAAGACATATTGGATAGAAAGTTTTCCAACGAATTAAAAACTTCTCCAGACACTTAATGAATTTTAAAGCTTTCATTTGAATGAAAGGCATTCATGTAAGTGCAAACAGAAAACTACATCTTCTACGTTAGCCCACACGCCCGAGTTTATTCTACTTGGACTTTGTGACGAAATACATATACGTGGTAATAAAGTACATATACGTGGAACCATACATGTTCATATGGTCACTAGATATATGTGAGTTGTTTTTAACACTTTTCACTCTACCCCCTTCTTCTCCTTTTCAAGAAGTGTTGGATGGAGTGGGCACAGAAACCATCAAGAGCTCATTTAATATTCCATTACCAATTAAATGAATATTGGGGTGTGAAAGTGGAGATGAAGAAAATAAAGATATGATCGAGAATGACTTGTGCCCTCTGAACCGAAAGCAGCTTGTTGTATTCCCTGGGTGGTATTTGCTTCGGCCGTCAAATTCGAGATCAAGACCTATTTCCTTTAAACCGTGTTTCATAATAACAAGGACTTCAATTCGGATGCTGATATCTACTTATGCCTCAGCCGAAACTAGACATAAACAGAATGATCATGTTGTTACGGTCTGCAGCAATTGAGGTTCCTGACTCACTCAATGAGCTTATCTCATTTAATATTACCCGACTACATACATCATTCCCGCTACACGAAACCAAAACACCTATTCAAGTATAAGTACATCCATCCCCACACATATTGCGATTTAGAATACACCACAAGTAGGGATGAACAGAGCGACTTTCTCTTCACGCCTTCACCAAAGAAAGGAGCATGGCATTTTCACATGCACACACTTACATATACATAATACAACATATTACATACAAAATAAATTCAACGTAGCAGCTGAAAGAGTGATATATGTATGGAAACACCACTATCTTTTCACAGGAAGCAAGCAATTCACCTAAAATGAATGGCAAAGTATACTAGATTTGAGAGCCATAAGAGTACGCGTAGAGTACAAACATCTAGTCATGCAACTCAACACCACCATATATACTCAAACTCTTGGAAAGAAATTCGGGGCATGCCATGCAAGTAATTCGTTTTGATGCATCAGTTACAGTAAATTGTAAGTCTTTAAAGATTGCTGTCTTGCTTCACTTCACATTTTACCATGTGAGGCTAAGGCTAACAACAAAAAATATTCATATGGTATGCATTCTCCCATATTATTTCCTGTACAAGAGTGCCATTCTCTGTTATATACCTATTAAATAACTTAAGTTGTGTAGCGTGTAATCCAACAGACATAGGGCTATTAAGTTAGATGGATCATTTTGAGCACTACGATTACTTTCCGTCTGACAAAAATACTAGGCATGGTAGAGCCGAGACCAAACTACAAGATCGGAAAGGAAACCCCAATCCCCACAGACAAGTCAAACTTGGTCTATGTCATAATGTTTATGGACTCTTCGCTTCCCTACAACTATAGCCATCATTACCATCTGAACACAAAACACACTACACTACTTTCTTGAATGGTTAGGCTTGAGCAAAAACTGTTGATAGGTCTAGCAACTCGTACTCATTCAGTAAAACGATCACATCAGACTTTATCATACCATCTTTTCATTTATATCTCCAATTCAGACCTAAACTGCAACACCTGTACTTCACAGTTCACACCTCAACAAGATAAAATAAGACCCGCAGAATGTGTAGCATTGCATGAATAGAACACATTGGATTAAGCTAAAGATATTTCGGTTGTAATGTAATTGTCTTTCAGAATCGGGGATTATTATACCTACATACGAAAAATGCGAAGCCATATATAAGTATATATCTTTAGGTTGAACAATTCTCACAGAATATTTCATTTAATGCCACATTTTATTTTATACTGTTGTACTATACAATATCTTATACCAGTCATTCATACACAAAGTTTTCAGGAACTACATTTTGTGTCTTGCAACCATATTATTGTGTACTGAACACTAAGAATCCGCTCAAAAGAAGACACAAAAAGACAACCTGAGTAGAAGCTGTATTCATTCAAGCTAATTTCATTAGGATCCTACCTTCGGTCTCGTCATATCAAAGGAGACAATGACAGATACTACTGACGATCTTCAGATCCCCTGCATTCAGCTTTCATCCCTCCCTACTCCCTACAATGGCTTAAACCGCACAAAACAGCGACGGGCAGTTTCTATTACTTTTATTATCATTCAAACCAAGATTTTGCATAAAGTACCAAAATTTCAACGGACGATACTGGGTTTGCTTTTTTCTAGCGTGAGATTCATAGGGCTTCTTTGCGTGAGATATTATGTTCATTATATGCAAACACTGGATAGCTCGAACATAAATCAAATTTCAGCAAACACATTATTCTTCAAGCTACACTACTATATCAACTATATACAAACCGCAGAAAGTACACATGCATCCGTACAACCTATTTAATGCTTAGAGCTTAAAGCTTAAGCACTTTCAAAAAAAAAGTATTTTTTTACTCTTTTCTTCGAGAATGATTAAGAGTCATCAAAAACGTAAATAAACGTAAACAGGAAAAATTGGTAGCATCTTCTTTTAGTTGGTTTGCGTGTGTGTGTGGGTTTCTGTTTAGGATTTAACTTTTCCCTAGCTAAACACGCACTTACTTTAACAAGGGAAGCCTGCAACTGAACAAAATTGAAAAAGTTACTTAAGTGTATAAGAGTGAAGTTTCCTGTAGCCAAGTACTGTTTTCAAAGGGCGTCTGCTGCAACGACTTTTAATACCAATGAACGTATTATTGACCATCTTTCCCAGGCAAGAAACTTTGTATATTATGTATATACATACATGGAGTAATTGCAAATAAGGATAGAATATCCGTAAATTACAGAGTAATGGGAAATAACATCTTTATATAAAGCTTTATACAAACACCAGAAGTGTAAATATATATATATATATATATACAAGCGCTAGTAGTCAACGAATAAATCCTTGGCCGACACCACATTAACAGAGAAAGAAAAATATGGCGCAAGAAATATAAAAGGGAAGAGTGTTAAAGACGCGTTTGTGTTTTTTCTATGCATATATAGGCGTTCACAATATAGTTACAAAACAATGAAGCAGCATAACTTCCCAACTTTCCCCCTGACTCCAGTGGACACATTATGATGCCGTACCATACCATTTACCCTCGTGGAAAGCATATGCCCGGTCGCATATATTTTTATATTACTTATACTCATTTAAGGAAGCCAAAAAAAAAGAAGAAGAAGAAAAGTTGAAAATCAGCTAATGCAGGAACGGCAAGTTTCTTTCTGAACAGGCTTTCACTTACTTCTTGAAGGGTAAGAACATACATACTAGGCTCAACGTTACCGTTATGCGTCTCAAACACGTGCATTTCTTTACATCTCCTACAGAAGAAACGGAGAGTGGGTGGTTAGGGCACTGATGATAGTTATATTACAAGAATAGGTGTAGAACAAACTGCACTAGACGCAGTTGTTGGTAGCGCCTAGAGCATAATAAATGGAAGCAAATGCCCGAAAGACATAATTTCAACGTAGTAGTTACCTAATCACCAAACTTTTTCGGTTCACTTATTCTTTCAAAAAGTTATATTAGAAATTCTATGAAGGCACACTCTGCATACGCTGTTAAATACGCATATTTAATTTTACACGGGTTTCAAACTTGGAAATACTATGTTTGTCCCATATATATATGTTAAACAGATGGATGGCACAAAAAATGTCTCACTCGCTTAACTTTTGTACAAAAAAACAAACTTTGCTTAAAATCTGCGTATCAAAAACAAAAGCAGATATGGAGATTTTTTCTTAGAAAGCATCTACAATATAAGACCTTTAATTGCTATTTTATTTCGTTGGAGCATTCCCTATAGAGCGTCTTACAAAACCAATCCCTTGGCACGTGGCATTGTAGTCAATGCATCCATATGCCACCTAACCAACTAATCACTTAAGTATAACACAAAGCTTGATAGTTTTTAACGCAACATTTCCTTGTATTGCCCAACTTGTAATGATACTCTTTCTACTTGTAATCGTCAACCTGATCGGTATTGGTTTCGAGTACATGAACATGTAAGAGTCTCCAACCATCTGTAAGAGAACAAAGCTCACGAAAACAAGAAATAGGATTAGAAGCAGGCTAGAGCAATATACAGTCGAGGTCATAAATATACGGAATTCTTACTTGCATTATTTGACACCGTTAATTAAGACAATTAATTTTTGACTTTCTACACGATTTGAGATGATAAACAATCCTCATTTAATGGGCTTCCAGATGACGTGCCTCTTGGCCCATCAACTAAAGACGCGCCAGCAAAAACAGCATAAACATTGCATGACTTCAAAATTTTGGTGGTCAAAAATATACAGAATTTTAGAGTAAATTAATTTTACAACAAAATTTTAATATTTTGTGTGACATCCCTTAGCTGCAATTACTGCCTGGAGTCATCGGGGCATTAAGAAGACTATTACTTGCTTTACATAAGCTATAATCCCATTCCATTCTTTTTGAGGGCTCCTTAAAGTTCACTGAGGTTGCGTGGGTGGACGGATTTGTTCTCGAACCTTTATTTCCGAAATATTCCAAGGAAACTCAATGGGATTTGTGTCCGAGGGCTAGGAAGGATACCCAGAACATCTACCTTCTACTTTCGGAACAATCCCTGCAAAAGTTTTGTCATCAAGTTGGAATTTTTGTTCTGGGAGAGGTGCACCATTTTCCCAGACCTAGTTTCCTTACGGCTTCCTCGCAAATTTTGCACACAAATGTCCCGATAGGTGAATCTACCCATCGTTGTTGGAATGAGCGAAAGATTTCCTACACAGAAAGCTATCATACACCCCCAGATTATGATTTTCCTTGAAGTTAGGCACCAAGTCATAAGTACCATGTTGAGAGGATTTTTGTCAATTTTAACCCTACCAACTAACGCACCCGTGTTTTACAGTTGGCGCAACACAATTCGATTTAAATTGTTCTCACGGCTTCCTCACACACTTTGAGCATCGTTAGTGGCCAAAAAACCAATCTTCCTTCCAAAATCGTGAAGCACGGGTGAGATTAGTTGATAGGCCTAAAATCGGCAAAAATTCTCTCAGCATGGTACCTTTGACTTGGTGCCAAACTACAAGGAAAATCATGATATGGAGGTGTATGACAGCTTCCTGTGTAGGAAATCTTTCGCTTGTTCCGACAACGATGTGTCGATTCACCTACCTGGACATTTGTGAGCAAAATTTGCATGTATCTACAAGAAAAATGGGTCTGGAGAAAGGGGTTACCCTCAACCAGAACAAAGATTCCAAGTTCATGTCAAAACTTTTGCAGGGATTGTTCCGAAAGTAGAAGGTAGATGTTCTGGATAGCCTTCCTAGCCCCCTGACACAAATCCCATTGAGTATCCTTGGAACATTTCGGGCATATAGGTTCAAGAACAAACCCCTCCACCCACACAATCTCATCCAACTTCAAGGGGCCACTATAGAAGATTGGATGTGATTGGAGCTTATGTAAAGCAAGTACTAGACTTCTCAATACTCCGAAGACTCTAGGCAGTAATTGCAGCTAAGGAATGTCACACAAAATATTAAAATTTTGTTGTAAAATTAATTTACTCTAAAATTCTGTACATTTTTGACCACCAAAATTTTGAAGTCATGCAATGTTTATGCTGTTTTTGCTGGCGCGTCTTTAGTTGATGGGCCAAGAGGCACGTCATCTGGAAGCCCATTAAATGAGGATTGTTTATCATCTCAAATCGTGTAGAAAGTCAAAAATTAATTGTCTTAATTAACGGTGTCAAACAATGCAAGTAAGAATTCCGTATATTTATGACCTCGACTGTATGCAGACGTTATCCAAATTCAATTAGCGCCAACAACGAACAATTACCTCAGGCCAAGAATAAAACAACGTGCCACACTGCAAACTTGTCTTTCTCTCATTTCCCTTACACGTCAGACGCTTTTCACCAGCTTCCTTTATTGTTTCCTAAATAAAAGGAAACAGAAGACCAAAGGGAATCTTGCCTATATACATTATTCGGGCAGTGTAAAACTTCCAAGAATAAAAGGCTGACGATGGTAACATGAGGCACGAATCAACTTCATTTAGAATTCACGGACCAACTGACTCTTTACAAGCTTGAAAAAAAAAGGAACAACCTCTTTTGTTATGCGCCTTTCTCCTATTCTATGTCTACGTAGTGCACACGTAGTATCTTATATATCAAACGGATGGGAAATGTAAGTTAGATCAAGAGTTAATGAGACTCCGTCTCGCAGCAAATTGAGAACTACCAACAGTAAAAAAGCTATTCAAGCAATAAGGAACGCATATATACGCAAGGCTTTCATTTTCTCTTGCACAATTAATGTTGTTGCGATCACTGATGATGGAAAAGAAAATGCTATCTTCTTTTCTCATATAACTTCCGGCTTTGTCCGCCACGTACAGATCATATTTTATGTATGTGATGTGTTAGATGGGCCTTCCTTTAAAGGTATGTTTTAATTCAATAGCAAACAAAATGATCAAATAATTACCAACGTCATAATCAAGAGGCGTTTTTGTGATCAGTTTCCATCTACCATTTTAAAATATGATTATGATTACAAGGTTTTAATTTATGGCTAATCTCCTAAAAATTGCTCCCTGTCGAGTCGAGTACAGTGCTTCTAGACTCGAAGTAGTACATATATGACTTTGTCCGCAGTATAAATGTCACCTATAGAAGTTTATCTCTAATTTGAGTTTTCGTTAAGCAAGAAATTAGCTACCACATGGCAAAGTTTTGTAGGAATAAAAAGAGCGACTTGTAGCAAAACTCAACACTTGCTCAGGCAAGAATGAATACAAGCAATTACTGAATTTGCTCATTAGAACTTTCTCTGGATGAACCTGATAATTACCTTCTTCAAATAGTTTTAAATGCCCTAAATAGAGAAGTTTTGGATGAAGCCCTACCTTATATAATGTTTACTCAACTTTTCAAACATCGTTGTATATATGTAAGTATGTGTGTATAATTACTAAGGTGTGAATGTGTATGCTTTCTCTGATTTTATTTTAGCCAAACAAAACCAGGCCAATGCAAGTGAGATAATATTATATACAACTGAAACTCCCGACTGTTAGAAGGAAAGCAAGTAGGAGGGTTTTATGCTTCTTTCAGAGGATTCTTACACAAAGTTACAGAACATGCAATCCCCAGAATGTAAATTAAAACGAGGAAAATGCTTTGGAGTGTAGGCAATAATTTGAACCAAGTAGATAAACATTTCATGTAAAATAGACTGCAAAAAGGGGAAGATAGAGAAAATAACACAGACTACAGAAACGAACGAAAGTTTGAAAACATTCGCTCTTTTTTATAAAAAAAAAATAAGCATAAATCCTTTTAGCATGAGGATTTACCCGTCCACTATTCCCTTCAAGAAAACGCAACACAACTTGAATTAAGAGTGCAATGAATGGCTCGGATTCCCTCCATTGAAGTTTTGCTCTCCATTTACATGCCGAGCATTTCCTCTTCACAAATGAATGAGGATGTACTAGACAAGCAGTAGTAGCTATATGCTTAGAAAAGAATTGTCCAAGTCGGTACAGAGTGGCATAAAAACTCTTCATGATTTCCCATTCCAATTTCGACACCCCATATACATAGAAATCCATCTTGATTCTTTTTTTTTGCACTAAGTTTCTAATGCTGACTAAACTATTGGGCATGAGTTTGGAAGAAAGGTTTTTTTTATGTAGCACAGCATCACAGCATCTACATGTATACTTTTATATCTGGAGTTGGCTTACACGTACTATTGTACTTCCATCCTCTTTTCCTGAAGAAGACATGATGGCGCAACTTTTTTCAAAAGAGAAAGTATACATGCTAGCAAACTATAGGGAGCTTCTTTGTCAAAAAGCAACTATAAAATAGCTACTACTACTACTACCTACTTGTGAGTGAAAGAGCTTGCTGGGTTTACGGATATCAACTTTGTCGTTCTTACCATTCTCATGAACATGAATGAATCGTCGACTAACAAAACATACTTTGCCCTGATTTAACTAAAATTTGGCATATACGTGTAAGTATGCGGCACCATACTGAATACTTTCATCACAAACTTTGCCGTCTAGCAAACTACGTAGTGTGAAATCTATTTCAAACGTGTGCAGTAACTAAGTAGTGGCCACAAATCACTTTCCCTTGGTGGTGTCATCGAGGGATTCCAACAAAAAAAATCTCTCCTTTTTCATATAAATGTACTGAATATACATTATTTCGATGTTTCATGAAGCGCCACAAATAAACAGCAATGTGTACAAAACTTAGGGAAATTGGGTGAAATGAAAGAAGTAATGTTTATCCTCTGCCTTTCCTTCGCACTACCTTTACATAACTATTCCATATAAATAATAAGATCATACTACTTTCTACTTACATTTACCAACTTTATCTTTCTCACAAAAAAAAAGAAATCACTTTAAGCGCTGCCAGCTTGAATGATTCCGAAAATTTAGGTACTTTCGCGACCACACCACACTTAACATAGCAGCAAATATTTTAGCTACTAAACAATATACAAGTCTCACTAATGCAGTGCTTTGTATCAATTTGAAAGACTGGGAAAACTACCACGTATGTTTTATAAATGTCAAAGACTTTTTTTGGCTCACATTACCGCAGCAGTCACTCAATGAAGGAATATATATGCTATTTTAATCACAAGATTATTGAAGCTTCGTTTTTAGAATCGTCCAATGTATATTGATACTTAAAATATAATTTTCAAATGCTTTCACTCCGTCAATAATTCCACAACTCTATTTTTATCGTCTCTGGATCATTCACTCCATCAATTTTAAAAACAATACAAATTTCACCAAAAACTCCACTTAAATTTGTTCAAGCAAACATCAATTCAAACTACTATGAGCAAACCTCACAGGATATCATTTTTTCGTTTAATGTTCTTCCAATAAAAATGGGGAACAACACAACAGCAGCAGACCGTCCAACCATTCAAAAACTTTTCCTATACTTGTTTGCTCGTTTTTCTGAATAAGCCTGCTATCCTGATACAGGCTTTCCCTAAATTGCATTCATTTTGGCCCGCAACTGCTCACATAAAACAAATAAATGGAATGAAACGGAAGGCTTGAATTTTCTTTTGGGATGCTACTACCTACAATTGTATTTACAACAACCACAACAAATAGAAATAAATCTCTTCCGAAAACCTTTTCCTATCTTAAGAAGAGGGGGAATACTGCCCTTTTTCCTAGAAATGGCTAGGATTGTGTGGGTTTGGCATTACACAGTTTTTACAAGTCAACTGAGAGCAGAAAGAAACCAATCGCGATCTATGATACGATACAAAAAGATCAATCTGAGTCAGATGATTTGATGCATTGCCAATCTGCAGCTGATGCCTATGGCAAGATTCAACCCATATATTTCTCCTCAGAGACTTTCCACACACCAAATACAATATTCTTCAAACACAACACAAAAAGTAGTATAGTAGTGTGCATGTACTTATATGGCCAGTTTTTCTGTCTTTTAAAGAGACAAAATTCTATACTTCAGATTCTACATATAAATGTTTACTTCTTAAATTGTATTCCAAGCAAGCAATAAAACCGACTTGACTGGTTTATTAAAAACAGCAGACAAAGAGTACCCTACATTTGACATTGTACTTTTTACTGGGACAGATTTCAATGTTTCAACAATGTCTGTAGAAAAATTCATAAAAACCTCTTGATCGTATTTGGTCTAAAGCAAATTGCCCTCCAAATTAATTACTGCTTTCCCTGGTACTATAATACTTATATCCCTTTAAAATGTCTTTGTTTAACTCTAACAAAATGAGCTTGATTCAGTGATACCATGTGAAATTGCAAAAGTCTTAAAGTCATATTGCACTGTTTAATCAGAAAGACATTCTAAGATTGCTTTCAAATTACACTGCATTTTATTGCTTTCATACAGAACTCAAGCATGAAAACAAACTAAAAGTTTTTACACAATGTGTTTTGCTAAAAAAATATCGTATCAGTTTCTTACTACAGTACGATGTAAATAAATAGGAAAAGGGATGAAGTAAAGAGTGCTAAGCCATTGTCTCAAATAGATTCGTGATCGTTGTTGCGTTGATGAGTAATAGCAGCACGGGGCTTCACTGTTTAAAGTAAAATGTTACTTTTCTTCAAAGTCAGTATAGTAGCGAGTAGAGAAAGGCCACAAGAGGGAAAAGGGTCCTTTAGAAAGTATACGCTGTCGATGAAAGAATATGCCCAACACGGAATTCTTCTTTTTCTCGAGTGAATGATGAAAGTAATTCTATGTTGAAAATAAGTATTCATGGAAGCTCGCATTTTACCCTTAGCAAACACGAGAGTTAGAATTGAGTGAAAACTTGGATGGATGCATGCAAAGCTATGCGGAACAAGTACACTTATACTCACCGCCCGAGTGTACATTCAACATTCCAAGAGTATTCTTTTTTTCAGTTAGAATTAGAATTCTCAAGGTAGTTTCTTGTATTTTTTGCCTTTAGGAAACCAATATTCTTTTTTTTTCAAGATATCACTTCTGAAGAAATAACACCTTCACTCTGATCACTAGCATTCAGCTCAACGTGAAAGTAGCAAAAAAGGAGTCTCAATCTCGTGAAACGTGTGAGAATTAATGCCTCCTCGAAGGACTTGAATAAAATGCTAAAGCAAAATTTCTATTTCGTAATCTATGCCACTATCAACTATATCATCCCTCCCTACACATAAAAGTACATAATACGGGACACGGAACTAAATATCTTTCGACATTCATATAAACTCGTATACTGAGTATACAGCACAAAGTACGTCAAAACCCTTTCCCCTATGTACGTTTCACGACATCCTTTAATAAGAATTAGAATAAAGCATCGGTAGAGTGAAGGACTGGGAGGAGGACTTGAATGAGTGGAAAGGCCAAACTAGCTTTCTCTCACTCCAAACTCGCCCAGTTCCTCCTTATTCTTAATGACAACTTTCAGTCTTGTCGTTCTTCGTCAATTGTTCAAGCTCAAAGGCTTTCTAACTTTGCAACATTCTGTATGCATGTATAGCAAGTACACTAAATCATCTTTTATTCCAGGATTCTTATATCCCTTCTAAATGTTAGGAGGAAACCCTTTATGATGATGCATGATGCACTAACCCATAAGATAGCCTTAGCCATAAACTCAAACATCAAGTCAGCTTTTAAGGCAAAGTATCCATCTCAAAATATGGAAGGAAGCAATCTATCACGCCTGAAATTTCAGTTTTTATAGACGAACTGCCAGAGTTGATTACAGGCAGACAACTTTGCATGAGGATTCAGGACTCATTTAATGGAACAGTGTAATTTTATGCATAGTAAAGATTCATTTTGAGAAAAAGAATTTGGACCTTGCGAGAGGGAGTGACAGAAGTAATACAAAAGCTGTCTAGCCCATCCTATTGCTAGTTACTTATGAGGTACTTCCACTACTGTTCTACTTTTACTTATCATTTTCTTCTCCTTCCTTACGTATGTGTGTATACATACATACAGTTAAGGGACGGGCTGGAAACGGTACAGTGCAGAATGCAATGAATTTTTTTTCAGCTGACTTGACATGTAAAGTAAGAAATGGAAAAATGATATATTCAACCGATATGTGCCATTACCTTTGAGAATATAATATGGATCACGATTAACCATATCGCTTGATATCCACACCAAAATGCTGCCTAAGCATTTCCAACTAATCCTGTTGTAATAAGAAAGGTACTGGAGCACATCGAATAGTTATGACCTCGTCTCATACTCATGGGTATCATATCATTATTCACGTATTACACATCAATTTTTACGCTGTGCTAAAATGGTAGTTACAATAATTCATTTCCTTCCCTATATATAGTTCAACAATGAAACTGTGCGTGTGGAACTCTTTTCACCATAAAAAAAAACTTTATACATATATATCTTCATGTGTAACAAATACCACGACATTGTGCATGACTATAAAATAATTTTTAAAGACTAACAGTAAGGTAATACTTGTCTTTGTTAGAATAACAATAAGAATTGGAATGGGGTAGCATCTTACTTTAATTACTGACAAAAGTTAATTATTATACATTTTGAAATGTAGTCTTTTGCTCCCTCGTCAATCATTCCTTCTTTTACAGTAGTTAAAGTTCTTTAAGCAGAAACTATAATATGATCATGAACAGGCAGGCACTGGGTTCCCCAATGAAAAGAGTGGCTGCATGAGCAATGTATAGTGACACAGAATAGTGTATAATATATAAAACATCTGGACACGTCGTGTACAGTTTATTCATATTTTTTATGACTTCTTACTTAATTTGAACCTCAGAACAATCCGGTGCTAGAAGAAAGAAAAGAAAGCTCGTGTCAGTTGGTGCTACATTGCAAGACGAGTAACCATTTCCAGAGTGCAGCTCTGCCTCGCCTATGCCTATGTTGACAAAAGCTCCAAGATAAGATTCTAAATGACTTCCTCTTCCTTCTAAAAAAGAGTGCCAAGCTCTTTCTGAATAAAATGAGATCACAAAAGATTTTTCTATGGCATCTGAAAAGTAAAAATACTGAACGTAAGAAACGAAGGAGCAAAAACTATGTAATATGGAGTCTCATTATTGCATACTAAATACCCTAGCCATAACGTCCTCCTCAACTGTCTTGAACCAGTACACACAATCCAAGAAACTTGGACTTTTGCTACATAAATTGGTGAAACCATGTCGTTTGGAACAGAAAATTGAAATTTAATACGTGGAAACTCGACAAGAAAGTAGGATCGCTTTCTCTTTACTCAACTATTAATGAGCTGGGGAATCTTCCAGATTTGCAGTCCTTGTAAGTACATAGTGCTACCTCTTTCTTAGTCTCTTTTCACCCAGTTCAGCTGAACGAAAAAGCAACGAGCACTTACCAAAATGAGAATCCTCTCTTTTTCTTTCCGTACTTTCCCCAACTGTATATATATTTTCTTTAGAATTTCATCCCAATATAGTTGGCACATGTTTGTTACAAAATATACGACAAAAAAAGAAATGAAACGTAGTAAAATGTACCAGATAAGATTCACATTGACTCCCGTCTACTAACTAAATAAGGTGAAGGCAAACTTTCCCTTTTGAACGCATGTATTTTTGGCGTAACAAACTCTCGGGACACAGAAAGTGTACATTTTATTGTACCTACCTTCGAATACATTTCCTCTACATTTGACTATATATTCCACACAGATTTCATGTGTACATTCCCTCCTCCGCACCATTTACGGCTTAAATCGTAAAATTTTCTCAAATAAACTGTGCTGCTTTGAAGACTTTTGTGTGGCTTCCTATTCCGTTCCCAACATCAAAATTTACGATTTACCTTATGTACACCCTTATCTTAACGAATGGCGTCTAGTCAGGTGCAAAGCCACCATAAACTGTTTGAAGCATTGCATGTTGAGATAAAATAGGAGACAATCTCTTGGTTGAAATGAAGATGCAGTTTCTCCTCTTTTTTAACTGACAAAAGCGAATGGGATGTTCTCATGAAAAAAAATAACTAAATATATATAGGGTTCTGTTTTTGTCGCCATTTTTTTTATTTCTGTCACTCTGTCATATCGAAAGTTGCAATTGGTAATAGCAAAATCAAACATCATCAGTTACCACTATCTTCAAGGGCGGCATTTTAATTCAAAGTACATAAAGTTGGAGAGGGTTATGAAAATGATTTACCGTCAGAAAACTGAATTGGATTATTTGATAAACAGGAATACAGCAAGGAGCAAATCATGAGTTGCTTCAGAATACTCATTTTGGTGTCAATCTCATTCCATCAAAAACTTGGTCTGCAACTTAGTAAGAGATAAATGATCGTACACTACTCCTAATTTATTCTCATTACTTACAACACGATTAACAAAGTGTTTACTGTCAAGTCGGTAGCATCTGGCTGGAGACAACTCCACGCTGTGTAAGGAAGCATTCGACAGATTAAAAATGAGAGCATCACAACACCTCAAAATTGAGGTGCATAGTTTGATATCAGTTGTTCTACTCTTTTACTACGAATTACAAACCCACTAGACGTAGGTTTCCCTCACACAACTAAAGCGCATTGGTTGTCTCGCAAACAGAAATGAAAAGCCGCATCTGTCAACTTTTACCTTGTCTGTGCATCAGTCTGCGTAATTAAACTTTACTCACTAAAATTAACCATATAATCGAAATTTGATATACATGCATTCACACAAGTACACCAATGAACGACCTTTCTAAATTTCGTGGAGTAAATGAGTTTGTAATGAAATTTGGAGTTGCGGTAAGAGTTGTAGGAATGAAAAAGCGGTTATGAAAATGATACACGATCCCGTTCCCACAAATGTCTGTAAATCAGCTAAGCTGAGATGTGTGTACATACATAATATATCTATCTATCTTCAAAACATGAAAACTATCTGCAACACAATATAGTGGGTATTTTCACTCTGATTCTACCTCTGAGACTAATCTTCTTCTATGTACCATTGGCTCAACGGAAATGTGAGCTTCCACTGCAAGATACAAGACGAGCGAATGAGTGAGGAATGAAAGTGATGGAGATAAGGAACTTTGTAAGCATTTTCCTTGACGCCTACGAAAAATAACTTCTACCATAAGATCTAACCACATTCATGGATAATACAACCAAAGAGAAAAATAACATATTCCGCAGAAATTTCCCATTCATGGAAAGCTGTCAGCTCTTTGGCTGACTTCCTAGTTCCCTCCTATGGCTTGGACTAGAAGATTGTCCGAACAAACGGCGATGCACACATGTACCCCATGAACAACGGTATACTATAAGATACAACACTACACCTCCCGAGTTACTTTAAACTTATGTTTAGACTTATTACAAGCATTGTTTCAAGAAGTATTTTCAACTTTTTGAAGAACCATACATGTTGTAGGACACGTTTATTGCTTACAAAGATTTCATCTACACCCCCGTTTTCTTTATGCATGGATTTTCAACAACGTAAAGTTGAAAAGTAGAATTTTAAATCAGGATAATACCATTGAATATCTGAAGTTGCTATCATTTTTCTGGCTTTCGACATGCTACATGGGTAGCATACAAGTTACTATTCGATTCTCCAACATTCGTGTTCAGCCTGCTTTGTAATATTGCGGAAGAAAGCGAGTTACAAAGGTTCTGAGTTCTCTGACACTGCAAACACTTTATTTACCGAATGGCTCACGTTTACTCTCTTTCTGCCTCCTCTCCCTCTGCTACGCTACAACTGACTACAACCTAGTAGCTGGTCATGAAGGCGTAGTTCAACATTGCCTTTTGATGGAAAATAATATGAAGAATGTGGCAACCAATTCAACAAAGGTAAACAAGCGTCTTGCTACAAAAATTCAAACAGTCTTATTCGGCAAATAACCAGCCTCAGATGGAGCAGGATTTACCATTTTCCAACCAAAGCCAGAAAATCCCAGCGACAGAAACTGTGTGACAGAAATAGGAAATTAGATTTCATTTTTAGCACCAGTTTTTATAATATTCAAGTATCCCTCAAAATTACGTTCTACAGCACTAAAAAACCTCCGGTTTTACCATGTTTCCACTGTCCAAAATTCAAATAAATCTACATTATGATAAAGTGAACAATGAATATATAAATGAGCTTGGATAATGATGCCTGAGCCTATGTTAGGCGTATGACAATGCATCATCTATCAAATATATCACACAAAGAAATGCGAACCTCAGCTCGGAGCACAAAGACCACGGAATCCTTTCACAAATAAATAAAATCACGTAGTTTTACTTAATCATTTCTTTCCACACTTGTGACAAAGCAATTCGCTAAAAGTAGTATATTGTTTCAGTTTTGTTATATTGGATATAAATACTATATGATATACCACAAGTTACATATTAAATACTGGCATGTTTCAGTGGTACTGCGAAGCTTCCAGATTTAATTTTATTGGATACATACTCTATTGTAGTACAGTGAAGCAAAAGATCTTGAAATGCGGCGAGCCGTAGCTTTGAAAAGTTAGAAATCAATAATAACATGTACGTAAATACTTTAAGAATTTAAGCCTATGAATAGTCTAAAACATATTAAATTATTGCACATTTTTTGGATAAAGTTATGTATGCACTGTGTGGTACACACACACTTCGCATAAAATCCATCGAATGAACTATATAGTTTGATGTGGTTAAAATAAAATAGTTATATACATACATATGTCTGTTTACGCAGTATCGTTCTATTTTGAGAAGAAGAGAAAGCTGAAAACATTTTTTATTAACGTCAAATTCCCATTTGCCATTATCTAAAATTACATATTTACGCTTGAGCGACGCGTAATTACCATATTAATATGAAGTGCATACACTACTTACAAGTAAAAAGGCATGCAAGAAAACATAAGTATTGCCAATTGTCATGATTTTAGAGCATCTTTGAGTCTCACAGTAGCAGAGCCTCCTTTTTTGACAGTAACTACATACTCGTTCTTACAATAGGGATCCCATCAAGTCGTATTATAAACAAAAGGGTGTACCATTTGACAGAGTGATAACAATGGTAGACTCGTGTGGCACAAAGACAAAATACTGCAGCATGTGAAATAGGAAAGACATTTAAAGAACACACGCTTCACATTATGCTTCACTGGACATAACATACAAAACCTTTAAGTAAATGGGAGTTCCGAGTCCCGACAACAAGAAAAAATTTGCTTATGCTATTACTGTCCTTTGTTACGTTCACTTGTACTCTAAAAAGCACACTCACACACCAAATCCCACAAGGCAACGGGTTCAGTTTTTGGGGCTACTTGAGTTAGGAGTTGAAAGCAATTTGGCTGTTGACATGGACCACACTAGAGTTCCATCCATGTTAAAGGAGAAAGACGGGAGCAACAAGATATAGCACATCTTAAAACTCATGGAATTTCCCACAACCAAGGCAAAAAGCACGAAACACCACCATAAACCAGAGAACATGAGCTTTTCACTTGATCTTAAAGTATTCAACGATTCTTGTACAAAGGAAACCCACCACTACCAAAGCTACATGTTTATGTTCCATTCTATCTGATAACTCACAAAAGAGTCCTCTGTTCGACTGTGGCTACCCTTTACAAAAAGACTGTAAATGTATAGAGTCAGGCCGGCAACCAGAGCAGAACTGCACAGACCAAACAACTTGCAACAATGTACGGTTGTAGAAGTATGTAAGCTTTTTGGCTCATGTGTGAGGTGCTGGTGTTAGACATGAAAGGCCGCGAGAAAATACTGTGCTGCACTTCCAGAGAACGTCCAAGGAAGAGTAAAACTTGAAACTTGTGACGAGGGAATGAACTCACTCAGCCTCACCATCATCAAACTCTCGCTTTGCTGTGTGTATGCGATACTTTCTCCCTCAGTCTCTCGTGTACCAATTCGCCCTGCTACCGCAGTTTTACCTAACAAAGCATCTTGTGCTTTCTCTTACTCCCCACTTGAGCACTGTCTCTTAAGCTTACTCCAGCCAAAAATAATGTATTTCTATGCACCGAATAACGCTCATCGGACAAGATCGGCTATGTATTATAACTTCCTTTATAAATTCCTATCACCTTCAGCTATTTTCTTGTTTTCTTGCTTTCACATCCTAGTCACAGCACATGTGTACGGAACCCTCTCAGATTTTAGGATTCAGAACCAATTCCTGATTTCATCAGTCCTATACGAAACTTTTCTTTTCTTTAGTCACGATCTTTTTCAATCATTGTTATTATTTCTGGACAGAAATCAATCCTGTCTTTGTCTCCTACTATTTACCAATCTAATACATATATATATATTTGGGGTATTGTTGCTTTTCCAGTACAGCTCGTATTTTCTCTTTTTATAAACAGCTTTTGTAGGGTGTATGTAGGTAGACCTTTTGCTGTTCTGAATTTTGGTATTACTCAAACAAACATCTTCTTACCAACAACGCCTACGCCACTAAAAGATCATTGCATAGACTATTACATGGTTGGAATTAGAAATCAGGCATGACATCACGTACAAAGAAAACAAATATTATGTGTTCATGTTCACATTTAGATATATATTCACACACAATAAAATCAATTAACAAAAAAAAGTCTCGCCAATAAATTTGTAAACTTTTTATGTCCAGACTTACTTCCAATACAATGTGTCGAGTGTCGGAGATAATAAGTTTAGTAATTTGCATGTAAGCAATAGAATCACACACCGAAACATTTCTCCCGGATTCCACTTTCCCTTCCTTGTCGTATACTCTGTTATATATATTTTGTCATGATTTCATATCACGTACATGTCAGCGGTTGCAATATTTTACAGTAGAATAACTTGTTAGTTAAACGTATGTATGATGAACCGCTCCTGTCAAAATCCACGCAAACTAAAACCATACCAAGGTTCACACTGACACTGACAGAGATGCTAAAGTAGTACATGTGTGTAGTAGATGTGTGAAAATTGTGAAATTTGAAATCCCTTCCAGTAAAAACCACTATAATAGGACGTGACTCAGCAGTCAGATACTTGCCTTTTTAGTTTGGCACTATTTTACAGTCACGTTTCTCATATGAACGTATGTTGAAACATATTTCCAACCTTGTACAGCATTGCTAGTGTTCTTCCAATTGTATTTAGAAGTCGTGTGCAGTTAGTATCAAAGCCGACTATACAATGGCGAATGAAAATTTGACTTATCAGATTTAACCCGCTATTCGTACATGCCATGCCAAATGTTAAAGGGTCCAAGACTGCACTGAATAATATATGAATCTAAAAGCGTCCATTTATAAGGCCATCTTTTCCAATCTAATGATAAATTTTGATAAAGAGTCAGCTAATTTAAGTTTTCTTGGTTTGCATTAAAATAAAACTTCAACATCATATATTCACACAAAAAAAGAACTTTCACTCCATATTTATGCTGCCTTTTACGGAAGAAGTACTTAGAACAGTAATATTGATGTTACTACTCGTACTACTACTATAATAACATTTCCTGTTCTGTCATCTATCGAAGTAGATACAAAGTAAAGAGTAAAATCAGGGAACACTGTTACCGTTGAACCAGTATGGCTCAAAATTTGTAATACCATTATTTTACATCAAAATATTTCTAAATTTGGACGGCATGTCGTCAGAATAAAAGATTACTCTCAAAGAGACTGGCCTAAATTATAAATAAGCTGCGTACCCAGTCAAACCGTCTAACGTTTGTGAAAGTGTGACTTCACGCATCATAGGTTTCTTGAAAATATGATTCATATACATAGCAATTTCACTCCCAGTTCCACAATAATTTGCTTTCACTGACACGACACGCCATCTAACTTTCTTTCGCTCTGTTGCATAAAAAGATTTGAAGAAACTGAAAGAACAACAGTTGATATACCTTTCTCCCACAGCACAGCGCTACGAGGATTCATAATGCAATGTAGAGAAACAGCAAAACAACATTTTTTTAGGAAAACAACTGAATCTCTAAAAGTAAAACTCAAGAAGCTGTACATTCTTATATTACTGGAAATTTTTCCATTTTCGTCAACATTCCACATGAGAGATAACGAAACATAATACAAAAAGAAAGTATGTGAATGAATAATTCACTTTCACTTTACTACTCGAATAATACATTATATATGTATGTATACGCCCTTGTTAGACAAGTTTTGTTCACAATTTTCACATCTCTTACATTGGTGCCAACAATATCTACCATCGCATCAGTGAGTATATATACCCATCTCGAGACTCGAACACACATATAATGCATTACACTTTTATATGTACTTATTTTAACTTATACAACAAGAAAATGTGTATGTTGTGAAGGGAAGTCATACGAACGAAAGGAAGTAAAACATACAATATGTAAGTAGAATAAACTAGGACAAATGGTCTGCATCAGAAAGCAAAAAAAAGTTCCATAAAAGCTTACCAAGTAGGGCTTGGAATAGTCTCGATTTGAAAATGCGGATTACGCGTTCGATTGCCAAACGCAGTTGCTTGTCCTGAGGGCGTGTGAGCTTCGAATGATAATCTTCCAACAACTCGAGGGCTCGATGGGCCTCTGAAAATTAAAAAGGAAACAATAATTATTACCAATATTAAGTTCATTTAAATAATACAATTTGATACAGACAACCAAACAACTATCCCTACAATACAACTGTCAATATATGACCAAATTTTTGTAACCCATCCCAATGATTAATTTAGTTCATGCTCCATTCCTCTATTCTATTATTAGAAATTATGTAGCGATCAGTTTCATAATGTCTTGCAAGTAATCTCGCTACGTCGCTACAGATAGTTTCGTTTACAACATGACATGTCACTATCACATCATTGACATCATACACACGTGTCCATATTGCATTGGACCTTCGACTTCCTTTTCCGCAAACGACAATATTTTTTCCTTCATAAAAAAACAATCTACTTAACGCTCAATGCGACTTCTTGACATAACATTAAATGAGCATACTCCGTTGTTATCATTTAAATCAAAGTTGCAGAGAGAAAGTGGAGCAACGATGAAAGCAAACTACTCTACCATACACAAACAAGAACGTATTTTCTTTCATGCAGTATCCTGAAGATATTTGACTGTACTCTGGTTTACTATATTGGCCTTGTCTTGTCGTTCACAAGAAAATTACACAAAAGACTGCACACAATGACATTATGGTATAATGAGGAAGAGGAAGGAAACAAAAAGTTAGGCAGCAATATCATCTTCACTGGCGTAATCATTGGTCCTCTCAATCCCTCAAACTTGAGAACTACCGTTTTATGGACTAGAAGAACAAGGGAAACAAAAGAGAGGAAGTATAATTGACATAATTGTATATGTATGTATATATGCATATCATCATTCTTGGACATTTACTCTAACTTTTAGATGAAAAGAAAATATTGTTTAATCAAAAGACAAAGGCAATTTCATAGGGATTGTATTTTGATTTTAAGATGGCAAGCTAGAAGAGTAGTTATAAGTTTTATTAAACTACAAACCACATCCCCAACAAGAGGATTGCCAGCATCAGAACTAAGGATTTACTTGCTTTGTTTTAGTCGCTGACGATGCTGTTTTAAGAGAACAGTCTGAAATAAATTTAAATTTTACTTTCTTGTTCCTTGCTTATATGCATTTAAAGTTTGTTAACATTGGATTACTTGGACCACAATTGACTATAGACTTACTACAGAACTCTATAATGCTTTGGGGCAATCAACGAATCAATTTTTGCCAGTATATACGTACCAAAAAAGGATTCCAGTCGACAATCAGAAAACTCATCAAGCGCAAAACCAGTACGCTGCCATTGTTTATGCGCTATAAAAACAGAAAGGATATACCCAGCACAAAGTTAAAAGACTTTAATATATTTTGTATGTGTAAATAGAATGTAACAATCGAGGAGAAACAAGTTCACTCACATTTCTGTCATGCTATTCCCTATTCCCTTTTCTAACGCTATTAAAAAGCGAAAAAGTAAAATATTATGTTTAGAACATGCATAAACATCTCACGATGCTGTCAGAACTCGTTGCAAAAGTTGCTAAGATTTGCTGTGGGACAAGAAACAGGAGAGAAATTATGCATGCGGGGGATAGAAATAATATATTCTACTCAAGCACTTTTTAGAGCCTTCTTCTGTAACAACAAACAGGAAGAGCAAAAAAAACTTGAAATTACACAAGCTTTGGATAAGTCGCAGAGCAAAAGTAATAAATAATCAAGCTTGCTTTTCTAATCCTCTCAGTACCTCACCTTAAGGATGTATCTGGCTGATGCATGCTTACTAAACGACTAAACAATTATCAAATACTTATATACCTTCTGATATGCACAAGAATATGTCATACAGTTTCAAAAGCATTCTTACTAATTTGACTTAAATTACACTAATATTAAACCTTTACGAAAGTGCAAGTATCTAATACAAGTCTAATTTAATGCGAGTAATTAGTAACCAATCGTCTAAATAACTGTTTTCAGCTAACTCTGTATTCATGTGCTTCAGACTTTTTAAATAGTAATTCATGATAATAAATATGGATAATATCCGTAAAGTCACTTGTTGGCGAATAGTTTCAAAATGCCACGTTTAGGTTTAAAACATTTTGTTCATCCAATGATCCCCACAGGGATATACATATATGATACAGCATTCCGTCTGGAATTGCTGAGTTTATGATCATATTTAACTTATCCTGAATTTATGAGACTTTATGCATTGTTGGAGCTGAGGCACAACAACTCCAATTACTACCAACTCTAAGATGTTTCATTTGAATTCAATCACGTTTTCATACTAGAATCAACGAATCCTAAATTGATTACCAGTCCAATCGGTTTTAGACACATACTTAACTATAACTAAGTCGAGCCAAATGGTCGGTACTTGTGAGTTCCCACGTAAGGTTGAATAAAGGTTATATCCGTTATCTAAATTACTCTCTGTTCAACTCTGCATCTCACTCTGGATTTCCTCTACACTCGCTCGCTTAGTCACGACATACTGGAACATAAAACTAGACTTACATCCGTTCGTTCGTATATTATACAAACATTACTCCTTGTTTCCTTCAGAAAAGACTTTCATTTCTGCATGGATATGAATTTTTAATAGTTAATAGTAAATTCTACGAAGATGATATTCACTCTCCTTCAGTTCAGGCGTTTTTTTGGCATGAGATACTTTCCGGTACGGTAAATTGTCTTACGAAACCACTTTGCAAAAAAGTGAGACGTGATAATGGCAAAAAATGCTAGCAGAAAGGCAAGAGCTTTCAGAATAGACTAGGCTAGAATGTCCGTTAGCATAATATACATACTTCAACGTACGTAAATACTACACATGCATTTTTAAACATTAATTTATGCCATGAGCATCATGTCAATAAAGAGCAAGCTAACTTTAAGCAGCTAAATCACAAAGTAGCATATATATTGGACAGGAAGTCATTGCGCATTGTTTTACTCACGTGAAAGATGAAATGTGAACTATGCATTTATTCCATTTTCAATCCGGAATCAATTTCAAAGACTTTTTGTTGTACAACTATGTACGACTTTTCGTTTATTTTATATAGAAAACAACTATTTCTAGTTCGATTATGTTAATATTAAATATTATTCAATACGCCTCGTGATCAAACTCATGATGAAACAAAGAACTGTAATGGTAACGGTGATTCTGCCACAAACAACAGAAAGAAGAGCTGCAATTTCGGTAGTAGTGGTAGCACAGAAAATCATCTTTAGGCCATTTATTACAGTTTTTGCATACCAAACCAAAACTCGTGCACCATAAAGCCTGTTTTAGATGTTAAACATGCGACTCTATAAGGCTGCCGTGTGCCTTAAGCTATGCTCTCACATTCCTTTCTATCATTGCATGCTATTACTCGCAATCAAGACAAATTGAACATGTATGCACAAGCTACATGTACTTCCATTTTTATTGCAATCAGATGTATCAACTCTGATTTTAAAAACTTAATATTTGATAAATCTTTCCATTTCATCATTATTTTAAAATGAATTCTTATACATAGATGTATATGCTAGTAGGATTGCCTTACCTAATGTACTGTACAATGTATGTACAAATACAATGAAATGATAATATATACGTCCGCAATATAAGTGGATTCGTGCAACTTTGCTCTTCCAATATATCATCATTTATATTTGCGATATCATCCTTCATAAAGTGACTGCGACATTACCATTTAATTCTCTTTAGTTTGAAGTTATTAGACCGTGTAAAATAAACGATGTTTGACATCCGAACTTTCAGCATCCTGAACAAGCTTATAAAGTTCTATTTTGCACAACAGTAGTAACGAACGACAACTTTAGCTAAAATTCAAAGCGAGCAGCTTTACAAAATTTAGTTGACGTTGAAAGAGGATATTACTATTTACGTTTTACATATTACCATATTATGCAGTAGCGTGACAAGTTTATGCCCGTTTAGATGTACAAAAGTGTAGGAGGGTACATGAGAGCTGCTGTGATTGCCGGTTAATGCGAAACACTTATGGGATGGAAACATACGATCAAATGATACGTGGCAAGGCAAACAACGTTGAACGCAGATTTGACTACATATATTCATTTCACAACATACAGCAAAAATAAACATTATGACTTATTTATGGCAGCCAAACAAATAGACTTTGACAGTGAAAGTTTTATTTGAAATTGGTATATGAAAATCTCAAAAGGTAAACTACCAAAAAAAGATAAATTCATGCTACTTAAAATACAGGCAAAAAAGTAAATTGAAGGTAGAGCTTAAAATGCAATTACATTAACCAAAGAAAATCTAATTTTAGAGAGCCAAGTGCTGCTAAGACAGTTCGTGAGATCGAATCGAGTCGAGATTGGCACACGGCACACCTTCATTCATAACAAATTATTGGCATATTATTCTGTTTTGTACATTATTGACTGCAGTTGTTTGAGATAGAAAGCAATTTTATACATTCAACTATTGTTCTTGTTTGCTGTCTAATGCTTGATTGATTAGAGACTTGAAGAACGCAAACAGATTTTAAGAAAGCAAGTACACGTGCCTGACAGTCATGAAGTATCTATAAAGTAAGTTCAAATATAATTTTATGATGAATTACATACGACGTAAGTACATTTACAGTTTAAATGTATATTATGTACCCTAAAAATCAGTGAAACGATCTTTACAGCTGAATGAATTTTTGGTAATCCTACCTTTAAGCATCAGCATGTTTTTATTCAACATGTAAAAATAAGCCAGGTGTGTGGTTTCGGAGCTTTGCTTTTTAGCCAATGTTTCATGAAGGGTTGCAAGAAGGAAATGGTACGAGGAAGGTTTTCTCACAGTACTTTTATTTTCCGGATCAACCTTACAAGACGTTGTGTAGCGATGTGGCAAGGTACTATATACTGTTGTGAGTCGCGATGTGCACAGGTGCCATATGAAAAGCAGTCGATCGATCGATATGAACATTACGGATCATAACAGATAACCAGTCAAGCAAACAAAACCAAGTGGAAGTGGAAAGTATCGTATAGTTTAGCTCTTGCTTAAGAATCATACTTCCTCCGAATCATAATCATAGTAGATTCTTTTGTTTCTCCTCTCTTCGTTCATTATAACTCTTATTCCTATGCTTTAGTTGGTTTCCTACCAAAACCTCATACACCTGTTATCCACAAAAAGTGGTAATAACCACAAAGAATCTCCGTTACACGATGTAGTAGTTGTACCAACAACATGTAATTTAGTAACATCCTCTACGTGAAATGCTGGATAGCTGATAGCTTCATTAAGCAACCACCAGCAACAGCAGCCCTTAATTCAATTCCATACAAACAACAAAGCAAGTAGGTATGCAGTATGTTTTCTTACTCGTCCTTTCACAAATAATATGGAACCATATGGAAGGACATTCAACAAGAGTGTTTTATGCTACATACATACTTAATACAAACAACGCGTCGAAAAGTAGATTTTTTTACACATTTGTCCGGGATGTAAACTGGTTAAATCTTGAATCAGCTCATTAGCCTTGATATTTTCTTTCCCTATAGCCCGGATAGTTTTCAAGCAAAAAAGATTGACATGTTGTAGAAACGGAATCACCGGAATCGGACACCCATGATGATACCCATGATATGTAAAGGAAAACTATAACTTGACGACCCATAACTTTCATGTATACAATCTTCGGCCTCAACCTCGCCGTACATAATATGAAAATCCACCTAATATTACAATATACTCTCAGCTCTAGCTTTTCCAGTGTTAGCAAAACGTATGCGAAACATCCTCAACGATAAAATATATGGTGCCAGACAGTTCCAGTAGTATTTCGGAGAAAGCTTTTTTATGCATGCTGATAATATGCGAAGATGTCAGAGGTTCAAAAGGTTGCCCCACTTTCTGTAACCAAAAGATGCGCAGAATATACATTTGAGATCTGATATTTCTTCTCTTCTGACACATGATATAGTTCAAAGAACCATAATTACGTTTCCTGACTCCATTCCATTCCATGCATATCCTAGCAGAACACTAGTCACGAAGCATACTAGAAAGTACCTAATAAACATTGAACTGAACTAAACAAATATGCAAAAATGCAAAAATGAACAAAATCAAATTGCAAGTAACAACAACAACATTCAACATTAATGATTAAATCATAACTTAAGATGAATTGCAATTACAAAGTGCATATCACCAATCAGTCGCTGCAAATCATAAATTCTTTTAAAGGTACGTACGCTAAGGCTAAACGTCACTAAACGAAGTCCTTACTTGATAATTCTGATTGGTTTGGTGACAAAATATAATAGATAAGTCTAAATGACACTAGCAATAACGCCTTTTCAAGCTTAACATGAACAACAATACAATATCGAAACCAACAAGTTCAAAATCTGTCATAACGTGATAGGAACCATTTGCATAATTATTATTTTATAATTAAAATGGCAGCTAACAGGCCTTAAATGATTTTCTCGATGGAGGTACTAACAGAATTAAACCCCACAAATAATGGAATGATAAACAAGCCTTACCTTGCTTTCGAACAGGCATCTTAATGGCAGGATTATGTGCACTTTAATTTAACAACCTTAGCAAAGCTAAATATTACAACAAAATGGTTGTATTATCAATTATTGGCACTTTCACGAGATAGTTAATTGAACTCAGTTTTTACGTCATCCGTTACACATCTGATCAATCACATATTACTTCGTTAAATTATTTGGTTCTTCAGACTCCCTCCTCAACTTCTTTCTCTGGAACTGGAGTAGTTGACAGTAATGAAAATGAAGTTCCTTACAAACTACTTTCAACTTTGTACGAAAATAGTTTAGTAGTTAGATGGAGAGCTGCTGGGTAAACAATTGGAACAAATTATTATTAGATTCCCATACGTATCCGTAATCAGCTTCACAATATAGACGTTTACACAATTCCTCCAAACGGGCAGTATTGGTGTAGTCTGTAGTCGTAGTCCTCCACTCCACCTGCAAATTAGTAGATAATAAAAATTTATTGTTATTTTTAATGAAATTGACAGGATTGTTATACTCTAGTGCCTCGTATTCTCCAAACTATACGCTTTTCCATTACCACATCACAACCACTGCTTGGGATCCTGCCAACTTTTAGATGGAACTTCTTGGAATAAAGCTATTATGCTTCTTATACACTTATCTGCTTACTTATAACGTAAACTACAACTACTTCACATGATCTTCACGATCTCCGACATCCGAATTGTCAACTTGAACATTTTTCCTTTTCTCTACTTTTGACTTGACAGTTTGAAATAAAAAGTGTTTTTACAAGCGCAATTGTAAAAAAGCCATAATGTTTTTTTTTGTTTACAACTACACCGAAACCGAAGAAGCTCACAATCACAATATTATGATGATTCAGCAGATACACTCTGTAAACAAGTGTCATCTAAATGCTTTAGATTCGATACAACGTAGAAGAGGAACATATGCGAGCACCACAGGAAATGTCAGAGTAGCTGAAGCTAGATCTGGATGATGATGCTACCAAAATCTACAGCACGGCGATGCGATATATGATGACAGGATACAGTTTTACAAAACTAACACAATTATTCCCTGATTATATTATAGATGGATGCTCCCCATGAACATTAGCGTCCAACATGACATCATCATCATCATCTGCATTTGCAGTGTTCAATTCTATATTATGCCAGTTGCTGCCCATCATCTCAAATAGATAAAGGGGAAGGGGGATGTTTGTGTTATAGAATAATATGAATCCTATTTATATGCAAATACGTGGAAGCCAAAAGGCAGAGGAAAACTCTACTTCACAACAATATGCTTAGTGTTGAAAACTTGGTGACAACGTTCCCCACTATGACTTAATGACATTAATTTGCTAAAGTGTTTTTGGCAAATCACACACAACGAAATGTGAGAGCAGAATCATAAAGATTTGAGGAAAATAATAATTAGCAATATCATGTTCTTCTACATTAATTACGTTTGTGTGTAAGTTTCACGAGTTTCATGTTGTTATATGACTGGGCTGGAGGCTAAAACTATGTAAAAACTACATCGTATGTACCAAATGATTTTAGTTGAAGTTGAGCTAATGAATGATGTATGTAAGTATGTAAATATTATGTGAAGCTGCAGACTGCAGACCATAACCATAGACCGGCAAAAGACTAGTTATTTCTCATTTCTCATCCTTTTGTGATAATGATTATCATAAGGGTAACAAACCTTAGTGAACATGAATATACATAGAATTTTGTGTGGATGGAATGGAGAGATGATGGAAGGATTGATGAGGCTTGTGATTCATTAATGCGGAAGCACTCATAGACAGTTGAGAATGTTATGCTTGGTTCTGGTCTGGTAATCAACTCAGCTTACTACTCAACACTAGCAACTAGCCTATAGTAGTCTCATCATTATAAGAATGTTACTAATTAAATTTACAAAGATTACTGTTTTGTAGGACCATTTTGGCATGAAATGTCAATTTGTACAACATCCCTTAAATTAGTTATAGATCCAATCCAAGCCAATCCACCACAGAATGCAGATTCGCGTTTGTGTGCATTCTCCCATGTCTTTTTAAAATTGTATAGATTCCTTCTCCAATCCAATTTAATCTACTGTTCAAAAGAGTAAAAGTGAAATTGTAACCAGAACACAATGAAAGATGGTTACAGTTGATGATGATGATGTAATCTTGACAGAACTAAAAGTATATTGTGTATTATGATGTCACAATGCAATGCTGAAGAATGCTACAGTAAATCCTCAAAATCATAACTCTTCCATGACTTTATAAGGTAAATATTTTATTCTGTTTCGCAAACTAAACGAAGTATTCATGTTTCTTTGTTATTTTTGGCAATCGTAGAGAATTAGAATGGGCAATAAATCTGTGATGATTGTGAAGGGAGGGATTTGAAGTTGAGTTGAGGATGTCAATAAAGAATAGGATAATAGAAATATCCTTATGTCTAACGGTAAAGTGCAAACATTTTTACGCATATAAAAGGTGTGTAAGTATGTATATATGCAAATTGTGTACTTTGAAACAGACGCGTACAAATGAAAAAGGCCTGAGTAGTCACTATAAATAATGACTTCCCTGCTTTCACCTTAAAATGTAGGTCAAGTAAAAAATGTAGCATGATGATGATATTATAGCTATTAGCTCAGGTGAGATTCACGCAGAAGGTACATACATAATATGCATAGTACATCACTACAAACGAGCATCATCATCACATTATCTTTTACAACATGCGTAGGTCAATAATCCCAAACACGTTGCTGCATAATAACCTAAACTAAACGATTCATACCTACCGTACCAAATGACTATCTTCGTCACCCACACGGCAAGCCAGAGAGCTAAGCCGAAGTTAGACAAAAAATGTTTGTAACGACAACTAGTGCATTGAATGTGATAGTAAACCTGAGAATGAGATCTAATGCTGCCGACCTAACTAACAGAAAATGAATATGGGTGCTATTGAGCACTCAATCGGAGCTACTGAGTTTGTGCAGTATATTTCCTCCTCGCCTTCTACTTTTATGCAGTTTTTAAAATCATGATTACATTTCAGTATTGGAATTGGAAGAATAGATTATAATTTTCAGGCGAATGTAAAAGGGTGACAGCATCATCTCATCTACTCTACGTATCTGTATCATGTTCACTTGAAATTTCTGAAGTAATTGATTGCTTTAAAAGCTTAATCTGAGTAGACATTTGTGTGTGGGTGGATAAATGCTTAAAAGCCTCGAGTTTTTGAAATGTTTCCTTATTGTTTCCGCCATAAAAACACTCGACAAATTCAATTACTGTTTACAAATTGGATTTTAATAAGCCTATAATCTATTTAATTAACCCATTGAAAAATTACAGCAAACCTAATTGATCCAAGATTGAATCTACGAGTGGGTGTGTGTGAGCAACGAAGTAATATTGAATTGCTATATTGCAAGGGATAATAAAGTCAGTAATTCAATTCCAATATTATGCTATATCCATATAAGATATGCAACGTTAATTATACAAATGAATTAAGAACGTTTTAAAGTATTTAGCATAAAAAATTCCAATGTAAATCTGAAGTCAGGAAATGGAAACTAAACTGATACAAAAGTCAATATTCTCTATCCTGAAAATGGATAAGCATTTAACGGTCAATACTTATTATATTTTCCGTAATTTCATCATCCAAAAGAACTTGAAGCAAACAGATTATTTTAGCAATTGCAATCTGAAATCTTCCTTATTGATTTATCAGAATCTAGACTACTACGAGCCTATTTTCAAATTGTAGCAATTTCAGGATCAGGATCAAAACTGTTAACATGAGGAACCAATATAAACTACCAACTTTAAGTTTCAAAACTTTTTAGATATTTAATATTGACCAAGTCGAATATTTATGTATACAAATGATAGCATGTAAGTATGTATCAGATCTTTAGCACAAAGTAAATTGAAATGAAATCGGTCTAATCAAGTGTGTACATTTTGCTCACCTGTAGAAACTGCAATTAGCTTAATTATGTATACACAATGGAATGTCGGATTAGAAATACTGATGACTGGAATGGAATGATTCTCCTGACACTAGCTTATTCACATTCTTAGCACTGTGGAAGGACTTAAGTACTCTGAACACTCCGTCAGTGGAAATTATGACGAAAAGACAACTCCTCTCCCCATTTCTTTTTTGGAATACACACACAAAACCACTTGTACTTTCACAATTTAAATGAACTTGATTCAGCAATCTTCTTGTTGCTGGACCGGATTTACAAGTTTCTTGCTGCAGTAAATGCTTGTTACAGGAAAGTGGAAAACTTTTAGTTCATTTAATCATTCAGTAAAGTGTCATGAGAAGAATACTTTTCTTTTATTTCACTCTCACAAACTACCCCAGGTTTAAATTCAATATTAAGATATCACATTTAGACAATGGGAAACAGTTTTGTTGGAGTGGATTATAAGAGGATTTCCATAATCCGTTAGGTTGGGTCAAGCTGCAACTCAATAAGTCCAAACAGGTCCTCAGGAAAAGTCCGAATTTACAGGATTTTTTTTGCATGTAAATGTATTACATTCGCACGTATCAACAGACACAATAGTAAACCTTTTTACAGTCCAATCATACTTTTACGAGAGATTTGAGATGAGAGATATTATTTCATCGGTTCATTTATCAACAAAATTGCCGAGTCTACATTAACTACAGCAGTGACTGATGATTTGACGTATGATCTTCAGTCACAGACACAGTCACACAAAAATATTCACTTTACTCTACGGAGCAACTCTGCGTTATGGTGTATCTTTTGGTTGGTAAATATTGTTATCATCATCGGGAGGAAAGGAGCTGCTAAGAAAAAACAGTAAATGTGTGATGTGATGTATGTTGTGAGTGTGTGATGAAGTAGAGAGATTTTTTTTCTGGGATGAGCGGATAAGCATTAACGAATGCAAATATGCTTGGAACAAACACGATGTGTGTGTGATGTGATGTGATGACCCAATGTTGAATACATACTTAAAGCAAGTGAGTGAGCCAACAGCATCTTAAAAACCATGAGCAAACCAGCAAGTATTAAAGCAGCAGCAGCCCACCATAGTAGATATTAGTAGTAGTCCCAGTATTATATGTAACGTTACACATTTTAACAATATTTTTTTTCATACACACATCCCATCACTTCATCCTACATACATAATGTAATATTATGCTTTTTAGTTGCATACGGATTTTTCTCCTCACTTTTGTGAGCTCTTTTACTTTACATTTATTACAATGTTCCTAGTCTTGTTTGCTCTGTTGCTGCTGCTGCTGATGGTGGTGGTGGGCATAATAATGCATGCTTGTGTTGTTGTGATTCCTTTTCACTGCTTATGCCATGCCATATGCCTATGGTTTCTGGTTTCATAGAAATAATGATGAAGATACGAAGAAGATGGGAAATAAGGCATACTACTCTTTTTATACACGTAATAGTAGTAGAAGAGAAACAAATGCTAAATCTACTAAATGCAGGAGAGTACCGATACCGATATACCGTGTAATGTGTATGTGTAGTAAGTAGTTGTAGTCGTAGTAGTATCCTATTCCATTCAACAGAAAATGCATATATAAGTTCTTTCCCTATTTTTTACCATATCATATCACATCACATAATCATATCATACATAGCCCATTGTACATGTTTCATGTGTCTACATATAACATGAGCCAAGTAAAGTGCAGTAAAGTAGTGGTGTGGTAAGTAAAAACCTCTCCTTTTACTCGTATTTTTTCTGTGAGTAAATAATGTGTGAGAAGAAGGAAAGGCTGTTTTAGATGAACGACCAGTAAAAAGGATAACCAGAAGAGGAGACTGCTAGACCCTGCAAAATACCAAAAACTTTCCTATAAGAATGTAAGAAGGTTCACAATACAATGGCAAAGCATTTCAATCCGAATCTTGTATACAAAAGTCTTGTGGATCTCATCCTATTCTGTAAAATAAAGCCTATGAGAGCATTTTCATTCTCTCTCCTTTCTTTCTCTCCAATGACTATGTTACAGTTGCACTTTATCGGTGTCGGTAGCAGCAGCACAGCAGCCACCAAAAGGAGTAGCTCTCTTTCATGCTTTTTTTGTGTGTTTATATTCCTTAAAACAAAACCCATGCGTTGGGTAAATATGTATGTATGCAGAAATATAGGATGGCATAGCATGATGGTGGTGTCAAGTACGTGTGTATGTAAAATGTAAGTACAAACTACACCTACACGGAGGAATTCGATCCGACATAACATTATGTACAAACTTACTATATACACCGTACCACCGCAATAGGATACGATGTTACACCCGTTGTCGCCAAAAAAAATAAGAATATAACAGGACTTGAGAGCACAGTGAGGTTATACTTGATCAATACATAAGATAGGCAGGATATATGTTGAATGACGGTTCTCAAGAGTCAGTTGGGATTGGGATACTTGTTTTTTATCAAAGGAAAGGCTGAACAACGAGCGAGCACCCACGAAACGGATCGAAGTGGAGGCAAGCCCTATTTCCTGCTGTTGTTGATGCAGATTTTGTTGCCGCACGTGAGGTAAATACCGTCACTTTTAAAACTTTCTCCAGTCACATGTCTGTGCAACACACACGGGAACTTTCTCCATGACTGGATCAGACCAACGTACTTTCTTTCTTAAGAGTAATCTCATTGTTACCACTTCCTGTTATGATTTTTCTACAGGAACAAACGTGACGGGTGACATCAAAAAGCAGTAATAATAAAGCTTTCACTTTAAACACCTTTCTTCACGTGCTTCTGTTCGTGTTGTGCATTATTCGCAAAGTGATTTTGAGCAAGTGCATTTTTCCAGAGCGCAACCAGTGATATCAAGATGAGTAGCGAGGTAATTGAAGTTGGAACTTCGTCGGAGACTCCTCCAAAAAGGAAGTACTATATTGAACGATATCCTGGAGAATCCTTAAAGGCTGGAACACAGGGCAAAAGTGGAAAGAAACAACAAGTTGATTCAATGATTAACGTCTTAATGAGTTGGCCGAATCGGGATATGTAAGTGGTAGATTCAGAGAAATGCATATATCTATACTCTCTTACAAGGGCAACCTTAGACGTTCTTTGTTATTGACTCTGAGACTACAATAATTTTATTATTATTTGTATCGTCCTAACAGTTGGCCATTTAAGCTGGCAGTTCCTGCTATAATTATAAGTGGTGGGATACCCGGTTTTGTTTTGAACAAGGCATTTAGAAGCGGCCTGTATTTAAGCAGGGTGGGCAGTATGTCATCAAACTTTGCTACTGTAGGTATACCTGCTGTGTTGTCAGGTTTCGTCCATGCCGGTGTAAGTTAAAGCCTAAAAAGTTAGATTTTGACTAAATAGTACAATGACAAATGATCTAGATATATATATCATTCCATTCTTTTTAGTTCATAACCTCCGATATTCTGGAGCAAAAAACAGTCTGTCCTGTGTGTGTTCAAGTCAGAAGCGCAATTTACCAACTGTTCACTGCAGTTTTATATCCTGTAATATTAACCCCCATCGTAAATTTTCACGTAAGGAATATTATTATACTACAAAATTGGATAAAATGACAGGGTATATGTCTGTGGATTGTGGATCTGTCTTTTTAAATAATCAGCCAGATTGGTTTTGATGTATTCATTTGCAGTTGGCTTCCGGGCTAAAGGATATTTATCTCCCAAAAATTAACAAGAACCCAAAAGAAGTTTTAAAATACGCTGTTGAACTGTTTAATACAGCTAAAACACGTTTTATGGGAGTGGCTGCTTTACAAGTCATCGTTGCAATGGGGGTGACACATTTGGAGCAAAATTGTTTTTACAATGTAGTATTACCAGTAATGAATGGTGAAACTAGCTTTAGTAAAGAAACACGTAAAATCGAATTCTTTAAAGACTGAGACAGACGACAGCTTAAACAAATACTTTTGTAGTCAACTGTGTGAATGTATTGTATGATATAATTATTATTATTATTATAGAAATAATTAAAAGAGAGAAAACAATATACCATATATTGGCTATAGTTATAGCCTCGGCATGATTTGCAGCTTAATTCGTATTTAATACAATATAGCACAGGAAATCAATAATAACAGCGAAAATGACACAATTTAAAATTTTGAACTATTGTTACACTTATTTAGTTTGCAGTAGTTGCCGTAAAAAACTTAAAAACTCGACATAATCATCATTTTACATTTTTTCACCTACTTTCGTACCATTAAATAGAGACATTTGAATAACATCGGTACTTACTTTGGACAGACTTGAATGCAAATTAGATAAACGCCATCATGATCCTTTTCTCGTTTTAATTATTATTAATTTGTAAGCCAAATATTAAAGAAGGCAACATATGTACAAGTCAATTTTGATGAGCAAAGAAAATCAAAATTGGAAAGCTTTACAACCAAATTTCCCCTTACAAACATCCCAAATGAATATAATAATGTTCCAAAACTACTTTTTTTGTGAAAATTCTGTGCATTAAAGCTGTCACCTATATAAGGCAATTATTTTACAGAAAGAAAAGCCAACGAGAAAAAAATATTTCCATTCAGTTGTCTGAATTGTTACTAGACTAAAGTTTCACATACATACTACTATCGAATAGAACGACTTAAACATAGGTACTACTACTACTAGTTGGTACTGCTACTGCTAGGTGTTAAATGGACAAAACTAATGCTATAATAACACTCTGATAAACTCTTCAGAGCAAAAAATCACTTCAAATTATGCGGGAAGTACTTCCAAAAGGTTTGACAATAGTTGATAGTATTAAGGTAACAGCTACGACATCATTCTACAACAATTAGCAATACTTACACACTGCGATTATATAAACATATATACAGTTGATCTGGGACGTCATTACAATAGATTATTAATGCAACTTTACTCACATTTGCCACAAATTTATTCGGATGCGTTGAAAACGTTTACCCATTTGCATTCGACTTCAATTGCAAAAGCCATCATTTGACAGATAGGCAAGTTGCTTTCGAAGATGAATACATAGCATACACGCTTACAAGCAATCATACATCATCTCACAAGTCACCAACCGCTACAACCATTGTAACCTTTTACTGCTACATATTAGGCTTAAATATTCAACAGTTTTAAGATTTGTTAAGATCACAGTAGGCAATTTCAATTTTGTATTTTTCAAACTTACGTGTACAAATCCCCCTGCAGCTTTTGTACTTCTTACAACACTAACAGATCGGTAGAACACACATACATACATAGGATTACATTTTTATGTAATTGAAAGTCTTCAACCTGATTAGTACTGTAAACATTTATGAAAAGCTAACAAGTAGATTTGTTCACACAACTGCAGGAGATGTCAATGCTACTGTTCAAATACATGAATTTTAAGGCAACGCGGCCTGTTGATTGAAAACTCGTTTGATTTTACACCTTATCCCAGAATTACACATTTAAGTTTGGTTTTATCAGTTTCGAAGATCATTTTACTTTTCAACATAAACAAACGCATTTTACTGATGTGATTTTTAAAATACATTCCTTTATGCTGTCTCCCATTTTATATGCTGCTGTTGTTAGCTGTGCACAATTCAAAGTTCAATACTACTTCTCATCATCATCGCTTTCTTTGTTATATACTACACGTAATATGGATGGAGTAAGTAAAAAACTCTCACATCGGTAAATATCAGTCCTAATTTTTCTGTTTTTACTGACGTTGAAAATAGAAACAATTTTGTGAGAGACATTTCTTTGAGTTGATTAAACGATAATTTGGAAACGTATTTTGACAATCATATTCAAAAACTTGACGATGTGATTCGTTGCTTGAAGAGCATATTCCGAAGTAGCTACTACGACCGTTCAAAAATGGAACCAAAGAATTGAGGGCACCTAAACAGCACATCGGCTAAAAGGGTCGGCTTATTCCATTAGTTTGAAATCGACCTGCATAGTCGGCGTAGCTGGCGGAAACCTTTTCCGATTGATAACGAGTCAGCTTGATAGAAGCTCGTACTTCCGGAGTGACGTTTCCTTTAAATCCTCCCTTCCGCAAAAGAGAATCAATCGTCTGAGTTTGATTCCAGCCTGGAAGTGAAAAAAAAAATAAAAATTCAAGTAGATATTTTTATTTTGTAGATTAAATCGACCAGAAGCAGCATTAGCAAGACGATACCCTGCTCTGGAGCAACTTCAGGAAGATATGTGGCAGTGCGCTTGGAGCCTCTCTCGTTGTGAAATTCTATGCGTATTCCGTGGACCCCAACTTGCCAATCCAAATAATCGCTTCCTTCCTCAAAGTGACGAAGAATGGAGACAGAGCATTGAAGTTTGTTAAACTCATCTCTGCTGATTGGTGGAAAACGTGAATCTTTGAAAGCACTGTTAAAAAAATTTGAAAAATTAATGCCAATTTAAAATAATTGCAATGGATATAATGAAGAATTTTAGTATATATGGTGTGTACATGTCCAAAAATTACCTTGTCATGGCATACTCACGAAGACCAGAATGCAAGTTCAAAGCGTTGAATGTACCCATGCACCCCCGAAGGCGATGATCTTTTCCAATTTTCCAAGTCACAAACAACGGACTGAAGAGAAATATATTATCTTCTAATTACATACAATACAGTTCTACCTAAGCTTGTATGTCGAAAATAAGTTAGACACTGTTCAAAGAACTTACAATGCTTCATTTGTGAAGCTGGGAGCCTTGGGTGGCTCTAAGTTGTGTAAGCTGCCATAGAGTACGTCAAAACAGAAAAAGCACATTTCTGGGCAGGCAATGCGATCCGAGTATGGACTTGGCATGGTCCCATTCTTCAATGGATGCACCATTCCATTTTGGTGAGGCGTATGACCATTCATATGACCATTATGACCATTGGTAAGTGTTCCATTGGAGTGACCATTATGCTCAGCATAAAGGTCATGGTTATGGCCGTTCCGACTGCTACTAGCGTATCCATTAGTATGGCTGTGGCCGTTCATTGTTGGACAGGATGCTGCTTGAGAATTATTGAGCTTCTGCTTTTTTGTGCCACAACAACCTGATGCCATCAAATTTTAATAGGACCCCAGTAAGATGTAGTTTTCGTCGAGAATTACGCTGTCTGCTGCAAACATTAAACCGTTTCAAACATTAAAATTAAGTTTTGATATAAATGAATGTTTCGAGTAGTGAGTACTATATCTTGATATACGATATACTTACCTAATGATAGTACAAAAAGTGAAATTCCAACCTCCGTCTAAAGACCGTCCAGCAGTTGACAAAATATTATTGTTTTTTTTAGATTTTAATCTTCCATGAATATAAAAAAAACTTGAGTAGTTTGTTCAGCGATAAAAGAAGCAACAAGATCGACTAAGAAATTTAAATTATTGAGATCTTTATATATCTGACTGATGCTGGCAAAAATCAAAATATTGTAACTGCTTAGCAGCTCCTACGAAGACACTGGTTGTCTGGTCTGGTGACCCCCAAAGAATACACGTTCCACGACACAAACTAGCAAAATTCATGCACAGAAGATCTGCAAGATAAGAGACGACCCTTCCGCCAACTTGTGAGAGTTGTAGACAACTTGGGTTCCCCCGCTGCTTCACAATGGTTGTTAACGCTGTCAATATCCAGCACGCACTCTTCTTTTGATCCACACAAGAACAATGTACCTGTAAGAGAATAAAATGTACATCCAAGTTCAAAATAAGAAAATTGAGTTTTAAATTAAAATTATGTACTGCATACTACATCATGCATAAGAATATTTAAACATACACTTAAAGAGCAAGGGGAAGCAGGCAAACTCGGATCCTCCAGTTCCAGCAGATCTTCGATCATGCAAATCTTCGGCACTCTTTGGTTCAACCCCTCTTTGGTAGTCACGCAGACCAGACGAACCGATCCTCTCCTTAAAACCAACTAGCGTATGAATCCGTTCCTGAAAAAACAGAAGAATAAAAAATTATTCGTATAAAAGACATTTAAGCAAACTGTAGACTCATCGTCAGTTCAATGACAATGGTGAATGAAGATCTGTTATGTATTCATATTCCATTCACTATTCACAGGTTTTAAACCTAACTCTCTAGACAAGCTAACCTCTTCACACATACAACATACGGGCTTAATTTTTTTTTAAAAAAATGATCTTATCGAAGAATAATCTTTATTAAGTGCAATCTGTTATCCATTAACTTTTTTAGTCATCATCGCTCAAAAAAGGTTTATATATTCCATCTGACCTGATTGATCGAATAATGGTTACCTGATGAATAATTGAATAATACTCAACCGTTAAAAGTGAAATTAAGAAAATGAACAGGAGTAAAAGACAAAAGCAGCCTAACACGATTAAGCATGAAATTGAAAATGTTTGGAGAATCTAAATCTACTCTATAATAATTTCTCATATGAAACTTATTCAAGTTCTTAGCTCATTTGATTCTTTGTGGTTTGTATAACAGTCAATATATCATTACCTAACTCAACATCAATCGTAAACTAAAATACCTTTGATAATGGGGATGATAATGTTTACGAATTTTTATGAAGCCGTACAAAATGTACGAGAACCAAAACCAAGAATGCAGCCTATATAAGCCTAGCACTAGTGACTATAGCCTAGCAGGAAGTTCTTTGTTTGGGATAATTAGAGATTGGGGTTAAACTTTTTCCTTAAAATTTTACTCGCTCTTACTTACCTTTTTTAAATCTCATGTGTTTTAATAATCAAATGGAAAGAAAGATGTTTTAAATGAGTATCACTACAAAAATATTGCCAGTGCTCACTCTCTTTCTCTCTCTCCCAAGTAGACTTGGCTGTGCTGAAGTGCGGATCAAACGAAGATATAAAATATAGTGTTTCTATCCTTGATTCAGGAAAATGGGCTTGGATTGCAATGAGAAAGTGAGATAGATACACAAAATTTTTGTTGAGTTCAGTTCATAATACTCCCATCGTCATCATCTCTTCACCAGATGAGAACAAGGGAAACTATACACATACACAATGCATCAATATCAAATGGATATGATACGATACGAATCTTAAAGCAGAAGGGAAGGCTACAAGGCTACATGTATTTACTGAAATACAAGCACCCTGCAACTGTATACATAATATTCCATGCCTAAAAACAACCTAACAACAAGCACTATACTCACTATTGAGGAAAAAGTATATTAATATGACTATGAAGACTTTGCATGTAACTTGCATGCAGAATGAAACAGCTTTTTTTGTATTACTATGCCACGAGAACCACTGCAGAGAGCATTGACTTAAGGAGGATCAGTTAGTGGGATCTCTTATATCACCAATCTTAATACATAAGAGAATATACCGAACCAGCAGACGGAATATATACCTTAGACTTATAGTAGCACACAGTCATGATATCATATCATAATAATATAACGGATTAGGTACATTTGGATAAGGAATGGTGAGTAAGTATGAAGCACAAAGCCAACGACTACTGCAAACTACATTTTATTACCAACAACGACACTTGTCCTATACTGCATAAAATACATACGCTTTATATGATTACTCCATTCTGTAGTATATATATTAGGCAACTGCTATTGCTATATGGTCACCATTCCACAGTTGCAGCGATCTAAGGTATATTATGTCCGTACCTTTCCGTACGCTTTGGCAAAGGATGATAAAAACGCTCGGTCATTCATGATGAAATCAGGCACACACATATTAACACATATTAGTAGTTTTCGCAAGAACATCCGAACTTTACTCACTCGCGTCAATGAGGAGTACTTTTGCATGAGGAAGGCGGGCTGTTGATAATGCATCAGTCAGTATACATCTATTGGAAATCATCGCTAAATGGATATTAGAGTAGTAAAAGGAGTAGGAGTACACTAACTATTATGAGTCATATATGTCATGAATAGAAGAATGAAGAATGTTGTACTTTTCGCTAGAACAAGGAAGACTGGACTAGACTGGAAAAGAAAGAATAGCCATATTTTCATGCTCTTCTTTGTTCTTCTAACGTTACACTTCATACAGTAATCTGAATCTAAAGGAATTTACAATAAAAATGGAACTCAGTTTTATTTAATTAAAATACGTAATATTCAATATTAAAGACAAACAGAATAGATGCACATTCTGGATATAATAAATACACTTATGTTTCTACACTAGAACGCTAGAACGGACGGGAAATGTTGATAGCTTTTGCATTGAGACAGTGCGTTGAGATGTAAATAGTACGTAACAAAATAATTAAAATATCAAATTAGATAGCTAACTAACAAAAATAAAAACAAGCATGAACATTTCTGTCAGTGCGTGCTGACGAAAAAAAAATGTTTTACGATTTGCTCACGTCACCAGTTAGACTTACTCAGTAAGGCAGAATTGCAATTTGAAGTTATACAAGCTTTAAACTGAATTCAGAAGTGCATTGCACTTTCAATATAAATGGTCCTTCACAATTCGGTTTGAAAGTTGACGGCATAATATTATAAACACCAGAAGGAACGTTTTCACACTCAAGGATAACAAATCCGGGGCTATGAACAAAAAGAACAAGCACATGAGTTAGCCACGCAGTGTAAAGTAATCTTATAGAAAAAAATAGTAATCAAATAATCACATACCGGAAGGGACCAGAAGATTTCTTGGTAAAAAATCCAGGGGCCTTAACATCCACAACGTTAGAACAAATAATATCAAACCCACAATCGTAGATTTTTGGCCCTCTTAACTCAACGAGCATCGTATGTCCATTAAGGCCAGATTTAAATGTAATTTGATAACATGGATTATCCTTATATGTGTTCGGATTATTTGCGCATCCTCCGGCTGTTTTCCCTTTCCATTCCCCAGTGACTTGCTTCGTATACTTGCAAGGATTTTTTATCTCTTGAAGTGAAAACGGGCATGACGAATATGCCCGCAAAGTATAATGTATTGTCTTCATTTTTTCATACTGAGAAACCACTAGTGTGTATCGCTTGTTTACAGCTGCCGGTAAAATGATTTTACATAGATAGTGAGGACTATTGATTCTCACTCCGTCGATGATTGGTGGAGGATCATCTGAATTAAATACAATTTTCAATCAATTAACTAACGTATTTACAACAAAGCATATATCATCATCAGGCATATTGTATATTTGTATTTCTTACGTGGATAGTAGACACGTTTTCCATCAGTGTCATACACAAGAAGTGTTATGTACTCTCTGTTGTTTTTGAAATCCTCTAATTCCGTTATATGCCTTGTTAGAATACACCATATTGCAGAAGAACTTTGAGACCGCACTTCAAGCCTGTATTGGGGATTTTCACCAATGTTGTACACATCTTTCACTGGCCCAGTTCCTGCATCCCATGTTCTAAAGAAAATTAAGTACATACATAATAATGTAGCTCTGGTAGCTGTTGCTGTTTGGTTTAGGGCTTAGAGTTAATTGAATTGCTGTTAATTTGTATAAAACTTACCGATGAACACAGTATGTATATGAAAAGAGAGAAGGATTCCAACTCATATAAATGACATCATAAAAGTGAATGAGAGAATCGTAATCTATCCAAAACACGCCGTTGTCAAACATACTCGCTGAATTAGGATCGTATTTAAATTCTCTTTTCATTTCATCTGTCCAATGAGCCAAGTCTAACTCCGAGTAGTTGCCCTTCCATCTCACATGCGACCACGGATTTTTTAATAGGAATAATCGTACGCCTAGTCGTTCTTGTATATCCAACACAGCATCTATAACATACGAATTCAAAAATGTATGCTATCATTGTATTCAAAGATAAGGCACTCATCATCATGGAATTTACAAGAAGTCGATATTTAATATTGTATTTAACGTACATGCATGTGTAGACACTAGTCCTGTACGTTCCTCCTCAGTGGTTGTCATTTCTCCAGTAGCCACTGTAATGAGTACATCTCCTTTGTGCAGTCTTGAGTGCATTTTATGAAATGTCTTTTCTTTATCAAACTCATTGTGACTTTCTTTCCCAGTAATTGATACCCTTTCAGGAATCCAGCCGGTTAATGCGTGAAGATCAATGTTAGAGTTAGATCCAGGGAAATCATATCCTCCCATCACTTTCAGGTACGCTTTCTCTAATAGTGACACCCATAGCTCTCCTTTGTTATTAGAGTACGACTAGAAAACACAGACAAAATTCTTTGATTAAAAAACAAATGATTATTTCACACTTAAGGTGTGTGTACTAATGAAAATTAGATTTCACATAAATCTTTCCTTTTAAACTTACACAAAGGAGCTCGCCGTGCTTTCCAACAGGTAGTAAATCATCAATGATTACTTTTCTCCACACGCCTGAAAAAATGAACGTGTTGTTTAAACTTTTTGTGCAATGGTAAAAGGATTCTTTTTAAGTAAAAAAAAGTGAATACGAACCATTGACATTTAATTTCACTAGGTACTTTCCACATGGATTATACACAGGTACTCCGCTTCTATTCTGGGGATATATTATTGGAGTGATTAATTTTTTCCCAAACCGCTTTTCATACAAGGCACTGATGGACAATGATGCAACGACGGAGCAGTCTGACACAATTGTTTGCTTTATACTGAAACAGTCTATTTTTTCAAACATTCTTGGGTTGGACCAGATTTCACTCGGCCTTGCCCAACGGGCAAAATTCTTTTTTTGTTTCGGTGAAAGTGCCAACAAACCATCCCGATCACTAAATGGTAGCTGAAATGCAAACTTCTCCTGCAAGTCTACTTGCATAAAGGGTAAGTAGTCTACTCCATTAACACGAGAAGTAGATAGGAGAACTTTCTTTTCTTCATCAGTGTAGCCGCCTTTCCCTGCCACGATTAAGGCCTTCCTAGAATCCGTTGAAAACGCACCTTCATTTTCATCGTCACCAGATGAAGCTTGCATACGGGAAAATTCAGGTTTTTGGGATGAACTGGAGGTGTTGTTATCGGAAATACTAGCCCCTCTTAAGCCCTTAATTGCTTCAGCACGATCCAGAGCCTGTTTGGCCAAACTTTCTAATTGACGAGCCATCTGAGCCTCTATTTTTCTATCGCGTTTCTAAAAGTTCCAAAAGTTTTTAGCTAGTAAAAATGATTCATATGTTTTCTTAGCATGTTGGTAGCAACTTCATAGTAATGAGCTAAATAATATATTCAACTTACAGCTTGAAGGCATAATTGAACTGCGTCAGTGTATAATTTGACAGCTTCTTCATCATTACCCAACTCGTCCTCCTCAAGGGCCTGGCTAACAAGGAACTTGGCCCTTTCAAGCTCCAGTTCATCTCCAGATTTCTTTGGGTTTTCAATTTCTTCCTCCTGTTTCCGTTTAGAAACTACAACCAATAAGCCAAAGAATACAGAATTTACAATGCATTACATGCAATGTAAATGTTTTCTTAATAATAGTTGTAACATTTTCTCACTTGTATCCAAATCATTAATTCTCCTCTGGTACTCTTGCATTTTAGTTTCGATGCTAATAATCGTATCGTGGATGACTGTGGCATGCTGGGAATCAGCTTCTTGTTGGCGTCTATGGAGTTCGCCACGAGTTCTATTTAACAAACTGATGCTTTCTCGATAAAAATATACAGCAACATCGTGGTTACCTAATTTATCTTGAGATACAGCACGACAAGCCAAATCGGCTGCATCTCTCATAAAATCTTTGACAGAGATATCTGACATTTCGTAATTTGTGACAATAAAAACTAACCTACATTCTAATTAACAACAATAAATAAATGTCTACTGAAACTGAGCTCTGCAGCATACGATGTTCTTTTGATCTTCGAAAGACTGTGGTAAGAATGCCTTCAATGGATCAACTTCTATTAGTGGTTAGCTATAACACAAATAGAAACATAAATTAGCCCAAAATGAACTCATACATGTACCTCCTCCGTTCTAAGACAACAAATGTTGAGCATGCACTTACTTGCTCTTCGTTTGGAACGTTATTCCATCGAGTGTGGAAAGTAGAAGTATTCACGTAGTGTTCTACATCCTTTATTCGATTTGGCTGAGGTAAACTATTTAGAAACTCTTTAAATTTTTTAGCCTCCTCTTTGGAACAGTTCCCAGAAGTACTTTTGGTGCACGTTTCTCTTTCGTACCCTGACATGCCTTTCACCTTTCACGTTTAGTTATTAGCATAATAATATCACATGCATTTTTCTCTGTAACCAATATCTGATTACAAATCCAAATTCAAGTCAATTCACATTTCGCATTAAGATGCAGGAATCATTAGCCACACTGTAGAATATAGATGATTTTCAACAAAAATGAATAAAATAAATTTGTAGGATCTAGTATAGCATCTAACCAAAATCACTGGTTGACTAGCGACTTTCACTTGCTGCGATTAAAATACTTGTCAATGGCGTCCATTCAGATGACTGTGACTCATACAGTGTGCAGAATCACAACATCAATGAGATGAGTAGTACAAATTGCAATGCAATCAGGCAGTTATGAGATGCACTTGTGAATTAATCTGTATGTCCACTTCGTTATCTTGACTGATGGCTGGATTGTGACCAACAAACTTTCTCCTAAAAGTATCAATACAAATACAATTGAATTATCCCCTGCTCAGTGACAAATGATTATGTACCAGTAATAACGTGCGCTCACGATCAGTAAAAAGTACAATCTCATCAAAAATGTTTTCGCGCATCCTAAACAGATGTACGAAGGATATATGCATAATGAATGGAATGGATCTCATATGGGTTATGCTTCGTACAGTACTTATCGTAAAAGTATGCAATGAATCGTGTTGTATAGCAATTTATCACGTATATATGCATTCATATTCATTCGGTGTTGGTATACCATAATTCAATTCGCATTGCATATATTGCATACTAAAATGCTGTGACAAGACCGAGATTGAAGATTGTAAATGTAACATTGTAACGTTTAAGTTTATGCTCCTCCCTATTCCTATTATGAGTATAATAAAATTACACTTAAGAAATTATGTGTAACTAACTACATTCTATACACACTATTTTTATCATCTTGATTGAATATCGCCTTCATGATATGAATATGTACGATAATACGAATATTTTAATTCTCGTCTGCATTTTTATTTATCTACAATTTTATAAAGCCGAATCAAGGTTTCCAGTTAGGTCGTTGATTAGTATAACAAATATAAATTATTACTCTCGCGTCACAAAACTATCAAAATACTCGTAATGCACGGATTCATGAATTAGTCAAGCAAAATTCCTTTCTCAATTACCAAATATAAAAATGTAAAATGCCTGCAGATTTCCATACCATACACCCCTAGAAATCCTTTACTTCACTCGTTCTAGAACTGACACAAAAAATCCATCTGTGAGATCGCTTTCATCTGCTTTCACGCACATATCTGCCCAATCATAATTGTCATTATTAAGACGATGAGTCCAATTCGGCAGTGCACGTTTCAACTTAAAAGACCAATCCACTCCGCATAAGCCAACTTCATCTCTTGCAGGTGTTGGGGTATTTATCCATTGCAAAGCTGAAGCTATAACGTCTTCATTTTCTTCAGCGTTGATTGAACACGTTGAGTAGACAATTCTCTTGACACTGGGAAATTTCATAGCGTGATAAAGCAGCTTTTGTTGGTAAAATGACAACCTCTGGATACGTTCTGCATCCTTATCACGAGACTGCAGTTGAATTTCTAACCGTCCGTACATACCTAACAAAAGGGAAAAATATAAGTAACTTGTTTGGTTTGAAAGCGTATACACATAAAACTGGATTTAGTTAACTTTGGCATAAGCTAACGAACCTGAGCCGCTACAAGACGGGTCAACTAATATGTACTCTACATCTTTATAATCTTCTGGTTTAATGTCCGTAAAATTTTTGTTTAGTGTTGTTACGCTGCTCACTCCTAGATCTCCTAATATGGTGTTTAGTGTTTCAAATCGTCGAGTACTTTTCTCCACCGCAAAAATGGGATTTTCGCCATTCGTAAGTGCTGCTAAAAGAGATGTTTTCATTCCGGGAGCCGCACAGGCGTCAATTATTTGACGTCCCATTCTAGGTTTCAGGGCTAATGCAGCCAAACAGCTTGCCTAAAAAATTTGCAAAAAGCCATTTAAATATAAACATACATGATCTAGACCTGGAACAAGATAAAAAATATTAGCCTCAGTCAAAGAACAGGTCAACTAAACTTACTTTGTCCTGTAGCACAAAAGATCCATTTTTATAAAGATGGTGATCATGAAGCTCCACACCCGCAGCAAACACAAGTAAATTTTCAACGAAATCATCAACTGCAAAGTCGTGGGGTTCAAGGTCACAATAATAAGTGTCCACAACTTGATTCCATCCTTCATCAAGTAGATATGATATTGCATCATCAAAAGCTATTTTAAGGGTATTGATGCGAACGTATCTAGGCTTTTTGAAAACTGGTGCATTTGCCGAATTTCCTACAAATTGTGGAAATGGATAGATAAATGTAGCTAATTCGAGTTATAATAATGAACAACGAAGTCCTTGGCTTACTTAACCTTCCCAATTTTTATGATATACAACAGTACTGTTTTTAAATAATATGGAATGTTTGACCTGACTTAGTTGACTTAAGCGTATGACATAATTGGAACATTTTTACAGATTCCAAATTCTATTTCAGGTAGCATACAACAATAGTAATATTAGTTTGAAATAACGGGAAACAGGTAAAACATTTCCTCAGTTTTATGCATAGTTGGTAATAAATATAAATACTTTTAACAATAATTATTCATTTTATAAAGTTTATCTACACACACAGACTACGATTTTAGAAAAAATTTAGAAAGGGAACTGTACTAGTCTTCTTTATCACTATCCTTAAAATTGTTCTCATCTTGAAAAGCTCTATATATGTATATTGAAATTATTATCCAAACAGTAACCACTGCAGTTACAACCGGCAGAAAAAAATCCCAACCCGAATCAATAAAAGATGGATAATATTCCTTCAGAACGTGCTGAGTTCCAAAATAACTTGCAAATGGAAGAGTGAACATACACATACTTGCTACAAACAACTCTGTTAAAATAGTAGCCTGATAACCCATTTTGTAGGCTAAAAATTAAAGTAAACTAGCAAAACATATACTTCCTACGGGGAAAAAATTAAAAGAATGATGAAATAAACCACGACGGTGCTAGATGCTACAAATACAGTTGTATTTCCTGAAACAAATATAAAAAGTTAAGTCAATGTCAAATATGAATTTTGAAAAGGTAAACTCGTACACCGGTCTTAGAAAACTTGGGAAGGCTATGGCCATGAAACTTCGTACAATAAAAAAAACCAATACATAATTCGTAACTCGTAAGTTTACCGTTTGCTGAATCTTGATTGTTCTCGCGCTCCAACTTTGCCAATACCTTTTCAAATTTTTCTTGATATGACATTACAGTTACTACAGGCTTAGATTCTCCCCCTAAACGTTTCTTCCCCCATAATAATTCCGTTATGAGAATTTTAGCTAAAAACGTTTGCTTGGATAACCCAACTTCATTCTTCAAAAGTTTAGATTTCTTCATTATTACATCTAATTGCTGGGAATGTTTTAGGGCTTCAGAAACTAGCGCTGTGAGTGCTTTGATGTTCTACGATGATATACAATGACATATTAGTTCAAACACCAACAACAACCACCCAAGACGGATTTACATGGCTTTAAAATTTCGGGTTTTCAATTTTGGCATTTACCGGGTGCTTCAACGAATGAATGGCGTTTTTCAAGCCTTCCCCATTTTCCTCGACCTGCTTAAGAGCTTTAGAAGCATCTTTATATAGACGAGGTACCTTAACGGAATGTTGTCGTTTTGCGCTTCCACTTTCCATGTCCAATGTAAGTTTGGGTAGGTTATCACTCCTTCATGAGCAATGAGCAGGGCAGTAACAAATTCTTCGGGATTATCTGTTCAAACGGTCATCAATTAATACCCACGACCCCAAGGTGAAAAAAATAGAAGAGAAAGTATCTTGGTCTGCAATTAGAAAAATGTAAAGTAATCAGTCAATTTGCGTAATGACTCTTCTTGAATGAATTTTCTTTCACATCAACAATGACTACCAACTACAAACAAGGCAAAAGGCCACAACAAAAATACTACATATATTTAAAACTTGGATTTACGTGCAACTAACTGTGAAGTGATGCTAAAAGACTGATCACTGGTAATTTAAGCTTTTACTGACTATACTTTGTACTTACTTTCAACTAGGTTTGTATCGGTATTTTGTCTTTTTTTCGTACGTAAAAAGGCATTCAAGGATCACGATAATCAGACTTCACTTTCTCATTTAATTTTGAGTAACCACAAACTCTCCCACCCGTAAATGGCTAAAACTTTTTAAAACTGAGAAAACACTAATCACGAAGAGTAGTTAGGATATCTTAAATGCACCTTCAACCTTGCATGTGTACCACAAAAACACCATGCTTTCCATAAAACATCACATCCATTCACCACAACACAAGTAGGATGCATCCCCATGCGGATAATATTCTTTTAGGTATAAAATTTGAGTGCTTCTCGTCCGTGTCCGTAACAAATCAAATCAACCAACACAGCTCATCTTTTTGGACACCCCTACAGCTACATTTCAGTCCGATCTCTTTTAAATTACGATTTTAGCTTTTGCTATTTACTTCTTCATTCAACTACCATAGTCATGTTTATGTAGCCCTATTAAACAGCATATAAACAAACCAACGTTCACGACTCATGATTATGATTGAATAACATAAACAATGATTTCCTAAACTATCCGAATGAACTTATTGATCGGTACTGTATATTTTATATTTATAGTAATACATAAATGCAGCATACAAAATCGAAATGTCAGTGACATGCCTGTCAAATTATCTATTGAATGATATTTTGCGTATTCATGACATGACTAAAACTAAACCGAGGGATTCCTTCTTTCTCTGAAACTAGGCAATTATTCAATTTTTATGATAGGAACCGTGCTCAAGGGTTTTACACAAACAACCCGTCGGTGTCCACCAGCAGCGCAGCGGCTGGACCATTTCATGGGTGAAGGTAATGCGTAATGTAAACATCTCTATAAGCTCTAATAAGAAAAGTCAGGTCAGTGTCAGGTTGTTGGTTTAGTAAAAATCACTTGTCTCACAAAGTCTCCTACTTTTACCTTTGTGATCAATTTAACAAATGCACTTAATCAGGTTGATTACGTCAACAAGCATGATTAATATATTTACGAACTTCCACATTAAGACGTACAATTGTCAATTAGTTAGTTAAATCCATTACACATTAATGTTACACTATATATGTACCTTTGCAACCAGCAAATCTCTTGATTTCGAGTAGATGTCCTACGGGCAGTGGAGGAAAGCAATTATTCTATAAAACCCGTTTCACTCGTAAGTTAAATTTAACGTTACATACATCATTTCACAGTAATTGTTAGTCTGCATGCGTCTTCCGGAATACGAAAAGCATAAACCAAATGCAAGAGAATATGCATTTTGTGATGCATAGCATTCAAGAAGACTAATCATAAGTCTAAATTGCACTCAACCACAAATAATGCATTTGTTTTCTTAAAAACAGGGTTACTGATCGACTAAACTAGTTGAATTGGGTTACTCGGAACATTTATTCTTCCGAGTAAGCAAAATTTTACGTTTTCAATTTTACACAATAATATATTATTCATGCAAAATGAAACACTAGTTATTGTGGAGACTTTGTTGTGATCTGTTACTGCAGCTCACTGCAATGATTGGTCACTGAAGTTGTTTATACTTCATTGTTCATGTCGGTAAATAAAGCTTGCATACTGCATTGCTTTACGAAACAAACTATTGACTATGAATTTTGAATTACCACCTACAAATTGTAAGATATTTCACCCTTGTCACTCCCTTTAAATATCTTTTCCAACTGTCACCGTAAAAGCGTATTTTTTTTACAAAATACTTACATATAATGTAACGTAACTTTCTTCCTATCTCCTCGTATACGAGTACATACGTTCAAATCGAATATTTCACTTTCGTCCCTACTGTACTCTCAGAAAAATATTTAAATGACAGTAGTTCCTAAAAAATAACTCCAATTCAATCAAAATGCTGTCTACACCCTCACTATTGCATCATTGGAAATGGGTTATATTAGAGTTTATAGCCTGTTTATGCCGATTTATTAACTTCATGTCTATTTCATAACAGAACAACTTTAATTTGGTCACAAAGTTTAATTTTTCGAAAATGCAGCCCTCATATAGTAGATTAATCTTATCACTATCATTTTTATACACCATAGTCTCATTCATGACTAGGACTAGTAAACTGAAGACTGACTACTGCAGCTTGCAGTTTGAGGGATATGCAAAGTTCAGAGTAAAAATGAGTATATATCTGAAAATCAGAAGAATTTGATGTTGGAACACTTGATATGATGAATGTTCAAGCTTAAAAAAGGTTCAGAGCAGCCTTCCAGACAAGTGTGTACCGATTATATGATATGCATACACATGATTTCAACATATTCAAAATACGCCCAAGCTGGTTGTGGCTACTCCTTTAAGTAATTCCCATTTGTAATCATATAACAACGCAAGGTTCGTGCCTTGTGCGTGCTGCCCTTTATATTGCGTGCTCATACATTATTGATGTTGGTGTGTTCTCGGTTGTTGGAATATTACTGTTCAACTGTTGGTTATGTATGCCTTTTTCTAATGGATCTAATGGATGTATTATGTTTTTTTTGTTGTTGGAATAGGAGTTCGATTTAAAATGGAGCAGGTGGACAGAGACACGATTCAAAGAAACATTGTGATGCTATCGGCGATGGTCGATTTGGAAGCTTTGTATCGTGAATTAATCCAAAGGGGTGTTATCGACCAGTTGTTCGTAGATAGGATAAAGGTAAGTCTATGTTATGTACATAGGGGGTAACCAGGTTGCACCCACCTATGCATTTAGCTGTGTAGGGCATAATATTGTAGGTAACAAGCAGTCGTAGCTTGTTCCAAGTAATTTTTTTATAAATGCCCTCTGGTAATTTAGCTTTTCTTTTTCATACATAGACTAAATATAGGGTCCCACAAGAGCAAGCACAGGAATTTTTTATGAGCTACACAAAGCGTGGCCCATTCGCGTATCAGATTTTGGTGGAGTCACTGGAACGAAGTGGTCATGTTAGTGAAGCGAGAGCATTGAGCTCAAGAAATGTCAACAATAGCAACTTCAATGCTTATATTAGCCATCCAGTGGTATCTTCGACAACTGGAGAAGTATCAAGTCCATTAAATCGCAGCAGTGAAAATGCCACAAACGGTTACTTTCCTCCTGGTTCATCAAGTAGTTCTAATTCACCTACATCTTCAACTTCCGCTTCAAGTTCTCCACTAATGCGTCAACATCAACACATGTCACAGTCACGGTATGTGTATGTTCCAATCAAGTTATGACAAATTGTTGTATGCAATCAATGGATTTCATTCACAAGTTAAATAAGAATTAAAATAGTTTTTAAAATGTTTTATAGAGTCGAGCCTTTAAGTGGCAGTAACAGCCCAACAAGTTCATGCTCATCTAGTTCAACAGATCAGCTCAGATCTTCACTTAATTCGTGTACAATTTCAGAACAACCCCCTCTTGTTATAAGAGTTAGACATGCAGAACAGTATAACATGGGAGTCCATCACGTAAGTTGTTGTGCTTACTTGCTAATCAAAGATGAATTGAATTCCTTTTTTTTTTATTAAATAAGGAGAACATTAAAGTCTATTATATATCTGCTTGCTTAGGCATATACCATGATGTCAAGGCCCCGAGGTTTAGCTCTAATCGTGAACAATATTGAATTTTTGGGAGATCCATCAAGTCGACGGGATGGGGCGGAAAAAGATTCGGTTCATTTACAACAACTTTTGGAACTTTTAGGATTCCAAGTTTTAGTTCGTCATAATGTCAGGAAGGAAGAGTTGATACATCGAGAAACTGGAATAATAAAAAAGTTTCTTGATCAGTTTCAATCGGGTAACATGGATGCTTGTGTTGTTGCAATCATGAGTCATGGAAAGGAGGGCCATATTCGTTCCATTGACCCTGAAAGTTCTCGGAGCTCATCTCAAAATTACTGGCATTTTTACGATGAAATCTTGAAACGTTTTAACAACCGATATTGTTCAGTTCTTAAAGGCAAACCAAAGATATTTATCGTTCAAGCATGTCAAGGCGATAGACGAGATCGAGGTGTACGGCGTACACAAGTGGATGGCAGAGATTTGTCAAATCAAGAAAGTTTTGTTTCGAGTTCAAATGGCGAATGGATTCCCACCATGCCTCCTGATAACATTCCTGAAACTGAAGACATGATTGTATGTTACTCAACAGTTCCTGGGTTCGTATCCAATCGTGATACTGAACATGGAACATGGTATATTCGTACTCTTTGTAAAGTCTTTATGGAATGCGCATGGAATACTGATGTTATCAAGCTACTACAAGGGGTAATTCTGACACAAAACAAAATAGTTTATACAAGTAATTTTCAGGATGAATGTAATTTTCCATTCATACATGACTATTCAATTAAATACATCTATTAACTGGTTTTCTTAGGTTGGAAGGGAGATGCGTGGGATAAGCTCTGAGTTTGGAACAAAGCAAATGTCTTCGTTTCACGTTCTCGGCTTACATCATGATCTTTACTTCAATCCTGGATTATATGAGACTACATTGAATGGGAGGAGAGGAAGCGAAGAGAGATACCATAATGCGGGTACTTCGTCAGTACCTTGATTCTACTAAATCACCTGAAATGTTTTATTATTTTTAACGACGGTACAAGCTCAACTAGTACAGCGCGAGGGACTTATGCATTCTGTTACTTCTTTTGAAAAGCATCCAGTTTGAATGTTCTTATGATTACGGGATTGTGATTGCGGATTGAGTACTTGCCTCGTATGGAATGTGAAATGACATAATATTATGCATGTAATTAGTTTCATAAGCAATATGAATAATGTTTTTATATTTTGTTCTTCCATTTATTTTAAAACTTGTGTTCTACTACAATAATTTGTTATGTAATAATTCATCAGATGCTTTATTGTTTCAAAGTATATCTTTTACTTTATTTATTTATTTATAAATAAAATATTTTCCGTAGCTGAGAACTTTATAGTATGCTTAACTGATTTTGACACGTTATTGATATCTCTCCAATTGGTCATCATATCTTTTAAATCATCTTGCGCTTATCCCTACCTTTCTTACATGTATTGGCATGCAAATAATGTGTAAAACTACTCTTGTTATCAACAACCTGTTAAACGACTGTACATAATAATTTTCAAGCTTTGCTAATTACATCAACATTATTTAGTAGTCGATATATTCATATTTAGCAATACGCAAATGAAGTTTTCTATAATTTTAAAACTGTATACGGAACTCTAACGTTAACTATGACTCATGCCTTTGGTATGAAAGTATAATGACAAGTACCGTGTGTAGAATAACAACTGTATTAAAATATCTAAAGCGAGAATCTCGAAAGCTATTATGACACAATCTATTAAATAAAACCAAGCCATAAATAAGACTAAATAAAAGTTTGCCTTATAAAAATTATGAGCATTTAAAAGTGAATGATATAGAAAAAGTAAGCTAATGAAGAATTCTCATCATTGGTTTGATCCCGTCGACAGTTTTTGACTTTACAAATGCTTATTAGACCGATAACATCAAAAAGTTTTCATGTTAACGGTAACATTAACATATTATAAATTGCGAAGTATTCAGCCACTATCATTATCATAAGTAGGTACCGAGATTGACTTAGAGTTTACATTTTATGTATGTTTACAAAATCACAAAGTTTTCCTTATCAGCTAAAAACGCAACATTTAAAGCGAACATATTGGTGGAGAGTTATGACGTTTCTTTATCGAATGCAACTCCACCAGTTTGCTTTTCAAATGGCAGATGCTACTACTCAAATTGGATGACGCAGAACTATTTCCATTGTTTGTTGTGACGGTAGTGGTTTCTGGTGCAGAGTGCTGCCTTAGGTGGTGCACAATAGGTGCTACCTGTGCAGGAATGTTTTCTGAACTCCCACATGAGCTAGAAATCACATCTGTATCAACAATTGAGGCTTGGCTTGCAACGACTTGATGAGATGGACTGGTCCGACCAATTCGGAGATTTCCTAGCATTTTTGAAACTGAAAACTTCCGCTTGGACGGTTGCTGAGTTTGGCTGATAAACGTTTGAATGAGGGTTTGGAAAGATGTGTATACTTCAGGTGAGTTCTCGGCAACAGAAAGTTCATGAAAGTGACAGCCATACTGCATGGAAGTACTCAGTCCCTCAACTTTCTCCACAGTTCTTAAATGTTCAAGATCATTTTTGTTGGCAACCAAAAGAATAGGACAAGTCGCCCTTGGTTGTGGAGATGCATTTGGCGAGCTACTTGCACTGCTGCTACTACTGTTTCCACTAGGTGTTGACAAGGAGCTATGACTTGATGATGGTGTGGAGTTATGCTGATTGTAGTGATTTGAAATGGTCTCCAGTGCTTCTAGTGCGAATGTAAATGAGCTGCGATCAGTGATGGAGTAAACAATGACAAAACCATCCGCTCGCTGCATCTCTTCTATCGGCAATGTTTTTCTTCTACATTCAGTAGGACCCTATGAATAAGAATGAACAAACATGTTATTAGAGAACGTCCTCTTCAGCTAATTGTTTATTTCATTTCCTGCCAAATCAATTTACAATTATATCATAGTGTTGCATCTTACCTCTGAAGTTGAAATGTCAACAATTTCTACATCAATGCATGTGTGTCCAACTGTTACTGTTTGTCGATAGAGCAGATCTATAAAAATCAAACAAAAAACTCAGATTAGTTTTCTCCGGGACCCCATAGAATATTTATACTAAAAGTTCAAGCTTGCAAGTAAGTAAGAATTAGCTAAAGCAATTTTTTGAGTGATTGAATATTGCAGTGAGTTTGGAGTATTGACATATCCAAAATAATTACGTCTTAACCTCGTTCGAAATTGAGCAAGTTTTTATGCATCGCATCATATATTACTATATACAAGTAAATGTATATGTTTGAAACGTTTGAAAGTATCCCATCAGCAATTGATTAGGGTTCTAAAATCAGGCTATGATCCAAATTCTTTCGTTACACGAGCAAATAAATTTGTCAGCTTTACCTAGCTGTAATGTTGAATGTGGACCAGTTTTTCAGACTACTAACAGCAACACGGGTAAAATAAATCGGGGGAACATGCTACTTATATACATTTTGCTATACTTTGGCATGATAAGATCGTGGATGCATACATTTTTGTTTAAATTACAGCGTTCACTTGAATAAGAAACTTTCGATTATGCACGTTTAGACGAAGAACGGAGCAAAAGTGAATGCACTGTTTCGTAAGAGTACTCGTTATCTGTTCGCTTGTCTCTACAGACATGCAAAGCAAAGGCTGCATGGGTTGACAAAAATGATCATGAAAGTATGACTCGGATGGGGAAGGAGACACCAGAAATGAAACTTTCAATATAAAAAAGATTAACGTTGAGCTTTCAAATGTTGGTTTTACTTTACATTGGAAGCAATTATGTTTGGTGTAAGTGGCTCTGCATAAAATCTCAACTCAAACTAACAAGCCAATCTATTAGTCACCATATTATCATGGCTGCAGATCTTTACGTAAGAAGGAAAAATTACGTCGCAGAGAGTGAACATCAAGATCTAGTTGCTTTTTTCTTAGGTTCAACTTAATATACCAACAACTTTTCCTGAGCTCAACGTCAACCTATTTCTAATACTCCTAGGTAGTCCTAGTCCTCCAACCGATAAGTTGCTGGCGCGACACAGTGGCGCCGGAAGTAGTATTGCAATGCAATGATACAGATTTTTTAAAAAGATTTTTCTTTGCCATGTTGAGCTGAGAGTCTCAGCCTGAGACTGCTTTTACAAAGATCCTGATTCTAGTTGCCCCATATGTAAAATATAAAGGAAAATATGCAAAGACTTTGCATTTACTTTTACATTAGTTTGTACAAAACGCATTGTAATTGATTCAGTATGTTAAAGCAAAGTTTTGTATTCATGACTTTAAAGTGGTAGTGCCTTGTAGCTTGGTATTTGGTGCGCACAAAACGAAAAGTGAAGCAAGGGCACAAAAAACTATTTTATCTCATTTACTTTCTGTTATGCTTTATGTTCCTAAATGAAATTCCATTTCCTCTATACAAAAGTGGCAATAATAGCCTGACCTGAAAATTGCTTAAACATACTTGAGCTTCGCTATACCGTAATCATACTCTTCTAGAAATCTCTGTAAGGTTATGAGTTTGCTAATTTAATACAATCCGTACCTCCACGTAGATTGCAAAGGAAAATTTCCAAAATATAAGCTTCACCAGCGTCAAGTCAATGTCCAAATTCACTTTTCAATACCCTATCATTAATGCATGGCGCCACTTTCCACACACATTCCTCCCATTCATAAAGATTAATATTGCAGAATGGAGTATCGTAATAGGTTCATTTTTATTAATAGCTACAATATGTGTGTGGATGATTGGATTGACTGATAAATTTACGTCTCCAATATCTACCTACAACGGCTAGTAAATGATTTCATTTTGAGATGTCAACGTGAAATTGAATGAATAAAGCATAAAAGCTACTGCGTTTGCATGCTGAAATAATGTTCCGAATGACTTCAGTTTTGTAACATACCTGTATTAGATTTGTATTCTCCAATGTATCTTCGTGTTAAGTAGCGAACCGTCAGAGCTGCAATAAAACAAAAATGATTTCATTAACTTATAAGGTCCACGCTTTTGGCAACCATAAAACCAAAGTCGAAAAAGTTTTCCAAATTTTGTCCTTCTGTCACATCCTTACATAACTAGTCGTCAGCAAATTCAAAACATTGTTGCGTAATATCAAATAAATTATGTAATACGGAAATAATAATTGTTGGTTATGAAATGCTCAGCCGAATTGAATTCACATGAATGTCACACTTTTTTTAGCCATATAGGACTCTCGTGTCCTATTGGAAAGATATCCATTTCCAATCAACTTTTTATTTTTATGAAAATTCATTACACAAGGTTGAATATTATGTTTCCTCATTATTTTGTTTTCTCTTGAACATTTGTAACTGAATCTGCTAGGATGAGTGAAAATATACTTTACAGAAATGGTTTCGTAATAATACTTTGTTCAATCTTATGCTTCAACGAAAATAAAAATAAAACTGATAATGTGGTAGGGCAGCGGTAGCTGTAATTGAACTTTTGATCGAATGCCTAACAAATTCCATTCATCTGCATGACGAGATGAATTCAGATGAAAAACGTATGCTTAAGCACATAAAAGACGTCTCGGGACTGTCAAGATAAGTTATATCATTGATTTTTCTCCAAACTGACACTCTTGAGTGGACAGCGTGAAGAATTTAATCCCTAACTAGAGAAAATGCACGCCTCAGCAGGATTCTCAAAGAAGGACTTACACAAAGAAGCCCACTCATGTAAGAATAATTTGTGATTTGAGTATTTAATGCATCGATTTTCTACTTTGCAGGAAACTGATTGGATTTTGGACCAACAGTTATTAGCCCTTGTTCAGAGACGACCTTATATAGACTTCTCTGCAACTACTGCATGATGACATTTGCTTATTAAGTAGCCTAGGGATAAGTAAAAGCTAAATCAACAGTAGTGAGCGTCACATTGTGTGGGTGCTTTACAAATGAGACTGAATGAAAGTGTAATCCGTACGTTAAAGAGCCACCCCCAAAGCACTGCATAAAATTTACGACTTCCCTGTTCCTATGATCGATTTTGGTGACACTGAAACTGGCTTTTTCTAACGTGACGTATTTTACCATGAAAATTAACTACCTAAAAATTTCTTCTGGCTACAAATCAATTTTTGCCCTTGTACATTTATCCGCACTTAAATTCTTTCCTTTTTCAATCCATTCCGTGAATCGTACTTAATATTTTGAATGAAAAGATGAAATACAAGTTGGCAGGCAATTAATTTTTTTACTACATACCCGGAAGCAACATATGACAAACAATGTGAATGAAGACATATGTATGTGGGAAGGACAAAGACCATGTCTTTCTGATAAGGTTAAATGTTACATGCAGGGTCTCTCATTAGCGATGACAGATGCAAAAAACCTATACATCCAAAATCACGTGAAAATATAATAAGACACTTTCTTCGTATTGTATCATGCAGTTTGGCTAGGTCTGACACTGTGACACGACATTTTTGAGTTCATTGAGCTTCTGAAGCATTTGTAGCTATAAGTTGATTTCATTCATTCATTCATGCAATCTGCGTATGCTTACAAGGATGCTTCTAGTATTGTCGATGATATCAATTAAATTCTGCAGAAAGGCTTTGGGATTTCCAGTAACAATAGGGTTTACTATCATAGTGTGTTATCCTTTTATCATTGAACATGTGTGTAGTGAAGAGTGTGAAGCCCCTACTTGGGTTGACTTTGGACTTGAGTTCTTGCTATCACACTTCGTCACGTTCATGAATTCACAATGGTGGCCTTCGAATATTAAAACGTTTTATAGTTATTCCGTACAGACAGCCAAAATCCAAACCAATCTGTGTGGGTAGGTTGAAAAAGGATGTTAATAAGTTGCGTAATCATGAACTTTCATTGCTTCCTTTATTTTATGAATCCGTAAAGCTTGGTTCATGCACGAATAACAACCATTTCTCAGACCAACTAATTCGGGTCAAAGGATGAAAGAGCTGTTATTCTTTATGCTCCACTCAAGTGTAACATTGAGGAGGCTAAAGACATCTTTGAATGAAGCTGAAGCTGAGATCAGAGTCCTTGCTGCTTCATGAAACATTTATTTGGCGTTTGCGTGAGCAATGAATTTTGCATTGGCTACACAAGCATTAACGTAATGGAAAGTTGCAAGTTAGAGTCTGTTAAATTCAAACCCGCACAGGAAGTGCTTGTCATTGAAGCAAGAAGGTATTTGCTATTACCATACTCCTAAGTTGTCGATACCAAATCATAAGACGTGTATGGATGTGCATAAATGTATGTATAAAGTACTTCCAATTGACCTTCTTTTTCAAGTTCTTTGTCTATTAGGAAATGATGTGCCCGGAGAAAGTAGTGCTCCATTTGCATTCTATCAGGACTTAACGTTTGACGCATGAGCTACAGGCTAATCTACGAAAAATCCTTGAATTAATTTTTTGGAACCTTCTTAAAAATTCATTAGTTCAGCGTCACGAAAAGTATAAAACGCCCCTGAAATAAAGATTTGAATCTTTCTATGACATGATAGGCTATCAAGTTCAACATATACTATGTATGGAAAATGAATACATTGGTTTCATTTGATACCATAAAACCCCTTCATTTTTATATCTATAATGCTACTCCAGGAAATAATACACATCCCAATGATCAAGAGCATCATGGCCAGAGAAACCAAAATGAAAGCGTTACAACCAAGTAATTTCATTACATTTCTTTCTTTCTTTTCTTAACCATGAGAATACAGACGGCGACTAGACTGATGTCAGCCGTATGTTCTTTGTTCATACTTTCCGATTAAGTAGCAAGCTAAGTGTATCAGTTCGGAAGGTCGGATTTAACCTTGCCTTGAAATTCTCAGTTGGAAAACGAACGGAGCTGGGAGCAACTGGAAGTGGTGTTTTAATGCATTACAATGCTTTTAGCACAGTGTGTTGCAAGTAGTGAGAAATGATCAACTAAGGTCACCATTGCCCCCCTGGGCACAGCTGAGGATTTTGGTGTGACGAACTAAGATACTTGAGAATTCCTTGCCACTGGCTAGGTTGCCCCTGATGATCTGTTGAGTGTGTAGAATAAAGCGCTTTTTATCTACTTAAACCATCTTATGTTGGTCTACTGCAGAGCGTGATACAATAGCTTACTTCTTCCTGACTGAACTCAAGGTTTCCTACAATTAAAATAATGCTTTATGGAAGAATGTGTTGTAAGATTTGTAGTAAAAACTATTATTTTGTCTACATTTACGACAACCTTAAACTTTACGTGCGAACGTTCTCCTATTTTTCTGTAGTTCGACCAAGGATTTTTTACTCGTTTTACGATGGTTGAATCATATTTCTGTGAAGTGAATCACTTTTGAATGCTTCCATCTTGCATCCATGCTTCAAATGTAAAGAGTAAAAAATGTCCTTTAAACTGTGCTCCCCAGCTTTTTTTTTGCATTCTTTAATTGCCAATTTACAATGCAAAACCATCATTTTTTCTTTAGAGACACTAACACAAATGTAAATAGTGACAATCACTGCGTCTCGTGGAATTTTATTATGTTGGCCACATTTCAAGGTCCACATGGAACCGTCGGGCTGCTGCAAAAATCTAGTGTAAATTCCAAAATGATAGGATAGGATGCAAAAATCGTAGAGACGGAAGTGGTGTTATTTTGTAAATACAGCTCATAAATTTTTCTATAACCGATAAGTTATCTGATACAGCGGAAGTATTGGCAGAATTAAAATTCTTGTATGAAAAATTCAATTTTTATTGCATTCCAAAACACAGACGACATAACTTCCTACTGATGCTTCTGAGCTGCCCATGTGTATTAGAAAATGTAAGGAAACGAAACCAAATCCCGTAATCACTAGTGTGCGTTTCAAATTGAATAGAAAGGCATTTTTATATGAATACTTACATACATCTTTATTATGCAAAATTTATTACCTATGAAAAATGAATCCGAAGCCTATATAGCTATATCCGAGTTTGAAAGCTGAGTAACTGGATTTCATCTCATCTGATGTGATGATGACTCAATGTTTGTTATAAATGACCTTTTCGAGTTGTGCTGAGTACATAGGGGACCAATGTGAAGGTGTATTCTGGTGTTTTTCTTGTAGTTGAGTGTAAAGACATGGAGTTTGGGATAATACACAGATGCTCAGCTCACTCCGTCAACATCAGAATTTATTTTCACCCGTTTCTCTACTTCTACATATATATTCCTAGCAAAACGGCGACAAGACCAGGCGCCTATTCCTCGGCCGGCAGTCATTCTCATAAGAATCTGGAGCCTTGTATTTAGAATACATTCCTTCTATTACGTGAAGAAGAATCATGTTATTTGTCGGCGGTGCAACCAACGCCTCCACTTTTTTTTCAAGCCCACAGAAAGTCAGAATGAGTTAATATAATTTGGCAAATTTTCCCAATGTACATTGGAAACCATAATACACCACATGAATAATGTACGTAAGCAGTAGTAGTAGTACTAGTATGATCCTGAAAAAATACTAGTGACTGTAAGATTTTAACACAATATAACATACATAACATGAGTGTATAAAGAGGATGAAAGTCCTTTCCGTATCTCTAGAGAGATCATATTAAAGGAAAACTGCGTAAAGGATCATATACACATCTGCAATATTTATGATGTTGTTTGTTATGCCGCAGATGAACTAAACTAGAACTAGACTGTGACTTGGCTGTTTTCTCCTACTTAAGCTGTGGGGTTGGGGTAACGTGCGAAAGCCGTATATCTCCCCCCACATATTACACATTGGTTTGACAATGAAATGAAATGATGAAATGAAATAACAAGCCAGTTCCTGTGACGCACGTATGGGGTAAAGAAAAGAATGAAGTGACTGTCTTTATTGTGCTGTCTACAACATCAATTTCAAAAGAATCCTAGTGAAAAGCATTCCACTTAAAATATTAATGGTATGTCGATGCAGAATACAAAACAGCGAGTCAACAGTAACGAGAATAAACTAAATACATACATCTCCTGAATTTTTTCCCAGGTCAAATCTTATGTAGTTGTCATTCTCCATGAATTCCTTGAAATGACTTTTTATTAATGGTTACATGAACTTGAGGTTTTTGATATGCTTTCCCTTTCCTAAGAATACCAGCTTTGTATTTAGTTCCTCTTTTATTTTATTTGGAGGAAAGCTTACAAGTTAACCATGAACCTTTTCAAGATAAGAGGCACCAAATGCTTACCAAAGATAAATTACATGCATTGCCTTTTCTAGCATGAAATGCGGATTCTCAGAATCGAAAAAGGCTTTTATAACCTAATAAATTGCAAAGATTGCTATTTAAAACATGCCGAATTCGGTAACATATCGCTTCAAGGCTATTTTTATGAATGAAATCATGAAATGAAAATGTCCATGAAATTTTACGTTATAGACTGTCGGTTTATGGAAAATTGTTCGTTTATCGTAAAGTGTCCAATACCATAATCACCATAATCGTAAAAGAAAATGTTTTCATACCTGATTTGCCAACTTCATGTTGTCCAAAGACGGCTATCCTAATTCTTGGATTTCCATTGGGAACGTTACTTGTTTGGTTGCCTATACTTGTGGCCACTCCTCCTCCCACCGTCTTTTCTTCTGAGTTCTTCATACTGATTTTCATTCAATACAATTTTCCTCTACTGTTTCAGTAGTTATCGTCAAACTTTCCAAAATAATGATTTAAACTTTTTTTCCGTTTACGATTCACTTGTTGTAATGCAAAGAAGGTGAGCACAATGAATTCCAAAAAAAATTTTGGTCTTGCTTCAAAACTGTACAATGTCACTGAAACCAAATTCAATATATATTGTGATGTGTGTAAGTTATATAGACTCTGTGAAAACTGGCGTGTGTGTGCTTCCGCCGAGAGGTTCCAACAGACTGAGCAAGTTTTAGTAATTCCCTCAGCAGTTATACAAAGAGTTGACTACGGATGTATGGAAGCCAAGCAAGACAAGGATTCTTATGAATACGTGATTCAACTGTATGAGCTTGCTATATAATGTGAAGCTTACGATTTTATCTGAATGGATGCCCGGAACACTAGCGTAGTAAAAACCCGTGAGACGACAGAGCACAAAAAGTGTGATGTTGCTGGTTCTACGGTTAGCGAAGAAATGAGACGGATTCCTCAGTGGAGTTTCTATTTTACCAGCATTCTGTACATGTGTGGGTAAGTATTCGCCAGATTCTTTCCGTTTGTAGCTTTTTGGGGAAATTCTACTTATGCACTCACATAGTAGCAGTCACAACACAACTTTTTCCTGTAAAGATAAGCCGTGCATAACAAATTGTGAGCATATCACACACATTCGACGAATTCAGAAAAATAGGTTGGTGGAAGATAATAATGATGATGATGCTGCTGATGTGCATCGTTTTTTTGTTCGAGTGCAGTTTTGTTTATATGGAATTGCTAGCACAGCAGATGCGAGATGCTTGGAGCAGGAGCTTGTTTTTATGTATCTACTAACATTCTGAAACACAATTAAGAGCTGGGTATTCTATGCAAAAATATGAATAGTTTGAAGAAACAAACATGCATGGTTGGAGTTGTTTGGAACATTGTAAATTGTAAACTTTCATGCTCATGTTTTCAACTTGTAGTATTTCTTGAAAACTTAGTATCATCTTGAAGATGCTATCGCTATTACTATTAATACACGTTTACTATAGTGTACACGATAGGAAAGACGCAGTAAAAATGTGTAGTCTACAACGCAAAACACGATGATGTTAAGGAACTGCTTGGACACGGTTGTATAAGTATTTTGTTTTGAATTCCACAATGCAATTGGCTGATATGATACTCTGTCCTCTGTTCCAACACACAAACGGAACACCTTTTAAAGCTACACCGACCAAGGTTGTTGTTGAGGTGAACCAGCCACAAAGAAATTTATTTTTATTTCGTAAACTCAAAATCACAAAAACTATAGTTTACTAGATGGAATGAGGAAGTTATGATAATTAAAAGTTCGGCCAACCTTCGTTATGCATTAAATATTAGTCAGAAACTTGAATTATAATTTTGTTTGTCTGAGGAACTACTTTCACAGTCAACAGTTCTCTGCTGCTGTTGTATTGGCTTATAGGAACATCATCACCTTTGCTTGATAGCAAAGAAAAATTTTGGCCTTCGACTCTGTTTCTGTTTACTTGTGATCTTCCTGTCCGCTTTGTTATAGCTGAAAGAAGAATTTCTTTTAGGGATGGATGAGTCACATTCTTACATCATTCATTTTTACAGATCTTCTAGGTGAGAAAGGATGCCCAGTCCCTGTCTTCCGTATTCCATTGATAATTGACAGACTTGAGAAAATAAACACATTTTTGAAGCTATACTTAAAATAACATGACATATTGATGCAGTTATCACTAAAATATAAATGCGCGCATCAATAGTTTCACAGGTAAGAGTTTATTTACGTGCATACCAACATTACCAGCTCCTGTTGTAAAGCAAGATGTTTACACTGCACATTTTTGAAAATCACTGCAAAGCATCAATTGATTTGCTTTGGAAGTGATGAAATAATGCATTTTGAATAGCTCAAGACTTTCAAGACATCTACTTCTTCCAGAAACTACACGGCACGGTAAGAGATGTGGGCTTTCAATAGTTTAAAAGTTCGTGAAGGTCGCTTACTGATGTTTGCTATTACTAAATTTCGCAAAAAAAGGCGGGTGTTGTAGGAGTATATTATTGTTAATAATAAACTGAAGATGATCCTAGTCAAAATAAAAATATGAAGCCGACAAAACTCCATTAAAAATATCCAAGTTTATATTGGATTTATGACTCGTAAACTTTGTTGGGACATTTTCTATCGTTCATATTTCATATACATATATACATATATGCAGTTTACCATAAAAAAAATATTCAGAAAGTTTTCGTATAAGATGCAACAATTTGTCAACATTTCTTACAAATATTTATGAATAATATACCACATGCATATATCATGCATACTCAAAGGCTTAATGAAAATTACTTTCTCTTCCATACGTTTCTCCATCCTTCCAGAAAGCAAAAATACGGAAGTTTTAAGGCAGATGTGATGCTTCATTTGACTTTATATATTTAACACAGATAATTTACCTCTTTTCGGAGAAACATTAGCCACTTAAATATAAAAATTAGATATACATATATGTATGATTGAGTAATTTGTAATATACCAAGGATAATATAACAAAAAAAATACAAACGAGGAAAGTTACAGCTTTTCCAATTTTCCACATGGCTAATATTTTACTGCAGCAGCCACTTAATCATCAAAAATAATATTGTGGAATAGTACCAAGGACCATTGCAGTATGAAATTATACACATCCATTTTATATACATAATCATAAAACTCTACTAATGATGTTTTATGTGATATTGTACCAATGTCTATGATCGAGAAACAACTATATGGAATTTCCCCATTTGATGAGATTGCTCAATTTCCTTTGCATGAGACAACTTTGTTTGCTTAACCTACTAGTTCTAGTCTATACTTATTATGTAGTTTTCTCAATATTCCGAACATTCCAGAGATCAATTACCTAAAAATGAAGGCTGAATTCAGTCATATGAAATTATATATGTAAGATATTTAAACCTACGACTGGCCTGCATGCATTTTTTCCTATTATGTGGTGACATAAAACTAAAAATTATACATTTGGCTTCCATGCAAAAAATTATGAATTACACGAATCTCCCTGTTACTCTGTGATTTTACTTTTATTTGGGAATACATTTATTCGATCATAATATTTGGTTGTGGAAAAAACAGTTTCACATCATAACTCTTCATTAGTACGTGATTGCAGTCAGTCGTAGTAGTTTTGATCAACACCAAACGTCATGTGTCATGGGACAACGAACATAAAGTTTTACATTCATATAATGATGTATGTATGGTAAACGGCACAAGCATTCCTTGTGTGTCCATTATTACGATGCAACTGCATCTCTTATATTGTGTGTTCGAATAAATGTAAATATAAATCTTTAGGATTATGTAGGTCAATCCGACAAGTTCTCTCGACGCTTTGGTTGTTGTTGAAATTAATTCCGTATTGATGAAAAGAATCATCTATCATAGACATTAATATATGTAACTCCTGTCATACACAAACTTCCCCAAAATAGTAATCCACGATTCCTACGAGTACGTCTCAATTTCATCAATCAAATCAATTCTGCTCGTAACATCATAACATAATTTTCTAATCTGTGGGTTATACAAGCACCCATCCTTTCCGTCCATCGATTCGAATAATGGCTAGAAATATCAAAATACTGCAACGTAAACATGTTTACCACACTTCCTTCTGATAGTAAAGATATTCGATGTGGAGCAGAAAAGGTCATCGACATCATGTATTAGTATTCCCCTCTGAAGAAAACAATATGGAGAAACATCGTTTTATTATTATTATTATTATTGAACTTTTGATGAGCTAGAACTGGGCAAATATTGTGGACTACACAACAAACTGCGCAGTAATTTTAGTGCAATGTTGAAACTACATGTTTTGATAGAGAATTTGATTGATGCAACAACGCAATAATGCATATTTTCATAATTGTAATTTTATCCAGAAAAGTATACACATATCCTTTATTAAGTTTGATTACGAAGAAACTGAAATCTGAGATGTGACATAATAATATGTAAATAAAAATTCTCATGAATATAGAGACATGTGACACTCTTTGGCGAATTTGGCCTGTTCGTGAGACGTGAGCTTTGCAGTTCTCAGATAAGATTATTTTGTATGCCTCTTGGCAATGCATGGGTTTTGTCTTTTCATTTCTTGAAATTTGGAGATACGCAATTTCACAATGAAAAAAATTATCCGAGATTTACGCAAGTTTCATAAACCACCCACATACATTATAATCTCATATGAATGTCAAATGAGATCCCTAGCTGTTAACTAACAATTTATTTATTCAAAGTTAATGAAATGTATTCATATATATTATAACTCGTAACATCTATCACACATTTTGGGTAACTTGAGATATAATTAGGTACCTTTGGTGGTAGATAGGTAACTTTAAGTAAACTTTCTGTAGAGAAAGTCGATCTCGTAATATCATATGAATTTGTGCCTTTTTTGTGTATTTTTTTACAATAATTTGATATAATAAACAGCAATTCTAGCGTGTAACGTTATATCCAATGATTATGTGTATGAATTCACACGAAAATTCTTACGACGGAAAACATCCTAACACCTGTTCTGTAAGATGAACTGTTGGCGTTGATTCCATCATATGACCCTGAGCGGCTCTTCACCTTTTTCCACAGGTGTTGTTCATAAAACTGTCTATCAATTTTTATTATATTCATAATATGGCTTCTGATAAGAAAATGGAGAAAGTCAACGTACATTCTATACTTATTGTTTTGTATGTTCTGCATTTGGTGGATCATTCCAATTAATTTTCTTTCACTTTCTCCATTTTTCTTCCCTTCAATGAAAATCAGTTTTACTGCGCAATATTTTGTTGTTTCTAATTCGATATCAGGACATTTTATAACAGGTGCTATAACGAGATACGAGATGAATGAGAGGTAAACCATAACGCAAAACATTTGATTACGTAGGTCGGTTAAGGTTATGTAAAATAAAAATTATGGTTGCACACTGCAATTATACGGATATATACGGATGCCAAATACATTCAACGACATAACATGAATCAATTCAATTTAAATTTTATCATGAAATTTGGGAATGGATGATGCAAATTTGTTGAATATATGCACATGTTCATGTCTGATTTCATAGTACATACATAATTTGAGTGTTATACACTGTGTCGAAAAACATGGTTATGAAAATACAATTACCCTTTGTGAAGTTTATAATGAAAATTCATAACAGTTTGAACCAACAAGGATTCTGGCTTCATTATGGAATGGACTGGATTCAGTAGTATTACTACTATCAACTATGTATAAAGCGTTATACACACAAATCATACAAAAGTTCTTTTATACTTGTCATTACATTTCATTCGTGTCATTTACTTCCTCATAAACCCCACCCCAACTTTGCTGCTGATTGGGCCGGGTCTAGGCCGGTTCCCTACAAGGGCTTTTCCCCACAGGTGCCAATTTCCCCACAAGGCCTTTTCCCCACAGGTCTAGTTCCCTACAGGGCCTGTTCCCCAAACGACTATTTCCCTACAATGACCTTTCCCCACACAACTATTTCCCTACAAAGACTTTTCCCCACACAATTTTCCCACATAGGTCAGTTTCCCCACAAGACAATATACTTACGTGGTTTGATCGTGAAAATCGTCATTAAATCCCCACACCATACCTTTTCACAGGGATGAAAAATTACAATTATCCAAATACTTCAAATTCGGCAATTACATTTATATTTAATTACATGTTTCTGGGTAAAGCCAATAATACCAATTACAAAATACAGTATTTAATTAAAATACAAAACATATTTGATTATTCCGTACTGTGCTTTGTGAGTTAAAAATTTCGGACATGGGGTACTAGCTCTTAGCACTACTTAGGAGAGATAAAATGACACAGAATGCAAAAACCCCCATGTCAAAATTCCAATGCTGGCCGGAGTTATGGCACTGTTTGTGGACGTAGTTTTAGAGTTGCGTGGGCGTTGATATTTTTTAAAAAAGTATAAAAAGATCGCATTTAAGGTTTAAACTCAATTTCTTGCATATATTGTTGACTCATTTGTTGACTTGAAAGGCACAGAATAGAAAAAAATTAACCGCCTAACATGTAATTGATTTTTCGAAATTAATTATTTTAAAGAATGTCCTGATACATATGCCTAAGTTATTAGTCGTGGAGGTGTACTTCAGAATGTCCTCTACAAGCCACAATTTTGGGCCGAATCGGAGTTACCCCTGGGGGAAAAGGTCATACCCCGTCACTTTTGCAAGTGTTAGGTATACCAAAGTAGCATATCATTCGAAAGCTAATTACGAGAGAAGATCAACGGTACTATGCACGCTTATCTCCGATGTTATCTTCAGGGTAAAATGTCATGTGTGCTTATCTTGGATTTTATCTTAACATCTATGCATGTAATTGTATTCATTTCTGCCTTTTCATTCAATAATATTATGAAGCTTTTAAGTTAAGCTGAGGGACATTGTCACCAAGCATATTCTGAACATAAATATTGCACATGTTTACACAATTTATTAGAAGTTTACACAATTGCTTACACGAAGAGAAAATTTGTCTTGTGGGGTAAGGTCATTGTAGGGAAATACTCGTGTGGGGAAAGGTAATTGTAGGGAAATAGTTGTGTGGGGAAAAGTCTTTGTAGGGAAATAGTCATGTGGGGTAAATGTCTTGTAGGGAAATAGTCCTGTGGGGAAAGGGCCTTGTAGGGAAATGGTCATGTGGGGAAAACGTCTTGTAGGGAAATAGTCGTGTGTGGAACAGGCCCAGTAGGGAAACTGGCACCTGTGGGGAAAAGCCCTTGTGGGGAACCGGCCGGTAACCGATTGGGCCACTTTTATTTGCACAGAAGAACCGGATTTTCTGTTTACTCATGGAATCGGTAAAAATGAAGAACCACGAATTCACACCTAATCCATACACTATATACTCATTCAGTCAGTACTTTTCATGTTTGTTCTAGTACTTTTGTCGATATCCCAATTGGATTCAACCAGATCTTGCTGGCTCCCACTAGCAGAACCAGCTCAGATTGGATGAAAGTCTTTACTAAAAAGCACTCTCCCTTGTTCTCTCCACGGTTCGTTCATCTACTCTCAGAACCCAAGAAAAACATGTTGAAAGTTTTTAGATTTTGTACGGTTATAGTAGTAACCAAGATGGATATTTTAGATCGAAAGAGAGAAATGTTGCTGCTAATGTATTTTACTGTATTATTTGATACGAATAAACAGTTTATTTATTTCTTCGGAATCTATCTTGTTGAGATTTACTAACATTAAAGAAGAAGACTGACACGCAGTATACCGAAAACAATATGGAAGAATCTAGTACTAAAGTGCTATATTTATTTTAATGACGATGGTTAACCAGCGGGCATGAACTCATTGCTTCCATTCCTTATTAGTTCTAAGAAATATGAATTGGTAAGGCATCCTAATGAAAATTATTATGCTATATTTATTTTCTCTTTATTTGTTTGTTTTGTACGGAAACCTAAAACTTGTGCAAAGCATGGTGTGATCTAATTTTCTTCATCATGCCATATGAAGCCATGCAAAAAGCTTTGAGTTATAGAACAGTTGCCACCTTGTCATATTTATCTAATAAAAATGTTTCCCCATGTCCAAAATATTGTTATACACATTTTTGTATAAATACTGCCTTGCTTTATCTCGTTTGAATCACGTTATCGCTACTTATGCTGTACAGTTATATGCTTTCTCATTATGACCTTCCAAAATATTAAACGCAGAATAAAATCTCACCACTACATAATACGAAATGTCATTGAACACATGTTTGAAAACTATACAAGCGAGGCCAACTTGCGTACTACTGCGTGTATTTGTTGATAACATACTTAACTTAACGCGTTATGACCGCAATGCCAAAAAACGATTTCGAATAGGCAGGACAGTAACACACGGCATTGGCAGTGTACTCAGAACAATTTCTATATTGAACGAGAAGCAAGGTTACATGACAAATGAGTAAAATGTTCCTGACTATAATGCGTATACATACATATATACAACATAATTATAATATACGACCACACGTTAATATTATTCATTAGTTCAATTCTGAGAATGCTAGTAAAAGGTCATGAGATTGTATAGTTCAGTTCATCGGTTTGTAAATTAATATTACTCAACTAATTTTCTCAAAATCTATCCCATCAGCGCACACTAAATACTTACATAATATATATTGTTTTTAACTGATTGATTGAAATAAAAAATATTCCCAAGTCAAAAGACTTCCAGTTATTGTAAAGCAGCAAAATGAAATAATAGTGGCTTCGCCTAGTCTGTGCCCTTGATAGCAACTTCCAAATTATGGGTTTCTGACCTCAATTCACTCTTCAGATATTGGTTTCAACGGGTTTGCGTTGGCCATTTTCATATAATTAGAATAAAACGGTTGGTGAAAGGCATATATATATATTTTTATCATGGACAGCTGGTTCTTATCAGCATGGGTAATGTGAACACTGACTGACACCCTCAAGCTGAAATCCTGCTTGTAAATGAAGAGTGTAATTAAGAGTGGATTTCTAATCAATAGAAATACTTGGGGTATTCTGATAGTTCCAAGTCAAGTTTTCTCATGAATGTGAAAGAAATTAATGTCCCAATTCAATTATCTAATGTGTGTTTCAGAACATTACCGAACCCAGCTGGTATATGCTGCTGGTGTACCTAATTTCAATTCTTTCTTCCTACGTCTACATCCACATTTAGTTTCTGTCTGACGGGATTCATCCTAAGTTCTAGCCCACATATACTAAGAAGCATCCGCTGATGGTTCCATTTTCACGTGAATGTAATATATGTCGGCGGTGACTTCCATCATTATCAAGATGCCCAGGAGAGAGATTAGACGTAATAGTTAATAGTATATATATAAATTTAATTGTTGATTGTCAGGAATCCAAGCGCAGAGCGGTAATCCATCCATTTATTTTGGTGTCATTGTATTATACCATTTTTTGTGGAACTGGCTGAGTCCAGAATATCCAGGTGAAAGAACTACAGGGAGTCCCTGAGATTGCGGAAGCAATGATATTTCATTCTAACATAACCTAACTTTTTTCAGACAAGGATTTGTTTAAGTATGAACTAGTTTAATTAAAGTAGTACTTACAATGGTGGGGGTAGCCTATTTGCTATTTTCATGGATGTTTTAATGCATTACAAACCATGTCACGTTTGACGTTGTTGATTCTACAATTCTAAACGAATGCTTTAACTTACTTCGCGAGTTACCTAAAATATCAAAAGTGTGGGCATACCTTCCTTACAAAACTGGAATAAGTTGGTACTGTTTGCTTTGATTAAATTGGTTAGCACATTATCACGTCATTATTCATGCTGCCATTGCAAATATAACAAAACTTGCTAAAGTCCTGCCGTTCTCCTTTCTATCGGAACTACTACTACCATACCAGTTGTATGTAGTTAGTTATTCTGCCACAAAGTAAGAAACTTCGTTTATCAAAAGCTTGAATATTTAACATACGTCCAGTTTGCAAAGTTGGAGGCATTGACGAAGAAAAACTTGTTTTGATCAACATGAATCAGAGTTCATCAACTTGGCCAAGGACATAAACACATTTTAGCTGAAAATGCTAAAGTTAATATGTGGAAAATGGTGCTGGGTTCAGAATAATAGTGGTTGGTTGGCAAACTTATTATGAGTACTAATGAGATGTCTGAGTACTATCGTTAATCGCTTCACATCTGTCTCACCCCAAATTTCTTTTTGTTTGCATCTCATTTATCCAACGTTCATTTCTTGTCACCTTCGTATCGTAAGTGTTTACCATCAAAGACTCACACAGTTATGATGCAAATTGTACTCCCCACTCGCCCTGTTCGACAATATAATACTTTTATAAAATACATAGTCCCCACTTTTAAAATTGTACAAAATATTTACCACCATTTTCGCGTAGTTCAATAATATTATTACAATTTGTGCAAGATGATAAGACTTTCTCCACGTGAATAAGTAAATCAAGTCGACCACTCGCTCAATGTATGTTACGGTTACAGGATACACGTTTACTTGCTTTTACACGCCTGTGAATGGCGATATGATTAGAAGATGAATCCTTACTTTGTCATTGGCATGTCTTCGTTTTGCTCAATACCGTAATTGCTTCTTGTTTAAGTAAGTTCTTTTTTGTGACTTTACAGGAGTTCAATTTTTACTTTACCCTCAATTTGGACGTGACTTGGTTAGAAACAATGGGATCCTGATTAAAGAACTTTTGTTCGGTTTGCCCTTGAACCACCTGTACGAACTTATTTAGTCCACATATAGGTATATAAAATGTCTGCCTCCACTGATCTTTCTCCATTATGTATATAACGTAACTACTAATGGGATCAAGACTTCCAGTATTTTTTTTCGTTTTCGTACTTACTTGCTCTTACACAATTTCTTTAGTATTAATGGAAAATAAAAACATTTAATTTAGTGTAACCTACATTTCTTTTGGCTTGCTTTCACGTTTGCAACTACACAGAAGCTAAATCATTTTACTTCAAAGGCCAAATTTCTTCGAAAGTTTTTTATTTTATTTTACTTCAAACACATATTATATAATACCATACATTATATAATGCCGCAATGCATGTAATAATGAAGCATGGAATTGGAAGGCCCCCACTTGGTTCCATATGCAGCTAGCAAGTCTCTGGTTTCCAGTATTAGTAGTATTATTGAATTTCAAACTGTCAAGGGACTTTGGAGCACTATAAGATTGGCCCAGAAAAGAAAATTGATCAACAGGATTGCATTACTTTCAAGGGAACGATTCTCCAATCCTCCGGCTAGCATACATTAACCTAGTTTCTACTATCAAATTTAACCCTGTAAAGTCGGAATCCAGGTCATTGAAGTAGTCTGCTACAAAGCAAAAGTCGCGTAGGCTTAGCAGCAGACAAGCCGTTTTTCTTTAACAGCAGTAGTAGTGATATGAGGTGCAAAAGTAATCGTTTTTCGTTCACGATCACGACCCAATTGAAAGATGAGCATGAAGCGTGGTTAACGGAGGTTTGCTACTCACGCAGAATATTAAATAATACAAAGGAAAAATGAAAACCTTCTTCCCACTAACAAAATGAAAGTTCAACTTTCTCCCAAACTTTCAAGCATTGCGTGCCAAACCATGTTGGATGTTATGATAGGAAAGGAAAGGACTGTGTAAGCTGACGTAAGAAAAACATGGATTGTATATATTTCTTCCTTATAGCGTCATCGCAAAATGTTCCCACAAGAACGACTGGGTGCAGTTAGATCTTGACTTGACGCAACTTGGAAAAAGTTTTCCCAGGCAGACAACGAGGGAATACTATAAGGTATTTTTGGCAAGCATCAAAAACCGCTGGAGACGAACGTTTATGCTGCTGCAGCAATTTGTTCATTGAACCTCATAAACGTATCTGTCTTTGAGAAGAATGATTTAGAGAAATTAGATCAGATGAAAGCGTCTCTCCCGTCACCATATATCAAGTAGACCTATATTTCCAGAAAGTAGGGAAGGTCGGCGCTAATACTTAAAGCTGATGTGAAGCACCAAATAGAATAGATGGAGAAATTACATTCTTTATCTTGCAACAACTAGCAAGCAACTCAAAATAATATTGTAAACAGCTTGCAGCACACAACACTGATTCCAGCAATGCTCACGTTATCATTTGTTGGCTGCTGGCGATGCTACTCTCTTTATTTCTCAAAAACTAGGACGGTACTAAGTAATATCTTGTGGTTGATGCCAACTTTGTGGCTGGTTATTTGCAAGATTGACCCAAATACACTGCATTGTATTCTAAGGCATCCTCATTGTTGACTTAAACTAATGTGGAAATTCATCTATTTCACGTCTCTCATTCTCTCCCCAAACCTAAAAAGTTACAACAAAGACAAAATGTTATCTTTAGTTTTTCAGGCATATATATCTTTAGTAGTAAACAAGCTCAATTTGACAAATTCAAGATAGGCAAAAATTGCTTCCGCCGAAGAATTATGATGAGGGGTTGCAGAAGGATTGTTGAGATGACCCGAAAATCATATAAATTTGACTAATAAAATTAGCATATATATTTGGTAAATATTTGCACAGAGGTTTCTCACAAAACTAGTCTCGGCCAATGCTGGTCTTGTCAATGCTGACAATTGCCAAACTTGAATTTGCCAAATGTTCCTACTGGAGCCAAGGAAGAATCTTGTGTTATTTTTATTACAACCTACGTACCACTGATTGTATTCTTTGAAGCTGAAAAGTTTCTAGCAATAAGTACAAGAGAGAGTTGCATTTTCTTATTATTTTCTTTTGCAATATCGAGTATGCTCCCTAAATTTACTTCCTTATTCCTGTTTTCTCATGGCTTGGACTAGATAGTTGAGGCATTTAAGGATTACGTAACAAAATAAATGTTACATATATCATGATACTATGAATATATGTACAACTTATCTTTAGTATACGGTTATACATCGACGGGTAAAGTGTAATAGTTCATAAGTAACTTCTTCCCATTTGATAACTAGTACAATACATAAGTCAAAGTTGGATGGGAATATTGAAGTGAGGAAAGCGGAACTGGAACTAGTTAAGTTATCATATATTCATATAAGAACTTTCTTTATCCGGCCATTAATCAATAACTGTTTTTAGCCACTTATCTCATGAGTGCTTTCATAACAAATGACTTGTACTACTTGAGGGGTACTCGAGAAACTACAGACCAGTGAGCAGTCTCTCCATTTACGTGTACCAAAAAGAATTTCGACTCTCTGATATCTGCTTTCACTTAACGCAGTATTAAGTTTGGTGTTTTCGTTTGCCCTTCCTCAACCTTTTTCCGCTACAAACCAACTACCACACTTTTTTTCAAATCATCTAACATTTGCTTTTTCTGCGAGTGTTAACTGTTTGGTTGCGATTGCACATCCCAGACATCCGCTCTGTGGATGTCATTTGGTTACCCACACAGTTGTCACCACAATTATTGCATCGTCTAAACCGCTTTGTTTTTGTCATGATATGAACGTATATTCTTAAGCAAAAAAAGCATTGAAACTTCAATGACGTAAACAAACAGCGGTGGGGGGCATGTTATCATCATCATCATCATCATGATGGCTATAGTGTGTAAAAATGAATTTTGTTAATTAGTTTTATTATGCCTCAATTATAAAATACAAAGCAAAGTCATAACTATTATTCATTCCATCCATCCATCCGATTCAAAGTAATTCCTGATGGATCATAGGGTGTCGAAAGTACCCTTGAAAATAATCCTAACCTACTTAACCAATAAAACTAGTGAGGGAATCAGGCCAGATGAAGTAATGTTCCGCATTACAGAGGTGGAAAAGGAATATGAAACGAAAAACGCATCTGTCAGTCCTTGAGTGGTTTCTGCTACCAGGAAAAACAGCAGAAGTTTGAGATTAATGTTCCAAGTAGACAAACCATTGCTATCTCTTTTGATTTCCTTCTGACTAATACTTTTTTCCTATGCAAATCGTTGTTTTTGTTTTGAATGGAATTTGGGACAAGGTTTTGCTAGAGGTAGATGTAGATATGCGTGACCAAAAATCAAGATCACCATTTGAAAAATAAACCGTTTCATCACTGTTTCTAGTTTTTGTTTATTTGAATTGCGGCATGTGTACCAACTACCAACCAGATATGACAACCATATAACCAACCGTGAAAGAGTAAACTAGAGTGATATATAGGATTGCTTTGACTTTCATTTTTTAAACATATGCCATTGAAATATGAAAATATTTCCCTTCACGCACAACGCACATAGCATTGCGAAACCTAAAGCTTTTAGCCAAGCCACGAGTCACGGTATAAGATTTCATTGCGAAATGTTTAAGTATGTGTGTATTGAAGTGTGACTGTTGTGGAAAGTCACAAATAGTTTGAAAATGTTCTTCAAATATGTGCAAACTTTCCAAAACTTTGTCATAGTCAATTCACGTGTCGTTGTACTATTTGACCTCCATCCAGCAGCACATACCAATATATTGGAAGATTAGCCAACTGTATATAAGCTCCTCAACCTCAACTGTATAAAGAGATCTAATCGTTATTTGAACTCAACATAATTACTGTTGTAACTACATGATGGTATTGACGGCTTTTAGAATGAAGTTGGCAAACTTTGATCTGATCTCAGGGAGACATGTTGGCACATCCGTACTTCTACATACATACATCTGCTATTGATATACCATTAGCGCACCTCTGAAGTATACTATCTTATATACGATAGTGTCTTGTTTAAATGCAAGTTTAACGAGTGTATAGCCCCAATAAGATACATGTGCTAAATGACTATAACAATATGTATAAGTAGTATAATGGGAAACTTTCAACGTGGTAGAATGGACTCGCTAAAGATTCTCTTTTGCTTTGTTATTTGATGCATGAAATGACGGAAGAGCAATGTCAAAGAAAGAAAAGCCCACATTGCTTGCTTGTTCAGAATGATGGGATGGAATATGCCATGGAGCACAACTTGGACATGAGTTTGGGGTGTGTTCAATAAGTACCTATAATGTGTAGTTTAGATAACATATCAAGCAAAGTGCCTTTTTGAGGAAAAGGAGAAAGCTTTATACTAGTTTATACTCACAACGGTTTTCCTTCCTGAAAATACACGTGAATGCTCTATTACTAAATAGATAGTTGAATATAATGATGATATTAGACTATAAAGTGGAATTTACATTGATAACCAAAACTTGAAAGGTTGTCAAAAACGCTCTAAAAACTCTTTGTACCCATACGATGATGATTTTAAGCAACTCAAGAATCGTTGCCCTTCTATTAATATGACGTGTGGAGTGAGTCGTGAGTGAGAAGATTTAAATGATTTAATACTATCGCCTGCATGTGTTTTTAAAGTATTACTTTCATTAAAAAACGTCATATATGCAAGATTTTCAGAGATGATGGTTGCAAATGAATGATATCCTATGCAGAAGGTAACTGAAAATTGCGCGGATTTCTGCAAAATATTTTTTTAGAATATCAGACATACAGAAAGTTTTTTAAAAAAAATAAGCGAAATCACTATTTGAAAGTTCTTATCTCCAACACAATTCTTATCAACCTTCATACGTGGTGGTTCATAAATATGGGTACGCTTACAATATTCGTAAAGTAAACTACACAAACTTCTAGGTATTATAATTCATTGATTTTCCATTATGCATGTTGATTCATAATAACAATCATTATGCGACAATTAAAGTACACTACTTTGATCTGGTAATAAATACCGTTCCATAGAATCTATTGATGGAAACTACGAAAATGTATTTCATTGTATATAGTTGATAGAAGCCCTTTGAATGCAATCATGCCTTAATTGCATCTTTTTACTAAAGTAAAATGTGTTACTTTCATCTTTGGACAGACAAACCCTAAACTTTTCGGAATTTACCCTGGTATGTACATTACATATATGTGCAATTACTATTTAAAAAATTAAAGAGTATAGTTGAATAGTACACGATTATAATGGAATTTAGCACAGGGAGCGCTAACTTTTTGCTATTCACTAAATAGGCCATGAATTGCAAGGAGACACAACTGTTTTTAGCCAAGCTATCCTGTTTCGTCAAAAGTATGCTCAGCAAGAAACGGCAATGACTGGTCTTGTGTCAACGTGCCAAAATTTGAGAGATTGCAATTATTTCCTCCTTACGGATTAAGCCAGCACGTTGACTGTCACGGTGAAGTCATTTGCTTACCAGCCTACCATAAAACCATGTGTAGACATAACATGCTTCATATGGGCTTGAACTATACTGCTACTACTACCGTATGTACATACACAAACTTCATTTTAGACAGTTTGTATGTATTTTACAACTTTGTTTCTAAAATTGAAATCAGAGCCGGTCTGGTCTAGCATCATCATCGTCATCATCAACTCTTGGGATTATACAAACAAGTGGGACTAGGCTAAAGGTTATCTTGTGGTGGGTCGAGGCTTCCATTTCCATTATATATATGTATAATGTAATATACAGCGAGTATATACGCACGCTATTAATTTAATGTGAAATAGAGAATAACGGTTGTATTGTTGAGCCGGAGTCATCCTCCGTCGACGTAACAGACAGCCTACACATGTCTTCAGCTGTGGCAAAGCAAAACGGTATGCTGTAAGACTAATGGGATTCATTTGTCACTGATAGGGCGGGTGAGGAGTATTATCTAGTCGGTACAAATTGCTCTATCACGTTGCTTGGCTCAGGTTATTTCACAAGCATGGGATGGGATGGATCAATTCATGAAACATTGTGCGACAATTTTTATGATAACAAATGCACTCCACCGATTTGGCGAGAAAAAAAATTGCACTATCTGCAAACGTGATAAATGTGATACAAATTGTATTCGTTTGGCTCACAATTGAACCGTCATATGAATGTGCTTACTTTTGTGCCAAATTCACTTTGTTTTATACAAACGATAAGTATAAAGCCTAGCGTTTATGGTATTTCACTGTCATGTCAGCTTCCATTTAAGCCTCGTTTCATCTCATCGTGTCTGTCTCTGGCAACCTCAAAATTACCCACTTTACGACCTTTCATAACTATTGCCTTTTTTCAACTCTAGCGAGCCCCTATTTTTAGTGCTTTTCTACGTGTTAGATGAATTGAAACCCTCTATAAAAAGTAAAAATTATAACATGGATGCTCAATACTTATATTTTTTTGCAATATTGTGTTAACATGATGAGATTTGCAGTCATCATCACAGACTCAAAGCAGACAGCACATATTGGCTCAACTTTGATTTGTGGTCTCGTGAAGAATGGGGTCAATCATTTGGAGCCTTTTTGAAGGAGAAATTACACTTCTAGGTTAGTGGGCCACTGCAGATACATAACTTTTACTCCCTTGCAAATGAAAATGCTTCATAATCGTATTTTCAATACTTTGAAAGTTCGACTTGCCTTCAATTACCTCTATTATTGAGCATCCTTTTCTGATTGGAATGTTTGCCGCATTCATTTCTGCTTGTGCTTTTTCGGAGCCCCATTGGTGCAGAATAGAACAGAGGTGTTAATTAGCTTTCTGAACGTTTTCCTAACACATCAGAAATTGGTCGGAACTGGCTGAAAAGCATTTTTATTACAGGGAAACAAGCTTTATTGCCAATTGCCATATGTGTGAAAATAGATCAACTAGGTTGTAAAAGATGCCGAGAATTGGTTTTTAAAAGATTCATGGCTATCCATACCAGAACATGAAAAGCGTGTTCAGCTGCCTAATTCGTCGAGTTATGTTAATTATAATTACCACATTCACTACCTTTAAAAACACAAATGAAAAACACACTTCTTCCATGGATAAAGGCGTTCAAGAACTTTTCTTTACTGCTCCAAATCACTATCAAATTGAGAGATATGTTCAGCTTATAAGTTCATTGCTATCAAAGGCTCTTTTAGTACACTCATGAAACATTGGGCTGGGTTGCATATCTAAGTAGAGAAACACGAAACAAAGATATTTTCAAGTCATAACTACATGCAACATTTTTACTTTCTCTATTGGTTATCGGTTGTGTTTCAATGTGTTGTATCCAACAGTGGTTTTATTTTTCATGAAGTATGGACACTCGTAATGGCAGCTGTGAACAATCATACTCTCAAATGATTTATTTGAGAAAATGGCAGTGTTACATATGAGTATAGTTGAAGACATGCATAAACATAAAAAAAACAAGGAAATACTTGGCTGTTTCGTCACTCACTTATAAGCAATCTACAGTGTTTAGGGGTGACGCAGAATCTACTGTAATATAGTGATGTAATGAGTTACGGGAAATGAACACGGTAATACGACACTTTAAGAAGTTTGGAATAGAAATCTAATACCCATACATATATTCATTGTTTAGCTATAAGAAATTCCAATGAAATGATCTTTTCAAATCATCTCTAAGCGGAAGCAATAAATGCTTTTTATTTGCAAGCATACTTTTCCTTTGAAGTCTACAATTTTGGCCTGTTGCATCATGTTGTCTACTTCTTGGTGGCAAACAGGTAAAGGATAACAAAAAAAATTACCTTAAGCTGAGTCATATGGTGCACATATTTATCTAGGAGGAATGAACCTTCGTTCGGAGTATATAGAATAAGTTTTTCTTAGCGTTCCTTTTCACAAAACACGTGTATTTACTCAAGTATCAAAATTGAAGCGTTTTTGTCTTCGGCCAGCCTGTTAGTACTGTTATGTATAGATTGTAGATAAACACGGGAATGGCATGATGCTTTAGATCATTACACACGTGTCAATTTGGTTTACCATACGTTAGCAGTAAGTTTTCGGTTGTAACTACATCATATCACGTTTTTATAGTCACTTCTGTTGACAGCTGGATTTATTTGAGTAAAAATTGTGTGTACAAAACGGAACAGCAAGATATGTAGCAGTAAAAGTTTAAGTGCTTTCATCAATGATATGATGTGTTGTTTCATGTATCAAACAGCGCTGTTGAAATGCCTTAAGCATAGGAACAAAGGTTTGCACTATTAAAAAACATTGCTATTTCAGGTAATAAAAATCCATGTATGTATGGGTTTATGAAAGTAAGTAGAAAACAAGCACAAGGCCAAGCAAGAAACGTATTGCTCGGTAATGTACGTACGTATGTATAATCTTCATTTTACTAGCATCATAAACAAGCTTTTAAATACTTTTGGAGCATTTTGTGTTGTTGTATTTGGTTGTATTGGTACTAGTGATTCTCCTCATTTTTATCATAGTAAAATAGCTGCAACTCAAAACTTAGTTTATAATAAAAATTAGTTTCATTGTCGCCAGACGTTCTTATATTACCCCACTCTTCCTGCAATTGAAACTACGAGAATAGTTGCAAGTACATTCAGTTTTCAGTTATATCCTAACTGTTAGAGCCTAGCATTTGATGAAAATCTTTTATTGACGCAATAAATTTTTAAAATCTAAACTACAAGGCTACAGTATCTTTGATGTTTAATTTGTCAACTACTTTTTACCAATTACTGGAAGGAATGCACGCTTAAACATGTATTTACGTGTACTAAACATTACATGGTAAATCTTAGTAAAGCACAATATATATCATTTGACGATTCTTAGGTCAGGCACGTGCCGGTTCTACAAAGTAAGTTCATAAGAAGGACGTTTGGCTGTCGGTAATGACCAGTATTATATGTCTGTTTCTTAACAATCCGTATAAATTCCTACAGAGAATATTACATGCTAAAAGGCTAACTGCTCGTCTTACAATAAACTTAAATACATAATGGCAGTTCACAACCCTGTTATCCGAGTTCCACCTATGGTGTCCTTTGTATAGCTCCCACAACATTTTTTGTTACACCACCAATCAAGCCAACATTTAACTAATCAAAACTATACATTCATACAATTATTTATAGTACATATCATACGATATCTTAGATATGATTACACATAAAAATGGTCATTTAACAAGTGAAATAACTTATGGCCTCATTGCAACCTGGTGTTTAGACAATAATTGATGATTATACCGGCGTGTGCACATTTACATACACTTTATACTGGAGCTGGAGGCTGACCCACCTACACGCGCTACTGTTTACCTTGATGTACTTAACTCGTCTGACTGTGAGCACACGTCTGTAATTACACCTTGTTCAATGCCACTCCCATAACGTAATTCATGTATCAAACCATGACATTATTATGAAGATGTGGTATAAAAAAAGTAATATTAAGCCAAAGAAAGTTATGCAAACTAGCGGACAGCGGACCTACCAGGATATATTCCTTATTCGTGTGATGCATCAGGTTGGGGGTGTCTCCAGTCGCAACCTTTTTCTGAAGTATTCCAGGAAGCCTTATCCGACCCGTGGCATGCCCTGACTGCATATTTTATATGTCCTAAACATTACGGTATAAGATAGAAACGTGGAAGCGCAAGAAACTTGCATGTTTGGCATCTTAACGATTTGTAAATAATCTGTGCCATTTCATTTTAATAGTTTGATGACAGTTTACAGTCAACATCTACAAGGTTTTTGAACGACACGAGTACATTGTAATGCAAAGCAAGTAGCTATAAACTTCTGAGAAAATTTGTCGTTTTTTTATGTTTTAGACATGTGTGTTTCAAAAGCAACTTCCGTTTAGTTTCGTATTCCAAATACTTCAGCTTGTCTTTTTAACGGAATTTTTTTCTGGCATATTTAATATTATGGTTTACCTCATGTGTCCAACTAACTAAGTCCCTGGATTTCCACGTGCAGTAGCGGGGGTAAACATTTAATTTACTCAAATCAAATTATACCAAGGTTGGTTTTTTTTATTGCAAATTCTTCGTACGCATAAATAGTAATTTCCCACAGCTCATATAAACAAGTAGCCTCGATGCTATACCAAAGAATTGACAAAAACACGCATAACTAATCTGTATACATGATACAAAAGCGAGGTGACAGCTAATACACGTGAATATGTAAACACACGAACAAAAACGTGAGATACGGAGAATACTTTCCTTTAGATTTGAGATCAAACTAATGCATCCATTAGGTAAAGAGTTTGGGTAAAATCTCAATCCCTTCTACCATACCCGCTTTATATGGATGTTCTTTCAGTGTGAATACTGTCATTTACATAAAGAAAGCTTATGTATTCATGACGAGTTGAAAGAAAATGGAGTATATCTTTATTCCTTTCATCATGAAATCGACACACACTTCATAGTTTGTACTTGATAGATGTTTATGTTCTAGTTTGATGTCACGTTACTTCACTACATGCTTTGCTGAGAATTCCCTTGCACATTCATTCACATTTTGAACTTAACAAAGAAGTAGTGGGAGCGGAAGTTATTACTCAACTCATGATGAATACCAAGTACGAGGCAACGGTGACCACCAGAAATAATGAACAAGTTCTAAGACCAGTAAATTGTTTAGCAAAATATATAATTATTTTGTTTGATGATCATTAAATACTCAATTATATTTGTTATGTAGCCAGGAAATAGGTACATATACATATGTAAATCGTCATCATTAAACTGAAGTGTTGATGTTGGTCTGTGTTGTTTCTGAACCACAACTTCATTATAACAAACGGTTCAAGATATCAATTTATTTTCTGAAAAGTGATTTGTATAAATAGAACCACACAAAATTTGGTTCGTTTAAGCTACTTCACTCGTATCTATTTTTCTCTTAATGAGTTTTAATCATTTCCGTTTTTAGTTGGGTCTGTCATATTTCCTAGTAGTAAAGTTTGCAAAACATGTTGTTTATTAACGCAAAGGGCTAAGAGTATTTCCGAAAATCGAAAATTTGTATAGGTGAGTGACCTTTTCTGTTTCTTAATCCTAAAATGAACTGTTTACCTACGAATCAATTATCAATATGCATTAGTGAAATCTTTTACTTGCCACTTTAAATAGTAAATAGTGTATAATATAAGTTTAATATGGAATATAAATGATTGATTGAATGAATGAATTGAAATGGATATAAAGGTTAAATGATAAACGAAAATAGATCATACGTCAGCCACTGAAACCACCCACGTTTTCCCATTCATGTACGGAGAGAAAAATCACAAAAGTACAAAATGTGAATCAAGCACTACTAAATTAATGCGGAACAACCCGAAAAAAATGCATTCATTCATTGATTCGTGAAGGGGCAAATAGAGACCATAATGGTATAAGACTAGAGATAAACACGAGTTGTACTAAATTGTTCACACACAAGCTGTGAAGATGAAATACATATAACATAGTCCAATCCTTTTAATGTTAAAATCGTATCAGTGACAAATTAGAGTCGACGTAGACAATACATACGGTTAACAACGGTAGTACCTGCGTCATCTTCGTAGCAAAGAATAAAGAATTCTCTCAAGGAGCATAGTAAACTAACTTAAGCCTACTGATTTACTGGAGAAAGTGTTGTTATCTTTTATTGTGTTCTTCCTACAATGCTCAACCGGCCGGAAAACTCCAGCACTTAGCCGCATCAATTTTAGTTATCTAACGATTCTTAACAACATTAGCCACAGGCAAAAACCCTGGAGTGGGAGATAAGAGCGTTTATTGATAGGTTTGATTGTGTTTACGTATTTTGCATTACATGATCAGTAGAGAGTAGTAACTCGTAACTCGAGACTTTTTCCCAACGCAAACATCACCGTCATGTCCAGTGAAATGTAAGCCCACTTGCATGATTAGGTCACGTACAACCGAGCTCAGAGAATTAGATAACGGTATGTCTCGAGATTGAGACTCAATTTATAAAAAAATAGGCTTGTGACGCTATATCGTATTGATTTCCTTGCTTTGATGAAAGTGAGAGCTTCTGCTTCAGTTTTTCGGTAAGTAATGAAACTTGAGAATACGTAGTGTTGACGTGCCACGTTTACTTCACCTGATTTTTCGGCACCCATATAAATGAAAAACTTGTTGAGTTTCATCGAGCAGACGATGAAGTAATGTTTTAGAAGTACGCATTCGGTTACATATCTTAACATATACATGACATCTGTGAGCATGTGGAAAACGAATTTTGCGAAGCTATGAACATGAATGCTTGTATCATCTATGTGAGTCATTTCGTGGGGCTTTGTGATCCTCATTTCTCTACTCATGCTCTACGATTCATACCATAGATATCCCATTAAAACTCAAAGAAATTTTTTTAGTAAAGAATTGGCATGGATGAAAGATGATGTTTTGATTACACAATTTAAATTCTTTACTTCTGAGGAACTTGTACTATTTTATGCCGATGAAAGTCCAGTTCGGATCTTATAATTTCATTTCATAGCTCGTGCTCCTCAAGTACCATCTTGCAATTTTAATCACGGTGGTAGTACATTCACGACTTAATAAACACACTGGGGTTCACTTGTAAGGTCAAAAAAGCTTTGACGACTTTTTTTTTGAAAGATTCTTAACCTACTTTTCCTCAACTGGCGACGTCTGACACCCCAGTAATCTGCTTACAAGGAAACTTGTGTTGAATATTGCAAAAAATATGAGCTGCAAAATAATTGAGGAAAAACGAGTTGAAAGTATACATATAGCCCAACCGGCTCATCGTCGGCCACAATTATTTTTCCAATGAGCGTTACATCAAAATGTGTTTGGTTTGGTATTGGTCTCGATTGTAAAAAAACATTTGGAACATAGACACGTGATGGACATGCGTTTGCCAACCTTTAATTTTTACTTTACATGCAATATTTTAATATATGAAAGCTGGATATAAGAAATAAAACAGGAACTGCAAATACGGAATTCAGGGGACGTAATGCAAATTTACGTAAGTCAGCGCATAACCTAAATAATTTTTGATGTACTATCTGTAAATTGATATTCTCTGAGGGATTTGACAAAACTACGCAAGCTGAAGCAATAATGCGAGAACGAAAGGGAGAAAGTCAATGAATGAGCGGGCGTTGTTTGTCATGTGTTTATTAGCTGTTCCACAGTATCACGACTAGAACTAGTGCTCATCAGAAAAGAATACGGAAATGTAAACTACAAATGACGAATGGCGAGACCCAGTTTGATTTGACAGTAGTGATGAGCACATGAATGTATAGGTTACTGATAAATAGCTATATATCTTGTGGACAAAAAAACGAAATGTGAGACAGACAACTGCTGCTTACCCCCATTTAATTCAATCCAATCGCTTTGGATAATAGCAGTGACCTGATTTTACTTTCCCTGAAATGAAATCATGGAGGAAGAGAAAAAATTTGTGAATTCGTATTTACATATCGTTAGTTCATTCATGCTCACACATACATTTGCCGATAAACACAGGTTTATCTCATGTGTCTGCGATTTACAAAGGAATACGATTATCTTTAGTTCCTTGAACGAGTTTCGATATTTGCATTATATCGTATTTATGTGAGAATATGAGACTTATTGGATAAGTATTATATTCCTATGCTTTATTTCTTCAATGAACATTAAAAAATAAAGACAATACACGTATAAGAAGGTTTATGAGGGCTTTTTTTCTGTTTACATGCATACATTATAAATTGATCGTAGCAAATAGCAAAAAATTCCTGTACAAAAACTTGTTCCGCTACAGCATGACATGTTATGTCAAAGCCTACGATAAAATACTGAGGCGGTGATGGGATTATCACAAATCTTCTAGACGCATACTTTCACCAAGTGTGCGGTTTTGGTTTTTTCATCACATTTGAGCTTGAGTTTGAAGGATATGATGTTGGTTCGGTTCGTTCGTAGAACAGTTCGTAAACATCTAGCTTAGCTTTAAACACTACGACGTGTGTAACGTATGCGTTATCTTTAATAAATAAAAGAATACCGTGTAGTATCTGTAGTAGTAGTAAATGTATTGCGACTGTCTTTGCTCGTACCTATTGATGAAAGCATTTGAAGTATGTATGCGAAAAGATTTGTAATAAGTACTGAATGCGTGCAATATCTGAAATGTTTATACAAGCCATTAATCCACAGCATAGCCATAAAAACGGAATGATTAATTGAAAATCAAGATAAATGAACGTGGCTAATTTTTACAACTTTTATTCACATCACACATATCCACGGCAGATTTAGGCCAAGGAAAAAGGAATTTAAGTAGATTCCTTCAGAAGTTAATGCTTGTCTCTTAATAATACCCTTTCCAACGTAGTAGTGGCCGCTAGTCCTTATTCTACCCACCCAACTATGAAAAGCAAAGACAAGAAATATATCAATGGGTTTAATATGTATATATGAAATTAAATCGGTGATAAAACCTTGTTATAACTACACTGCAACCTTCATATATTTAATGCGCATTGGATTTATGATGAAATGAAATAAGGAACTTTTAGGAAATGGAAATACAGTAAGCCTGGTTTCACATGAAAGTAAACACAAGCGTGACACAAACCGTCCTCACCAAATGTTTACGGAAGATACCAAATATTTCCACGTACTGACATAATATCCTAATACTAATAAAACAAAAACACGTCCGCATTGAAGGGAGACGGAACAAAAAAAATCCTTTGGAAGATGGCGAGATATTTTATGTAATGTCAAATGCTGCGGTCCAATTACTGTTTATTATGTAACCGACAGTCATGTAAATATGATGCTAACTTAAACTGTGGTTTTTCTTCGCAAACATCGCATCGATTGGCAATGATATGAGGCTTAAACGAACTAGACAGTTTGAATGCTTTTGATTGGTTCCTGTGTATGGGTTGGGTTGGTTTGACGTAAAATACTCCAGAATTTTTTAGCATACAATAATATTGAACCACCTTGCTGTTGGTGTATCATACTTTTACAATATTAATGTTTCCTGGAAAATATACGCCGTGGCATAAGCGAAAGCCTTAAGCCTTTATTGCTTACAAAATATTTTCTGAGATATCAATCGCTTCAACTGACATCTATTACTTTCTTTTGTTTGATTCATATTTATGAGGTGGATGTTGATTTTTGGATAGCGGTTTCAGTCAAAGTCGATAACTGCGTAATACAGGTAGGTCTTGTATAAACTATCTTGCTTCTATCTTGAAAACAAAAATTCGTATCGTATTTTTACTTATCTGCCGAAACAACAAAAGAAAGCAGATAGACGACACGCTTGTGAATGGTGATCATGAGTAATACAACGGAAAGAAACTTTGTTTTTGCTAAAATGTGGGCACAGTAAATTGAAGAGGAACGAAGATTTCTTGTATATTTTTAGAAGCGATTAAATTACAAGATTGATTAAATTAGGTTTAATTATGTAGCACATCAAGATACGATGTAATGAAAAGGTGACCTTTTAGAATATTCGGTTTAATGAAATAGCGTGGGGTGATATTCCTTGCCATTAGGTCAGTTTGCTTTTGCTCGCCAGAAGGATTTACTATACATGAACTACATCATAAACCAACTTCCAAATTAATTTTTTGAAACTGGTTAGTAGTCAATCTATCATAACTTTACTTACTTGTCAAATAACGTCACATCTCTGTTTCTGTTATAAACAGGCTTAAACGAAGGTAACAAGTGTAAACGGATTAGGAAAATTTGCACAAAAACATGTCAATCAACTAATTCATGCGCCCAAATTTATGTGTAAACTCTAATGCGTCTGACAACTTTCTCTACTTAACCTGTTGTTTCTCTTATGCTTCTTTTAGCAAAACAACGTCCGTTCTTGCCATAAACATTGAAGGTAGATTTGGTAGTTGGCAGATATTAAGTGTACCAAGTAGAACTTATCATCAGTAAAATATTGGATACCAACTATCAAAACTAACGAAAATACTCTATTGTTCTACCGATAAAAACAAGCTTGACAAAGCATTGGTACTGTCTAATTGGGATTTTCTTCAAATCAGACCTTCCTTAAAATATATTATAAGCCTTTCCTTTACTTACATTTCGTTTATTTACTTTCTTAAACTCCTCCCTATTTTCCTATTCGCTATCGCAGACCTAATACTTTGTTGAATCAGAAGCAAAGGTGCGCAACTTCATCGGCGTTGTCGAGGAACGCATTGTTAGCTACATACTACATACATGGTCTCACGGTCGGACGATGTTGCTCACCCCTACATACCTTAAAATATACATAGTGATTTTATTGCCATTGGTTGACGATAAAAAATATCCGTAACGATAAGGACATACATACATAAATGGGATATACCTATACTCAGAGCGATCAGATGTTATACATACATTTTTTTATAATAATTTTTTCCTGAAATATATTCGTTCTTATTACCAGATAAACAGTACTCGTGGCAAACTGACAATTTATGTACATATGAGCCGTTATCATATTAGGTGTACGTACATGTACATACATCTCAAAGGTGCCAGGTTCATCCACATTTGTGATATAAAAACAGTTTGTTTCAAACCAAGCATTTTAAGGGTGACTGACGACGCCAGAAAAGTGTTTTGATGTGTTCAAACCACAACGTCAATCGTGGACTCATTTAATGCGTAAACAAACTGAAACGACATATAACCACATAACAAATACTATCAACAACAGAATTCCATAATTCCATGAAAGTTATTTATGCTATACCAGACGGTTCTGGAAATTTGTCCTTTTCTTCCTGACAAATATTTCTAGGAATAATTTTCCAACATGTAAAAACTAACCTTTAGTTTCCCTTGAAGTTTCGATTGAATTATTCATAATTTAATAAAAAAAATTGTTTAATCAAAGATATTATATTACCGACTCTTTCATTGAGTAAAATTCATGTTAGTGAGTGTGGGAGGTGAAACTGCAACATAAGTAGTCTATTCACCAGCTAAGCGCTAAGCTGGATTTTGCATATTGAACCATGTTGGTCAAATGTCAGTTCTTAAGTAATATGTTGCATCATATCCTACACATACTTATAACGGCTTCGAATGAACATTAATGTCGAATCCAAAGGAACAAATTGCAATCATTACATAACGATCATGAAAATGCTTACAAAATGAAATCCTTACATTTGCATTTGTTGATAAATATAAGTACATTTCATTTTCCATTTGATGTCTTGAATGCATGCCTCAAACACATAATATTAAATTTGAATCTAATTTTATGCTTAACAGATTATATAGCACAGTTTCCTCGTTGCATCTAATCTGTGCTTTGATGATATTATTTAATTCTGCTAAAATCAACAAAAATGGATGTGATCGTGCACGAAATGCAGTCTGGAGTGCCCTATTTAGACAGAATATGCTGGAAAAATACATAAAGATGATCATATCCGATCCAGATGATTAGTAATCCAATCAGGCTCCATAAACTAACAGTTTTGCTTTTGCCTTTGTAATGCAAAAATGTTTACGCTTAGTACTATTTTAAGAAGAACTTTTTTCGTTCATATTAAGAATGTTTAAATAAATTTACTTTCTCTTTCCTTATTTGGTAATTTCGTAACACATTTTACGTAACCTGATTTGAAAGTAGCATTGATATATAGTAGGAAGCAGAATATGTATGTAGTATTTGCATACATACTTCTACAGAATGATCCTTTTAATGATGTGCGTTCAATGCCCGATGAAAAGCTTGTCATCGTCAAGTTCGGATTCTCAGAAAAATTGTAGGAAAAAGTTGAGCATCAAACATTTGAATCATCAAGGATTCTAATAAAAGATTTGAAAGGCCTTTAATACATAAGTATTTTCTCGAAAGAACACTCATCATAATCCTGATACGATAAATTCTTTAGATTAAACGATTGAAGAGAAGAGGTTCATGCAATTTTTGTGATCTTCAATTTTGAAGATCAAAATGCAAGCAATTTTAATTTGGTATTAAATGCAAAAGATTAACTAGCGCTATTAGGATATTCAGATAGGTTTATAAAACACGAGGTACCTCTCACTATCACCTATCACTTCAACTTCAACCCTTTCCAACATGTTTTTGGTATGGTAAAAAGTTTTTGAGCAAGATATTGAAAATGATTTAGGAAGGTTCATGCACATAAATTAATTAAGGAGTCCATTAAAAACATGCTGGAGCTAGTTACACGTGTACTCGTTTGGAAAGCGTGAGTAAGTATGTTGATTATATTTTCATGAACGAAGAAAAGTAAAGGACTAGCCGGGGAGTTATGAGATTATGATCATGACTTCATCTACATACTGAGAAGACACATGGCACTTGCACATTAGCATCGCATATTAAAATGCACAAGTTTGTATTTGATAAATACAGTTTTGTTGCATGTTAACGTCAACTGCATAAATATCAATGTGTGAGACTGTTTGGTTTGGAAAATCGAACAGGCAATGCAGCTTGCTTAGACGGTTATCCCTGGAAATTGGACCTTCGTTCTTTCATGCTGGATAGGATTTCTTGGCGTTTGCTTTTGGTCATTGGTAGCACAGCAGATTTGATAATAAAGATGGCAAAGTTTGTGAGAAGTTGCTTTGATTGCTGCTTTGGTTGGATGAGAAAGGTTAAAATCTTATAAGTATAGTACGGTTGAATAATAATAATTTCGTTTTACAATTATTTTTAATTCATAAGTAAAATGATATTGTGTTCGGTTACGATAATTTTTGTTTGTTAATTGTTACATCACGTAGGGATGAATGTATCTGTTTTTATAAATTATAACTTATAATTTATAAAAACTGGCTTTATGACTTTTGGCATCGATCGCGTTGTTTGTATACATTTGATGAGTGCATGTGCATTATTATGTCAAATGCTTTTGTTTTTTTAGGATCGGGGGATAAGGGATGATGACGATATTCCTACAGCAGAAACTGAGCCTCTCTTGTACGGCAGGAATGCAATTAGAGACAGGTGACTTTAAATACGTAGTTTGGATTGCAGATACCTGGACCCCACTAAATTTTCTTTATTCTAATTGTTTTTTTTAGCTACGGAGGATACACTCCTCCTATTGGAACGCCATCAGAATCATGGAGTAATCCAAGGATTAGGAAGAACAGATTTAGGAGACGCTGGAACTCAAGTATCATTCCGAACACTTCTGGTTGTGCTGGGCTGGAGCCAATCGAGGAAACCAATTACGTTGCGCCATTGTCATCAGTAGAAAACCGTTACCTGAATATTATGGAAGAAACAGATGCGTCCATGATAGATATTCCGTCCACTATTATTCCATACACTACTCCGAGGCCTTGTCCTTCTGCCAAAAGGGACCAGGCTTTACGAATGAATCATTACCAGTTTACACTCCAAAAAGTTCCCCGGACTATCATTCCATCCTTCAAGATTTTACTCACTGACATTGATGAAAAATTTAACAAACCTTTTGATGATGGAGCTCTTATATCTGCTGATGACATTCAGTTGGTAAAAGAGATAAACATTGACATTGTTACTATCATTATCTATCCATCCTTTTTCAAATTAATATTGATTAAACTGTAATGATTATTTTTATGCTAGATGGACGATGCTCTAAATGAAATTACGAGTGCAATGGATGACTTCGGGGTTCAGACTAAGGATGAGATTGTGGTGGATTATCCACCAAAATGTCAAACAAGCCCCATAGACATAGAAAATCATGGAATTGTTGTTGAAGATGATACTTGAAACAATTAAGGTATTAAGGTACTTACATACGTAGTATTAAGGTCTGACATTTTATTTTGTAAAAAATATATCGTCTTTATTCAAATATACGTATCAATACAGTACGTAATGTAATTAAATGTTATCTGCATAATGGTTCAAAATAAATTGAGAAATGACGAATGATTATATTATGTTGAATTGAAAGAGATTCCTGACTTTTACTTTTTACCTTTAGCCTTATTGAAAGAGTCCATAATAGAAATTTGTCGTTTACTATTACAAATATTAGAATTTGAAGTTCTTGATAGTTTGCTCGGTCCTTGTTTCACTGCTGAGGTACTAGCACTAGCGTTATTTGTTGTATGGAGCTCATCTGCATAATCGTCATCGCTATCCATAGTATCAGCGTTTCGCTTTAAGGTCGTCTTACTTTCTTTCGCTTCCGTTTTGCTTGGGCTTTGTTGCACCGAAGTTTTAGAATAAGCTTGATTCATTCTTGTTAAATTGATTTTAACAATTGTCTCATGGTCCACAATTCGTTTAGGATAATCGCGACCAATAATACACCCAGCTGCTTTTTGTACTGATTGAGGAGCCTTCCAAGGCTCATAAATATACTCGGGTGGATACTTAGCTAACAAAGGAACATACTTCCTAAAAATTAAACGAATACGAAACATACTTTTATTACAACTGCTTGCTGATTGCTGTTAGATTTCATACAAGGCTCATTACTTATCGTTATTTCCTTACCGTATATAATCTCCTGATGGATCTGTCTTTTGTCCAAATTTAATAGGACTGTAAACACGATAATACTGATGAAAAAATGCCGAGGCACTCAGCCACATCCAGTTTCCAGCATTGAGATAAACGTCAGCATCAAGAAGATATTCTTCAAACACTTCCTGTCCCTTTTCCCAGTGTTGCCAGAGGTCCCCTCGAGTCAAAAAGCAAGCCACAGAATGTCTAGCCAAATGGTGTATCCATCCTTCAGTTCTGAGTTGAGTCATTATTGCATCTATATATGGATAGCCAGTCCGGCTCTTTAAATAAAATAAAATTGCTAGTTCAATATCCATAGTTAATCAGTGTAGGAATGCAAATTAATAAAAATTCAAAGTATTCTACGGTACCTCCTTCCAAGCTTGAAAGTATTCTGGATTTTCATCCCACGGTATCTGCTTACAGATTGAATTTCCTTTCATCTGGATAAAGTTAGGCGTTTGAGCACCCACTAGATAATAAAACTCTCGCCAGTACAACTGTCCTAAGAGTGAAACTGGTGGTTTGGTTTTTGTTCCTTTAAATGCTTTAAGTTTTTCATAGAAAAGACGACATGATAAACAACCAAACTTCAAGTACGGACTGAGAACCGTTGTTGATGGTTTAATGCTATTTGGTGATGTGTTTGGCTTTGCAAAATTTTCAACATAGTGTTTATTGGAAAGTGATTTTTCCATTCGTTGGAGTGCCTCTGTTTCTCCTCCCTTGAAAAGATGAGGTCCTAGGTCTTCCATACTAACGTTTAATTCTGATAAGGTAGGAGTATTGTAAACAGATGAGGAGAGTAAGGGATCTTTTGTGGCAACTGGAACTGATGTCACAGCAGAAATTGATTTCGGTGGTGTTCCAGTTTTTGTCATAACGTCTATGAATTTTTGATACGTTTTGGGTGTCTGTCCCTTGTTTGTTTTGATAAGTCTGTACAGAAAACAAATTTTCAATAAGTTTTAGAAGAAATTAAATGCTACTGCTTTCTTTGAGGCTATAATGAAATGTATTCGTGTATTTTACTTACAAGCTTGGCTCGTACAACGTGTGAGACCAATACCCTTTGAAAGGTATTGCATGTTTTTCGGCTAGCTTATAAAACTTAGTATCCCTAGCACGAGAGTACGGTTCGGTGTCATTTTCAAAAGTAATGAGTTTCACGTTCCATGTTTTGAAGCAATCTTGAAGGACATCTTGTATTTTTCCACGGATGACAAATAGTCTTGTACCCAGTGAGCGAAAACTTTTGTCCAAATCTTCCAGAGTTTCAACAAGAAACCGATATCGGTTCGCTCCAATTTTGTAGCTTTTTGGAAGCTCCGTATCAAGAATGAAAACTGGACGAACTACTGCTTGGTTCTCCTTTGCAAATTCAATCGCTCGTTCTAATGCGGGGTTATCATGAAGGCGCAATCCTTTTCGAAACCAGTGGATAACCACAGGAGGCGATTTGGTCCCCATCTCTGTAACCAAACAGACCAGTTAGTTGAAAATCGCTACTTCCTGCATCATGCATAACCATTTTGAGGAATGTATACGCAATTCAAACAGACTTGCCGACTTACCAAATCCAACGTGTTGTAAAAGCGCTTTAATATTCAAGTATATAGGTAACCACTGCACTGCTGCTGCTGATGTGCATGAAATATATGTTAAGGTGCTTCTTGTTCCATCACTTAAAGGTCAAACTTTAACTTGAATTAAATTGTGTTTTTCATTTCTTCTGTGTTGACATGAATGTGCAAAAGGCAATGAAACAACATATCCGTACCATGTGTGTGGTAGGGTGTCTTTACGTAAAATTTAGGAATATCCCATCCGAGTGTATGAAATTCGCGCAATGGTTCTGTACATTTCTTATAAGTACAACATGACTATGCATACTCAGACTTAATAGTACGCATTACGGATTGAGGTACACATTATCATACCTTTCTTCTTGTATATTCAGATCAAAAATGATAAAAACACGTCATGGAATGCAAAGAGACGTATTATTTTGAATGTTGAAGTAAGAGCAATGCCTACTAAATGAGTTAGCGTATTATATGATTCCACAAAATTATTATTCTGTTGCAACTAGTCTGGTCTAATGTCTGTGAGGAAACGCTATGTTTTATTATCTAATTACAAAACATGATTTTCAATTTTCGGATACTAATTCCTTGTCGTTTTAATTTAGTAAGAAGAGTATCCATCACAAAATATAAACGAGGGATGCTGACTTTATCCCTACAAGAACTGATGTTGATTTGGATAATGGACGGGGCATTATGAAACCTGACTTATTTTTAGTCTTTCGAAGACGACTGTCAATTTTGCAACCATATCAGTGTGTGCCAGTAATATTTACTTGCAACATTACCAAAAGATAATTTGATATGCTTAAATCTTGATATCTTCTTGAAAAAGCAAACCCGTTACTTGTGTCCCTATGTTAGACATAATCCTGTGTTTCAAGTTTCCCCGAATGTTAAATCTTACAACAAGTACAAGCCATTAACTAGGCTGGCTCCGCTGGCTATAGCTAAACTAATCTAATTTGTCCGACTTAAATTGATAGGTACATACTATATTCAATGTTGTGTATTAATAGGATATCAAGTCACGAATTCATTTCAATCTTAAACCAAAAGTACTCAAGTTGAGTAAAAACGGACTGTAATCATCACATATTTTAGTATTGTGACTTCAGTAAAAGTTGTCTGTATTGTGTGTAGGGTAATTAGAACGTGTTCAGTAGAGAGCAGGGTGCATTAAGAATATTATGTGATTAAAGTTGGGTTTTTTGTATGCGTAAAAATGAATCATTTGCTCCCAAATCCTAAATCATATTCATCATCATTATGAAACTCATAGTCGTTGCGCTATAATATTACGATTTAGTTAGTGTTAGTGTACTATGTATAGTGTATTTGATCTCTTTCGCATACTCGAACACATTTATAGCGAATTTTGCAACAGACACAAATACAAATGTGGTGATATATAATCATGCAAAAATTAGTATACGCTAAGTAGTCCATATTGGTATTATATCAAAGCACTATATAAGCGTACATAGTACGTACTTTTAGATATGATGAGTATGAATTCCTATATACATCGACTTGACTCTATATCGTCCAAATTATAAATATAAGAACAAGAACTACTTACGTACGTACGTACGTACATAGTATACGAGAAAGGAACAACGGACGATAGGCAAAGGCAATAGGAATAGCTGACTCTGACTACAACAAAGCGATCATATGAAGTAAACAGTAATACATTGCAGGAGACAAACCACATAACAGCATCTGCCTGCTGATCCACTACCAAATCCTTTATACTCAAATGCAAAAGTGTGTTTGCTATCAATACTCCTATCAACTTGTAGTCAATGCCAAGGCATAACCTTGGATTTTGGAAGGGACAAAAATGCAAAAAAAGTACTTAAATGTACTAACTAAACTCATAAAACTATAGGACCAACAAAGGGGATTCTGAATGGTGCCATTGTTCCTTGTTAACTCAAGTTCAGTTTAACTAAAGTAAAAACTTTTTCTAAATTGTATTGCCCTGCTGAAGTTATTGGCAAGGAAAAACTGCTAGCAACTATTAGCAATCCATTTTAATGCACGATTGACCAGATTGATGTGCATTTTACTGGCATGGACTAGAGAAAGACGTTTTAAATCGTAATCTTGCATTATAAAATTGTTACACAAAGCAAGGTAATTTTGTACTGTTCAAAACTTTACAGAAGAACTATTGGTTATAAATGATTTAAAGAAATGATGTTATTCTGTGTCCGAGATCTATTGTTGGTAGCACCACATTGCATTATATTGTTAAAGGTCTGTTGGAAATAAAAGAATGACAGATCTTTGATAAATGTACCACTAACTGTTTTTAGTGACTATGCTTGGATGTTATGTACTACGAAAATGTGTTATGTGTAAATGTATTATAAGCATAATGAATTTTAAATTTCAGGTTGTAACTGACTAAAGGAACAAATCTACACAACAAGATATATATAGCTAATATATTGCAGCAACAATAATGGAACGAGTTCGCAAAAAAGATGACGCAAGCCTCTCAAGAATTCCCGTGTTTGTCTTCCCATCCACTATGTACTTTAACGCTCATGATCGTGATCATTTGAAACAGATACTTACGATTTACAATCCTTATGAGTTTCCAATACGCTTTAGAGGTCTGCATGTGTAGATAACTTTTAAAATTAATTCTGCTATACGCAATTTCCTTCGATTACAATGTGCAATGAATTTAAATGTTTCTCGTTGTTTTGTTGTAGTTTTATCGAACTCTTCAACTTTTTACAATGTTCGAGTGGATGAAGGGACAATCAGTTCGAAGAATTCTGTAGATCTCATAATCAAAGTTTCGGCGGATGTGAGGTTGGAGGCAACCACTCCACTTAAGCACAAGTTTCGCATTCAAATTTTTCATCAGCATACAAAACAGGAAGTGGGACGAAGAGATGTTGAGTCCATAATCCATTTTGGAAATTTACCTCCGCATCTTACACCTACGAGAGATTCTGATACGTCATCTATTCATGGAGCTTCGTCGTCCGAACCGTTTCAACAATTCCCATCCGGTAGCATGGGACTATCTAAAGAGACTGCATCGGCAGCAACTTCCGGAGCGACTTCGCCAATGGCCATTTTCCCGCAAACTCACTCGCAACCCAACTACGTTGTTTTAATTGTCGCAGTAGTTTGTATTTTAGGACTGTTGTTACCTTATAGTAATGAGAATTGTAAGACCAGTGACTCAACAAAGTCCCACCTAGAAACTATTTTACCAACATATTTACACTTATCTGTAAATCAAAAGTTACTGTTCGCTTATACTCTCGGCCTTGTAACAATGGTCATACTGCGCCCTTGATCCGATACAGTAGGTTATGTTACTAGTATGAATTTGTAGCTATTACGAACTGTTAATTTTTACCCACTACTCAGTTCCTGTTCTCTCTCTGTAACATCATTCAGTTTCAGGTGGCAATTATTTTGTGAAGCAGACTTATGATACTAATCTATAGTGTTATTTTTACAACTAGAATGGACAAAAGTGGTTTTAAAGCACTAGTCCAATGGCAACGTTGCAGTTTAATAGCATACCTCAATTATGCCATTTTATCATTGCGATGTCTTTTAAGCTAAAGCAAATTGCAAGTTTACGGACATGTGGTACAGCTAGATGTATTCAAATTGTTTCTAACTTACAATTAGACTTTATAATTACACTTTTCTCGAATTTACTTTGACTCTAAGATAGTCAGAGCTAGCTTGTTTTTAGAGAGAGAGAGAGTGATATTATTTCCGAAGAAAATTGAATTATCGCATGAAGTTTCCTTTCCACTATTGGAAAATGTTTTTTTGCTATGTCTCTTAAACATACTGTCTTTGACTTTTAACTAAATTATTGATTTAAGTCCATATGCCTTGCTTGTAAATATGGGAAGAAATGTATTATTCGAAGAATTTATTTTCACTGGCAGTTGTTAATTTTTATATGGTTGAGTGACCTAGATGAGCAGACGAAGAAATGTGGTTACTTCCGGGTTGTAGGTTGAAAATCCATCGTGATATTTTTGTATGCATTAAGATATTTTTCCATTTTAAAAAGTTGTAAACGACACATGTGATATTAGTTACGGTGTGATTGTTTCTGTTAATTTACTTCTTTAAGGAAGTTTACTTTGTAAATGCTCGAAAAGGACTAAGTTTGGCGATTTTAACTACTCATTTCCAATGCGTAAGTTTAATTTTCTTATTATTGTCTTTTATGCTTTTTTGACCTATTGCAACCTAAAGCCATGATTAGTCATTGATTTACTAAAGGTTGAAGGTTCGGGTATTAGGCTTTATTGATGCACTTATATATAATAATAGCTCATTGTATTACGCCATTGTATACACACACCAAAAACAAAAATATATAGCGCCCAAATATTGTAATCCCTTAAAGATGTACAATAACAAGTCAGTTATCTGTAGTACAATGGATTGCTTAAAAATGAAATCAAATAATGTCTTTCAATCTTTTTATATACATGTGTCAAACCAAACAGATAGACATTTAGTGGTAGACTAACTAACTGGTGTAGAGGTAAAAAACCCTCACAGTATATATTACAATGAGCAACTACTTCTGACTACAGGTACTGTCTGCTTGTGTATTGTACTCATGCATCCGAGATTTATATGCATATACTTAATAGTATGCAAACTTATATGTATTTCATTATGTCTAAGTTTTGATGGATGATGAATAAAGCTGTAACTTAACGAATCAACTTAATCAATGTTGTTAATATCTCTATTAGTAAACCCGTATTGGAGTACCTTATGTTATTCATAATGGAGATAACACTAATACATACATACTCGTACATATAATTATAATTCGAATTTGATAATGAACAATGAAGCAAGTCCACTACTTTGTGGTTTGCGTGCCCCAAACGAAGTGAGTGGCTTCATGGGTAAAGTTGTCATGGACAGTCGAGAGAAGACTTTCGAACAGCAATCAACTTTCCATCGCTCATTTTATTACTCCAATGGCGCATAGTGTAATAAAAACGGTGAAAGTATAGTCTTGTACTACATACCACGTTTAAACACAGAGAGTTTTTGCCATAATTTGTTTTAGGTCTAACCCTAAAAACCAATACCTAGAGTGAAATACGCCAAATCAGATGTGGTAGACTGATCATTTGTAGAACCAAGAAGCGATGGATCCCGAACCATCAATAACCCACCATGCGTACATAGTATATTCTTCTTATCCCTTCAAGCTTAGATTTCATGCTTATCGCTAATAAATGTAAACTGTTTGCAGTGACGGCCAGCAAGCCGAAACTGACATATATGGGAGACGAATAGCAAGTCGTGGGACACTAGAAGATGGTGTTCCTGTACCTCCCAAAACTAGAAGGCAAAGTATAGAGGAAACCTTCGAGTTGACAATGGGATATGCCAGACGTTTACAAGAAGATTTTTTACAAAATGCTAATGCTAGAATTAGAAGAGACAGTTTAGGACAGTAAGTTTTGAAATCGGACACTTTGTTGCATAATTTTATCTTGAAAAAGTTCATAATTCGTTTTACATTATTTGTTGCAATTAGACAAGAAATTTTGACATATGCACAAACCTTGCATAAAGGTTTACAGGTGATGTGGATTCCAATGGCGTGCTTGGGTAATTTTTAAATTATTTTAAAAAAACGAAATTGTACTCCTGTTAGTAACAATGTCTCTCTATCAATACTTATCTGCTATTAATGTATGGATTCATAGGCCGGATCCCTTTCAAGTTGGTTCTGAAAAATAATCATGCCATTATTACCGTTAGCAAAAAGGACGTTGCATATATCTTATGCGTTACGACTTGCGTTCTCACCTGGCTATTATTCCTAATGATTACAACTGGTTAACCTGCGACTGATTTTATATTTAGTATTCAAATAAATGTCCAAAACGCTTAATTCTTTAAATTCCCTGATTTACAGGACTCTTAATGTTGAGTTACCAGAATACTGATGTGCAGAAAGACACTACTTCAGTAGTCTCACGTAAAGTTGCGAAATTGTATTGGGCAGACACATTTATTTTCTGGACGACCCTGCTTCAAGCATGCATTTCAACAACTCATGTGTTAGCACAAGCGGAACGATTCGCACTCTTCATTAAAGCTTGGTACCGCGTGCTGGATCTTACAAAAATTGAGGTCTCTCGAACTTTGAAGCAGTATATATCCAAGAGCCTCATCATCCTTCTCCTCTTTGTTTCGGCCCTCGTAGTTATGTATTTAATGCCACACCACTTTCCTTACATTCGTGGTACATCATGGGTTATCTGTATTGCCCTGGCGCAGCCAGTCATCGCTATTTTCAAATTTTCAGATAAAGAAACAATGAATGCAGACGGAAGCTTATATTTTGAAGTAAATCATTATTATAATTGATTAAATGTTACAAAATGTGTGAGCAAGTTGAATAAATTATTATTTCTTCCCCTTAGGATGTTGCTGTCTTGGGACTTATCATGTATGTTATAGCTATAGTATTTAGCTGGTTATACATTATACAGTTCATGGTATTCTGCAGATGCTTTCGGAAAGGGCTCAAATCTATTAACCAACGGATTGCAATGATTCTATGCGTCAACGATGGTATGAATAATTTTCACGTTTTTCTTACGCTGTTAAAAACTATATATAATATACAAATGTACGATTATACGGAAATACAGAACCAAGAATTGGTCCGAATGCACTTCGATTGACGTATGAATACATTCACAAAGACTATCTGGGTATAGCCACCACGGGAATAAAAATAGGTCATATATTCAGTTGGACAATGTGCAACTACTATTTGTGGACTGTAAATTGACAAAATTTAATATATTCAAATAGTAATTCACAATCTTACGCCTAATTAGTTAGTGTTACATCACTCAAGGACGACTATTATTATTATTCTTACAGATTCTTGTCTTGGTGGTGGAGAATGGAGAAATTTTTAAATTTGCTAAAAAGAATTTCAGAAAACATGAAAGAGATTCACAAGTGAAATATATTGAAAACTCGAAAATTCTTGCAGATGTGCCTCCTATCCAAGAGGTTACAAATAACGTGGTTCATTTGGTTATTACGATTGTTTGGTAAAATGCATTACGATCATTACTATATTTTTTGTGCCAAATTACTTTTCGTCATCTTGAAACAAAAAATTTGCTCTGTATTTTCAGCATATTTTATGTCTCGCATGAAGGAGCTGGTGCACATAAGGAGGTAATAAGTGCTTTAATACATGAAGACTACTGTTAAAATTAACTACATCTGAAGTATACTTTTTATGCATGTCATTATTATATAGGGCAAAATAGGCTATGAACTAGCCCGCTACAAGGGTTTAGTTAATTGCGCAACTCAACTGGAAAGGAACTTTGTAGGCATATAATATGAAAGCATTTTCTATATTATATTTTTTACTACAGTCTTTGGTTATAAAATAATTTGAATTGATTTTTTCCAAGATTCGAAGTATTTGGGTTATCGTAACGGATAAATGTCAGGTTCACGTTTCTCCCGGAAGGTTTTTTGGAATTACGTATTCTACAGTAATGACAGTTTTTACTACATCCTTCACCTACTTTGTCTTCTATGTACAATCTGTGACCCTTGATACGGATGAGGATTCAATCTCTGAAGCAGGATTATCAGCCGTAGAGCCTGTTGTAGATGATTATGCACATCATCCGGTGGAAGGAGGTAATTCAACTGATTTTGGATAGCAGTCTCTGTCAGAATCTGTTACTACAATCAGAAAATAAAAATTACACTAGATGAATTAATGGAAGTAAAAAAATCAAATTAAATATTTTTTTTAAATATTTGTATCACAAGTATCAGCAATCGTAATAATATAACTAAACATTATATCAATTCACTTAAAACACTATAAAGTAAAAAATAAAGTTTACATTATTTATTCAAAACGTGTAATGTAATAAACTTGTAGCAGTTACACATGTCTGAAGGTGTAGGTAAAGCATCCGCAAAACCTGTAATTTGATACAGTTTCATATTTTCGAAGCGTTGACCTTGGCTTTAAAAGAGAAAAGAATTCATGAAATTTTTATGATGGTTAAAAAGCATATGCATAGTTCACCAGATAGGTCTACCGTATATCTCAGTGCAGTGCAGTGTATCTAGAGAAGGGATTACTTGACTGCGGATAGGAATATAAATGCATTTTATTTAAAGTTAAAGCAGTTACAGCAAAATCAATTATAGCAGTTTTGTAGCAAATTTAATAAGCTTTAAAACTTAAGAAAGAATGAACAATTTGGACCACTTTTGACGTCGTGGCGTATCGTTTTCTTCAAATGTTTTATGAGGTTCGAAACGGAAGACTTTGCAACTTCCGAAGAGGTTTTCTCCCAGCGATTATGGAATTGACGAAGGGTCTTGGGCATTTCCGATAGGGTACGGTAGTGGCTCTTCCACAGTGCCCAGAATTTTTCTATGGGACGCAGTTGGGGTGCGTGGGGTGGGTTCTCACGTTTGTCCACCAAAGACACGTTTTGTCATAAAATTTTCAGCATATATTTCTAATAATGAATCGATGCCAAATCCGACCAGAAGACAACTTTGGCCACTGAATTGTGCTCCTGGATTCAGGGAATCAGAATTTACTTGAAACAATGCTCTACGTACATTTTTGAGGTCATGGCACTCCGAGATATGAAGGGCTTCAAAAATGCTTCAAATTGGTCCATAGCTTGCCAAATTAGGTGTTTCTTCGGAAATTTCAATGAAACTTTTATTTTTTCGCGTGTAACAACAAGTTCAGCGTCTGGGCAATTAAAATATTACCGACATGGAGTCTGGAAAGGGTGTTGGTTGATGTATTTTTCATCGTCAATAATGCCAACTTTTCTAAGCAATTTTTTGTACAGCAACGGTGCACGTTCCTTTAAGGGCTCCATCTACGAACTGCTTTGCTTGAATGTGCTCGTCTTTGTCCTGATACGAAACCCCAATTTCCGAACTTTAATATGCTGCAAAGAGTTTTCCTTTAATTTTAATTTCTTGGCCAATAGCCCGCCGGAAGTTGAAGGATGTCGCTGATATAGGCGTTTTACCGCTTTTATCCGCTTTGGCGTCAATATCTTAGGGGCACGACCATTCCGGACCTTAATTTTATGTCCATCGGAATCACCAGCCTTTTTTACCCATTTTTTGATCGTATCCTTTTTGAAACTCTTCGTTTTGAAGACCAGCCATGTCTTCTTTTTATCAAATTTAAGCTCTTGTTTGGACTTCTGTGCGATGCGGGCGGCGAGTTCCAAACTTTCCGATTTTTCTTAATACACTCGAGCCATTTTTTGAAACTTTAAACCCACACACTTTGTTCAGAATGAAAAGCTCTATCGACTACAAAAAATGCAGCCTCAATGGGCGCACCGGGTGGTCAGCACAAGCAAAGGAAAATACATCCGCAGTCAAGTAATCCCTTCTCTAATAATATCTAGAATTAGCACCTAATTCACATTTCATATACAATAAAGTTTATGTTTTAAATGTGGAAATAGAATAAGGAAGCCTGACATAATTTGGTGAAAAGTGAATAGGAACAACAATTATGCGGTTTTTACCTCCTTACAACGCTTCCGTTTCGTTCAATATTTAAGGAAAGGAAAACCACTTCGATGTGGATTGAATGGTATATTAATTCCACTTTTCCATAACATATACATATAAAATATGCGTTGGCTGAATGAACTTGACTGAGATAAATTGCTGATATCATCAAGAAATTGGCAACTTGAAGTAAAATTGTTTCTATACTCTATTCCATTTAAAAAAAACTATATAGTTACACAATCACAGGAGAAAGAAAGCTGAAGATGTCGTCTGTGATAATTCAGAAAGTACGGGATATACCGCAGCAACCTTGTTGTGGATATTTTTTACATGGTGGCACGCGGGTTGTTGGCCTAATTGACTTTGTAATATATTTTTTTTATCATTATTGATGTTTCAAAACTCCATTGCATACAAAGATTATTATTGTTTTACTAACTGCATTGCATGTGTCACGTGTAACAGGGACTATCATTGTTTGCAATGATACTTATAGGATCCGAAATCCACCAGAATTTTAATCGACTGGTTGCTTTAAAACAGGAGGGAGACTTTGTTCGCTATTATTGTAAATGCACTAATCAACTAATCATCAAAAATCATCAATATAAGTTTGAACCAAGAATAGTCATGCAAAATTAACTTGTATCTTTTTCATTATCGCATGCAGTTAGAATAGCAAGTTGGGGATCTTATTTCACTTTCAAAGTACTCATTTTAATGTTATCGGTGCTCCTTTTCCAAGCTGCAAAGAAGGTTGGTTAATTTTCAAGGATTGGACAAGTTTTTATTAAATGGTTAAGTATACAGGAATTGTCATATATTTTGATTGCAGAGAAGTGCAAGGCTATGCAAGTTGTGGATGATTTTCTCTGTAATTACCAACATTTGCCTGTATGCCGTTTTTTATGTCAATCACTTCATGTTCAAGATTTCTCTCACGGTACACGTTTTCGGGTTCTTTTATGTATTTTATAAACTGTATTGTATCCACGTGGTGAGGTCTTACATAAAGGAAATTGAGTGCTACGGCGGCTTCAACGCAGCCCTTTCTGGGTTAACGGATGCGGAGGTGGAAGAGTTTGAAAAAGGCTGTCCTCCAGATCGTGAAACAAAAGATTTGGGTTTTACAATTCAGAACCAAGCATTCAATAAAGATTTTGAGATTCTCCCAGAGCAAATGGAAATAGGTATTACATAAACATCTTAATTTTCACTCGCATATTTTTTTAAGTTTTATTGAACTAAAATTTAGTTTCACAAAAGATAAATCCAGTGTACTTGGATCTGGTGCATTTGGATGTGTGTACCGAGGGAAGCTTAATACAGAATCCGGTTCAAAATCAGTAGCTATCAAAACTGTAAATTCAAATGCTGACGTGGCATATTTTAAAACACTATTAGCGGAACTCAAAGTAATGACTTTCTTGAGCTCGAATGAAAATGTTGTCAACCTTATTGGAGCATGTACTGCAAGGATTAAGAACAGTAAGTTTATTTTATAAACATTACAAAATCCATACTACAATATTTTAGGGCATGCTAACAACATAAGTTCCGAAATATTTTAGAGGAACTATATGTAGTGGTAGAGTTATGTCCTTACGGCAATCTTCATGACTATTTGAAAGCAAGGCGAGGTCTGTTTGTGAACTTTGTTAAGGATGGTGAGATAAGATCTGATTTCAAGAGTGCAGGGTTTGAATTTAACTTTATGACTAAAAAATTGCTTATTTCTAACAATTATTGGGAAAACCTTTATACTTATGCATTGTCGAATTATTAGAAAGTTTGCATACTCCAATGTACATTCTGGGAATTCCATTACAACTCTCGATATCTTCAAATGGGTTTATGAAACCAGTAAAGGGCTTGAGTTCTTGGAAGAAATGAAAGTTGTACATGGGGACATTGCGGCACGGAACATTTTGCTGGGGTTTGGTAAGGTGGCAAAGATAAGCGACTTTGGGCTTTCCAAAAAACTCTATCAGTACACATCTGTCAAGAAAGAATCGGTACACACGAGAACAGTATAGATTTATGTACATACTCTGGAACATAATCTAAAAATGAATTCAGTGATTTCATTCAACTTTAAAGGCTTTACTGCCGTGGAGGTGGTTGGCAATAGAATCTCTTACCTTCATGGAGTTTTCAACAAAGAGGTTTAGTTAAATTTTGTTTTTAATTTTTAATTTTTATTTATTTTGGGTAAAATTTTATTTTTGTCCTTTTTCTACCAAATGTTTTTTTCTAATCAGTGACGTGTGGGCGTTTTCTACTACGATGTGGGAAGCGTTTTCTCTTTCAGAGTTACCATTCCCTGGATTTAGCTGGGATAATGACTTTGTTAATAAAGTTCGTGATGGACTTCGTATGAAGCAACCGAAGAATGCTACAAGTGAAATGTAAGGTTGAATTTTTTAAAACTATTCGTGATGAAGTATAGTTTAGTAAAGGATGTGATTATGCAAAATGCAACTGCAGATATGCTTTGATGCTAAAATGTTGGGAGCCTGATCCCCTTGAGCGACCAACATTCCAGAAAGTCAGACAGTTACTTGAAGCAATGCTGTATCAAGTTCAAGCGGTGGTTGGAACTGAAAGTGACCCGATTCCTGATGGAATGGAAACTGTTGATGCCGCTATGCCTAAACATGTTGAAGACGAAGTAGAAGTCTACATACCAATGGTTATCTCCGTTTCTGAAACAGAGTTGTGACCTGAAATTCCCAATAATTAATGAAAAAACAATTACATTGCTGTTTATATAAGAATATTTGACTTTTAATTTCGGTGTGTGTATGAAATAAAATAATTATTATTATTATATAAATTGATTGTATTCCTGTTTTTTTTTGTAATAGCATCATCATTGTCAACATCTTTTGAGGATGTTATGCTTGCAAACTATACGCACACATGTCTGGTGGAAAATTTATGTGGTTTTTAAACTTTTTAAAAACCAAGTGGATTTAGGAATTTCCATATCGGTTCCTTATAAATAAAATCGTTTAATCACAAGTTATACAAATCGTACATATATTCACTGCCCACTGCATAGATATCTGTGTATCCACACTTACAAGGGTATGTTAAATGTTATATCCATTTGGAACTGTGACCAGAAAAATATTTTGTGGTTGATACGATAGCCACACGATGGGTGTATATACCAAGTTTTTTTTAAAGAATCTACCACAAATAGTATTAACTAACCTTGCAAATTACTAATACGAAAAAATGTTATTCCAAGTGCTTGTTTTACCAAAAAGAGAAGCCAAACCAATATTTTCCCCCAAATTTAGCACGTCATTAATAATTCTTCAACATGTGCAAGCGGATTAGCAAACCGAGCAATTTTCATTGAAGTTTAAGAATTGACATACTGTTGTTAATACACGTATATTTGATTGTGCACAGATCACTACCTTCAAATCAAAATATCAGTGTCTGAAATTAGAAACTAATTATGATTTTACATTTAAATCGAAGTACTTCTTAATCTAAATACATACATAGATATGACGCTAATCATTTCATCCGTTTGTGGCTACAGCATCCAAGGAGTTGTTCGGGCATTTTCCATTTTTGAAATAGTAAGATTATATGCTATTTTATTAAAGTATTGTGATGAAAGCAGGCCTCTGTATATAACTTCTTCAAAATTTACTTTAAACAAATTTATATAGGTTAAGTTACCATTTTTAATTTTGATGCACTGGGCATACGCATTTGAACCTGGACGTGACCCTCTTGAGGAAAATGAAGTTTTTGGTAATAACTATAATGAATATATGAATACATACTCGACAAAATATTTGCGTGCAAACGATGAAATGAGTTTTCAACTTTTACAGGCCGATGGGGTTTACCATTGATATACGGGCTAATTTATCCTGTAGTACGGATATTAATATCGTCACTACTTTTTAAAGCATCCAAAGCAGTAAGAAACCTAATTATTTACTCAAAAGCTGGGGATAGTTTTTGGCTTAATATTAGCCATTTACTAATTGTTGTTACTTGTTATATTTGATTTCCTCAGCGAAACGTACATTTGCTTCGCCTTTGGATGGTCATCCACACAATCATTTTTATTGCTATCCTTGCTTCATGGCCTTTCATGTGGTCTAACAATGCAATTTTCGGAAATATGAATTCCAACTCGCCAGGAATTTTAATAATGAAGTCTTCCGTTGTTGTATACACTGTAATTTGGAATGTTGCTGAGTTGTATTTGGTATATTGCTTAGTGCAAGACATCAACTCATGTGGCTCGTTTAATGCCACCTTGAGCAAACTCTCGGATAAGGAAATTGACGAGTTAAACTCTTGGCTAAATTTTAACAACATTCCCAATGTAAAAACAGAGAGTTTCAATATTTCCGTCAAAGATTTGAAAATCGGTACGAGTAAGATACAATAATGCTATTTATTTTGTTAGCTTTGTATGCTAGCTTAAAAATCTCACTTTTATTTTGAGTACCGTTTTTTAGATGAAGGAAAACCTTTAGGAGTTGGAAGTTTTGGTTCTGTTTATAAAGCCGTGCTAGTAAAAGGAGGAGAGAACAGCATTGTCGCTGTAAAATCAGTACAAAATGGACGAGATGCAAGCTATTTTAAGTCCTTGCTGGAGGAATTTAGCGTTTTAGCTTATCTTGGAACTCATTCCAATGTAGTAAAATTTGTGGGAACATGTACGGAACTGCTTGCACAAAGTATGTGTTTGGTAATTTAGAAATTGCGATGAAGGAATGGAATGACTGAAGTAGAGATACTAATTGTTGCAAACTTTGTTTAAAAAAGGGAAATTGTATTTGGTGATGGAATTCTGTGCATTTGGTAGTATGGATGAATTTCTGAAAGCGAAGAGAAGCTTGTTCACGAGTTTCGTGGAAAATGGATGTTGGTGTGGAGAGCCAGGCTACAAGTAAATCAGCCTTATTATATGTCCCACCAAAAAACTTATTACTGTTTATAAAAAAACGTGTTGTTCTCAACAGGTACATTAATATCAAACCATCGCAAGCAATTAACACTCTACATCTTCTGCAATGGACATACGACATCTGCAAAGGAATGGAATTCCTCGAAGAGAAGAAAGTCGTTCATGGAGATCTAGCTGCAAGAAATGTTCTACTTGACCATCGGAAAGTGGCAAAAATAAGTGATTTTGGCCTATCAACAAAGTTATACGAATCCACAAATGTTATCAGGGATGATATGGTATACATACTTATATGTGGTTGATGGATGATGACTTTGCATTCTTTTTAAAATTCTTCTAATAAAAAACTTGTGTTATCTGAAAACAGAAATTGATTCCTTGGCGTTGGATGGCCATCGAAGCTTTGATAGATTTGCAATTTTCCTCAAAATCTGGTAAGCATTTCATTTACATTGAAAAGGTCATTTTCGAAAAAAATTTAGTTTGATGTTTAATTGCTATATTTAATATTTAAGATGCATGGTCATTTGCGTGCACGATTTGGGAAATTTTCTCCCTTGCTGAAATACCATTTGCAGGTTGCATTTGGGATACGACATTTATTGACAGTTTAAAATCAGGAGAGCTACGACTGGAAAGACCGTCTCAAGCTACTCATGAGCTGTAAGATAAATTATTCCCCTTTTCGAATTCACTAATGCATTTGTTACAATTTGACTTGTTTAAAAAAAATTACATTCACTCAATTACTACTGATGAAATGAATAGGTATGCACTGATGATGAGATGTTGGAGTATTGAGCCTCACCTTCGTCCTTGCTTTTCACGAATGTCCTTGCAGCTTGGGGAGATGGTTCTGAAATACTCTACTGCAACGGTTTAGAATTTTATTTGGATATCAAGTCGATAAGTAGAGATTAAATTGTCTAAAATATAGATGATGAATTTGTCAAATATACTTATACGTACAAAGTATGCCATTTGCGTCTGGTAAACCACACATTGATTTAATAAGTGAATTAAATTTTTATGAAATACAGCCTTAATCACACCATTTATTTGGTCAGTCGCATATATCTGAACTAATACGGGGTTAGACAGAAGGGTTTCTATCCATTCAGTTACCCTGATAGTTCTAAACAATTCCATGGTGAGATATGGACTTTAAATAGGTTTTAGAATGGTATGCAATTGTTATAAATCTTCTCAATGCCCTTTCCGAAGAGATTTTGTGAAACCAACAATAAATGCGAAAACCAAGCCTCCGAAATCTCAAATCTGTCACTACACATATTGCTCGCTACTTTGCTTGTCCCACCGTTTGTTCGTGTCAAAAAAACAACTGTACTAAAGCATCTAGATTAATATTAGCAGAAAATACAAACTCTACGATCAACTACGTAGGCGGCCAGGAGCTAATCAACAGATTCTGCTGAACATCAATCGATTTTAAACCTTATAGTGCATGTTTTAACGGAATAAAGTCAAAATGTTTGTGAAACGTTACGAAGATGCGCCCGAGGGTGGCAAAGCGGGGAAAAAAGGTGGTCCACCAACGGCTGAAGGCTCAGAAGCTGAAATGTCGGCGGAACCTACTGCGGAAGGTAAGCACGAAGAGATGATCGAAAAAAAGGCAGCTGAATTCAAAAGAGAAGAGGAACGAAAAAATCTTGAATTGTTAGAGTACTACAGATTTCCCAACATTTTGGTAAAATAATCAACCTTAACTACAAATTAATCATAGAATTGATTGCAAAACTCATCGCATTTATACATCATCTCAAAACATATGCATTTTTAACTCAGGGTTGGTATTTTGATGGAACTTTCACCAGCAACTTCACACTTCATGAGGAGTATGCAGAGTACTTCAACGAAATCGAGTATGTCCATCAATTAGCAGTACCTTAAAGCACTCTGTAGTACATTTTTTTATCTGTATAAATGCATCCCCATTCTGTACATTCCAGAGATGAGTTGGATGCCCAGAAGGATCTCATTATCGAAGAAACTTTCACAGAGAGAGCACACAGGAATTTTTGGCCCCCTAAATTTTTTGCGGGTGGAAGATATTTTCGAACTCGGGGGAGTTATCTTGATTTCAAAGAAGTACGAGAAGATCCACCCAAAACACCACCAAACATTAACTATGAGAAACAGCGGGGTATCATTGGAATGGAAACGGAATTCGACCCAAACGAAGTACAAGAGTCCGGAAGGGGAATTCGATTTTATTCTTCAACTTATGGACCAGTAGGCCATCAATCTCATCGCGATAACTGGTATTGGAATGAAGATAAGCGTGAATTCAAACCTAAAGATATAGATGGTGGTAAGTGAAACTATAATGTGTAGTTTCAAGTTCAAATGCTTAAACAAAAGAACAAACATTGTAGTTAAGAAATCGTTTTCAATCAATATCTTAGATTATATTTGGTGTGATGATGAAAAAATATGGAGGGAATCTGACCCAACGTTTAGGACACCGTATGATTGTAATGACATCATAATTAAAGCCGTTTTCTATAAACTAACATTTTTTCTGATGATCATTTCCTTGCATATAATCTTCATCACTATCCATATATTTGTAGGGTACTTTGATGATCGCGCTGGACGCTATCTCATTCGTGATGGCTCAAAGCCTGAAGAATATGAATTTGATCAGGAAAAAAATATTTATCGAAAGAAGAGCACAATGGATTTGAAAAGTGTAAATAGGCAACGTCATAATGACTATTTCTACGATGAAAATAGACGAAAGTGGATGCCAATCACGAAGAATACCACGAATCTAATTAATCATATAAACGGGAAGAGAGAAGTGCTTGTGGGTGACCGTGGAAAATCCGGATTAACTCCTGATGATTTCTACTATGACGGTAATTTTTTAGCAAGCAGAATCCGTTATCGCTAAAGAAAATTCCTGCTCTTTTCGTTGGAATGAAGTTTATTCAAGGTGTATGTTCCAACTACAGGTGAAACTGGTGCAATGGAGAAAAAAGATGTCACCGCTCATCATCAAGATTACTTTTACTGCACCCATGATAAAATGTTTAAGAAAAAAGGGCAGCCTTATGGGCCCGGAAAGGCAAATCATTATCCGCAAGACTATGGTTGTTTCTAATCTACTTTTCAATCGTTTTTGTTAGTGTTCTTGAATTATCTCTTGCAATAACGCATCTAATGCTATGCATTTTACATTTTCACTGCAGAGTTTGATCATATACAAGGTAACTTTCGTCCAAGACCAGCAAGAGAGTGTAGGCATTTTGAGCCGTACGACTTTTACTTTGATATGAGCGAAGGAAAGTTTCACAGGATTGAAGGCCATGATCGAGACAAGTATGCATTTGACGCAGAAAGTTGTGTCTACAAGTTGAAAGATGCCAAAGGCCCAAGTGCTAATGGTATTGGGGCATTATAAGCTCAAGCCTGTTCCTATCTATCATACCACGTATTCTTTACATTTGCAAACGGAAGTTCACATTTCCATGAATTATATGTAGGTTTGGGGACCGAGGACTACTACTGGCATGAAGATGATCGCCAGTTTAAGTTAATTATAACTCTGAAGGACCCAATGGTTCTAGAGACATATGAGCCGGGAAACCGGAAAATCCTTAAAGGGGAGCGTGGTAAAACTGACAAGGTATATAAGGATAAAACACTTTAAACAACAGTTTTGACATGGTCTTTTCTGCAAATACTAAAATCTGCCTGAAACTCCTTAAAAAAAGGTACCTGATGACTGGTATTATGATGCATTTGACGGCTCATTTTTTCGTAAAGACTTGAGAAAGCTGGATAACTATTGGTTTGATGCTGTAGATGGAGTTTGGAAGAAACGGGGACAGCGTATACTTTTTTTTATTAGAATTGTCCCTCATTACATATTTACTTAAAAGTAGTAAATGGTTAATTTCTCAAAAATTACCAATTTTACGTTTTAAATCATTAGCTTATGGACCTGGCTTTCTCCAGCTTTATCCAGAGCACTACTACTATGATTATGATGAGGGTTACTGGTTGCCCAACTCACCTGCTCAAGTTCTTCTTAGCAAGAAGAAGCGAGGTGAAGTCAAAGGCCTGTCGGATCTTACTCCTTATGATTTTTCATTTCATGACGGTGAAGGCGAATTCCATTTGCGGGAAAAGAACAATCCCAGATGGTACAAGTATAATACGTCAACTGGAGTTTTCCACAGAGAAGGCCAAAGGGGTCCTGCACCCAACGGAAAGCATCCAAAGGGTATACACATTCCATTAAGAATTTAAAGGCTTGAATTTTAAATCCTAAACTGTGATTTTACTTGCAGATTACTTTTTTGATGAGCTCACCTGCACATGGCTGTAATACCTTTAAAAAATTTTATGTAAAAATGCATCATGTAGTTTTCACTAATGAACATCATACTAAAATCTACATTTCCCCCAATGATTTAGTCCTATTGAGCATCCAAAAGGCCATGAAGCAAAGGATTACAAGTACAGTATAAAGAGTCTTAACATTTTAATATAAATTATGCTTCTACATTTGTACTGACTCGACCAATTTTTTATGAAATGTTGAAATATTTCTTGTTACGCAGACATGGGAGACGAAATAATCGAGTTGGTCCCAGAGGAACAACAGGAAAGATCATGGATGACTATTATTTTAAATTTAATTCCGGAGAGTTCCATTTGAAAGGAAACAATGATGATCTGTACGAATATTTACCGGATCAAGGAGTATGGAAGGAGACAAAGGAAGTGATATCTGCCAATCTTCCTCCTACTACCCCAAACCCAAAAGAATACTACTTTGACAAAGAGGTAATAATTTTGATGCACACGTAAAATTTGAAAGTTTGAAGCAATAATAATAATTTAAGTTTACGAAATACCAAATTACGATCTGGTTTGGAATGAATCTATTCTATATTAGGAAGGAGAGTTCATACTAAAGAAGAAACTCCAGTATGGTGAAATAGCGGTGAACCAAAACATCAACCTCTGGATGCAAAGATGGAGACGTCCAGTTGACTATTATTGGGAACCACGCCAGAATAAATATCTTAGAAAACCGGCAGCAATGATAGCCGAAGAAAAGGCCAATGCCGCAGCAGCAGCCAGTGCTGCAGGGGTTGCTGGAGGGGTTGGAGGTGGAGTAGGTGGAGTTATAGGGCCAGATGGCAAGTTTATGACAGACGAAGAGATTCGAAAAGAAAAGGAGAGACGGGATTATGAGCGTCCTTGGCTACAAAACTACATGTTCTTAGCTGCAGATGAGATCCGTTTTGAACAGGAGTTGAAAAAGAAAACCAAGTTAGAAAAGGAAAAGGAACGAGCCAAAAGAACTGGAAAGAAGCCGGTAAACATTGACGCTCAAGGCGTTACCGAATCAAGGGCTCACGCTGATTTGGGTCTATACAACGCAGACGCTGCTTCGTCTGTTGGTCCTTCAGCAGAACCTTCACAAGAGTCCATGGCTTCCGGGGGTAAACGCAAGAAGAAGTAAACGCAATTAAGCCATCAAGTCTTTCCGGTCGCCAATGATGCCTTGATTCAATTAAATTTATATTAAAGAGTAGTTAGGGAGATACTTATTGAAAGGAAAGGATGATTGAAGAATTTTTGAAAGAAAAATAATTTTATTGCAAATCTCGTATTGAATAAAATCCATAGAATGTATGAAATTAACCTGTTCACTCAAAAGCATATTATCGGATTTTTGATCATGTGAAGGATTTTAAACACTTGCAGTTGGTTTCAATAACCATACATCGTCTTTTTTATGCGAATGAAGTGTTCAACTAAAACATTTTGCTTTAATTTTGTTTATTAAAATACAATAAAGCTAAGTAAGCTAATTTAAGATGCCGACGGAAGAACAAAAGGAGATGGCTCGCAAACGGGCAGAGACGAGGAATGCTATGAAAGCTCAACGTGCAGCTCAGAGTGGGCTGATGTTACCTGCAAAAAGGACTCGATCGCGTATGCTACTAATTTAGCAAAAATAAAAATATGAGATGTAGTCCTTCGTACCGATTTCTAACAATCAGAATACATGTGATTGAAATAGGAGGATGGGAAATTTTACGAGCCAAGTTAGCAGAAGGAAGTCTCATGTCGACATTACGTGGAACAGCAACTGGAACAACTGGAAGACGTAAGTCATCTATCAGAAGGGCTTCTGTGGCTGCAGCTGCTGTTGAAGGTTTCTCTGCCGGGAACAAAAGTAAAGTGCCCACCTTTAAGAAGATGACTGCTAAAATGATTTTGTTGGAAGCTCAGCAATCCGGGGAAAATACTAAAAAGAAACGGTTGGAGCGTGCAGATCGAAGAAAGCTTATTAAGAAGCAAAAGAAGCTGGAACGGGAGCTTGAATATCTTAACTTTCCAACCATTCTTGTAATTACATCAGATTACTAGAAAATCTAGCTTTAATTTTAGCTAAACCAAGTTGTTCAATAACAATAAATTTTTGTGTAGGGTTGGTACTTTGATGGATTTTTCACCCCGTATTTCCAACTGAACGAAGAGTATGCACAAATTTTCAATCAAATGGAGCTGGATATTTCCAAAGCCAAAGAAAACTCAATCAAGGAAACATTTGCTGAAAAAGCAAAGCGATATTTTTGGCCACCGGATATAATGGGAGGATTATGCTTTCGAACCAGAGGAATATATTTAGATTTTCCAGAAATTTTGAGAGGCACGACGATATGATTTATTAGCTCATTCATTCTAACCAACACTTATTAGAAGCTCTTCATTTTACATTTCTCATTTCTCACATTCAATTATTATTGAATTTTTATTTTAGACCCTCCACACACTCCCCCAGAAATCGTTCTAGATCAACGAATGGAAGCAGTCACTTTATTTGTTGCAACTGAGAAGACAGAAATAGAATCAAAGGTTCCTTCGGATGAGCTTATTAGTCTAAGCAAAACAGCCATTACAGAGCTACAAATGGAGGAGGAAAGAACTATCAAAATGATTAAAGACATTGAAGATAATCCCAACATACCAGACGATGAAAAGGCAATAAAGAAAAGGGCTTTATTGTTCGCTTTAAAAAAGAAGAAAGATCAAAGCAAAAGGATGGGACTTCATGACCGGATTGCAGATGAAATGCGTTTAAAAGCAACCAATAAAAATGACTATTATTTTGATGATCAAGTATGCAATCCTACAAACACTGTTTTTAATTAACATTACGTATGACGTTTTAATTAATGTCGATAAGCAAATTTTTTTTATTAGATCCCTGGATTTTTCTCAAAAAGACGAAGGGATATGGATAAATACTACTTTGACAGTCAGTGGGTACGTTCTCCTAATAAGTTTATCAATCATAAATCAAGCAAACTTTCAATCAATCTACACCGCAAATTTCTTATGTTCATTAATTTAGGATGTTTGGAGAATCAAGCGAAGAATTATTCCTTTTCCAAATGATTATTATTGGTATCAATCAAATAAGCAAATTCGTTTATTGTGAGTTTTTGGCAAATACACAAGTAAAAATGTGTAATTTAGGGATGAGCAACTGGCCCTCTTTTTTCCAAAGGACCGCACTCGTCAGCCAAATTATTATTTGTATGACCCCCGTATTGGAGTGTATAGGGTAGCTGGGGAAGCAGCACCTCCTAACTGGAGAGGAATCAAGCCCTCTGATTTCTTTTTTGATCATAGAGATGGGAGATGGATAAAGAAATCTAGGGCACCTGCTGGACAAGAGCCTTTCATGGATCCTGCAGGCCAGAGACTATGTATAAATAAGAATAAGGATACCCCAGACGATTTCTACTTTGACATTTTCACAGAACAGTTTGAAAAGAAGTTGCCTGATGGAGGACAGTATTCTTATGATCCTGACTTTGGAGCGTGGAGACAGAAAAACACTCCATTGCCGATTAAAGGATCTTTGAAGCCAATAGATTATTATTGGTTTTTTAATATATTTATATCAAGTATATAGGTAGCGTTAAGTTAAATAGATTTAAATGTATTGTGTTTGAATTAAAGGAATGAAGTGGAAAATACCTTCAAAAAGAAAGATGCCCCCTCATCATTCTTTGCTTGGGATTCTAACAGTAATTTCTTTCGCAAAAAGAAATCCCTTCATGGCAAATACCATCCAAAAAATTGGACTTGGAATGACAGAAAGAAAGATTGGGAGTTGAAGAAATCAATAACTCGTCATGCTTTGATAAGTGACAGTTTATATTGGCGGCCAGATCGTGATTACGATAAGCCATGGCTGGAGTACATTGGTGGATATCGGGATTATCACGTTGCATACGACTATGAAAAATTATCAGATGAAGATGATGGTAAAGGAAAAGGTGGTGCCGCTGCCGCGGAGAAGGAAAAAGCAAAGAAGCTCCAGTTTACTACTTCGGAGCCGGCATTGAAAAGTGGAGCTAAAGCAAAGGCTGATGTCACAGGAGGAGGGAAAGATGTCAGTGCTGCTCCTTCTAAAGACGCAATAGCTAAAGAGGAAACTGCTACTTCCAGTGTGAAACAACTTACTGGAATAATAAAGGAATCATCCAAAACAAACATGAAAGACACGGAAAGCAAGACTGGGATTTCGACTGCATCCCCCTCTCAAAGTGAAACTCTCACATTTGTGGACACTCTTGAACGTAAAATGTATGTTCTATTGTTTTATTTCCTAACGGTACTCACACGACATTTTAATGATATTTTTGGCAATACAAAACCAACAATCTTTGTAATCACAATCACAGATTGAAAGTTGTCAAGCTCGGAATTTTAACTGACACGGATCTACGAAAGTATTTTGCGTCTGTGAAGAAAGTCGTTCGTCCATTCCAACCAGGAACAACCTTGGATGAAGACTATGCTTATCTCCATTTCAAAACTGATGAAGGTGCAGCAGCGGCTTTGAAAACTATGCATGGTCAGCATGTAAAAGGGGTCAAACTTCAACTTTCCTATAAACTCAAAGCGGAAAATGAAAATGAAGGAGGAAATCGTGAAGCTACCGGCCAGCAACCGGACTCTAGATTTATGAAATTATAACACTAGGTGTATCAAAAACATTTAAAATGATATGACTCTAGATTTACATTCAAAACTTCTTTACTATTACAAATCACCATTTATCAAGCAACGAATTGTTTAATGCGAAATAAATTTGAAAATTGTTGGCTGAGGATCATGATTATAGCTTTACAAATCGGTTTTAATCATAAATTACCAAAAAATTACCAAATGATGCACCGAATGCAAAGAAATTTTACTTCTCATAATGCCCTATTCGCTCTGCATCTGCATGACATGTCTACTTTTCTCAAGCATTGACATGGAAGCGAAATGTTGAAAAAATTGACTCTTCAGTTGATTTATGTTTGGATTATATTGCAGATATTTTTCAAGCCATGCAGATATTGCTAGCTTTAGGTTTTAGTTTTTGATAAAATAGATATCGGAATAGGCTAAGGATAAAGTACATAATTATTCAACAACCACCTTCAAAACCTTACCCGCACCATATTTCCACCTAATTCATTCCCAATTGGAATAACAATGACTAAAGTTTCTATTATTCTAACCATACTCACATTTTGCCTTACTCTTGCCGTTTCACGTAAATCACGAATTTAAAAATTCATTACATTATATAAGCATATAATTCCATAAACGTTTGTTTGGTTCCTTCTTTTTGGTATGCTTCAATAAAATATATTGTGATTCCTCTTTAGAATATGCGGCGGCACAAGCACCAAAATCCTTTGTTAGAAAACCCGAAATACATCTAGATCCACAATCTACAAAGGATGTGTATGATGGCGGTGAAGGAAAAAGTAATGAAATTGACGATATAGGCGAAATATGCGATCCTAAGAAACACAAATCTTGTCAATCATCCTCGTCAGTTTGCCAGTGGGTTCGTGAAGACAAGCTCTATAAATGTATACCCTTAGGGAGGAAGCATACCCATCAAGGATATCAGAAACGTATGATTTACCTTATGTATTGTATTTTATGTTCATAGCCAAAAACAAAACAAATTCGATGCTTATATGTTTGCAAAAATTTTCAAAAAAAACAGGGAAATCAGATCATGAAAGGAGTTTTGGAGTCAGCTTCAATTACAGTGCTGCGAGAAGACAAAAGCGTTCAGCCAACAAAAGAGGAGCAGGAAGATCAGTATCTACTGCAGTTATCGTACCCGAGTATGAAGGATTACTGGATTGGAATGACGATTCTGAACAATGCATAGAAAAGGGTGATATGGCTGACGAGCTACAAAATGAAAAAACTACAGAGGAAGATAAAAAGAACTGGATTGAAACAAACAAACACCGAATTTGCAACTTTAAAAACTTTTTTCATTGCTACTTGGAGGATTTTCTTGATCAAGTTGACATTTTGGATGACCCAACAAAACAACAGGAAGTCGACCCTGGCTATCAGCCAAGGCCAGCATGTCAATGCTATGAATCATCAATGATAATTGTGGATAGCAAGTGCTATATTCCTGCTAGATTTGGAACAAAAAGTACTTGTGGACCTAAGCTTGTTGCACCATATCCAGTTGAGCCTTGGGAAGGTGCTCCGGTGCTCAAACCGGAATGCGGCCCGAATTCCGATTGTAGAGAAAGTCAATACTACTTTGGGAAGAGGTGTGAGTGTCATCATACTGCCAAGTTTAACAAAACAACACACGCTTGCGACAATGCAACAAAACTTACCTTCCCTGTGCTCAACATTGTGCTGCTACTGTTGCCTTTTATTTTCTGTCACTGATATGCTTTGTGAAACTAAACTCAAACAAAATTTCAAAACCAGTTTGAATCCATCAATCACTTTTTTTACTCTGAAATAAAGTCCTCATCATCATGACAGTTTGATACATCAAAAGGTTGACATGTGAGATTCACTGATTTTATAATAATTTTTGCTTTCGCTTCATGACGTTTCTTGGACTTGTTGGGTTGGTGTTTTGGGGGAGAAGCTCCAGGAATTTGTACTCGGTGCTGGCGACCATTTCTATTGGCATATTAACAAAATTAGATGCTTTCGTACTTTTCAAATTCGTCATGCACATATATTTTTTGGCTTTTAAATATTCCCTGTGCTATTTACACTTACTTTTTAAATGGCAAACGAGCTGATTGCAAAGACTCATCAGGTCGACGAAGTCGTGATAACTTTTTGTTTCGTAGGTATACTCCTTCCACACACTTTTCAAGATTTTCTGCATAATGCTGCCAATACGGACCATATAATCTTGTGTAAAAAGTGCCACTTTCTGGTGGATACTTCCACAAAATTCTCAAGTCTTTTGTGAAAAGTTTCTCAAGAGCTTGCTCCATTTTATGGTAGAGCATGTATGAGCCAGAAAACGCGTCAATGCAAATCCCAACCGTGAGGTCAATCACGTTCCAAGGAACTTCCATTGTTAGGTGACGATTGATTAGGTAGATTTCTGCTTTATGACTCGCTGACACATTAATTCGAATGGTAGTATTATCCACCCTGACAAAAGTTGCCTTGAAAGAGAGAATATTATATATATTATGCATGGATGAATGCGTACATAAATATCTGTAATCATATTATATTGATGAGGTATAGAAATAGTAGTATAGGAATGATATGATATGATGCAAGAATTATGTGAACAATTCACCTCATCATCATAGCAGGGTTTTCTTCCTCTAATGAACTCTAATGGTTTCAAGTTGGAATGGCAGTTTGCAAGAAGCTGCATGATTTTATTGGCCTCCTCTTCTTTCAAACTTTCCATTAAGTCTGTTCCTCTCCTTTCATAAACTGTTCTGAACAGCATGTGTCCTAGCTCTAGAAACCGTTCTGAAATTCGCCCTGAGCAAGCTTTGTACACGATCTGTTGGAGTTTCTCCAAAATTTGGAAGGATGCAGTTGGAATGTAGTCCAGATTTGGTTCGATTGCTTTGTCTGGAAACTCTTGGGAGACGATTCGGGAAGACAATCGGATATGAAGGAGTTTATGCAAATCTTTCAGTTTCTCTGGTGGAACTCTTAATCTCTGTTTGCTGGTGCTACTGCTTTTGCGACCACTGAGGCTGGTGTTGGTAGCCGTTGTTTGTGTGGTTTTTGTTCCACGTCTCAAGGTTATCAAGTTTCCTGCCAGGCTGAAATACCTGGGTGTCAGTTTTGATGTGGAGTTTTTACTACAGTCTATTTTACACTCTGCTAGTGATATCAAATCAAAGTTCAAATTAGCCAAGTAGTAGGAGAGATGCAGATGAAACAACCTTGAATTTTGTTTGAGATATTGATAGCTTTGCTTTGGTCACAAAACTCAAAACTGACTTACATGTTTCAAAGGTTAAGAGAGAGTTTGTTCGTCCTGGAGAGATTGTGATGTTATATACATCAGCAGCACATACCTCTTGAATCGTAAGCTTGCCATTTATTACATAGCGTGTCATAATTCTATGAGGATGCTTGACCTTCCTTTCAGCACAGTAGTGACCAGCAGCCATAGACTTCACCAATATTCCATTAACCAGCCAAATCGGACCGTTTACTTCCACATTTTGAACTGGTCTCAACACATCATATAGCAGCTTGGCTTGGGATATAGTGACAATAGTGAAAAAGTCATCCTTTCCAAATGTTCCCAGATAAGTCAGGGCTTTAATGTGAGGTGATAATATGCATCCCTTTTGGCTTATCATAATGTTTGGAGCACAATCCCGGTTCACAATAAGCCATCTAGATAAAATAGTAAAGTAAGATACAGAATCGTTCATAAATAATTATTATGACTTTGGATTCTAGGAATTTAACAAAGTGTTTGATACAGTTTACTTTACATGCCAGTAATGCACATGCAGTCCGAATTGAGCTTGGTTGACTCAGAAGTAAAAACGAGTTTAGTTGGACACAAGTTCTTGCTGTATGTTCGCAAACGATGGGTGTCACATAGTTGTATCTCTGACTTGAAAAAGTAGCTCTCAACATTATGATTAGTGGATGATACTAGAACTAGAGTAATAATAATAACTTCAAGGAACTCTGCTTGTTTTTTATGCATAATGCATACGCTTTTTATTTTCAATAAACTAAATATAAACACTTTAAGAAACGGGTTTGCATGCACCATGAGCACTAAAACAATTAATAATAAGAAGAAGCAAATTATACGTATCAATATTTTACAATTTCAAAACGCATGTTTTTGGCATTCATAACCTCAATTTTTTGTTCGAATTAGGCTGGTTCATTTGAAGTAATTGTTTTCTAGGAAAAGATGTCTCTATAGAATGAGGGCAAGGACACAGCTCACGCAGCATGCAGTTGTTGCTTCTTTTTTTCTTTTCATTTATTTGGTTTGGGTTGTTTTTGGAGGTCCTTCAGAAACTGTCTAAGTTTTTCTTTGCAATACTGGCATTTGATCTGTTTGATAATTTTTGCATATTTCATTGCGTTGGGTGAATTTTTAAACTTTGGGTCGAGGGTTATTTGTCCCTCTTCGGTCGTTGGGCAACTTGGGGCACAGTAGAAAGGCAAAGGACGAGGAACTGTACAGTTGAACGGCTTATCGCATTTTGGACACATTGCACGAATACTTTGCTCGTTTCCTTGCGAAGGCTCCTCGTTGTTGCTGGAAGGTTGAGGGGGGTTAGGGTTGCTGCTTCTGGGTGAATTGCTACCATTAGAAGGGCCAGGTTTAGGAGCAGGTGGGGTAGGATTTTCAGGAGGTGGTGCGTCCGGTAGGTTGGGGTTTCCAGGAGGTGGTGGGCCCGGTGGGTTGGGGTTTCCAGGTGGTGGTGCATCCGGTAGGTTGGAGTTTCCAGCAGGTTGGTCTGGGGGGTTTCCAGCAAGTGGTGGGCCCGGAGGGTTAGGATTTCCAGGTGGTGGTGCGTCCGGTAGGTTGGGGTTACCAGCAGGTTGGTCTGGTGGGTTGGCGTTTCCAGGAGGTGGAGGGTTACCCGCATTTCCTCCAAAGATTTCGCGTTTCAACTAGAATAAAATTACAAATAATATGTGAATGTGATTTATATTTCATTTTATAACATTTTTCTGTTAACATCAAAAGTTTTAAAGTATTCTCTCAAGTAAATGTCAATTTTTGTTAATTACTGTTTTATGAGAAATGGCCATCACCAGGAGCATGACTAAAGTCAGAACCATAAGGGGAGAATCATTGAATATCTTTTCGCAAGTTGTGATAGGCCTTTGCGTGTTCCACGGCTCCGTAACATCACAGACCTACAAACAGTTAATTAATTTAGTTAGCAAACGCTGAAAGCTATAGAAAATGAACATTTAAGTTATCTGAATTATTAGAATGATACAGCATATAGACTTGCCTTAATTTTTATGTTGTTCAATGATATAAAAAAGTCCGTATCACAGTTGTTAAATCTCATGCAAATGGAGCTATCACGAACTTGATCCCAAACTTGGTCCAATGCATATTGGTTCAAAGCGGACAATAGCATTCGCAGATAAAACTCAACTTGTGGAAACTCATCAATGTAAATTCCAATTATTGTAGATATACGGTTCATTAGAATCTTCAACATTTTCCAAATAAGCATATTTGGTGATGTAAAGCCGAGAACAAAGGCCACATGAGTTAAAAGCATTTCAGCTTTTAACACCCAAGAGTCACACTCAGAAACTAGGCATTTCTTCACTTCTTCATAGCGATTATAGGAACTCATGGCAAAACGAGGAGCTTCATATTTCCAAGTTGCTTCCATTGTTCCTGCCAGTCTCCAGTTACTCCGTCCCTGTTTGACAAGATATCCCTTTGATTAGCCCCAAATAAGACTAACAGGCCGCGGAAAGCAGTACTTTTTACTATAATTTTAATAGCAACTCTGTTGAAGGAACTACATGAATTTGACGTAGTTTTATAACAGAAAATCAATTAGCCATGTCGGCTCAGTACTGCATAAAATCTACTGACTTTACGTAGTAAAATCAATTAAAATCTATCATAACAAGAATCAAGTAAAAGCACTTTTTCACAACTGGTTTGCGTCCGGGAACGATACAAGGCAAATCGCAGGTAAACAAGTTACGTCGCAATGGCAACGCTTGGCTCCATACTATTTCCACAACACTCGTCTTTGGACATTTGAGCAGAAGGAGTTTATCCCAGTGAGGTGGCAAGTAAGAATTCGTCACATTTGATGTTTACCAATACAACTTTCAAATGAAAAATATAACAATATCTCACATTACTTCCGCATAATTTTTTTTCACAAAAACTTGAAATAGGTAATAAAAGCCCACAAGCGAAGAGAAAGTCAAAGGGTAAAATCTAAATCTTGGTAATAAATGCGAATTTCCAAGGGGGAAGTGGAAGGCATACGGAAACTAATATATTTATATGCCTCCTCAAACTTATCTAATACATACATAATGTTTGAATGAATGAGCCGCAGCGGCGAGAAGAAAAATGTAAAGAAGCAAAAGTCATAGTCATGTTTAGTTTATGCAGAGTTATGCTTTCCCTTTACATATTCATCAATTTGAAATATGTGTATGCATATCAAAAGTGTTCCTTCTATTCTCACTTGTAGTCAATACATCTTTTGTGCTGTTGTAGCAGAGCAAGTAAGAGAAGGAGAGGAGAAAGGAGTGAGAAGAAAAGAAGGAAAAATGGAGAGAAAATAAAATATTTCATCTGTATTCAACCCTCGGCCTTTTGCCAAAATATTGCATAAAATAAATTTTCCCCATAGTAAACCTACCGTCCACTATATTGGCTGCTACTAAGAATAGCACTAGTACAACTACAACTACTTTTCTGACTCTCCTTCTTCGCTCTTTCACTCCCGCTCAGTTTCACTTCCTCAGCTCTTCTCCCAAAAATTTCACCAGATCATGGGGGAATAAAGCTAATATAATGGCTGGCTAGGGACCCTTGACTTTGCGGATGGAATATCTCAGACATTTTTCTAATGGAAAAAACCTGAACTTAAGTCATTGCATTGGCCGTTAGCTTGAATAGGGAGCAGACGGCACTGGTTGGTGGTAAAAAGGGAAAGAAACATATAAAGTTGCACAGAGAAGAAAACGAAGAAAAAAGTTTTTTGAAGCTAGGACATGCATATCCTCCCATTTCATGATGACATGAAAAGAGCAGACAGCAAAAAGGGATGTGTGCAGATCTTGTAAACGGGGATTAATGGGATGCACGACATGTGCAAAACTCAGAGTGTGGTTTCGCCACGGAAATGTCCCATAAGGCAACCAAACGTATCACACGACAACGACCATGTCGGTGTTACATGTAACCTCCAGATGTATGTACTTTTCCACCATGTATCCATTAAACTCATATATATTCCATTTTATAATTTGTACCACCGCTAATATAGCCACATTTCGTGACTAGTTTATGTACATATGACTATGACTGCCGAATCACATCTTGGTTTCAGTACGTCCCTTTGCGGACTTGGACTTTATATATCACGTAGAATCCATGATTTTGTGGAGATTCCTATCGGTCCACCACAAAATTGTTCCTCTTCCACCACCCAACTTAGTGGCTCTGGCTAGTTGCTTTAAGTAGTATAAGCACCTTAACCTTACAGTAAAAAGAGCACGTGGATAAACCAAGTTGCCTTTTGCCTTCTTTCATAATGTACACACACACAAACACACTTTTTTTATGTTCCATATGAATTCATTTCCTCTTCTCCAACTTCATATGTATGCGTTCCCCCGCATGATTTGTAAAGAAATGAATTTTATGCGCGTATGGGTAATTTTACAACTTTCTTCATTAAAGAAAAGCAAGGGAAAAAAAGTATCTCAAGAACATGGAGAAATGGGAAATTAGATAATCCATGCAAACGACTTCACTTGAGTTTGCTTCCTGGACTAGAATCGACCTCTTGTTCAAATTCCATTGAAAAGGCTAATGAGAGATGGGACCTTTGCACAAGAAGACCGAGTAATTGGCTATACTCTGATAAACATCAAACCATATCTTTGAAGTGAGACGACGAGATGCGCTCCTTTGCATAGCTCTCTCTCTCTCTCTCCTTTCATCCTCTCTTTCAGAAATTTGTACGTAAGAAAAGATGCTTGAAAAATGAACCCGGACATTACTCATCTACATGCATAGTTGACAAGATCTTAAAATATTTCTCCGCTCTAATTTATATTCATCCACATCCCCACTTAAGGCCAACAGGATGAGATGAGAGATGAGTCTGATTATGAATTCATTCATTTATTCATTCTTTTGCCAAAGAAAATTTGATTTGACACAGAGTGTTGCATTCCCAAAATACTTTAAATTGGTGGACCCCATTCCCCAGCCAATTTCTTATCTTATAAACTCAAAATACTTTTGCATTGTAACAAGAACAACTTTGCATTTTGCATTCATAAGAAAACATCATCACCATCATCATCATCATGTCCCTTTCTCCAAATAGAGTAATATGCTCAACGATCCACAAATTTTTAAGAGTTTAAAAGATAAATGGAAGAGTGGAATGGAAACAGCATTAAAAGTGACTTTATTTCGGCCAGTAATTTTAAGTCAACGTCCTCCTTATTGCCACTGCATTGGTGTACCATATACATATAGCAGAAGGGACAATTTTTTAACAGCAGTAGACCAATAAAATTTAGAAAAATGAAGTGCTACGTTTATGGATGGAAAAAGTCATCAAAAAATGTTTATTTTATCCCCTCCCCTCGTCGAATAAACAAAAAAAACAGCATGTTTCTTTAAAAAACAAAGGTTGTTGCATGTGACAAGAGGTTGATGTTATGCGCTGCAGCTGGAGCGTAAAAAGTTGTAAAAAGTGTTTAAGAAAGCCTCAAGATTGCTCACATTTCATGCCTTTTATGTTTCATTGTCAGGAGGGAAAGTATTATTAGCAAATGTCATTTCGCTGCACTGCTCTCTCTCTTTCTCTCTTTAGTAAAAGCATAAAAAGAATCTCGTCTTTCAAACAAAGATAAAAAAGTGGTGAGAATATCACTTTAGTGTATTTTCCCCTTTAACTTTTTTCTTTTTATGCATATTGTTTTTCAACTTGTTTGCATGCATGTACTCATCTATGCTCTCTCATGTGGTGCTGAAAATGTTGGCTTTTAGTGGCAGGTTTTTAATATTCCTAATCTAGATTTTATTCCACACATTTGAAGCGATACGTGAGTATGATTTTCCGTTGAAAAAGAAAGCTGTAGCTCCCTATATATTTTTTCCCTCTTCTTCCAAGAAAACTTGTTCATTTACAGAAAACCAAGCACAGTTGTTATATTTTCTGCTACGTCATGTGACATTACCGTAAAGTAAACGTAGTTGTGATGTGATGCTTTCTCTATACGATGCCATGCCATGAACCATTTTTTCTATACTAAAAGGCTTTTGTGCCATTAAAAAAAAGGATGCTCTGCTTGAGCCACATCTTTCTTTTTTTCTGCTTTATAGTTACATAAAACACGTCTTCTTCTGTAGTATGTGTACACGTAGAGCCCCTTCATGCTCATGGTTATGTCATATTCTCGAGAAGAAGAAAAAAAATAACAAAATAAGCAAAGTTACTTTCACACAAATTTTCACATCTTTACTTTTTACTCGATTTCTTACAATATTATGTTGACAATGCATGTTGATGTTGCCACACTTGCCACTTCTCTCTCTCTCTCGCTTTCGTTCTTTCGCTACAAGAGCGGAATACTGGAAATGAAGCTTTCTTTTACGCTCCAAGGCAAAGTTACATTTACGTTTGATATGAAATACATTATTTTGGTTTTCACTTTTCTTGATTTAACTTGTATATGGTGACTGTTGCTCGTCGTCACATACATTGCTTCACTCCCAAAATGCAATGGTCGGTCGCTGGGGTATATTCTTATAGGAAACAACGGGGTTGGAATAGTAGCCAGTCAGTCAAGCTAGTTGAAAGAAGAGAGAAAAAAGTCCAACTTCCAACTCCACGGTGAGAAATGGTAAGGCTAATATGTCTCAGTCACTCAAATGCACGCACACTGGAACAGTCGAGCTTAAACACTGTTTTCATGCAGGAGCAGGCGGACACGTTGCAAAAAGTGAGGAAAGTATCGAAATCCAACATGCATGTAAATGTGTGCTTGCTAAATATATCTCTCGCTCTCTTCCTTTCCCCACTCTTTTTTCAGCTTCCCAACTCCTCACTCAGCCAAGATACTACTACTTGATTCCGTGCATCCCAACTGGCTCAAGCCAGTATCAACTGTGAACGGGAGGGCAACACATCGTTTCCTCCGTCACTCTTCAACTCTGTTTACACATTCTAGCTTGCAACTGCAACAGAAGCATTCTCTCTGTCCGTCTTTCTCTCTCAGTCAGTCGCTACATTACACCACACCAGTATTATTCTATTGGTACCAGTTGTGAAAGTAAGAACGACTACTAGTTTCCCTTTCTCCATTCAATTTGTCCTGGTGACATGTGTACACCTGTCTGATTTCCTCTGTTGTAAATACAGACAAGAAAGAAAGAACAACACCTGAAATCATGCTCCATTACACGCACACATTGCTAACCTGATTTCCCTTTAACTTTTCCGGTGGCACGGATCCCAAGCTACCTGTCACGTACCTTAAATGAGCAAGTGAAAAAGTAAAACCCGAGTAAATTTTTTTATCCCAATCCCTCTTTTCTTTTGTTTTGGGGGCTTCACTGAACAAAACAATTTACAACTGGACATGGATCAAATCGGTTTAATACTAGTTATAAGTAGTTCAGAAAGAAAACAGGATGAAAAAATTGTTTTGAAAGTGGGATACTATTTATTGAATGACAGTGAAAATCTCAGGGATTTCATAAAGCATGTAGGAAATCGTAAAATTCATTCAATCCAATAAATAAAAACAAGTAACTTGTGCACCAGACTAGAAAACGCATGCACGCACACTGAAAATTAATAAGCCACAAATCCAGATCCTCCATATACACATACAAGTTTCCAGGAAATTGAAATTTCCTCCGCATCAAATTACACACCACACATGTATTATATGAAATCGAATCAACAAATCAAATCTAAAGTTAGACATAAGCAATAAAACATAACTCAATGTATGGTGGCTGTAGATGGTGTGGTGTGGCTATGCAGAGCATTTCAAAAACTTTTTTTTTTTGCTTCATTGCTCTTCACTTTCCTGTTTTGCGAGGTTGAAAAACACAAACACACAATCTCTACTTTTTTTTCTCGACCATCTACTTTCTCTCTCATCATCTCTTAAGGGAATCGTTCCTTGAGTTGAGAGTGAAGAGAGATAGCATAATATTCAAGTGTAGAGTAAAGAAAAGTACATCATATTGTTATTATTATTATTGTTGTAAAACCTCACCACTCACTTTCTCCGCAGGCTGGATTTGTATATGTATATTGGGAAAGGATTGGGTAGGGATAGATGTTACATATGTGCTGTTGCTACTATGTTATTCCCTTTGATATCATACGAGAGACGTATTAGATTGTGTTTAGACTACGAAGATATGTCGCCCTCGTACAAAATTCATTTTTCTTGGGAGGGTTTTGTCCCTTGCTGACGTATTTTTTTTTCTCTCTCTCTTTTTTTGTGTGATGAGCTTTATACTCCTAGTCCATGAAGTGTGTCAGTAGTGGTGGTGTGGTACATAAAATAAGGTTAGGTTTTTGATATGGCTCCATGCATGCACACACACACATTGCTGAAGAAGAACCCCAATTTTTTTCGGTACTTGTGCAAACACAGTTAAATGAAACCAAACCAGTTTTAATATAATAACAACTGGCGGTGGTGGTGCTATGTTGATAATACTACAAAGTAGCAATTGCTGGTAACTGGTATAGCATCTACAAAATGTACACGTTGTGATGTGACTGTGAGAGAGAGAGAAAAAAGAAAGAAAGCTCGAGAGCATGCAACAATCCACCATGATATGGTTCAAAAGGAATGGAAAGTAGCCAGAAGGGATCACGATGCTGTTTTTGCAACTTACATAAACTAACTTAAAGAGATATATAACAACTATACAATCTACCGTTGCGTTGTTGTAGTAGTACATCACAGCTCCCTGTCTGATGCTCTCCTTTTCTTGAGTGATTTTATAACACATATACATACATATATAGAGCCAAAAACCATACACATGTTGTAGCACACACAGACACAATATGTAACAAGTTTGAAACACCCTTGTTCTCTCTCTCCTTCCGACTCGATTATTTACCCTAAAGTAAACCACAGGAGGAGAGGCAAGAAAAACGAAGAAAGCCAAGATAAACAAGCAAGAAAACTTGTTGTTTTAATGTAAATTCTGCTACTTTCTACTAGTATTTTTTGGTTCTCTTGTGAGTGTGTGTTTTCTCCCGAACCTACCTGAGACTCTTTTTCGATTCCATCATCATCTCAGTGTTTTTCTCCTTTCAATAATAATAAGTATCCAAAAAAGAAAGATACTTTCTGAGGAACTGAAGAAATGTGTGTGAAAACTAAAGTTTTCAAGTTTTGAAACAAATACACTCATTTGTGTATACAAAGATTGTACTACTAACATAAAAACAGTATATAATGATATACGCATGATGATGTTGATATGTTATATGGGTTTTGGGTGACTTGAGTTGTTAGCAGAGATTCAAAGCTATTTGTTCCTGTTTTCCTGACTCCCACTGACATTATAGTATTGTCCCTATATAGACCGTCATACTACAAGTTCAAAAAACAACTAGGAAGCCAAAGCCAACTCATGTAACTCATCAACTTCCCCCAGATGGTTTAAAACTTTTAAAACCGCATCTGTGGCTCACTCTGTTTTTCTCGTGCTCATCATCAGTACAGGAACTCAGGAAGCACCAAGAGGTAAAAGAACTCTGTAGAAAAATAGAATTAATAGAGAGACTCAAATGAAAGTTTCAAAAGACACAGGGGCTGGAGAGAGAAAAAAAATAGCAAGCGCCACATATTTCCTTCACACACTCACACATTTACACATTATTATTACTATTACCTGCACACAGAGGCTCCTAGGCTTATCTGACATTCCATTCCATTCCACCTGTGTAGCCTAGATTCGCACGTCGTGAGCATAAGGAACTCAATTTTTTCCGTGGGGCTGTCCTCATGAATCAAAAGTAATTTAGCGCATGATGTATAACGCTTTTTACATGCATTCACATGAAAACTTTTTTTTCTCTTGCATTTTTTTTCTCTCTCCGTAAAGTAAATAAATCTTGATGTATTCCTTCCACCAAACTAGTATTCACTCGTTCAACTTTATTCTCTACAAAAAAATAATATAGTATAGCACATCCCATCGTTGGTGGAGATTGTCTTGTCTTCCTTCCAACTTCCAACCCAGCGCCAACCTATATAATAGATCTGCACAACTACGAAACGTGAGCATCTTACTCATCATCATCATCATCATCACGTTGCTGGTGCTGCTCATCAAAACGAATGAATAAAAGGTAGAGCTACTCTAGCTCTTTTTATGCAAAAAAGAAAATAAGTGTTCACACATCCCTTGCATTTAAAATTAGTTTTAAACACTGACTGAACTGAAGCTGGTTTGAGTTGAAATAACTTGAGTGTATAAAAAAAAGACAAATAAATGAATGAATGACTATAAAAGAGGAAATGGTTTCCTTTGTGTAAATTGTTGTTTGCCTCTCAGTCAAAAGAAACTCTGAAATTTTTTTCAAGGGAAAGGCGACAGGAGGATCGAATTTTCAACAATACACATACATAAAATTACCTATGCATGGTTTGACTTCTTTTACTAATACTAATGTATGTACATACATAAATATGAACAAAGGTTTCAAATTTCAATTCTTGTGAAGAGTGTGTGTATGTGTGCTTGCTTATACAAAACATTGGTAATTCTGGGTGAAAGGTTCAATAACAGTAAACCTGTAATTCTTGCTTGTGACGTTCTTTCCCGTGTAAAACCTTTGAGAGGTCGACAAGAAATAAAAGAAGGATTCTTAGAAAAACGTTTTTTGCTCGCTGGTGGTGCTATCAATAGTAAAGGTGAGTGAAAGTGAAGAGACAGACATAAAAAAGAAGAGAGGGAGAGAGAGCTCTTTTGTGAAATAACTTTGTCTATTACGCTCTTATATATGTAAAACACAAAGAAGTTTGGATACATCCAACCAAGCTTCAATTGACGAGGAAAGCAGAAGTTGTCTTTGATCATTATAGTGGAAAATTCACCGTGATATATTATTGCTGTCAGCCTTTCAACAAAGTGTTGGAACTCGTAATTTTTTTTCTTCATTCCAAGCAAAGGAGGAAGAAACTGTACATAAAAAAACTACTTGTCAGCAACAACACCGTGTCAACACAAAAGTTCAACAGGATGAAGGGTGACTTACTCCTCTTGTTTGCTCTTCTCGCCAACTGGGGTAAGTAAAGTACTGACAATTAATTTGTTTAAATGGGCTATTCGTGCGTAAATGTAATGAGGTTATACCTAGAAACTTCACGATTGACATGATCAAGTTTAATATGACTAAATATGTTTTTATTTAGACTATAATAGTTATGCATTAACACTTTGAAGTTTCATGGTATAGTTACAAATAATTGATAAATTAATAACTTTCCATTGTAGTACATTAAAGAATACATTCATGTCCATTTCTATGTAAAAGACATATTATAAAATGCAACTCTAGCACAACTCAATTAAATTATTAGTGACATGATGCAAAATTGTTTTATCGTTTACTTATATGGTATTGGAAAAAGTGGCTTAGATTTCCCCTTTCATGCGGGCTTCTATATATGCTTACTCAGTCATTGGTAAGAAAATGTAAGCGCTTTAAAATGTCAAACATGATTAGATACTAGATAGAAAAGGAGGCAATGAATCATGAGCATAAAATTTCATTTTGATTGCTTAAAGCATCCTCTCACTACCTTCCGAGTCAGATCAGTATTGTTGACGTTGTGAATGAAATGGTGCGGTCTACCGCTTTATATATTGAACGAATGGAATGAAGTATATTCTTATCAATATTCAAAGTTGCTGCAAGTAAAAGCAGTTGAGCTGTAGTATACCTTTTGGCTTTCTCCAGGTTGTAGCAGATAACGACTGATGCGATATAGTTTTGTTAGAATCTTATGAATTCTGCTATCATTTTGGCATGGTGTGCGATAAGGGTGCAAAAAAAGGAAGAAAAGGAATGACAAAATATTATTGAAAGAGACGGGGTTACGATACGCATCTCAAATATGATATTGCTGCTCGTTTATCATAATCTAGAAGATTGGGAAAGACTTTTATTCTAGTTTATGACAAAATCGATGCTTTACTGATGTCTTGCCAGCGGCAGCAAGCCCCTCTCTTCTTTTAGGAGAAGTGAAAAATCCTGGGAAAAGTCGGCATAAGAGAAAGACATCTCACTCTCTACTCTACTCTACTCTACACTCTCTCGTCGCTTGTGTTCTTTCTCGTGACTCCCGATGATCGTCCTCTCGTCTCCCTCCCTCTAAATTTTTCTTCAATAAATGTCGTATTAAAGGACCACTAACCAGCATTTCATCATCTATTCTCACCAGCGTGATATCGGAATTCTCTAGAGATATTGTAATACAGTATCTGTCTCCAACGCTCAACGTGCAAAAAAAAGGCTCAAGCAATTTAGGAGGCGGGGAAAGGGATAATAAAAGATTGGTAAATCGAGGAAACACTATGTTCTCCCAGGAAAAGCAACTTATACCAATCCAATATATCCCACGTAATATTTTATATATAAAGGATAAGGATACTATATATAGCAAGGATTTTTATGATAATCAGGAATATGAAGCCATGTGATAAAGATATGAAGGGGTCTCATTACGAAGAAAAATGAGCTCATACTTTACCTAGTTTGCTCGTTATGACCTCGTCATCCATCCATTGCATGTGGGAAGTGGGAGCGTTACATAAGCACCAAAAATGTGCAGAAAATTTCAATATTTTTATGACGTAGCCGTCCGTGGCGTCCATCTACTTAGTATGTCGATATTTTATGGAAAGGATAGATCATAACAAGGGTGAGTGTGACCCAGTTTGTTTTTAAAAAAGGGTTCACCAAAACCGTTTTGTCGATCCAGCCTCTAATATGGAGCATCTTAAACAACCAATTATCTTTAAAATCAGGCATATAAACAATAACTGTATGAGTTATTATTTATTACAGGGCCAAAGTAATCGAGTTTCCTAATCCCCCTTTCTGCTCACACAGTTCCAATTTGATCCCATTGTGATAATCTTCCTTGTTTTGTTATTAGAAGAGTACGTGGAAATGTGTGAGCCTTGAGCATTGCCCATCAAACTTTGTAATAACTGACAAACTTACTTTTCATGGAGGAGTGTATAGCAAATTTGTTTACAAATTCGCATGGACATTTAAACTGGATGGGAGTGTAAAAAGCATCACACTAAAACTACTAAAAGTAATCCTCGTGTGCCTCATAATCTTCCATCAACAACATTTATCTAGTTATTTACATGCAAAACAGGGGAAAAGATAGCAACAATTCCGGTAAAATTCACACCTCCAGTTCAAAAGCCCGTGCATATAAAGCACTTAATGTTATCGACATTATTATCCAGGGACTGCCAGGGAGAGAGGGGAGAGCTCGGAAGGTAATATGAAAACCAATTGTGCCGAGGTTGAAAATCGTCCATTAGGCAACCGGTGTCTAATAATGGCTTGGGTAGACACATGGTAATTGTTTCCAATGATCGTCGCCTTCCACAAAGTCATCTCTTTCCTCTTGCCATTGAGCGAGCTATGGAAAATGCTACTTCATTTCACTCATTCATGCATGCATTACCATTCAACGCTTTCCCCCCATAAATATGGCTTGTACTACTAGTTGTATTAGTAGTGTATCCATCCACTGTTTTCAAAATGTGTTTCCATCCTCCAGCAGCAGCAGCAGAAGATAATATCATGCACACAGTTGGATGGGAAATGAGAGGAGAACAGGATAAGCGTTCGCAAAGGCAGCGAGCAGCAAGTTATTTGACTTTTTTTTTACTGGTAGACCACTAGCGTACCGTAATAGAAGTAAATGGGTTACCGTAAAGTAGTAATAGTAAACTAAAGTGTAATGGTTAAGAGCTTGATGATTCCTTTCTTCTAACTTTCATCCCTTCAAAACTTGTTCTTGGGGACATGCATGAATGAATGAAAGTTGAGATGGAGAGAGAGAATGAGAGCAAGTTGTGAAATGGCAGGCAAGCTTCCACACCACACCACACAAGCATCATCATCATCATCACCATTCTAGCATCAAGCCCGTCATCAAGCAGCCAAAAAGGAGAAAAAGCCTGGCAGCAATGAAAAACTAGCAAACCCGGTGAAAAGCAACCCAATTCAGTCGCGTCAAGTCAAGTGAGTGAAAGTGCAAAAAGTGGCTCTCCTCTTCAATATACTCCTTCGTTCCAACTCTCTTCCTCCTTCTCTCTCTCTCTTCCTTTCTTTCCTGCCCCACTTGACTGCCCTTTTCTTCTCTTCAGAATGCATAACAGAACTGACATTTCGCCTCACTCAACTTTCAACGCCTCCTTCTAATAGCCGTATTAAAGTTGGGCTCACTGTCTCACCAACTTATATACACACTTTCCTCCATGTTATACATTAATATATAACATGGCCAAAAACTCTCTGGATTTTATTTTCAACATAAGAAAAGGAAACGGCGACGACATGGTTTACAGCACAACTACAACTACAGACCTCTTGCACACACTTTCACTCACTCACTCACCCACCCACCAACCTACAACCACACCACCAACATTGCCAACCAAATATCACGTGCAACTACTACTTCTTTTTCAACAACATTGTCATTACTACCTCACTTAAGCTTGTCATCGTCATTTATTTTTCCTTTGAGAACCACTAATAAACCCTAAAGCGAATGGATGGTAAGCCACATGTTAAAAAGGACTCTTTTTATGCTGTACATCAAACCGCTACGCCATGCAACGCTACTTCTTTCCCGACAGACCAGAAGGACTTTTTCTTCCGCTTGTAAAGTCAAGTGAAAGGTGTGTACTACACTGGGCTATTCATGTTCCGCCAATTTCCATTCATTTCCTCTAATATTAACTAACGATGGAATAGATTTTGTGTAATTAAGCAGCACGTGGAACACTCTTGAGCAGTGCTAAGCATACTAATGTATATTATTCTTGGGGTTCATGTTCATGGGTTCATTAAAGAAAAAGGCAAGTCACGACCACTCAAAACTTTCACTTGTATTCAGTATTATTATAAAGCTTATCGCCAGTTGTATAGTTTTTCATATACCTTTCACATAATAGATAAACTTACGATAATCGAATTTTTAAATGTAGTTGTAGCAGTATTAGCAATTTCCCTTGACTTTGAAGTAGATAGGATGTAGGATGATGCTGAGATTAGATGAGATGAAAATACACAACGTATTTTCCATAATATTTGAGTGAGGAGAAAGGAAACAGGATGTATTATTGCTCTGCTGTAAATTGAATCATGCTGTGAGACCATATCCTCTTTTTTTTGCGAAATTTGGCTCATGTGCCTACATAAATGTCCTTGTTAATTGACTCAGATGAATACATGTGAATACACATAATGACGGTGGAACCATACATTCTCATTTCTCTCTATTTATTTGAAATCCACAGTCTCTAAATTGCGGGCGCCCTTCTATTCTATCCATCCATGCTAGTACTTTTTTAGTAGTAGTAGCAGCTTGAACTTCCAACATCCAACTTTTTTTTTCAATTCTAATGGTCACTCCCATCATTTAAAATGCCCTTTATGAACAGATTTTTTTGGAAACAAGGTTGAATAGAAAGCCAACAAAAGCGGCAGCTTTCTTTCTTTTTTGCACTAATCTTTGCGTTTGACCATTGGACCGTGAGTGGAACTTCACGGTATAGCATGGTCTCTCTCACGGTATGGGTTGTCGTTGCCATTGTGTGCTCTCTTCTCAGTTTCGCTCACATGCAAGGGCATAATATGTATGTCGGCATGAAACACATGGATTGGATTGGATTGGCCTTTTAAACGTAATGTACGAGAATGTTTCTATACCTAACATGTGTGGTCCAATTTTCCAAGCTCTCGACCATGGTCATTCATTATGACACTATATATCAGTGACAAAATAGTGAAAGCGAAAAGGAAGTACACAAATACATTTATCCCTCCTTTTTGATGATATCCCTATGCTCGCTCTCCATGAATGTATAGTTGCTTTTACTCCTTATGACTTCACTTGGTTGGGGAAGGAGGAGGGCCAGCAAAGGAAATGGTTCGCGATAAAAGTCATCCTTTTTTGGCCGAATGCTTTGTAATTTATCGAGCGTATTTGCTCTCTACTTTATATCTAATTCTTGGAACGTGAATGTGAATGTACTTACGTTACAACGTTCATGTTCCACACACGATGGTGCCGTTGTGGTAATCACATGTTTATCTATTCCGTGGAAACTATACGTTTTTTTCAGGGGAACGACGATGACAAGTCTTTTAGATTCTTTTGATCACAAATACGGTTGTAACTTCTCCTTACGCTAAGAAAGTAACATGTTTTCATTATCTTTTGCCTCCCAGCACAAACATGGTACACACACTATACCACTGGGTTGTTGGTTAGTAGTTAGTACGATGTGGGAAAAACACATCAGAAAGGCTGGACGTGACAATGAGTAGGTAAGAAACGGAACAGAACGTACGATCCACAATTGCGGATGTTGATTTCTGTTTGTTTCTTTGTTGTCAACCATCCATTACGGGCTTGGACAGCAACAGGAACTTGCTTGCCTCGCAACAAAAACATCTTAACTACTTTGTGATTAGGAGGATCTATGACACGATCTCATAAAAACATGCTTGTTTTTGTCAGTTTCACTCACCCGCACACAGAAGCATCTTATTATTATTATAGGTTGGCTGTGCAAAAAAAACCCTAAGAAAATGAAACCGGAAATAAACTGATGATAACCCAAAGTGACAGAAAAATGGAACGGTTTATTCAATAGATCGTTGTTTAAGAGCTATACACTTTATCTACTACTACTACTACTACAATCCAAAACTCCAATAAAAGTGGTGAAAATGCAGGCAGTGCACTTTTTACATGTGGGAGCCTCTTTACTTTCTGACAATGTAGCACATTATTACCAAGGGCTTTTGTCCTCCCGTAATTTTTCTGTGAGTGCAACAACTGCTTAAGTAAGCTGTCAAATAAAAACACATACTATAAGAGAGAGAGAGAGAGAGAGAGAGAGAGAGAGAGAGAGGGTGCACCCAAAAAGATATGTTGGGATAAAGAACAAAAAAAGTTTTTGTATTTCTATGATTTCTCTCTACGTTTTGTAGCTTTCCTTTTCCTCTTGTGTGCTCAGCTCAGCATTGCATGCGATGATGTTCACAGAGAGTTAGTTAGTTACAAGAACATAATATACATATATATACTTCTACTGCTGGAGGGGGGAAGAAGATGAAGAAGAAGAAGAAGGAAAGTGTGGTGGTGAAACACTTCCGTTGCTTTGCACCATATTTTTTGTGCTTACACTTTTGTTTATGATGATGCAATATAGTATATTTATAAGTATTTGCTTTGTTTGTTGTATACTTAGTACTTTACTACTTTGTTCTGTAAACATGAAGGTTTTTTTGTGTTAGTGATGGTGATGTTCATAGATGCTGGATGTGATGTTGGCTAAAATATTAAGTCGAATAATAAGTACAGTGAAAGTCTAGTGTTTTGCTGCAGTTCCTTGGTGGTGATGGTGGACATGCCTTCCAAACAATAAAGTATTGTGATAGGGTGAGGGAAGAGATGCAGCTTTCCTCTTCTTGTCTTCTCCTGTTGATATATAATAGTTTCCCCACTCTGTAATTCTATGTACATGAAGGCTCATCGTCTTCATTTCACTTTGAAAGATGTGAAGAAGGAAAGAAGAAAAAAAACTCTTCATTCCTCCAAAACTTCATCTCTTTCCTTCTTTTTCAGCGGTGCGGTGTAGTGGTGCCTTTACCCACACCATATCATACCTCTAGGAGGATTGGGTGTTGCTTTCTTCTCGTTTCCTCCAAAGCAAAAAGCTCAGACGCATTTATGTCTGGTGTGGATTTCACACGGGGAGCTGAGCGAGAACGAGAAGGACGCATAAAATCTGTTTGTTATACAAACATAACATATGCATGCTGCTATATTTATATACTTAAAGATTGTAGTAATATTTTGTGTACAAGTCACAACCAGTGTCGTATTTCTTATTGCCATCCTTGGGATTTTAGTTTTTACTATAAGATTGGCATAGTCAGCCAACAGGCGAGGAGGAGAAATAAGTATCAGTTTCACAGATATAAAATTTATTACACCTGTCAACCAACTTGTAGAATAAATCTGGATGTAAGCCCCAAAATAAAGTTTGCATTTTTACCTTTTCTTTGCTACACAAACCCATGTATTATGCACACACGCTTTTGGAGAAATGAATATAAATAATATGTTTTTCTCTCACTATTGTTTCATAGTCATAAAATGAATAAAGTTTTTCCTAGACTTTTGTGCTTACTTACACACACACACACATATACAAACACTTGTTATACGATATTACATATATATGCTTTGTAGTTTTCCCAGTGATTTGTTACCAGAGTCGGGGGTACAAAATGCCTCCGAGTGTGGAATGTGTGCAAATCAAATATTACTTGAGTGTGCAAGAGTAGTAAAGCAACTAGAGACAGCAATAATGATAGCGAAATGGCTCAATAACTTTCTGCACATTTGTGTGCGCTTCGATAGAATGAGAAAGGGGAAAGAAAAATAAGAGAAAGCGTAATACTTCTCTTATTTTCCCCCTATCGTCTTCATCGCTTTGTGTTGTGCAATATATAAAAAAAAAACTTTGAACTTATGAGGAGGAAGTAAATGGGATTTAAAGTAACAACCGCGTTTAAGTTCATCTCAGTTGGTGACTACATTTTGATAGCGAGACTTGACTCCAGTAGCTCAGCTCAGCTTCTTTTTTCTGACTACCCAAACAATTCGCCTAGTCTATAGTATATTGGCAAAAAACCATAAAAATAGAAATATTAATCCGTTTCTGGCAGTAATACATGATTTATTTCCTGCAAAAATTGTAGCTAGCGTCTGCTTCTAATCTGGGAGAATCTGTAACGTTTTCATTCTGAGAAAATAAGTTGGAAATGAAGTACTACTACTACTACTACGAAATGTCCAATAGTTTTTAATACCACATGAATGCTACGTACGGTGTCTAAAAGGGGGACGTTATTGTTACAAAATAATGCAAGGAGAAAAAGTTAACTCTTTAAGGAGCACCAATCACATCCATGCATGCAGAAAACTGGAAAAGAAAGAAGGGGATATGAGAAGGGCAGAACCTTTCATTTCTTTAAGTGACCACCACCACCGTGTGCCACTATATATAACTCTGCCAAAAAAAAGTAGTCTGTATTGTATACTTCTCATACATATATAACCACCATCATATTACTACTATTATATAGTTTGAACAAAGAAGCGATCAAAGTGGGGACAAAAAAAACTTGGGGGAAATCCACTTTTCGCATCCTCCAATTTTTTATGGACTTCTTGTCTCTTTCTTTTTCCTGCTCATCATAGAAATTGTATGAGAGTCACCATAGAATGGGACGGATATGTGCTAAAGAAGTGCGTTAACAGGATTATTGCCTTTGTCAGCATTAAAGCTGAGTGAGTTTCAATGTTGGATGGAGTGGCTCATTTCAAAAATGGAATATGATATGGCTATGGCTATACCGTAAAGCACACATAGTCTCACTCTCTCTACTACTTGGCCCTACTATTGTCCGGCAGCATGGAAGAAAAAGTTCGGTCACTTACTACTTCCTGTCCGTTATTGTTACTTGGCATCCCTGAAAGATTTTCCATGAAATTGCTAAGACTTAAATGAGTAGGCTTGTAATATGTATGTACGTACTTATACTTACATGATCCTCATAAGAATTCTCTACCATATTGTACGAGAGGGAAACAGTATTTCAGCAAAACAAAAAAAAATTATTATTTTCCGCGTTATTAACATGTTCCCCTGTATGTCATATCCTTGAGAAAAACTTTCACAATGTTCTTTTTTTGGGGAGAAAATGATAAAGTTCATCCAAAAGGTAAGGAGAAAATAGTGGAGAATCAATGAATGAAAATAGTTTTTTTTTTCAAAATAAATGTGTGTTTCATGAACTGGAACGTGCAACCGTTTCCTACGCCTTTGACGTATTTATGAACAATATGTGTAGTTGATAGTATGAAATGAAGGGACATAGAATTCATGCCTTCTAGATTTCCCCCCTCATCTTTTTTAAGCTACAAAGAGAAAGGATTCAGTCGCCTGTACAAATACTTTGTGCAAGAAGAAAGCAAAAGGCTATAAAAGTTTACGTGCAATGCAGCAACACTTCCAATTTTGAAGTTCATATAATATAGAATTGATGCCAGGAAGAAACAATGAAGCGTGACAGCAATCCCTCACAAAAGTCCTGTTCCTGAAAAAAAAGTTCCGTCCGATATAATGTAACCGTATAAAAATACATTTTTCAATATTGAAAACCTATCAAGTAAATATTAGTGTAAGGTCGTCGTCAGCATAACTCTTCTTTCAATAAATATACATATGTATAGTGTGCATACTATATATATACATAAGTAGATTAGGAATATAAATATAAGATATCATGAGATGTGAATGAATAGGGGATAGACTCGCGGCAGGCACACACACCATCATATTCATTTTGGCTGTGCGTCACACAGCGTTGTGTGTATTGATATTATGAGAAAGATATGGTTCCACTGTCATGTCAGTACATAATATGGATTACAAATGGGAAATTTTATTACTTTATTTACAGCACTTTCTTTGAAATTGGAAACTACGTCTATCCCTCAATATGGCGTCAAAGATGGATCAGCAAAATTGGGTTGTGAATTTCTCCTTGAGTCTGATACCCTCCTCGTTCTCAAATGGTATAAAGATGGACATGAGTTTTACAGATACTCACCTCAGGTCACGCCAAATACCCTTAATTTTCCCGTGGATGGAGTCTACGTTGACGTAAGTGTGTTCATTTTGAACATTTTATAGCGTAGCAAATTATTATTGTATAGTTCTGCATAAGTTTTGTTAGATGTTCACAATAATAAAAACACTACTATCAACTATGCTATGCAAAACAATATTTAGTCAATTTATATTCTCTACAATGGATCTCGTCTCTAGCTTCCAGTTTTCCAAGGTTGCCACTGCTTAGATTGTTTTCCACTTATTAGTGGAGAAAGGTAGTGCCTCAGAAAACAATGAAAATTCGGGTTACTTTATTTATTACTTGCTTCATTTGTTTTTGTGGTACATAAAATGACATTCCGGCCTTGGGGAAGGATAATAGTAATTTAACAAAATCAATAGGTTCCGTATATAGTGATGAAAATGTCTTGATTCTCTTGTACCATATGAGAATAAGATGCTATTGGTTCTCTCTTAGTTAGCATTAATGTACGTAGCCGAGTCAATATCAAGAGACGTGACTGGATGCCTCCTATTAGCAAAAAAACCTGTCTCCACACTCACTAGATTTTCCATAGAACTCATAGTAGTAGTATAGTATGCAAGCATGCATGGAGCTCACAACAAATCAAGTCAGTAGTTCTGTTCCACTAATTGAGTAATAAGCGTAAATTATGACTTCATTAAAATTCGACCTCAAAATAAATAACAAGTGGTTCCAGCACACCCAGACAGTCTAAGCTGAAGTCGTAACAAGGTCCATATGGAAATTTGCAATTCCCTTATGAACTCTTACAGTAATAATAATGAATGAGAATCTAGAGCTACGTTAGTTTAGTTTTCCTAGCAAGAGAGAGAGAGAGAGTGGGGGGAAAACTAACTCCTCAACTAGAAGAAAAGCCTCTTTTACATCATTTTAGAAGTTAGTCATCATGAAGGGTAGTTAATCTAATTAATTTATCTTAATTTGTCTTTCATTTCCATGTGCCCTTCCCTGGACTGGAATAAAATTGAATTTGTCCGCATTGCGAAAACGGCTCGTCTCAACATCTTCACTAACTCAATCTCCCAACCTTACACATACTCTCTCTTCAACGAACGCTGCATGACGAAATACAATGATAATGATGATGATGACATTGTTGATATTGCGTATTCGAAATGGCTCATCTTTTTTCTGCCTCGTGCCAATGATACCATTACGAAACCAACCACGGAATGACGGTGACAATGCGACACTTGAATGTAACATATATACCCACACACACACATCTCTCTCTCTAACTACTCGACGTGTTTCATTTTCTCGGTCTCCAAACGGCCATTTCATCAATGTGAATGACAATGTCTGAAACAACGAAAAAACGATGATCGCCGCCACTGGCAATGATGCTGACGACTACACTATGCTATAATATACTATAATACAATACAATGATGTTGTGAAATCACAATGGTGATGTGATGATGTTACATTCTCTCAAAAAAAACCTGTACTTCAATGATGACTGTCGTTTGCCTCTTTGTGTGGCTGTCCCTGGGATGTGATGGCAATATGGTCTGATTGTTATTATCCTTGTGTGAACGGCAATAATCCATAATCTGCACTGCAGAAAACGGAATCCGATTTAAATCATGTCACCCTGAGAAATATAACGTTGAGCACGGGAGGTACGTACAAATGTGAGGTTTCAGCGGAACGTCCTTCCTTTCGAACTTTATCTCAGCAAGGAGACATGTTCATCATTGGTGAGTAACCGTATACCATTATGAACTTTAATAGTGGCTATAAACTAGGATGTAATTGTATTTTGCTTCTCGATATATAAGTTCTTATGTACATGCTTTTCTTCTTCTCCCTATTCCATTTCAAGTTCGTTTGTCTCCCTTTGAATAAACATGTAAAAACAAACAGATAGTGTGATAATGTGATGAGACAAAGGCGATAGCGTAAGGTTTTTGTGTTTGTCTTACACATTTTCATTGAGTTTTATTAAATTCAGTTCTTCTTCCCTTCTTATTGACACACCAAGATCTGTTTATTCCGTCTTGTTAGCACTTTCTAACTTTGGATACGCTTTTGGTATTAAAATTATTGTGTATGTTGGTTGTGCCATGCCGAATTCTATATATACAAAAACAACAAAATGCATCACCGTGGAATAGAATGATTCTCATGTTGATATGATGATGCTCGCATTGGCATTTCTCATCGGAATAAAGTTGTTGATATGCCATGTACTATAAGTTTTATATAACTGAATTAGTTGTGGGAATTATTAAATAAACTGGAGATGGAGACAGAAACCTTATATTTCTTCACATGACACTAACAAGACCTTTCAATTCAAGTGCAATATATGGTTTATGGGTATATATATGTATGTATGGCAAGGCACAAGTACAAGAACAAGACTTGTTTTTTTATTTTGTCGTGTTATCTTTTTGTTTTCTTTCGGGTTCTGTGTACCCAAAAAATAATGTAATTATAAGGCAAGGCATGAAAGGGAAACGTGGATTTTTGTTTCTTCATGAATTTTGCATCAATTTCAGCTCCTCCAACGACAGAACCGGAGATTTCTGGCATCCACCCTGCGGTGAGTGTGGGTGACACGATCACAGGCAACTGCACATCATACCATACGAAGCCTGCTGCGTCTCTCATGTTTTACATCAATGAAGAGAAAGTAAGAAAAAGACAAAAGCAGTTTTTTTATTATCTGAAAAAGATCATTTTCTCATGTTGTCCTCTATCCCAACTTACCAAACAAAAACAGATGCTGCACCATTCAAGATAGATATACACACTTGAAGTTATTGTAGCAATAATATCCTTGCTGTTGCCGCAGTTTGTGTGTTATTATTAATGCGTGCACATGTCCTCCACTACAATTCCTTTCAGAGCCTTTCGATATGGGAGATACATAAAGAGAAAAAATTGAGCATGCAAAATATAAATATCTATTTTGTATTGTATATTACATTTCAAGTACGGTTTTATGTGATTTGAAGAAAGAATTAGGACTGTCTGTTGTACACTAAATTTCACATTTTTTTTCTCTCTCTCTCCTTCAAATTCCTTCAAGTGCATGATGCTCTCCGTATTTGAACGAAAGATGAGATAAATGTTAATACAAAATATAAAAAGATGGTGAATGCGGCATTTGATATTTTATTTTAATGTTCATGATGCGGCATATGGTTTTTCTGTTTAGGCTGAAACGGAATACATAATTGAGTACCTTCCAATTCCTGAGCCGAGTGGGCTGGAAACGTCAGTTCTCGGGCTGAATTTTCAGCTGGAGCCAAGACATTTTCGAAATGGTGCAATGGAACTGAAGTGCACGGCTACGATAGGGAACGGTTATTGGGTGAAAAGGATGGTGGTTGCAGAAGCTAATATCAATGCACAGCCTTCTATTCCAGGACATAATAGATTACTTTCCGGTAAGATCATTATCATCATCATCTCTATATCTCTTTCATAAAGTACAAGAGTGATACTTCAATTACCAAGTGATAAACGGGACCTCATAATATACTAATCAGATATTTATCCCCTTTCGGTTCCTGTCTGTATAATATATCCCCCATTTTCATGCTATCATATTAAGCACATCTGTCGTCCCTCCACATTTCACAAGATTCTGAAACAAACGACCCAACTTCTTTTACTTTTAAATTTCTTACAAAATATTTATAATAGCAAAAAATTTGCAGTTTGCAAGAAAATATGGCCTACATTAACAATGTAACGTGTCTATAAAGTTTCTCGCGCCTCGAAAGTATTATATTGTATTGTAAAAATATGAACTTTAGGATTTCATCTATCATCCAAATTTGCACTGTTTGGAAATGCATGCACAATACAATACAACATAAAGATCGTTAGAAATGTCTGTGAAATGTGGAGTAGAGTATAGAGTAATAACATATTGAAGAGAAATGACATGATGCGAGCAAAACTCCTTTTCTGCTTTTTCTAGGTGAATCACGAAGGGTAGACTGTTACACCACCGGATTTCTCATCGCTTTCTCCTTCTCCTTCATCCACATCTTGTGGAGACATATGTAGGCTATCGTACAGTAAGGTGTTAGACTTATGTTCGTAATATAAAAGGTTATTTATGTATTTTTTATGTTAAACGCGCGTGTGAGGATGAGTTACAAAATATGAGATTTATTAGTGTAAACTTAATGCTACTCTACACCACGGTCATATTTTACAAAACCATTTTAAGTAGTTTCCATTCTCATAGACCTCATCTCCGACTGCAGTTTAGTTTGACTACTACATTGGAGGTTGGGTTTGTGTATGGAATGGAGAAACTATAAAGTAGGGCATTAAATTGATTTGACCGGTTGAGCTGAACAAGGCCAAACTACCTGCTGGAGACTTGTAAGCATCATAATAATAGCAACATTTAGCAAGGTTGATGGAACATGAAGGAGTTTAATATAACGGAAAATATTGGGTACTACACTACTTCAAAGAAGTCTAATACTTTTTACCGCCTCTCAAACCTAAGAGTTCATCGGGTGTGTGAAGTGAAAATTGGAATCGCCAAGGTTGTGAAAAGACGTCGTTATTAGTACGTGACTTGCTTCCTTCGTGGGCTTATTAACTTCAACCACTTTTAAACGACTTGCTTCACCGGAAAGGTGGGAAGAAAAGTTGAGGAAAGAAGTGAGAAATTCGTGTACATATTACTCAATGTGTATAATATGTGCACGTGCTCAATATTATTATGTATTAAAGGAATGGAAGAGCAGCTGCATGAACATCACCTTCTTTAAAGCCTCTCTTTTTTGGTGAGCACAAAGAGTCTGCAAAGTGCGATGCTTGATGTACAAGTGGAGTCTAATAATCCTCTTGCCAATGTAGCATTCGATGTGAAGCAGCATGACATTTTTTATAAATAGAAAATGATGTTAAAGGTGTTAGGAAATTGATAAAATGCACACATAATGAAAATTATACGCATTTTCTCCCGTTGTAATGAAATGTATCAGCATCTCAAATTACTTTCGTTCTAATAAGCTTTCCCCCATTTCGATTCCCATGTGTGCTTTTTTCTTGAAACTCAAACTCAATGGCAAATATGTGCTCTTATTGCTCATTCTAATTTGGATTCTAATTTTCCCTGCCAAATATTTTAGTAGCATTTTGATTGCATTGGTGCAAAATGAAGCAAATTACAGCGTTCAAGTGCGTAATACTGGTTAATTATTAGGAAGCTTACATAAACCCTTAATTATTTTTAGCAACGAATTCTTTCTAATTATACGCATTTTCATTGCTCCAAATGGAATCCAGGAGTAAATTTGTACTGTCTCCAACGCAGAAATATTTGCAAATTTAGACACTGCATGAATGTAACACATCTGAACTGAAGCACGTAAGAGTTTTAATTTATGTATGTATGTTGCATGTCAAATCAAGGCATCCTGAGAATGAGAGTCCTTCAAATTTTATTTACGCCTCCAGATATTATGCATGAATAAATGGCAAAAAACTGGGCCAAAGTATCTCTTCATTCTCTCTTCTCCCTTTTGATGTAATTTAAAAAATAAGTTAATCTTTACAAACGTAATTTTTTGGGAAATTGAACTCGTTGAAACGAAACAGATTTGAAAGGTCATGTCATTAAGACATTATAGTTTCCAACCCACAGAAAGCAGCTCAGCTAATATATAATACCGTACCATTTGCTGCAATCTTCATTTTCCTTTTTAACTGTCAATTTCATTCGTGTAACCCTTCCAGTTCCACTAAAGTCCTTGGATAAAATATGAGGTTCAGTAAAATGTCACGCTATATAACTTGCATTAATCCTTTCTTTCATTTGGGGTAAGGGGAAGCTCTGTTTATTTGTTGGTTGCGTGATAAGCCCTTGTCAACACGTTGAAATCTTTATGCAGCTCTTATTTTTTATAAAAAGAAGAAGCTCTTTTACTTCATCATACCTTTAATACCTTCCATCAAGCTTTATGGTTGTTGTAGCACGTTGCTTTTTCAGAAATTGTCTGTAATATATCCTTCAGTTCGCCCCTGAATCTGGTGCTCAGCTCACTCAGCTCACCAATATAATAAACTGCTATGACTTAGGCTGGTTAGGTTATGTAAAAAACATTCTTGGTTTACTCAACACCTCACAAACAAGCAATGGTGAAGCTGATATCATAGCCCTTACTTCTACATCTACATCTAATAAGTTTGTGCCATTTTACAATGCAACTTCATTTGTCCTCTTGTAACGCAAAACAAGATGAAAACGAGTATCATCGCTCACTTCCTCTTTTCTCTCCAAAAATTAAGTACACAAGCCTGTATAAATATACGTAACTCTTGTATTAATGAATGTATGCATATATTTGCCGAAAGCTGAAAGTTGTAAAATGTCTGATGAAAGATGTACAAAAGATAAAAGGTTGACTTGCCGGAATCTCCAGAGCGGGGGATGGTAGGAATATTATGTTATAGTTGAATACGACATATTCGTTTGACAGCAGAAGCAGCAGCGACGAACGAAATGCTGAATAATACTTCTTTTGCTCCCTTTATATTAACTAAAGTGAAATGGTCTCGCACACTACCATAAACCATGTGGTTTTAATCGGGGGAATGAGCTCGTAAACAAGAATGAGAAATGTGTGAGAGCAGAACATACGGTTGGTCGTTTAATCAAACTGATTACACAGCACAAAATTTTACTCCTACCAGAAGATTATAATTATTAGAACCACTTCCGAGTGAAAGTATAAAGCTTGACATAGCAGACGTAACGAGAAACCCTTCAAGGGATAGCAATCTAATATGAAGCATATTATTAGATCATACTTCTAAAGGACAGGTCACCAACGGTCATATGTCATGATTCATAGCAGAATGCTTTTGGTGAGTTCTTACCGACGTGATTACGATACATTACATAGACCTCGCTCAATCTCAATGTAAAACCAAAGAATTAATATAATAGAAGGTCTACTTACTGACTTCCTTTTTTTATGAACGAACGTTTGATTATTAGACGATACTACACGATGAGTCACATATTTTGTAATTGGTAAATACCTAAGTGTATACTATACTCAATAAGCATGTGTGTGATTTCTTGATTAAATCAATAATTATCTATTTATCACGTAATAATACTCCTTTTCATATAATTTGTGCACGCCTCTTCTAATTTATAAAAATGCTCTCAATAATTGCACTTTCCTAAAGATACCGAATATGAATGAAAATGACTTCTTTGTACCTACCTAAAACATTTCTGTTCCAATCCGTCTAACAAGTGCAGTATCATTCACATAATATGCTTCTTTGTCATCAATATTATACTTGTAAATAAGTACATACATGAATTATTTTAACTTGCTTAATCTAACATTGATGATGCATGCAAATAAAGTAGATTCTAATAGATTGCAAGTAAGAATACACATTCCTATTCATAAACAAATTTAGTAGATAACAACAGCAGCCCATACACCATAAGATTACTATTCATAACTCATGTAAGATTGTTGATAATTCTTCTAGGGGGCGGATATTAGGTTATTGAGTGGAACATTGCAAGCAGCAGTTTTACATTTATACAATAGTTAATACTATACACTATACTATTACTATATCTATGATGAAAGTGAGTTGTTTAAATTTGATACAACGGAAATAATCGGTAGACGTACTCATGTAAATATATAATAATTCTTACGTGATCTACTCTAAGCTCGGAAATCACAAAACAAGTTGATATTTTGGTTTGGAGTTTAATGGTAATCTGAATCAAATAGGAATAGAATTCTCCAATATGCAGCTATTATGTGTTAAAATGCAAATATACAATACACGTCTAGATGTTAAGTTAAGGAATCGATGTTGATGGCCGTGCTGTATATTATATTATATATTATAGTTTAAGTCTATAAGATAATGTACCTACTCCTATCTATCTATATTCATGTAGGATATTCATGTATTATGTAATATATGTGGATTTTTTGGAAGTAAATGTTGTTTTTCGTTTACGTGTGAAAATGCCATTTCAGATTAAAGCTAAGTAATTGGATACTCTCGCCATTTATCATATTTCAAATTGAATTCGATAAATTAAACATGAATTCCACAGAGCCCATAATATATAACTTCCTGCTCATGTTTCACAAAATGGTTTTTCACATTTCCATTTTTTTGCAGGAAATCAACAATTTTCTCCTTTCTCGGTTAAAAAATATAAGGTAAGGCTTGCATTTTTTATAGTATAGCCAACTGCATATACAATAGAGACATATGCTTATGGGTTTAAATAGAATCGCTTTAATCTCACACCATATTGCACCACGCAGTTTGGCTCAGATTCACGGAGGAAATCTCATTTCTCCTACTTTGACCTAAATTGTTGCATCATAAAAAATTCACAACAATTTTTCATTTCATTCGACAATTTATTCCCGGAAAGCTTTTATCATTTTGCCTTCTGGATCCCCCAGTTTGTTTTCCTTGGTTGTAAAATCATAATGATGTGTAGAATAACTCTTACTTTACACCTGTCACTAGGTACACACCTTGATAAATTTGCAATTTCCTTATATGAAGATAGCTACTACGTACGTGCGCAGACGAAAAACACAAAAAGATGGGAGGAATTGTTAAAAATTCGTGACAAAAAATATGAGCATTCTTTTATATTCACCGGAGATAACAAAACATTTAATTTAAGCATCCTTAAAAGTTTATTGCCAAAACTGTTTTGAACAATGCATCAGCGAGACATACGCTCTCGCTCTTTGTATTTATATCTCAGTGCGCTACGCTGAGAGCAGACCCAGACCAAACCACATTTTGCCCAAACAATTACTTCAACTTTTATAGCGTTTGTGTTATATGTACGTTCTTTACGAACATTGCATCAAAACATCACATCCTCACTTCTGTCTCCGAATAAATTAAGCAAGTTTATGAATACTTGGAGACTGGGGAAAGAATGAGGGAGTGTGCCAGGATCGGAGCAGGTTCCCAATTCCAAAACTATTTTTATGTTGCAGCTCACGTCAGCACCACTAAAAAGTAAATGGCCAACTTCATACTTGCACGCTAACGAGTGCAACATCATTTTCCCAGGTAAATTGCTTTTTTTCTCCTTTTTATGGTCAACAGTCAGAATATCAGTTGCGCCTTTTTTAATATGACAGGGATCATAAACTTTCTATTAAACCACACGATATTACAGGGTTGTGGTATAGAATGGTATGGTGGTGTGGTTTGGTTTGGTTTGGGAGCCTAAGAGTCGGAGGCATGAAAAAGGTTGGAAGTTGGGTTAAGGCAAGACCCATAAAAATCAATTATATCTGCCAGAAAGATAGAAACTAATATGAGCCCCACAATTATTATATCATCTTCATTTTTCTTTCTATTGTCCTTTGTTTTGACCTGGAAGACTTTTGTTTTGCTCGTTAGTATTCTCCTGGGTACATAATATACAGCTCCGGTGAATTCCATGCCTAGACAGGAGATGTTACACAACCAAAACAGGATGAGGATGCGACAAATATTGAATGTAGGATAAAACGTAGTATGAAATAAGGAAAAATAAGAAATAATGATAACAACTTAAGCCAAGTGTCTACTCTACTTTTTTTTTGCTGGGCAACAGCTAAGCCACTCTCCCGCCTGTCATAGTTGTCAGTGTATTCATATTGTTTCAGGTATCCTTCTTCGTTTCGTTCCTCTACTACTACGCAATTGTACATTGAAACTCTATTATTCCATGGTTGTTATTATTATTCCGAAAATCTATCCCTTTAAGTTTTTTATAGTATAGCTTGTTCCACACAGCTCCATTGGGTGTATAGAGCATTTGCCACCGCAGAAAATAAACTTAATAATATATTTATGGTCCTTAGGATTTTCCGCACTCAACTACCATCACAAATTCTGTTGGAGTTGGCATACATTGTACGAAAAACAGTTTGGTGACAATGTGCCACTGCTTCATGGACTGTCATGTTATTCTTACTAGGAATACTAGGATAGAATATTGGAGTCAGACTTGTAATTCATTTGAAGCCTTCAATGTAGTAGATAGATTAAATGCATGTATGCATGTATGTTTATACACATACATAAATATATATATGTATAAGCCAGCTTATGAGTAAAACCATTTCGTATGATGATAACTCCATAAACTCCATGCGCTTATTCTAGATTTTGGCAATGTTCAGTTGACCTGCGGGAGGCAATGGAGGCATCTTCCGGTTATGTGCTTCATGCCAGGCAGACTGACAAGAGTGAATTATGGCTTAAACTTGAGGAATAGCCTTCAAAAAATACTTTCATGGGCGGACATTTTCTAGCATCACTTCTTTTCAAACTGTGTACACACACTGACTGCCTGTACATTCATATCTTTTATATCTACGTACGAACATCAACTCCCTTATCTGTTGAAACCAGCAAGACAAGACAGCTAAAACTGATATCTCCTAAACACAGTAAATACGGACGGGTAATACTGGGAATGACTCTGTGCTTGATTGCATTGATAAGGATTACAAAACATGGGAGCCGATTCATAAAAAGATATGAGAAAGAAACATGTTTCTTGAACGACTCAAAAAAAGAGACCCAGTGTTATGAAATCCCCAACATGGCAATTATTTTCCTTTCCATCTGTCTTGTCACAGAAACATTTTCATTCGCTCTCACACTGTACTGCTGTACTAATACTGGGCACTGTGACTATGACTGAAACAACCCACTCAAAATAAGAGAGCTACACGTATTTTATTTTGAAACTAAAAAAAATACGATAGTCTCATCGCTTCCCTAATACTACGTACTCCACTTCACTTCACTCCACTCCATATAATGTTCTTTGTTGGGAAGCCAGCCATATAAAACAAAGTTTGGCTCCGTTGATGTTCCCCGTATTAGTTTCACTTAATCGCAATTGTAGAAAATTTCATATCCTACAAAATTTCACTTTCACCAAAAACGTATTTAATTGAATGCACGCAGCGAATGACTCCACACACACACGGTTGTGTATTCCAATTGTACAATTTGTAGCAAGACATCTTTTCCATTAGAATTCGTTACATGTTTTCAATTCAATACACTTATATTCAGCCAGCCAAGTGAGTTTCATAAAATCATGCATGCATGTTATTACTATTTAGCGACGCTTCTCAATGAAAGTCTGACAACATGCGAAGGGGGAATTTGTTTATTTCAGGAAAATTGCCAAATATCTTCAATATTTGCATATATGAAATAAGCATATGATAATTTGCATAAAATTACAAATGAAACTGTTGCAATAGAAAGTATATAATATAGAGGGTCAGCAGCAGCAGAAGCAGCAGAGTAGAGCCCACCATACCATAGTCCCTTTTGTGTGTGTGTATTAGTTCAGAGAGGAACGCGGAGGAGTGATCAAATTAAATGAGGAAAGCGGGGCGAAAAATGAGCTTACAGCTTTAGATTCGCATGCATGAAAATTACTCTTTGCGAAAAAGGCAAAAGAGTTTTTTTTTATTTTACATGTTTTGTAAAAGCACTCAAATTCACTGGCTGCTCATTCATACAGAGATCCACATCACATCTACATGATGCTATTTTCTAAGAGAACAATATTAAGCACAAGCAGCACATCCCTATATATATTCGGCACATAACATGATAAAATGTCAGCAAGTGGTGAGTCTGCTTGCATACCAGATGAACCACCGATAAACTCACAAGCACAAAAGTATCACATAACATGTTTTTTTCTTCTAAAAGTAAAAAAAACAAGAATGAGTAAAGTAGAGTAGAAGAGTGGATAAACTATAGATCTACTAGCGTTATATCATATCATATGATTTGATAAGATAGGAAAAAATATTTTTACATTTTCAAATCGAAACCAATGTATATCACCATCAACATGTGTGATGCAAAGTTAACATGTCTCTAGTAACGAATGGTTTTTGTGTGGTATGTGAAACTAAAAAGGAATGAAAACAGTAACATTTTTTGTTCCCAAGCAGAGAAAAGAGAGGATGAGTATCATACATTTGTGCACGCATAAAAATAAGAGAAAAAAAAGCGATGCAGTAAGTGAAAATCTTCTTGCTTTTCAACCATATGGTTTGAAAAAAAAGTTAAAAGACATCACGTCAGGGAAAAGCAGCATGCCGCTTTTTCGCACTACATCCCCACTAATACTTTATAGCCACCAGGGATGGTTGCTGCTTTAGATGTTTGAGTGAGAGAAACAGAAAGAGTTATACTATGTAGGGAAAGAGAGTTTTAGCTACCTAACACATTTTCAAAAAGAAAAAAATTTGTATTCCTCACAAAACGTTTCTGTGGCCTGCCAAAAGTGCCAACAGACTGCTGTTTGAATCCAAGGTTATCATTATCATTATTATAGGCAACTCGCGTATGGACCCTTTTTTACGCTTTCTCCTTTTCAGTCAAGGAAAAGCGCATGGAACGTGAAAAGATCCTTTGCATAAGTGTATTTAAGTGTTATGGCAGAGGAAGCTTCTCTCTAACATTCAATTGTTTGCAACAACGTGCTGCTGCCCAGGAAAAATTCATATTGCACAATGGAATGGAGTAGTAGTAGTAGCAGCATTATCGCTTGGACCATTCCTTCACTCCAATAAAAAAATAGTCATACAGGGTGAAATAGCATCGACACGGACGAGATAATGTAATAACATTGGGCTGAGTATGAGAAATGAGAATTAGGAGCAGTGCAATAGATATTATGTTTATTTGGGTCTTCATTCCGAGTTGGCAAAGATGTGACTCGCTCCTACTGCCCTTTACTTGAATGTGTGTATCTATAGGCACATACATACATACGGGGATATAGTCATCGAAAGATAAGCGTAAGACTTTGCCCACCTCAGGAGGGAGTTGGTGAAACTTGGTCCCCACTTTTTGGTCCCTATACACATTGATCCCCGTCAGAAAGATCCCTAGGAAAACTGGTCGACACCATTTTTGGTTCGACAGGGAAAAGTGGTCGACAGTTTTTTTGACCGACAGGAATTCTGGTCGACAGGTTTTTTTGTTCGACAAGGAAAACTAATCGACAGTTTTTTTGGTCGACGGGGAAAACAGATCGACAGGTTTTTTTGGTCGACGGGGAAAACTGATCGACAGGTTTTTTTGTCAACCGGGGAAAATGATCGAATGGTTCAATGCCTCCGTTTTGTATCTGCATTGCTATAAATGCAGTAAGCATTAAGCTTTATACAAATAAAATGAGCATGACTACACACGAGACTAATAAATATTTTAGGATGAATGTAAATACTGCATTTTCTCATTTCAACAACCCCAATGAAATGAAGCATCAACACAACTGCACTATATACAAGTTTACAACGAATTTATTTTATATTTATATATTTATATTTTTAGGATTTTTAAAACTACTTAGTATCACCTTTAGTCAATTATTTTTTTGTGTATTAGTTGTTTCAAATTATTCATAAAATATCAAAATTTGTAACAAAAAGTACTTATAACCTATAAGTTATTAAAACAAGCGTGCATGTATCAAATCAGGGAAGGTAAAATGAATGTACAATAGTTTATGCATATTCAGAATAGACACAAGTGACAAATACAAATTATCAATTAGTGATCATGAAAGTCAAACGTGTGCGTCAAATTCAGATGCATGCTGAAGTATATTTTTCTTTTGCTTCGATAAAATACATACACATATATAATTGCAATGGTTTTGGTATCTAAACATGCTCATCTCATTTGTATAAAACTTAATGGTTGCATGATTGCTGCATTTCAAGCAATATAGCCCAGTTGTCAATGCAGTTCTGTTGATGCTTTATTTTATTAGTGTTGTTGATACCTAGGAACATGAGAAAATCGTTCTATATGCCGTATTTACATTCATCTTAAAATGTTCATTGATCTTGTTTTGCATTAGACTCGTGTCTGTATAAAACTTTATGTTTACATGAATGCTGCATTTATAGCAATGCAGATACAAGACGGAGGCATTGAACCATTTCCCCGGTTGACAAAAAAACCTGTCGATCAGTTTTCCCCGTCGACCAAAAAAACCTGTCGATCTGTTTTCCCCGTCGACCAAAAAAACTGTCGATCAGTTTTCCTTGTCGAACAAAAAAACCTGTCGACCAGAATTCCTGTCGGTCAAAAAAACTGTCGACCACTTTTCCCTGTCGAACCAAAAATGGTGTCGACCACTTTTCCTAGGGATCTTTCTAATGGGGATCAATGTGTATAGGGACCAAAAAGTGGGGACCACTCCTCCTGATACGCTCAGGAGGAGCTTATACAAAGCCCTAAAAGAACATTCCTCTGCTTACATCATCCAACTCTGAACTGTATGTGATGACGGTAATACAGATAGTGGATTCCACTATATGTTTCCAGAGAAAAAGCAAGTAGCCAAAAAACGTACAAGGCGGCTGGCTACTGATCGGTTTCCCTGTTGCGGGTCGGTGGTCAGATGGGGAGAATCAGGAATGAATTTTCTTCCTTTTCAAGTCTAACGCACCGTGTAAAACCCTCTACCAAGGACGTGGAGCATTATGGTTATGTTGGTTATGTACATAAAACTTGTAGCAAACCGCACACCAATATCATTTTCACCGTACGTTCCTTCCTCTAGCTTTTTTTTTTTTTTGAATTCATGCTTTCACTATCAAACCAACCCGTATTTTTTTGGGAGCATAGACATATATATAGCCTGTATCATTTTACAAAAAGGGAAAACAGCGTGGGTGACGTTACAAAACAAACAACAGAACAAAGTAGGGTATTAAAAGTATGAATGCAGGTCCTTACAATTCTTTCACATCAAGGCATTTAACGGATACCGCACATACAATAACACGTTTGTTTCCGTTCCTATAAAGGTCCTGGATATGATGGCATTCATTGGACTTTGCTGGAGTAAACAGTGCGATGCTATATATGTAGATATATATAGTATCCAAGGACTGAACACATACCGCAACGTCATCCAGAACCCCATGTAAAAAACAAGAGAATCTCTTAATGCCCCAAAGGCATGTATTGGATTTTGTATTACGGCTGGGAAGGTTTATCAAAGTTGCCGGAGTAAGTTTAAGCAGACAGATAAACGTATGGGAAGCATAATGCCGTTTTCAGTTTTCAAATCCACCCGTAAATTTTTGATTTACACCATTCCAAAATTTCCCCACCGTTACCATTACGAACAATAGGGATGGTGACAGTGTCATTTTTGGAACCTATTAGCGTCAAAGTCTTTCATGAACAACATTATATTATTTTTTAAGCAGACGTAAAATTTAACGCTGCGTCTGACACTGCTTTCAGAATTTGTGTAAGTTAAGTCGAACAAAATTTACAGCATTCCAAAAATTTCCCGTCGACCACCCCGAGCAATTTGATCTGATTGGTAGTAGTGGAAACTTTGGAATGTCATAACCTTGTCAAAAATTCTGTTTATTTGAGAGATTTTAGGTTAAGCAGACTCAAAATTTTATGAAGAATCGATATCTGCTCTCATATTTTCATAAATGTTATCAATGAAGACGCTAGGGCATTCCAAAGCTTGCCCCGATCTGGTCAAATGTCAGACTGTACTTACCAGACAAATGCATGGTTACCACTGCCATTGTAATGTAATAAATTATCGTACTAGCAATTTTAGCATGCTCTTCTTTGCTTACTTAGTGCGTTCATACATGGACTTCGGATATTATAAAGATCACACTGGTTTCTGTCCGAATTAGTCTTAGGAAAGGCCATTCACAATATTTTAACCACTGCATACGCCACCAGACTTGCAAAATATGCCACCAAATTAAGATAACATGCCACTCGGATATGTCTCTACACTGGTAGAGTTTACTACCAGATTATTCTATACCTAAACCGCCGCAGTAGGATATTACTTTTTTAGTAGAATGTGCCACCATACCCTTAGACTAATAGGATATGCCACTATAATTGTAGGACGTGTCACCAAATAGGAAAATATGGCACTAGCCGATATTTTAAAATTACATTTTTATGCAAAAATTACAAATAACTTTCAATAAATCTAAATGTAAAAATTGCAATTACTTTCATTTAATTTGATGGTGAAAATTACAAATAACTTTCCTTCAAATTGGTTTTTAAAATTTCATATTAATTTCCTACAAATTGATTTTAAAATTGCAAATTACTTTCAAAAATTACAAACTGCGCCAAAATTATAAATGGCTTGGCTACCAGCCAAAAAGTCGTAGTAAGGCATTTAATGCTTTCCGCTACGTCTCCAGGCCTGCTTACAAGCAGTTTGATTGTTGCATTCCATACTGAGGGGAATTACTTATTCTAAAGGTTAAATTAAAAACCACTCAAAACTCCAAGTGCCACCAAGTTGTTAAGAACGTTACTTCAAAATCATGACATTTTCAATTTGATGGTCATTATTTTATTCTAGTCTTCTTTCTTTTGTGGTACGGTATTATTTTATTATGATTTATTCTGGTGTGGTCTATTGATTTATTTCAGTAGTCTATTATTTCATTCTTGTATTCTATTGCTTCATTTCGTTGGTAGTACCATGGGGTGCCAGGTACAGGTATAAGAAAATCTTCAATAACTTGGTTGTAATAATTTTGCATTCGTAAACTTGAATTTCGAAAAATTGCCTTAGTACGTTTCTTTGAAGTTAAGAGTAGTGACAATGACAACGTACACTAATCAACCATCAAAAGAAATACGATTTTTATAAGTCGAATCGTTCTAAAGTTTTTTTTGCATACTGTGGAACTATTTCAAATTTCTGAGGACAGACGGACGTAGTTGTATTCAGAAAAACGAATAATTATGGTGGTTCGAAATCCCAACCAAGTTATTGAACCATTTCAAAGATCTGGCTAACCGGCTTGTCACCTAGTGACAAAGGCTAGCACTTGTTTTTGAATTCGAAGGATCGAATTAAAAAATCAGTACCTACAGGTTATTTGACGTTCTGAACTGGTAGTGCTAGTTTTTAAATTCTAAGTGTATTTCGAAAACAATTTAAGTCGTTTTATGTCTACATATATGTATATGGTCGTTAGATTCTACATCTGTATAGTCAGCAGAACAGTTGCGTACTCTAAATTTTAACAAAGTTTATTTTAGTTTGGTAGTATATATTTTTTATTTGGTGGCATATTGATTAATTTTCGTAGCCTTTTATTACATTCTGGTAACCCTATATTTTATTCCCTTGATATATTGTATTATTAAGATAGCACATACTTTTATTTTAGTATTCTATATTTTTAATCTGGTGATATATTTTTTTATTTTATCTGATGGTCTGTTATTTTAATTTGATGATATATTTTTTTATCTAATGGTCTGTTATTTAAATTTGGTGGTCTATTTTTTTTATGGTCTGTTATTTTAATTTGATGATATATTTTTTTATCTGCTGGTCTGTTATTTTAATGTGGCGGTCTATTTATTTATTCTTGTAATTATTTATGCTTGTGGTCTTTTGTTTATTAGGAAGTCCATATTTTTAATTTGGTAGACGTTTATTTTATTTTGGTTGTTAATTTCTTTAATTCTGGTGGTTTATAGTCGTTATTGGGCGGTATAAGCTTTTTGTTGCTATGGTCTATCGTTCTCATGCGTTTTTTGATAAAAAGGCCACTAGGCCGTTCTTGGCTCCAGATATAATAAATACACGCGGCTTTGTAGGCCGGCCTTCAAAAATTCCGGCTTATATCAATTACTCCAGACGACTTTTTTTTCAATACGGCCTCCGTCCCAGAGCTTACATTAAATCCAATACAGTCCTTTAAGCCCATTTAGGTTCCCAAGATATATTAACATTTTATAACAGTAAATTTTATCATGATAGCATGAGACTATCATCGTACTTACCCCTTGCTGCTAACATCTAACATCGTTCATGTTCATTCTATCTATCCGTCAACGCAACGCATTTGTATGGTGTGATGTGGATTTACAAGAAATATATATGAGCATTTCATTATAAAGGGAAAGCAAGTAGGGGGAGTTGAGCGTAGAGAGAGAGAAGAAAAAATTGGAGACAGAAAGGAGGCAATGAAAACCTTTGATAGTTTAATGACACAGTTTCCTCATGGTATAAATGTATGAGGACACGACGAAAAAGTTTGCCTTGGTTTTTTTTGTCTCACTCGACTTACAGACAGACTATGTACTACGTACGTACATAAGTACATCGTACAGAGACATGAGATCAGATCAGACCAGAGAAGAGATGAGATGTACCTATAGATTATGTTAGGGGCACACACAGAGGAACATTGCCTACTTCTTTTTTTCTTCCAACCGCTACATGCATTTTGTACTTGTCTCATTCCCTTACTGACTCGACTACTCTCTCACTATGTTTTCCCAAGGAAATCCGCTTATCCTCTCCTCATCTCATCTCTTCTCAACTTTCTTCTTCTCATTTCATTTTCTTCCTTTTTTCATGGGCTCTTTCCTCCTTCCTTTCACCAATCTCCCGTCATCACATCAGCCTAAAAGATGTAGTAAAAATTGGGATGTGATATGAGAGAGCGCATACTTATATAGACCTGTCTTCGGTGGATGAGGCAGCAGCCAACAACGCCAACGCCACGCCATGCAACCAAACCACCCAAAGAAAAAAAGAAGAAACGACAGCAGGAATAGAAAGCGGCTACACATGAGGGTATGGTAACTACATCAATTTCGTCAGGAAAAACTGACTAAACTAACTGGGAAAGTGAGTGACTTAATATGAAAATGGAAATATGAAAAGGATGTTCGAATCTTCATACGTCTTTCTCATCTTTGATACCCTGACTTTAGTAGAAACATTCTACGTTTTACTATACATATATCACACGAGTGCAAACATGTATACATCATATCTATAGATTATTGTTCTTCATTTGAAATTTTGAATCTTCACTTGCATCCACCAAGATTGGAAGGAAATGGGTTTGTTGTAGTAAGTATTCAAGGTATGGGTATATACATACATATACTTACTACTTTATGATGCGGCATGCATGCAACATTTCTCATTCCCAATAATAATACCTTTGCTCTCATTCGTCATGTGTTTTTATTAAACAGGGGGTAGCCAAAAGAAAGCGCATACTTTTAGAGAGATAGTATATTGGTTTGGTATATAAAAAGGGGAAAAAGAATTGCGAGTGAAAATTTGGGTTACATATTCTCCAGCCAGCCAGGAAACTATCTTATTACACGCTACACCCATATGACTATGACATCGTTCACTTCTTCGAGACTGTCTACTTATTCAGGCTTTTGAATCGGAGGAAGGGAAATCGTTCCATCATCAACGTTATAAGACCATATGATCATGTCATTATGGGGAACACTGTGTTTCCAGTTTCCAACTCATCGTTGCAAAAAAATATTCTTCCAAAGAAATTCAATATCATATTGAGCTTATATTGCATGCATCCTCATATTTATGTATGTATGTATATTATGTATTTATGCTATAATATTGAGTGTAGTGAATTGCAAAAAATATTCAATGTGCTTCATTTCAAGAGATGCAAAGCAAGCTCCTGTTTGTGCTGTCCGTTACTTATCGTTTTAACTTGTCGGTATGTTGCCAACCTTCCTTCCTGCTCTTTTTATCACTAGCGTCTGAAATGCGCTTGTTCTGCTCCTCACTCACTTCAACCTCTTTAGTCTTCCTTTTTTGTCTATTTTTTCCTTCCTTTTATGTCATATTCCTTCTTTGTCTACATGCATAAAACGGTGTGTAGGTGGCTATATTTGACTATGCCTGTTTCTATCTATCCAAAAAAAATAAAAGGAGGCAGTGGCTTGGCTGCCTATACTCAACGTATATCATTGGTATGACATGGCATATCATTAAACTGAACGGTGGTGGTGTGTACATACCCTTGGAAAATCCCCCTTGTTCTGCTAGAGCCTTATTATTCTCACTCAGCATCATTTTTTTTCTTACCCCATATCAACTGCTTATTGCATTGAAAGATATCTTGTAAGTATATAGGAGTTTCGGTAGGTTTTAAAAAAATAGGTCGGTGTAGAGCCTAAAGAAAGTGAAATTGAAAAGAAGGCTTTTATTGAATTTGTAAATTGTTTCTCCGGACTGACGGCTCTTTTCTTTCACCGGCTCACTCAGTTGATAAGAAGAAACCTTGCCCTGCCTTAGTTTTTTCCGTGTGACTCACTCTCCCTGAATAAAGTCACAGAGAGTCTCAGGGTATGTATGCATGTGTTGTGAGCATCTTTGTTCTTTATTGTAAAAGGTTGAAAGGGACCGGCACGGGCGGAGGAAGCATTCATTCAAGAGAACTTCGACGTTGCCTCCTGAAAAGATGTTGAAGGCTCCGGAAGAGGAGTTCCGAAGTCAGTTAGTTTCCAGTGTATTTAGATCTCATAATGTTCTAGTTAAAGTTGAATAGAGGGGCAAGCAAAAGGATTGCAATGAAACGAATATTATGAAAATAAATGGAGTCTATTTTTATTTTATTACATGTACTAAATGTGTATCCAAGCTGAAGTGGGATGGGTCCTTCTTTAATGCCCTTGTTACATCCGTGTGTAGCATGTACTTTCCCTTGCTTTCTAACGTAAAAGAGACGGAGTAACAAAATGAAGTAGAATTTTTTAGTGTATTTTTAGTGCAAAGTTTATACTCATTGATGAACTTTCAACAGTTCTCAAATTTCCAAATAAGTACATATATACAGTACAAACCATTCCTGAGTGCAGTAAGCGGCCGCGGCGAAGCCGGAATTAAAAATACGTGGGCATAGCAAGACATATTTTGCAAAGTTCTAGTGGCACACCGACAATTGCACACAGGAATGGTTTATGCATACTTGAATCTGTTTGAAAAGTGTCTTTCTGACCGAAGGAGCGCAGGGACTCCTTATACCACCTCTTTTTCCTTCCTTCCTTCCGCCCAAGTTTTTACGAAGCATCTTGCATCCATGTAGGCTAACACTTAAGCGAAGGATGAAGCTTAAGGCCACAGGAACTATTGAATTGTCAGCTGTCTATTTCTACTTCATGTTTTTTGGTAGTGCATACTTACTTACCTAACATACATCACTATACAGTATACACTTATACTATAGTGAGCGATTTCTAGGAAAAACGAAAAGAAAGATTTTTTCATGAACTAAAAAAAATTATATTTGGCTCTCTTATACTTGCCTACTGTACAAGGAATGAAATCAATGGACTCCAAAGTTTCATTCCTTTTGAATACATAAAATAAAAAATTCAGCCTTATTTCTGATGTGATTGGGTTATGCCTGTCAGAGTCTTTTTTTATTCTCACAGAGTATTTTGTTAAAAATCCGTTTAAAGAAAAGGAAAAGTGCATTCGATAAGGATGAAGTCAGAAAGAGGCAATGTGGATGAATGAATGCAGACATTTTGTGAAAGCAGAGAAGTTTATACGTTTACTAGCATAGCACTGCTATACATTTACGCTACCCTTTTTTGAGGCGATATGTTTCAGTGTTCATTATGGTATGGTCTAGCTGTAGCACAGACTTCGATTGTGTAAAAGGTTATGTCTATACACTGCATGGAAACATACATACACACATAACATGATCGTGTAACTACTGACGGTAAGAATGAAGCCCTTGATACCTGGATCTCTAGAAAATCTTTTGGAATAAATTGCTAACTTTTATAACTTGCAGATCTTTCTTGATATCGAATAATACAAGAGTTCTCTTTCAGCATTTCTCACAAATAAAGAAAGCTACATATCTTATCTTGCAATACCACTGGTTTTACGTATGAGCACACAGGTATGTCGTGAAGAGCGCATACCTTATCCTTCTTACCTTCCATTCAACTCAATGATACTTGATTTGCCCTGATATCATGTTACCCTCTCATACAATCACTAATACTTTCGGTTTCTTCACATACATCCCAAAAGTCTCTCTACACTCTAGCTCTAGATATTCATGGAATTGAGATTGCTAGTAGCTATGCTATTACTTATTCCTTCTTCGCTCACGACTGATTGGCAACAGAAAGGGAAAAAACTTTCCTTGGGTTAGTAGCGGAGGCTTTATTGTCAAGGCTTTCTCCTTATACCTTTACATGCCTTTACGAAGTATTGGTGTATCATTGAAGTTGAATTTTTTCTGAAGAATGCCCACATCCCACATTCGATCATCGCTACATAGACATGAGGACAAAAAAACTCCACGTAAGTGAATCATATGATATTTGATGTTCCATGTGCATTAAGGATCAATCAACATTTTAAATTGGAAATGCCCGTTTGTTTTCTTAACTAAAGAATTCGAAATAAAAGACAGAGTTTGATGTTCTTCACTCTCTCGATTTATTTATAACTGAAAACGTTCAAGTTTTAAGGTGAAATTGCTATTCTTTTGTGTATTGCTTAAATTTCTAGGTATATAAGCTCTGAAGGACAGACAGACAACTGTTGACATTTGTGTGCTGAGCTCCCGTCATGCCGTCGTCATTTAAAACTGGGGATGCACATGTTTCATATATTATGCAAGTCACAAAGGGAAATCAGTTTACAATCGTTTTATTTTCGGTGTCCTCGCTCCTTTTCATTTCAAATTCGTGGAGTGCAAGGGCTGCAGTCACTTTTGATTAGAGCTGGCTTTGCATTTAAAAGACCTCCTCAGAAAAATGAGAACTCAAAGAGAAGGTGCACAAAGGGAAAGCGCTTACCCAATGATTTAAGCACCTTCCTCTTCTCATTGTTCTGTAAGTAAAAGTACACCCAGAAAAAAGTTTGTGTATTTGACACCACCCACGGTATAAAAGTCTCTACTAACTATTACTTCCGCCGTTACATGCATTATGTGGTAATGGAAACAAAGTTTGATACAAAACGAAGGTCTTTGGAGAGTACAGGAAAAAAAGATTTTGTCAAGAAAACAAGTTTCAAGTCCCCAAGAAACATTGGATAAGGAGCAGGAGACGATACGAGGTAGCGTTGAACATGCAATAACGGATCCGCATATAGCATACAGTTTTTTTAGCTTTGGAACGGAAAGGACATTGGTTAGCCCCAAAAACCTACATAAAACTTTGGACATGTGTATCGTTGTTATCTTTTATCTTTTCCGGCTCTAGCTGTCTATATAAGGGATTCCTTTGCGTATTTACTTCATTTCATTGCATGACAAACACGTTTACTTCTGTCCTACCATTCAATGTCTACATAAATATTAAATTCCTAACCTAAATGCATAAAACCAAAGGTGCACATAACAGTCATTGTAATAGTTGTACTTTATAAAACATAAAATCTATACTGGCGATGAAAGAGAAGAGAGAGCGCTGCAATGGAATGATAAGGAAAAATGAGAAAAACTTTTCATGTCAGAATTTGTTTAATGACTGCTTACAAAGAAGAACTCGTTGCGATGTACCACACCACATACTTTGTTACGTATTCCGTTCACTTGCATTCATGATGCATGCACAGTACATTTCTAACTAGACTTTCATCTAAAGACTCAAGTTTACTCTTTTTTATACGAACGAAGCATACATATAAACTCTGGAGCGTAGTTTATAGTGTATAGCCATACATACCAGTTGATGCTCAATGTTTACGGACCTTGGGAAAGTCAAATGTTAAATTCCAAAGAAGAGCGAGTGTTGAGCATATTAATTTAGTCTGTAGCCTGTAGACAGGAGAGCAGACACAAAGTGACTTGATGGTTCAAAGTCAAACTAACCGAAAGCTGTCTTGCGTGCGGTGTGTAATTTCTTTACGGGGCTAGAAAAAGGAACTTACATTAATGCACCTCACCTTCGAATTTCCTTACTTAAGCTATTTTGTAAAGAAAGAAGTTGCAAATTCAACTATAATTAAAATTCTTTGCTGAAAACAATGCAAGTACCCATTTTGGCCTTGAATCAGGAACTCTAGAACGCTGACAAATGTTGCCGAGCTTTAATCATTCTTACTTAATCGATCAATATGTTTTCCATATCTTCCTTTTTATTCTAATTTTTAAATAGATTTTCATTGCGTTTTTCGAAGAATCTACTAATTTACAAAACGTATCCACAATCTAATATTAAGTGCGTCTACTAAGAGCTGCGTATTTACGTTCAACGTTCTTATATCTACATAATCTAGATATAAATGGAATATTCTGAGGAAACGCACAGCAGTATGAAGAATATTCTCACCTTATCATCAACTTTTGCTTCCTGTAGACTCAAAGAAATCACGAAAGGTTGCTTTAAGATGCTAATATTTTGTACACTATTTCGGTTTTTAAGATTTGAGCATTTGCTACATCGTTTGTGCCTTTGAAATAATAATAACACGTTTTATTATTAATATTCTGTAGGTATCATAAGAGACATTGCGGTTCCAGAATTTCAAATTTGAGGTTTGTATCATCATCATCATCAAACAAACTTAACTAGCATTTATTTACACCATGTAGGTATGATGAGGTATGCATAGTTATTTTACCACCCGCAACTTGAATCTTGCAGCAAAAGAAGATTTTTACATAAAATCCCACTAGACTACTAATCATAAGTATAATGAGCACGGTTATAGTGATTCTTATACCTACACATTTAATATTTATTATCAAGTTTCTCTATCCCGCAGATATAGCTTGTATGAAGAAGGAACTGGTTTCATCATTTAAATCCTTTTGAGAAAGTTTGTTTTTTGCATTTCTCTTATAATTCAAATTTACAGCTAGACAGGTCCGGAAGTGAAAAGCTTTCTCCTTAGAAGTTTTGCTTGATAACGGTTGTTTCAGTTAGAGTTAGCCTTGAACAGTAGTGCAATATTCATCACGATGTCATTAAATACAAAAAAGGATAATATGAAGCTACCTTGAAAAGCCACAAGTCATATCACTTTCTTCATTCATAGTCGAGTTCTTTGTATGCATATATATTTTCATACAAAACAACAACTCAGTTCCAAAACATTCAAAATGTAAGGGAGAACAACCAACGTTCTCGCTTTCACATTTCGTTTTTTCAAAAACAAAGATATACGCTGCACACGAGGAAGCTTCCTAAAAGTTAGTCAGAGTAGTCGGCAATTTGTGATGTAGCGAAGCCAATGTCAGCAAAGAGCTCATGTTCCCTTGTACTATTTGTATGCATACCACTCATTTCCTTTGCATGACCATAACCCGTTTTGGGAAATGATGTGATGTATGATGCTAGCCCGAAACTAGAATTTAGATTTCTGATATGCCTCTTTCGGAATTCATTGTGTATACTTTCCATTCGTAGAAGGACTCTCAGAGTATAAATTGTGTTTTGGATCATCCTTTTTCTGTGTATTTTTTTTTTTTTTTTTACATTTTACAGGGTTAGTCTACTTCTACTCTACTCCACCCAGCTCCGGATATCCTGTGATCAGCATACATTACGCTGGAATGCTATATCCCAACTTACATATTTGGGTTATGATTTCGTTTGTTTTGTTGTTTGGACTAGTTTTGTGATTGTCTGTAATCCTTCCTCTTTGAAGGTTTTACTAACAAAATATGTTTTACTCTTTAGCTAGAAAGATCAACCAAAAAATCATCTTCAATGAGAGCCAGTAATTTTAGACAATTATTGAGAATGTGGCGTGGCTTGGCTTTAAAAAAATTATTATCAAACGTAAATTGTGTCAAGTAATATTAAATTTTTTTCTCCATAAATGCCGCATTATCCCACATTTATTAGACAGCATTGGGGGAGAAGAAAGGAGTGTCGTAGCTAATAATTCTTGGAATCTATATGTTGACATTTCTTGTCTTTGTTCATTCACTTCAACTTTACTATAATTTATTGTCCCGTATCTTTTGTTCGACGTGATTTATTCGCTGTCCTCAATGAAACTGGTTGTATCACGTTTTAGATACACACACTGCACACAATGAAATACAGAAGTAACAAACTATATAGTGTATGCACAAAGGCCTAATAGGTGATAGGCATATTATTTAGGTCTGTTTATACTCTGAATAAATATACATACATATAAATACATGGATTGGATGTATGTATTCACCACTCCTTTTCCAACTCGATATTCTGTATGATTGTTGCCGTCAGTGTCAGTTTGCTTTTGTCGACGGGGAGAAAGTAACCTTTTTCTAGTATCGGGAACGTTTAAGAGAATAGCTTTGTATATAAAGGGGCAATGTGGTGCAAGTTTCTATTCTGCTTATTATTGAAGTGCACCCTTTGCTTCCTTCTCGTCAATGATATCGCTCCTTTCACTTTCCTATAGTTTTTGATCGTGCTTAGTTTGTTGGAAACGGAAGAGTTTCTTTGCCAAACACCAAACCATTTCCTTCTCCTTTATCCGACATGCTATCGGCAACCATTCTTCTGGTCTTGACTCAAAATTCGGATCAAACATCTCCCGGCTTCCCGTTGTAACCCGGCCTCAAACCATCATCCATTCCTTTTCCAGTAGTAGCATTCTGTAGCAACAATAATACACTTTTTTTTATATATTAAATAGAATAGGCATACACTCATATACTTAACTTAGTACATGCATGGTGAATATATAGTGACTTAACTCCACCTTTAAGTTTCTATTCAAGGATGTTCAGCAGTTCTGGCACGATGGCACGAACAATGAATGAATAAATGATACCAAGTCCATAACTCTTTTCTGAAACGAAGAACAATAATGGCTAATAGTAGTTATAAGTTGGTGTGTGTGCCTCAGCTCTCTCCCTTTTTTTCCCATGCTTTCCCTCCGCCTCAAGTCCTTCCGAAATTAAATCCTAAAGTCAAAAAGCTGGCACGTATTGTAAACTCGAGTACAACATGTCTTCTTGGCATCGACGGGAGAGCGGATGACTCCAACTAACTCATGTACCATTGGTTTGGTAATCTATGGATTTTCAAAATGAGATTTTATTTCCAAAAACACCTATTCCACATATAATGCCACGATGAAACCATAAGACAGCGCTGCTGCTGCTCTTTGGTAGTAGAGCTTTCTACAATCCATTGCATTCATTTCTAATCGTTTGGAGCTGCTCACAATCAGAAATATGCATTTGCGTCTTTTTAAGAAGCCAAGAAAATTGCACAATAGATTTTGCTCATTAGCCTAGCCCTACGCTACCCATTATTGTATGCATATACATATGTACTTCCATTCCAATATAGGAATATATCACTACATAGTCATCATGAATAATCAATTACACAGTGGAAAAATAAATTCTCAGTATATATTGCGAATAATTCGGCTGGCAACTCCCAAAAGATATTATTTTATTGCATTTGCAGCTTGAGAAAGTCTTCTCCGTCCGTAGTAAATATAGTGTACCAAATAGGGGTCTACAAATCACTAGGATCCTGTTCCACTGAAACTCTGACAAAGAACGAATTAGAGTTTCATGAACTTTTTTTTAAAAACTAGGTAGCAGCAATCTTGATTCCAAAAAAAAGTTGAAAGTTTTTTTTCTCTCTTCCCACTTTCTCTTGTTCTCTTTTACGAACATCTTTTACTACTTCTTTTGCTTGTATAAAGAAAAATTGGTATGGAATGGATAAAATATTTTTCCTCACACTCTTCAACTCAACGTCCAATGCTATTTGCATAAAATAGCACAGTGTGTAGAAACTAGGAACAAAAGCACTTTTGAATCTTCAAAAGTTGAACCCTTCTCCAAACTCACCAGTGGGCCGTGATGTGCGTGTATAATGCAAATTGTTGTGAACTCAACCAAACAAAAAGTGATCCTCCTACAACAAAAATTACAATGCTGACTATTTCCGTATTGAAATCTATAAACTTGCAACAAATACACTGAACACTATTATGCCTTATACCTCTGGCTGCTCAGAATACAATAGAAATCAGCATTTCCACCAAAGAAGGACAAAGGTAAGGCTAAAAATATCCCATTTCTAGGCATATCTTCCTTCATTTAAAACCTATCCGCTGGTTGTGCTACTAAAAAGGGTCTTTTGTAAACAATACACAATTTATATAGGTTCATCCTTTGCAAACGCTGACTGCACGAAAAAGGGCTCTATCTCTCTACATGATCGTAGGCTGACCTCCATACATTTCATTACGAATGGAAGCACCGTTTCACATCCTCCTCACAAAACTTATACCTTTTATAGCTTTCGCACACCAGGGTAAGTAGTAAATATTTCAGTTTGGATTGAATTCATTCCTCTTGTTTTTCAACCTACTGCTCAATCTAGCTCAGCAACCAACCAGCATATGGATATAGATGGTGATGGTACGTTTTAGATTTCCCAAGGAAAGCGTAAAACATGATTGTGATGTGATAATTCATGTGTAGTAGAAGTAGTAGTAGTCGATGCAACATACGTTCACATCGAACGTTTTCATTTAAGGAAGGGGCCCTCTTTCTCCAGCTTTAATGAAAGGATGTATCTGCACGATAAATTAGTAGGAAATTAGTATCCGCGAAATTTGTTTCGTCTCATGAAATTCGTACACAGGAATCCTGATGAATGAGACAAGGGATCAAATACACATGATTTCCAAAAGCAAGGTTTTACTTAGCAGCACGAATTTATAGCTGTGTAGCTAGAACCTATTGGCTTTGAAGGTAGCAGGGCTCCACACCATCACCACTACCACCAATGTTACCTACTTGAACGTAAAAGCAATAATGTTCTAGTTTTCGGCTTTGGTAGAGAACTAGAAAATGCTACTAAATATTCGTGTTTAGCATCATCATCTGATGAGATCTATCCAATCCAACACTCAGCAACCTATTAATGCACGTCTACGCTTGGTGATAATCATGCAAATTTGGTGAGGACCAAAGTATTCTATTCACATTTGGCAACCATAAGAAGAATAGGCATACTACTATGGACATCTGAAAGTGATGTGATTCCTCAATTAACATCAAACAATGCATTGTGAATTCTTCCTAATGGATGAGTGATGTATGCATTTTATTCTTGCTTTGTTTATGTTCTGCCTCTTTCTCTCTTTTTGGGGAAAGTATCGCTTGTTCGTTCCTGGGATTCATCGTTTGAAGCGTACATGTGGTACGTGTTTGCACACATACATATAAAACTCCTACAAACATCATATATGACTCACATTTTGGTGACAAGCGGTTTGGTGGACAATAAGCGTGTCAGTGTGTTTCCCTGCCTGCTCATCCCAGCTCAGTCATCTGAATCCATTCGGAAGACTGATTTGCTCTCGGAATTTTGTGGAATGGATGAACAATTCAAACATGTTCATGTGTGTATAGAGTACACAGGAGTATATAGGCATTGATGCTTTGTCGTTAGTTTTGAGGGAGAGGAAAAGTGTCCGCAATATTCTTGTCAACAACCAAGGAGGACAGGACAGGCTCGACTTTGGCATGCCAAAAGGATTTCATCTACATGCAACTTGCAACTTGCCCATTTTCTTCAACGTTATTCATGTTTTAGTGGAATCTGGTCGCCAGTTTTGTACACATTATGTGCATAATCTTGGCGTGTTGGCTCCTATGCGTAAATGCTGGCATGGCATGGCATTATGGCACAAGCTTTAGGATAGGAGTACATTTTTATTTCATGTTGGGAGAGGAAAAGAATGAGTAGTCCGCAGTCATATTACTATTCTTCTTTGTCTTCCTCCCTCTTCTTGGGATAGTATAGGAGGAGAACTCGGATTGCAATTTTAAATTCATCCATTTCCCATTAGCTCCCAACGGATGAATACGGAAAGGAAGAAAAATGCCACTCTTGTGACCATGTCCACAAGTTTTAGGCTGATTACAAATTTCATGGGAAGCATTACATACATATAATTTTACATATTATCCTGTTCTACAACCTCTATGTACAAAAGAGAGAGGCGTCTTTTTTCTCTTCAACCATATTTACGTACGTACATACTAACGGCAACCTAGGATTTTTAGACCCGAGTCACATGCTTAACATACGAGCAGCGACCTCATTGTTATTCCTCCTTTGCTCTGGGACCAAATACCCCACTTGCTTGTCTCAGGTTTTTTTTCTTCTCTAATGCAAACCCGTACGTCGTAAATATAAGTGCATCTGTTCTGCAATTCTAATGTAAAGAAACTAAAATTCTATAGTGAAAGTCGCAGATTTCCTTTCCTATTCTTAAAGAGAGAACCGCCGCCGGTGAATCATATCGTTGGGTTGTAAAAGAGCCTTAGCTCTATTTTTGCTCATCTGCTTTTGTTGGTTCACAACAAGAGGCCTTGAGCATATTTATCCCTTCTTCTTTACTCCCAATCCCAGTCCAGTAATTCTTTTCCCAAACATTGTCTACATTTACTAAAAAGAGGTTGGCAAAAACTAAGTATAATATGATGGCAAAGAATTTTTTGGTATATAATATGCTGGTTAGAGAGTCATACCCATCACAATCTAATATCTCAAAAGGAGTACACACGTAGGGGAACATGTATGCATGAATGGATAAATAAAAAATACAATCATTATGCACACCACCCCTCCCAACGTGAAAGCTTTACGGAAGGAAGATGTATAGATATTGCTTGGGAAAAATTGTGAAAATAAAAGGTTTTGCAATTCAGTTTGCGGTGCAACAGTCCAGGAAAAAAAGTGAGTTATAGCTCCACACAGATCTCGTGTCTTTGCAACTTTTTGTATGCATAATACACTTTTATATGAATTCGCTACTATTATTCCCACCAAACCAAATACCAAAAGTATCACTGCCATTTCTTCATTTTTTTTATAGAATCTCTTATTTTTGTTCCAATATGCTCAATTAGTTTCTTTGCAAACAATCGAAAACTGTTCAGGGGGCTCCGGAGTGTACTTAAAATATCACTTGAGCCAACCACCACCACAATGCAATGTATTCTTTAAAATCTACGCTTGAACGCCACCTCAATTCGTTGATTCGTTGTTCCATTTTTTTGGGGGGAGAACGAATAACGCTATCAGAATATATAGGAATTCTCTCATCCCAATCCCCAATTTTCTGAAGTGACTCAAACTTTTCTAGTGCACTCGAACAATTGTTTTCTCATGCTGGAGCTCAAATATTGTAGTTCTTCAGAGCTTCACTCTGGCTCGGGTTTGGTACGCGGATATAATCTTTTGTTTAAAGTTACTTAATACAATTGGAACCGCATCACAAAGTCTAGGTTGAATACAGAGTAGTCTAATTTTTCGGCTAATGAAATTTTACTACCTTTCATCCGCTAGCAATCAACATCAACACAAAAGGATTACATCACAAAGAACAGTAGTACTTCATCAGAGAAAGAGAGAGAGAAAGTCGGAGAGAAAAAAAATGTTCCCTTGTATTTTTTCATGTTAGCAGCTACAAATTCCACATGAGTACATTTCAGAGAAAAATGTTAGAGCAGAAACATACACATGCTATATAATACGCACAGTTATTCAAATAACAGACTTGTTCTCTGAGGCTGGACAACGTAACAAAATGCTCCTATACTATTATTTGGCTGTAATATAATTTTATTTGCCTACATAACAAATATACAAATAGTAGAACAATGTACATCGTATCGTACATACAAGATTTAGATATGATGATTACTGTTTGGCAAATAGATGTGCAGCCATGAATGCAAACAGGCATCGTAATCCCGCTGGACTCCGGAAACTTTCCTCATATTTTAGCAATAAACGTTGAAGCTGATGAGAATGGATGATATTTTTTTTCGGATGAGAGGTCAACTCTCATTAAAGATCTACCATTTCAACACCACCCAACCGACCTCCCTCCATTATATGTATACTTGCTTTCTCCGTTTTTTACATCTCATTTCCTTTGCACATATCCTGATTACTGACAAGAAAAGGAAGACTTAATTTTTTCATTTGTAATGCATTGTTTCCTCCTCTGAATTGGCCATCGGCATAATGAAAGAATGATCCAATGCGTGATGGTACACCCCTATTTTACGTTGTAATCGTGTTGGATCTTTATGTATATTTCATGACCACTGGAATTATATTGGGCAGCAATAAAGTAAGAAAAATGCTGGTGCGCTCAACCATTTTCTGGGAAGGTTGTCTTCCTCTTTAATCTCCCTTTTTCAGAGTAGACAAGTAAATATATATTATTATTATCATGTATTGTACTACAGCTTTTATGGTTGTCCCACTTTGTTAATGTTAACTGGGGGAGGAAAGAATGTCAGGAAAACTTTAGCAGATTCGTGCTCTCCTGGAATTAAGGTAGGTCTTTTCGACATATGAAAGCAAAACCACTTTTTGTAACGACCTGATATGTACATATTTCATCATATTAAATTTAATATTTGATATTGGATCTAAAATATAAATAGGTTACTTGGAATTGGAATGATCAGGTAAGTGGTACTAAATAAGAGTAGACATCTTAAATATTTTTTATTTATGGGGAATTGTAGCAACCGAATAAATTAGACAGAGATGATAATAATAACAATTTATTTTTTTAATTAATTTCTTCGAAATGAATCATATGAGGATATAGGATTTTTTTTTTCTCAATTTGTAAGTTAGCTTTTCAATGTTTTGTGTGTAAAGTAAACAATGGTTCAGAAAGAAAAGTGGAATTGGAAGTCCCCATCGGTTAATTTAATGCACTCCCAAGGCATCTCCGAGAGAAAGCAACGACGTACAATTAGCTCGATTAGTTCCTACTCATCTACTTCCAGACTCACTCGATCTTTCTTACTGTCCAAATGATACTTTTCCTGTTTTGGGAAGCACACACTCCTACCATTTAAACTGAATGAAGGATATACAAAACTACATCGTTACACACTTTGTTCACGTGAGCGAGCACTACCAAGATTGCAAAAGGTAACAGCAGGCAAGGCAGGGACACCATTCTCCTCTTCAGAAGGTAGAATATAACAGAACACGCAATGCAATACACTTTTAGAAGAAGGAGTAGGTAGTAGTAGTAGTAGGTCACGAGTGGAAATGGTTTCTTTTATCTCACCTGAATTTTGAAGATGTATCCATATATATAGAACTTCTTCAATTAAATGAAAACATAATGCATTTCCCAGTAGCGCATGAACACACTAAAATCCCCTTTCCTCAGCGTCATCAACCACATGGCAATTAGACCAAAATGGAAATCCCGTAGCTTCAGTGCTCATTACAAGACAAGGAAAAATTCTTTCATCGTATTTATAGCTTTTACATGATGATTTCTTCATTAATAATATCCTAGGTTTGTCCTCCTTTCCCAGAGTTTTATGGATTTTACGAGTGAGCACGTCCTAGGTTCAAACTGCCTTTAGGATTTTGGATATGATATAAGGCGAAAAAAACCATTTGTCTCAACTTCATTTCCGTTCTGATCATTATATTCTTCGTCTTTCACATACATAAAAGTATGTACAAGCATATTACTTATACATATGTTTAACTTGGTACGCAATGAAGCTGAGTAAAAAGGTTTGCCTTTGATATACAGATACACATTACATAAGAAGGATGAATCTCTGTGAGAAAAAAAATATTGGATTATTCTCCGAGGTGAAATAGAATGGGATAAAGGGGGGAAAAGAGAGTAGAGTCATTGGATTAATATCCGAGTACACTCCAAAAGGAAATGCAATATCACCATCATAATATTGTGAAAAGAGTTGCCAACGATGAATTTATGCGATATTATTCTCTTTTGTGCCCAAATGTTACAAGCTAACTCACTTCATTTCGCTTGTCCCCAAGAGCGACATTGTCGTTTCATGGGAGAGAGGAAAAAAATGAGGAACGAGCTATACGTATTACCATTCTTCACGACGACTACAACATTGGCATAAGAAGCCAACCAGACCAGACCAGTGTAAGATGTAAAAGAAAGAAGAGATACTTTCCAAGTATAACGTTGGGTTGTTGGATGCCATTAACCGTGTTATAAGGTAACAGTCAGCAACAACGCAGTTTTCTTACAACCAGAAGAAAAATGTAATACGCGTGCAATAAGGATTAAATACATATGCATGGGACTATCTTGGGAAGTGTCGTCGTTGTAAAGTAAAAGTAAGTAACAATTGGAGCAAGTAAGCATAAGAGGGAAGTAGTAAAAGTAATACGAAAATCTTACTAATGGAAGCAAAGGAAATAGGTTGTTCAGCTAGGACATAAAGAAAGTGTATGGTAGTAGCTAGGCCAATTCGAAAAAATCACTTTGATTACTTTATGATGGTGATGGTAGTTTGGGGAGTAAAAAGAGACTCTGATTGAAGAACTGGAGCAGAAAATTTTTGCTAAGAAAAAAAATTGCAAAAACCCTGAGTTAAAGGTATGAGAAAAGCAGTTTTATACAATGCGGGGTCGGATGGCACAAGGAAATATATAGTTAAATATTTGAATGTTCAAGATTAAACTTTTCTTTCTCCTCTTTTTTGGCATCGGTTTTTGCTAAAAATTTCTAATATGAAAGAATATAATATTTCACAGTCTTACATATAAAAGTTGCTGCTAACTTATGTTACCTGCAGGGACACTTTTTTTTTGATATTGCAGACTGCAGTGTGAGTCGAATGATGATGTATGATTTTGTTGAAAGGTACGATGATGTTAATACCGATGATTATTGGGACTTAAGTACCCAAAAGTGGCCATAAACTCCTTTTCTTTGTCATTTTGCATATATTATTCCGGTTGTAATAATACCCCCTAGTATTAACTTTTTATGAACTCCACCAGAGTGTTTAAGCTAGAACAGTTGGATTATGATGACAATGATTGATAACTATTATTGTTAAATGGATGCGTAAATGTGAAAGGTTTAACATAAAGTAAAAAGTAAAATGTTTCTCACCATACCCCAATTAATTTGTTAGAATTTTGTGTTGCTTTGGCTTAATGTTAATATAACCTTTTAGATTGTCTTTTCATTTATATATTATGCAGGAAAGCTAGCCAGTAGAAACACGAAATAAGGATTGAAACTCGTACCGTGTAAATGCGATAAATTAACATTAACATACGGATTCCGGTCCGGAAATATTGTGTTTGGCTTGTATGAATGAATATATCTCTATTTGCGATTTTATCAGCAAATACACAATTTCAATTTTCCTGTCTATCAAGAGAAAATTATGCCTTCCTGCATTTCAATTATGAAGTAATTGGTTTCACGTGGTTCAGAGTAACTCGATCGGAGAAAGTGATAAGGAGGATGATTGCATAATCACTTCTCTTGAATCTAAAAGGTTGAGAATTTGACATGTCGAAATTGTAAAGATTGTTACATACTTCATCACTATCGTCAAAGGGAAATCAATACATTTGACTTAGGATTAAAATAAGAGCTTAAAGGAAACCCCATGCGTATGAATTATGTAGGAACTCTCAATTGACTCCATTCACGAAACTATTCATACTGAAACAAAGTTCAACAACGCCAACGCATTTTCGTGTTTCTATACAAAACTTTGCCACTTTGAGTTCCTAATATGTCGAAGGGTTTACATGAAAATGAACTGACAAAACAGACATATTTTTTTGGAAAAGTTTTAATCACCTACTATTCTGAAGGTCTATAGCGTTTTGTATTTGTTTAAGGAATCTTGCACATGCTTGTATTCATTCGTTCATTCGAATATAAATCATAGTATAACACATAATTCATGAGTAGTCGAAGATTATTTACACTATAATAAATATATTTCGCAATTCCAATTGGGTCATGGATATGTTTTTCATATTTACTTTCATTTCATCATATCCAGAAGAGTTCTTCATTTCATATTAGAAACATTTCGTTGGAGAAATGAAAGTTCTTATTTCTTTCTTTTTTTTGGTATGTGAGTTAAATTTCAAATATTTTTACTGGCAATAATACAACCGCCATTAAAATATAAAAGGGTTGGTTGGAAAGCCAAGAAATGAGAAAAGAAAGCATATAATATATTACATATAGGAGGAAGCCGAAAACATTTGTGTTCGCTTGGCAGTCAGCACAACAGGAGGACAGCTGTGTAAATGCACAAAAAAAAAGAAGAATGAAAGAAAAGGGCAGTGAAAGCAGAACACCACCCTGGCAGGGAGTCTTTATCATTTTAATCCCTTCAAGAAAACTTTTGCTCTCATTATTATTAGGTTCTCTATTTCATCATTTACTCCCCAAGTAATGTTCATAAATGTGCATGTATCGCGATAGCAAGCTCATATATACATACAGTACCCTACATATTTTATATGTAGATACATTTACGTAGGGTTCATTTCTTGGAATTCGTTTTCATTGCGTTCCTCGTCACTTCACTACTTTTCTTCTTCTTATTACATTACAACAGCTGCCCCTGCTTTCAAGCAAGCTGTGAGTGTGACTTCTCCTTGTACTACTGCTACAAATAAGAAGTATTTTGAGTCTTTCCCTTATGCCTTGTCTGGAAGGAAGGAGGTATGTTTTCTGTCTGTAGCCTTGTCAGTTGCCTCCACGACTCCTGGAGAAAGCTCTCTTTACTTTTCTCCTTTTCTGTTTCCTTACCGTATAAAGAATGAGTTGGACTGGACGCCAACACCAAAGTCTTATCCTTGCTCCAGTGTTTGCACGTGTTCAAGACGTACATACATTTATACATGTGTACATATTATGCATTTACTGAAAACAATAATAAATACATTTCTTCATTCTAAGTAACTCTCTCATCTCATCATGTAGTAGTAGTAGTAGCTCACACTCAAAGAAACGTTTTCTTGGCCCGGGCCCTAGTTTGCATCAAGCGTGTAAGAAAGATATCTCTCCATTTATTCGGAAACGATCATACGCACGCCACGCGAACCTAATGTACTGAGGACCAAAAAAGCCGTCTAGTGTCAAATGTATGTTGGCAGAGAAGCACTGCTAACTACAAACCGAAAAGTTGAGGGAATAGACAAGAAGACAAAGATAAAGAAGGCAGCCTTATAACTAAATGCATTGCTAGTCCCTCTCTAATCTCCGTATGTCACAACGCATTTAATTATTAATTATTTCCACACCATATAGCAATAAATAGTGTTGTGAAGAAGGAAATAACTCCATTGTGTGTAAACTCCATTTTGTTGTTGTTTTTTGGAAGACGACGACAACAACTGCCTCTACGCTCTACCTACATCATTATGTTCTCGAAAAACCACCATATCACCATCATAGTTGCTTTCAAATGTAAATGCTTGCTTACTTGCACTTTATTTACTACTTGCACACAATGAATGGAAATGAGAGTTGCCAACTACTCGAAGCAATTGCAATTTCACTTTATATTATTAAGTGGAAATGAAGCGAATGTACTTGAAAACACAATTTGATACTTTTCAGCACATCAAGTGCAATGGTTTTGCATACGTGTAATGTTTTTATTCCTTTTCATATTGCTACTTAAAACACGAATTATTATCGTTTTCCTTTCCGGTTGTAAGATTTCGGTTTCAGTCATATATCTAACCTTTGTAACTAGTAAGAAACTGTGTTTTTCAAAGGCAGTAAAAGTGCAGAGAAAATTCTTACAAACCGATGCTTGCTTTAAATGTGAGCAGGTGCAATTCTCTACATTTTTTGTAACTTAAACATATTCCTCCCATTAATGCCAATATCTGTATAGCAGAGTGTTTCCAATGTAGCAAACCATTGGAATTTGGAATGTACTAAATCTAGAAACCTCACCCGTTTTTGTAACGAAATCAAATTATCGACTCTTTCATGAATAATTTGTCAAGCTTGCCAATTTTGGCCGAACTCTCGACCTTTCATTTTACTCTGAGAAGTTTTCTTACACAAACATAGAGTTATGGCACCCGCATCCAGTTTTTCTAAAACAGTACTTAGGATCCGCTTAGAACCCACGTCTTAAAGTATCTGATTGAACATCATCATCATCATCATCATCATCATCGTATGCTGTTCGCACATTACATAATATAAGATTTACGATACTTTTATACTATTCGGTGAAACCAGCTGGATCCTGGGATGACCATATGCAAACTACATAGCCCAGACTTCATCTATCTTCAACTTACACATGCTACATAATATTATATTATACGTTTATACGTATGTACTTTATCCGGCGCGACGAATAATGTTTTCCTGTCATGAACTCTTGCAACCCTTTCAAAAGAAGTTGTGGGTGTATCGGGTGTATTAGATAAATTATCTCTGTAGTTAATATACAAATGCCGCAAGTAATGGTATCTAAAATTGGCTGCGGAAATAGGAAATTAGAAGGATTACCAAGTTGGCAAACCGTAATAATTTTGATCACATGAAAATATTATGTGTGAACTTCATCTGTTAGCGTCTAACCAGTGCTTATAAGTTCAATTGTGCGATATATAACAATGCATTCATGATAGGACAATGGTTGGAATTGTTTTTAAAGCAGGTTATGCATATCAGCTAAGCTGGATTAAAACAACTTTAATACCATACCATAAAAGAAAGGTATTGTTTGTGCGTTAGCATAGTCATTATGAACGACAGGGGAAAGCTCTCACTCTCTACGTGCGTACCTACAGATACCAGGTTCAGATGCACTTCACATACTGCGAAAAAGGGCATTGAAACGTGAAGTACTACAGAAAGACAATATGCAATAAGATAGTAGGAAACAAAACAAAACCAGTTGAATACTTTTATATATATTGTGTTTGCAAACCGGGAGAGTGGGCAGTATCCCAAAAAAAAATGCCGTTCCTTGGTAAGGAAACCGTTGAACGATTTATAATCTTCCTAACTTCCTTTTTATCATCCTGCTTGTAAAATATAACACACACACACAAACAGATTGTATTGCTCCACTTTGGTTGAATGTAGCGTGAGTTGGTTAAGGAAAAAGAGAGCAAAACGAAAGTCTTATATTTCCTGTGCAAAAAAAAGACGAGCAGGACATGGTGAATTTTCTTGTGTAGAGAATAATATCCATTTCACATCTTATCTTTAAAAATGCTTAGTGGATAATATAGAGGCAGCTTAAAAGTATTTGTGAGAAATGCTAACAAACCTAATGTATTTATGGCTGTTTTTCAAGCTACTGAGCGTGAGATCATATACCGTATAGTTATATGTTTCATGTATATACAATTTTTCTCCATTTAAGTAGAAAAAAGACAACTTTCCTTTTGGGCTTCTAAGTCAAAGGTCGCGTGAGTTGGCTCTGGTTCCTTCGAGACAGAAAAAAGGCATGTGAGAATATATATGTGAAGAAAAATAAGTGAAGCAAAAAAATAAAGACGGGGAAACCAATATAAAGTATATAAACTGAGTGGATGAAGCTACCTTTTAAACGCTAACAACATAACATAACATTCAATTTTGTATAGAAACAGGGAGAAAATACTCTTCACGCCGGACATTGCTGTACACTACCATTATCTTTCCACTTTTTCATTGACCACGTTGCTCTTTTGGAGAGAACACACACATCTTTCAGCTTCTTGCACTGCTATATTTCATGAAACGTAGCTAGAGCGTACGTACACATTTAGTTTTTTATACATTAAGGTACACTACATTACATACCATTTCCCGTTCTCTGAGCCAGAAATCACAGGGAAACTTAAGTTTTGGTTCTAAGTTCTAACATCCAAGTCCAAGTTGCTGCCTTTTTACTGTTTCTTATAAAGTGCACAAAACATGCAAGAAAGGGAAAGTGTATTATGATGGGATCCCTCTACATCACGATTGACTAGCTTGTGCGTGTAGAATTTTTTGTAGCTCTTCTCCTTTTTAGATGCATGTTCTTTCAAGATATCAGTGCATTAAATGGAGTTACGGAACCTTTATACCACTTACTCATCCACCTCCACGGAGAAAAAAAATGGGACAATGAAGGTACTTCCTACAGGAAGATGAGATTACTAAGGGCCCCTTATAAGTTGCCAGAGCTGTCAGATGATGTGCATTGCCTTCGTTATATGTGTACCTACTAACCATGATTGTATGATATTTCTCTCTCTCTTTAAAAACCTGTGTGGTTTGTGAGATAGTAGTAAATGTACAACATCCTTTCCTCATATATTACAGCACAAGGATCTATATAATACTATATTGTATAAGAAGTGAATAGTATCTCTTTTATTGCCAGCAATTTCTCTCAAGTTTCAGGCTCAAATATTTGTGTGATGTGTGTGCGTCTATTTATTTCACTAGCGTATTGTTCGTAGTTGCTTATGAAGTCCCCCCGCTGATAAAGCGGTGTTAGTGGTGGTGGTTGGAATGACGAAAAACGAAGATTAGTTGCCTGCAAGAGTCTTTTGGGATTTATGGAGGCACACACACGCTTCGGTGAAATTTTAGACAGAATCTCCCACTTCCTCTCCTCTCTCTTTCCCTACCTTACTTTACTCTCTTTTTCCATTATAATCTTACATTTTCCCCAACCCACTTTGGGAGGAACATAACTGTTATTTCAAATTTTTTTCTACAGGATTCAACCTCATAACAGTGGTAGTTCTCCATTTATCATTACTCATCATGATGGGGTAAGGAAATTGAAAAAAATCGCTGGGGTTTTTTTGGGATATGCACATTATATCCCTCTTTTTTTGTGAGTAGTTGCAGTATATTATATTGATGTAAGTCTATTAATTAGGTTCGGATTCGACACAGAAGACACAGAGCTCCTATAGTGAGTTAACATAACATTGCATGGCTTTATAGTTTACATCAGATTCACTGTAAATTTTTATGCAAAACTTTAGTTTTTCAAGTTTTTCTCAGCTTTAAATGGAATTCGACCTAATCGCTAAAAGAAAGTTTTGGGGCAATGAAAGAAGCTGACGTTTTTAAGTAATGTATACGATCGTATCTCGACATTTTGCTCTGCCCTTGCTATATTAACTCCTTGAAACGTAAATCAAGTCAGAGAGGGGGAAAGAGGCTTCGCAGCCAGAAAAGAGAAAGCCAACAGGCGAACAGAGCGAAAAAGTGGAATTTTGTCCAAAGAATTCTTATAATCGTTTCCTTCCTCGTTGAGCGAATAATTTCCTTAAAGTTTCATGAATGCTGATCCGGATTACAGTACTTTCAGCATGGTGGCAATTATGCTCACGTAATTTAAAAATGCTATCTTTTGCAGCTGGATCAGTGGCAAGTAAAGAATTAAGAAAAGTAAGTTTTCCTTCCACGCACTAATACAAAACCATAAGAAAAGATTTATCCCATCATTTCATATATAATTCAGAGAGGTAACATATCAAGCGGTGATGAAGCAGAAGATATTCGAGGCAAGTTTTTGGTTTGTATTCATTAGAGGTTGTAGTGGTTACTGGCACTGCACGACGTTACTTACTCATGACTAGACGATGACATGTCGGATATCCACTTAAGAATAATGATGGGGCATGGCATCATGGGTCTGACAGCCCACCCCGTATCACATGAAATAAAGTAAATGCAGCTGGCCTTGCTTTAATGAAATAGTGTGGGCCGTAATCGTAATGTCAGCATGGTCTTTCCAAGCAAATATATATGATAGGCTCATGGCATCATGGCACAACCTACTCCATTGGAGAAAGTGCTAAGTAAGAGGAAGAAATTCTAAATAAGAGGGACCACGTACCTAATCCTGCCCAAGTGGCAAAGTTTTGTAGTTCAGGGCGAAATATATACATGAAAAGGTTGAAGTTAATGAGACTTGTGGTAGCTTATTAAGATTGAGTTTTGCACTGGGAGATGAACCTTTTTATCTTTGTGTGTCGCGAGAACCCAAGTTGACAGGGAACAGTCTTTCAAAGCTGCCTTTCCAGCTCCAGCTAGCTCCTACACACAGTTTTCATGAAAAGACTTTTCTTGTCAATCTCGTAGATCTTTGTAAAGTCCTTGCGGCTAATTAAGAAAGGGACTACTAGATGATTTCAAAAATGTTTATTAAGCAGGTTTCATCAAAATGACAATTGCAAAATATAATCTCTTCATCAGAAAACTATAGTAGCAGCCCAGACCAAAAATGTAGAAAGAACAAGAACACTTATTTCGTCCACCATATACAACTCTATTCGAGACATTTACTTTCAACTTTAAGATGGACAGGAACACACAAGATCTGTAGCAAAGTAACTCAAGGTTCTTCTCCTTCACCCTTGAGATTTTTGAAATTCGAGGAAACCCCTGTCAACTATAGAATATTGATACACAAGCGTCAAGTGTGACAGACATTCAACAAACAACATAAAATTATTATTGGAGCAACGAGCCCAAAGCCAAAGCTAACTTCTGTTCCACTCTCCTTCAAACCAATTTGAAACGACGGAGTGTAGGCAGTAGTGGTCTCTATATACAAAAAAAGCAGATGGCACATGGCACACAGTTTTAGCAGTGGTGAAAGTAAGTCTTTTGTCTGAGCCTTGAGCTCCTCTTTTGCTTTACTATATATAGTGCATTCTATTCTGTCGTTACAGTATATGGGAGGTAGACTTGATTGCGTTGAAAACTACATGGTAAATACCTGAAAAATTCATGGCTTTGAGACAAGAAACTTTTTCTATGGGTTAAGACCCAAAAATTGAGTTTCTAAAGTTGGTTTCTGCTACCATTACAATAACCAACAATGAAAATCAAGACAAATGGATGGCTGTCTCTGTAATCGGTTTACCACAAAAATTTGTCTTGAGAGAATCCCATCCGACATTTGAAATCCCTTGAATGATCGTAAAAAAAACTTTTGAAACTTTTTCCCAAGAAGACTTTGTTCTCCAAATGCAAGGTTCACGTTGACTAACGTTTAGTTGAGCATTGCAAAGTCCCATGAATAAAAGTCTGCGACAAATTTTGAACTAAAAATATAATATATGTTTATGGGAACATTTTGATTGTGTTTGATAATCTTAATATGAGATGATATTAACTATCAACTATGCCGTTTCACATAAAGACCTCCCGTCCTCTTTCACTAAAAATCACGATCGTGACTCCAAACCACAAAAGGTTAAGCGTTTCATTTTCATTCAACTACAAATCTGCATTAAAAAATGAATGATGGATCCTGTTCAAAACACATGATGAATAGGAAAGTTTTGCAATTTTGCTTGTTTCATTACCTATAACCATTTTTTATTACTCAAAGTGGGTCATTTTTATTCAACTTTCAAGCTAGCTAGTTTAGTAGTAGCTGATAATATGAAAGTTGGCAAACTGCTCTCAATTGTTAACAAATTGAGTGAGTGCGCATTATTATGTATCATAATTCTAGTTGACATGTCAAAGAAAGGTAAGTTTGATTGGAATAGGTTAAATGGTTAAAATCACGTTGCAAAAGACAAAAGAAAGCGTCAGACTCTCAAGAAAAGAGAGCAAGAAGAGCAAAGAAACATGAAAATAGGACAGAATATAAGCGTGAACGCGAAGCACATTGGGGAAGCTGTGTGTGAGTTTGCGATGCAAACGGTTTGCATTGAGTTGAGCTTTGAGCTGCAAGGAATGTGGGAAAGACGATTGGTTGGATTTTGGAGACGTAAACAAACATCAAAACGCTTTTAATAATTCTTTGAAGTCGGAGATTAAGTGTTTGAAATTAACCTTAGCTTAAGTTAGCTTGGACGCATTAAATTGTGCACCTTTGGATGCACCGTTATGCAAATTTTATAAATTGTTAGCGTTTTACAGATTTGTTTCTTGAATGAAACGAGTTGCCAGTTACTGCCTGAATTACAAAAATTGAGTGTTATAGTTGATCGTGTTTTTAATCAGATCAATAATATCTTACTAATTGTTAATTTTGTAGTATCCTAGTATAGTTGATAGTAATATCTATAAACAGCCAAAATGGGGAAGAAACAGCATCAGAAAGATAAAATGTAAGTTTGAAGTTTTATGGGAATATCAATTTTTTTATTTTGATGATATAATTTGCAGAATTTTTTTACAAATAATGACAATAATGTAATATGTACTTTTATTGTTATTAAAATTTTAGGTACCTGACCTTCACGGAGTGGTCAACAATTTATGGAGGAAAAAGGCCACGGAGTATGCAACAGGATAATTCGGAATTTCAACGGCTTCCGTATGACCACTGCTCCTTGTCACTACAACCTTTTGAGAATCCTTATTGTGACAATCACGGAAATATATTTGAGCTGACGGCTCTCGTCCCGTTTCTGAAAAGGTTTAAAGTGAACCCGATCACTGGAGAAAAAATGGATGTCAAGTCCTTAATCAAGTTGAACTTTACCAAAAATTCTGACGACAAATATCATTGTCCAGTTCTGTACAAAGTTTTCACTGCCAACAGCCATATTGTTGCTATTCGTACAACTGGCAATGTATTTAGCTTTGAGGTATTAGAGAATACATGTAGAATCATTCTTGTTTCTTTAATTTTAGTTACTTATTCCTAACCAACGTGTCCATATTTTATTTAGGCTGTTGAGGAACTCAATATCAAGGGTAAAAACTGGAAGGAACTTCTAACTGATGAACCAATCACAAGGAACGATATCATTACACTCCAGGATCCTACGAACCTGAAGAAATTCAACATGGCAGATTTTCATCATGTCAAAAATAATTTGAGAATTTTGGATGAAGGTTAGTTATGGCATTCATACAAGTTATAAATCTACTGTAGTTTAGTTTACCAAATAAACTTCGTTTCCAATCCCCTTCTATAAAGCAATTAAATTAATTTGATTTAAATATTGTTGTATGAACTTTATAGAAATAGAACGTGCTGCGTATGACCCTAATGCAAGGTTAAAGTCTACTGCTCCTGAGACGAGGGACGCTATAAATGAGCTAAATCGTGACTACAAACCTGCTAAACTTGACGATGCGGCACCAGCTAAAAAGGAAGGGAATGCAGTACGTAATGAAATCTATCATTAATATTTATTTTATTTACCGTTTACACTTACACATTCGGTAGATGCTTTGAAAGATCTCTAACTGGAAAAGAATTATTTAAATGTTGATTTGTGTCGTCCAGGCTCATTTTTCTACCGGCGCAGTAGCAGCTGGATTTACTTCCACAGTAATGCCTATTCATACTGTTCATGAAGCTGCGATACGTGATGAAGAACCATTTAGATATGAAAGAATAAAAAAGAAAGGTATTTATCAGGGGACTGTTGTATTTGTTTATTTTATATTCTATACAAAGTTAAAGTGTTTACGTATTGTGGTTACATTATTGTATCAAATCAACAGCTAAACATAGGTATTATTATTATATAGTTTACCATCATGTTATAATGCTTGTAAAATACTTGTCCCTTCAGGTTATGCCAGAATCGAAACGAGTTGCGGATCAATCAATGTGGAACTACATTGCGATAAAGCTCCTAAAGCATGCGAAAACTTTATACTACTTTGTAAACGAGGATATTACAATGGTACCAAATTTCACAGATCCATCAAACATTTTATGGTATGTACAGCAATAATAATGGAATTTTATTAAAGTGTAGATTCTACTTCTCACAGTTGCATGGTTAATGTTTTTGATATCGCCAGTTCATACTCAGCGTATGTATAATATGTTATTGAATAGATTCAAGGAGGAGATCCAACTGGAAATGGTACTGGGGGTGAAAGTGCTTGGGGTGATCCATTCGATGACGAATTCCGAGCCAGCTTGCATCACGAAGGACGAGGTAATTTTACTATTTTAAGGCAGATATTAGTTTTTGCTTGAATGGTACACTATTAGAAATATAACTTTTGTATTGTATTTTAGGCGTGCTCTCAATGGCCAACTCGGGGCCCAACACAAACAAATCCCAATTGTGAGTATCATAATGATTAAAATATTTCATTTGCTATTCTGAATTCTATTCTAAACTCTATTTACCTGTCGATTTTCCCCCAGCTTCATTACATTCCGATCCTGCAAACATTTGGATGGAAAACATTCTGTATTTGGAAGAGTTGTTGGTGGTCTAGAAACATTGTCAGAAATGGAAAAAATTGAAACAGATAACAAAGATAAACCTATCGAAGATATAACGTTTGTCACGGCACAAGTATTTACGGATCCATTCGAGGAATTGGATGAAATCATTGCTAAAGAGAAGGCCAAGGAACTGGAAAGCGTGGCAGAAGTTAAGAAGCCGAAGAAATCCACTGAGCCTTTAAAAGTTTATCGAGAAGGCGTTGGGAAATACATTAACTTTAAGGATGCTAAAAGAAAGTACGTGATCAAAATTACAATTGGAATTTTTACATGAAACCAATAATTATAATATGTTTTTGAGAAAACAGAAAAAGAGTGATTTTTTACATCTCTTTTGTATCTGCCGTTAGTATTATGTGTGTTATTATATTTACAGATTGGCGGATGAACCGGAGGCGACAACTTCAAACATGTTCAAAGTGAAAAAGAAGGCCACAGGATATGAGTTTAAGAATTTTTCGAATTGGTAACTTCAAAATACGTTACAAAGTGCGCGTTGTTTTGTTAAGTAAATATTTATAAACATTTTATTCTGATAATTTCAATAAAGGTCGTCATTTTTATAATAAACTGGTTACACATTTATTTGCAATCCTTTGTACTAACTGATTTAGCAATATTAGCATAGGCTATTTGTTTTGGTATTCACTACTAACGGATATGAAATCAAATGAGCATATAAGGCACAATCAAACGATTACTCAATGAATCTGCGGCAAAAAAGTGTTTAGAGATCACCAAAAACTACTAGCCATTTTCGCCTGTCACCTCCGGGTAACCAAAAAGAACCCATCAAAAAACGAGCTAAATGACATAACTTACCTAAGGCTGAAACGTGAAAGACCTTGAATCTATGTAAATTGCTGGATGTGGTCAGCAAATCTAAGTATAGATTGGATTTGGGGCATTTAGAGTAAAAATTCTTTTAAGACAAATAAAAAACAGTACACACCCTACATCAATATTTGTCTTTGACCTTCACATGTCAGTGAAAAAGCAACATCTTTCTTCCTTTACATGCACCCTAGGTCTATGAAAATGCGTGCGAACAAAGTAGGCACATATTGACTATTGACTTTGGCCAATATTTCACCTACAAAAAATTGCTGATTCTAAATTATTTTGTGTGTATATTTTTCATTCCAGTTTAGTCAACATCCAAGGAAGAGACACAAGTTACTGTAGCTTTGTTTGAGATTTGTAATTTGCAAAACTACGGTTTATTTATGAAAATAATGAATTTTCAATGCATTGTGTTGTGGAGTGCATTAATACTGACAATAGGTAAAGCTAGTCGAAATCGCCAAAAGTTTTTCGTGATAAGTTGTAGTAAAATAATATTTGAATTGAATGTTGAATAGCTAAATTTGTCACAAGCAATGATGACAAATACAAACAGCAGATTGCAATTGAAGGAAGTTCCTACAAAATGAAATGCATAGATGCAGATACCAGTCCTTCAAGACCATATATAATTTGGGCTGTCAATGGCAAACCACCTCTAGGTACGATACAAAAGTTACAGTTTACACAACAGTAAGGTATAAGGGTATGGAACTTTTGAATGTGAAGTCACTGGTTGTCAATATAGGCCCAAAATACAAACTTCTCATGGATGGAATGGTGATTCGAAACGTTAGCGCAGAAGATACATTGGCTAACTACACATGCACATTATTGGACCGTTTTTCGCTGGCCCCTTTGCAATCCGAAAATCTAAAGTTGAGAATTCGTCAGAGATCAGGTACAACACAACTAGCAGCATTTATATTGTATGCATGCAGATTTTTTCTTAATTTCTCTGTAAATTGATTTAATACTTTGCGTCATCGTTTGCTGGAATATTCCAAGGAAAACTGCTTGAAAATCAAGTTATAGTGTCTAACCAAAGAACCCTGAAGATTTGGGGCGTCTTGAACCAATGGAAAACTTTACAGTGTAATAAAAATTAAAGCTAATCTAAAAAGATTTAAGCTTCATTCAACTCCACTGAGTCACTTTGTCAATATGTTTAAACATTATTCTACCTATTTTAATTTTAACCTAAAATCTTAGGCATTATGTACTCCCGTCCTAGTCCTACATTTCAATGGAGAAATAAGATCACTGGAGCTGAGATAAAAGACACTCCAGATCTATTTAGAATTGTAGAAACTGATGGCACTTCATCAAACTTAACGGTTCGTCTTCAGGATTAAAACCCCCACCCGGTTGGATATTAAGCGAAATCATCAATCATAATAATATTGTAACAATCCTTGTTCGTTTCCTTGATAGATTTTCATTCGTAACGACAGTCTGTTTGGAGAGTACGTTTGTGAAGGATCCAACAGTCTAGGGCATTCATCTCAACATTTTATGTTGGTGAAGGGGTACAAGCCAGCCGCTCCATTCATTTTCCCTGTTTTTATTGCCAAAGATAGAATGACATTTAAAGTTGAGTCTCAAGTTGACATTACAAGTGTGGATAAGGGAATTATGGAGTCATTGCCGATTATGAATTATGTAATTCAATTCAAAACTGTGAGTATGGACGAGGCAATGAATCCTGAATCGGACAATCATCATACACTGTGGATAACTGTTTCTGAAGCTGATCAAATTCATGAAGGAATGCCATTCCTTTTAACCCATGGAGGAGGTGATCTTTTAGCATTATGTCTTATGATTTTTAAGTATTATTTGCAATACATGCATATTTACGTGTGAGTTTCATAGGGCGTTTGGAGGTGAAACGGTTGAAGGAAAATACCACATATTTGGTTAGATCTGCAGTTGGTAATGCAGCAGCAATGAGCGATTTTTCTCCAGCAGTCAGAGTTACTACTGAGGCTTCACCAGTCAACCCCAGTGCCAAGGCTAATGCTAAAGGTCTGTATCCATAAAACAATGGTGATAAGTAATTATAGGTGCAAAACCGTCCATTGCATTATCATCTACGAATTGTCTTTAATGAATGAGCAATTTACTTAGATTTACAATCCAACAAAAGCTCGGTCCACGAGTATGGGAAGGACAGAAGGGAACATGGTAGATCCACGGAGCAAGTCAATCCTTCTAAACAAAACGAAACTGCTAATTCTACTACATGTACGAGTCCGAGATTTAAGAAAACGGTAATCATTACAACTACATCCACCACGCTAATTGAAGATATCTCAGTAGCTGGGACAGACAATAATAATTCTTCCATAATAAAAAAGCGAGTCGAGGAAGATACAACAATAGATAGAGTTTATTTGTGTGCTCTTTAAATCAAAAGTTAACACAGAAATATAATGTTTTAACTAACTAAGTAAACATGTATGTAGTTACTAACGAGAGACGTATGTAAACGTTTGGCGTTGGTTTTTACGCTATATTCTGTTATTCGTAAACGTTTATTGCATATTATTATTTAGTGCGATTTATAAGTACTTTATTTCAATAAAATAAGAGTGTTAAAAATTTTAATGAAATGCATTCTGCATTAAGTTTTTATTGTCAAATGCTAATAATCCTTAAGCAACCCCAATGTGCGTGCACGAGAAAGCCAATCTGACCTTGAGATATAGGCACCACATAAATGGCGAAATCCAGTGTAAGCTGTTCTTCCATGAAGCACCCTCCAATTATCTAGAAAGAGTACTAGACCTGGCGCAAGCTTGATCGGTTGTGGACTTCTTTCAAATAGATCCGATAAGTTAACCAGACTTTCATAAAACTTTTCAACGTGTTCCAATGGAAGCTTTTTCAGAACAGCCATATCATGAGGGTTGTATCTGCAAAAATTATTGGAAAATGCTCTCATACATTGCTCATATCACTAACTTGTGGTTACTTTTCAAGCTGTTAAAGGGTATAATATCCGTTTATAACCTTATTTTCTGTATTTGATAGGTATCTTTGTCATGTGCAAAGGTAACATCACTATTATAAAAGTGATGCTTTCCATCGTCCACATATTGACTTGGAATACGTATATTTGATAATAGATCATATTCTTGGCTGTCTCGTTCTCGAACCTGTTTTGCGATTTGAAATCCATCAACTAGTGAATTTAAACCTCCGGTTCCATTGTGAGCAAGGCAGTGAAATATCTGCAGTCTGTAAAAATTAATAATTTACGACCCCAATCAGTTAATAAGCCCCGTTCAGTAATTTTGTTGCAAGTAACCCCAATCATTCTGAATGTACATTCTTCGTCTTCCTTTTTCAGTTTTTTACATAATTAAAACAAATAATGCTTACCCTATCGGTTCTGTGAAATATGACGTGTCTGTATGCATATGTACAACATCTGAAGTATAAGCAGTATCTGCATGTGCCAAATTGGAGGTCCATTCACTAAAGTCTCCGTAAATAGTGTTTTGGGGATGTGAAACCTTAAGTATTACTTTCTTTGTTGTTTCAAAATCCGGAGGGCAATGATTTACAATTCCAAAACCATATTGAAGAATCTTGGATAGTAGATGAGTCACGCCGTCATTCCCCTCTTTCATAAATTCGTCAAAATCTATTGCAACCTCGAGGGGGTCATTTATTGGACTTTCAACGTCCTTGAAACACTTGTAAAAGTACTCTGATGATTGTTGACCAAGTTCATACTGATTTTCCAATGGAGACAATGACGATGACACTTGCAACGATTTTGGTGCATACAATTTCAGCCAATCAATATTAAACTTTGAAGAATGATCGTCATTCCAAACAATGTGCAACAGTTTGTCTTTTACAGTAGATTTTTTTACGGAAGAAATATTAGCGAGGTCTGATGGAATACGAACACGTTGGTTTGTTTTGTAGTTGTAACATTTTTCACATCTGCAAATTGAGTTTGAAAATTCTTAATTAGCGAATCCTTCAAATTTGTGACTTATATATAACATTACTACCTACAAAATCTGTTCGGGTATCATGGGGCGAAATTGATGAAAAGGAATTAAAGAAAGTAGGTATTGATCTTACTGACAATGATGACGTAACCAAACTGCATGCACATGCAAATTATTATTTTCATTGGGAGATCCTAGAGACAGCGTTTCACTAAAGTCGTAGGTCACGTTAGCTTTCTGGGATTCTCTTCTTAGATGTTGATATCGACAGCCCCGGATCCCTAAAACGATAGGAGTGAGATATTGAATTGAAAGTGGGAATATAAAATGCTATATATAAAAGCGTAAACGAACGGCTTCTAACAATTAATTTTAACTCTTGTGAGGGCTAATATTAAGTACAAAAACAGCTACCTGCGATGTGATTTTCTACTCGAAAGTATGCTCTTCGAAACATGACGGTATGTAGAAATGCGTCAGTAAAAATACTAACGATAGGAGAGCTGTAGAATTTTTCAGTTAGGTTAGAGATTAAAAAAAGTTAAAATTTTCTTGAATAAAATTTAATCGGGTTCAATCAACCTTATTGATACAAAGAACAACCATCTGCATAACTAGTATGGAATGAAATGAACTTTATTTTGGTATTTTAATTTCTTCTACATCAACGGATAGGGAAAATGTCTTTCGTGCTAGTATATAAAAGCTGGATATAAGCATTAGTATGGAACATATTTTTGTTAGAGATTAAGTTGACAGATTTTTGGGCATAAAGATTATAGTGTGACGGAATGTAATGCAACTGTGCAGCGTCAAAGAAGATACCACCTGAACTGAAATATCTTCAGCTTGTTATCTCATTCGACATTTGTTTTGTATGCTTATCGCATGCAATGCAATGACACATTCTAGGCAACTAGTAGCAAAAGTATAATACTACATACTGCATCTACCAACTATATATCTTACAAGTGTCGTATCGTAGTAAGCCTGTATTTAAGTAATCATCACTTCCCTTTCTTCAGTTTAGTTCTCTTCCCATTTGGTGAAGTACTATCTGCACAGTTTGTTCTGATGATTAATTGGTCCATAGTCATTATTACGCCAGATCTCCGTTCAATACTCCCTTAAAATATTAGCTCTAAAATAAATAAATGATTTTAAGTTCTCTGAAAAACCGAAGAAGTTGGAATAATCAGATCTTCATTTTATCCAAGAATATTCTGGAAAAAGCTCCAATTTTAGCTACGCATCCGATCCGTTTATAGAGCAGTTTTATAAGGAAGTCATTAAACTGGCAATAAAATTTGTAAAGCTGCAAACTTTATTAGTATATTCTTTGGTATATATGCATCCGTTTTTTACTGATCGTTCATCGTGTGGTAAAGCACATTATTAGCTATTGAAAGACTTTCTATTTCTCTTGCCAATAAATTAGGCAGAACTTGACAATTAAACACGTTGACGCAACTTTAATCGTGCCCAATAAGTGGTCCATTTCCAAAAATTGTTCGGCATTGTGCAAGACACGAGACATTCTCGTTGAATAGTCTTAAAAAATTTGAGCTAATGATATCTTTAGATAAGAATCCTACATATTGCTAGTGTGAAGACATTAAAGCTTTTATAAACTCGTAACCATTGCATTCCATTACTTTCAAACTACGCAAAAGTTACTTGCTGCACACTTACAGCTCACACATTAGTTGTTTTATGTTGTGTAGAAGGAATTGAAGAGAGTTGTATTTAGATTCATTCAAAGCAGCATACATAATGTAATGAACGTATTATGCATTTTTTATACACGACATGTGTCCTTCCTTATGAACTTATAAAGTTGAAAATACAAATCACTTCGTTGCTTGCGTTCTCAATAAATGGCATCATTTACACCATCATCATCATCCGCATCAATATATTGAAAATAGATTGTTCAGCAGCTTAAACGTGCTCAATTTCTTGCTGAATTGCAAAATTGAGTTACTACAAGGAAATGTGAGTGCTTAAATGAAATCATTTCATATTCTTTATTTTCATTTTTGCATGAAACAATAAAAAGATACACAAAGTACAAAGCTCAATAAGAACTCAAGAGCTTCTTGCATGCATTTGCGTATGAAACTGGTTACACATCTCATATCGTATCCGTTCCGTATGTATCCCAACAAGGAGTTAAAGCCACAAAGGAACAGAGAATCAAAACTTGTTGTACTTGGTAGGTATATACTACTAACGAAGTACAACATAGTTGGATTTGGTTTGGATGCTATATCACCAATGACCAACCTACCTATAAACATACAAATCCACAAAGATATAAAATAGATATACCTTTAAATGCGTCCTATGTATATATATATCCATTTCATCAAGGACTACTATATTTCTTGCTATACAATTGTGGTTGTAAAATTGGTGTGGAGTGGATTGGATCAGTCAAGTCAGTGGATGGATATGGACTTTTCTATACTAGTATACTTATGGGGTTATGTTATGTTATGGCTATTGTAACTATCAGAAAAAACTGCAAAGTGAAGGTATGCTGTATAGTTCATCTTACTGATCATACCACACAAGATGATATATCCGTACCCCATAACACCACATCACAATCATGTACTTAATGTACACGTAGTAGTATATAGTAGTGATGTGATATTATGCTAAAAAAATCTGCTGACGATAATATGGTGAGCTGGCTTGAGATCAAATACTACGTACGTACGTATTTACACATTGTTTTATTTTTTCCAACAACCTATATGGAGTACTTAATACAACAAATGGTTGTGTGGTTCGATGTTCGATTCGCGATTCGATCTGCTTCTGCATCTCTTTTGTATACGTAGATTGCGTCCAACTCTTTGTAATCCTAAATGATTTTTTAAACTATTGCCCTTCTCCATTGGATTGTATCTTGCATTTATATTGAATCATTCAATAATTTTCCAAATTTGCTTTAAATAACTGTGTGAGTGTGAGTGCTAGTGGTGGTATGCTGAAAATCTGGAATGTACTAAAAAAATTTGGGTTCACAACTCACGTCACTGGGTGAACTGTCTAAAAACAATAGGAAAGAGTGGGTGTAGGTGTAGAATCTGTTTGCAATAAAAAAATTATTGTTGTGCAACAGGAAAAGGTGAAAGGAGACGAGACATAAGGTGGAATTGGGATGATTTAGTGTTTTAGCACAAACAATAAAACTGCAAAAATGTGAAAAGTGATTTGGAGCAGCAGGACATCCTTAAAGACACTTTTTCTACTTTATAATCAAGTCATGTGTCTTGTTAAAAGTTGAAGTTTTATGGTGAAAGTCAAAAGTGTATGTGTTTACTTGATTCGAATTGTCAATTGTCTTCATTCAGCGGTTCATTTACTAGTCAATATATTCACAGATCTGAATGATTTGTGGATGTGGAGCATAATTTGCAATTTTCTATTGTTTTGTGTTGGTCCTGATCCAATTCATTGAGCAGGAAGGACTGCTTTTTTATGTGCTTCTAACATAAGACATTAGGTCAGGTGAAAGCCAGGTTGTCTTTGTCTTCAGTAATCAGCTAAGTGAATATATAAGAGATTACTACTAAGGTCAGGAAGCAGTGATTGCTGTTCAATCATTCTGTCAAGTCAACTAATCACTATATCGGCTAATAAATGAACAAAATGGGAGAGCAAATGAATGTGGAACATTTGTTTCATAAGTCATGGTAGGTTGAAGTTGAATTATATAGTTGAAATTTTAATACACTAGCTGGCATGGCATAATGAATAATTAATATAAAGTGTTATATTCAATTCTCTGTTTAATTGGACTTTTAGGTTTCGTCCAGCTAAATTGAGCACAATAGCCCTGATCTTATATGCCCCTGTGGGATTATGCTTGATTGTTATAAGAGTTTTTATACTCCTTCAGTTTTTTCTTATGGCGCTGCTGCTCCCCCCATCGAAAATAAGACAGTAAGTACCTACTTTTATTGGCCCTTCGAATTCTATTTTGTACATCATTCTGTAATCATGCGTTATCCCATGTGTTGGTGTATACTGCTAACTGCTTGATATTCTATTCAGGAAATGCTTACAAGTGATGGCTGCAGTACTGGGGATGACAGTTTCCGCTGAAGGTGATCCAGGTCCATGTCGTGGCAGGGTATTTGTTGCCAATCATATCACAAGATTAGATCATTTAGCTGTTTACGTTGTGACAAGTGCTCTCAAGGTATGGACAAATAATTCACTAATAATAATTTATTCTTGTCTTTGCTAATCTTTGTATGAATAATGTAAGCATTATTATGTTTTTTTTATGTATAGCCTGCTTTAGACGCAGTTCCGTACTATCTCTTGCAGCCGCTGGCATTGACAGCGTCTTCCTTGGATAATCAAACACAGGATTCAATTGAAGCTTCAGAGTCATCCTTTGTTGTATTTCCGGAGGGTGAAACCACTAATGGAGAAGTTGGTTTGCTAGCATTTTCAGCGGTAGAAATTCCAAATGGTATTAACTTGCAACCGGTGGCCATCAAAGTCTCGCGTCATTGGTTTAATACTTCTTCAGTTACTGGTGGATTGTTAAACGAACTTCTTATCTTCTTATTTCTTCCGAACACTCACTTTTCATTACGGTAATTTGTTGCGTCAAATTGTCATCTTTTTGTTGTCAGACAAAAAAAAGATTATTGAATACTATGTTACTGATGCTTATTTATCTTTGTTGGTGAGACAGGTTTCTTCCAGTTGAAGTCGTCGATAGTGAAGGCTTATGGAAACAAAGGACACAATCAGCAATTGCACAGGAACTTCATGTAACGGCTACCAAATTAAATACGTCTGATAAAGCTGAATATAGGAAGAAACTTTTTTTCCGCCCACCAAGTTTAGCTACAATGGCTAGAGCAGTGCAGCAGCAGTTGTCTCCTCAAATATTGTCACCTGAAGTTATACTTAATGCACTGCAGCAAACTGGGTCCGCAGAAGGTGCTCTGGAATATCTACGTCAAAATCGACCATCTACAGCAGGAAATGTTCATCCAACAGCTTCGACGTTTTCAAAAAATGCTAATCAACGAATGATGTCATTTCAAGAAAGAAAAAGGTTAATGATTGCTTCAGCCAGACAGCGTTATATTGAGAAACACGAACTTTTAATTTCAGCTTAGTAACTGCATAAACAAGCGTGATGAAAGTGAAAAGGATGACATTATTGCCGTAGTGCCCTTAGTGGTATTAATTTATCAGCACTTGTTCATCACTGGTTGGTTGGTTGGTTGGCTGTTTGTGTTTGTGTACATTGCTGAATGGTGAATTCTTACTGTCCTATAGACTGAATACCACTCATTAACACCCGATCAGTATATATAAAATAACAATAAAACAATATAGCAAGTGAAGTTCTAAACGTCATGAATATGCTGAGTTTACTACGTAAGGTTTATCTGCATAATTGGTTTTCTTAACATACCTTACCTATGTGTTATATGGGTATTTGAAACGATTGTTATGAGAAAGAAAAATCTAGTTTTGTTTGAAATGCGAATTATACTGTGTAATGGTAAATGTATCATTATATCTATTAGTTTAGTAGTATTATCATTAAGTCATATTGCTTCAGTGTGGGTGGTGTGTTTAAGTAAGTTATGCTATGCTATACTTATATTATATACTTCTTCATCTATATATAACTTTGTCCAAGTTTGATGTAATCAATTTCTTGTTAGAGCTTTGGAAATACTCTGGTTGTTCTCGATAAGTATGTAGTAAATTGGTATGGATAAGTAAGTAAACGGTTTTGTTTTTTGTAACAAATGAGTTATGCAACGAAAAGGAATAAAACAATGAAATTCTTTACATTGTGCCTTTAACATGTAAATCGACTAGTTTACTTTTATTTTTTCAGTAACAGTTTATTTCTAATAAGCTTTTAACCATCGGTACAGAATCTTAAGTTAACATACAAATTTCTTAACCTAATCTTTTAACCAGTTTAATATATGTTGTTACATATACAAAAACAATTTACTATTAAGATACCAGAATTAACATTTTTACTACAGTCATTTGGCATTGCCTGAACTACAATTAATTCAATTTTATCTGACTTTGCCAAATATTTCTTCAAACTTTAATTTATTAGTAACAGTACCGTATCTTAAACTAATATGCATTTTAGAATCAGGATCAGAGTAAAATTTTACATTAACATAAACATCAGAAATATTATCTTGAAGCTCCGAAAATGGGATAATTTCATCGCGTTTAAATATCCGGTCCTCTCGTTTCCCCCAAAAGTTCATATGTCCTACTCTAATAACTGAAGAATCCTTTTTAGAGACGTAGATTGCACCTATAAGACGGGAGCACATCGTTCCCATCACATACAACATGATACCTAGAATTTTTTTTAAGAAACCGTCTTTTACTACAAAATACATAATAAATTATTACTCTACCCTTCCCCTCAATAAAATATAAATGTATATAACTTACATGCAAACGTTGATACTCCCAGTACAAAATTAAGTTGTAGTAGAGGCACAAGTTCAGCTACGTACATTCCAATGGATCCCGGTAATATTAAAAAACATGTCAAAGCAGTTTGAGCTATCTTCAGACGTTGAATAAACCGAGCAACCCTGATTGAGCGAAACCTATATACTACATCCCAATCTTTTTCATCAAATACTAATCTATTGACTACGTCACTACTCTTTACAGATAATTTTACAGTCGACTTAATTTTAGAATAAGTCTTTTCTCCTTTCGCAGTAACCTCCTTCTTTGTTTGCAATTCATTACTACTACTGTTGGCGAAATGCCGTTGAAGAATGACTGTTTCAAACTGCTTATTACTAGCTATACTATGACAAGGTAAATTGGCACATATTACATTATTTACAAGGAGGTTTGAAACTGGTAATCTTAGGCTACTATAATTTCTGACAATAATAGATCTCTGGAAAATTGATTGATGCCATTTTTGAAACTCAACTTTACTGCAGTAAACTGTCCTAAATGTATGATGATGATGAGTATCTTGGCATAACCTCCACAGACGTGTAAGTAAACATCGATGCTTGTCCATATTGGTCAGTTTTTTTCAAAATTAATTCTGTAAAATGACAAGAAAAATTCAAGCCGTAAAAAGAAGATCTGCAATAATAATGATTAAGTTGCAAATGTAGTTTATTTCTGTCTGAAGAATGGTAGCATTCATTTCGCAAAAGAGTGATAAAAAAGAAATACTTACCAACTATCAAACTATGCAGTACTTTAGTGTTAATTAAAGAATAATTTACAACATTGACACTTCCATCAAGAACGAAGTATTCAATCCTGGATCCCGAAATAAATGTAAAAAAAAGTTTATCCCCATATCCTTCATCTTTACTTCAATCCCGCTTCGACTTGAGCTATATCTGGAGGAAAGTGCATCAACAAGAACTTTGTCAAACTATTAAACGCTTCAAATCAAATTTTTGTTAATGAATGGTCTATGGAGAAGATAAGGGATTGATAGCTGGTACGTTAGCACAACAGGCCAGGTCAAAAGTTTCAAAACATCAACCAATCAACGTGTGATTTTAAACATGTAATCTATGATCATGCTTTTTCCTTATAACAAATGAACTTACTTACCATGCCATGCATGAACTTCACTTCAATTTGTTTCCTTCATCCTCTCCAAACTTTCTCTTATAGAACCGATTCGCTCAAGATATTGAGGGTCCAACTGACCTCCGTTTTGTTCGAACTGGAGAGCCGTCTGTTGGAGTCGCATGAATTCCTCTTCTCGTTCCTTCAATGAAGTCTCAAAAGACTCACGTAGTAGATTGAGTTTTTGTAGTTGGGAATCATGATATCGCTTGCTGCGTATTGCTTTTAGTATCCGAGCTCTTTCTGTCTTGGTCAGTTTGGGATCATTGGGATCTTTGGAATGTAAAGGAGTTTTCATTGGTTTCTTGATTGATTTACGATCCATAATTTTCTTCTTATCAGACTGAACTTCACGTCGGTGCTGCTCCTCGTCAACCACAATCATATTCTGGTCTGAGGGGTGGTTCTGGTTCTTGTTCTCAACGAGGAGGGCTGCGCTAGAAGATCTGACTGGAACTAATTCTGGTGTTTCTAATCCTTGGTTCGAAGACTTCGAATCTATTTCTTCGCAAATTTGCAAACTCGTAAGCGCTTGATCTTGAGTTAGGTTCACATGCTCCACATTTTCTACAACGTGGTCAGAAAAAGCACTGGATTCCGATTCCAATGATAGCAGCAATTCTTGCAAGTTTTCGTTTGATGAAGAGTATGAATCGTCAGTAATGTCCTCAAATTCCCTAGCGCGGTCATCCGACGTCACATATACTTCATGAATTGGGAACAACAGGTTGTATCCTATTTGAAACCCATCAGCATGATAGTATGGATCTGTAAAATGATTTGATAAACTATAATCATAAGATAAAGACAAGCGTATTTGTTAGCAATACGTATGCTTTCCCATTTAAGAGTAAACACTTTCATAACTGCAATAACATTTTTGTTTGTTGGATGATTGGGCTCTACTTCTCCACATACAGAGTTGAAACCACCGTTGTATGGAGTCGGCAGTGTGCAACTTGCCGATTCCATACAGCGGTGGTTTCTACTGTATGTGGTTTAATGACCGATTCTCATTAAAATCAAATTTGCGCATTTGCGCCGTAATAAAGATTTTAGGAATACATTGAAGCAGGAAGGGAAAGCCCCAATTTTTCACTAAATATCCTCGAAGGGGTGAAAAATTTTCTTTCATTTTACCAATTTTTTTTCTAAAACGTTTGGTTTGGTTGGATTTCAGATACCTGGACCCACTAAATGTGATATAAAATAAACTCGACAACAGGAGTAATGAACCGGCACCTTGTACAAATGAAACTATCGAATTGTGTATTATCTCGACCATTAATTAATTTCGACATTTAGGTCACGATGGGATCTTTGTAGAACCTTTAAAATAGCATGGCTGACTTCCTCTCAACAAATAGAATCATTTTGATGAACTTTGCTCCTAAAAATAGTTTGACCTGGTTATCGATAACTGATACCACCCATCTCGCTTCCAAAGAAAGGTTTTGACGTAAGAAGTCGTTTAGCCAAAATAAATTTTGAAATTATTCAACTGTGGGGAAGTTATCGTGTTCACACGCAGATAGTCCAGTTTGTAAAAACGGGTTTTTGGACTCTACATAATCAGATTCGTCTAGATCTGCAATACAAAGAATTTGGTCAATTGACGAAAAAACTTTAAAAAATCAAGTGGGTGGCACAATTAAATCTGCAATCCAACCGGAAACTTTTCATATAAAAACGGTCCTATTTGGTCTTTATTGTCTGAGGTCCAAGTGACAGCCCTTCTAAATAAACCCAAGAATTTGAGATGTAATCATAGACCTTTATCTTAAATAATAAAAACAAAAATAATCTTAAGTCAAAGGTTCACTAGGATTATCAAAGACTTTCGAACATAGTCAGTCAGTGCTCATGTTCCTAATTAGGGACCCTGGGTCCCTAATTAGGGTACAAACTTTGTTCCCTAATTAGGGACCCAGGGTCCCTATTTAGGGACTCAAAACTGAAAGATCAATTTAAAAATTTAAAAACTTTAATTGGAATTGAAACCAAATTTAATTAAAATAATAAAATACATTTTTAGCAACATGAATTAAGTTTTTTTCACAACGGTAAGTTATTTAAAATTATTTTTCAATATTTTAATTTTCAAAAATCTGTATCAATTACAAAAATTATTGAAAATTACAATTGCCACGATGAAAAATTTTTAAATTTGCTTGTTTATTTTTAAAAATTAAAACAATAATTTTAAAACTGCAATTTTTGTTCAAAAATGGTTTACACAAAAAATGCATTTTCGTTCCCTAATTAGGAACCCGGTCCCTAATTAGGAACATGAGCACTGACTGATAGTGTCACTCATCTGCTCCCAGCAGTAGCATCATTTTGGTGTATCATACCCATACTTTCATGCAGAAAGTATGTTTGACCTTTGACCTGGTTTTCATGAGCCCACTTAATATATCTTCCTACTGAATGAAGTCGCGTGTTCAATATACACATTGGCGAAAAAATCAGAAAAATCATTATTTTCAAAATCAGAAATTTTAAACTTTAAATTTTTAATTATGTCACGTCACTTCACAGGTCACGCTGGGGTTATCAAAAACTTTCGAAGATATTATTGTCAACAGTATTTCATTTCGACGTATCATAACCCATTCCGATTATGCCTTATCTTAGAATTTAAAGTCAATTAGAGCAGGCATGCAGAAAGTTCCGGATCCTGGGATTCCCCGGTACGGGTTACCGGAAAGAAAAAATTGCGGCGCGGTTTTTGGCATGGTTAATTAATTACTGGTGAATCACCAACGTTTTTCTTGTTGTATAATTTATAATTTTAGTGTGCAACATTGATGTATAATCGATAAATATTTGTGGTCAACATGCGTCTTCCCCATAATTATAAGGATCGTTACATTAGTAACTTAACTTCCAGCAATATTACAAACTTTAATATTTTAAATTAAGCCGTGATGTTTGTTTCAATTCAATATATATCTTAATGTACTGTGTCTTATGGCAATCACAATTGTGTGACAGTTGGCGAATAAATGTCTCTCCCCCCCAATATATATGGACGAAGTCAACTTTAGCATATACATTAGTACTTTTATTAACAACCTCAATTAAGTCTAGGAACTCAATTATAGTTACGGTTTGCTCACAAAAACTCAAATTTGCTCCAAATCCGACAGTTTATAAACAATTTTATTGAAGCATATTTTGATTTGATATTCACCCCGTCGTCGGCTCTTCTTTCATTTCATAATAAATCTTTTTCATTAGTCGCTAATGTAACGGTAAAATGGGGGGGTCACTAAACACTATTGATTTTGTATTTTTATACACACAAATACAAATTATAGATCCATGGTGTGCAAGTAAGGGTCAAGGAGCTTTTGGCATGCCTGGTTTAGACCTTAGCATTAGCTATCGATTGGTGTAATCAGAATTCAAAAAAGTTAACCCGTTCAAAAGTTGCCCCGGTCAGACGAACGATCCGTCTTGCTTGCTCTGGGAATGGGATCGTAACTGCCACAACAAGCAAAGTGGATTATAAGCATATCTATCGCTAAGATCGTATGGTACTCATGACCGGGGTATTGATAAACTTCCGTTTGATATATCGCAGTTGTAAGGTGTTTACTTTTAAATGGGAAGGCTTGTAATCTAGCAATCTCAGTGTAGTACCTGATGAAGGATAGTACCACTGATAATCATTATCCCCTTCGCGTTGGTTATACTGCTCTGTCATCTAAAATCATAAGTGGGGTGTTAAGATCTATTTTATCGTCATAAGACCCAAAGGGGACCTTAACTAAATAATAATACTCCCGGAGGAGCTATCCGCAAAGTTTGAACGCTTTATGACTCACAGTTCCTAGCATTCCCCGCAACCAATCTTTATTATAAATGTACAGTCAACTCCTTTCAAAGGAGCATTTTTAGGAGCAGCCTCCTACTTAGGGCACCCTATTCCCCGCCCTTCGTGCATTAGTTTGTATGTAATGTCTCTTCAGAAGGGCAACTCCTCAAACTCCTGTACAAGAGACAAATAAAAATTCCCGTTGGGGTGCTCTTTTGAGGAGAGTTACTCATGTTTGAGCAGGGCCATGCTAATCTTCTCTGTATCGTTCCAATTTTAGTATATCTACTTCAAAGAAGTGCGTAAACACACTCAGTAAAGTACGGAACTACCTATGGACAACCAAAGTGCAATGAAAACCCTCACGCAGACTATCCCATCTCTACGGTAAAATTTATAAGAAACTGACTAAAAACGTAGGGAGTATTGGAACGGCCAGAGCGCTGTAGTCACTTGGGTCTAAATCTGTTACAATCACACATTTCCAATTTCTATGATATAGGCATCTCTTTATAGCTGTATGATATGAGACTCTAATGTCTCGTTTTGATTTTGATGACGAACAATGTTTACTTCAATAATAAATCTTTGCGCAGTGGCAATATCGTAACCAATGAGGTTCTACCGAGGTAGAATATTGCTAGTTGAAAACTTTTCCCAATACTTCCATAATAAACAAGCTATTATAATTTATCCACATGCTGTCTCATGATCCGAATGTCTATGAAATTGCCCCCATACAATGTAAGCCCAAGGAAATGTGGGGCACCATCATCTCAAACTCGGCATGTTTGCCTATGCCCCGACCACCATTCTATTATTTAGAATTTAGTTGTTGCAATCAATATTAGATCAAAATCATAACATAAAAATGAGTAATGAAGTTTGAATCTCGAATCTATATTGAATTCTTCGGGTCAACTGAGTAATTTACGGCAATCTTATATCACCCCCCAAGTGTCGTGAAGTCTGATGCAAGCCAACGTTTGGGGAAAGTTTTATTCGTACTTCCAATTTAATAATGCTCACATACAAAAATGTAATGCTCCAGGTAAATAACAAAACGAACAAAATTTAATCGAGCATTTTATTGAAATGTTACAAATACCATGCAATACAAATACTTAAGATACGCTATAACTTTTCAGCTAAGTACATGTAAATTGTTTGGTACAACAGCTCTTGGTTTATGCTCTACCGCAATACGTAAAAGCTAAAACTATAGTTTAACAACGTAACCAACTCCCCAGTTTCACTATACTATACCCAGTTTAATGAAATGAAAATATGGTAATTACAGGTTACAAAAGTATCAACATGATATAGCTGATGCAACTTGGAAATAAAATTCAAAGTACGTCTTACAATACCTAATATAACAGCAACACACATACAAACGCAAATTGAATACTGGTATTAAATAATAATGATAACGTAAACGTAGTTAAATCTTCTAAAAGTTAGTAGTAAAAGATTCTAACGAATTACTCAATCACAATTTAAACAACATCATCAACCACGTCAAGCAGCATATCTACATTTTTCTTGGATTCCTTCCTCTCTTTAAGTTTCTTTTTTACAGCTTTTCTGAGAAAGATTTTGAACGTTTCTTTCAGGAAGGTTTGGAGGAACTTTTGGAAAAATATTTTAAGAAGCAGTACAACCTCCATGATCTACCACTGAGATGGGCACTGGCTTGAGCTTTGGAGGCTCTGATTTCATTTGGGCAGGTCGAAATGGAGCGTGTGCGTATGATGGCGATCTCATAGGAGCTGCGCGATGTTCTCCTTTGTTCGCAAGCTGATATTTACTTGGTGTTACTAAATAACAACTTCTGCCTCAGAAGATCACAAGGTTCCATATCTTTGGATTTTGATATCTATCACAAGAAAATAGAGCTCCATCAGGAATAACTGAGAAAGTTGTGGATAGAATGTAGATGGTATTGACTAGAGCCTTGGACCACACTTACTGACCTTATAAACACCGTCCAGACACACACAGATCGCCAATGGCACAATCAGCTTGTGACTTACACCATCCGTGATAAAGTTTTGGTTTACGTTTAGATTTAGATGAAGCCGAAGCTGGTTGAACCAGGCTTGTCACAGCAATAAATAATATAAATACGACACAAATCAAATATTTTGTGTTTAAGTTCATAGTAACTCTGACTGAGCCCACAAGAAGATGCTAAAACAATACTCATTCGCCCATTAGCTTATTTTTGACATTCACAGGATTGGATCGATACCAACAATGAATAGGATGACGCCTAACAATCCAATATTTATACCATCGCCTCGAGAACTGATTAAGCAATCCGAGTGGAAATCTTACAGGACTCATAACAATCGTAATGGATAAATAAAGGTAAGCAGGTCAATTTACCTAGAGAGTTCATAACAAGGAAGAAATTTTATGCAATTCAAACTCTGCATAGTTATGTACAAAAGTACTATATGACTGTGTCCCTTTGATTGTTTTCTATCAATAAAATGCGGCTCATGTAACTTGAAATGTGTGATACTAACTTTTTTGTTGTTGCAAATGATGCAAAATGAATTCAAGACATTTTGTATACGTAAAAAACAACAACACGAATTGTGTACTGTATCCAGTTTTCAGTTACATATGCAATGTACATAATATTGATAAAATTACATAATAAAAAGATTTTAAAGATTACAAGCAATGCAACGAAGACAGTTAGCTCACGCTGATTGGATTTGAATAAGCAGTGGATACACAGACAGACAGAAGTAGTAAAGTGGTCAATAACTAGTTAACTAGTACACCTCCAACTGTTGACTGTTGAGTATGATTGAATGCGTCGCGAATCGTAAAGTACATTATAGTATATTATGTTATTTTGTTCAACAAGATGACATTTGTTACTTCTCTGAATACAACTCATTAAGATTGCACCTGCGCGTGCAGTTTAATTTTTATTATTATAATACATTCAGATTTGTTACGTGATATATATTAAAAAGCGTTATGATGCTGTTTGGGATTTTTAATGGAAACATGATGGAATGGGAAATGGATAATCATACTCAATGAATCCAAATAAAAACGGCAAACAGGCAAAAAAACGTGTCACACAAATGGGAAAATGAGGATGTGCTACTACTAGTTTGGCCTAATAAAATCAAGTTAAATTATTGTATTCTAATGACACGTTCAACGTTAAAAGAATTATTTTACGGTTCATTGCATTGAAATAACTATCATTATGGATAGGCAAACAACATACTTACAAACATATTATACACATGAATACATGAAACACCCTAAACTTCTCAAATTCGAGATTGGGTATCTTTAGTGAGTATCCTTTATTATTTGAATGTGTAAAATTTCTGCTGTTTTCCTACATTCAACTTGTCAAATTCCTCATGCATTTTAGTTCCGGTAATGGTAATGCACTTTAACAAATGGTTACCTACCTTATCTATGCACACAGAACAGAAGCAACATCCATATAATTGCTACTCAAAATCAGAATGAACAGAGTCATAAAGCTACATGGCCTGCACTGTCAACTATCGATGATGTTGTAAGTATGAGTTTATAATTTTGTACTGCTATGTTGCTGTGCATTTCTTTTATGCAACACGCCCGAATCAACAGCCACAAAATGTTAAAAGTAGGCTAAAACAAGTTTGCTAAATTCTAAAATTTGCAACAAAAAAAATGAGATTCATGTTATCATGCATCTATTTAAATGACTGAATAGTTTAATCTTTACATCAATGGTCTATTGTATAATCTGCTTTCCACAAGAGGCGAGATTTACTATTGCAAATGTAGTTTTTTTTTGTTTTCTCACACTCTATTAAAGGCAGACAGAGGAATACGTACAACGAAAGGTTTAACACAAGCCTCTATGAACTGATTATCTCAGTTAGGCTCCGTCTAATGATCCATAAACGACAATCCATAAAACTCATGAAAACCAAAGTACAGAAGAGCACAAGAGCAGAGAAGGACTGTGACATAAACAAGATGTACCTGCTATATGATAGTATTGTAAGCAGGCTGTTCAGAAGGCTAGGGAGTACGAGTCTGTCAGATTAGTGATTGCAAGCATAGTTGGGCAGGACACATGTGTCCGGTGTCCAAATTTGGTTCACCGGACACATGGACACATGTGTCCCGAGGTGTCCGGAGTCCGGTGTCCCAAAAATTTTTAGGTGTCCGGTGTCCCAAAAATACTTAGGTGTCCGGAGTCCAGGTGTCCGGAGTCCAGGTGTCCGGTGTCCCAAAAATACTTAGGTGTCCGGAGTCCAGGTGTCCGGTGTCCCAAAAATACTTAGGTGTCCGGAGTCCATGTGTCCGGTGTCCCAAATTATTATAGGTGTCCGGAGTCCTGGTGTCCGGTGTCCCAAATTATTATAGGTGTCCGGAGTCCAGGTGTCCGGTGTCCCATAAATTTTATTGATAATGTGATGCTAGGTGAGGGGTTTTCAACGGAGAATTGATATATGTAGCTAAGGTGCGAACATTAACCTTTTATGAGATTAAATCAGCACTTCGAGGTTTTTTGACATGCTGAATCACCTGGTAGTATTAGTTTTTAAATTCAACAAGTATTTCAAAAACTATACGCGCGAAAATTTAAAAAATCCTTATAATTTCCCGACATTCATTATCTATAGGTTATCTGACATGTTAAACCAACTGGTAGTATAACTATTGAATTCGATGGTGATTTCAAAAACTGTGGAGTTAGTTAATTAGTTCAAGTTAGTTCATGTCTGTCAATATAACTCTAAATCAAATGGTATATTAAGTTTGGCTGCGTACTTTAACAGAATTTATTTTAGAATACTACTTTTCTGATCCTAAACCAAGGATCTTGATTTAAGATTTTGAATTAGTTTTACATAAATTTGGGACACGTTTGAGCTACGAGATAGATATACATGTTTTATTAGTATCCCAAGATTTCTTTAGTGTTCAGATTCCAGGTCTCCGGTGTCCCATATACTTCATTGGTGTCCCAAAAATTTTTAGGTGTCCGGAGTCCAGGTGTCCGGAGTCCAGGTGTCCGGTGTCCCAAAAATTCTTAGGTGTCCGGAGTCCAGGTGTCCGGTGTCCCAAAAATTCTAAGGTGTCCGGAGTCCAGGTGTCCGGTGTCCCAAAAATTCTAAGGTGTCCGGAGTCCAGGTGTCCGGTGTCCCAAAAATTCTAAGGTGTCCGGAGTCCAGGTGTCCGGTGTCCCAAAAATTCTAAGGTGTCCGGAGTCCTGGTGTCCGGTGTCCCAAAAATTCTAAGGTGTCCGGAGTCCTGGTGTCCGGTGTCCCAAAAATTCTAAGGTGTCCGGAGTCCAGGTGTCCATGTGTCCGGAGTCCTGCCCAACTATGATTGCAAGTCAATAATAATCGTATCGTGAAATAGCATGAGATGAAAAGTATGCCACAAGTCACAAAGCGAGAATTAAGAATGGTCGAGCAAAAGTATTTTCCAACAACTAACGCAGTAAAGCACCGACGTTTTGAAATACGTGCAACTGCAGGTCAAAGTACGTTACGTGTTTTGATTTCGATCGAACTTTTCGAATCAAACCTGAAAGTTGACACGACAAATTCGTTTCAAAGTCTATGTATTAGTAACTGTTGCGCTCTTATGATGCTTACTTATGAATAAGGTTACATTGCTATTGCTGGCTAATTAGGTTATTTATTCGAAATGAGTACACTCATTGCCCTGCATCGCGATTATGATGAATAAATACTTCTACAATTCAAGCAGTTCAAAGCTAACAACATACTGTCTAAAAATCATTCTATGGTCGAATGAAGGCACTGTAAATTGGAAACGAACGAAATAATATTTAATGAGTAGAGTCGAGTCAATAGTCAGGTTTCTGAGTATTGAGTAATGTTCTTAATCGAATGGAAAAGGAAGGATGACGATACAATGGAAATCAATCTCCACGTATAGTAGTGGAACCTTCAAGAGTTCTAATTTCACAACTTTGTTCATTGTAGAAGAAACAAAGGAAATGACACATCCTCGCTCGATTTCTACTACATTTCAACTCAACCTTGTCATTAAAACTCAGAATTTATTATTATTCTATACTAATAAGCTATTTAAATTATATCAGGGATTTCAGTGAGAATAAACTGGGCAATTCATCCCCTGAATTCTCAAACTATAAGTTGAAGTTACTGACATTCATTGATAGAGCTACAATATTATAAAAAATACTTTACGCGCTTATCCAGTTTTATTCATTTAATCCAATTACATTTCCGATTTGAAAAGCAAACTGAAGAACGCATGAAGACAAGGAACTGACTTGACCTCTACTAGTTCTATCGAATGTTTTTGTATGTTATTTCTACAACCTGTCCTACTGTCTCACTCTAAATCTCACGTAACCCTTGTTCCGTGTTTGCAGCTTCACATCTTAATTATTGTACTGTATTGTACATGAATTTGACAATGCCGAAAGTGCAGTGACTTCAATTAATTTATGTAGTGAATGTTAAAGTGCAATATTCACATTTTTATGGGCTGAGATTGGAAACTTCAAAAGTTTCATGTAAGAACTAACGCTTTGGTGAAACTACAATCGAAATTGTTGATTTGATGACTAATGACTGCAACCTGCAACTAATATTTTTTGCGAAGTAGTGAATTAGTCAATAAACATACAATGTTTTTGCCATTATCTGTCATTTCGTACACAAAGTGTGGTGTGGTGTATATAATACAAAATCTGAGTAGTGTGCCATTGTGAAAGGGAAAAATGTAATAACATAACTTAAATGACAATGTACTACAAACTTCAAGAGCACACTATCAGCTATAATATTTTATGATTGATTTGACGAAAACATTACAGCTTAACATGAAGCAATCGACAATCGCCAACAATAAATGTTGATGATCCAGGAAGAAAGCAAAGGACAAGGAAAAACAGACGACTACAAACAAAGCAATGTAAATGCAGGAACTTTAATGGGTGCGTGATACATTGTAATCGGAAGTCTTCTAGATCTAAGTAAAATTTTAGCAGTTATCTGGTCTTTAATACAGAAAACCAACAAATGGCCCATTACATCACTACACAGTTTATTACTTAATATCATTTAAGATGTTTGTAGTTTGTAGCCTTACTAACAACTGACAAAACGAACGAAAGTGGAATGTCAAGTTTCACAGTTCACATCACATCAACATTTGTTCATTTCATTGCATTTCAAACGACGAAATTGAACAATTGATGCATAAAAAACTTTCGTCGATGCGTCGATTATAAAAAATTGTATTAGTTATGATTTAATATAGAATCAACAAACAAGCGCATAAAGATTTGATGAAATACCACATTTGTCATTCATCTCCTCATCATCGCAAGAATTACGGCACCTTTGTAGGCAACTCGCTAAAAGATTAAGTCTTCATGTCATAGACATGCGATCCCAAATTGGTAAATAATTTTCAACCTGCATCATTTATGATGATTGAGAAGGTAATATGCATGAAACCAATCCATTAGATACTAATACGCCTATGAATGATGAGATTGGGTGATCAGATCAGGGTGATGGTGATATGATGAAACATTCATTATGACCGTCAATTGTGAAAATATGCATGTAAATTTTGCATAATAATCAATAGTTAATAGAGCGATTTAAAAATATGACAGGAATGGAAGAAGACTGATTATTACTTTACTATAATAATATATTGATTGGTCGTAGTAGGTAACTCATCATTACCAAGTTGCCCCTTAAAATAAAAATGAAACTAGCTTCCTCTGCTTCAAGCACTATAATAGTCAAAATCCTTAGCAATTCATAAGCACTGGCATTTGATTGCATAAATCAGCCATCACATGCACTTATCGACTTACCATTGTCAATAGCCAAAGTCAAAGTAAGTGACAAATGATACACACAGTACACACACTCGAGACGAAAGAAAAACATTTCTATGAATTCAAGTGACAATGACGATTGCATACTACACGTATGCATAAATATATTGGTAAGACTAATTACGTATGTTACAATAAATTGTAACCTTTTCATGGGTATAACTTTTATCATCCATTTATCACTATATATTATTTATTATTACATATTTGTTTGTGCTATAATGCAATCGGTTTAAATTACTTTTTTTATATAATTTCAATACATGAACATGAAATATCAGTAACCAAAAACAATTTAGACAATAGCGAACTAGAGATAAGAGATGCAAGTATTGCAAACCACCTTACCTTGGCATTTTCATTATCAAGTACAGCTACACATCAAATGCTGCAATTTCAAACCATAACCATATCATTTAAATGAAGAGGAATCTTGTATGTGAATGAACTAGTAATATGATTGCATAGTTCGTTCGTTCACAATTTACGTGCTAACAGCAATAATTGTGCATTGCGTTACAGACACGATCCTAGCTATGGCGCATTTAAAAATACATTCCTAATCTAATTCCTAGTCGTATCATATTACTGTCATAATTATGTTCAGTATTTTACAGTAGTAGGCCTAAAAAAATGGTGGATCTTATAATTTTCATATGGCGATGATGAGATGAACGTGAATATGTTGTATGCAATTATGCAACACAGCCACAGTGAACTTAACAGTCAACAGTAAGAAGGCTAGTGAACGATTTATTGTAATATGTACTCAATTAACAGATAACATGATTTCGAACATTTATTTCTTAATATCTGGTAATTCGTGGTTAGATGTTGGCAATTAATATTAGTTTCGGCCAATGTCCAACATGTTGCATTGCTGATTGCAAGCTGTGTTGACTGACATAAGACATTAGCATACACATATTTACTCATCATGAGATCATGAGTATTGAATTCGACAAAAGAATTCACCAGAAAAGAAAAGTTTTATTGGATGCAACAGTTCTACTCTTGAAATGTTGGAAAATTTTAAATTGAGTAACAAGCGAAATTATGTTAACGAAGATTGTTAACGTTTAATGTCTTTGCTTGTTCTCGGTCATTTAGAGCCACATGCATGCATTACAAAAGAGAGTTTCTCTTGATTGAAAGTGTGTTATGTTTGCCAATTGCCTTCTAGCTTTGTACACTCATTCTCGTCCCAAAGAACGACCTCCATCCAGATACTTTAGACTGACGTGTTTCAAAAAAATAAGTAATTTTTAATTATACGGTCATCCAATAGCACTCATTTTATAGCGTAACTTTGCATAACAATGGTCGCTTTCATGCACTGGTGAATTTTTTGCGACACTGGTTAAACCATAGCAGACTGCAATTTGCAGTCGTTATAGGCTTGGTTAGTATCTTAAAAAATTCTTCATTAAAATTCTCTAGATATTTTTTGCCCCTTTATCGTAAGAGAATGAACCGGAAAAGCAGTGAAGGGCCCGTCTACAGTATGTATGGATAACCAAGTGCATTACATTTAGTACAAGCTAAATTTCAAAGATGTATGTAATTGGCCGGAAGTCAAATACAAATCAATCCATATCTCTGGAACGGTTCTTCCCACCTGGCTCAAATAAACGCTTTACCCTACAGAATTTTGCACAGCAATTGAAATCAGTTTGCTAGTTTAGACTTTATAAATACATTTGGAATAATATAAAAAACTGGTTTCCAAGTTCAAGCTGGGCCCAACATGGTTGCCCCCAATTACTCCGCCCGAATTTTTTCGGTAACAACAAATATAAATTATTTACTAAAGGCAAGAAATTCGAAGTCCCATTGCGTTCAATATAACATTTCAGGCTTTGGTTTATGGAAGATAACTGATGACATTTGACCCTTAAGATAACATCCAAGATAAGCGCGCATATCATGGTTGTTCTTCTCTAATATTTAGCTGAGATGGCGTATTTGAAATGCATAAAAAGAGATGCCCTATGTAAAATGCATAGAAAGAGATTCCTTAATTGAAGTGCGTACGGTATATGACAGTTGAAAAAGGAAAGGTTATCATGACATTTGACCCTGGAGATCGGAGATAAGCGTGCATATTATCGTTGATCTTTCGAATGATATGCAACACGATATACCTTACGCTTGAAAAAATGCGGGGGTATGACCTTTTTTCCCCTCGCTCCCCCCAGGGGTAACTCTAATTTAGTCCATAATTGAACTTGATTCCTCATTTTAACCAAGCTATCGATTGGTGAAAACAGAATTTAAAAAAGTCAAAGCGTTCTCGAGTTATCGTGCTTCCGAACGTAACGAGAACGACGGACATAATGAACAAAACGATGAACAAAAATTGCTAGTTAATAACTAATTATGAATTAAGCATGTATTGACTTTGCATAAACTAAGAAAACATGGGGGATACCGGAGACTTACTTTGGAGACGATAGTTATTATTCCTTCCAGTGTTCCAGTTCTAACGTTGAACGTCTACGACGGGAGTCTTCAAGTCGGTCACAACAGGTACGACTACTGGCTGTATCAATAATTTAAATGTTCTGTCTCTGTCGGAACCTACAAAAGTTAATACCACAGTCAAGTGCAGTTGGCAGAAGACAGAAATGCAAATATAATTTAATTTAAACAGAAAAACAATTTAATAACTTGTGTTGTGTGGATAGTCAACGGTCAAACTGTTGGAGTTGGACTATAATGCAAAATCACTCTGCTGCTATTTAATTCTAATTCTTCATCCTCTGCACCGACGTCGAATGAGTCTGGGTGGCGTTCAAACCAACGTACTAAACTTTTATCCGGTTGATTACAAAGAACATTTAAATTGAACTAAAAAGCACATCACCAAATGTTCATGCTTAAATATTAGCAACCTCTTCTTGTAAAAGCAAAAGCACAAAATCCTTATGCACAAAAATATCCGTATCGCATCAATATCTGTGGGTTGGTATTTAGGTATATAGTGCATGTAACAAAGAATTTGCATAGGATGCAAATGATTGGGTGGGCTATGAACGCGCTAGCTAAAATCCTGCTGCTTTTCTTCCTTCCTGTAAAATCGCGTTCCCTCTACCTCTATATACCTGCCTCTCCTTATTCTTCAACCTATTACTCAATGTACTTTTCCTTGTTCTTTTTAGCAAAGCTGAACGTCTTTTGTCAATTGCGGCTTTTTATACGCCAGCAACCAAACCTTCCTTTTGAGTCTTGGCTTGGCTTGTGGAAATGAATCCCTCATTCATTTGCATTTGACTTTCTGTCAACAAAAACATTTTTTTTGGGACACTAGGCTCCGTTCCATAATTTTGCGAGTACTTTTAATTTAATTGAAGTGCATTGTGAAGTTATCTGAAATTATGCATTTTTTTGATACACAAGAGAAAATGAGTTTTGGCAGAGTATGTTTTCGTTGCGGTGTTAATTGCAGTAAACTTAGTCGTGAGTCTTCTGGCATCTTCATATTTTTCAAAACAATAAAACTGATTAGTGTTGAAAACTACTGATGTGAATGAGTAAGTAGTATTAAGGAAAGGATTTGTTACGATTGAATTCGAAACTTTGACTGATTGTCATCTTGTCATTTTAAAAAGTGAATTATCAGAATTATCGTATCATTGATCCTTATATTCAATTAATATTCGATCTCGAACAAAGGGATAAGGTTGAGTAAAGTGACAACAACTAGCACATCCAATCCAAAAGCGGCATTTTCTTGTACGTCTTATTAATTGTCGTTGTTAAATATTTATATCTAATAACTCTCAACTCTGCAGGCCCTTCTTAGGTGTGGTAAGTACTCTTCTTGTGTACCAAGTAACGCAATGCAGGACTAGGAATTATGTGTGATTTTTTATAATAATGAATATTATGATTCATGCAATTAAAGGTAATGGTGGACCAGATTACACGAATTCAGTTATCGTGGATGTCTTACAACAACTGGACATAGTTTGTACGAATATTCTGTCATCAGAAGTCAACTAAAACAAAGAAGACTTTACTTAGAAATACATCAAATTCACAAAGATTCAAGATTATCATTCTGACCTGACCACTGACTGAGCTTTGAGGTATTTATTTGAGTTTATTAGGAGTACCAGTACGTACTAATTTTAGCTTGCTTAATTTGATTGAATGAATCTATTTAAAAGTTGGCGAATCCGAATCCGTGCCGAACTACTTGTGACCTGAAAAGTGACTTTATATTCCACTGCTGATTGAAGCAAGAAACGGTTCCTGACCTTGTCAAAGACTTGTCCCGTCGTCGTCGTTGCCAGAAAGATTGGGTAAGCTATATGCTTTGGCTATGGTAACATCATTATATTTTATTCTATTTTGATATTCGGTTTTGGAAGGTGTGTGGAATATACTATATAAAATCATGTTATAATTCCAATGATAATTTTAATTCGACTAATCCATAGGTTGGCAGACTGGGATGGATGCGTTATCAACTTGTTCATCCTCATCATCAGACTGGGACACTTTACCAAAACTCAGTGTTTCCGACTTGCTTCAACAAATCTCATTGGAGCAGGTACCAAGCCCAGATCATGCCAGTAAATGCCAGGACATCGCTTTATCGCTGGTTGGAATACTTGAGAAGGAAATGGGACCAAACTTAAGTGGGCATGTTATGGTTGCTGGAAGTTATGGGAAGGGGACAGCAATTGTCAATGAGTCGGACTATGATATTGTAATATTCTTCAACGAACTTGAGCCTCCATTCAATAAAGTCTTGGGGGATATGGAAAGGGCACTGAAGGGGAGTTCAGACAAGTTCAAGGGATTCAAATGGAGATTTAAATCGTCCATTCACATTTGCTTTGACGTGGAGGGTATCCGATTTGACCTGACTCCTGCAGCTCAACTTGACAACAACTGTCAGTGGAACCGATGGTGCTGCTTCGCGCCTTCGTTACTTACACCGTACCCGTCACAGCAATATGTCAAGACTCTACAAAGGATCTCACAGATGAAGGACCCGGAAGCAACCAGCTACTTATACAGCTCCTCACTTTCAATTGATGCAGTCGTATTCGTTCAGAGGCAAAACGCATTCATCCATTCTGTCATTCGCTTAGCAAAACATTGGGCAAGTCATGTAAATACTGGAAGAATTCCAATAAGAGGAAAATCTTTATTGGTAGAAACAGTAGCAATTCATGCAAGCTACAGCCTAAGCCCGGTGGAAATGATCAATCGTAACTTGGACAAGGCTTTTATCAAATTTCTTGAACTTTTCTCAGAAGCACGAACTCTCCGATTATACGTTTTCGTCAACTACCAAAGAGAAGATATTCCTGATTCTGTTTTCAACCAAACACCGCTTGTTCTCGATCCGGCAAACCCGTACAACAATTTGCTAAGTCCCGCAAACTTTCCTGGCCTGGCGTTAAAATGTTTTGAAGATGCTGCTAATATAACAATTAAGAAGGTAAATAATTGGGCTAAAGGAGATTGTGACAGCTCTTCAAAATTTAAGCGTGTTTTTGAATTTCCTTAAGACTTGACGGAAAAAGTGTTGTTCTATTTCATTTGTTTTTCAATCTTATTCCCTGTGTCCTATACATAATGAGTTATATTTTGTACTAACTTTTTAAACATTATGTTATTTTCTATATCCAGATCTCGATGTATTATTGAATTATGGTACAAATCCAATATCCAATCAAATCTACCTTACAATTAGTACAGTGGAATCCGATAGGCTATATATAGGCTTGTATTATTTATATATTTTGTACAACTCTAAATACAACTTTTGAATGTCAAACCGATCTTCTGTAACCAGTTAGCGAATTAATTCTTGTTATCCTTGGTTAAATATATGTTGATAATATCTAACATTTGTACTACTAGCTGGCCCCTCTAAAAGATTGTTTGTTCACACTTGAGAATGGAAGGGCAAAACTATTTTCCCATAAATACTTTTGAGCGCAGCTAACGTAGATGTTATTTAAAAAGGATGACCACTAGGTAAAATCTAATTAGTTTCCAAAAAAAAAGTCGATTTATTTTTGCAAAATGGACCAATTACGAATAAGATCTATTCTCTCTAGGTATTGGGACCTGCGTGGTAAAAAAGCGCTAGCTAACTGGGCACGTTCCTAACAAAAAAAAAGAAACTTGAACTGAAAAATTGGTCCATTTTGGAATATACAAATTCCAGCTTAGGAATGTAACGTAATCGCTGCTCCGGGTTCCGCAAGAAAAAACGAGAAAATAGAAAACAAAAAACTCAAGATATGGTAGAAAGATGAAAAATACATAGTTTCATGACAGTCAACAAGAAATTAACTAACTGTTGTATGTAAGTTTGACTTTATTTTCTCATAACTGATCTGCCTTGGGAAATGCTTTACGTTACTTTACTTACACCAAAGTCATCCATAATAATTTAATAATATTATACTTCGTACTGCAGTAGTCGTATTAATATTCCCAATTTATGTAAATTATCATTCGTATTATATTTAATGTCAAGATATCTGTTCGCTCCGTATGACGTTTATTAGTATATTTAATTATAGTATTACGCATTAGGATAATTAGTGATACGATACGGCGCACTACAGATATTGTAACTATACCTAAGTTTTTTTTCGCTAAATTTGTGTTTTGCGTTATGGAACACGTTTGACGTTTAATTATCTGGTTACTCGTATTTCGCATGCCTGGAACATATTAATTAATTTGAGAACTAAATGCCAAACATGGCTAAACATTGATTTTCATGTTAAATTATGTTTCCTAAACTTCTAGAATCGTTAAGATTATGAATATTTCATCCAATATTTTAATTTAATTTAAGTCAGTTTATTCAATTGATTGTAGAGTGTGTACTGTCTATTACATAATGTATGTATTTAATTCTGGTTTGTTTTTGATTATCGAAATAAAATGTACATTATCAGTCATAACATGCCAGTGATGCGAATAAATTAACCATTAACAATATACTTATCATATTTCAAACTATATTATACTTTTTGATAGTTATGTGTATTATGTGCATGCATCTGAAAGCATTCGTTTAAGGACAGTGTAGCACGAAAAAAGGCATAGAGGAAATAGACTTTTTCATTGATCAGAATGGTAGTAACATCGCATCGTTGTTTAGTGTTGCTCATGCACGCACTATCACCCTATTCCAATAAAATATGCTTCAAATGACAAATATTTCGATTAAACTGTTTGGTTCACTTCTGATGTTCCCTGAGAATAAGTTTAAGACATGCACCTAAGGAAGGTAGGTAGGTATCCATTGTCAAAGGAATTATACTATATTCCATAGGCGTATCATGGAACATGTAGCAATGTATTACTCGTACCGTATAACTTTTTGAACCCCGTAATATGGGAAACGTGTATAGTCGATAAAAGCTAGCTGTCAGTATATAGGATAGTAGAATATGAAATTGTGAATATAGCAGGCATGCTTGACGACATACCTTCAGTAAAAATGAAAACCTACAATCATATTGAAAGGAACAAAAAAGCAACTTTCCCAAGTTGCAAGCAAGCCGATAGAACTCTCTGAATTTGGAATCAACTTTCATCCAACTGGCCAGTTCCATGTTGGTCGTCTCAAAGCACGCACAGATACGCTTTACCGTTAATTTTTACTTTCATAGTTTTCACTGAAAAATTTAAGTGTTTTAAAATTGAATGTTTTTCCATTAAATTTTTTAGCATGTAACAGTCCTTAATTTTATGCAGTTATGCCAGTCTACTATATTATCATTCTGTAAAAAAAAAAACCTTTCCTTCCACACAATACAAGACTGACAAAAATAAGTATTTTATAAGAAACAGAAAGCATACAAACAAAAGAAAGGGACGTTCTTAAAAAGCGTGCGTGTGTGCATTAAATTGTCTGTGTACATAAATTATCTATGCGTATTTACAAACGTGGAGTGCACTAAACTTCAACAATGGCTTGTATGGATTTATCAATCAAACAATAAGCTTGGTACACAGGTATTACTAGGTACCAAGTGTTTAGTTAAGAACTCTCTTAATCAAATGGGGATTAATATGTAAGTGCACCTTCATCAAGTGCTTTATAATTTTGGAACATCTTGCAAAAGTGCTCATGCAAGATATAATATTTGAAATGAGCAGTGGTCGTGCTAAATCTGTGTGCGAACCTCGTTTAAAGCTCAAACAAATGAAAGTAGCCAGTGCTCCATTAAACAAAGTAACCATGCGGAGTCTATTTGATGACCCTAATTCAGATCATCATGACGTTGTGTCTTTCGAATTTTCTAATGCTAATAGTTCGTCTATATCTAAAAATGCTAATAATGCTAGAAATGCAAATACATTTATGGAGTTCGGTGACAGTAGTTTTCAATCTAGTCAACAAACTGGCAGTGCTAAAGGCAATGCTGCATCAAAATCTCGAGTTCCTGACATCCTTATGATTAACAAGTACTATGGTCTCATTCCACAAAAATTTGCCATTAGTTCAAGGAAGCCACCAGGAAGTACGCCATCCTCAGCTCATGGTTCCAGGTAAAACTTTTTCCAGCTAGTGTAGGTAGTTTTATGTATATTCCATACTCAGAATAAAAAAAGGTATGTGTTGTTGAAAGACAGCCTATAGTATGCACGTGGAATTTATACGAACCTTACGTGAACACATTGGGCACTTTGGGTTGCGTGTGTGCGCTAGAAAGTGGTAAATATTGACCACTGACTTATGTATGCTTTTCATGCTATATATTACAAGCTATTGACCACGCGGTATTGATTTATATAAAAAAAAGTAAATAATCATCATCATTTTAACAAACAAACATAACTAACCCTTTTGTATTTTTGGAATGCAGAGGTTCTGGAAAATCTAGTTCATCCAAGCCACGTGCAAAGTCTTCCACCCATCATCATAGGCATCAAGACGGAAGAGGGTTTGAAAAGCTTAAAGGATGCAGGTCGGATAATGACAGCCCTGAACCAATTAAAATGGTTGTAATTGCTCGGAAAGGTTCGCTTGACCAGCCAAATTCTACTGCAGAAGGTTAGATGTATTTAAATGTGTCAGGTCCATCATACAATATAAAGACTTATTGTATTCGCAGGAATTCGTATGTACAAACTATGTTAGGTGAATGCATTAAAAGCAATTTCACCCCATCTCTACACATTTCCAACAGTTCATACAACATTATACTACTGTTTATGTCCTATGTACAACAACATAAATGTACCTAATAATAAAAAAGAGGATTGTATTCATTTCATAGATAGGAGCTTGGACCCCTTCGGTCCAGTGACAAAGAAAATGTCAGTGGAAAAGTATAAAAAATGGAAACACGGTGGTGGAGGGGGAAAAGGAAGGAACGTAAACGTGCGGAGTTGCAGCGTTGGAGAAACTTTGTCACTAATGGACAAAGGACTTCCTGATGGGTTAGATAGCCACGCAAACCGAGCTTCTGCTGAGTATCTGGCAAATCGTCGTGTGATCAAGATTGATTTGAATAAAGTTTCATGGGACGAGGAAAATTATCAAATCACAACTTCCATAAAGGATAACACAATGCCCAATTTTGTTGGGGAGGACGAAGAATCCAAACTTATACCCGATTGTACACGCGAAACAAAACCTACTTTACCTTGTACAAAAGGCAACAACCAAAGTTCTTTTAATGTTGAGAGTGATCGCATCACGATTGCAAACAATGATGATGATGATGATAATATCTATAGACCACTTCGTACAAAAGCAGAACTTGTAGATAATTCATCACTTGTTACTAGCAAAGATTGTTTGCTGGAAAAAAAGAACATGCAAAGTCTAACCACGTCAAAGAAAAGTAGTGGAGAAAGTACTTATGATTCATCCGCAACAACCCAGAATGAGCATATCGCACTTGCACAAAAAAGCCAACAAACAAAAAGTAAAGCCAGTTTACCATCCAATGATAAATCAAAAGATTGTTTAGTAGCATTGGATAAAGTAAATGGAAACTGCGATAAAGTTGGGGAAGACAGGAAAATGGTCAGTATGCACCGAGCTCCTAAACTCAGTGGGAGGACGATTAGTTTTGACGAAAAAGTTCTGGATGCCAGTGGTGGTGGATCAACAACGTCAGAAAGCTTACCAAGTGGACGATCAGGTACTAAATTAAGTTCCATGGGTAGAAATGTAATCATGTACATATAATGGCTGCATGCATGATTTTGGCCATTTTTATTCACAAAGTAAATAAATGTACAATTATTGTAGATTCTTCAAAAAGACGACCAATGACAGCCTCAACTCAATACATCAATAAAAGTACCACCTTCCAAAGCCCAAATAATTTCAATCCACCGTCCAAAGTGATTCCTTGGACGCAGCAAAGTACAGCAGGGGGTAAACCCCTGACACTGGCAGAACGTCGTGCCAAATTTCAAAGAACTACATCGATTCACTCCTCAAGTTCTCTGTCTTTGGATGGGGGTGATGAGGAAACGTCCGAAGTAGATAGCAGTAATTGCATAAAGTTGCCCACAAACTCGTCAGCGTATAGAGAAACACGCAAGCCACTACATGTAATTCAGGCACCCGAAGTGCTAACATTGATATCTCAAATTAATCCGAATGCTGATGAGGACATACAAATAGAAATAGAAAAGGTTGCAATCATGCTAAAGAAAATGCAAACAAAGCATTTTTCAGTTAGTTTGGATTCGGGCATTGAAGCTGAAATGGTGAAAACATCCCCCGAACCCAACAGTAGTATCTCAATGAATCATGCTCAAACTTCTTCAAGTTTGCTGAAAGTAAATGAGTCAGTATTAAACCCAGGATTACATAACACTTTGAATGGTAGCGAAAGTGAAAGCAGTGTTGCATCAGACGACTCCAACTCTTCTGAAGAACCAATAAACCAGATTAAAACAAAGGGTAAAAGCAATAGCACATCTATCTCGAGAAGGGGTAGGGCAACTAGCGACAAAGTTGTAGACAAAAGTAAAGAACTTTTAACCATTTCTGGATTGCGAGCTAGACAGTGCAGTGCAAACAATAATTGTGCAAGTATTAGTAATTCAGTCAACAACATAGCGAACAAAAGAACTTCATCTATAAACTCTACTTCTGCTACTACTACTACTACTGCTGTTACAAACACAATGGGACGGAGGCCTCCTCTTCGGAAAGCTGTCTCCATTTCATGTGAACAAGAGCTATTGAAGACAGGTGCGCAACGAAGAAATGAGGTTAATTCCAGTGTTAACGACAATGGAAAAAGTCCACGACCCAAGACAGCTGCAGGCTCGCATCAACTCCAAAGAAGTTACGGGACTGGCACAAACCGCTCAACCCATAATTATAATCACCGTCTTACGACTAATGTATCTTCTTTTGACAACCATGCTACTACTACTACCACCACCGCCAACGGGAGTAATAGCAGTAGCAGTAGTCAAGGCTCAAGAAATAGGAAAATCCTCATCAAAAAGGCTTTAATGGAAATCAATCAGTCTTCAGTCAATTTGCAAAGAAAATGGGGGACACTCGGTCGTCCAAGGACGGCACCCAATTTGGAAAAGAATGCAGTTCATCATGGTACTGTGTCACAGCAGCATCCCTCCAGCAATCCCCAACTACGACGAAAGCCATTAAAAGCGTAAGTATATTTACTTTGTGCATGCTTAGTTCTTCATGTCGGCAGTGTTGTTTGGAGCTGCAAGTTTCAGTTCTTTTATTACTGTTTGGTTATTGCTTTTTATCAATGTCCTAATTAAGGCCAGTAAAGTCTTACGCGGTACCACAGCAAAGGTATACTTGTTCAAATACATCAAATGTCATAGGATCTCTCCACAAATTAATACTTGGTATCAGTCAGTTCATATATACATACTTATGTTTAGTTTTGTGGGCAATTATTGATAGGTAGTTTTAGTAGACTCCAAAATGGTTATTGAAAAAATCCTATCACAAATATTCTCTTTACATTTTGAGGTTACTTTTTTATTATAGGTTTTTTTTACCGCTATACAATAAGGATTATCATTATCAAATACAAGTTCCATTCAGTGACTCTACCAGAGATTGTACTTCATTGTTTGTTGATGAATGCTATTTATTGCCTTTTTTTTATCTTTTCCATTTTCTCTGGGCTAGTCAACTCAACTGCACTGTATTACTGTTACGGTTGTTCAAATCCCATTTTCATTTCTCCCATGATGAATAATCTTGCAAGACAATTTTCTATGATAAAAACTGACGATAGGATTCTTTGACACTGAAATATGCTGTCAGGTTTGATTTAATAAACTTTATACTACTGATACTACCGCTGCTGTTTCATTAAATTAAAGTAGCAATCTGGTTTTTGAGGCAGTTAACTTGGAACTATTCCATCACCTCATCGTTCATGCCATCAGATAAATCGCATGATACGATTGAATTTGTATCACACAGGTTTGGAGACAAATTCTTAATGGTTATCGGCATCCATCTAAGGTTTTTTTTGTCATCCACGTGTTTGACGATGTAGATATTTTTATGAAATGTCATTTCTCATGCAAATGACATTTATTGTATTAATGAACAACCTTGCAACATTGATAGTTTAGTACTACTAGTGCTAGGATTTATTACTTTACTTGATTATTGTTGCTATTTCGTATTCATCACATTCCCTTGCGTGATTGAGTATAATGAAAACTCAAATAACTGATCTGCTCCAGCTCGTAACATTTCAAATGTTTTGTGACAAGAAAGATATTCTTAAAAGAGTTTTTATCTAGTTCTGTAGGTAAACGTTATTATGCAAGTGTACACTAGTGTACTTAATGAACAAAAGTATAAAATAATTAGTTTCAAATCGATTTCACCTAAAGTAGTTCGGATGTTTGCAGTTCCAAATGTAAGTATAATGTTTAACACATGTTCATTCAAGACAACCACAAATGAAGTAGTCAGTAAGTATCAAGTCTTTGAGTGAGACGCGTACACAGACGTACAAAGTGTGGTCTTGCAAGATTGGGATAATAAATGATGGATCGTTAATATTTTATGCGTTTCATTTTGCTTAGTGCATTCACCGTACTTTTTATGCAGGTTTTATGCACATAATCGTTAATACAGATATAATATGTACCGATATTACTGAAAGTGTATTAGAAAATGGGTTTGAGAAATAAACAATAAGGTAGGACAAAGAAATGGCCACATTTTATGGTTTATAGTTTCCATCAACGTATGTAATATCTTTTTTATTGATTTTCCCCCATACGACAAACTCATTTTTACTTGGAATCTCCTGCCGTTGGGGAAAAATTGGGCTCATTTAGTGCAAGATATTGGAACTTCTTCAAGTTAGTAGGAAGTTCCTTCTAGGAAGTATTGTAAGTAATGCATCAAAAAGTATAATATCTAGGTCTCACGTGAACCTACTACTGTGAATAATGGTGTAAATCTCATGTGGATACATGGTCATGTTATATTGTTATGCTATTAGTTATAAAAGATATATAGTTTGTGCACGCAAATGGCTGGAGATACACATACTTACTTTCTCTCGAATATGTTTAAAAAGTATACATTTATTAAGTCGTTGTCTTCAGAATCACGAAGGAAAAATAAGAATCTTGTTTGTTTTTTGCAAGCGGGATACATCTGTCTGCTGTTCGTCGTCATATTATAATATGCATAAACTTTTTGCACGCCCTTTGTAACACATTGCCTTTTTTGTTCATTGTTATCAAGTTTCCTTTTATTGCCATCATTCACCCGTCACACACTTACTTATGTGTATATTCTAAAAGCATATTATATACAACAGACAGATTAACGGTGTTTCTCTCTCAAGCTTTCATCGTCGTTTTCTCTATTGCAAAGCCCAATATTTACTGCTGATTGAAGAATGTTATGTTGTATAGTTTTTGCATTCCTATTCCTTTTATTTTATTCTTTTCGTGAGGAAACGCTCGCAGACAAAGCGTGTTGATGATGACTGTCATAAAATGATAGACATGTTAATCTTTGACCGGGTCTCAAGGTCACCACTTCCTATATCAGGGAATGGAAAGATAGTGGCTGGTTCCAGTGGGAAATCATCCTCGGTGGGAGGCAAGTCCAACAGCGAAGCTATGGAGGGTGGAAAATCAGAGCAAATAAGTAGCCCTACAGGTCAACCTCGAGCTAGTTCAGAAGCTCCAGAGGAAAATGATAATTCTCAGCAACAACATCAAGGTGGAGGAACCTCCAAACAATCCAAATCTTTTCGCCAAAGCTTTTCTTTGGATGAGAGTGCGTTATTGGGATTTTCCATTAAAAGTGTCAACGAAGGGCGCATTCCTCTTTTTGAGAAATGGGCTGCGGCTGACTTTACCTCTGGAGAAAGTTGTTCTACATCTATAATGGATGATGAGCTATCATTCCTGAGCGCAAAGAAGCGTGAGCAGTGCTTAAAAGTATATGAGAAAATGAAGAAAACGGGCTGCGCAGTCAAATTGGATACGATATTTCGGTAAAAACAAAAGCTTTGGGATTGTTTAAAAAACATTGTTGTACATCATTTGGAATAATATTTTTGATGCTTTTTATAGAGGAATGCTTACACCTTCCGAATATCGAGCTTTCATGAGAGCTGCTGAGAACGCTGCCCAAAAGGCTGAAGAAGCAGAGAAGGCCAAAAACGTATTACAGGACCAAGAAGTCGGAGAAAATACAGGGATAGCAGAGCAAGATCCACATATGTTGGATATATAAAAGAGATTTGAAACATAAGAAATTAAAAATGAGGCGTTCCTGCAATTGATTGACATTTCCAATTTTAGCAAAGGTAGAAAGAAACATATTGACGAGGACATTTTGTTGTTGTTGTAAGCTCATTGAGCTGTTGTATTTTTATGGACCTGGGATGTAGAAATTTTTGTCTAATCGTAATGTAGTGCTGCATGAAAATTAGTTGGCCCCGGAAATAAGTAAGAATCAAAATTTTATTCAACGTTGGCTGGTTCAACGTAATATAATGATGTGTAATGTATTTATACAATGTTGGAATTGGAATAAAATTCCACTTAGGGATTTCAAACGATTGACACTATTTTGTAAAAACGGATCTCTTGTGTATATTCTGTAATAAATTGGATGAATAATTTGCCCAAGATGATGGACTTCTCCAAAAAAAAAAAAAAAAGACGCTTCTCAAGTTGCCCCAATGATTTTTTTAAAAGACAGATCATTGCGTATAGTTTATACAGAATGCATAACTTTTGATACTACTAAATGATGCAGAATTTTTAAAAAAAAAACTCATAATTTCATTTTAAACGATGAAATGTTTAGTTCGGGCATGATAAAGAGTACTGCTGCCATATACCATGTCAGAGTTTGAATGGATTCAGCTTAGTCAACAACACGAATTTAGACTTACTATTGGAAATTTGATTTCCGGACGTTCTACAGAATGACTCTTTATGAAAATTAATAAGTTCAAGGTTGGTTAAGCCGTCCATTCCAAACATTACTACTACCCAATCCTTAGTAAAACTTTTTTGTATTATATCAAGGTATCCAACATTGATTGACAGAATGAACTGAACACTTATGAAAACCAAGCCACTTGCACCGATCTTGTAAGTAGCCCGGACTAACTGCAACTGCTCATGGATCATTGCAAGCCAAGTTTATGCTTTAGTTACAATATGTATATACCTACCTATTTTTTGTTGTTGATGTTTTCAGGAAGTTAGGTGCACAAACAAAGTAGAAAAGGCATAAAGGTAAATAAATACATGGTGTGAAAATATATGCCTGCTTAGGATTCTAAAACATATATACCTAAGAAGGTAGTGAGTCTTTGGTTCTTATTCTTACGGAAAAGTCATACAAATGTATTTGGTATTTCAATTAGCATCATCATATCATTGTGAATATGCATACCTATCATGAATCCATGTATCCTTACGAGTATTATATATGCATGTCCGTCACAACTACTACGGAACACCTACTTTGAGTACAAATTACATGGTACAAAATATATTGGTTTCTGTAAACCAAAATAAGACGGAACAAAGGATTAAAGGCCAACACACGCAGGTAGGGTCTGTTACCGTGACCTTCAACTCTGTCACAACGTCTCAATGACATTCATATACACATTACATTACTGGTAGTTGTTTGTATTGAGCTTTCGGCATTATACAAAAATTGGAAAAAGGGCAATGGATTTTTAAAAGTTGATCGAAAGATCTTTTTTGTTTAAATCAACGCTTATATGTACACAGCTAGTTATTCGGTATGCAACTGTAATGTAAACGCAAAGCACGAACAAAAGTATTTACTCTTCTAAAGAACTAAGATATATGAATACAGCATGTTATACTAATATATCAACGTTGCGTTGTCGTGTACCACTTCATGTATATAAAAGACTACAACCAAAAAACACATTTGGCAACATGCAACTTATTGGTGAATGGTGAAGTAACTGGAAACAGATGGTTGGTAAAAAAGTATTTGTGTGTGTTTGACTGTAGAACCAAGAACCACCATCACTTTCAGCTTATTGCAGATGAACTTGATCTTATTTGCAAGCTGCTTAAAATTGGTTATTGTTAATGTATAGTTTATACAATAATACTACATCAACTCCCCTCAAATGCAGTGTCATATATGTAAGAAAAATCATATTCAACCAAAGTAAATTATGTGTTGTGGGAGTTACTTATAGAATAGATGATACGAAACAATAGTAATAGCAATAGCTATAGTACATTGTTTTGACATTGACACAAAATCTCACTTTTATTTTTCCTTTCATGAATTTACGAATCAATTATACCTCCACGGGTTGAGATTCTCAAGTAAATATGCAGATAATGAAACACTACCCCTTCAACACAAATCTACTTTTACTTAAAGTACATTCATTTGTGTGTATGTCATTATCAAGCAAATTATTATCCTGATAAGGTTAATCCTGTATTGAGTGCATACTTTTATGTGCTTGCAAACTAACTGTTGCTTGTGAAACGAAGCTGTCATCAGGCTGGTGAACTCGGAAAGGTATAAACTAATATAGTTGAATGCTAAAAAAGAAGCTTGGATTGGGAAAAAGTCATAATCAAATACTAATCTATATGGATGCAATGTGGCTGCATTGGATTACAACAACTGCAGATCAATCCAGTTCCAATTCCAAGATACCAACTTATCAAGCTCCCAAACCCGAGTGTATCAAATGTTATCCAAAAGCTATGTTGTTTATTGTTAGTATTAGATATAGTGAGATAACCTCAATACACATGCCTTAGTCATTTATTCGTTGTGTTGTAAACATCCAAAATGAACACCTTATGTCAATAGTCGAGTTAGCACAAGAACATTTCTTGATACGTGCTTAAATGAGATTCAACTTCAAGCGTCTAGTACTTCAAGTGCCAAAGTTTGTGCTGTCCACAGCCTCAAAGGTTCACCAGTTTCAATTTAGGTATACGAGATTGCCTACTTCTGAAAACTTTCCTGCAGCCCATCTAAAAACTAGCTCTGATTGTGTGGATATGGCATGTGGATGTTGCTCTATGGATGTCCAATTTCAAAATGTTCTCCTACTCAGCTTCTCGTTTATGCTCGTCTTCACATCGTTTCAAACAATGGGAAACATTGAGGTACAAAATTTCAAATTTTGCATGCATAAAAAAATTTCAAAACTACATGTTGAATATTTCATGTTACAGCAAACTGTACTTCGGAGCATAAACATTGATGAGCCAAGTTTTACAGGAAATGGCTACATATCTCTCTCCATTATTTATGGCGTTTTTTCAATATCAAATTGGGTGGCTCCGAGTATTGTTGCGGTTTTAAAGGAGAAAAAGTCCATTTTAGTTGGAGCTGTCTTATATACTGCTTTCATTGCAAGCTTCCTCTATCCTAAAACATGGCTGTTGTACCTTATGAGTGCTATACTAGGTATTAAATATTATGTTACACGTACGTATTACATATATATTGCATGAGTCTAATTGCCAGTTTACTAAATTTTATTCGTTATCCTTTTAATAGGTGTAGGCGCAGCAGGTAATTAAGTTCTTATTACTGGAGAAATGAATTCAAACATGAATAACTTTTCCAAAGGAAACTCTTGTAATAATTTACTTTTTAATTTCTAGTAATATGGACCGCTCAAGGGAGCTACCTAGCAATCTGTTCAGATGAAACAACCATGTCAAGAAATTCCGGTGTGTTTTGGGCTATTTTACAGAGCAGGTATGAAATTAATTACTTATAAATGTTGCACTCCCGATCTTTCTGTTCTCTTCTTTAAAAAATCTGATGTACTGATTCTTACTTTCAGCATGTTTTTTGGAAATACATTTGTGTTTTTTGCATTTGATACTAAAGACGACAGTGCAAAAATAGAAGAGTCAACGAGAACACTCGTATTCTCGGTTTTAACTGGAGTTGCCATTTTTGGAGTGTTCATTATGCTCTTTCTTAGAACACCAGGACCTGGGTATGAATCGAATAATAATATATGTATAACAAGTTTTGCTAAATGATTTGTTATTAAAAAAACACAAAGGTTGACAGTTGGCATTCTTATGAAATGAATTATAGGAGAGTAGAGCGAACGGTTCCAATGCTAGATATCCCGTTACCCGATAGTGGTCCTTTGGCAGCATTCAAAAAGTCATTGAAGCTATTTACTAAGAAGGAAATGGTTCTTTTATCCTTCACATTTTTTTATACGGGCATAGAATTATCATTCTTTTCTGGAGTGTATTCAACTTCTGTCGGCTCCACAGAAGCACTTGGCACGATAGCCAAACGTCTTGTTGGCCTTAGTGGTATATTAGTAGGAGCTGGAGAAGTTATTGGAGGCGCTCTGTTTGGTCTTCTTGGTGCAAGAACAGTAAAAAATGGTAAAAATGAATTTTCTTTGCTGGTAACAATGAAATCCGATCGTAAAAAAGAGTTATTCTAACTTTCGTTTTTTTGTAGGTCGAGACCCAATTGTTTTACTGGGATTCCTCTTCCATACAATTGCCTTCTACATGATATTCATCAATCTTCCAGACGCGTCGCCTTTAGGCTCCACCAGTAGTCATTCTTACATGAATCCCCCATCTGCTGAGATGGCAATGATTTGCTCATTCCTACTCGGTACCTAAAACTCATTCCTTTATAATCTATAGTCTACCTCTAACCCTTTTTATGAACAAACGAATTTAATGACAATATTTTGTTAAGGTTTTGGGGATGCGTGTTATAACACACAAATTTACTCGATTCTTGGAGGTCTATTTCCTGATGACTCAGCACCGGTGTTTGCCTTGTTTAAATTTACACAATCTGCTGCAGCTGCTGCATCTTTTTACTACAGCTCATTGCTAACATTGCGGATTCAGTTGGGAATCTTACAAATATTTTGCTTTGTTGGCTCCTTCACATTCTTCCTTGTCGAGTGGGAATCAGTACAAAAGAAAATTGCAGCAACTTCCTGTGCTGAAGAAGATCCCGATGATGAGTACAGGATTGATAAGAGTTAGCCATGTGTGTATCATTTGTATGATTTTAAATCAAAAAGTAACAATCATTCCATAATATGCAAACGTAGGTATTTTATACTAATCATAGGAGGCTTAAAGAAAAGGAAACTGATTTGTATGCGTCAGTTAAATTCATGTGATAATTAAGCGTGATAAGATTTAATCATTTAAGAATAATTTTATTGTAGTTCCTCTTTCTGTCATCCGTAGGACATTTTAAACCACAATTTTTACGCAAGAATGCAAATCTGCAAACATTCTTTAATTTCATGCTTGTAAGACAAGACAATGAAAAACTTATTCGTTTAGTTAGCATACTTAATACATAATAATGTAAAAATATTAATTAAAATCACAAGTATCATATACGATAAATAAAATGATTTCGAAATTTTTAAACGTATATCACGTATATGTATTTCTAAAACAGCCTTGTGAATCCTGAAAACATTTTCAACACAAGTTCTACTCTTTTGGCACTTCGTAAGGATCGTAACCTGCGAAATCATCATCATAATACTCATTCATTTCTCGTCGGCGCCAAGTGATACGTGTTCCACCTGCACCCGTTGCTACTTGTGGGTCGGCAATGTCTTTTGATACTCGTGACGTTGTTGCGGGTGGTATGGGTTGATTTCTTGATCGGTAGTTGTCATTCCTCGAATATCTTGAGCTGAAGCGATCACGACTGTCACGATCATGATCATAGCTTCCAGAGCTTCTATGCTGATTTCTTTCACGGTCAGAACTGTAGTTTCGATCCTTATCCTTAGAAGAGCTACTGGGATAATATTTTTTGTCGCTATTACGATCCCTCTTGGACGTTGAGGTGGTACCAGGTTCGGGGTCTCTTCTTGACTTTTTGTAATCCGGATCCCTTCCTGAGCTTTCATTATCACTAGGATTGTCTTCCTGATCAGATTCTTTTCCAACCTCGCCATAATCTTGAAGGTGTAGCTCCTTTATATCAGGCTTTATATCAAATTTTGCGGCTGTCGGGAATTCCACATTTTTTACATCACACGCCAAATCAGCAGCCTTCTCGCGAACTTCCTTTCGAAATTGTTTTCTTTCTGATTTTGTTAGACCTCCAGGATTATACATGACAAGCTCGGTTTTTAGCTTGATCTCTGGGTCATATCCAGGCTGGTAAGAATTAGCTTCTGACTCCCAATCTTCTTCTTCCACCTCCCAGTTATTGGAAAAGGATGGCTTAATGTCGGCTGAACCTTTAGATGCAGATGGAGTGGAAAGCTTTAAACGGTTGAGTAAATCTTGCTTTCGCCTCTCTTCATATGCTTTTTCACCTTCCTCTAAAAGTTTCAAATACATATTTTAGCCTTGTATAAATTTTGTTTCCTTCAAGTCTGAATTTTAAAGTTCTTAAATGCATTTTACCTGAGTTGTGATACGCCAAGTGTCTAATAACGGAGAAAGCATCTTCACATCTTTCTTCATGAAATGCCATTTCTGGATATGGAAGGTGATGGGTTGCATTGTGTCTACAAATCCGCATAACTTTTTTCTGGTCCACGGAAGACAATCCTTTGAGATAATTTCTCCGACACCTTTCCAAGTGATACATGATTTTCGCATTCCTGATATGTTCCAGAAAAAAAGGAATAAATACAGTTTAGTAAGCTCGTATCTATTTACTAGGCTCCATGCTTAATTCTCAGCAACCATTTTGAAAGTTAATGCAAATTAGGGCTTACGTTATTTGATGGGAATCGTTGTACGGACATCGGAGGAATGCCTCCCCATGGGCCAGAATCATAGTTGACGTCATTTTTTAATTGTGAAGAGTATTCAACAAAATATTGAGTTGTGAGGAATTAGGATTTAAAATTAGAAACTTGTGGTTTCGTTTCAAGTTGTCTCCGTCTACAGTAGTATTTACTACTAGCACTGACTACTTACGCAACCAATGTTTCCAATTTACTCCCTCGCAGCAAGTGTCAATATTAGTTAGCCAGTTGTCAAAAATCAGAAATTTTAACCAGGTTTTCTCTACATTTGATGTAAGCAAGCAACTGCATCCTTTCAAGCTTCTCGACAAGTTTGAGGAGTTGGAAGTTTTACCACCTTCAACTTTTCTTATGTATACTTCCCCAACTATCTTCCTTATGCATATGGATATGTGTTGGAGATGGGAAATGCGAGAGAAGGGAGAAGAGTAGAGTAGTATCCGTATAAAATATTGTGTATTGGGTATGCACGTACTGTACATAAGTAAGTACAGAGAACTAAAATTCTACTAATTGAAGATACAGTACTTTTTAGTAAGGAATTAATTTCCTATGAGCTTGATTGGCTTCATGTGTATACGAACATCTTCCTTAACTTGTGAGTATAGCTAAGTCGGACAATTGCATGTAAATTTTTATGCCTCATTCCTCTTTGTGACAGAAATATAATGGTATGACCTTTCAGTGAAGGAGCTATTTGCTCGTAAATTTATTACATATTGCATGCAAAAATTGAATTCAAAGTACCGATTGATTTATAATTGCTCAATAATCTCATTATCTCAAAACTTGATTACACATAGCTTGGTTAAAAAATTAACAATTGTTGTGATTTTGTATTTTCATCATAACAAAATTAATGGGATTGCCAACAATATCAAGAAGCATTTTATCAGGAAATTTCGACAATGGTAACCTGCAGAAGCTACATATTTTAATGCAAAGAACTTATATAGTGTCTAGTAGAGCTTAAGTAAATTGCGGGATTCTGGCTTGCAAGTACACAAATGAGAATCTATTCAAACTGTAATGAGATACGTATAAATCACCAAGATTTCTAACCTAACCAAGATTGTAGATCTGTGAGTCTTTTTTCTCTGTATGAAAATTCCCTATTATTATTATTATTTAATTTAAATGTAATATAATTTTCTGCTTTTTTCTTTAACCTTGATCTGCGTCATGATCATGTCGCATGATTATTACATGGCCTTCAGCTTCAATGTCGGCGTTTGTATTGGACTTTAAAGAAAGCACTGCCGTCTTTTAAACAGCATGTGTTCTATCAATTATGTAATTATAGATTGAACAATTAGTCAAAAAAATACATATATGTATGTATGCAAAATTGTTGAGCTAATAAAAAGTATTCAGAAGCAAATCCGCAGTATTTGCCACCATTGCATGTGAGAAATATGTCAATATTTTATATAAATACGGAATGCAGCTAATCAGTCCGTATCAATCATTAATCATCACAGTGGAGTAAATATAGTCTAACCCTTCCAAAGAAGTTTGCTACTTTCCTTTAATCATGTCACGATTCATCATCGCAATGGCAGTGCTACTCGTCACCCTGTCTTGTAGCAGTATGGCTCGCCGACAACAGGTAGGCAATTTTTATAAAGGATTATTGCAGTTTGTAGCTGTGTGGTTCTATAATTACCTTAATATAATGTCATGTAGTCATGTCATCTCCTTGGCCAAATCGTATTAAAATTAAAATGTTGAAGAGGCATTTTTATATTGAGCATGTAATTTTTGAGTGAATTATGTTTTCTTTAACTTTCAAGTGGGTAGCTGTTTAAAAGGGAAATATTTTGTTTTCCCCTGAGTTGTAATTTTCTCATGTCAAGCCTATAAATAAACTGCATGCAACCTAAAAATAATTTTTACGGCTAATTAATGCTAGTGTTGATGTTGATTTCAACATCACGAGAAATATAATATGTATGCTCAGCATTGCGGTCTCAAGGTCTTATCTTTAACTCGCGGTTTCAGAAACTTACTCATAATGATATGTATATGTACGTGTTTCTGTTTGTGGTTAGGTAGCCGTAGCCGACGACTTTTGTATTAATTGTACTAATTGTTGCAACAAAAGATTAATTTTTCTTCCATCAACCGGGGAAGAAGTTGAAGAGTTTATCTTTTTACGTAAGACAAAACATTTCAATGTATGAGGTATGACTTGTCATAAGTACTAGATTTTTTAAATGACTTATTATTGTTTTGGATAACGAGCAGCGTTAAACTCCTCAAATGGATTCAAACCACTCCCATGGATTACTGTAACCACTCAAGCTCCTCCTCCTGCTGGAAATGAAGACTATGGCAATTAATATGAATAAGTAGATGATGCCAACGAGGAATAATTGGATTGAAATTTACCCATTACCTGTTTAACTTGAACCATAAAACATTTCTTAGTTCTACAAACAACTTGAATCCTTTAACTATCGTTTAATTTGCTGGAAGAAACTTCATAACTTTCTACTGACTATGAAGCTTAAAAATAAAGTTAAATGAACGAATTGAGAATTTAGTTTTTGCGTATTTTTCCAGGATTTATTATATTAACTACTGGAGCTCATAAATAACAGCTACTTGAAATCCGATTATTATGTTGACACTTTGTATCATGTTACAAGACAAACAAGAAAACAGGCGCATGAAATATCAAGCTTTTTGAGTAATTAACCCACAATGCACTTATACTTGCTCCATATAAGATGAATTAAGATCTAAAAAAGCATTTTTATGAGCTTAAGCACTACGGTCATATAAAACAATATCTGGAAAGCCAACGGAGAAATCATTTGTACACCTTCTTTCATAAAAACCAATTTTTGGAGATGGGAAGTGTTAGGTTGCAACGTGTCTACAAATCCGCCTAATCCTTTTCCGATCCACAGACGAAAATCCTTTGTGATAGTTTCTCCGATATTTTTTTCAAATGATGAACACCTCCGACTGCGACATTTACTATATCTACTTACGCTTTATATCCTTGCAGCAAGTTCCAAAATTAGTTAACCAGTTGACAAAAATCAGAAATTTTAACCAGATTTTTTCTGCAGGTGATATGAGCAAGCAACTGCATCCTTCCAAATTTGTAGAGGTTAAGGAGTTGGAAAGTTTCAACTTTTCTTAAACATAGGTACTTCCCAAAATATCTTCCTTATGTATATAGACCAGTGTTCAAAATTTGAGAGTAGGGAGAAGAGTAGTATGCGTATAAAATTATGTATAAAATATCGAATATTGTGTACGCATAAGTATATACCGAGAAAAGTAATATTGTACTGATTGATGATAAGTACTTCTAGACAGGATTTGTGAGTATCGTCCTTACTTGTGAGTAAAGCTGAGTTGGAAAATATATCACGTAAATTTTTATGCCTCATTCTTTTGTGGCAGAAATATAATAGCATTATGACCTTAACTCATCGAATTAAATCCTGAAGGAGCTAGCTGCTCATAAGCGTATTACATATTGCATGCAAAAATTGAACTCAAAGTACCGATTGATTTATAATTGCTCAATAATCTCATTATCTCAAACCTTGATTGCACATAGCTTGGTTAAAAAAATTAACACTTGTTGTGATTTTGTATTTTCATCATTACAAAGTTAATGGGATTGCCAACAATATAAAGAAACATTTTATCAGGAAATTTTGACAATGGTAACCTGCAGAAGCTACATATTTTAATGCAAAGAACTTATATAGTGTCTAGTAGAGGTTAAGTAAATTGCGGGTATGCCATTCCGTATCACATTTATAATATATCATCATTTAAATCAATCCATGTTACATTTTTGCCACATCATTTTAATTTGATGTTATTAAAATGATTCTGGCTTGCATGTACACAAATGAGAATCTATTCAAACTGTCAATGCGATAAAATACCAAAGTAAAGTCTGTTTTACGTATAAATCACGAAGATCATAGATCTGGGAGTAGTGCCTGCGCTGTGCATAGTGTGCACTAATCAATTCCTTTTCCCACTATAATGTAAATTCTAGTATGATGGATGATGCATTTAACTATTATTATTATTTAAATTAAATATGATGTTTTTCTGTAGCTTCATTCTCTCAACCATTTTTGGAACCTTTATCTGAACATTATCATCGCTTTCAGCTTCAAACGGGGTGTTCGTACTGAACTTCAAAGAAAGCACTAAGCACTGCCGTCTTTTAAACAGCGTGTGTTGTCAATTATTATGTAATCATGGATTGAACAATTAGTCAATGAAATGAATATATGCTAAATTGTTAAAACGAATAAAAGTATTCAGAAGCAGATCCGTAGTAATAATCTTTTGTTTGACTGTATCACTTTGCCCCAACTGCATGTGCAATGTCAAAATGTTCCATATAAATACGGAATGACGCTAATCAGTCCGTACCAATCATTTAACTGGCACAGGTGGAGAAAATATAGCCTAACCCTTCCAGAAAATTTTGCTGCTTTCATTCAATCATGGCGAAATTCATCGCAGTGGCCGCGTTGCTTGTCACCCTGACTTGTAGCAGCATGGCTCTCCCTCACCATCACGAAAAGGTAGACAATTTTTATAATTTTTTATGTAGGATTATTGCAGTTTGCAGCTGTGTGGTTCATTCGAATTACCTACTACAAGTCATGTCATATGTCCTTGGCCAAATCGTAGTAAAATTAAAGGGTTGAAGGTGCATTTGTATATCTATACTGGGTATTTTGGCTAAGCCTAGTAGATTAATTATTGAGCAATAAGTTAAAAAGATGCACATGTGCCTAATATGTGTGCATTGACTCCTTCAAAAGTTCTAATATTTGAGTGGATTTGGTTTCCTTTAACTTCCAAGTGGGTAGCTGGTTAAAAGGGAAATATTTTGTATTCCCCTGAGTTGTAATTTTCTCAAGTCAGGTCTATAAATAAACTGCATACAACCTAAAAATAATTTTTACGACTAATTTAATGTTAGTGTTTATGTTGATTTTTACAATACGCGAAATATAATATGCATGCTCAGCATTACTTTCTCGAGCTCCTATCTATTACTCGCGGTTTCATAAACTTACGTATAAATATATACATGCATACTTGACACTGTTTCTTTGTGCTTAGGAAGCTGTCGTGGACCCAGCTCCTTTAACTTTGCTCCCACCAACCGGGGCAGAAGCTGGAGAGTCAAAGTTTTTCTTTTTCCGTAAGACAATATTTGAATGTACATATGTATGATGATTGCCTGTCATAAAAGTACTAGATTTTTTAAATGACTCATATTGTTTTGGATGACGAACAGCGTTCAACTTCTGGAATGGATTCAGACCACTCCCATGGATTCCTTTGCCAGGCATTCAACTTCCAACCACTGCTGCCCCTCCTCCTCCTGCTGGAAATGAAGATGGGGATGCCGGCGGTGATGATGATGAGGGTGAAGATGAAGATGGTGGTGATGATGCTGAAGATGAAGGAGGCGATGATGAGGAAGACGAAGGCGGGGATGACGCCGAAGATGAAGGGGGTGATGATGATGAAGCAGAGGATGCAGAAGAGGAATAATTGGATAAATGTCTTGCCTGCTTCACTGACCCATGACCTAAACTTGATAACATGTTGATGATTGGTGCATTTATGACTGTAACAACTAAAAATTTCAATTTTACACGATCTACAAACAACTCGAATCTCGAATCATCTTTTATAATCGTCTGCTCTTCTGGAAGAAACTTTATAGGTTTATAGTGACTAAGAAAAATAAAGTCTATTAAACGAATGCAACAAAGTGAACATTTAATATGCTTATTCTTCCAGCATTAAATTCATATTTTAGCTATTGAAGCTCATAAATAACAGTTAATTGCAATTCAGTTTTTACGTTGATGACATTTGGGATACTGTTACAAGACAAACAAGAAAACAGGTGCATAAAATATCAGTATTATTATGAACTAAAGAGATAAGATCTTTTTTGAGTAATTAACCCACAACGCGCTTATACTTGCTCCATATAAGATGAAATATGAGCTAGAAAGCATTTTTACGAGTTTCGGCACTGAAGCTACGGCGATTTAAAACAAGAGAAAACAACGACCTGGCAAGTAAAAATCTGCATTGGATGGAACAAGTACTTTCAGGTATTTTGTCACAGTCGTACAACGAAACATACGGACACCCAAATACAATCTATAATTCCATCATGATAAAAGTTTTTATATAATCTTTTTGCATTCTACGGAGGAAGCGTTGAAACATTTAGGAAGTCCCATGATTAGCAAAATGATTCATGGTTGTATCAAATGGAATGATAATTGAAATGTTTATTTCGCATATTCACCAAAGAGTTTGTCATTGCTTTGCTCTGTTTGCATTGTACTTGGCGTGGTTCGCTTGATATGATGAGAATATGATAAAGTGCTCTGGCTCTCTGTAAAAGATTCTTGGCAGGAGGACAAGAGACAATACGATCTTAAATGTGTTAAGCCAACTGCGTGTACAAGTAGGTACATATATTGCAAGGGAGTGCGAAAACAAACTGTAAAATTGGGAGTTTCATGACATTATTTAAAAATAAGTCATTAGATCTGCAGCCTCTGTATCCAGTCACCTGAAGATGAAGAACTTTTTTGTGCTTACTACAGCTTGTTCATTACGGCCACATCTTAGCACCACTTTAATCTGCATCAATATTATAAGCAAAATGGATTATAAAAATAAACTCGGTTAAGCTTGAAGGCACGAAAGAACTGTCACTTAAGTAAAGAGGTAGCAAGTGCTGTGTGTGTTATGTACTTTTACAAGAAACAATTGAAGGTCATCGTCACCACACCACCCGAGTATTATTTATAGCAATCCCGAAATTACTATGATTTTGAGAATGTGTAGAAAAATCAACGAATAACTCATACTTTTTTGTTGATATATTATATATTTACGTAGCTAACAGATCAAAACATCCACAATTACTTATCAAGTTCTTCACCTCTGAAACCATAAATCTTTCTAAACGGTTTGATGAATTTATGCGTGAAGCGCTTAAAAACAGCTTGAGATTTCAAGTTGTAACTTTGAGTTTTATGCGTTATTCAACTGGTCATGCAAAATGCTTTTCAAACCAAAAATCTTTTGTAGTAAAAGTAAAATCTTCTTTGAAGAAACCTGTGAGCATTATCTTTAAAAAACTTGTAGTGTAGCACAGGAATATTAACCAAAAACAGTCAGCCCGAATGGAAAATTTAAAATATTTATCAACAAACATTAAATGTTTCAATAGAAATTCGTAAATTGGCCGATTGATCTACTATTTATCGATTTTATTTTCCGTATATGAAATACTGCTCATCACTCAATATTTGTTTCCAAAATCACAGAGATGCATGTGCAAATTTAAATATAAAGCAATATGCACCTCTGTTCTGAATTTAGTTTGTAATAGCCAAATTTTTATAAGCACATTTGATCTTTTATTTTATCACACTCACGCAGATCCTAAAACTCGTCATGTCAAGGTCACGCACACGTCCCTGATATGTAAACTCTTATAACCTATTATATACTAGCATTGCAAATCAGTATTATTTAAACCGATTTTATAGTAAATAGAAGAAACAGGGGTGCAAAGATTACCTTCACGATTTTTAGATAAAGTTGTGATCATTCGTCAGTCCAATACTTCATATATCAGATTGTACTAAATCACGATCCGATGTTTTAAATGTTTCATTTCTTATCCCTCAGGGCCATGGTTTGGCGACAGCATGTCACAGTCCAAGACATTCAAAAAGCAGAGACACGCTCGAACTAAAAAATCTGGTGACAGGAAAGCAGAATTTGCTGCCGAGAAATGCTCCCGACGACCTCTTTTTATAACTGTTTACAAAGGAATAATTATTACAATTGCAAAATGTATTTAAATATATTAGAGTAAACTAATCAAGAATTCAAAGAAAGACCCAGAGTGAATTCATTTCAAACGATGGCGTCGGTTATCGTCGGTATCATATTTGTCTTAAGTTAAAATTCATAATATTCATTTTGAATGCATAGTCCTACAATGGCTACAATGACGTAATTTAAGTTTTCTTGATCTACACGTGCTCAAGTTATAGGGTACATATAGGTAGATGATATGGTATACACTAAAATTATTCAAAATGGCATTTCTTCAATCGGCTCAGTAAAATTCATAAATGCATTTCACTGTCTTAGCATTTCTTCCACCAGTTTTCGTACATGAAATGGCATATATATAGAAAAATATGATACTCTCGCATTTTTAACACACATTCTTTTGATTTGCCTAAAATCATAAACGCACATAGAGCAATGGAATGAAATTTAATATCAAGCCATAAGGACATTGCGTACATGCAAATAATTCATAAAAATGCACTTGCGTAGTAACTTCTCATGGCATTTCAACCGTATCTGTAACTTGAGTGAATGAAATGACTATTTAGGTACGTGTGTGTGTATCCTGAAATGTTCCGCAATATTTATATTTAAAATCATTTGTCGCCAATCATGCAAACTAAACAAAATTATTATGATGACTTTGACTTGACTGTATGTGGTTCCGAAACTACTTTTTTCAGCATACGAAACAGATTATGATGACGAAATGATTATTGCTTCCTCTTGTCACGATCATCATTCATCAAGATTTTAGAAGGTTATAAAATTTATTTCATCCCATCAACAACGTGCAGCAAGCACTTCATGTCACATCGTGTGTAGAACTAAAATTTTAAGATTTCTGAAGTGAGTGCATATAAAACTGGAACGTCAAATGTAGTGTCACATTTATTAGGCAGACACTCACTGACTCACTTAAAAATCATACACATTTTGAACAACTTTCTACTACAAAAAAAAATGATGTATTGGTGGTGTATCCGGTCGTCTCTCGCCTACTTCATCTCTCGTTGACACTTTTAAGAGAAACCGAGTCATATCCACCACCACTGTTTGAAATTTGAACATAAAATACACATTTAATTATGTCTCGCTTCATATATGATTTTTTTTATGCGGCTGAAGCAAATAGTACTTATGTACGATTAGGTTGATGCTGATGATGAAATGAAGGTTTTATGTACCTCAACTCAACCTTGCCTTGTATTTTTAACATGGCATATGGCAGGGTGACATTTCATAGCAGGTGTACCTACTTCCACTGCCTGCTAAAAAAACGAACAGACTAGAGTCCAACAAGGGATGCAGATAAATTGGCTCACTTGTGTAATAGCATGGTCTAACTCCTCTTCTCTACTAGCTTTACTCCTCACCTCACCTCCCATATCCTTTGCGGAAGCTCGACAAAAAAATAATTTCACGTTTGTGATTAATATGCTAAGAATGCTTAAAAATCGTCACGATTTTAGCGACTATTTTTATGACAGTGGGCTTGACATGATAATGATAGCGTTATTAATTGCAATGGTAATGATCACATTCAAGATATATAATATGTGTGTGTGTAGAACAGAGTCTGGGAATGGGCCAGCCTTGGTGAAAGCACATTTGAAGATAATGTTTTGTTTTTAATGTTGCATTCAAACTTGAGAAGTTGAGACTAATGCCTTACATTTTTAGAATAACCTAGGCTAACCAAACCACTATGTGAAGATAGTCACCAAATGCAATGCACGTGTCAACCATTTCTTTACCCTTTTGGGGATTCCTCATACATGAAGATTGCTATGAATCCGCATGAAATGCACTATAATCAGTCATTATTCATCCCACTTTATCATACGTGATGATCCTTGACTCTGAATTGAATCATTTTTAAAAGTAGAATTTGTCCTTTCGCTTAATAAAATCAAATAATTTGAATTGAAACGTAAGGTTGCGGGAGATGCCACACATTTTCCCAATGTGGTAGCATATTACTTACACTTAAGAAGCACGTAGTATTTACGAAGGTAATGTGTGTTTAATCGTTGCAATGCGTGATAACCAGGGAGCGTTTGTAAAAACTTGCGTAAAAAGATTTCTCTAACTTTCTTCGTGATGTGAACTTCGCTGTCTTACACTTGTCATGGTCGTCCGTCAGACTCCATACCAAAACCATGTCATGTAGGACAACGTAATTAATTCAGACGACGATGCGACTCCGTTGAAATCAACACCGGTGGTGGTGGTGGATCATTCTCAAGACTTGTGTTCTCTCCTCCTGATGCTGACAAATGAATAAAATATATGGTAGGTGGTGCAAAGAAGCCCTGATGATGATGATGATGATGATGATACTTGAAATGAAGAATTAATCTGATAAACCATCAACATCCCTAAGCACAAAAGTATCCTTACTCATTTTTTATTAAAATCTTATCGGGGAGTTCCGTGTGTCTTTTATATCTACAATCTTTGTACGTCCTTATAACATTAAAGATGTAACATACCTATATAGACATGATTTCTTATTAATACACGTGCAGCCGATGTTTATTTATTGCTCTTGATGATCTAAACTTGGCTCGTTCTATTGGAATTTCTTCTTCGTGTTGGATATGTTTAGGCATTTTTGAATAAGATAATTATGTTTAGAATGATAGTATATCTCTCGACATGGTCTCTCTCTCTTAATCAGTTGTGGGAGATTGGTATAAAAGGCAACCGCTGATAACCTTTATTGTTCAGTATTCCTCCAAACCTCAGCTAACGCGCATTAAAAGGGTTTTCATTGATCTGTGGCGGCCGTTTACATCGCTTAATCAAACGGTATATCATTTCCTTCATTTCTTCAGCTCGAAGAAAGGGTCGTTTTTGCTCAGAAACTTTATATTATTTTGCCCAAGTGCCGCAGTCAGGAAAATGGAGGATAAGCTAAAGCGAGAGTGCAGAGCCTGTAAGTGACCAGCAACTTTTGTGGTTTTTAGTGACGTCTTTTAATTTAATATTAAGTTCTAAAATTTCAAAAAATTTACACCTCATTCATTTTTCAGACGTAGAGAAAACGTTCAAAACCTTTGATAAGTATGGGTCAGCATCCATGCCCAAAGATGAAGTGAAGAATCTTTTAAAAATAATAATCCCTGAGTTTGAATACGAAACACACAAGGAAGAGCTCTTAGAACTATTAAGTCAATACGTGAAAGGTTCGTTTGCTGAACAAAGAAATTAAAACTTTATATTCATAAGTTGGAGGTTAGCAAAAAAAAGCTCATTTTGATTTTCGATTCTCATTTCAGCATCCAAGTACACTGTACACAACAAGCAAACTAACCAATTTGAAGTCAAGTACCGTAAGTGACCTCCTAGATCTAGTGCACTTGATTTGATTGTTAGAAACGTTACCACGTCAAAGAAAGCATACTAGTTTAATTTTTATTAAACTTTTCAGTGGACAATACCGTGGACTTCCCATCGGTTTTAGGAATTACGGTGCATTTTCTAAAGAAAATTGAAATGAAAGGCCAAAACGTGTTTTCGCATACAACCGTCGTGAAGGGTAATGACTTTCCTGGTAAGAATAAATGCGTCTCTAACGATCGACGTGACAGTAAAAGAAAGCTCTACTAAGAACATGGAACATTGGAAAATAACTTCACCGGTTCTCAATCTCATCGCTTAATCTCGCTTTGGTTGAATGAGTTGTGTTATAAAAGATTTGGAAACAGAGGTAACTTGTTTTTTAAATTAATTGGTATTCATGAATAACGATCAAATGGCAAAAATATTGCGTCAATCGATTTGGAATCTTTACCTAACGAAACCTATTAGTGTATGAACGTGTTATACATGTCCTTTAAATTAGGTGTATTAATGTATGTATATATGCATTATGGTAACAATTAATAATGCCAGTAGCAGTTTTTGTATTTGAGATTTTAGATTCTCGGCATTGTCACAATTGACATTGTCGAAGCAGCTCTAGAAGGTATGAATTAATACATATATGTATATGGTTACGATTATATGTTAAATGTTAATACTACATATCCATATTATATAATGTATGAACAACAAAATGCTAACTAAGCTGTATTAACAAAGTCAATGTATAAATAAAAGTCAATTTATTTTCTATAATTATGCAGTCACCTACGACGGTGAATGGGGCATTGTGAAACATGATTACATTTTATTCAACAGTCGGTTCATTCTAATTCGAAACATGACTTGCTATTCAATTTGCTGATTTATCAATCAAGCTCATATACATTTCAAAGATCCATGAATTAAAATTAGGTACTTAAGCTCGACACTATGCATTTCTATAAAATTTCGAGCATCATTGACCATTCTCCCGAATTCCACCTTCAATCCTATTCAATCAAGCGTTTTCATTATGGTATGGAGAAATGAATGAAAATGGAAGCTTCGAACACCTGCGTTAATCGTATGTGCAGAGGGTTTCAAAGTTTTAAATAAAATTTGAAGTCCATATGTTCCATGACTATGATTAGCACATGAAAGAAACAATATACAACAACATGCATACATTTAAGCACCTGACTCCAGTTTCATTTCCCAGACGTTGTGCAGATGTAAGTACTCATTGATTATGCATTATCCCATCAAATTAGTCCCAACGTGTTGAAATCCTAAATTTAGCAACAGTATAAATAAGCTGTTAGGTTGATGATATTTTGATAGGGACACACAAACTTTTCGTTTATTGGAAATTATAAGCAAATCACAATATGCAAGTCGTCCGGGTTCTTTTGGCGTTGACATTTGTGTGTGCAGCTCGGGCAGCACCGCAGGTAAATAAAATTAATTACTTTCTTATATAAGTATGTATCATTAGCTACATGTCATCATAACATTTGATTATTAATGTTTTCTATCCATGACTTTGTATTTCCGTGTTTTGTTCTATCTTACAGATCTTCAACAGCGATATATTTCATAATTTGGTAGATGCTGAGGTGGAGTTAGATGTACCAACAACAACAAATGAGCAAACTATTATTCTCCCTCCATATTTCCAAAACCTTATCCACAATATGCCACTTTTGCCACCCCCACCACCAGTACAATTTTACCGTCCATCTGCACCTTTCCAGCTCCAACTTGGACAACACCGTTTGTTCTTTAGTAAGAATTTATTATGTTTAACCTTCATTGTTTCATTATTGTTTTTGATTAAGTAATTCAATGGACTTCGCAGCAACTCGGTATAAGTTTCCCTTATTAAACATATTTGCATTTCTAGATTGGTTCAATCAACTGCTAAACGTTTTCCAGCCAAGTACAACTACCACCACTACTAATGCTCCATAATTCCAGTGCTGTAGCCTGTCCTCAACAACTTGATGCTAACGGCCTGTCAATTTTGACTGCTTTAATAAAATGTTTAAAAAATGAATTTGATTGGCGTTGTTTTATCAAAATTATAATTAAAAACTTTATTGCTTAACAAACACCTGTGTTTTCATCGGACATTTAAGGTCAATCGTCAGCAAAAGAGTAAAATACAAGAGTTTGCACGCGATGCGCTTTCATAAAAATATATATACAAATACATACACATATACCTTTAACTTTACAGGTGTGGTACAAAGCACGTTGCTCATTATATCAGTCATCAGTTTCCATTTTATAATGACGATACTCAGGTTTCAGCTCCCACATGTTTTTATGAGGATTTTTTACACAGTAATTGCAAACTTCCTTAAGAACCTCCTTAAGATAACCCTGCAGATAAGAATAAATGACATTAATTTTATAAATCATCTACTTAAAAATGGATTTCGAATATGGCACACCATTCATGGCTATAATCTGTAATCTTGGATAGTTAATACTTACCACAGGTTGATTAGTGATTCGTACTAAATCTTTAACGTTGTAATACTGATGTTTCTCGAATGCAGAAAACAACATCTCGAGAACCTTTTCCTTGTCATCTCTTGCCTTTTTACCTTCTGCCTTCTTCCGTTCTTCATACTCTTTCTATAGAAATTATGAAATGAGAGATTTAAGGGTATTTAATGACTAAAATCAGAATAGAAACAAAAAACTTTGTCAGTGTTATATTGGTGCTTTTTCTTACGTTGTTCTTGTGATCAGAAACGGGTTTATATGATTGAACAACCCGATCCAACTGCTTGACTTGACGAATAGGCTGTGAAGCTTTATGGATAGCTGTCATTTTTAATTTCATGTAATTTGAGTCGTACACAGGTCTACACTCAAGTTTTTGATGAACCTTGCCTAGTACCGATATCTTCTCAAGGTCCTCATCCTGTGTACCTACAATTAATTAATAAATTCATCAAAATTAATGTTAACAGTAATCCTCTAATTCATTCCTAAATTCAATTTGGTGATTCAGGAAATCGAACGTACCTGAATCCACATCGAAAGCAACCATAGTTTGATTAGTTACAGCAGTAGCAATAAGATCATGTTCTTTTGGAATATCATCATCACCAGCCTCCTTCGCGCACAGAGTTGCGTCGCTTAAACTTAACGTGACCTTCGGTTTTCCTCCTCCTAGTGTGGACTTGTAAATCTTTAACTTTCCAGCTTCTACATTACCAGGAATCCTTGCCCAACGTTCAGCAAGATATTTAGGAACCTAAAGCAATCAGACAATAATTGTTTATTTAAACCTTTTTGACCAATCAGATAAAAACTACACACACTAAATACACTACATGTAGTTAAGCTCTTTTACTTTACCTTAACTAACCAAATACCACGATTTACTAATGACAAATCAACTTTTGAGGAAGAGTGCCCTACTTGGCTGGAACCTGCTGTTGGCCCTGCTCCTCCGGAACCCTGACTGGAACTGGTAGCTGCGGCTTGACTCATGATAGCTCTGTACAGAAGACAAAAGAATGAAAACCGTTTCAAAACTCTAACAATTTCAAATTATAATTTTAAACTCAAACTAAAATCATTGAATCTTTGTTGAATTACCTTGTATCTCTTTTCGCGGATGAGCAATTGACAATTTTTGTTAAAGCACTAGTTGGTTTGATAGAACTGACCTCCTTCCTTCTGACCTCACACATCCACAACAAACAACTAATGATTCACTTTATCTCATTCAACAATCAAGTGAAATATCAAAAGAAGGGATTAAGAATGAAATTTAAAAGCTGAAAAAATAAATCTCTTCAATCAATTATTTATTTGAGCTCTAAAATATCACAAAATCTAACTCGGCTTCCACTCATCCGAATCCCTAAATTAATTTTATTGTCAATTGTGTAACAAACAATGCGTCTTCGTCAAATTAGCATTAGCAAACTATCAGATACACACAAAATTGAAAATACGACACCAGAACATTTTATTCTTCCGACTCAAATAAAAATGCAGTTGAATATATACGTCATGTTCATCTGTTTTCTTGTTGGTTGCTCTGCTGTGAGTGCATTCAAATCTTCCACATAATAAAATTCATACCCAAGCAGAAAAATGTACCTAAAGCCGAAAAATATACCCAAAACACACTATCGCATCGGTATATGCAGCAATTCAACACACCTTGATGGTTGGGTTAGGTATAAAAAGGATGTGTACCACATGAACTCAAAGCCGGGTGAAGCTGTATGCAAAATATGCAAGAGGCTCTCTTCGAGCTTGAATATTATTTATGCACTTGCACTTTGCAGTAAATGAAAAGATAATGAACACAACACAGACAGTACTTACGGGATAATAAGGAATAAAATTATTATATTTTCGAGTCACGTATTTGATTCAGATTGTGCTTTTCAATACAGTCGATAAATTAGATTTATGACATTGACAGGATAAGTTAACACTAAAGTTGGAGTTGATGTGATGACATACTATATTACCTTGCTAGTTTCTAGTACCTTGATTTTCTTTTAGTTGTTTCTTCAGCTCCAGTAACCTGTAAAGGGAGAGAAAGCCGTCAATATTAAAGTTAAATTGATTTGAGGTCCCATATGAGGAAAATTAGTAAAAGGACATTTTGGTCATTTTACTTTATTAAGTCTTTCCACATTAGCACTTGATTGACACGATCGCTTTGCTTGTCAACGATGTCCTTTTCTTCCTCTTTGAGCCTCTTGCCTAGACGCTCTTGATCAGCAATTTTTGCCATGAGTTGCTCTCTGGAGAAAGTGAAGTAGATAAATTAATGCTTTCTCCAAAATAAGTTTACTAAATTACACATTAATGTGAGAAAATTGTGGATAAAAAATGACTCACTTATAAGATTTCTTTCGGTCCTGACTCCCTTGTCCACCTGCAGCGTACGCCTTTAACTCTTCTTGCATCCGTTTCAAATCCACCTTGTAGACAACTGTTTCTGCTTGAAGTTTACAAAACTTAATTTGATCCTCGTCACTTGTCCTTCTCAATGTGTCAACATCCTAAGTAATAATCAACAATGAATATAAGCCAATTTTTTTAGTCGAGTACGATATTTCATTGCTTTACACTTACTTTTGTTAGTGAGCTTAAACTTGAATCCACTGAAGAAACAACGCTATCATACTTCCGCTTAGCAGCCTCATGTTCGTGACTCAAGATTTGAGCTTCTTGACGCACATTATTTAATGCTTTGAAAGTATTAACAGAATCATTTTATTGAATAGGATAGAATTTTGTACTTATGTACCTCTTTGAAAAATATAATTTTGGAATGCTATAATTACTTACTCTTTACAAGAGGTGCAAGATCAACTTTTTTCATGTCAATCTTTTCATGCAGTTCTTGAACTGTGTCGGACATCTTTTGTAGATGCTCTGATTTCTTTTCATCAAGCACTGACTTTTCTGACGAGATTTTCTCAAGATTCCCCTGAATCTCTGAAAATCCTTTGATTCCAAGTTTTGCTTCCAATGCATTCTACATTAAAGTTCCACATTGATAATCATACATTGCTGAACAATAAAAATTTAATTTCATGCTTTTTCACTAACCAAATCCAGATTGGAACTTTGTAACTGCTCTTCTAAAACAAACAAGGTTTTCGACAACACGCCAGATTCCGCCTTGAGATAATTCATTTCCCCCTTAAGTTGCTTGTATCTTGTGCTTTTGACTCGTAAATTCTTTACATACTCCTTAAAATCATCTTCCTTCACAATCGAGTCACCCTGCATATTCCCAATTATTTTTCGTTTCTCTCCAACTTCTTCCTTCAACATGGATAGCTCATTTTTCAGCTCATTTAACTTTTCAAACAATGTTGACTTTTTGTTGGAAACGATTGCCGCTTGTTGACGAAACATTACCAACTTGTCATCTTCTGATTTCATCATTCTCTTCATTACCAAGTCATTTAGTTCCGCCTTCACCCTGTCAATTCGTGCTCTAGTATCATCCAAGTCTTTTGGAGTTATAGCACCTTCACTCAACACTTTCTCCATTATATGAATCTCCTTCCGTCGTGTTTCACACTCTTTAGGCAGCTTGTCATTTACAATGTATTTTGCAACATCGCAATCCTGCTCAATTCGTTGAAGAATCCCTTCCGCAGTGGCTCCTGTTGCGGCTGCTTTGATTTCTTTAAGTTGTCGCTGGAGCCGTTGAATACGTTGTTCAGCTTGATTCAGAGCCTGTGTTTGTTGTACTTGTTGTGTTTCTATCTCTCTCGCTTTCTCCTTTTCCTTGCGGAAATTTTGCACAACTTGTAGCGTTGATTCAATGTTCGACATTCCTTCAACCTTTTGATAAGAACACATTTTGAATTATTATTTTTTGCTATAAACTAGAGATAAGTGTCCCATTCTAATCGACAGGCTTACCTGACGTTTCAACTTTTCTATTTTTCGAGTGACACTTTCTTGCTCCTGTTCCATCGCTGCAATGTCCTTTCGAATTTCCGATGTCGTAAACCCTTTACTCCTCATGGTGTCCAGTTGCTTGTGCACATTCTTGAACTGCTCTATTGACGCCTCATACTGCACACAAATAGGACTTAAGGTAAGAAGATCATGAAAATGTCGAATCCTATGTTCAAATTGAAAGTAGGTTTTACCTGTTGGTATAGCTCTTCTATTTCTATATCAGCTCTGATTTCTTGTGGGATCTCTACTTTCATCAGATATTGTGCAAGATATGCCCTTGTTTTCAATTCTGGAATCCTTGGGAGTATCCATGCTAAGATTGGATGGATGACTTTGGGACTTCCAGATATTAAACCAGATCGCAAAGCGGATCTAAAATTATTTGTTAATAGAAGTAGGCGAATCCTCATAGCTTAGCTACTTGACAGATACATATAGTGTATCTAGTTTATGGTTGAAATGCTTATATTACGGATCATCCTCAGGAGGGCGATATTTCAATAGCCTAAGGGTATTCAGAATTCGCACCACAGTGTCTTCTGGAGCCTCTTCTCTTATATCCACTTTGTTGGCAGACTCAAACTCTCCAAGAACATCACTTATTACCTGATAAAAGTTATATATTATTAATGTGGGGATGAATAGTTTGTTATTTGTATATTATATGTCAAATAATTTGCTTTATTTAATAGTTAGCAAATCGCAAACCTGTAGAAGTTGTTCCGGTTGTAAAGAATCAAATGATATGACTGTAAAATTCTTTTTAAAAGGCTCTTTGGCCAATTCGTTTATAATGAGACGTATTGTTTCAGTCATTGTGAAAAAGAACTATCAACACAACGCGCCTTTAGACTAAATAATATTCAAGATCTGCGTACAATGCTCTGCAATATTTTAACTATTGCATTAAGTTTTTTATGCAACAAGAACAGCACTCAATAAAAAGAGTTTATTCAATCTTAGGAGTTTGAGAATTTAATTTTCCTAGTTTTCATTTTATAACAGCATCCGACCTATGCCACACAACAGTTTATCAAAGAAGAACATTTTACACAATTCTAACTCAACTGCTTATCGCCGCATGCATTCTAAATAATGGGTAGTATCGAACTCTGGAAGGAAGGCAGTAGAGTAGACCAGCATCTATGAAAAGCAATGATATGTATCTACATAAATGTATGTCGAATTCTTGGATTGGTTACGATCCCCCTCTTCACATGAGGAATGGAAGAAGTAGTAATGAATTGTTGAAATTGGGGTTTATCGTCTATCTCGTCGTATACTTTGAACGGTGACTTCAGCTCCCCTTGCATATTGCTTCTATTGTCACTTTGTCGCTCTACCCTACCTGTCCCGTTGCCAAGAGCTGACAGACCACAACAAAGCCTTAGTACCAGTAGCATCTATAGGTTCTGAAATCGATTTCCACAAACTTCTTGTAGGGAGAAAGATTATCAATATCCCTTCGATACATGATATGTATTCTAAATAGAGTGTTTTAGCTAAATGCATCTTTTCATATACATTTAGCAATGAATCTTTTATGAACCATAATTAGTAGTATATAGCAGTTGCAATCTGGGATAGTTTAAGTACTTCCTGATAGCTCTGTATTTGAAGACGACCCATGCGTAGCAACAGATAACTATTTGGAATGAGTAAAAGTAAATTTATGGGCTTAGCACATTGCATGAGCCTCCGTCAATGTGAAAGCATTTTGTCATTCATCTGCAGTTGCATTTTGTGTTTCCGAGTTGCTTAATTAATAGGGAGAGTAGTGTTTTAATTTTTATTATGTAGATGCAAACAGTGAAAGCAAAAAAAATATGAAAACGTACCATTAGAAAGGAGGAAATAGAATGTTTGGAATGTGAAAAGTTAAATTTCTGAGCTGGATCGCTTACACGATTTCTACGCCAAATCGAAGAGTGGATGGTTATAGGTCCAATGGGAATTCTCATCGAGAAGCGTGATAAAGCCTACTTACTCAAAATTTGCCAGTGTAATTAAATTTAATTATATCATACATACATACATTGCTAATTAATTAGCACATTGCGTGCAATTCATTATATCATATAAAGTCATACACGTTGATTATTTCTAGTTTTATGCAGGTGAAACCTTAATTATTATCATCATCATCATAGGACGGACAATATGGAGCGCCCACGAGCTCGCCCTCGTAACTTTTTTAATACGGATAAATCAGATAGGGAAAGTGAAAGGGACAAGAATGATAATGAAACACCAGAAAAGCGTCCAAGGAGGGAACGCGATCGCACGAGATCTGCAGGTGTGAGAGAAAACACAGTAGAAAATGACAGTGATCTCGACGCTGCCGAGCTGAACAGAAGAGTGGAAAGATTGCAGCGAGACTTGACCAGAAGAGATCGGGAACTTGAAGATGAAAGGCTTGAAAATGAGAAGGCAATGGATAAAATTAAAAAGTTGGAGCGAGATAAAGTGGAATTAAAAAGAGAAGTGGAGGACTTTAGACTGGAAGCCGAAGATTACAAAAGGTCGATAGATGAATACAAAGCTCAGATGCGAAGTAGAGGTGGGAGCTATAGTCCTGGAGGCAGTGAACATATGAACTCAGACCAAAATGGGAATAATGATCATCATTATCATAGTTCTTCCAAAAACCATGAGCTTATCGTTAACCAGAAAAACAGGGAAATTTCTCAGCTAATCGAAGATTTAGAAGTACGTTACTGATTAATTTTTAATTGATCTCCAATTTAAATGTTCTAAATTTTGATAAAACGTTGATTTTATTCTATTTTAGAGAATAGATGAGGATAAAATAACGCTACAAGAAAATCTTGCCCAGCTTAGAGACAATTTACAAGCGGCTACAAAGCAAATTGAAACAATGGCCAATGAACATTTCAACCTCAAATCAAAACTGGAACAAGCAGAGGACCAAATTAAACTACTTGAGGAAGAAAAAACAGTATTGAAAATTAAGGAAAGAGATCTCATGGGATATAAGGACAGACATGAGCAATATCTTGAGAATCTTAGCAAAGCGGTAGACATCCGGGTTGACATTTGGAAGGTACGTTTTAATTTAAATGGTGTACTGTTTTTAGAAAAATGTACAGTGTCCGTCCATCAACAAATATTTATGGCTTGTTTAGAAAATGATGCTGGAAAAGGATGAGGAAATCTCAAGGCTGAATTCCAAAGTGGAAGCTCTCATGTCTCAAATTCCAAATTTACAACTGGATTCTGAGCGTTCCACAATACGCCATTTACAAGCGGTATGGTATATCCTTATGAAGACAAAAATGAATGAATGAAAAATAGAGAAAGTGAAACTAAAGTTATTATTTTCTTTCCAAAGAGACTTGGTGAAAGGGAAGAGCAAATATCTCAACTCAACGACGAGCTTTCACGTGCAACCGACGAAATTAATTCCAATATCAAACTCATTGAAAAACTCCAAAGTAAACTGAATGCAACCGAGGATGTAGAAAAGACGGAAAAATTGTTAAAATCTCTTCAGTCAAGAGTTAAAAAACTGGAGGAAAAGTTAATAAAAAAGGAACAGCAGCTAAAGGCAGTTGAAAGAGAAGCAGAAATAGAATCCTCTGAACATGCCGCTCTCCTAGCCAGAATACACGCTTACGAGACAGGCGAATACGGATTATCTGAAGCCATTTCGGAAATTAAAGATATGAAAAGCCAAATTCGGGTTAGAGATAAACAAGTTGAGTCTGTCACTCAAGAAATTAATATTTTACAAATGCAAGTTCACGACTTTGAAGATGAAAACGAGATGCTTCGGGATAAACTGGGGTTGGAGAGAAATGTTGATGTTAGCCGTGAAACTAAGCGCTATCAAAAGAGTCGAAAGAATGAGGTTATCGCTTTACGATCCAAAGTAAACCATTTGGAAGATAACCTCGTTCAATTTAAAACGATGAATTACTCTTTGAGAAAACAACTGGCTCATCTAGAATTGAACCAGCACCTAGCTATTGAAGGTATGCATCAACAAGGTGGTCTTACTTTAGCTGAACGGGATAGACCCGATGGTGGAAGTGTGTCGTCTCCAAAACCCACATCTGTAACTGATAAAGATGCTTCAGGTAGCTTAGGACTGGCAGTCAATTTCAAACCTGAAGATTGGAAACAAAAGTATGAGATTATTTTGGAAGAAAATACAGCGCTCCGCAAGGGACTTCAGGAAATACTTGATGCCATGCATAAACTTACAGGTTAGACTTTTGATTTAAAAATATTTAAAAAGTTAATTGGTAATCAGCAAGTGTTTAATTATCTGATTTTGTCTTTTACAGATGAAGGATCATCAGATGTCATTATTCAATCTCCCATTTTAGAGGATCTTTTGAGAGAAATGTCCGCAAGGGGTATTATCAACTATCCATATCCCATTACGAGCTTTCACTTGAAGGTATGCAATTTAGAAGGAAAGTGTACTCAGCTTCGGGAAGACCTCCATCGAATAAGGTATGCATGCATGTGTTTAATTAGGTTATATAACTTGTGAATTTTCATCCTTCTGTTGATTATTCACACTGTACTTCTTTAGACAAGAAGAAAGGGATTGTCGGGCTGAACTTGTAGAAGCGAAAGCCACAATAAAAGTATATGAAGAAAAAATACGTTACACTGAGGCTATTCAAACAACTGAGGAGGAACAAGTTAAGGAAGTCATATCTCAGGAAATTCAAACCGAAATTATGACACCTGAACTAGACACAGCTTTTTCTGCAGAAGATGTGACTCGGCGGATTACAAAGGAGAAAGTCAAATTAGCTGAGATGATGGAGGAGCTACGAGTTCGAATAATGGAACTTGAAGAGTCACGTAAAAGCAAAGGAAGTACAGCTAGTGCGGAGTTGCATTCTGCAATTGTAGGAGGTCGAGCTACACCTTCTCAAATGGAATTGCATGATACATTGATGGTAAGGTTAAGTGTGTGCTTAATGAATCTTTACAAATGATTAATTTCAATTTCAAAATGTTTGGGGCAACTTGATACAGATGTCAAAAATTATTCCTAGGTTGCACGAGACACTATTAAGCTGTTAGAGGAAAAGTTATTACATGTTGAGCAATTTATGGAAGTTTCGAATGCTGATGAAGAACGTGGTAACATTGAGCCAACAATAGTACATGCCGAAGTACAAACGGATGAACAGGAGGAGGAAGAGATTAGGCAGCAAGTTAAGGAAGATATTTCCGAAAAGTTCATTAGAGAACGGGATACCCTTTCGAGTATGATGATGGAACTAAAACAGCGAATTCAAGAGTTAGAGAGCGACTTAAAGGCGAAAGATGAGCTGCTGCATGATTGTCATATTGTTCAACCAACACATCCTGAGGATGAACATTCTTCTGAACTTCAAGAGGCTCTGACGGTAATACAACTAAACGCTTACATTAAATGTCCAACAATAAACAAGAATGATTTGTGATGCGAAATAAAAATAACTAAGCCCAACACATTAAAAATTGTTTTAAAGGTGGCACGAGAAACTATAGTGTCACTTCAAGAGAGACTAAAGTCAAAGGATGAAAGCATTGTTCAGTATCGTAAACTTCTTGCTGAGGTACGCACGGAAATGACAAATGCATCGGAGAGGCATGTTCAAGAAATGAGACAGCTCCAATTGACTATTCATCAACAGCAGCAAGCATTCACTCGGTAAAATTGCGTTATATAGTCATTAGTGCTAATTGGAATATCAGTGAAATTCTGTATCCAAAGTTTTTACTATATTTTTTTTTAATTTACAGTATGAAATCAACTTTAAGTCAGCCTGTGAAAGATACTATGAGCATTGAGGGTGCAATTAAGGACCAACTCACGCGAATACATGAATTGGAAGATGAAGTTTCACAACTGCAACACACATTGGCCAATGTCGCTTCCCAATTGACGGCAGCACGCAGCGACGCTCATCGCTGGCGTTGCACAGCGGAATTGCGTCTGAAAGAGGTGGAGCAAACAAGAGAACATTTCTCCGCCGAAGCAGTTGAGGAAGTCCAAAATCTACGAAGAAGGCTGAAGGATGTGCAGCTGAAGCTGGAGAAAGCAGAAGACCAATTGGATGTTAACAAATCTGTGCAACAAAGAGATTCAGTTTCCGATTTAGTATCCATTTTGAGGAAAGAGCTGGAAGAAAAGGACAAACAAATTGGAATGTACTTGAAAACTCTTAAGGTAAAGCTAGTGTGAGAGACAAGCTAATATATATATTGCTGCTAATATTTCTTAGCACCTGTACTAGTTTCGGAAATACTGTGATCCTATAATGCATTTATTTGTTCGTTCAGAGCACCACATTCAATGAAAAAGCCCATTACGAGAGTCTGTTAACCACAAGAGAAAAAGACATTGATATTCTGAAGGAAGAAATATCAAAGCATTTGAAAACGGTTGGTTTCATAAAATTACCTATATATTCTAAAGACTTTAGAATAATATATAAAGTGGGGGTGTATAAATTGCTGATCTTAAAACACGTGTAACAGATCTCAAATCTTCAATTGAGGATAAGTAAAACAAAGGCAGTAAATTATAAATCGGGAGTATCCACTGAATTAGAAGAGTTACGAGTTAAGTATCGTGACTTGCAAGATGAAAAACTAAAGTTGGAGAAAGATATCCATGAACTGAATTCCAAAAGGGATGAGGAGGAAGCTAAGAAAATAAAGGTATTTAAACTTATAGATACCTTAATAAATATATGCAAAGCAGAGTTGATGTATTTATAATATAGCAACCTTAATTTTGCAGACATCAGAAAGTATAGCAAGATGGGAAGAAAGTAAAAAGTGGAAAAAGAGCAAGGAAAAGCTTGAGGCTAGAGTGCGAGAGCTAGAAATGGAAAATGAGAAGCTTGAAAAATTGGTGACAGCTTTGAAGACATCGATCCATAGATTAGAAAAGGAAAAAATGATCCTAGACACTAGACTCAAATCTCGACACAGCCTTCATGGAAGCTCCTTATCAAAATCTTCACTGGACAACATTTCTGAAGGCTCAGCTCCAGCCGGAGCAACATACCAACAAAATTACATTTTGGCACAAGGTGAGATTGCAAAACTTCAACTGGAGCTCCAAGATACGAAAGAGCTTGTGGAAAAAACTGAATTTGAAGGTAGAGAGGAGATAGAAAAGTTAAAGATGGAAATCAAGTGTCTTAAAGAAAGGATTGTAACTCAAGAACGGCTGCTGACTGCTTTTGAAGTTGCCCAGAAGGTAAATTTATTGGGAGCAAAGAATTCAAAAAGCAATCAATCACTGTGTCTAAAAGCATATGCATAAGATTTGTTTACTGAATAGGGTGATCCACAAGTAGTTCAAGAAATTCAGAAAATGGCTGCACATGAGTCCGAGTTCCAGAAGGAGATCATTCGTCTTGAAGAAGAAAATCTGCATTTGAGGTTACAAATGCAGCAGCTGCAACTCGAAACGCCAAGATTACGAGATCGTGTTCAGCATCTACAAAAGTACTTTACTTAATTAATTCATCAATGGCATTATATTCGGCATGCAATTACTTTGCAATGTGGTCACATGTCAGACTTTTATGTATTCAGAATCGTGGATGCCCTAAAAACTGAAAAACAGCCTGGACAAAGACCAGGTTCTGTTAAATCAATCTCCCAAAAGCCTCTCGGAGAACTAGAGAGAACAATAACTGCATTGAAGCAAGTAATTGACAAGTTGCAAGTTGAAAATAAAAAGCTGAAAGGTAGGACCGATGTGGATGGTTCTGTTACTAGAGCTATATCTTCCGAACGACTTAAAGTAAGTTATTCGCGTAATGTTTGCATATGGCGTTGGTCATCACTTAATTGCAAATTTATCTTTAGCCGATTTTAGTTGTAAACTTTATATTTGAAACTATTTTTTAACAGTCATCAGTAGGTGCTTTGATGGAAGAAAAGCGGACATTACTTGATAGAGTTCAAAGTTTGGAACATGAGACAGACAAGTTTCAGCGTATGTACATGGATAAATGCTCCATTGTCGATTCCTATGAGAGTCGCCTCCAGGATGCAGAAAAACGAGCTAAAAGTACAGAAATGAAGCTGAAGGCCTTTTTAGGTACGGTCGAATATCAAAATTATAGACATTTAATGTTTAATGATGAAGATGAATGATGAATTTATTTATGACCTATGTTTTTAATTATTTGCAGATGACCGGAAGACAACTTCACCTAATAGAGAAGCCGCATCATCGTCTTCAACAACCTGTCATAATTTTGATGCCCTAACGTTCAAAGTACAGAAAATGGAAGAAGAGCTTTTGCACAAGAGTAAGATATTAGGTACTGCAAAGCAAGCACTGAAGGATGCGGAACGTTTCGCAGCGACTAAATCTGGTAGTAGTGCAAAATAAAAAAAAGTTACATATTGTGCAGTATTATTTTTAGTTTGTTGTAACCACATGTATTTTACTAGTACTATGTTTTGTGTAAAATAAAGCTGGGACTGTTTCAATAAAAATCAACGATTTCAATCCAGTTTTTATTAAATCGGTTGCCTCTTTCAGCTTGACGTGTTTCAAACAATTTACTTGTCAGCCCATCGAATTATGATTAAGATTAACATATCTTTCACATACATTTCACAGCACAAGGCATAAAGTGTGATATTGGATAATAATCTAAAATGGCAATTCGAAACATATTTATGTCGTTTATATATACAAATTACACGACAATGCGCTTAATGTCGTGTTCCGAATACTGCTACAAAAATTGATTAGCTGCCGTTTCGATATACTGAAGGATTTTGTCGTGTGGAACGTAGTCCAAACTTCTATAAAAGGGAGGAGCTGAGCCACTGAAATCAATAAATATTTAAATAGATTAAATATAATCTAGACTAATTTAATTAATTTGTTTTGAAGTTGTTCGTCTTACCTTGGTGTGGCATAAGGATCATCCGTTAAATAGTAAATTAGTTTCCAGAAATATAGAAATACGATCAAAATAACGATGAATGTGAAACCAATAAGAAGCAGATTGTACATGGGTAAAGGTGACAGCAGGGCGTCTCCTGGTCCCTGCAATATTTAACGAGAAATAATAATACGTGTAATTATTCAGTTAGGCTAAGCAAGTATAATCTACACAAGTTAGGACTTACCGGTTTAATTAAGTCGTACAGCGTGTACATCAACACGGCATTCTTGTCTATTAAAGGCAGAGCTTTAGATAAAAGCCCTGTTAAACTTGAGAGGTCTCCAGAAGAGTCCATTTTGCTTTATTAATAAAATTGTCACCTTTTGATAAATTAACTCTCTAAAACAAATTTTTAAACGAGAAAACTGGCAACAAAAAAAATTAAGTTTACCAGCATCGGCCACCTACTCCACTAGTGTCCATTTGAAATTCACTTTCATCTTCTCAAAAAAAAACATTGGCCATTCATTATCTATTTTACAGCTAGTTTTGAATGGCAAATGAGTAACAGTTAACGGCGTTCTTGACTTTGTGTTGTACTATTTGAATTATTCATCATCTTAGCTTCATTTTTTGGATGTCGGAACGCGTTCAACAAGCATTCAACATTAGAAAGGCACGGCTTAACCTTTCGCCATCGCTAAACTTCATGTGCTACTTTTTCATACCATGAAAACTATAGTCTTGAACTTTTGAATCGTGTCAAAAAATAATCTATACGACCGATTATTTATCAATCAATCATGAATAAATACTAAAACTGATTTTATTATTTTTTTAGTTTGTTCAAGTTAGTTGTAACTTTTAACCACATGTATTTTACTAGTACGATGCTTTGTGTTAAGTAAAAGCTGGGAATGTTTCAATAAAAATCAAAGATTTCAGTTCAGTTTTTTATTAGATCGGTTGCCTCTTTCTGCTTCATAAAGAGAAAACTTTGACGTGTCTTAAACAATTTCCTTCTGAGCTCGTCAAAATATGATTAAGATTAAATGACATCTTTCACACACATTTCACAGCATAAAGTGGATAATAATGTAAAATGACAATTTGAAACATATTTATATCTCACAAATTTATATACATATTACGCCACAATATACGTTATGCTGCGTTCTGAATACTGCTACAAAAATTTATTAACTGCCGTTTCGATATACTGAAGAATTTTGTCGTGTGGAACGTAATCCAAACTTCTATAATTCGGAGGCGCTGGTCCACTGAAATCATTAAATATTTAAATAGATTTAAGATACTTCAGACTAATTTGATTAATTTGTTTTAAAGTAGACTTACTTTTCCGTGGCATAAGGATCATCCGTTAAATAGAAATTTAGTTTCCAGTAATATACCCATATGACGAATTTAACAATGAAAACGAAACCCATAAGAAGTACATTGTATAAAGGTAAAGCTGACTGCAGAGCGTCTCCGGGCCCCTGTTATAGTTAAAGAGAATGATAACACGTGTAATTATTGCAGTTAAGCTAACCAAATTTAGTAACATCTCAACCAGTTGGGACTTACCGGCTTAACTAAGTCGTTGAGTGTGTACATCAACACGGCATTCTTGTCAATTAAAGGCAGAGCTTTAGATAAAAGCCCTGTTAAACTTGAGGGGTCTCCAGAAGAGCCCATTTCGCTTTATTAATCAAAATGCACGTAATTAATTAAATGGTGTTCTGCCAACTTATGATGAGTTTACCTCACGAATTCTTTTTAAAAACGTGAAAACTAAATTAAACTAAAAAATTAATGCTTAACCCATCACCCAGCCACTCCACTAAATTCACTTCGAGAGCTTTCCCAATATGTCCATTTCGAATTCACTTTCATCTTTTCAAAAAAAACCTGGTCATTCATTAACTATTTTACAGCTAGTTTTGAATGACAAATGAGTAGTAGTAGTTAACGGCGTTCTTGACTTTGTGCTATTCTATTTGAATTATTCATCATGTTAGCTTCATTTCTTTGGAGGTCGGAACGTAGTTAGCGAACCACCGCCGAGGAAAGGCGCCACTTTAACGTTTAACCCCATCGTTAAACTTCATGTGCTACTTTTTCATAATGTCCTACTTCCAACTTCATACTTGAATTTGAAAAAACTATGTCATCAGCTTTTGAATCATGTCACAAAATTTATAAAATTAGTATTAAGTAATCTATACGACCGATTACTCATCAATCAGGTATGAATAAATGCTACAAGTGATTCTATACTTCTCTGGCATCATATAAATGATTGGGATTAAAAATATGACATCTTCTCTACGATGCATAATAATATTATACATAAAACAGCTTTGTTCCTCTTTTTTATTTGCCCCATGCAGACGCAACGTCAAAAGTGGCACTTTGTTCATTTGGTAGCGGGACCAGAGGACAGACAATAAGAAAGATATTATTGTAAAAGCATTACAAAGAAATATGGGAAATGAATCAACATCTTCTGTTTATAAATGCATGTCAAATGTCAAGTCAGGTCTGTCACTAGTCTGTGATATTTACGTAATTGGAACCGGTGATTGGTGAGTTTAATTTGTGCTATTAACTGGATAGAGAAGGAATCGAGAAGGGGAGATAATTACTCTGTTTTCCTGTCTACAAACACAAACACTTCACTTTCAACAGTTACCAGTTTTAAGTGCTTTCGGTTGTAGGTGTCTGGTGTCGTCAAAAATCAAACACCAACTATGGATTTCGAATTAATTGAACCACTTTCGTATGATGATGGTGATGAGGAGGAGGAAAATGTCAAATCTGGAAGAAAGCGGTTTGGAACAGGTAACTTCTAACTTGGTTTTAACTTCAAACTGCAATCTACATCAATTATTGTAAATCATGAGATAATGATCTGAAGCATTTGACATTCCTTTAATTTAATTTAACATTTTGATTTTCTTCTTTAGTTAACGTTGAGGACGCATCAAGATCTTTGAAACGGCATCGGTTTGAAATAACCAAGTCACAGAGTAATGAAACTGATGACTTGGTTATAATTGAAGAAATCGATAGTGGAAGTCAAGAAGCATCAGGTTCAGGGATTCAATTTGACACAACCAAGTCGCGGAACAACGAAACTGATGACTTGGTTATAATAGAAGAAGTCGATAGCGGAAGTCAAGAAGCGTCAGGTTCAAGAGGGATTCAATTGAAACGGCATCGGTTTGACACAACCAAGTCACGGATCAACAAAAAAGATGACTTAGTTATTATAGAAGAAGTCGATAGTGGAAGTCAACAAGCGTCAGGTTCAGGTGTTCAATCTAGCAACTGCGAGAAGGCAGGCACCTCACGGAGTGATTTGGGTGGTGGTGGTGCCAGCGTCAGACGGAATCTGTCTATGACAAGTAACAGCTTCAACAAGCCTGGTACTTCTTCGTCTTCAAGAATTCCAGACACTACTTTAGGTGATGAAGAGCCTTTGGTGCGCTACAGAAGGGTTTTGAAACGAATACCGAATGATATCCCATACTTACCTTTAACATGTGAGGATGGGTCAAGATTGTATCTTCGTTACAAAACTGCGGAAAGTGAGGAAGGCTCATCAACACTCGATTCAGCTACATCAAAAAGGGATTTAATAAACGGTTGGAGTGAAATTAGAAACGAAGCTAGGATTCTGGTAAGCTTCAGTCTACAGTTCATGCTAATGATTTACTGAATTTACTCAAGAAAGTATTTTTCGTTGCTGACGGTGGTTCTAGAACTAACCTAGAGTTGATGTACTGTTGCTGTATGTTATAGAAAGACAAGTTTTACAAGGAACCTGCTAAAACAGCAGAAAGAGATGTGTCTATTTCAAGACCAGTTGATGAAAACAAAGAGAATGAGGTTCCAGATAGTCTTTGGGTGGAAAAATACAAACCTAGATCTTTCCTGGACCTCCTAAGTCAAGAGGTATTATTAATGGTCTTCATATTTTAAATCGTGCTTCATAATATGTGAGGACGTCCTCCTGAATATCTAATTGAATGTTGAATGTATAACCTTTTCACAGGATGTCAACAGGGCGTTATTACATTGGGTGAAATTGTGGGATAAGTCTGTTTTCGGGGTTGATTACATTGCGAAAGTAAAAGCCACAAGAGAAAAGTATGCTAAGCTAGGTGAGACTGAATATTGAATTGTAAATATTTTGAAATAATTGCCAATTTATCAAGGTTTAAATGTATCTATTAATGTCTTCATGAACTTACAGAAGCACAAGACAAAGAAAAGAATGAAAAGTTCCATAAAAAGTCATACTTTCCATTGAATGAAGACTACGACGAAGGTGGAAGACCAGTCATTAAAGTAGCGTTACTTGCAGGAGATCCTGGGCTTGGGAAAACAACATGTGCTCACATTATTGCCAAACATGCAGGTAATTTGATATTATGGATTTTTGACAGATTTAACTTTCTAAATGCAGCAAAGTTGGAAGTGAATGCAAATATTTAAAAAGTACATACAAAACATTAATCATTTCATTTTTTAAGGATACAATGTTCGAGAAATAAATGCAAGTGATGATCGATCTGTCCAAATATTCCGGAAGTTTATAGACGACACTACACAGTCTAGATCAGAAATATTTCAGGATGGAAAACCAAATTGTTTGATAATAGATGAGATTGATGGAGCACAGACGGTATGAAAAAAATCTGGCACATATTTTTACGTTGGGTCATACTTATTGCTATTACTGAAAGTATGTGGTTTTGTAGGATTCCGTGAATGTCCTAGTAGAACTCATTACAGGAAACGCTACTGAAAGTGGAAAGAAAAAAATCAAAAAGGTTCTTCGTCGTCCAATTATCTGCATTTGCAATGATTTGTATTCTTCATCATTAAAACTTTTACGGAAGCATGCGTTTGTCATTCAGTTTCCGCAAATCGGAGTTCCAAGGTATGTATCAACTATCAACTACATCTTTGATGGCTTTGAAGTTAACGATGATTTTGTTTGTTGAGTAACCTATACTTTATATTCAAAACAGATTGTTTGATCGTCTAAATGAAGTCTCTGATCGTGAAAGGCTGTTTCTTGATTCGAAAACACTCCAAAATCTCTGTCATAAATCCGAGTGTGATATCCGGTCTTGTCTGTCTACTCTTCAATTTTTAAAAAGAAAACGATGTTCTCCTCAAGATGCTCTATTTGCACAAGTTGGAATGAAAGACAAATCAAAAGGAATCTTCGCAGTTTGGAATGACATTTTTAATTTACCTGAAGAGTAATCAATAATATGGATTGTATGTGTTTTTTTAGACTTGCTTGGAGTATAAAAGTACAAAGGTTTATCATTACATTCCTTTTTTTATTTCAGGAAGAAGTATCATGACACACATGACCCCAGTAACCCAAAGTTTAGGTTCCGTAACATACTCCAAGTGGTTCAAAACTTTGGAGAGTATCAAAAGTTAATGGGAGGCGTTTTTGAAAACTACCTTAATGTCAAATATCGGGATTCGTACATGCAAACGGTAGGTGTTTGCCCTTATATTTAAATGAATTGTCGTATCGTTATGCTTGGATAGATTCTATTTTTTTTTATATTTTTGCAGGTAATTGAAGGTTTGGAGTGGACCACCTGGTTTGAAGACATACGTGAATACGTGGAAAGAACGCAAACTTATGCAATGTATGGTTACTTACCAATGTATTTTGTAATGTCGCATTTCCTGTATGCTCGGAGGGATATGGGGCGAATTGTATTCCCTAATTACGAGGTTTGTGCCTGACAATTTACATTAAGCATTCTATGATTTACAACATTTTATACTAAATGTAGATTTGTATAATGACATTTTTAGCTCGTCACGAAGCTTGCTAAAATTCAGAACACTATTAAATCTCAAATAACTGATACATCGATTGCTTCCGCACGATTTTTGGACCCGTACATGTTGATCACTGATGTGTATCCAGCACTTCTAAACATCATTCAGCCTGGCACTATCAGACCTGTAAATTTATTTATCGTAAAATGTTTGTTTGAGGTGGTTTACTTTACTTCCAGCTAATAATTATAATTTGACATTTATTAACTTAGGTTCCTACACAAATATGGACAGATAGAGAAAGGGAAACTCTTAAAAATGTGGTGGAAGTTATGTTAACGTACAACGTATGCTATACTCAAACGAAAAATCCAGAAACGGGGGCGTATTCATTCGTACTTGAACCGTAAGGAGACTTAAATTTTAAACATTGGATGCGACATTTAAGTTAATATCGCTTAGTTCTGTGTTAGATATTAGAATGTAATCGTTTATTGATTTATGTTTAGGGATCTTGCGGATATGGTCAAGTTCAAACTGCAGGAGTCGGTTGTGAGCAAAAAGCCTTTTCCTTATGCCATCAAGCAATTAGTTGCAAGAGAAATCGAAACTGAAAAGTTACGGAGAAACGATACTGGACCTGATGTGGTTCAAAAGGAGACTTTCAAACTTCCTGAAACACCTAAATCTAAGGCTGTATCTACTCCAAAGTCTAAAGTAGGTTGTGTAGTTTCACAAATAGAATTTTTTTTAAAAAGGGGGTGTGATTACCGTTAATAAAATTTTGTTTTGGGTTTTATAGGCGCTTGAAGTATTAAATAAAACCATAGTCAACGTGGCACGAGATTTTTTTGGTAGACCTATAATTCAATCTGCTGAAACATCACCAGAGGCGGAAGCTAAAAGGAGTAAGTTTATTTAAAAAGTTTTTAAAGGATCAGTTTTAATGAAGTATTGTATTTTTAGGGTACACTAACTATTTTAATTTTTATTTGTTGCAGAGAGTGCAGCTGCGGTTTACTTCAGATACAAAGAAGGATACAGTAATGCGGTTAGAAGATATGTGAAGATTCGAGATTTAGCTTAAGCATTTCGAGGTACGCAATGCGCTTCTCAAATATAAATTTGTTTATTAAACATACATTGGCTACTACAATCAAATATGTTGACTTCCTTAATTTGAAATACATAAATATTTTTAAAAAAACTCAATTCATATTTGCATTGAAATTCTATTCCCAACAATGTAATATATAAAATAAATATTCCCCCATAGTTCTATCAATCACCATTGTATAAAGTAGTTAATGTATTTACAGAATCCAAAACTACGTTTAATAGTTGTGAGTATGATTCAAACGAACGTTTTGAATTGAAGAAATTTAAGTTGTCAAAAATACCACCAAGAAAAGATGAATCTTGGTCCGAAGTAGACGACCCCCATCCTGGTTGTGGGGAAGGGGAGTCATAACCTCCTGAGCCGTAGCCTCCCGATCTGTTAATTTAAAATTTATTGAATCAGTATTTATTTAAGTATTTATATAAAAAAAATTAATTTAAAGCCAAATTGGAACTTACTGTTGCTTCTTTTCTGGCTTTATGTAAAACACCCAAAGAATTAGAAATTTAATGAACCATAGAATTCCTACTGCAACGGCAATAATTATGGGTACGATAGGAAATCCAGATGAAATAGGGTCGGTGATTGGACACTGGTTATTTGCACATCCCTACAGAACCGAAATATGTATACTATGATCTGTCAAGGTTTAACCGCTTTCACTCGCTAAGTAGACATTATAACATATTAACATATAGGAAATAAATAGTTTATTCTTGAGAAAGTTCAACTGTCGCATTATTGTTTCTCTCTTTCATATATTGTTGATGAGCATCTCGCATGCTTTTGGGAAAAAGTAGTCTCAGGTAAGGAATATCAAGCGGGCAGAAATGCCAAAAGAAAAGCCTCACCGGACACAATCTTCCGTTTGGGTGATTGTCTTCATCCTTGGTTTCAAAGAAAGTTTCAATTTTCTGATCACTCTTATCTTCCTTATCTTTATCAATATTCAACGGAAGAGTCTCAGCTACGATGTTGCTGCTTCCGTCACGCTTTGATATAGTCGCATTTTCTCCATTCCACAGTCGAAGTTTCTTTCGTTTTATTCTTGGTGCAATAAAGAGACCTCTTCCGTTATCAGTTGGATTGCTTTTTGTGTCATTCAAAACTGCATTTTCTTCCGAAACTTTTTCTAACTGTGACGAGGAAACTTGCAACTCTTCACCACGCACAAATTCAACCAACTTGAGAAACAATATGAATTGCAGGACAGACAACAACAAACAACATACTTTTCCAGTCCTCATGATTTCTGCTTTCTTTACTTCTCTCTGCTTGTGGGTGGCAGTAGTTAGTATCCCAAACTGTCTGAGTGCACAATGACAGTTTGTCACTGAGATGTTTGTAGCAATCTAGTTGAATTCGTTAAAACACCACTTTGCATGAGAAGATGTAGGCCAAAGACCAAAAGGTCTTAGTCATTTTTACTTTAACCTAGAAAGTCAACGAATATGATTGCTTCTGAATATTTTGTATGATTATTAATGACTTAAAAGTACCGTAGGAAGCTAATTAAGACATTAAAATTTATGTTCGGTCTGCAACCCTAAAATGAATGGTTTAACTACCACATTAAACCCAAAATAATGAAAATGTGCAAACAAAATTTTGAATGTGACACGAATGCCAATATTTATGCTTTTTTTTGTTAAATGAACATGCGTAGGAAAGAAACAACATCTTGCTTCGCAAATTATTAGTTTCAACTTTAAATTCGATAAATATTTATTCGTTGTAAAGTCCTATTAGTATTTACAAATTACAAGGGTTACTCTTGGTATACATTAGCAACTTTTTCAATAGCGTTCCAAACCCATCTTGAAACGTCACTGAAACTAGATCCACCCAAGCTTCTTCCGTACGGTTGTGCGTATGTGTCATATGAAATCCTGTTTGTGCTATATCCTGCGGCAGGTGCTGCTGCTGCTGCTGGTGCTCCATATTGAGACTGTGGTGGTGCGCCGTACTGAGGTGTCCCATACTGTGGAGATGGGGATGGAGCGTAACCTCCCGACCTAGTAAATGTTGAAAAAGTACATTATGTTGTATCGCAATCTCAAATGATTTGTTATACATATATTTATGAACAGGAAAATAAAATTTAATTTTGCTCAAGTAAACTCGTACTCTTCAGGCTGCTGTTCGATGAAATTTTTAAATATGAAGAGGAAAATCATGGCCCAAAACACTCCAGCAAATAAGCCAATAATGATTTGAATCACAGGAATGCCGGAAATGTTGGTATTTGGGCTCAGCGTTGGATCGCATGTTCCACCGACGCATCCCTGAAAGTACACAAATACAGAAATATTAATTTAGGCAGGCTTACACAATGCACAAAGTTTACCAAAGCTTGGTAGAGCATACCGGACAATTTCTTTCAGTTCCATCGTCAGTTTTAGCTTCCAATTTTTCCTCTTGAATTTCATTCTCCATCTCAACAACGGGCTTCTTCTTCTTTGCCTTCACTCTTGGCTTTTTTGTGGTTTGTTGGGCAGTATCAGAGCCATTGTTGCTGATGGAAGAATCTTTCAAAGTGCCTCCACCATTTGATAATTCCTTTGTGGCACTTTGTTTCGCTGGCAAATATGCTCCTGGCATTTGTATCTGGTCCTGGAGAGTAAAAGTTGGACCATTTTGGTACCCTGGTCTTTGATAGAATGGGAATCCAAAAGAGGTTGGTGCATTCAAATAATTACCATTGGGATTTGCGATTTGAAGTGGTAATTGACGATGCGAAAGTGTGTCTTGCTCATTTTCCTTAGTGGTGCTGTTATTACCTTTATCTTCTATGCTACTGGTATCTTCTTCCCTTATGTTGGCACAACTTACATTATAAAAATAAATATTGAAAAAAACGGAAACTATGAGCACTTTGGTAGTAAAATGTCTGAAAAATGAAAAACCATGCATGGAATAACCTTCCATGATGAATGTATGAGAGCTAAGTCACAAATGCTTCCGTGTAAGTTTAACACTTTCAGTTTTAATGAAGGATCCAAGCTACATTTCTGGACATTAGTAACGTCCTCACGAGTGATGATGGCTGCCTACAGTGGCGTCTATCATTGCTTCGTACCTTTTACTTTCGCTTAATAAAATCAAATGTAACATACAACTTTTGGAAAATTTGTATGCAATTCGTATCTCGAAGATGATAGAAGATGTGAAATGAGCGACGCTTTCGTGTTGAATGTAAGTGAAATGGAAATGGACTGTTCAGTGCTGATATGAGTCTAGACTAAACTTTAAAGAGAGTTGTAAGCCAACGGAAATTTAGGTAAAAATTAAAATTTTTAATACGTTTAAATTAGCATAACTGTTTGCTGAGTCGGTGATTTTACAGTAACATGCAATGATTCATTTTCGGAAGAATGAAAGTGAAGATCACTGTCATGTACAATGTTATGATGGTGACTGGTGACCTAGATAGATGACAATTAGGAAACTAAACGAGTTGATGAGTTGGTTGTTTCAGGGAAGAGTTGAAAGACCTTTTTGATATATGCAGTGACAAATGATGAATGAGAGGTGTAGGAATGCGGATTCCAAGAATGAATGAATAACACAACCGGGCGCTTTTAATTATGACATAATTTATACTTGCAACTCGAATTCAAGCTGAATAAATAAAATCAACAAACTTTTCTTGCACTATTTGCGCATGTTATATATGTATGGTTTGATATAAGACTTTAAGATCATATCACTTGCTCAGTGAAGAGTATAGTCAAGAGACAACACCTTCATTAAGAAGCAAAATAACTTCTGGTTTAATATGTAAAGCATGCGTGACATTTTGAGCAAGTACTATGAATACTTTTTTCTACCTCGACGGATAAAGACATGGATTAAATGCAACAATTGTTTCCATATTTTATTTGCATTGGTCCATTGTAATATGTAAATTGAAAGCCTTTAATTGTCTAATATCAAATTAAAGTATAGTAGAAGGTAGAAAACGCTTGAGCAAAACGAAACAGAACCATCAATTTGTCTTGAATCAAACATGAGTCTAAAAACTTCTAGACAAAACTCTTGATTGTAGCGTCACAAGTATAATAATTTATTGCTGTACTTTTTTTTACAAAAATATAAAATTTACGATTTGTATAGTTCTAATATATTTTCTCAATAGCTGTGTAAACTTTTTTAATAAGTTTGGGGTAGTCAATATTTTCTAATCCAAAAAGGCTGTATCCAGATCGTCGACGATATCCTGATCCCGATGATGACCACCTAGAAAGATGGTTTTAGTAAAGAGGAATAGCAATTTTATGTAACTTAATTCAGAAAAGGTGCAAGGTAGTCATACCCTCCCCCAGAATCTTGACCAAATCCGTCCGAGTCCAGAGATTGTTTGAAAAAGGAGATGATAACTTTACCAATTACAGCAATTATGATAGAACCGACCAAACCAATAACTGATGCTAAAAAAATTAATGAAATAAAAATTAAAGCTATTTTCACTTCATAAGAAATAGTTTGAGCAACTCCTCGAATTGCTCCCAATAAAGCATAGTTTGAATTTGAACATCAACCGATTATGACTGGAACGATGGGGTAAAATGCTTTATCAACGTTGGCACAACCACGTCCTCCAGAGCTCTAAAGAATCCATTAAATAATATACATTTCTGAGCAAGATAATCATTCCAGAAGAATTATATAATAAACATTAAATTTTCCTAATTTCCATTACCGTCACTGATGTTTTCTTTGTGTCCAAAATTTCTCGTTTTCCTTCCGACTTTGTGTCCCCCTTCAAAGTGCTTTCTACAGCTAACTGATCACCTTCATCAGTAAACTCAACAAAATTATCTATCCGACGTTCCTGACCACGGGCTGTAGATCCAGAATTTTGAACAGTCTTACAACGCCCCATGTGAAATAATGTCTGCGATACCAGCAGCAGACACCAAACAATGCCGGAAGGTGACATATTTTGGTCCGATTACCTGATCTGTTATACGAGTTCAAAGGACTTAAAGTTATGTTAAAGTGTGAAAAAGTAGTATGGCACTCCTAAACCATAGCTTTTATAAACTCAATTTTTTGCCCACATAAATGATAGAGCTCAAAACTCACATCCTGTAGAAATCTGTAAGAAAGTCGAAAGTCCGAGTATTCAAGATTAAATCACACACAGAGCATGCTTTTTCTCTAAAATTACCAGTTAGTCATTCAACGGACGAGCCAGTGAAGTTTTTGAATTAACCTTTGCATAGTTTGCACTGGTGAAGTTGGGAAAAGTTTTGAAGATGGGGGGTGTGAAGCCTCATATTTCGATTCATATTCATAAGGTTGCTGAAAAAAATATTTTGAAAATTTTCTTTGAAGTGAGAATGCTTTCTACTGGCAAGACGTCGGTCTTTAAAACTCAAATGGTATTGTCACTTTCATAAATTATCATAATTTTCTAATAAAACCCATTCAGAGAATGTGGGACATATGCTAAATAATACATAAGACTAGCGGTTCTAGTGAGCTTCTAAATGTTTTTTTTGTGCAAGAATAAAACAGGTTTGTGATAATCTTGAGTTTTCACATACATTCTCATTCAAATAACATTTATTTTCTCTTTGTAGTAATTACACAGGTAAATACAGTAGATTTCATAAAATTTTATAATAATTATTATTATTATTATTGGTCAAACTAAGTGTAAAATGTGATGTAATTTTTAGATTTCTAGTTCGCCTTTTATGTGATTACAAATGCAATACATCTTCAGGTTTCAGGAGTTTGGTTGTTTATAAAGACTTACACGTAGTTCGACAATAACTATTTTCTAACTACTCAAAGCATTGTAATCATTTAGCATGCGTAATATAAAAAACATATTTGGCAACTATCTCAACATTTTATCTTTGCTTTTATTTTCTTAAGAGTATAAATTGAATTAATATTGATTCACTTTTAATTATGGAATATCTGAATTAATTAATTTTTAATTAGTGCAGAGCAAACATGAGAAGTATTTAAAAAATTATGCATACAAGAGAACTGGCATAAGTACATATAATACTTTTCATTTGACCTGAGGGCAAAATTCATGCAAAACATTTTATTTGAATTTGATGCTAATAGAATTGCTTGAACCAACACTTTTGCTTTAACACACAAGTTCTGTTCCTTTTATAAATTCCGGAGCAGAAATTATAAGATTCTGTAAAAAATGAGAAAACCTTAAAGGAATCTACAGTCCATTCCTTTGTAAAGATAAAGTTTAAACTGAGAGATTTTAATGCACCGCATTGTTCTCATATATCTCTATTAATCTTTTAGAAAAAAATTGGCTTGCTTGAAACTATCAAGTACTTAATAGAGGATATTTTATGAGTTAAATCGAGAGTATTGGAGTCATGGGTGTAACAACCAGATATTATACAAACCATCGTACGCTTCATGGATGCTACACCCACGATTAAAATCGATTGATGTGCAATACGGTGCGATATGATTTTATAAGATAAAATTAAAATGACATAAATTAACCTCAGTGCCTAGATTTACTAATGATAAAAATACGTGATAATATAATCGTGAGAGTACGATAAAAATGAAGCTTACAAAACTTTACTTGGTAGGCATTCTCCAGTCTTTCCAGTCACACTAATATTAGTATATACAGTGAATAATATTATTTGTAATAATAATTTGTATTATATAGCAATCCCACAGCTTAGTTCAAATCCCTAGTAAATAATTATTTTTGTCACAATCTTCTTCTATAAACAAAAGTTCTAGGAGCGTATATCTGAGAGAACCTCTGTAAATATTAAAGCAGTTATTGCACCCTTCACATATATATAAAGCTCAACAATGACTTTTCATTCAGGTATTTTTGATAGCAATATATATGAGAACTAGAACTTTCGCTATTATAGTTTGAAGAGATTTATAAAGATATAATTATATTGAAGTTATTTGATGTTCAATTCTCATAAAATCTCACATGAAGAAAGCATACGGCATACATCCATTTAGATACATATACATATATTGAGACAAATATATTAAATTTTATTAAAATTAAACTATAATCATAATAGTTGGCTTTTGTATGACCAACTTGGATAGATTTGTCACTCTTTACAGCCCCACAAAATAGCTTATCCGTTTAGAGAAGCGAGGCGAAGAGTAGATAATCAAAGGTCAACTTGATCGTCCTCGTCGTCACCTTCACCATCATCTTCATAAGCACTTGCCTCAGACATCATTGCCACATCTTCTGATGCTTCTGATGGTGGAAGTGCTTTCAAGCTGGCGCAGTCGTCCATGTGCTCTGACTCATCCGAAAATGATTCTGACGAGGAAGTATTTCCAGAGTCACTGCAAATGCAATATGAAAATGTTCATGGAAAATATGAATTAAATATGTTTATATTAGAGCGGGCGTAAAATTAGATGTGTAAAACTGAATGATGGTATACCTATGCCTGTTAATGATTTGCTTGGATTTTTTCACTAAACTCATCCAATTGACAGTGTGGGGTGCTGCTCCAAAACCAAAGGAAGCAGGTCCAGGCATAAAATTACCCGCAACTCCAATCCCTGGGAGGTTATAGTTGAGATCTTCATTCATGTCCATCCCCATCCCCATTCCTGTCATTGCCAGATGTGGTGCTGGTAACGACGTTTCATCTTCAACATCCTGTTTGTGTGATTCCATTGATTCCATAAGTTTTGCTAGGTCAAAATTCAATCTTTCTTTGGTGGGTATTGGCCCAAGTTTGCAAGCCACTGCTAATAATACATCTGATGTCCAAAAGTGAGGAATTCGAGGAAACAACTTGCCCACATCACCCGGCAAATGGAAACCCAGTTTATGAAGGAGCAAAAGGTATGGTGGGGACATTAACAAAATTTCTTGATAATGTGTCCACGGAACTATTGGGATAGATTGTCCTAAAACTGCAAAATTAAAATAATTTAGTATTTTTTTTCTCAATAAAAATGTTACAATAATGGGTAAAAATAAATTAATTTGTATATATAACTAACGTGTGTAATGGTATGGAATCGGACCAACAATATCCACTTGAGGCTTATCAGTAATATCTTCATTTTCTACTCCACCCACATTTTCCCTTGTGGATCTCAATCGATTTGTTTCAAAATTGAATTTTACATGACATGCTTGAAGAACTTGCTTTTGCAGCCAAGCCAAGTCTTGACCTTCCTCAAGTATTTGAGTGACAAGCTCTCCTAAAGCAATATCCAATTCACAAATATCCATTGGCATTTCTGCGGTCGTCTCCCTTACTGGATGTGTTGAGAGAGGGTCGTCACTGTAATGATTTGAGGGTGGAGATATCGTGTTAACAGAAAGGGAGACTGAAACTGTCTCAACTTCTGGATCTTCCTCTTCTTTGAAAAATGGTTCTTCCTCTCCACAAGACTCATCGATTGACTTCACAACCTCAATACCTTCATCAGCAGTTGAATTATTGGATGAGAATGGGAATGCTTCAGACTTTTTAAAGCTGAAACTACTTTGATTAGCATCCCTCAAGTGATCCATAAGAACGGATGTAGGTACTGAATGACAACTGGATCCGGCTGTTGCATGACTGCTGCTCGTGATAGTGCTCATAATATCACAAGTTCTAACTCCGATCATATCCCCTGTTTCCATTTTCTCTGATGCTAGATACTTTAGGAACTGGTTATATCCTATTATTCTCTGGTGAAGTAGCTGGTTCAGAATCTTTAGAAATTTTTAGAAAAAATGCATGTGATTAGAATTAACCATGTGTTAGACGATACCAAAGGGCTAATTATAACGTACCGATTCCCTTGTTTTTCCAGGACATCCCCCACCATACATGTCCATGATATTGCCGACCGGGTCATGGGTACCTACAGATCTTGTGTAAAACCAGTATAAGTTGTTAAGATCTTCTTTTGACCACCTGCAAAATTAATTAACCTGTACTTTAGAATCCATGCATATCTGGAAAATGTATACATTATGGACAAAACAAGAAAAATCATACCCATTATCTTCTGAGGTATTGCTAGTTCCAGATTTGAAAATTTGACGCTTCTCATCCCTACTTGATTTCATAAATCTCTGGATAACGTACTCAATTAAATCAGCCCAATCCTGTAAAAATCAAGCATTTCGCTATAGAATCAAACTTGTATGGTGTCCGTTAAACATGCCGAAAGAAGCATGCAATCGTGTAATCGTATAATCAATCAAAATTTTATCATTTGTCATCAACTTACATCTTTCACTTCAAACTCAACTTCCCAAATGTTTGAAAAAGTCTTGAGTATCAAAGGCTGGTACAAAACGTCAGGTCGAGAAAGGTCTCCCGCAATGTGATGCATCATTGTAAAAACACAGTCATTGACAAATTCCCCATTTTTACGAAAGTCCTCCAGTAAATGTCCATATTGTTGCATAACCAAAGGTGATGCAAACTCTTTGATAAAATCACTCATTTTGAATTGACCATCATAGCCTGGATATGTTGAAATTTTTTCAACAAGGAGCAGGAAAACGTGATTTGTAGTTATCAAATCTTGTAAATATTGTTTTGATTGAACTCCAGGTTTGAAGTGGCGTATTAGGAGAACAAAGAGGTACCTCAGCTCCTCAACATTTAGCATGTAACCTAAAACAAGGGAAGAAAATCATGTAACCCATATTCTATTTATGTTTAGCAGAAACGGAGAAGAATGACCTTGAAATTGACACTGCCCTTTTATTATTTAATTTACCTTGTAATTTAGTGATGTGAAATTTATCCTCATTTGCATATGTAGTGTGTTTACTGTATACTTCGACAGCGTGGACAAGCTCCCTTATGGCTGTCACTACTAAATGCATTCTCCTGAGATGTGGCTTTAAATCATCTTTACAAATTGCCAAATTTTCGCACATGGCTACACCTTCAAACGTGAGGTAGGATAGCATGTCATTTGAAAGCACAGGACTAATTAATTCCAGATCCAACTCTATTTGTGAGGCAAATTTCAAGAAGTATGTGATGAGCCACAGAAAATGAGATTTATCCACTTGAAGGGAAGCGTTTCTACTCAGTTGTTCTTGGAGCAGGGCTACCAGAGACCCATATCCCTTGAGTAAAAAGTCAACTGTGAACTCTCTCAATACCAGGGAAATGTCTTCATCAGTTGGATTATGATGGACGAATGCTTTAATACTCGTCCTAAAATAGATCATGATTTTTTTTGCATTATAGCTGACGTTACAATTAGAACATGAAACATTATAATAATATAGCATTAATTATTTCAAAAATGGCACATACTTGTCTCTCCTCTTCCTCTTGTGCAGTTTCTTCTTTCTCATTTCGCTTTTATCTTGTAAGCTAACTGTGATCATGGGCTGAGCTCTCAGCTTTGGCACCGTTTTTGCGTGCAATGATAATTTGATTTGTCTATTTTTAGCCAGCATCGTCATTTTACGTTGTTGTGGATCATCCTCATTACTCGAGGTTGAGTTACCTTCTTGCTGATTATAGCTCTCCTGCTTAACCAATGTGTTTGTATGAGGTCTAGCCGAAGTGGGTTGGGTTTCCACTCGTTGCGTATCATCAGGAATAATAGCCTGATGGTGATTTTTATTATTTAATTAAGTATTTAAAGTACTCACGTTGTTTACAGTTTTTACGCATTAAAAAGCCAAAAATATCTTACGAGATTTTTCTCTGTTGAAAAATGAGAGCTTGAAATTCCTGAGTCGACATCGCTCATCCGATCCTTAGATCCATTTTTGCCCTTTCCCTTAGTTTTTGGCTTGGTGTAAACCTTCTGACAGGGGATCTGAGAATGTTCTTTAATTCCAGGTGAGCTTATACGTGTGGAAGAATTATTACTTCCTGTGGTAGCGGAAGCACCCATTCCGCTAGACGAGTTTTGAGAAGTACATGAGTTGGATGCCGAGCATCTCTGTGCAGTACTACTTTGTTCTACTCCAGTAGTTGAGTTGTCTCCCGTTCCAGTTGTGCTCTTAACTCCTCCGGATGATGAGCCAGCGCTAGTTTTATTATTATTATTATTTCTACGCCTTCCAGTATCTGAAGAGTCAGACGTTGGGTCTGATGTTAATGTAGGTTCTGATGAAGAATCTCCTCGAGATGCTGCTGGATCGGGGGGCGATGTGTTACTCTCATTATCTTCAGAGCTTTCAGATAGTGAAATTTCTAACCATTCATTTAGCAGCTTTTGTAAATTTGAAACGTGCTGATCTTTATATATCAACGCAATGAGCTGGACTAGGGCAATGCCCCACTTGTTCTTTTGGCTGCATGTCATCAAATGCAATAAAATTTTATCCATACTATGCGCAAATAAATTCCAAAGTATTTGATTTTGATGACCCGCATCTTTGTGTGTAATATGCAAAATATTTCTCAACAGAAGGAGACCATCGGAAACTCCTTCACATTCATCTGGTGATAACTCATCAACCTGTTTATGAAAAAATTCAAGAGAAACAGTATGAGATTTGATGAGCTATATGGAATATTGTTGCAAAGTGATTGCTCAAATTGCACTAATTGGTTTGGTTCAATGTGATGTTCACATGCAAGAAAAGTAAGTCGCTGTTGTTTGTTTGGTTTTTTTACAGAAAAACTGATATTCTCCATACTTTTTTCTATTTTAACCAGTCTAATCCAATTGATTGGTTAAAAATATAATGTTATTATTTTATAAACATGCTATAATTTCCCCAAAAAGCATATAAATAGGATTAGTATGTGTATCAATCGCTGTGTTCAAACCATTTTTATCGATGTAAATCTACATTTATTGCTATTAAAAAATACGTAATAAATAGTAAAAAAGATGTAAATAAATTAGGCTCACCTTTGTTGTAAGAACCTTTAGGTAATCAACGATGGATTTTGTTGCTCTAAAATCTGTAAAGACTAGTTTGATGGCTCGAAGTAGTGCATCTAGCTCATACGAAACTTGCTTTCCTTCGTCAGTAACGGCGAAATTTGTTGGCAAAAGACATTCAATGGGCGATGTCAAATGGGATAATAATTTTATGAGCTTTGGCACAACCTTTGGATGGTCACTCGATGCTGCAATTAATAATGGAACAAGGTCTTTCCCAAGCACCTGGAAAACGCCGAGACTTCGGCGTGTCTGCAATGAAGGACCATCATTGCTAAGTTTTGCGAGAAGATCGTCCACAGCATCTGTCAAACCAAACATTGTTTTTGTAGAACAGCAAGCTTACTCAAAACTTTAAAAAGTTGCTCAATAGCCTGACAGACCGATACTAATATTTGCCACAGTCCGCAGCTGCAACTAAAAGTGATCTGATTTATTTTATTGAATATATATTGAAGATATGATCATCAAAAAGTCAAACCCCATTCATCTTGCACATTTTTCTATGCATTAATCTAACGCATACATTATAATATATAGTTTGTGTTATTAATTTAATGTCGCAACTCTCAAATTCTCAGAAATGTTAGAAAAATGGTGCAACAAATTTTTGGACGAAGGGAAAATCTGATGCAATCATAAAAGTAATAAGAATTTATTTCTGTCGGGAATTTGCCTTTTCAAATTGAAACGCAATAAAACTTCCCTTGTGCAATATACGCTATTAGGTCAATACAAGTCACAATGCATCTTATGTACGTGTACAATACATAGAATGTTGACTTCCGAGATTAAGGAAAGGAGCATTGAGAGATACTCTTAAGTATATGCTAATGATGAGGCCGACATTCAAGTTTACAGTCTGTTTTGAACAGAATTCATTGGAAATAAGAATCTGCATAGATGAATTATGCAGATATATTTTTATAAGCGGATGAAAAAATTCTAGGAGCCAAATGGTACACAAAGAAACGTTTACAAGGAATGCACACGTAACTACATACATTTAAGTATATTTGTATTCCTCTTAAAAGATGACAAGCGCATTTTTTATAAGATTTCTTGTAAAAACGGCATATAGGTGAGACTTTTGTAATGTTGCAAATAAAGCTATTGCTTCCAATCTACCTTACGTTCCTAGAACTTCATGAAAAAACTATTTGTCAACTTTCTCTGGAAATATACAAGCTGTAACGCACATGCGTAGACTAATGTTGATGTACAATAAAAGTGTCAATTTGAAGGTTTTGAAGGTCGGTAGTAGTGTGAAAGGGATATTGGATTAATTTAAATACCAAATCAAGTACAAAATCAAAATATAAATGGTTTTCACTGAAATTAATCAATTTTGACAGTTCCTAAAATCATGTTTTTTTAAGACCAAGACTAAATTTGTGTAAATTGTTTGTTATATTCCATCCCTCATTATTTGGCTATGCTGTGACATCAACTTATCTATTTGAAAAATCTAATGGCATGTACAACCATCTTTCCTGAACGTCAGCATTGAATCATTTATGTACCTATTCCGGAGAGTTTTGATTTGGGGCAAAGTGAGACTTTAACCAAACTCTTATCGGATTCATAATCTGGTCGTGTTTGTTAATTCCTAGACAAGTTTGTATAGCAATTCTGAAAACCCATTCTTTATCAGTTACAACTACAAAGGTGAAACAATCAAATGAATAATTGATATTGTTCATGCAAGTTCATGCAAACTGTCTTCTTTCAAACCAAGCTCCAGAAGCTTGGCGTATGTATTGTGAGTAGGTATCATCATCATCACCACATCAGGTTGGAACATGTGAGTATGTGAACTAAGAGCGGAAACTTATGGCTTGCGCTTTACGTAAGCATATTTAGAATAAGATGTCTAACCAAACTACAACTACATTCATAGGAGTTTCTGCCAATTCCCATAACGCATTAGGTATATTAAAATTGAAGTGTACAATTGGGAGACTAAAAGCAGTCGATGCTATTTACTTCCAGGCACTCGTTTCTAGGAGAAAGTCATCATATTACTAAGTATAGGCGAACGTCAGCTCATCGATCAAAAAATACATACGTGATATAATATGTATATGTAATCCAGTATAAACCTAACTAACATATAGTACCTCATGTTCTTATGGGAAGGTCGTATTATGCTTCGTCTTTGTTCACTAGAGCATAGCAAAGTACACACTATCCTCTAAAATGCTTCAGTTGTAGTTGTAATAAAAAATGAGAAACGCAGTGGCAACGCAACGGTGGTGTTGGTACTACTTTCCAACCAAGTTCTCTCTCTCTCTCCAACTAGACGATGGTATGAGACACCTGTTATAAAACGTGCTTCGTGTAATGTGACTTATTTCGGAGAAAGATTTTTCGTAATGGCCTACGTGCTTCTTCTCAGCTCACATTTTCATGCTTCCTAAATGAGCAGCTTCACACGGGTATAGCACTTATAGCTATGTTACTATATTATGACACTCGAATTTCAGACCTCCGTTCGCACAACGTTTTTATCTAAACCAAAGACTCGTTTTAATGCTTAAGCAATGCAGCAAGGATTTAATGAGTTTATGAGAAATGATGACGTAAGAACGGATGTCATTATGATTTTTAGGTTTAAATTGAATTTCATATTATTTTATCACAAAGCAATTTTGTGTCTGATCTGGTTGGCGAAAAATTCCCAAAAAGTTTCACATACAATTCTGATTCATGCATAATTATTATAATAGCAATTGCAATTAACACATATAAAAAAGAAGTTAATTCTTACCTTCACAGCTTTCTCTTTTAATGTGATAGTTCCCTGATGATGATGCATAGCCCAAGAGTCCACACACCTCGTGTAAACTGGCTGGATCCAATATTACCCACTCCATTTCGTGGTCTCTTCGTAGAAATTCACTGCTATAGTAAATATACAATGGGATGCAAATATAATTAAAAGTCTTCAGAAAATGATCCCCGGGCGTGGTTAAAATTAGGTATTCTACTCACATATACATACATACGCACGTATAACACATAGAATGCACATGCTCCCTATTCCAGCAGACTTTTTATTATTTCCTGCCTAAGCTATAGACACGGTAATTACTGAAAACTTGTACAAATTACGATCCATGAGCTAAAATATTTTAATTTTTCTGCTCATATAAAAGTAGTATTTAAAAGACTAGCAAATCTCATACAATATTTAAGTGAAAGATGTAGGGGGCAATAGAAGACTATCCTTCAAGTTCATCCTATGCATAACTGTCGCGTCTTATTCTATCGAAAATGCATTCTCTAAAACATACTAGGCTGATCTATAAAAAAAACTTAATATTTAAGATCAAGATTATTCCGGATGTTAAATAAATAAATTGTGGATCAACAATAGGAGGAAATATGATTGAGACGATTGAGATAATAAAAGTGATATGTTTTATGACATTCTATAAAACTAATCCGGTATACAGAGCGAAAACCCACTATAGAGGATTTCAAGTTCACTATATTTAAGTTTACCATATTATATTTCCAATTATATGCCGGGGAGAGTTTCGAATTTCTACAAATCATTATGTAAGTATGTGCCGTCTGCAAGCATTGAACTTGAAAATAGATAAATATGTATACTAAAAGTATATCAACTCCATTATTGAAGCTACAAAGCTAAAAGCATTAAAGTGCAAGTGGTCGGAAGACCTTTATACTATGACTGCAAGCAAATGCATAATATTATGACTTACAAAAAAAGACTCATAATCGACCATAAAGGTTAATTGCTCTTGCAAAAAAAAGCCATGCAACTTACGTACGAAACTTATGAATTGAAAACGTATACTTATGTAGGTAAATCGCTGTCGTCTCACTCTCCCCTTTGGTAGACGCTGGATGATGACATTTTTTTTTACCAATCCGTGGGGGCTTTGTCGCAGAACATCGTACAAAAAACTGGTCGTTTAACCCATGGTTGTTGCACAATGTTCCGTTCACAACTGACAAAGTCTTATTTAAATTATTACACAAGAGCAGCTTGCTCTCATTGATTTATGCAACATTTATTTTTATTTTTAATGATATTATTTCTTTAACCAATTCACGCGTTAATGCTCACCAATCCCTTTTATCAGTCTTCAGATTCTATATAGTCACTTTTGATTCTCTACACAATATAACCAGTTCACAAAATTTTTAACTTGTTTAATTTTGTTTTTAATTTGCCTGTGGAAGCTTCTTCAAAAAAAAGTTGTCAAAACACGTCAGGAAGCTACCTCAGTAAAATATAAATCGTTTACACCCAACACCAAATATGAGGTAATCAAGAAAATTTAAAATTCTGATTTATTCCTCTGCACTTTGAAGCAGGATAAATATATGGGATGGGGTCTTTAAATTGAAACCATCTACTCAATTCACATTTAAAAAAGTAGATGCATATAAATTTTAAAATTTGTTTGAGGATGAGCACCGAAAGAGTCAACCGTACAGGGAAAGTACACAAAGCAAAAGAAGCTCCCTTTTACTCAACTCCAGATAATAGCGTCCAGCTAGAAAATCCGTCTCTCTATTCTGCCCTTGTCTGTCTCTATCGTCATACTGGAGGATCAGTCACGTTGCATGAGAGCAGAGAACACGTTTATTTGACGATGGTATAATCATACATACGTCCGTACATACATTCATATTACATGTGCTCCAAAATAGGCCATATAAAGTTCGCTATCCGTGTGTCTTGGATATATATCGTATAACATCTGGAAATGCTCCTACCATACCGTAAGCTTCCTATAAGCTTCTTTTTTTATTTTCATGTGCAGTTGGAAAAGTATTGCACGACTGTTACGTACATGTGATGTGATGAGCGTTGGAAGGAAAACCTGACAAACTGACATAATACACATATATGTAAGATTTTGTGGAGTATATAGCCTATAAGCAAAGTGTGTTGAACTGCTTTGTATATTTTTTCTGTTGTAAAATCAAATTAAATATATCACATTTCTATGTCCATCTTCAAGGCAGAATTGCCCAAGCTTAAAGGATGTTTACCAACTATGAGCGAATGAATACAACACTTATATTTGTTTACGATGTCGTCACACCAAAGTAATGCAGCTTACCTAAAATTTACAGCGTCTTATCACTTATCGATGCTACTAAAAAAACTGGGATTCGATGTCGCCGCTAATGTATGATAAACTAATGATAAGCACATTCACAATTGAATCAAGCTAGACTTAAAATAACTGTCTTAATGAATGATTAGGAAACGTACGTATGAAATGTGTTTGAAACAGTAACTCATGCAAATCAAAGACATTTAGCTGATGATCAAATGACTATGTAGCTCTTTAAGCATGAGACTAAAAAATTGTATAATGTCATTATTTACCCCCGTGTATGTTGGTCCTCTTCAATAATGAGCTTCATTTTCTTAATAGGAACTTTTGGTGAACTACACTCATATTCGTGTGTACCGGAGGGGATTACACAAAACTCAATTGTATAACGAACCAACAATTATAGGAAGTTGATAAAGAACTTCTTATATGCTGGTTTTTGGTTACACAGCCAGATTAAATAACCACAACAGCACTGTCAATTATATTCGTACTTAAATACTTTCTTCGAATGTATCTTTTTCGAACCCATGTATTATTATTGTTATCAGCCGCTTAACAAATAATATGGAATCAGGATGATGTTAGGTTTTGGACTGACGATTCTTTTTACAACAACAGCTTGCTGCTATATATCGATCCTCACGTTGAGACAACGTGCATCAAGTTTCAACGTTCTCTCCCGTACAGGTAGGCATATCATAAGGAGTCCCACTATTTCCATCGTACTCCCTTACTATTTCTCACTATGGATGCTCATACTACAACTTGCAACTCTATTATTGTCTAAACCGTTGAATCTGCATTACAAATAGCGACCACGACCACCACACAATCGTGGGTCTTTAACTCGATTAACAAAATATTTTTTTACTCTTCCTGTATATGTCTCAGGTTTAATAAAAAACGTGAAAGGGATATGAAAACTAATCCTTATATCCTGGCATATAAATTAAGAATTCCTGTAAGTTAAAGAGGATCGTATTAAATCTTGAGTTCTTAATTTTTTCCAGATATAACAAAAGAATGATGCTACACAGAATGGCCTATAAATAAATTGGGATTATATTTCTAATAATTAGTGCTTCCTTCTTTTTTTCAAACATGTGAGAAATATGGCAATATACTAATGAGGACGAAGGTGGAGTGTAGGTGGGGATTATACCAGTTATTATTGCAAAATATAAGAAAAAGTGGCTTAATAAAAAACAAAAGATGAAAGATACGATACGGTCATGATAATATTTATATGTAGGTTATTTTATATTGGCATTCATATTATTTGACTTCATCACTTCATCCTCCTCCCATGTTGGTAGTTGGACAGATTTAAGGCGTTGCACTACGAACGTTTACTAAATCATATATACATACATACGTAGGGATACGTAAGCAAGCACATTTATTATGGCTCAATGTCAGTCAGCATAGGAAGTTTTTGTATAAAAAAGTGCATATATGGGATTTGCGTGATCATTGATCATAAAAACAAAATGATGCTCCTCGTAGATGAGATCTCATCTTGATATCCAGCAAGCAATAAATACGGTTAATGAGCTGACTGCGTCATCAGCCCTTTCTGCACTATCTGATCTGATCAAGCCATCGTAAATGACTTTTTTCATGGATTGAGTGAAGTGAACTCATCGTTATGTTGCGCTCACATCATCTTTTCCTGTTTTCATTGTATTAGAACTGGAACGAAAGAAATTTGAGATGCAAATTGTTTACCAATAACTCTATTTAATTTAACGATAACGATAGTTAAAATATAATGACATTATGTGACCAGAATTTAACGATTCTTAAGGCTTAAAAATGTAGATGTCTCTTTGTATTATGCACGTACGTATGTATCTTCGTGTAAAATCATGTGCTTCTAGTCGTTTCACAACTTTCGCTCAATATCGAATCACGGAAAACTTTTTTTTCCATCAGACGGTTTCCTTCCCCTTTATGTAACTTCCTTTGCCCTCTGAAGTAAAACGTGAGATTTCATATGTGCAAATAGCCAATACTTCCCCTCAAATGTTTGCTAAGCACAAACACTAATTCACATCCAGTTTTTTTTACATTCCACCAATTCACGTAGCTACTTCACGTGGCAATTGAAGCAAATATCTTATAAGTATTATATGAGAACTACAGAAATACCAGTGTTCTTTTGATAAACACTCTAAGCAGCCAGCAAACCCTGTAACATAACATAGAAAGAAAAAAAATCCGAAGAGAAATCCTATGTCATTCACTGTCATAAAGTTTTTATCTGTATTTATTAATTTTAATTTTAGGTTAGAAATGGTAATTGTACATACATAACTCAGCTTACGATAATAATGTTCATCATCGATATCATGAAACAAGTCGAAATAAATTCATTTTCGTTAAGGTCATTGAAATTGAAAAAATGTGTTAAAGTTAGTTTATAATTAAAAGTAAAAGTCATTTTATTTCCATACCTGTAAGATATCTTCGTCCTCCTGGTAGTATTAGTAGATTAAATATTATATACTATTCAGGTGTGTATTCATCAAAAACGAAAAAATAAAGTTAAAGATAACGAAGTACTTTGAGCTCAAAGTAAAAAAGATAATTAGAAGTAAACGCTTGCGAAGTGAAAAATATTTTTTCTTGCAAACGAAATGTAATGTTTTATCAAATAGATGGACCAGCCAAGCAAACTTTGCAAAAAAGAAATAGTCAATATGTCCACAGGACGATGACAATAACTTTTTTTAGAAAAACTGTGCAATCAACAGCAAACTGCATCCAGTTAGGACGCCTTCGCTCTTGACACTGATCGAAGGAGCGAGGAGTAAGTTAAGGAAACATGAAACTTGTTACAATTAATTGAATTGTTATTGAACACGTCTTTTGCATGCACATGTCCAAAAGTTTTATTGGCTTAAGTCAGCATTTAAAAGAACACGTTCTGATATTCCAACGGAATGAGCCGTCCAGGTTGTTGTGTCTCCAAGCGTAAAAACAGTCAACAATACTAAAACGCAATTGAAACACAACGAGTTAATGTGTGTTGGTACACAACGGTAATGAATGCGAATACTTTTTGGAATTGGGTTGCAAAGGAGCCTTCATTGGAATATATTAGATTAGTATAATTCCAATTTAATGTATACATGTAGGTATTTCTACCGAGATTTCACGGAAGATCGGCTTAACTTTCTAAAAGGCTTCCCCTAGCTTATCGTATTCTAGTAGCTGCGACTGTTGAAGAAACTCCGTATGTTATGTATGGATATGTGTGTATGTATTATGTATATTTGTAAGGAAAACTGATAAGTGTGTCCTGTCCTTGCTTTGTGTAATCATAATCTTACGGAAATGAGGAAAAGTATTCAGCTGAACAAAAATGCAATCCAGAGCAGAGGCTCGAATGCCATTGTAAATATGTCCCTGACGGAACTTAAATTACTACTATATTAAATTAAACTAACGTACTACTATGAATAGGTAAATCTATAATAAGTATGTGCTATATTATCAAGACTACTGCAGAAACTACACGAATGGTATTAGTATAATTTTGAACGACCGATTGATTTTATTCATTGATTGGAAAAATATTCCATAGAAGCTCACAGCTCCAAAATAGTAATATAATACACTTGTAAAAAATTATCATTACAGAATTAAGTGAATAGTTTACATAAACTCATACTTTACTCCTCATTTGGTTTCCTCATGAGATCAAGAACAAATGCCTGCACATCTTCTGGCAATCCGAAGGTGCTTGTCATCAAGTCCTCTGCATCCCCTTTCTTGGAGTCCTCAGTCTTTACCCTCTTATTCTTTTTCTCGAGCAGGCCACTACTCCAAACCAAAGACAAGGAATCATTAAGTAAAGAAAAACCAGCAATAAAGAACAGTTAAAAATTGCAACACATATTTTCACTTTTTCAATCACCTTCTCACGCTGTTCACAATCGCCCACTTGAGCTCCGCAACGATCTCCACAGTATTAATAAGATGCACATAATTGTAGAGTTCGTATAGATATGCTTGATCCATCCGTTTCTCGTCCGTATTTGTTATTTTGTTAATGAGAAGATTACAAGTAACGGCCACGAGATCTTGGATGTTGTACTGATTCGCAAGACGAATGCATCCTACACCCACAGACAGATTAGATTCGATCTTCGACGTATCGTTTTTATAGATGAACTGGAGGAAAGCATCCACTATCCCGGCTTCTTCATCCAATTTCAGCGTCTGGCGCTTGGTTGTTCCCTCAGCCGCTGTCTTGTGAGGAAGAAGTCTTGCGAAAGCCTCACAACGAGCTAAAATGTAAAAGGAATTTTTAAATTAGTACTTCCATAGATATCTAACACATAATATAATACTAATACCGGTAATAATATTTACTACTTACTCATCAATACAATTCTGTGACTGCGGAAAAGTTTATCATCGGAGGATATGACATCCACATCCGATTCTTCCTTCATGTCATAGATCTTGCGGAAGTAATCAAAGTCACAGGGAGCAGCCATCGGTTTGGGAGTAATAGAAAGAATTTTGATTGTCCTTTGATGACCAGGAGAACTGTATGTGGGTGGAGCTCGGGCACCCTGAGCTTGAACACCTGGAGCTGCAGCACGAGGTGGTGGAACTGCATTAGCAGGAGGATTCACACCAGCAGGGGCTGCCGGATTTGGACGGTTGGCTTGGGCAGCAGGAGCTTGAGCTGGAACTTGAACTATACCAGCGGTCAATTTCTTTTAATTTGTTTAAAAAAATATCAATTATTCTTTCTGTCAAATAAATAACTTGTTATAATATAAATAAATAATATAATACTAAAAATATTATACCGTTAATCCGTCCACAATTCCAGATGCAAGAGGACCATAATAATAATAGTAAATGAACTTTGCATTTGCTTTATAACCGTTGTCGTTGTCCAACACATAGTCATTCAAACATCCTGGGCGAACTATAACCACATCATATATAAAAATGATTATGTCCGACCAATATACATGGGTTATAATAATATCACAGGTTACTTTATCGTTACTTACAATCCAAGAAGAGTGTGGTCGCCGAAGATTCCGGTCCAGGGGTGATCTCTAGCTTCACGGTAACAGGGGCCAGTTGTCTACTTTTAAGATTTGCGTTACTCAAGCAATTGTTGCAAGTGCAAATATTAAAAGCCAACATGACTTGAGGGTCACCAGTTCCATGCTTTTTCTGGACAACACACCGAAAGATTCGCCTGAAAAATGGAATTTAAATGGGTTTTATTTCAATCTTATTAGAACAATCAATTTGAAAGGTAATTAATAATTATTGATGCCAATTCTCATGTGTTTTCTTACCCCGGGAAGCAAACAGACTTATTTGCCGTTTTGTCTTTTACACCCATAATCTTCTTGTGCTGCTTCTCATAATACACCCGATTGGAAGGGTTTTGAAAACAGATGAAGCAGTCAGAAAAGTCATCTTCCAGGTGAACCACCTTCCTCTCTTTCACAGCTCCACACTTCCCAATAGGATACAAATCTAGCTGCGGGTACGCTTTCTCCCACACGATTTCACCCTGCGGTGGAGGACGGTGCTGAGCAAATCTTCTGAAACGGAATCTCGTACGAGGAGCTGGAAGCCGGGTTTGAATCTCAGCGCAACCTGCTTTCGCCTTTACGTTGGCCACCATGTTGTACATAACCGGAACTTCCTTCGGGAACTGCGCCAATCCGATTTCCGGTACGACGTGACTCGGTCTTCTTGTGCGACGAGGAAGCATTTTGATGATTAAAGAGAATCAAATGGAGCACTTTCTCTTTGGTTTTTTGGTAGTGTAATATATGGAAAAGGGAAAGTTTTTTTTGTAAGAATGTGTGAATCGCACTAAATGTCAGTTGAAAGAAAGTTCACTTTTGTCGATTGTGAGATGGAACGAAACTTGTTTTTGCTTGGAAAAGTGCATTTACTCAGCCATGTGCTTGCCTAGAAGACAAAATAATTTATTCTCCTAGTTTTCCTAGCCTTGTTTGCTTATCGTCAACAAAAAAATTTGCTTGCTTGGCAACCGAAATCAAAAAACGCACGTCACTGGCTGACACACGGAGGAGAAGGCTTGACGAACTGCCAATCACGTGTATCCATTTTGGTTGGTTGAATGACCTTGACACGGACGAGAGCATTTGTACGAGAAATGCAGTAGTTGACATATTGTTGTGAATGATATGCACGTGAGGCATCATGGCAAAACAAAGTGTTTTTACATTAAAGTCACTATAAAATCAGAACTCATCTTTATTTTTTAAACTTAAACTATTTTCATTCTGTGAGCCAAAAGTAGACTTTGTTTTTTCGATTCATTAAGGAGCCAACTGGGCAGTTGAATGCTTTTCCAAAATCGTCTAGATTGGAGAAAGCAATATTCGTAGTAATAGATTGAAGAAAGGGCCCGTATTTGTAGCGGTGCTCCAACTCATTTATGCTAACTTTTTCGCATAGTCTCTGTGCAGAGCATGATAAGTAAGTAGGTTGAGGATAAGCTTTAATTTTAAGGAGGGGTAGTCTGAAGTGTTTAATAAATATGAACTGTATATTTCTTACGTTCACCAGGGTAAGGTAGAATAACTGTTTGGCATCATATTTTTCCAAATTGGGCAACCGCAGTTTGGTGACGTGAACATGAGTTGCGATGTATTCATTTACCATTGTTGAAATTACATGGGTTCTGCTCTGTTCCAGCATGATGGCAAGTAATTTCCGACCGCCTTCTTTGGTTTCATACTGATGCAAAGGGGAATATTATTATGAGACAAAATGTGCGTGAGCAACTAACGATAAGTAATAAATTCAATCTCATCAATTGCATATATAGAGCGTACGTCCACATTATTCCAAGTTTTCCCTGAATCTATCCACGTGTCCCTCTGCTCATATAACTTTTGAAGTATGTCTAAAGTGTAGGTGGTAATCCTTAACAAAACAACACCAACCATTTTTTCTCGGGAATTCTTGTCGTCTGGTACTCCAACTGCGTTCAAAGCTGCTATGACTCCTGGGTCCTTAACGAGATACTGCACTTCTTCGAGGAAGGTTCCAAACTTGGTTTTCTTCACTACAGCCAAAATTGGTGAATCATCATTATCTGCTCATTATTGATATAGAAAAGTTAGAAAAGATAAGTTACCAAAGGATAAAACAAAGCGTTCTTGAAGAGCACCAGTAAATAATAAGCCTAGTCCACTCGTGTCTGCAACACTGCATTCAAAATCATAAAATCAGAATTTATAGTGTTCGCCTATATTACATATTGATAAGCGTTAAAATTTTAAAGCTCTTGTGGAATTTACAATAATCCTTCATTAAAGAATGGTGGTTCAACAGCACCCAGAGGTAAATCTGAAAATGAATTCACGACTAATTATGTACTCATTTTATGCATAAGTAAAATTGATAGGTCAGTAATAATAATGCATCTTTTCTTTTCTTACAAATTCTATATCCTGCCACACTGTTTGCTAGACTAATTTGCTGAACCTGGTTTTTATCTATCAGTACCGGTGTCCGATATGCCTCAGGAATTTTATAGCTGTTTAATAAAACCCAAAACATTCATACAAAAACCCAACCTCAAGTCTTGGCTGTAAAGAAAATCTTATCAGTTGTACATACAATATGGAGGTATATTTGGAGCTCGCCTTCCACTGAAAAATTCTTTCACCCATCTTTATCAAATTATCAAGATGGTCCTCTTCATTAAAGGTTATCTGTGGTGATTACAATTATTATTTAATAGTAATAAATATTATTAATACTAAATAAAACCAGAAAAAATATTATCAATAATATTTTTTTTGAAATGCAGTTTAAATCTGATGGATAACTTACTCCATCATACAACTGAGAATAAATGGGGAAACTGTCACGACTGAATAACACAGGAGGCACCATCTCAAAATGGGATCGAGCAAAAAGAACTGCACGAAGGATTTTTTCATGGTTAGCGGCATCGGCATCCGTTAGGTTTTCAATTTGATGCGGGAACTTATTTTGCTGAATTATACTTTTATACGCGGTTAGAATGCGGTTAGCCATAATATTGAACTGAAAGTCAAATAAATGACATAATTTTGTACATGATTAAATGATGAGCATTTTAATTCATAAGTATAAATACCGTTATACCTTGTTGACTTGTTCGTCGATTTTGGCGTCAGGTACTTGGTTGAGAAATCTATCCGGTGCCACAAATGGCAACCAATTGAACAAGCAGTGAAAACAGTTTGGAATGTGTCTAAACCAAAAAAATCATCAAACATTTAAGTTTCCAAAGTTCATCCTTTATTATTATAACACTATTAAAATAATTTACCCCCGATAATCATGCCGCCTTATGTTTATCATGACGTCACGGACCTCATCATTTAACTCAAATGCAAGGGTATATAATACTCGCCATTGAAGATATCTCACTGTTAAAATGAGTTTAGTGAACATATTCAATTAAAAAAATATAATAGTCTTTACTCAGTAATGTAATAGTCACATTCTATTCCTTAACTATTTCCAACTTACGAATTCTTATTGGGGCAGAACTATTGACTAAGTAATTGAACCTGTTTAAAAACAAAGTGTCAGTATTTGGGTCTTGTGCCGTCATATTGTATAATGAAACCAGGATTGGCAAGTTCGTATAATCTCGAGATGAGAGGGAAGAAATCAAACGTTTTCTAGAGATTAAAAGACAACACTAATAGGTTTTTGTCAATTTAAAAAAAATCATAGGATATGGATTCTTGTGAAACACTTCTTGTGAAAAGTTAATCATTTACGTTCAAGTTCACACCACCACCACTTCCACCTCCACCTCCACCTCCGCCTCCGCTCCCATTCCCAAAACCCTTATAAAAAATAGCAACAGCGTTTTTATCATCGAGATTACACGTCATATTTTTAGGCTTCCCCTCAATCTTCTCAAGCTCATTCTTATCGTAAAAATCCCTCATGTATTCATCAATGCAAACAATGTCATGTGCTACAATGTTGATCTCAGCCGACGTCATGTTTAGCTCAGTTAAATGCTCAAACGCTGCTTTCACAGTGCTATAGTACAATTGATAACCGTAACGGTGAACAGCTGCGGGGTTCAGAACTTCAGTTTCCGCTGCCATCACCTGTACATACGCAAGGAAGTAGAATAATAATTAGTAATATCTAATAGTCAAAAATTCTGATCCCACATATTTTTTTTATACATTTTTCATACATACATAGCTAAATCTCTTATCCGTGAGATTACTATTGGAAGACTCGTCTATGTAGTATCCCACATTTAAAATTGCAGATGAGGAGAGACCATGAGCAAGAATTCTTGCTATGCTTTCCGTCACATTATCTCTGGTCAAAGTGGAAGTTAACGAAATGTGATATAAGTTGAGAGTTTTCAACAATTCATAAAATTTGCCGAGTCCATTTTTCTGACGTGATTCTAATTTAAAAATCAGTGTTACTTTAGATAATCCACAAAGTTCAAGAAAATAATTTATATAATTATTACTAAAGTTTAATATTAGAATGTATTGCGTACTTTCATTCAGACAAGCTTTGTACATTTCTAGCACCAACCGATCAGGGAATTCTTTGGTATTTTTGAGCATTGTTCCTAATGATATGCAAGAGTCAAATTTGTATGATATTCTGCTCGAATCACTCCCAATATACCATTCATCATCGTCATCCATGTTGCTAATTCCCCCAGTTGCTCCACATGCAAAGCCATAAAAATTTTCGCATGGGTCGACTTCCTTGTTAATCGAGTTTGTCAACCGTTTCGCCAAGTTGAGACATGCCTTAGTTTGGCAAAGAAACGGATATTGTACGGCTTGGGATGAGATCCAAAACTGGATCCAAAAACCAAGGTGAAATAAAAAAATGGTGAAGATGGCTCCCATCATCATTAAGATTACTCGATGTTGAATTGTGCTTTGAAGCCAAAGCCACTCCACAATATTCATTTGATACATTAACGGAGGTCTAGATGTTTGAATGTCCAAGTCGCTGTGAGCAATTCCTGCAAACTCAAATCTATTTCGACCGGCACGCTTCGGAAGCTTTAAAGTATGGGAATGGCGGCGAAGACTTTCTTCCAGATTGGGCATATTTATTGATACTTCTTCCAAGAATTTAGTGAGATTTTCTATACTTTCCCGTGATTTGTCTCCTCTCAAATTTATAAAACTTGGGAAGCTGCCTAAAGTTCGCCTTTTCCGTCTAGCGGAAAAAATATCATGTAGCGTTGCATCGTCTACAACATCAAGATTTTCCGCTTGGCGAAAATCTATTTCTACTGGAAGTTCTACTGGAGTTGCTGTAGGCGTAGATGTAACTTCAACCCTTTTCTTAAGGGATTCAGTAGGTGCCTTCTTCAACGACATTATTTTATCTCAAAACGGCAACACAGCAAGCAGTATTAATACTTTGTGCCCTTGGTGGGTTCAATAATATTGACTATGCTCGTATCGTAGCCAAATACTATCGTAAACGAAATGATTTAGAAAGTAAATTACTGCATTTATCTTAAGATTCCTCACCACCTTGTCTGATAAGCAATCTCTGATAAGCAATTTATACGGCTGTAACAGCCGTATAAATAAATGAAAAATGTAATTCTCATCTATAGATAAGGATGACTTTTCGTATAAATAATCCGTCATGGTGATTCCAGGATCAGGATAATCGTGATCTCTGGATCACGATTTCCAGTCGTATAAATAATGTCCGATTTCCATAGAAAGTGATCCGTATCTGGAGATCAGGATGCAAAATCTTGATCTACCCCCCTAGGTACGATTACCACTTCGTAACAAGGAAACTGTTTCTGATAAAAACATATTTAAACATGTTGTGCATCCAGTTTTCGCGTCACATTCATTGCGAACATAGTTTTATGAGATGATGAAATATAATGTGTATCATTTCCAATTCAAAAATCATGTTTTTATACTATTCAAGTTCTTTTTACAAAATGGTAAACTCAAATGCAACCTCAAAAAACGATATAATGCATAACTTTTGCATCATACTACTGTTACAAGCTCTTTTTCATAAAACAAGCTACGCCAGCTAGGTTTCTTTTGTGTATGTGTATGACTGGTTATTTTCAATCAAACTGTTATGCTATTCTGGCTTATCATTATTACTATTGATAAGCGTTTTACTAACAACGTGTAAGTGTACATTGATTACAAAAAATCTGAATGAATTCCAAAATCAGTCTTTTTGCTTTCAATAACTTTTTTATACTTCTCTACAACTTCCCTAAACTCGCGTTTTTATGTGCATTCGTGTGTTTTTTATTTTTAACTGAATTGGTTTGACAGAGGAAGTGAAGATGTAATGATGATAAGAAGTAATTATGATTGAAATGAAAATTTGATTATTTATACGAAACTTTATCCTGATCCCTTTCTCAAGATCACTTCAAAATGTGTTATCCTGGATAACTTGATCTAGGGAGGAGAATTTATTTATTTATACCATAGAGAGGATAATCTATAGATCAGAATCACCATAAAGTGAGACTTATCTATAGATACGGATTCCTTTATTTATACGGCTATTAGTAACATATCGATATCGTTGACCAAAAGTAAGATCCAGTTGACCCAGTTCGAAGATGGGTCAACTCGGTTCATGGGGACTAGGTCAAAGGTCAAGGGCAAATATTTTTTATAATAGTAAGTTATGGATTGTGATGTATCAAAATGAAGCTACTGGAAATAGCAGTTCATAAATGGGGCTTCCAAATTCTTTGGTAACCACAGTGTAACCTTTGACCGTATTAAAGTAAAAATAAAATTCTAGAGGAGGGATTACTCAGGAGGTGTATCAAAGTGTTTAAATGCGTATTAATGCATTTTAAAGGTACATCATTGCATCTCAAATTGTCGGGTTTATTGTAAGATGTAAGATGCCGTAATAATATAATATATAGCCTTAATACTCTAATTTTCTTCATAGGGTATTGACTAATTTATCCATATTACTTAGCCAAGTTATGTGCAATATTACTTTTTTGATTGTTATAAATAAGTGGTTCAGTAATAAAATTATATTATAAATTATAGAGAATTTTACATTTTGCCTTTAACGAACAGTCAGCATTTTCGAAAACACACTGCAAGATGCTATATAATATCAACTAAGTATATAATATATAGATATATAATATTTTTAGCATTGCATCTTGTTTCCGTCAAGCCTGTATGAACTGTATGGTTGTTTGGTGCAGGTGGAGCACGTATGAATATACATATATATATATGTAACGAAAGAATGGAAATGTATGCACCTATAGTGTGAGACTTGGACCATCACCTTATTGGTTGGTATAGCCTGAAATGAGGTTTACTATGCAGTGGATGGCTCGAAGTTGGTGGTTATTCAAGATCAAAGATAATTTGTGGTTTGTTTACTTATAATCCGTTAGTGACAGCTTGCACGTTTTTTTCTTCTTGTTTATCAACCTATGACAATACCAATAATCAAGCATGGAAAAAAATTCCAGCATAATTGAGACACATGCATGATTACATCGTCAATCGTAATAGCAATGGGTGAGAGCCCAGACAGTGCTATTTAAAAAAAGGGTTTGAGTTTTACAGGATATACAACTTGTTTAAGTAAGTTTGATTAAATGTAAACTCATTCTTGAATGCCAGTATGGAAACTCCCGACTCTAACCTTATCAAAAACTGATAATACATTTTCAGGAAGCCCCTCGCCCTCGGATAGCATTTTGGGTGAAAAAACCAAATTACTGGCAAAAAGGTGAAAGAGTGTTAAAATGATGTCAATGGGTAATACTTTTGATCAAGTGGTGGAGATGGACCAAGATATGGGAATGGAAATGCCTACTGATTTTAATGAGCTGACGACAAGACTGCAAAAGAAAATTGATATTGTTCAACAAATTCTGACTATTTTAGAGAAAGCCATGTCATCAGCAAAATCCAGTCATCAACAGGTAGGTTGGAGATAATGGAAATATTTTAAGGAAATGAAATCCCATGAGAGATGAGGGTATTTAAAGTGAAGGTTTACTACAATGCTACTACAGTGATCAAAATACTACAAGACTACAATACTTTTTGTGATGCGTAGTTGTGTATCAATGAATACACTAGAAATACTGATTGTAGCATGTACTTAGCGCACAACTTTATATACTCACTACCTTTTCATTTTTAGAATCAAAGCCATTATAAGTCCAGAATTGATGAGTTGCAAATACAAATTGAGACACTGAAATGGGAAATGAATGAAAATGAGAACAAATTTAAGACTGTCACAGCACCATTGGAGGTATGGCAGGGATTATGATGCTTCTCGTTTTTATTGAAGTTATAGAAAATACCTGACTTTCATTCTTTTGTTTTGACTTGACCATCGCTTCTCTGATAGGATGATCTCAACAAATATATGGCACTGGATAATATTCTCATTACGATTGAAGAAAATTCCAAAGACGATGGAAACATGATGCTTCCAGACATTTCCAAGTATGATTTACAATTTACTTTACATCTTCCTGGATTTCTCGGATTTATGTGAAGATGTGTACTCAGGGTTAAATGTTTGTGTTATTTTAGGAGTGATGGATTTGTGCAAAAGTACCTCGAAACTGATTTAAGCGAATGGCAAAGCTTAAAACTACAGTGTCAAAGGCTAAATTATGAGACACAGGCTGCCTTTTCACTTTCACCAAATATTTGTACAAAACTGTTTAGAGTAACTGTTTCCAGAGATCTGACTGTTGAAGAGCAGTATAGAAAAGCAATGGAGATGGCAAACGCCTTAAATATGCACCGTGGGAAAAAGTATGGGATATACATCTGAATATAAATATAATAAAAGAAAATGATTATTTTGAAAGTTTTTTTCTTGATACAAATAATTTTTAGGTTCATTCCTATGAGTTCGTCCTCTCCATTGGTCCGTGATATTACTCTTTCATGGTACAAGGTACGTTTATTACTTCTTAAGTAAAACTTTTGTATAACATATCATGAATCTAACAAATTTATGTAACTTTAATATTAAATTTTAGGATCAGACTGCTGCAGCTCGTTATGTACAAAATCATTATGCTCATGTAATTCAAGATGTCATTGGGAAGGAGAATGTAAGTAATTGACAAACTTTATAATATACATTTTCAAGCTAAAAAATGGTAGTTAACCAACTTTCTTTCCATGCGTTTCAAGGTCGGGCGAAAAATTGAAATTATGGAAATGCCTGCAAACAGCAGAAATTTTAATTCAGTAAGTTTCAAATGATTTCTGCATCGCATTTCTGCATGTATTACATTAATTACAAAATTGAAATTTCTAGATGTGTCAAACGATACATGTGCAAGCCAAAGCTACTTCGGCCAACAGTACCAACAGTATGCCTCAAACGATAACTCTGTATCAGTTTGAAGAGACGCCCTACAAATCTCCAGAAGTTACAACGTTCAATGTTGAAACTGCATCTCCAATCAGGGACTTAAGTTTACCAGACGAATATACTCATACAATACCTGGTCCTTCCAGATCAGTTCAACTTGTTCCATTAAGGAATTCAATACCCGGACCTTCCAGATCAGTTCATCATGTTCCATTAAGGAATTCAATGTCACCTTTTAGAACTCCTGAGAAGGAACGAAGTAAAAGCGTAACTGGTGGAAGGGATGAGACTGCATCAGATACTTCTGATTTCCTTGCTTTAATTGGTATTGACGATGGTCAGAAAACACCATCTCGAAGGACTACCTCAATAGTCTCCTCATCATCATCATCAATAACAAAGGAAAAGAGAAGTGGGGAAATAGATAGAGATAAGGAGGCTGATAAGGAAAACAGCACATCAGAATTACTTAATGATGAAAGAGGAACCAAAGAAATCGACGGGGTGCAACTTCAAGAGTGGTTGCTGAGTTTTATTTCAATAAAAGGCATTAAAAAGTTTACAAACGTACAAAAACTACTTTTAAAGTCATTCAAAGCTCCAGGAGACATACATTACAAAGGAGTTGCTAACGGGGGGAAAACTACATGCTCTGTTCTTGCTGTGTTGAATTGCATCCAACCGCTCAATACTCAAACCCAGGTTTTGATTGTAACGTCAAATACAAGGTCATCAAAATGGGTATTGGATAATATTAAAACCAAACTTTATTACAAAGCAATAACTGAATTAAAGCAGTATTAATTATAATGCCTGGATAAATTTTGATCAATGATTTTATTTTAGATTCAAAACTCGATATCATTTGGTGATGAACCAAGTACAATAGTTTGCCTGCGCGCTGACGAAGTATTATCCACCCAAAATAAAGTGATTAGGCAACCAGCATGTCAAATTTTAGTTGGAGCATGTGGACAAATGATGGATGTCATTGCAAAAAATATTTTGAATCTTGAAAAGATAAAACATCTCATCATTGACAATGCGGAAGAAATATTTGCAGCAGGGTTGAAAACAAATTTATACAAGGTACCATTATTGGCATCATGCATTTGTGTGGACAAATGGACATTCGTTCATTTTCACTTTTACTTATGAGATTGCTCTTCATTTCAGATACTATACTCTTTAAATGCGACAATTAAAGTTACGCTGATATCTAGGACATCGTGTAATTATGCTGCGGAACTAGAAGAATTTTGCAAGTTAAAACTTAGATATCCGCTTATGGTAGAGGAGACAGTAGATATTCCGCAGTTTTTGAACTCACAACCACGAACAAAATTTGGGGATAAAGATAAACAAGATAGAGATTCGGAAGTTGAAACGCCATCAAGAACCTCTAGTGAAAGTGAGAGTGAAGATAATGATTTGTCAAGCGCAAGTGCAACTGCTAGGAAAGCAAAGGGTTTAAGAAAAAAGTCGGATAATGATAATATTATTGTTGGGTTGCCTGAAGCTGTTGTTGACTCTACCGATCCAGAGTGTATTAACATTGACAGTGATAGTGAAAGTTTAGACTCTTCCTGTAGAGCATTCATACCTGAAACAGCGCTTAAGTTTTTGGGTATTGACGATGCTGAAGCTATGACGTTTACAGACGAACAGGACCAACCCACGGTGGATCACCTATACGCCAAGCTTTCAGGGGATATAGAATATAGAGTGAATATTATTAAACAGCTTGACATTGAAGAAGACAAAACAATTATTTTTTGTAATACCATTGAAAGAACGGAATGGTTGAGTGCAAGATTAAGGCAGCACGAATTATGGCCACAAGTGCTGGTAAGGAAATTTTAGTACGCAAAAAGATAGCTTCAAAGTGTCAATCCGTTTCTAATACATACATACGTCGTTTGTTTTCAGCATCAAGAAGTACCGAGAAAGGAGCAGGTAGCAATATTGGAAACCTTTCGACAGGGTACTGTATTTCGTGTACTTATTTCTACGGACTTCCTATCGAGTATTTGTTTGGATTCTGCTAATGTCATCTTAAACTTTGATCTTGCACCTTCAAAAGTAGTATACCGTAATAGGTTAGAGCTTATTAAGTACAAATTTATGCCAATTTAAATTTAATTTTTTGTGTTCCACTGATTTTACAATTCTTAATCTGCTTTAACTTTTAGAACTGCCTTTGCCGATAGGGAAATGACGGCTCCTAAAAAAAGGGAAGATTCTCAAGCAAAAGCGGTCGTTATAAGTCTTATTGAAGACAATGAATATGAAACATTAATGGGATTTGGAGAGTCACTTGGACTCGTTATTGAAAACGCGTACAAAGATCAAGATGAAAACCAAGAACCAACACAAAGAGTACCGTAAAGCGTAAAACGCTGATCACGTCTTTGTCTTGTATCATGATGATGATGCTTTCACTGATGTAACACACATCGTGTTAGATAGAGAAAGGTGTATAGTAGAAAAGTTTGCAATATACTTCAACAATACAGGTTTATCCAAAGTTTATCTAAGTCCCTAGTATAATTAGAATTTCATGTTATGTAGTTTTGGGTGTATTATTAAAGAGACTAAGGAATATTGAATATTAGAGACTATAGGATTCAGTACTGTTTTAAAGGTTTTGGGGAGATGGTAGTAAAGATATAATCGTTATACTCGTGTTTTTTATTAAGTTTTAAGTTTCATTTTAGGGCAAGTTTAGTGGGCTTGTACGTTAATCCATCCTTTCTTCTTCCATTGTTGTTTGAGTAAACAATTTATTTATAATGATTGTCATTTTCGTTTCATATAAACTATATGACTTGCTATGCACACGTACTAGTAAGTAAATACAATATTTTTATATATTTTAACAAGTGTTGACTAGATTTGTACTATATGGAATATATGTATTTACAACTAGACGAAATATGACCAACGTAAAATTCCATTACGGGAGTGCTTCTAACTTCCTCGCTAATAAAATATATTTTCCGTCCTGAAGCAATAATTGTCGGTGAAATGACATTTTCATTATTTTCTTTTATTATTACAATTTGGTTGATTTTACTACGTACCTACTTGGCTTATCGTGTGAAAATATTATGTACATTCAATTTTGGATATAAATTTTATTGCGCAGAGTAAACCCTTTCATTAAGAACAGGAAGTAGCTCCTCTTGATCTTCCGAGTCCAAATGAAGTAGCTTAACTAACTCATTGTCTAATGGGCAAGTCTTTTTTATGAATGTGTAAATATGAACTGGCAAGTTGTCTGAAAACTCTACAATCCCATTTCTGATTGTCCAGTTTTCCAATGGGCTGCTAATTGGAAGCTCATAGTTGATGATTGTCTTGACCCATCTGAAATGTGCTGGACAAGAATGATAATGATCTTCGGCACAAAGTAAAACCCCAATTTTTTTCAATGAAAATTCGCTGAGTATCCAGTTTGACTCGGCCATTAACATTTTTGGATGCTATGAATAAGCCGGTTTTAGTATATATATATACAGAATATTCTACTAGTGTGAATGCGATCTATAAGTAATATTTAGAGGTTAAGCTTACCATCATGTTTACTTGAAAGCCATGTTTAGTCAAGAAACTCATTAAGGATTCCACACCTGGAATGGAATTGGCATAAATGACCACTTGTCCATCAGAAACAACTTTGGACAAGTACTGAAGCAAGCATTGTCGTCTTTCTCGGCCTGATTCCAAAAATATGGAATGGTGAATACTATCCGAGCTGATTAAACTGTTTGATACATTTTTCCTTCTTGATACGTATTCCTCCCTCGAAGGATTTGATCCGGAGAGGTAAGACCTCAACAAAGACGCCTTTGCTATTGGTTCAGCTGCTAATGGCTTGCCAAGTGATACAGGAATCTTTTTGATAGCCTCGATTGGCTTATAAGCCTCTGTAAAGGAAAGTTTACAGCTTCTTTCTTCAAATGGCGGTTTCTTTCTTGATTGATGAAGATTTTGGAGGCATTCGGCCAACACATTCTTGATTTGTACGGTTTGTGTATCATCCCTATTTCAGAAAAGTAAATCTTAAGCATCGAACATCAAAACTGCCTATTTCTTTAAATGCCAAACCAATACAACTATATCTTACAGATTAGTATTTGGTAGTGCCTTCCCACTGGATGCAACTGCATTATTTCCTGGTCCTGGAGCACTTCCTGTCCTTTGTCCTGCTGTTGTATCTACCGATCTTTTGACAACAAATGTTTCATTCCTTTTGTTTCGATGCAGCAATCTGTTTAATTCATCTGATAATCGGGGTATGTCTACTTTCTCTGCGTGTTTCTCCCGTTGCTGTTTTATAGGTGGTTTGACGGCTTTATTCCTGTTGGAATTTGTAGTCATAATGGCTGGGATGTTTGTACCCTGACGATTGCTAGAAGCACCTTGTCGATCTTTCTCTCTACGCTTAGAGATGGGAGGAGCTTCGGAGCCCTCATTTCCCATGATGAATCTGTCACCCTACCTTATCAGAGTGTCGCCTGTCTAAGTTAATGATCTATACTCTGCGCTGTGCTTTAAAGCAATTTTTATGTGATGCATTTGACCAATTATGACAGTATTATAGCCAAGTATTTTATTGCTGCAAATGAAGAAAACGTACCTAGGTTTACAAGACCCAAATTTTCAAGACGTTTCTATGCCTCTTAAGTTGCCGCTGATATGCATATAGGGTTAAGACCTCCAAGTAATATCTAGGTAGTATACAAATAGCCTACACCGCCTCCGTCTATGCAGTACGTAGCCTTCCAAACTGCTCAAAGGTTACAAAATCGTGAGTGCACAGAGGTTAAGACAAACAATACAGACAAATAAAAATATTTTAAAACCAAACAGTAGGAACCCACTTTATTTTGTAGCATGAATAAGTTTTTAATTATCTAAGTATATAACAATTCACATGAGACCTTGTATACTAACAACCTACTATTGAGCGAACACAACAATCTTGCATAACATAACTAATCTGTGTTAAAAATTTCGCCGCACCGAGATTCTCAGAACAAACCTACTCAAAGTACTTCACTCGCACGGTAGTGGCTGTTGAAGTTCCTGGAAACCAGTAAAAAGTTTAGTAACGGGTTTGACGAAAAATCATAAGCAGTTATTAATGATAAGCTTGAAATACCGGTATTGAGGTCCTTTACAACGATTTCCGGCATGAAGTAACGCCAATCTAGAAAGTCTCCAGGTTTTGCAATCTCCTTTTGCTTCCTGCCAAGTTAAAGATTAAAAATCACTAATTAGTTGTACAGTCAACACAGTTTTAAGTAATGCAATATAAAAAGTATTGTTTTCATTTCATTTGAAACCAATATCCTTACTCCATTTCTCTTCGAATGGCTTGGATGACTTTCCCTTTAAAATTAGTTCGAAAGTTTTCCCATTTCTGCTTTAGCTCTGCAAACTCACGCTCGTGCTTTTCTACTTTAATCTAAACAAGGCAAAATGTTTAAGGTTTAAACAAATTAAAAGTCAACGTGACGGTAATTAGGTTAAACAGTGTTTCTCAATATAAGCAATAGTTACCAATATTTGCTGTGCCCTAGCTAAATTTTCTGTTTGCCAAATTTCAATTTCATCTGCCCTTCGAAAATTACCGTCTTTCTACAAAAAAAAAATTAAACACACATTTTATTCCATTCTAGCTATTTAATTCACTCATCTAAAAACATTACAACTGAACTGACATTAATTATTAATGCAGGTGAATTAGAAGATGAAATTACCATTGCAATATCCTTCGCTTCTTGATCTTCAGCGATGAGGTTGATACAAGAGAACATTTGTTTTACATCCTGTTCTAACTGCATTTTGATATCATCCATCTCCTCTAAAATCTCCTCTTTAAAGCTAAAAGCTTTTTGAAACAGTGCTGCCTTGATCCTATCCCTCATAACCGTAGACACAAGGCTTGATTCAGCTGTAGACTGAGCATTCCCTAATTGCGCTGACATGTTCGGGAATCTGGGTGAACCCCTTATTATGGCGGTGATTGCAGCTTTTGTAATGGAACGCTGATGATTATTATGATGAGTATTATCAGCAACAGGGTTCATCCAGCGAGCACGATACTGACAATTGTTTATCGTCAGCTAGTCGGCTGCAGGTCAAGGGTCAACCAAAAAGAACGTACAACGCGCGCAGACAGCCAACAGCAGAAGAGAAGAGACACAAAATCTAAAAGGTACGAGTAAGATGAAGTAAATACATATAAACTGTCAATCCACCCAAAAACAGTTGACAGTGATTCGAATTCGATGTGAAAATGGGGTGCAGCATTGATTGACAACACAACAGTCACTAATTTACTACGTTTTTGACCCCGAGTTGTCGAAAATTGTTTTGTTCCGTAAGAAAAGCGAAAAGGAGCAAACATATTCTGTTTTTATCTACGTGTAGCACATGAATATAAGCCATTCGATAAAAGCTGGATTGGATGTTTGTGTTTGCATACGTAATTTGCATAAATATATTATTTATGCACAAGTTTCCGATACGATGCACAAAGGATCAACCAATGGTTGGAGCTTTGAGCAACGCTTTAGACATTCAAACGAAACTGAACAAAGACCTTAATTTATCAATTATCATCATGCGTTGATGGTGGTGCACTAAACCAACAATAACATTCCAAATATAGTATTGATATTGATAGATTAGTAGGAAGAAGCTGTTGATAAGTAAAAATGCTAAACATTTTTTTAAAATGATTAATAAAGGTTACGTGTTTTTTCTAAACCAAGTGTTTTTTTTTAGAAAAAGGCATAATTTGTAGCTACAAATTTTTATTTTTGGTTTCTCTTTTTTTGGATGTATTTATGTATAACAATATAAACTACACTGAACGCATTCTCTATGATTGTTCTATTTTTTTATATAATATATCACCACTAAAATACTGTACAAGTACAATTACTACGCTCTCCATATTTACTGAATACAATATTTAATTTACAAGAGGTTTAAGATACACGTAAACTGCTCAATCCTATTGATGTATGTATACCAGGTGCGTTATTTGGTCTACAGTCATACTAACTCACTTCAATTAAAACCCTATTTAGCTCCGATGATGAAGAGGATTGGTTATTTATAACTCTCATGTTCTTTTCATTTTTTACTCCCAATTTATAACTCTACCAAAAACTAATTTTTTCAGACAGAATGATTTTTAATCTACGCATGGTTTGCAATAAAGTTGCTTTTATAATTTTTAATACTATTGTTTACAAGAAAGTCAGAAGACAGCCATATAGCCCCTCACACACTTGTCCCTTTTGAAAGTTCAGTATCTTGACTATAATAATTAATTTAGTATTTAGTTAGTTGGGGTTGGAAATATGAGATTCTCTCTGTTAAATTAACATGCTCTTTTTTCTACACCATTTTCTCTTCATCCATCACCTCCACACCACACCACCACTTCCATACCGCACCCATCTAGTAAATATTAGTACAACTATAATAGTAGTAGTAGTAATAAGGTCTATATAAATTATTGAAATAATCATTATTATTAGTTAGTTATATAAGTTATTCTATTACATGTAAGTACACAACTGCATCAAAATGAATAATTAAATTCTTCTTCATTATCACAAAACTCAAGTATTTAACTCTCACAACCAAAATAAATTGGAAAAACTTAAATTAAAGTAATTTTGCATAATGATAATAATATACATAATAATATATGCAGTTTTTATCACTGGATAATAAAGCTGCGTAGTTAGAAGAATAAAAGTTGAGGAAATTGAAAAATGACTTTATATGAAAGTCATTATTAAAGGCATATAAAGTGATACAGAGTAAAAAATTAGTAATTGCTTGCGATTGAAAATGTACACAAATTACATACAATATATTGAATTGAAGTTTTTAAAATTCAGTTGATTTCAGATGAAGTGTAGACGCAGAAAATGAAAACTACGTGTGTGACGTGTTGTACTTTAATCATACCAAACTATATAGTTAGAACTATTTGTACGAAGAAAAAGATCAAATTGTATTAGTTGAAGTTGAATGGCTTGGCAGATGATTAATAATAAAGAAGTGTGAATTTGTTGGGATGGACTTGAAAAACTTTGTAGGTACACGTGCTTCCATACATTGAGTATGAAATAGGTTTTTTTAAAGGGCTCAACAATTTTTTGGTAGTTCATGATTGCTTCTAAAAATGGGCACTATCACTTTTTTTCCAATGCCTTTTGGCTACTGATATATTTACGTTGCCTATCACATACACATAATAATATTCTTGTAATTTTCTCCATTTAAGGTTGAAGCAGTGTTTGAAAGAATAATTTTAATTAAAGTCGTAGCAAAGGCAGAGAAATGAGTTTGTTTTTTAGGCTAATTTTACTACAAAAAAATTATATGAATAGGAGAAGCATTTTTAATATGGTTTCATATAGTTGTTTTGTTTTTAGATAGTTGCAAAGTATTTCTTTTGTTTTTTTTATTCCGCTTTTTCCGAATTCCAGACTCTGCTTAAAATATATAATTTTTTCTTTGTTCTTCTATCTTTTTTTCCCATCCGCGAATGTTATTATATTTTGTATTCTTGGAATTGGTATTATTGTTGTTCGTTCCCGTTCTTTACGCAGTTTGACTATTATTTTGAGAACACCTTTGATTGTGGTTTAAGATGAGATCATAGCTTAATCAATCATGATCTCAAAGTGAACCATGCCAAGACGATCAGGACGGTTGTGGTTAATGTTCCTTGCCCATGCTCGGCACTCAACGTTGATAAGGACTCCAGCTATAATTTGGAACAGAGAATTTTGTTTTGTTAAGCTTCAAAAATTGAAAAGGGCCTCTTGTCCATTAACCATATTATTACAAGTATAAAGAGTACTTACGCATTGGTTTCTTCAGTTGAACCATGACGAAGGGTGATTGGTAACCTCTTTGATTCGTGAATGGGAAGTAATAGCTAGGAATGTATGGATGGGGAAAATAAGAGATTGGTCCAATGTTCTCCTTGTCTGCTGGGTTTTCACCTTCGCATGAGATGAATACACTGTTCAAGAAGTCGGTCTAAAAAATAAAAATACAGCAAGTTTATTCCAGTAACTCTAATAATATATAGAATAAATCTCCTCAAGGCATTTCCGATTGTTGAATAAAATGTTTACCTTCCACTGCACAGTGTGATCTTGTGTGTCCACCTGCTTCTTGATGTAATCTTGGAGAAAATCTGGCATTTTCTTCATTCCTTGCTGTGGATTATTCTCAATTTCCTTCTCATGGTCTTTCATTTCGTTGTCGAAAATTTCTAGAAACTGAGCTTGGTTGTACTGCTTTCCATTGAGACCATACCCTATTGGTTCCCAAGAGTAGATCTAAACCATAAATAATTTTTTAAAGTGAGAAATGTGGCTAGGAACCTTTAGAAGAAATGAATTTCTATGGGATAAAAAACAAGATCATTTCTACCATAATTTAATGTAATACTCACCCTGTTTAACTTAACAAGGATGCAAGGCTCCCCAAGACGGTAACCAAATTTATTTTCCGGATTACACTCCCCAAACTGTTTGTTATCAACAAAACATGAGGAAATTTGTTCCTTCTTTTTATTCTTGTCCTTAAACGTGTCTGTGCCTCCAGTTCCAAAACTGCACTTTGTCACATCTGAGCCACCTTCCTTAGGAATATCTATAGATTGAAAAAAATAATTTCAAGTAAATAAATATCGTTTTTTTAGTTTTTAAAAGTTTCTTAGATTTCGTTCATACCATCGAACCAAGTAACTAGCTGGTTGCTCCAAAATTCATAATTTTCTTTTCGATTCCTGTCAAACCAAATTAAGGTAGAGTCTACATTTTTGTCTTGATCAGGTTGTGGACGAAATCCAACTCCAGGATTATCCCCAATTAAACCATTAGTCAACTGCCATTTTGGTTTTTGGAGGTCCAATGTAAGGAAAAATATATAGAGCATAAGCAAGAAAAATGCTGCTAATCCCGCAAAAAATACTATGTAGAAGACTATGATTTTTCCTACAAGAAAAACAAAGTTTATTATTCATAGCAATTTCATTAAAAAAATATTATAATGTTTCCTACATTTTAAGTTACACAGCTCGTTTGAAAACAAAATCCAATGTAGACATGAACTTACCCCATGATGAGCCCGTACGTCCTAAGAACTCTCCTGTGTCACTGTTCCACAGGAACTTCATGAAACCTCCTTCATCTCCCTTCTTAGGCATTTTGGATTATCTAATAAAAAGGGATCAATTTATTTGATTTTATTCACTCTGGTATGTATTTGTGAAACGTTCCGACGGCTACTACTACACAATTAGCTATAATACATAGCTCGCTTGTTTGCACGTTGACTCTTGGGCTATGTGACTTGTATGAATCCTTTTTCATATACATAGGTTATTGGTAATTAACCGAAACTTTGTATACAGGCATGATTAAATGTACTCATGAATTCATGATCATGCATAAACAAAACACATTAAAAAGATGCTCCTGCTTAAAGCTTGAGCTAACCCACTGATTATTTTAAGATGCTATATTTCTCGTTTTAATTTTTTCATGAGTATAAATGAAGTTGTATACATTCACTTATAAAATATTGAATAATTCGTTATCTTCAAAGGAAAACCTTTTTTGGTATGCACTTTTGTATTCTTAAAAATATTGTTTTGCATGCATACAACAATATCTCGTCTAGCTTCGTTGGCTTTTTTGCATATCTCGTTGCAATTTCGATGGTCTTACATCTTAAGAAAGGATGTCTAATATACAAAGTTTGTTCGACTCACCTTGAGCTGAACGAGATCACTGGATTTGATATAAATGACACAATTTTCTAAACTCTATTTAAAAATATCAAGAAACTCCTGTTCGGTATCTTTTCCTGTTCACACTTAATCTGACCTGAATAATACAGTAACTAAACCAACACTCCGGTGTGATGGAAAAGGAAAGCAATGATGGCAGGCAGTGAGGCAGTGAAAGAGAGTGAGAGAGTGGAGTAGTAAGAGGAAAAGTGTTCAATAAAGTCGATACTTTGGTAGAATTCCCCAAAAAAAGACAAGAAATTATAACCTTCTCTCACAGTCATGCGATTTTCCAAAAATTTTCCGTATATGTGCTATATCTCCAGTCAGCAAAACATTTGCACTACTGGATTGTAGCTCTTGTACGATTACCAACTTACCAACACACTGAACTTTACAACAAAACTCCGAAGACGTAGTCGTTACAGGACGAAAAAGAGGTAGCAGCGTAGCTCTCTTCTCTCTCTCACTCAGTGTCCCAAAAAACCTTTTAGTTTGGTATCACGAGAAAAATATCTGATATATATGCATTACCTGATCTGGTCTGGTTTGGTGCTAGCTCTTGCACTGGAGTATTATTTTTGCTGGGGCGGGGTTCAACAGTATACCTTTTCCAGAGCTCTCTTCTACTCGCACTAGCTCTTTCTCTGACTGCTTGATCTAATGTACTCGCTTCGTCTTCGGTTGACTTCGCTATCCTTGTAGCTGAGTCCATGACGTCTCTATCCTTTCCATTCCATTTGCATTGTAGATTGTAGATCGCTTTATTGTTGTCCGTATATGTGCTTTTGTATTCTCATCAAATGGAATTATATTAGTGTATACCTGTACCTGTACATACATTATGCATTTTATTCTCGCACATAAAATGTCCATGCTAATAATATGTGTGTAAAACGTACATTCATACCCCACATGCATAATCATTAGTACCAATCTCTTACAAACAATGTCCTTCTCCATTTCAGCTTTACCCTTCTTGGAGATATTGGAGAGTTGAAATGGAATTCCTTCCTTATGTCTCAAATATTCGTTAGTATAAGTAAAGTGGTAATAATAATATTGTTGTGAGTTGATATTGATGCTAGTACGCGCTGGAAGAAACCGGCTGCAAGAAATGTATATTTTTTTTTGTAGGAAAAACGCTATGTATTTTATCATCTCTCCATGAAAAAGGACACATTTGTCCATGGAGGTTAGGAATGCGCAAATGAGTTCCAATTCTTCCGATTGACCCCGAAGGTGCTTTCATGAGTTTTCATGTACTTAAGTTGCTTGAGCATATAGACGGTGGCTACGAGAAAGTAGAGAATCCGATCGATTGGGCTGTTACATGAAAGCTGTTATTGTTGTTTGATATATGTTTGAAGTATCCAAATAAGTAGCATTTTATTAATTATGCCTTTCTTCTTGCAAGGCAAGAATATTCCATAAATAGATAGGCGTATATAATGTTGATTTTACAATTAGTCATGTATGCGTCCCCCATTAATGCCACAAAAGGTGTACTACTTACTACCTTGCTGATTATTTCTGTACATGCATTTTGAACAAGTCACGCTATTTTATGAACTTAAGGTTACATTGTATTGCATATCGAAAATGTCTAGGACTAAGGAGTGAATTGGCTACTATATGAAGATACTGCGTATATGCTAAGTATGTATATAACGCGTTGGAAAGGGATGTGTGAGAAAAGAGCAAAGGGCATCGTTGGAAACTGGTGAAATGCAAAGATGAGCCATGAGCCAACCGTTTCAAGGACCTCATTTCAAGTTATTCTTTAGGTGAAGGGAATTTTATGAATATCACTATTTTTACTATAACATTAATTTAGTCTACTCATATTACTGACTTTTGATACAAAATAAAAAGGTCTAGGAATATATTTCCCCATATTTCACTTCAATTCCCTAATGACCTTGAATTGAATTGTATACTTTTACAATCAGCAGTTTTCAACTAATTTTTGCAACGATATGCTAAATGAGAGCAAAGTAGATAATTAGCAGAGAATCACTTCATTTATCCTTTGCATCACATTTTTTTTTCAGTAAGCTTCCTAGACTAACTTGACTGTGAGAGCATTAGTTTGAACTATATTTTTCTTGTAAATTCTAGAACGGCCTGCTCACACAGGTAAAGTTGCTAAATTCAAGCTTTTGTTGTATGACACAACAGATATCGCGGACAAATATAAAGTAAAATTTATTATGTATACGCATTAGCTTATGTGTCAAAATAGATAATTAGAGACATTCTAACTGACCGTCATTCCTATGAATGTTTTTGTACCTAGTTCGTTGTTTTAATTTTCTACCACACGTACCGTGTATAGTTAAAATCATTATCATCCAATAAAGTCAAAGAAAATTGCTAATGACCATCGATAATATATAAGGAAGCTGCTCAATATTCATGCAGATGGTAATTTGATGGTGCATTGACGTGACCGAATGCTATGAGCAGACGAAGAGATAACAAAGACCCACGAAAAAATTATTACTATTTGACATTTAGCCCATATATTATAGCCATTCGATCGACGATGCATGATATAAAAATTTGCCTCGGAACATAACTGCAGTGTTAGAAACATGAGTGTATAACTATAATGAATGTCTGTGCCTATAATATGTGGTAGAATTGCATTTCTCAAACTATCCACATAGGTTCCGACTAGACTTCTACAGCTATATACTACGGCTTACGACGTGTTTTGGTGAACCATAAGTAAGTATTTATCGGAACACTTACGAGCCTCCTCTGGAATGAAGTCTAAATCTGAACATCATAAATCATACGTGATATTTTTGGCAAAGCCAAAATGCATGCAAGGCAATTTGCAGCTACGTATAACTTTCGTTTTGTTAGTTATCCAAGTCCACCAAATATAAGACAATTGAACTTAATTACATGCATCAGTTGATATCAAATTCGTATCATCAAATTAATGATTCATACGTGAGCAAAGTCGTCTTTATGTTGTATGTATCCTATTCTTCTGATACACAACAAACTGCTACTTGACAAAGATATTTATGCGGAGCAATGTGACTTACCTCTTGTACTCCAGTCGGAGTCAGACCCTAAAAATCCAAAAGTTGGTAGGAGAATTCCATGAATTCAGCACACGCTAATCGTGTTTTATGCGTAAGTGCACTCTGTCGTCCATATACTAGGATATGCATCATCATCACATCACTTTCATGTGTTCACTGTTCAATATGAATGATATAAGCGGAAAGCTGCTTTTAACTACAGCTTAGCCTTATTTTTTAAAAAATATTCATACCTCATCAAAATACAGTCTGAACCAACGAAATTATAGAATCTTTATACGGTATATTTGCATAAGTTTACAGATTTTGGAGTCCACATTCTGCATGCATTTTTCTTCTTTTTCAACAAGGCAAGAGGAATCTTTCAATCTTAGCCAATTTGCAATCCCTATGAATTAGGTAACACTTTGCGTCTTAAAAGAAAACAGGTTAAGAATATCTGCGGCAGTGAGATTTGTATATATGCCTGCCTACACGACAGGAATGTAATGTTCAATGCTTATTGCAGATTTAAAATCTGTTTTAACAATCGCGATTAATTTGATCGGGGGTTCAGGTGAGCTTTTAAATGAACAAACTCGTAAGCAAAATACACAATATTAAGCTTATTGGCTTGTACATACATATTTAGCTTCATTGCTAAAGTGTTTAAAAGACAGAAATCAAATAAATCGCTTCAAATGATTCATTGCCAACTACAATTTAGTAAAGTTTCGGAAACGTTCCTAACAGAATCCTAAATATTAACTACGAACAGTTACGAACAAGTGTAACTAATATACTACAAAGCTTATAGTATAAACTACAATTATTTGTAGTACAAACTACATGCAGTCATATCGGAATTGTACCCGGAATACAAAAAAAAATGAGAAAAGGAAGTAATTATTTTCGACAAATCAAATCAATACTAATGCGCAATTGTTATGCAGTTCCACCCAATTCCATTTCATAAGAGAGTTAATGTATACGAAATAGACACCGAATTTCCAACACTGGTCCAGATTTGCATGATTTTTTATACACAGATACTACTTGATATAAAATGACTCCATGTCAAGTTTCAGCCTCCAACTCCCACCCATATGGAAATTGGAGGGGGTAACCCCCTAAAATCATATACTTCAGACTTTCCCAAATAACTTCCGCATTTTTCAACCTAAGCTCACGATTCTTTTTTTGTTTGAAAGACAATTAAATTCCACGAACATGACTTCTCTTCGTTTTTCAAAATTCGAAATTTCCAACTCGTAGGAGGCGGGAATGTAAAAATTCAAGAAATCCCATTTTATACAAAAACTATGCAACCTAGAGGAAAACTTAGACCATATTCGAACTCAGTAAGAAAAACTGAACACATGACTTTGTTTTTTAGCCAAAAATTTCAAAATTTGAAAATTTCCGCCCTTACCTGAAGGTAAAATCCCATTTTATTCAAAAACTACGCAACTTAGAGGAAAACTGAGGCCATATTCGAACTCAGTAAGAAAAACTGAACACATGACTTTGTTTTGTTTTGCAAAAAAGTTGAAAACTCGTTTTAAAAAACTGCTAATGTTAATATTCACTGTTGCAGACCCTTGCATTGCAGTCTTGGCAGGGTAATCATTATTTCATTTGAATTAACTAAGATATAAGTCAAGGTCATGTGTTCAGTTTTTCTTACTGAGTTCGAATATGGCCTCAGTTTTCCTCTAAGTTGCGTAGTTTTTGAATAAAATGGGATTTTACCTTCAGGTAAGGGCGGAAATTTTCAAATTTTGAAATTTTTGGCTAAAAAACAAAGTCATGTGTTCAGGTTTTCTTACTGAGTTCGAATATGGTCTAAGTTTTCCTCTAGGTTGCATAGTTTTTGTATAAAATGGGATTTCTTGAATTTTTACATTCCCGCCTCCTACGAGTTGGAAATTTCGAATTTTGAAAAACGAAGAGAAGTCATGTTCGTGGAATTTAATTGTCTTTCAAACAAAAAAAGAATCGTGAGCTTAGGTTGAAAAATGCGGAAGTTATTTGGGAAAGTCTGAAGTATATGATTTTAGGGGGTTACCCCCTCCAATTTCCATATGGGTGGGAGTTGGAGGCTGAAACTTGACATGGAGTCATTTTATATGAAGTAGTATCTGTGTATAAAAAATCATGCAAATCTGGACCAGTGTTGGAAATTCGGTGTCTATTTCGTATACATTAACTCAAGAAAGAGTGTTTGTATACATCCACTGGAGTGCAATCTGCAATATGACTCACCGTAGTCAAGTCATGAGCTGGAACATTGAGTAAAAAGGACGCTACGTGAGTGCATTGTGAGACACAAACGGAGTGGAGGTAATCAAAAACGTCCTTTGCCGAAATATTATGCGTTTGAGGAACAAGAATGAGCAAAAGTAGATATCAGAGAATGCTTTTACAAATACAAACAAACACAGAGAAGTATTTTTGACACCTATCAATTTAACAGTCGACAGTTTTCATTTAGTTCATAACACAACTAAAACAACTGACGACGTAATCTTGGGGAATAGGATTTGTCGAGCTCATAATTTTTTACAATGAATGCTCCACCAACCTTCGAAAGCTTTGTGCTTTTTGACGGAGAGAAAAAGTAAGTTTTTTATACCATTCCTTAGTAAGTCAACTTAGATTTTCATCAGTTTCTCGTACTCTTACGCTTTTATTTAACTTCAACTTTAATAGGGTTATCATCGAATTGGACACGAAGGTACCCAATGCGGCCCTTATCACCATAAACAAGGAGGATCATACTTTGGGAAACATGATTAGAAAGTAAGTCTAATCTACCAATTCATATCATTTCATATCAATAATTTATTAATATCAGTTTAAAATATTTTAATTGTATTTTGTTTTCCCCATGTAGTCAATTGTTGAAGGATCCTCATGTATTGTTTGCTGGATACAAACAACCTCATCCTTTAGAACATAAGATTATAATTAGAGTACAGACTACAGCCGACTATACTCCACAGGACGCGATGAGAAACGCAATAATGGATCTGATATCTGAATTATCTCTGCTGGAAGAACGGTTTAGAGTAAGATGCATTTGAATTTTATACGAGAATACAATCATAATCATGGGATGGTGCATGACTTTGTTATTCATTTCAAATTACAGGAAGCCATAAAAGAAAAGCAGGATGGGATTGACTAAAGTGATCTATGTGATTTTTTATAAGTTTACAGAACATGGGCAAAGGTTATACGCATGTTGAATGTATTGTACTACTTTTACGGTTTATTAAGCAACTCAGTTTGTACAAATTATACTGAAAGAATATGAGGATATAGTTTGTGTATCATAATATTTCTTGTTTAATATCCTTATTATAAGCTACGAGTATTTTTAAGTAAAACTTTCTAACTTTATACTCTTCGAGGACGCCTAAATACGGAAGTTATATAATACAGCCAGTTACGGATCCTAGACAGAATGCCAGATTTTTTAGAGCTCGGCTTCATTGAGGTTTTGTCTTGCAATTCAATTTCTTCAAATTTGCCATGCTTGTTGATGTCATCATTTAAACTATCTTTTAATGTAATGTTTAGGTTAGCTTTACTTTCCTCCGCCGTCACGGATGTACTTGCAGATGACAAAGAGGAACTATCTTCTATAGTTTTATCAGTTTGCAGTAGTTCCTTATACTTCCGTTCCAGATCGGAATCCGCTAACATCGTATCATCTACTGCAATTTCATAGTTGTCATTGTCAGGCTCTGAAGCTATGAATTCCACTTCCACACTAGGGTTAGCACTTGCACGTCTACTTGTAGGAGGTATAAGCTGGCTATCCTTCACCAATTCTGTCAAACTACCAGACTTTTGAACGTTTGAAAAAGTTTTGATCCTTGTAGCGATCCTTTCATCACTGGCGCTGTCATTTGTAACTTGTTCCCACTATGATTCATAAATATATATTAACTGTAGTGAGAACTTCAACTTACAGGTTTGTTATATGACTTATGATGTATACTATTAATGCTATTGACTTACTTCATCGCATGAAGTAGCTGAAAATACTTCTTCCACAAATGCCTGGTTAGTTGAGGAATTATTTGCCACCAGCTCATTGTCTTCACTTTTGATAACATCTTCGATCAAAGGCGTCCCAGATAACAGTTCTTTTGGAGCGTAATAATGTATTCTTTCCTCTTCTAGAATTGTAGAGTTAGACGCGATCGTGGGTACTGGATAGGCTTGTTTGAAATGTGACGACAGATCCAACAAATGGTTTTCGTTCTCCATATCCTGATTAAGTGAATTCATCTCTTTTGTTTCCAAAGATTCAATGTCGTCATTTTCTGTAAGTTCTGTGGGTGGAAACTCTTCAGTTTTGATTTTTTCCGTAAGCACATGTTTGTGTTCAGGTGTGACTAGTAAATGGCCATCCTGTGACTCTTCCGCTGTAGTTGTCAGTTGTTTGCTTACTTCTTGAGAGTCTAAGCTGCCTTGTATTATAGGCTCTACAGATTCTAAATCGTCTTCATGACTTGTATCAACTTCATCCGTAATGTGAATTATATTCTTACTTTCTTCAGAATTTGGTTGCAAAGGGTCTTCCGATGATACTTTCATTTGAAACACTGCGTCAGTAGTAAATTCAGGTTCTGCTGAAAGACTATGTTGATCAATTTTAGCTGAACTGACAATCTCTGTTTCATATATGTCCTCATCATCCTTCATATCGTTGGACTCTGCATTGTTAGGAGAAGTTGTATTTTCGTCAATTATATGCTCTCCATTCATGTCCTCTGTTTTTACTACTTCGGCCGATAATTGGATTTCGTCGTTTTCAATAATAATTCTGCTTGAAACATTGTTCATGGACATTTCATCATCGACTTGTTCATTTTTAGCATTTTCGGAAAAGTCATCTACGTCATTTATAAGGTTGTGGTTGACCAACTCTTCATTTTTTAAACGTTCTATATGGGCGTAATGAATCAATTTTGCTGCGTTATCTTGAATATTCGGAAGATGTGAAGAAATTTCATTTGTAGCAGCAACTTTGGTTAGATTTTCTGTTGCAAGAGACATCGTCGAAAGTGTTTGTGAATCCTCTGCTGCTTTAACAACTTCAGTTTTATCTTTCAGATCCAAAGTTACAGATTCAAAGTTTTCATTGATTGCATCTTCGTGAATAGATAGGTCGTCATTAATTGTCATTAGAAGGGTGTCGACTTTAGTGTCATTACTGTTTAATGTCAGGTTATCACTTGGTGGTGTTTCTAAGTTTATTTCTTCTACGTAACACGAAAAGCCACAGTCTGACGGAGTGTGACTCTGACTCTGTTCTACAAGGTGTGAGCTTAAATCTGCAACATAAAAAGTCCCAATATGTATATATTGGTTTAAGCATTCGATTCTAATAAGATAAGATTCGACCAACTTAGTTGGTAATTTACCGTTACAGAATCTTAATCCAGCATCTTCTTTTTTACCTTCATCAAGAAAACTTCTTGTAGCTGCATCTGGATAAATATGTTCAGAGAGAAATTCCAAAACAGTTCTATGCAAACCGTCTCTGCTTCCAATACACTCTTCAGTTGTTTCTGATGACTTCATTACTTCAACTTCAAACGCTTCCCCTGTCTTGAGCTCCTTATCGACATCTTTAATTGGAAAATGTTTTATTATTACTATCGTTTCTTGTATTTCTTACTGAAATGATGAACAAGTCATAAAAAAAATTCTAGCTACCCGTTGGCAAATTTTCTGTCTCTAGTGTTGGTTCGAAATTCATTACAGGGTTCAAATTAGATTGATTTTCCATTTTTCCCAATTCGCATTCACTGAGCTCCACTTTATTCATATCATGGGCAGGTAACTGAACTTGGTTTAACTCTTGTGTATCTACGTTATAGTCAAAGGTTCCAGTGTCTGACATAGGAACCTCGTGGTCAGTAATGGATTCCTCAAGAATTATAGATAACATATCGGCAGCTAAAGGAATTGCTGGATATGAAGGAAATTCATAAACGAACTCAGACAGCTCCTGCAAGTCATAAGGATCCCTGATTATTGAATGTGTGAATTCGTCTTTATCTTCATTTTCACCAGCAGTATACATTAAGTAAGGTTCTTCCTCCTCATTTGTTCTCACATCTTCAAGTTGAAGTAATAAATCATTTACCACCGCAGCTATCGCACCATCAGGAACCTCATTTTCTCGTTCACACATTAAATAATCCGTTGGTATCCTTTCTGAGCTGCTCATTGGAGTGTTGATTGCAGTATCTGTGCTTGCAATACTGGCTAAATTCTCATCTCCGTGAGAAATAATTTCTGATTGTGGTATTTCGTTGAACATCGTATTTTTCATGTTTGTTACTTCTACTTGGATTAAATCTTCAACGGATTGATTGCTTTCTAGTTGTGGCTCTAGCAATTCTTCTTCAAGAGGACATGTTGACTGGTAGCTTTCACTGAGATTCATGAATGAAACATTATCCACTATATCTTCAACGTTCTTCGAAATCTGAGCCAGTTCATATGCGCTTATCATTTGAGACAGAGTGTTTGCTACAAATATTTCGGACCCTTGATTGTTGTTAGTTTCATAGGAGCATTCTTGGTAATGATTTTCCACATTGTTGAAATCCGTATAAGTATTTTCAAAATCCTTTGAAGCATGCATTTTCTCTGGAGCGACAGATAACAGAGGATCGCATACGGCAGGGGTCGTAATTATTTCAGTTTCAGGATTCGCTTGAAATACATTTGAGTATGGGAACGCATCTTTCTGAATCGTTCCAAATAACCCAGTGCAAGTGTTATCATAAAAACTGGTAGTCACAGAATTTGCAAGAAAATCATCCGTTTGATGCTCATTATCATCAGCGAGCGGAGTTGCATAATCGGCAATGTTCATTATTGAACAGCTCAACAAGGGGAAATCTGGTACATAATCAAGCCTGTTTTCAACTTCGCTTACTGGATTGCTTTCACTGACTGACTCGCCATCCAAACTGATTACTCTAGGACTACGTTTACAGAACTCTTCCTGTGCATTTGTTATGTATGATATGTTTGCATCTTCAAGTAGGGGATTTACGCTGCCACCTCCAAATACGATTTCTTCCACCGAAGCAAGATTTTCAGGCGTTTCTTCAAAACCGCCTGAAGATAAGGCAGCCACGTTGAGAAATATGTCATTAGAAAGAAAATCATTTATTGCTCCACAGAGACTTTCAGTTCCGAAGTTAGTTGTCGTAAAAGGCTCGCTGAAGTCTTGGTCTCCCAGCATGAATCTATCTGGAGTCAGATTTTCTAAGTCGCTTTCTAACGGAGAGTTTGGGATGGAATCCGTGCAGTGGTACCACTCATCAAATCTACTGTGTCCCTCTAAATACAAAATCAACCAATTCGTATTGCAGTTTTACGATTTATGATGGTCTGTTTATGGATACACCATGTTTTTTTTTTAAAAAAAAAAAGCTAAACAGACGTACCATTTTTTGATGCGTTGTCCGCATCATCAGATTTATGACTTTCAAGTTCCAGCTTTTCCTTTGTTTCATTTTCATTCCTGCATGCGTCTCCTACTATCGCAAGTAAATACATAATAGAGTGTGAGTGTTCATATATGCTATGCATTATCTATACTATACTTTGTTTAGTCTCACACTTTACCTTTTGCTAAACGAAACGGATCCTTATTATCTACATAACCTTGAGGTGACTGTGTTGAAGCATGTTCTTCCTCATCTCTGGCATCCATTGGAATCATACGTAAGAATAAGAAGAGTAAGAAGGAAAGACAAAATAAGCCACTACTCAAGTAATGCTTCAATACATTGTAACCTCAATCAGCTTTGTGTGTAAAGATGAATATTCATAAGATCCAACAAAAAGTAATTTCAAATCTAAAACATCAAGCACAAAAATGATGGCGTTATGCAAAAAAAGAGCTATGGAAACTTTAGGTACACACGCTGTAAGGTAGACCGAACGACGACCAACAACCAAGCAAACTGCCATACTGGCAGCAACTGGTGAAGTGAAAGTGGCAGACAACGAGGAATTAGTTGCGGGCTTGGTGGAGAGTTAGGTCACTGTAATGGTGGGGGTCAACAAGGCTAATTCTGTTGCTCTTTGATCTTTGCCCTGCTGTATGCTAGTTATTACTTATTATCAACGATATGCTGCCATTATGCGTACTTTTCATCGTAACGATGACTTATATCTTGTCGCCAAGCTAGTTCGAGCATGTAGAACCACTATAGTTGTGGCACCTAATCATGCGTCTTATGCTTGTCATGATACTGCTGTTCACTATTCACTTAATTTGTTGGAAATAATAATGCGCAATGTCTTAAATGTTTCATTTATCATTCATTCTTTATACAATGTCAAAGTCCTTTCTCATCATTTCATTAATCTAACGTTAAATCAGATTTCTTTAATTATATTGATATTAATTAAATTTATTTATTATGATGATATTACATTCCCCAAAAATGCTTAAATAGAATGCGCATAAATTTTAAATATACGTTACCTCAGCACAACAAAATAAATCTATAGCACTAATCGGAGAGGACTAGCATCTTCTTCTGATACAAAAACATTGGAAATTCCAGTGACAATTTTTAAGATATTTACCAAATCAGGTAAATAGTGACGCTCCGAGCTGCAATGATTACACAACACAACAGAGGACTGGTTGCTCACGCAATCCAATATGTCGTGATGACTCATTTCACCGGTTATGAGAAGGTCTACTTTCCCAGCGATGGGTTTCAATAAAGAACTTCCAGAGCCAACGCATACAGCGGCCGTCTTGACCCGTGGATCTAAATTTCATAAATAATAATTATTATTACAACATCACAAATTAATATCTGCTGCAAACACGTCGAAAGCATCTGTATTCTAGATTTGCACATACTTCCACCATATGCTAGTTGCACATAGCCAAGACCAAGATGGGACTTTATCATGTCCACAGCATCATCTAGATCTAGTGGCTCGTCCAACTCAATAATTCGGCCAGCTCCAAAGCATGGTGTTACGCCTGGTGTAGTTTGGCTGAAGAAAAAGATAATTACGCATGTTTTATGTCTTGAGTATTTAAGCTAAAATAAAGAGTATGAATTGATAAAACCAAGTTGACAATCTTAGCATACGTCAAGTCTTGCAATTCCAAGCTATCGGCAAGTTTAACAACTTCGTCCACACCCTCCTTTCCATGGACTGTTAGTTCGGCTGATTCACCATCAACTTTGAGGGACAGAATAACATCGGGAAATTTTTGAAAAGGAATGTCGCGGTACAACTTTGTAATACTTTCTCGACTAGCGGTGAAAGTAACACTTCGTGCCTCATTTCCCAGAAACGAAGAGGGTATAATTGCTTTCATCGAGCTCCCAACATTGTTTCCAGTTTCTATAAATAGAAAAGGCAAAATAATAAATTAATCCCATTTAAAACTAAATGTATGTATGTATGTATAGTTGCAGTAGTGTCATATTTACTAAAAGCGTTAAGAACTCGATCATTAATTCCTCCAACTGTGCTGTCCAACGTCGTATGGGGACTGTATATACAAATATCATTTGCCAGGCATCGTGCAATAATCCTCTCCTGCAATTTATAAGTATACACAGTTAAACTGAAAGCATAAACACATAATGCAATGTATTCAACGTTAATGTGTAATCATTACCTTCCAATTCTTGTACGAGATAGATTTCAGGCCCGTGAAAATTGGAGGATGATATGCAATAATCATATCAGCTTTCTTAGACAGCGCTTCTTCCAGCACGGCAGGTCTCAAATCGTTGCACAGCATAATGCCACTGATAACCTTTTCATGTTTTTCGTACTTTCCCGAACCAACTAGCAAACCAATGTTGTCCCATCCTTCACCAAGAACTTGCGGCTTCAACCAATTATTTAGAGCAAGTTCAACATTTTCCAATGATTTTCCTTCCTTCTCAGCAGACATTTCTTTGATGTTTTCAGACTGCAAGTTAACCAAAAAAGTATTTTCATGTAAAGGAAATTTAGTCAGTGATTCAGCAATCATCATTCATACCGGCACTGAATGAGCTTTTAACTATTATTACCGATTTCCAATTAGGTTTATTTTGCTGGGAATAAAAACTAGTGGTGTAATAAGAACACTTTCCAGAAACTACCGAACGGATAAAATTACTACACAATGGCAAACGCACTAGATTAACAAAATGACAACTTCTGATCATCACAATTTAAAGTTGACAGTTCACCAATATTATATTCAATATTCATGCACACCTATAAAGTTGTGTCGCTATTTTGACCTGACCCAAGCCTTTTAGCACAATGCTAAATGCACTTTTGAAAACTTTTGAAATTGAATAATGAAACTGAATAAATGTATGGGTGGAACTGGAACACAATGTCACAAAACACCACCGGCGAGATGGAAAGTGTCTTTTTGCATCTGTTTGGTGTTCACTCCCGGGGTTGCTTCTTTATGCCCATATCCTCAGAGTCAAATGCATTGAAAATCTTAGACATTTCTTTGTTCATTTCAAGTCGGGTTGTAATATGTACCGGAAGCGTGAGGTGAATGCGCATAAAGTATTTGGTGACATGAAGAAATGACCCATACTATTGATGGCAATGATAATGAATCGATTAACCCTGATGAGACAGAAATAATAATTAACTTTGTTTTTCTTTTATTTTTTGGACCTTATTACACAAAAGTAATCTGTGTTGGACTTTTACTTTACAATCGTCGTATCGTAACCATCATCATGATCACGATCACATATAAGACTGTTATTTAAAAGGTACAATGCTTATAAATATTTCTCTGGATTTCCAATAGGAAGTCCTCGACCAATAGATTTAGGCAGTGACATTAACGCAACATAATAATTTTTCTGTTACGAATTTCTAACAACTAAACTTGACTTTGTTTCTACAAAATAGGGGAACACTAAAATTAACTCGTCTTAAGTTTTTTTGGCGAATTGAGCTTCATATATATTGTAAGTAAATACGTATCATAAATTAACGAGCAGAAATACTTCTGTTATGTAATTAACAAATTTTCTAAATCTGTTCCTTGTTACAAAATTTATTATAATATACACAATTCCATATATTCCTGGAGTGGAATGGCCATTGTGAAAGTTTCTATTCATAGTATCATTACCATAATTCATCATTCGTCCTAATACTTTGGACTTTTTTTTGGCTGACGATGTTTTAAAAATTTAAAATGATACGATTATTCGTTCGTTTTTTTTGTAAAGTGAGTATTTTATGAAGATTTTACAAGGCAATTCTATAATACTATATACTAATACCCACCGTTCCATTAAATAAAATAAATAATTTCAAACTGTAAATAAATACTGTTGACTGTCGTGGAAAATTCTTTTTACCCTTTTCAGATGTACTGGAAATTAAAGTTCTTTCTTTCTAGAGAAAAAGAGTTTTGGATGTATCAACTCCTCTTTCAAAATCCTACTTTCTATATCTCGTATATGCGCGTATTAAGTATACAGAACCTTTATAATAGCATAGCACCATTATGTAACACTATAGTTGACCTGACTCTGAAAAACAGTTGTCAAACAATCCTGATTTTGACATACATTTCACATTTACATTTCACACATCTCATTCTTCGTCATGCAGTACTCAAATTGTGATTAAATCATGCCATATCCACCCAAAATTACATGATTAAATATTCTTTTTTAAAACTGAGGCGATACGCTTTCAATGAGTAATCTGTTCTATATTCTGTGAGTTTAAATTAATACATTCTTGTGCCAACTCATAAATTTGTATTTACAATCTTCAATTTGGTAACCGGTCCTGTCATTATTTTAAAAATTTCTGTTATATATAAGACACATCATGATAGTAAACAATTAATAACGCTTCGTAACAAAAGTAATATTTAATGTCGACGCGAGCAGTGGTAGAGACGACGACACCGCAATTTCGTTACTTTTTAATCCGTAGCCACAATCAAACAACATCATATTCATATCGGCGATCTCGATAGTCTCTCGTATTATCTTCCTCATATTCATAGTCATATTCATCATAGTCATAATCATAATAAGGTCTAGCCCGATACGGAGAGTAACGATAGGGTGACGAGGTGTTATGGCGTTCCTCCTCCTCCTCTTCCTCCTCTTCTTCTTCTTGATAGTTTTCTTGGTCTTGGTCATCATTATCATCAACAATTGCTTGATGATGGTTACAAAGGTGGTGGTGGTGATGATGGTGATGGTGATAGTTTTGAGCATGATTTGTTGTGAGATGCCGTGGTGCAAAGTACATACTGTCCGAAAATTGAACACCCTGAAAAAAGTTAAAGGAAATTCGGAATATTTTCATTTCATTTAATCGCATTGACAAGAAGATGCTGATGGTGCGTCCTTACCGGAACAGAGTAAATGTCACGTAGATATTCTTTAACAGAGCGCTCGGCAAAAATACGAAACCCGGTTTCTAAAAACATTTTATATATATTTTACATATTTTATACATGTATATATTTTAATATTATCATCCTCATCATGTTCGTATTGACGACTTACTTAGAAGGCATATAACAGTGGCAATGCTGAACGTTACCGTTTGCTCTGACGTAGCGCCCGGTCTTATCAAATTGAATCCTAGTATGAAGAGCTCCGTGGCCAAGGTTGTCAATAGGAAATGGGAAATGCAGATCCAAATCTGACACTTGACACAAGCGTTCTCCAGTTTCTCCGACTTTCAAAAGGAAACATCCCAGAGAAAATTAAAGAGAAAAAAATTGTTATTTCTTGGAATGGAATGCGTCGTTTCTCCCCAAATACTGAATACTTGAGCATGCATACATATAATATTACTTAATAATCTACATATGTGTGCTACTTAAAGAGTCAACCATTGAATACAAAAAAGAATCAAGTCGGAATGAAACCAACAAGAAAAACAAAAACGAGTGAGACAAAAGAAAGACCATACCCGATTTGTTGATGTGAGAAGTAGGAGAGCAATGAAAAACTGCGTGGAGTATACAATGCATATTGATGTGAAAAGAAATTCTGCAAAGCCTCTCCCTAGAATAACAACATTCCCAAGAGAATAGTCAGAAAAATTTCATGATAGTGGGAGTAGTAGTAGCATCACATCACATCACAGCATCAAATGTTCCTTTTTTAAATAACGCATATATATTCATTCGCATAGAGATAACATAGATAAACGTGTACTTTCACAAAAGAGAAATGTCTCTTTCGAGAGAGAAGCGATATTCTTTCTGCCTGACATATACTAAAAAGCATATTTTCTCATTTTATGCACAATATTCCTACTTTTAAAGCCAGATTATTGTCAATTTCTTCACAATTTCTTGTGTTCTCATTCTCTCTCTCTCTCTCTCATTCTGTATTATGACTATGACTTGAGCATTACAAGAACAATATAACTACCTTTAATAAGTACATAGTACATACGATAAGATCCTCTACAAACTTTGATTATTATTATTACCAGTGTGGCACTAACGTATATTCACAACTTGCTTGCTTCCTCATGTTTCACTGATGGTATATGCGTGACAAGAATTACATCTCTGTGAAAAGAAATTGCATCCTTTTGATAAAAGTTAATGTTGGTAAGAGAAGGGTTAGAATATTAAAGGAAGTGCAGACAGAAAGCCAAGCAAAGGGGGAAACACCGACTGCGTAAGTACAGACACTGTGTGTGTGGCGATACTCTATGAGGTGGACGTCACGTTTTGCTTTCACTTTCCGCTCTCTTCACCAGCCAGCCAGCCAGCCTGGTCTTTACTTGCACCTGTTCCAATCCAATTGAGCACTTAACCTAGGCATAAATGGATCGTAATGGTAATCGTTGTGGTATGAAATAGCTATGTCTGTAAAGACTACACAAGCGATAGTCAGGAGATTTTTTTTAGCTTTATACAAGCACGCAATAATATAGCAGGAGGAGGAGGGCTCAACTGGTTATGAAAAACCTGGCCCACTAAACACATGTTTTATTATTACGCTAATATACATATCATATTTATTTATTGCTTTGTCCCTGAGAGATACAGATTTATGCACCTTGCTAACACTTTTATATAACTCATTTTGAATGAATTGTTGTAAAAATCTGTTTTAACTGCATAAAAAAAAGTTTTGACTTGCTAAATAAAACGGAAGCATTTTCCTTACATTAATCTTCATATACCTTACCCGTAAGGGGTATGGGTATATTATGTATATAGCACAGACAAAGACGGTAGCAGGATGGGGCGCACAAAAATGCCAAAATGATCTTGCCTTGGTAAGGCATTATTACCTTAGTAGAACACTGTAGAGTTTCGGTTCGTAAACCTTTAAGATTTTAAGCTTAAACGTAGCATGCGAGCAGAGAGGAAGAAATTACGTACACATGTGTATATATAGGGTTCGTTCGCGCTAGACTGGTTGGGATTTTAATACTAAACTGTGATGCAACTACAAACAACCCAAAACTACATACCTAGTCTACAAAGTTATCTATAAACTTTTTATACTGTTTAGATACTATACTATATCAACTATAAAGATATCAAGAAAAATTGGGGGGAGGCATTCGCAAATTATCAATGACTAATGAATGATATTAGTTGGGGGGTGGTACTAAAAGTTGACTACTAAATAAATTTCAGCATTCTTATCCTACATCACTTTCATCGGGCATGTGTGGAAAATAAAGGTGCTCGATTCCAGTTCCGGTTAAAGTTGTTAGTCTCACAAAACCCCCAGACCAGTTTGCAAACCCCTCATTGTCCCATGGTTCGCTCTTCAGTTGCAAGTATGGGTTATCTGTTTCACAAAATTACATTAATACTCACATTTACCAGGGTTAAAAGGAGCCCTTGTGACATCATTCAAGTCGGACAGAATGAACTTGTACGAAAAATAGGCTATCATCAGGATGGCAATGAGCTGAAAACATAGAACCAAACCAGAAAATCAAAATGAGCATATTTGTCACTCGCTAGAACAAAATGTACATAGTTCTTATTTAGTTTCAAATATGCTACTATAAACTATATTTTTATCAAAATATTGCAACATACAAAAGGTGAAAGGTATAGGGAAAATGGATTTCCTAATAATTTTCATTCCTCTTCAATAATAATAATTGTCATTTTACTATTCATGCTTACGTATGCAATTATTGCAATTGGAATGCCCCATTTACCAATATTCATAATGGTTGCCACACACTGACTGTAGATAAATATGCTTGCACATAATACAGTAGTAAATATTCATGAAAGAAATTATTGTGTGACAAACCATGTCAATCCAGGAGACGAATCGAACATGTTTCCGATTTCGAAGTCGTATTGCCTCATACTCCATGTCGAAGAAGATGAATAGGGGATGGTTGGGGGAAGGTGTGGGGGAACCTGTCTCTTCCTCTCTCTCCTCTTGACAGGTTGTCGTGACCGATAAAATCGGACACGACTGTGAGCCCCTAATGGTGACAGCTTGTCAACTTGTACAATTTAACCTTCTTTGTACTTTGTATACATCAAAAGACTTTTCTCATTCTCATACTAGTTTTCCCTCTTACAAGCTAACAATCACATTCCATCACATCACGTCCCTTTAAAATGTCCTTTCCCTTTGGAATGAAAGGCTGGTTAAGTTGTGAAAAGACACCGGGAGAAGAATCATATCATAGGAACAGTGTGTGTGGTGGCATCGTCACTTTCTTTTTGCCACATCAGCGCTCTTCAACTCCAAATCCATCTTCTACGTACTTACAGAGGGATTCCGGTCGAATCCCAATTCCTTCAAATAGTCTCGAGATGATGGTCTTCTTCTAAAGCCTTGCTCCTACTTAAGTATTTCTATATATGGTGAAGATGAAGGTGATGGTAATAGTGCTGAGAATATATTGAAGGAATGAGCATAAACGTTTCTATATTGATACATGAGATTGTACTGATGCAATTTTGTCATTTTTAAGAGTGGTGGTAGTGTGATGGTGAGTGATTGAAACTGGTGTAGAAGAATCATCTCAGGGTGAACTGCACACAACTATCAATACTATATGCCGACTCTTTTATATCCAAGAAAATACTGATTTTATAGAGCATTTTTTTTATCATTGAAGACGACAATGTATACACATATTGAGCACGTGAGACCACACATTCATCCTCCACGTTTTTTTGTACCTATCTATTCGTTCATTTCATTTCATGACGTTTATAAGAGAAGAGTGAGAGGGTTGTTGGTTTCCTTCCGCTCCTCTCTTCCGATTCGTCTGATACCATCTTACAATCACACTTCTCTTATACAAGCTTTCACTTAAAGGACAGCATCATCATGATGATGATGTTGACGACGACGACGGTGATGATGATGATGATGGTGATGACGACGACGACAAGGATGGCAGTGCCTTTTCTCCTTTGATGTATCCGGGAAACTTTTTGAGCGTTCTTTATGAATCAGTAATGCTATAAGTCACATTGTGTCAATGAAGCACTCCAATATGTAGTACTAGCTAGGCATCTATCCCACTTCACCAACCAATATTCCACATGAAAAAGTAGCATTCATATCGGCGATGGATCCAGCCTTTCCATCATCCCAAAATCACTTCTCAGCTCCAATGTTTCAATCTTACATGATGCTTAGCCACAACCACATTCCTTTCACAGACCTCACCATTGACTCGGCTCGGCAGTACCTCACTAAAGCATTGAGCCACACAAGGTTTGGTGAAGCTTTTGTCTTTACACTACTGGCTCTCCCTCCTCCTCGCTGTTGAAGCACTATATCATCGGATCGGTTGTTTGTGAAGATACTTTGGAATCTATTGAAGTGTCCCAGATGGATCCCATATTATTGTCAGAAGAAACAGGTCGGAAAAAGGTACAACAGCCACTCTCCTTTTTGGATGAAACATTAGCTGGCATCTTCAATCCCATGTAGTAGTAGCCAATGCAGCTATATCACATTATGACGGCTCTGATATGCTTATCACCCAATTTTCTCTCTCTCTCTGTATTACGTGGATGTACAATGAAATACACTATGACAGTACAACTACACAGCTTCTACAACAGCAGATTTTTGGCGACAAGGAGTCGAGTGGCATATAACGTATCTTGGAGTGAGTAGTAATAGATCCACTTGTCTTGTCTCTGCGGAGAAAAAAAATTCACAACCAAGCATGAAATCAACTTTTACGAGTATGTACGTACAACCTCCAATCCTTTCTCATCTCTTCCCCTTTCTTAGTATCCACTTTGCACCACAGCTTATAAATTGATTTCAAGGTGGTCAAACATATCTTATTCCAATAATGTTCATTTCCAATACGTGAGCAGCTCTAGTATAATGTACCTAAGTGGATATGTGCTGTTCGTGTATGTGTGTTAGTTACATTCGACAAATAAATGAAATCATACTCAAGTGATCTACTCCACTCTAATATAATATGTGAGTGGGTATATGGTATACATGTACAATGTACTATATGTGTTTGCACATTGAACATTTGCCTTTGGATGTTTGCTCTTTGTACCTGAATTGCATTTAGCTTTCTGGTATCGGGCAGATAACGAGAATAAAAGAGAAAATAGGATGAGTTGTAGTGACATATCAAACTTCCTTCGGAGCGAGTACGGAAGGAAACAAAGTAGCCGAGACAGGAAAAGTTATAGTTGAAAAGCTGTGGAGCGTTTTATTACATATTCCTATATAGTACTTTAATGTACTTATGAGCATACCATGTTGACACGTGATAATAATATATTGTGAGGTCTACAACAATGTATGCTACCTGTCACAACCAAATGACATTTTACGGTTGACATACATACTTATGTACATAAAATGAATCAACGTCCATTTGTGTTCCATGCATCTTGAGCTGGGATGACGTTTTATTTCCCACGAATAAATCGATTCAATACAGACTAAATGTATTGTTTCGCTCTACGAAATCGACAGTTGACATTTCTCGAATGGAAAGCATTATAATCTAACAAAATAAATCTTACCCAATGCCAAAAAAAAATTAGATACATTTATATTTTTATGTGTTCTATACAAGAAAAGCGCAAGATTGAGGGAAGCGTTAGGTACTAACGACGCATCAAAAAACTTTTTTCTAATATCCGCTGTCTCTCTGCCCTAGCCCTGTATATGATTTTACAAAGAAAATCTTCTCCCCGGTCGAACTCTGAAATAAACTTTCTATTGTTTAGTTTACTCAGAGAAACGAGATTTTGATGGGGATTTACACAATGTATTATAAAACACTTTGCCTCCTTCATCCTTTACGCTGTCTACAAATGGGTGTATGCATATGGTGTCGTTAACTTGAGCATTCGATTGCAACCCTATAATTTCCTTTCCTAACTGATCCCCTTCTCATTCGCAACTCTCTTCCATTTTCTTGGATCGGATGGGGATCCCATCCGATTCGCCTGCAGTGTTATTATGTTAATGTACAACCTAATATGTATTCCACTTTGAATACGTTAGATCCTAATATCAAGAGAGTGAGAGTGTTCAGTGTTCACACAAAAATCCACACTACACTACACACTCGATTTTCTCCTTAAGACAAAACAAAAGAAAAAGTGGCAAAATGGGAAAGAGGGTTGGAGCAAGAATCTATAATAATGGTCATGGTATCATTGCTAAAAGAGTCGTTCAAAGAATTTGTTACGATCCCGCTTTCTCTTTCCCAAATGTTCTTCTTTCTACTCCAAACACATGGGAAAATTTGATTCGCAGGCAGTGTGTCAAGTAACTTGCTGATGCGAATTCTAAGATGCTTCTTCCCTTCACACGTTGGTTATGTTCACAAAAAAACCGTGTGTGTGTGTGTAAGGACGTAATGTATACATGGTTGGTGGGTATCGATGTTATGCCGCAGCTTTGTTTTTTTTTACCGAAAAAAAGAACCTTACAACATCCACAGACCCACAAAGTTGTTGGAATTGTAAACTATAGCGTACACTACAAAAAGTAATGATTATTTTAGAATCGAAACCTACCTCCTCAAACTACGTGCATAAAAATATCTATGTATGTATATTGTATATGTGAGTATAGTGGTTTGGTTTGAATTTTGCACAGGTTTTGTTATCCTGTTATCCTCATGTATGTAGTCCAACTTGTAATGTAAAAATAGAAGAGCTTTTATGATGTTGAGCAAGAGAGAGCAAGAGAGAGCAAGCAAGTCTTTATTTCAGTGTTCCTCCAAAGTTGTTGTTTCTATTTCATTGCGGCATGTACACTAACAGCTAAAGTGCTATAAATACGGTAATATTATTATCATATCAGTGGGATCTGTGTGATAAAGAGACGTTAGGTACCTACATAAATTTACTAGTTAAGATAAAATTTCGTAAAAAAAGAGCGGCTTTTGTTTTCTACACAGTTAGGTGCTGGCTAATTTCCAAAACTTCAATTTAATACCAGAAGGTTTTCATATATTGGATAAAAAATATTTTTTCATGGTATTATCATAAACAATATAGAGTTTTTATATAAGAGCGCGGCTTGTTTAGCCGTTATCGGATTACATCACTACAGATATGTCTTTGGGATTGGCAATTTCGATTGTGTACTCAACATTAGTCAGCTCATGTACTTGGTATTATGGGATAGATAGATAGAATTTACAATGAAATCGTACATCAATAGAATGAATGAGTAACGCATACCCGGCTGTTGTGTTAACAGATCCGCTTGCGTTTTTGATACAGTGTGTGTACAGTTTCTTTAGAAAATGGGAACGTGTTTTTCTGTTTACGTCTTATGTGTGGAAGCTTTTTTTCCATGTTTTGCTTTCACATGGTGTATGTGTGTGTGTGAGAGAAATGAGTTAATAAAATGCCAGGTATCTATCTACCTACTACATAGTAATAGTAGGTCTATAATAGTAACTTTATTAAAGTTCGCATTCCTCTAGCCCATCCACAAAAATTAACCACACTGAAGAAATTGCCGCAGCTAATGGGCACTAGCTCACGTGAACCCTAAGCTTCTGCTAGTCCCTTCTTTGTACACTTTCTTTGTCTTGGGAAGTAAGTGTGTAATCAAGTTAAGTTGTCTTCTTTTAAGGTTTCAGAGATTACTTTCTCCTCAGATACACACATACACATTATACATGTTCTAGTACGCCTTAATTGCTCCTGATAATGACTAGATTCCGTCAACTATAACGTAAAAGTAATTGCATTGATCACCGGCTTCAGCCTCCAAAATTGGTCACAGATTCCGCTCCTTTCCTTCTTCCCCTCTTTCTAATTCCTCCCTGATTTTTCTTAGAATGTAGTAGTAGTATAGTTCTAATGTGTGTTGTGTACATTCCTTAACCACAACATTACCCTATCACGTTTACGCTCGTTTCCCTTACAAAAACCACAGATTTGGTTGAGCAGCACCGTTGTTTTTTCAATTACTGCAGAAAGAAAGCAGTTTTTATATACTTACCAGCATATCAGCACATTCAAGTGTGTATGATGATGTAAAATGTGTAGAAAGTAGAGAATGGTGTTTTAGATTTCGTGAAAGTGTAGTAAGTAGGTAGTAGCTTCCACATTAATATTTAATTTAGTTTCTTATTGACTGTTTCCCAGTAATATTTACCACCACCCAAAAGTTTCATAATTAGATCAAAAAGTTTCCGTGCGACTGCATGATGATAACCTTATTTAATAACGGATGAGTAGTTTCAGAGCACCGGGTTTGCAAATAAAGGGTACAAAAAAAGGAAAAGAAAAATCGAACTGAAAATACCTCGAATACCTGGCCTGGCCTAAGAAAACTAAAACACAAATAAACAAAAAAAATATGTTGAAAAAAATGAGGGGAAGCCTGTGTGAATGGTTGAATACGAAGATTAATTTCAGTCACAGCACTCAAGAAACACAACTAATTCCACGATAAAATCTAAACTTGAAGCCAACTTCCTTGAAGCTTTCACCTTCCAATAATTCCTACACAAAAAAAGAAAGAGCAGCAGCTCAGCTATTTACTTTCTCCAGTCGCAACGTACTAAAACACAGTCAAATCCCTTGTTACTTTCCCTCCTGACTCCTGCGTCAGCAATGCAACGAAAACTTGATCTTCATCGTAGCCTAGCTCAACTGCTTCTGCCACTTGCCATGTTCTCCTATTTTCCCCCTGAAAAAAAAAGTTCTCCAGACTCTTCATTCTCTTGCTTTCTCAATCTGCTCACACTACTACTACTACTAGCTTGCAACCACTGCCACATATTATATTTCTCGTGACGATGATGATGCTCTATACGCTAAACTCCACTCTTCTTACTACTACGATAGTAGTATACACTCTCTCAAAACTATGCGAGCCAGTTGGTCGACATGTGAGCAACAAAAACTTGAAGTCACTAATATTATATGGGAGAGGCAAAGTGAGCTCAAGTCAGCTAGTAAAACTGCTTTCAACTATTTGTTTGCATTCTCTCTAACATCCATGTTTTTTGTCATGCCTTTGCTGTACACAAGTTGCAACAAAAAGGGCCGAAAAAGGGAAGAGGAGAAGAGAGAAAAAAACTAGCTGAATTTACAATTCAATGCAAAGAATGCAACACAATGGGAGGCTAAAACTGTAGAAAAAAAGGAGAGAAAACAAAAAAAAGTACCTGGGTAAATTTCATGTTATGGCAGTTTACTAACTAGCTAGCTCAAAATAAAACACTAGGAAATCTCCTTTCTTTCTCCACCATCCACTTTCTCCCGACATAGGGTAAAAGTTATATGTTAAGCATTCCGTGACCTACTAGATGATTATTTGTGATTGTGATTATGCATTTTATTTTCGTTTAGCGTGCTCTTCCGCCAACGCGCAAGGTAGATTTATTGATGCTCTTAAACATGCGGATTGAGTGTGTGGAGCTTTGGCTGACTACTACTTTTGACATTAAATTCACTCTACTGCAACACTACATGAACCGTGAAGACCTTATCGATGGAACAGACATCAGACCAACCAGTTTTCATCAGAGTCGACGAAAATCCATACTTGTCCTTTCTTGAACGTTTCTTTTTAGCAAGTGGCAATCTCTTAAACTCTTTGAGATAGTAGGGAAATAAAACATATATGTACAATTATCATTACACGTATGAGACAGAATCGTTCATGGAATGAACAGAGAATCAAAGACAAAAAGATTTTGAATGTATGTATGAGGTCGACTTCCCCCCAAAAAAACAGAAAATAGTTGCGGCGTGATGACTAACGAGAAGAATTTAAGGATTTGTTCCACAATATGGGAAATCATGGATGAAAAAAGATGCAAAATGTAAGCAAAAAAAACACATATACAACCAGACATGACTTGATAGTCAACTCCTCCAGAGAGAACAGGAAATGGTTGTTCGCTTGATTGCTTTTTGCATGCTTGTGCAGCATAAAGACCAGTAAATCCAGCAAGCATAAGGTTAAGAAGAAATATAAAAAAAACAAGATGGTAAAAAGGAAAGGAGAAGGGAAGGTAATACCAAAAGGAATCATGTGAAATATGTGTGATAAGCTTAAAGAACAGGGCATGAGAATAGGACCCAAAGGGTAGAATGCTATAGTTTCCTCCCTCCATTTTTTGCTTTCACTTCTTCATGTCTCCATCGCCTCCTATACCATACCATCTACTATTTTTTTCTTCTTCATACAGTCAATAACTTGCTTACTTATTCCTTTGCCTTGAGATAGCTTTTAAAAAAGGAATAATGGATCAAAAATGCTTATCCTCGTCTGGCGCTGCCTCCTTATATTTCTTTTTTCTGAGCTGTAGACACAAATAATAAGCATTTTCGTAAGTGTGTTGTTGCTATTTAAGGTTCGTTCGGTGTATGTGTGTGTGGGCATGGGCATGAATTATAGTAATAATGGCAGGCTTTATGATGGCATGTATGAGGGGTGGGTTTTGAGAGAATGTGAAAGTGAACATATAACGAGAAATCCAGGTCTGCTGCTTCTGTTTCTAATGCTGGGAAAAGTCTTACTTCGTATTAGTGTCGAGTGCCACTGCTGCTGCGGCTTTTATTTCTGCACAACACTAACATAACATAACATAACGTGAGACATATATAGTGTCCTAATGTATCTTGTTTTTGATTGATGTGATCTTGTGGAAAGTGTAGCTTCAAGGATAATGGCCCAGCATCCAAATGCTTTTTAAGTAGGTACTGATGTATCTAACTAACTAGATGATACAAAGTTGCCTACTTTGAAACAGCTGGTGATGATGTTTGGCTTGGCTTGGCCCAGGTTACATTCCAGCCGCATACCAATCTATACGTACGTACGTACAATTTGGTGCTGATGTGATTTTTTTTAAAATAGACAGGTCCTTGCTATAAGGTATTTTAGCTCTACGTGTTATGTTATATTGACAGGGATATGAAAAGGGTGTAAAACAGGCTTGAAAACAAAACACTCTCAATGTCTTCTTACTGGAGCAGTAGTACGATCTTACTCTCACTCACAGCTCTCATTTTTCCACGAGAATAGAGCTTATTGGTTCGAGTGACTGGGTTCGTGTTGCTGTTTAACTCTTTACGTGTCTATACACGCACGATACACATTTAAGCTGTGATACCTGATTTGTAAGTCAGACAACCAATTTTTATCGCTAGAAATCCAGCTTGCTCCGCATTTTCTTGCTCTACTACAAACTATACAACACAACATACATATACAACAGCCCAATGAAAACAACAGACTTGACTTGACTTGACTGTGGTAACGTTTTAACTGCGCTATACAACTACATAAAAACAAGTCGTCGTTACATGAGTTGGATGGCTTAATTAAATCATGTAATTAGAGAAAGAAATAGTAACTTACGGTTAGTTCTTCATCTGCTGACTTTCACAAAAGCCCCATAAAATCTCCCTTAACTGCAATCAGGGAGCACAGCATGAGACTCCTAAGAGGTAGACGTGAGTTATTATTAGCGGAGTTTTTAAGAGACCTATTTCAAGTCATATTTTCCTTTTAACTTACAATTTAAGATGTTGTATGCATACCACCAAACTGACTTGGTTGCTCACTCCCGTTTCTCTTCTGTTCCTTGAGTTTTTGGATCTGTATCACGATGCGATGCACTGCAAAAATGTCTACACATTTTTAAGAGCTGGTTTTGTTGGTAGTAGGACGGGAACGAACGTGCACTACCAGCACCAGCATGATTGTATTGTAGCCATGCATGTTCCCTCTTTATATTACCCTGAGATTAAAGTTAGCCCCAAAATAGTAAACTGGATGGGGATACATACACTTGATATCACAATGAGTGAAAAGAATAAGGTGGTAGTACATACCAGCTGAAAGAATAATGGAAACAAAGTGCTTTCACCGAGAGGAGAAAGTAATGTAGTCTGAAAGCTGTTGTTGGCCATAGAAAAAGGGAGCCGTTTCCAGCACCCGTTTTTTGCCACCATGTTTTTCATCGCCACTTTTTCTCTACATAAGTGAAGAATGAATGAAAAAAAAGGATAATGTTTGGATATGCATGTGTACACTCATCGTCCCCTCACACACACACACACACCCACACACACACGCATATTATATCTGCATGCATGGATGCAAGTGCTCGTAAGAAGAAGTAGAAAGGAGCAAGTGAGAGCTTTCGCGTCCATTGAAACTCGTAATCATAAGTTAAGAATGTAACGTTACTTATTGTTAGTTATCCATTTTTTGCATTACACTACTCTCTTTCTGCCGTGGATATAAATGTCGAGTGAAGTGAAAGCATTTAGTTTCATTTGGCAAGGAACCAGAAGGCAATAATGTACAAAAGCTTTATGCTCTCTCACAAGTCGGACGGGTTTTACGGGAGCTCGCAAAACATTTCACTGTGCTCATTATGTATTGCTAAAGTTTGAACTTAAACTACCAAAGTTTCCTTTTTCTTTACAGTTTTTCTTTCTCTCGATCCTTATATTCCAGCAGAGCACCACCAGACCACCACCACCCTACCCTGTCTTGTTAGTTCCCATTTATAAGGGAGAAAATGTTAAATGGGAGCCCTCTCTCCTCCGTTCCTATTGCTTCTTATTCTTTATTTTTTTTTTGTCTTTTTCAACTCCTATTATTTGCGAGATGATGATTCAGATTCGAAGAATGGAGAAAATAAATCCCTTCCAAGTGAAGAGGAATACATACGTTCTGTTGTGAGAAAAGGGACGACAGTTATATAGCTTTGGCTTTGGCCATTTTAGGATTTGTTTGTTTGTTTACTGGCTTTTACTTTTCTAGCTCGTTTTTTTGTGGTGTGGTGTGGGTAGTATTTGTTAACTTATTGGGAACAGCTTGAGAGCAGAGTGGCGGTGGTGGTGGTGGCTATATAACAGAATTGTCATTCTATTGGCTTTTTCCTAAACTATACGCACTCACATCTCCTCCTAAACTTGGATGGCGAAAGGTAGAGTTATGTTATGTGCTCCGAAATTTGGACACAGAGGAATTCATGGTTTTTACTCACCCACACACACATAGTATATTGGTCGTAGTTTCTACTTACAGTCCCAGTCATAAAAAGGTGTAAAAGAGTGGGTTTGTAGTAGCAGTATTTTTTGTGACTTTTGATTTTTATGACTTTTATACTTTACCAGTGTGTTTATACCTTTATACCAATAAGTGTGTATATTCTCCTCTTTCCCACGACTCAGACAACGCGAAACAAAGTTTATTGTGAGAAAGACCAGTGACAATGCATTGACAACAAAAAATAAGTTTCTTTATTTTCATAACTAAACCGAACCAAAGTGAGCGTTTGTCGTTTGTGTTGTATTGGAATGAATGAAAAGTTTTGTTATTTCTTGATGGGATCAAACGAAGGTTTGAGACGGCTCCCTTCCCTTACGACTGTATATTTTATTGTTGTCTTTTTTTTTACTGAAATACAATAAAATATAAGTACTCAACTTGCTGGCTCGAGAGAGAGGAAAGTAGAAGCTAGTTTTCCTCTCTCTCTCCCTCCAACTTTGTGTTTGGCTGACTTATAATACAATATAGGATGCAATATTCTTGCAAAATGTTTTCCGGGAAAAAAGTTGGGTTTCACTGAGGCAGCAGTGAGCACGGTTGTAAAAACTGAAAAGGGAAACGTTTTCGACTGGAGATCTCTTAACATTGAATGATTGCCATCATCTGTATCGAACGGAAGTAATATACACGTCGACGTTCTTAAGAAAAGGAGGTATAATCCAATCCAATATAACTAAACACAAAGAAGTACACTATGCACGGCTATACCCTTATAAATGCATATATTTCTAGCCCAACTAAAGTTTTAAAGACTTGACTGCGGCACACTGCAACTTGTAAGTAGAAAGGCGAGATCATTTGCAAGTAAATAAAGAACGAGTCATTATTATCAAAGACAGGATGAAGGAAGTGAGAATGGGTGCGTGAATTTTTTGTATCATCTTCTCAAGACTAGTGTCCCTGCAGCAGCACTTACTCATTCTCATACTCTGTGTCGGAGTTTCATTGTCTTTTTCGTTACAGTGGAAGAGCAGCGCTCCACATTTGTGGTCTTCAGCTCTAGTTGTAGCTCATATAAAGCTACACACAAATTGGAGCATTATATACTCTCACGATATATACCAACAAGTTGTCCAATGCAAAAGTCTCCTCTCTGTAAGTACTTTTGTACAGCCTTGTTCCCTTCCCATCCTTGTCTGAGAAAGTGTTGTGAAAACTTTACACAATTTTCTCTCCCTGGTATTATTATGCTGGTTTTATAGCATTAAAATTTAGTTTTGTGTACGTAAAGTATTTATAGAATAAGTTTAGAATAGCGTTCCTGCATCAAATTTTGTAAAGCTGAAAAAGATTGTTGTGCTAGTGCTATATATGCTCTCCATGTGTATGCTGTTTGTTAGTATATTTGCGCATCAAATTTTTCCCCCTGTTTACTTTCCACTTACACACACGAGACTACCATGTTGTCTCCTATGCGTAGATTAAAGCAACCTAAAATATTACTTTGAAACATTATTTTGATTGCCCAGATTTTACCCTTTATAAGGCATATACATACATTCATAAATAAGTATATTTATAATATCCAAAATCAAATCCTGCTTTTTGCTGTCCCTAATTCAGCTTGCTCTTTGTACTCATGCAAATCAGAAAAAGAGAAAACTGAAAATATGGTACGCGAGTTAGCCTCTCACAATGTTCTGCACTTATTGTTTCTTCATTTTATCCATGTCATGCCCTTAGTTAATGTTATTCATAATACAGCAAAAAAACGTCGCATCATGGGAATACGAGACAGTGAAACTAATACAAAATAAATCAAATGGTGAAAGCTACCACAGTCACCAGATATTCTACATATATATGTTTCGGCTTTAAATACTTATAAGAAGTAAGCACACGCACGCCATGCAAACTATACACTGCACTGGCTTGGTTTGGTGGTAGTGGTGTTCCCTCCTGAACACAATCATTACTGGAAAGGATCGGAAAGAAAATGAGACAAAAAAAAGTTCAGCTTCTTTTCCCTTTCATTGTATGATGTATGAAATGAGTGAATCCTACTTTAGATGATAGGAGCGTTAGCATCGTGAATCTATGAATTCCACTTTATAGCCATAAAACCGGGCAAGATTTTTTTTTTAGTCCTGTAGCTTTTGATACCAAGAAGAACTCCACGGGTGGGTGCTGGTGGCATGCCGCGTGCTTGTATTTGCATTTTCATTATGAGAAAGTATTTTCTTCTGACTGAAAATGGTATACTATACACTGCTGAAGAAGAAAAACCCATGTCAGTTACTCCAACTCTCTACAAAATTGAACTACTGGGATATTTCTATTCTCACTTTTTTTCCTAGTCTCATTCAAAATGTAAATCTACGCAAAAACTTTGCCTCAACGTTAGATATACATATTATTAGTTAAGTATGAAGTACGATACGAAAAACTGAAAATACTAGTGATTTTTATTCTTTATAAAAAAGGAATTGGCCCACATTTCTCAATTTTTCCCATTCACATATTCAACCATTGAAAATGAGTGCTGACGGTGACAGATCGTATATTTTTTGGTACTTTTTAGATAGACCATTGAAGAAACCTAAAAAGTCAAAAGTTATTGTTCCCAATAGTCAACGAATCAGAGTGTCATTTGGTCTTTGGCTTGGTTTTGCTCTTGGTCCCGCTTTTCTTTTCTTATTTTCGTAGAGTGTTTTGAGGAGAATGTTTGTGCCACTACCAATTCAAGAACAAGTCTCACAAGCCGAAACCAGTTTCCTGTAACATCCCACGACGTGTTCGACAAAAAAAAGCAGTATCCACATTTTTGTAGGGAAAAGAATGGCCATGATGCAGTGGTGGTGAAAAAGCAGTTGTATATATAGTTGTACTATGCTGGAGCATGCAGATAGAGCAGATGTGTGAAGAAAGCAAGACGACTTGTTTTGACTCGTTGAGGTTGTACGTGTCATAAATTGGAATTTACAAACGTTATATACACAATCATAATTTCAAGACAAAAAAATACGACAACACAAAGAACCAACCTTCACATGATGCTTATTCTGCCGGTGAAAGTCTTTGAGTTATAATAACATCATATTCTATATAATATATACTCTTTGTTTTAGCTGTAGAAGAAAAACGGAATGGTCTTCACACGTCGGAAATGTCCATTACCGTATGTGTGTACCTGTCGTAAATATTTTTTGACTGTTACACCGCAAATGTGGTCTGGTTGCGCAGAGTTTTAAAAAAAAGTTCAACACCGGCTGTTGACCAATACGATGATATATGGCGATTTTCACGATGTGGTGTTCGGTGTGGAATGACTCTAACACTTTATATATAATGTAATGGAAACGACGGGAGTGCAATAATTTAAGATTGCATAAATAAAATACGGACATTTTAGCATATCCTTATAATTTTTTTTGCAGCGTTATTGCGTTGAGTTGGCCGATTGAATTGAAATCCGCAAGGACCACCCAACATATCCGCAGTACTGCATTACAGCTAAAGCTACTCAAGTTTTTTTTTAAAAAGTAGAACTTGCTTTTGGTTCCTCAATGTCTTCGGATCATTTATCCAGCTATACACGATTAGGTTTTCTCTGACAACGGCGCTTGGAGCCGTTGAACATAATATACAACTTGTTCTTAAAGAAGTATTGTTCTTTTCATGGCCTTTCTTTCCACAAAATATATGGGGGAAAGCGCTATTATCATTCAATGATAAGATCAGACTACTGATGTATCTGTGTCGGCTTTGGTGAACAGAGCCGTTTCTCTTTTAGAATAAAAATGGTCTTTTATTTAGATCCATTTATTACATAGCAGTTGTATTATATACTTCTTGTACTTCGTTTTTTGGAAGTACATTCAAACAATGGCGTGTTGCATGTTTTTTTTGTATTTCCAAGTAGTACACGAAGGAGTTTTCTCCCCATTACAGATTTCGATGCATACGTACTTTCAGCTACCAGCTACCATCATCATCTTATCGTCATCATATCATGTATGTACGTTCCACTTTCACAATTCACACAGCTTTTCCCCATCTTCTTTCAACTGCCACGTCATTTATACAACTCCGTTACGCTAACTTTTACATATTGCTATACATAGGTTTTTATTTAAGTTGATATTTCAAACACGGTTACACAAGAATGTCTTTTTTTATACTTTCTTTAAAAATGTCTAAAGCCAAAAACCAAACTATTTCCAGATACGGAATTACATAAGTTAGCAAGCTAACAAAGGAAGTCACAGTTTAGTTTTTTATACTTTACTTGGTTGAGTCACTTTTATAGTTCCAGTCTACTATGTATACCTTGCATTTGAAAAAGAGGAGAGAGAGTTTGTGGTATCAAATGTAAGCAGGTCATCGAAAAAAAACGTAGCGCAGAGAAGGTCTCCTGGGAACTCGTGTTTGTGTTGAAAAACATTGCATTTCTGAACTACTCGGAGCCTGCATGATATAGAAACATAGCCAGAATTTAATATTCGTTAAAGTTGTAGCATGTATACACATGACAATATATAGAGCAACATTTTGAATTTACAAAGTGAAATTCTTTCACCGTTTAGCCGGTTGTAGTAACAGTAGTGGTCACAAATGATGTACCTAACTTACCCACATAACAGTGAAAGCCAAGCACAAAAGTATGTATGTACTATGTACTACTATAGACTAGAACGTATGGCATATTCATTAAGCACATATCTGATCTAGGCTAGGTTAACTATGAATATAAATGTGGAAGAACGCAATATTTTTTGGACAATGGAATCTGCTATCATTCCTCTGAGTAAATATTAAAATATTAGTTTCATGCGCCTAGATCCACGAGGAAGATCGTGTCCATCTTTTTTAATGGGAACTGGTACTTCCACCAAAATGTACATAGTTAATTCATATCGCTTAGCTTAGCTACTCCCTGACTGTTTCCGGTATCATTCCGTTTTAAGTTCTGTTCTAAGCCGTATTGCGCCCTATATATCCTATCATTGTGGCTTGGTTATATAGATACAGATACGTGTGGTCGAGTTACAACTGCATTCTGGTTAACCTTCCACTTCAACGAGAAGCATGGACTGGAACACAACCCGCTTTTTTTACAAACATTTTACAAAAACTACTGCATAAGAAATAAAATACATTGTTGCACAATAAAATATATGTACACATGAAAACTTAAGCTTCACATTTTATCGAAGGAGGGGAAAAAGACTGCACCAAATGTAGGAGGACTACAGATGGACCACACCACACACACACAAAAAAAAAGCTTTAGTGGATGATGGCTTGCTTGCTAAAAACTACAAACACGCTCGTTCATCTTTTCTTCCATCCCAAGATTGTTAGCTTTATTCCTCACGGTTATTAGACTATAACAGGCACGTAAGCTTATTTTTCGCTTTGTCCGCCTTCAAAGAACAATAGTCGTAAAGTGCAGAATGATGAAGAGTTATAAGAGGAAATCGCCGAGTCACTTGAAGTTTCAACAAGGATAATATGTATACAATAGAGAAAAAAATACAAGTGCTTCAGAGCATTTGTATCAATCTCGTGAGACCGACACAGAACCTCATAAAACGGTGAAAAGACTCTCTTTTGCTTGACTAAATTGTAACGAAAATAACTCGATTCACCGTAATGATGTTTGGAGGAAACTACTTACTACATTCATTTCAATTAACTTTATTTACGCAAACGATACTGTAAAAGGGGAACGTAATTTGGTGGATTTGTGAGCAGTTTTTTTGGGGAATACAAATTTTCCAGGGGCACTTTGATCTCTTAATATAAAATGAATTTAGAGCATGTCAATGGAATTACTTTTTACTACAAAAGACTTCCTGCATAATTCCAAATAAATGAATTCCAATAATTCCAATTCGATGAAGGAATGCTTTAGATTAAAACTTTTTGCTGCAATTTCTAAATTTTTTAAATGATGAATGAATTTGAATGTTAATCTTTGTAGGTGTTTTCTTATTTTTGGTGTAGATTTCATGTATACAAGCCTACCAGGTGAAATGTATCACAATTAATTTCGAGTTATCAAAAGCTGACTATTAAAATGCCTTGTAATTGTGTGATGATTTCCATTACTTGATATCACAAGCTCAAATTGGCTTTCATTATACCTTTCATTTGAGTAACCAAAATGGTTCAATAATCACCCATCTGCATCTGTAGTCTGTAGCACAGATTGGTTCGTAGAATTCCTTTTGTGTATTGGTGTGGTGAGGAACGGAAATTTTGTATACAACTTGGATACAATGGTCGATCGAGGTTTCAACAGAAACGCCTATTCATATTACGATTATATTAGCTTGCTGCGATCAAGTTACATGATAATTTCGTTATCTCCAGTAAACGATGCTTTCATAGTAGGTAGATGCCTAGCAAATGAAAGCTGCAAGCAAGCATTCATCGATCCATCAGTCACTGGATGGATTTTAGGCCAATTATTAAGTGGTCGTTTAATGGTGGTGAGACTTTATCAGATCACAAAATACATAAATTTCCTGGAAAGTCATGATTGCAGATAGCGGTTTTGTAAGAACCAAATCAACTCCTCAGGAGACAGCGAATTTGAGCCAGCTTCAATTACTGCAATGCGGAATTAATTTAATTTCCTATTCTATTTCCCCATCTGATACGACAATATCTAATAGAAGTCCTGGTCTTAATAGAAGTATATACCAGCTTCGTTTAAGACACCAAAGGAGAAAGCGGGTGGTAAACTACTTTCTTCTCCACATTTTACACACTTTACGTGCCTTCGAAGCAGACGAATTGCACTTTTTTTTGGTTTGCTTACACTCCTTTTGGTTCTCCAACTTGACTATTTTTAGTTTCTATTCCAGTTACCTCGTATTTTGCATCTCTAGGTAGGTAAACTACAAGCTACTCTCTTGAATTAGCCACTCGAATGCTATATACGAAGCTACGCATAACTCTTCTCTCTTCTGCACTTTTCTTTCCCACTCATTTCTCACTACCACAAGGTTTTACCGCCTGTCCTCGCAGTTGCAGGAGCATTATCTTTTTTCGGAGAAGAGGAAATTGGTCTAGTACTACTACCACTTCTTTTTACGCTCTCAAACTACCAGGAAACAAGAGAAAAGACGTGGCCAAAGTGGAGCTGATGAGGAGAGTCGAGTCTTACATGAAGCATCTCATGTAGAAATATTACAAGCCAAGATGCTCATGACAATGGAGCTGTACACAACTTTCAGGAGGCAACTCTCTCACTCAATCTTTCTTTCTTTCTCATTCTCTCTCTCTCTCTCGGATGCAAATTGAAGACGGGAGGACCAACTGTAGAAAGTAAAGTGAATAAAAGAATGAAGGAAAGATTCCATTTTGTCATTCAATGGTGTGTATTATATTGAGATCCAGGAATTCCATCTACTAATTGTAGCTTTATGTAGAACTTTTACCACACCTTATGGATTGTTCACAAGCAAGTCGTGATAGACCACAGGAACTTTCACTGCTCCTTTTCAATTTTATATCAAGCCCTCCTTTCAATTTAGTGGCTTGTGGCTGAGGAAAATCATCTCGTAGTCTTTCCAAGTTTTGGGCTTTCTTTAAATGAATCATTGTTACTTTCCAAAACTATCTATGCTTTCATGGTTAGATGCTTGAGTAAGGTAACAGAAACAAGCGTGACTGACATAATCATGGAATGTGGTCATAGTCATACTGAAATGGAATGTCAGGTATATTAATTTTATATGGTCATTCTCAAACATTCCATCTGAGCTGTCTTGTCAGGTTTCACGATACCTAAATGAGTCTAGCATCGCGTTACACTCAACAGTCAAAATAACTGTAATGAAAAAGAATACAATTTGCAGAGGAGCATGTCTATCAATGTTTAAAAGTACTTTTGACACACAAGGTCAACCACGTATTTAAGATGAAATTCAGAGCCTAGCTGTCCATCCATGCGGGGTTGAAATCCTTGAACAGAATTCATAATCCAGCCAGTTTCCAGTGAACTTAAGTAACATTAAAAGGACAAAAAGTTTCCGTTTCATTTTTATTGTAAATTGTAAGGCAACCCAGTCATGGATTGTCATAAGTTGTTATTACTGCGTAGCGTAAAATGTTACGGTCATTGACACATTGTCATTAGATTATCCTGAAATGAGAGGTCGCATCATTGAAAGTAACATTCTCTTTAAAAATGTATTATTTCAAGTTGGCTACAGGCTACAGTAGCAAAGCACGTGTATATATATACACCAAAAATATAGTATGTGTAACACGATTCTCTCAACGGAAACTAAAGCCATCGATTTTGTAAAATTAATAAGAGCCAGAAATATAACCTAGTCGTAAGTCGTAAGCCCACAAATTTTACTTTCTTAACCTTTCCTGTGTACCGATTCCTTTTCTATTAAAATCATCTTCCGGGCGAGATTTTTTCGGTTTACATGACAATAGTGAGAATGTTTCTCCTCTCATTTTGTGGTCAGCAGTTGCAGATACATTTTGAGTTGTCGTGATCAATTTTTCTTGTGCTAACAATAACAGTACATCATATTTTTGAGCAAGGATTGGATTGTGCTGACGAGTCCCAATAGGACGAAACAGTACTGTCCACAATTAGATCTGAGCTCAATTATTATTTTTAACACAGTCGTAAGCCCACAAATTTTACTTTCTTAACCTTTCCTGTGTACCGATTCCTTTTCTATTAAAATCATCTTCCGGGCGAGATTTTTTCGGTTTACATGACAATAGTGAGAATGTTTCTCCTCTCATTTTGTGGTCAGCAGTTGCAGATACATTTTGAGTTGTCGTGATCAATTTTTCTTGTGCTAACAATAACAGTACATCATATTTTTGAGCAAGGATTGGATTGTGCTGACGAGTCCCAATAGGACGAAACAGTACTGTCCACAATTAGATCTGAGCTCAATTATTATTTTTAACACAGTCGTAAGCCCACAAATTTTACTTTCTTAACCTTTCCTGTGTACCGATTCCTTTTCTATTAAAATCATCTTCCGGGCGAGATTTTTTCGGTTTACATGACAATAGTGAGAATGTTTCTCCTCTCATTTTGTGGTCAGCAGTTGCAGATACATTTTGAGTTGTCGTGATCAATTTTTCTTGTGCTAACAATAACAGTACATCATATTTTTGAGCAAGGATTGGATTGTGCTGACGAGTCCCAATAGGACGAAACAGTACTGTCCACAATTAGATCTGAGCTCAATTATTATTTTTAACACAGTCGTAAGCCCACAAATTTTACTTTCTTAACCTTTCCTGTGTACCGATTCCTTTTCTATTAAAATCATCTTCCGGGCGAGATTTTTTCGGTTTACATGACAATAGTGAGAATGTTTCTCCTCTCATTTTGTGGTCAGCAGTTGCAGATACATTTTGAGTTGTCGTGATCAATTTTTCTTGTGCTAACAATAACAGTACATCATATTTTTGAGCAAGGATTGGATTGTGCTGACGAGTCCCAATAGGACGAAACAGTACTGTCCACAATTAGATCTGAGCTCAATTATTATTTTTAACACAGTCGTAAGCCCACAAATTTTACTTTCTTAACCTTTCCTGTGTACCGATTCCTTTTCTATTAAAATCATCTTCCGGGCGAGATTTTTTCGGTTTACATGACAATAGTGAGAATGTTTCTCCTCTCATTTTGTGGTCAGCAGTTGCAGATACATTTTGAGTTGTCGTGATCAATTTTTCTTGTGCTAACAATAACAGTACATCATATTTTTGAGCAAGGATTGGATTGTGCTGACGAGTCCCAATAGGACGAAACAGTACTGTCCACAATTAGATCTGAGCTCAATTATTATTTTTAACACAGTCGTAAGCCCACAAATTTTACTTTCTTAACCTTTCCTGTGTACCGATTCCTTTTCTATAACCTAAATACTTGCGCCACACAGGCTTATGGATGTCATGTAGGCCTTTTACAAAATGATTACACGAGTGTTTTCAATTTCAATCCTATATGTTTCAAAGTATTGGTCTGTATGACATTGAACATTGCTGCAATATCACATCTTTGCCATGAAGTTTAGTTTTATGGCTACTTCCTTTCCTCCCCATCGCCACTTGCTTTCTTTCAGATCACTTTTTTATGCCCATAAGGAAAGCAATACTATTTCGGTAAGTATATTACATACTAAAAAAAGTCCATAATATTAGCTGCACGAATGATCCGGCTATCACCGCAGGATAACTTTTTGTAAATGAAAACCTTACATCCTTCCTCTCAGTTTGATCTTGGAAGTAAAAACTTATAAGATATGAGAATGCTATACGGAGTAGCTATACTGCTACTGTAACTGAGCATTTCTTTCTGTAGGACAAAGCAACTGTAATAATCTATGCTGTTTGTCTGTTTGCATGTTTGCATAAGAAATGATTCGCTGTGGTTCAACAGTAAAAGCATATGTAATACGATTTCACTTCAGTGCAACATGCACAGCATTTGGTTAAGAACTCTCAAGATATAAAGTAAGTGACATTTAAAATTTTGAGAGTTGTGGCATGGCATTAACATAACCCTTTTCATGTGATAAATGAGATTGGCTATGCTCAACTACGCTGCAAGAGATATGAACGAACATCTGCCTTTGATATATATCAAGCAGTAGGTAAATATTCCCAATTTATATGTCCAAACCAAACCAACGTACCTAGAACTTTTGTGTCTACATAAAAGGTAAGAAAGAACAAAGGGACTAGTGTATCCAGAAGAAATTTTTAATATAAGTTTTTACTTATGTATGTATCCATGCATGCAAGAGAGCAAAGCATTTTATTGTGAGCATAATACTTTGGACTTAAAAAACGAATAAAAGGCTAAGCTCATAATTCCCGAAAACACACTGCTTTGTAGTAGTGTACGCCGTCCCGTCTTAAAAAAGTTATATTATAGATACATACCATATACCATAGAGTCTACTAATAATAATGCTATCAGATTTTCCCATCTCGGGAGTCCTTTTCTCTCTAAAAATTGTGCAGCGGAACTGAAAAAGAGAAGCTGTGAGCATGCAGATGAATATTCTCAACCTTAACAAAAGATTTCTATACCATGCTTTCACCGTCGACTTTATTGTTTCTTCCATGTCATTCAAATTATAATATGGTAGATTTTGAATGCGAGATGGATTTTCTCAAAGAATGAATGAGGAGGGAAGCGTGTACAGTTTTTTACGTAGTACTTAGTACAAACACGATGTCAGATTGAAACACGACGTGTTGCTATCTGCTATGCTGCTCACCGTTTCAAGCATATAATAGGGAGAGCGGAAGAGCTAAAGAAAATTTGACTGAAATCAGGTTCCCATCACCAAATTATAGTATATTTTGGCTTGTCATTCATCCAATTCATAAAATTGCGTGCATTCCTGTACACATTACATCAACATCATCTTCCCTCCCATTATCTCATCATCATCATCATATCCATCATGTAATGGTTGCTTTCAACGGGTATTCAATTCCGGTTTGAAAAAGGATTAAGCGATCATTCACTTCATACTCTTCTCATATTAACAAGAGCATGGCCATGGTCTTCTCTTAGGATTTGTTAGCATATTCGCTTTCGCTTCCAGCCTACCACAAAACTCCAGAGACTGCGACTGGCATGGCATGGCATTCACATTGATAGAAATAGGGCCTGTGTTTTGATAAGATTTCAAAACAACTTCCTCTCGTTGTGAGCAATGGGGAAAATTTAGAAGCTCGACGTGCTTGTTGTCTTGAGTAGATTTTAGGAGACTACAGCTACATTTTGGAGGAAATGTTACTACTTTACTCTTTCCTCCTACTTTACTTCTACAATATTCTCGCAAGTGTCTAGTCTTCCCCCAAAACAAAAAAATTAAAGTTGTGCTTTACAAGCCGACGTTCCAATTACTTCAACGCATTGTGTAGTGTACAAGTGCTGAATTTGATTCACTGTATATTCTACTTATTGCTTCAGCTCTACAAACTCAACAACACAACATTTTATGAGACTTTGAAACAATGACTATGACTAGAATCCATTTTATGTACTAAAATAAAAACAAGTACTGATCTACTGAAAGATACTGCCTACACTGCCAAAGAAACATTTTAGAAATGGGGGAGAAAATGAGTTGCACAGCTAAGCGCAATAAATATACGAAATAAGGACTTTTTTATTATTACCCCAGTTCTATATACTTTATTAAATTCGCACGTAAAGCACTAAATAATTTCACTTTCACTGGGTGATAGCAGTGGCAGCGTGGCTACACTACACTAGAGACACAGTGTATCAACACGAGACTATGAGAAGTGAAATTATATCAAATGATCTGATGTTAATGGGATCTGTATTCTGTATTATTACTCAGCAGCAGTAGCAAAGTGCTGAAGGAGTAGTAATGGAAGATTGAACAAGAATAAAAATGGAACTGGAGAAACAGCCAAATAAGCCAACATACATAATATTATTTGTATTTATAGCTCATAGTGTTTTTTAGCCTTATAGAAGAAAAATTCAGTGTAATAAATGAGTAATGAATGATATGATAAAACAGTTACAGCAAGTAAGCTCTGTTATTGAAACTGATTTCTTGGATGACTGTATGTGCATGACCCTCTGCCCTATAGACAACGCAACTTAACGCTAGTGCTATTTTATTTTGTTATGATATGATGATACGCTTTTAGTTGATGATGGTGTAGAGGATGTATGTATAGTCAGTGCAGTAGTGAAATGTAATAAAAACGCAAAGTTTACATTTCCTTTTGGCACGGTGTAAATTATTTGCTTAAGTGAAAAACTGTTTTCCGCTGTATCAAACACAATATTAAGCTTTATTTATATTGCTTCTTTTTGTAAAATATGCGACGATTTCAGGAAGCGAGCAAGTTAACGGGAGGCTCGTAAGTCAGATTTATGAATCAATATTCCTGGCTTTCTAAAAGTGAAAAGAGCAACTTATTTTCTCCTACTTAATGGCTGCTTCCGAGAAGTATTAAGGCTTTGTATTCAACTAGAGACAGTGGAAACTGGGAAGATGGGAAAATGTTTTCACAATTTTCTATTCGCATTCGGGCAATTCACTTCAATTCAATGAAAGTTTGAATGGGTTTTTGAATTTCCAGCGAATTTTCAATAGAATTGCAGAATAACTGCAGTTTCGCAAACAAAGTTGAAATGAATGTTGTGTGATAAGAGTTTCAAGAGTTACAAATTAGGCATTGCTGACATTTTGCACATATTTTTTATAAAGTAAAAGTGCATACCTACACACATTACCTATCTTGCTTTAAATACTTTAGTAGTTGTTGCATTGATTCGCTAAAAACACTTGGAGCTACTAAAAATATCCTTACCTCCAGGGATCCAATTAAAATACCAAGCGGACCAGTTTCACTTTCATGGTGAACCTTGGACTGGACTGGGCTAGTCTGGCTCTGTTGAAAGAATGCAGTAAGTACTGATTGTGAGTTAGGAAGTTTGACTAGGGTAGGTAACTAACCTAAACTAAACCTTTCTTTCTTTATTGGCACTTGGAACAAGTAAAGAGCAGATAGGGAAAGAGCATGAAAGAAAATCTGGTGCGTGCACAAGAGAGAAAGCACCAAGTTGAGGTCACATCTTGTGGAAGGAAAAAACATGTTTCCCAATTTATTCACAAGAACTCTCAGCACTTGAAATCGAGCTATACATCTAGTTTTCACATGTACTTACACCAAACACCGCTCGATCTTCTCCCCCTCCTCCTGTTATTTAGAATTCACGTAAAGTTTCATGCTAAAAAAAACTGGTGTAGAATGGAATATATATGCAATAGTCCAATGAAATCGCAATTGATCTCGTATCTAAAAAGAAAAGTGGAACAAATTTCACTCTTCAATGCTGGCATGCATACCATACCATGTAGAATTACACAATTCCCTCTTTTCAAATGCATATACTTAACAGCAGCAGCATACTTGGAGAGTTTGTAATAAACCAGCTTTTAAAAAAGAAAGAATGAATATACAAAAAGAAGTACCTATAATCAATGTACATTCAAGTGTGTATAATATGGAAACAGTCGAAAAGACAAAAAATAATCAAGCTTCCTTTTCTTTCTCTGAATTTTTCCTGCATGCTCTGTTGCTCTGTCTTTTGACAAATCTTGCTTGAAATATTGGGAAAGCTACTTCCAAAGTATCTTCTCTATTAACCAGCAGTAGTAGTAGCAGCACACATGCTACAATGCACAATTGCTTTTTTTTTGCAATCATCAAGGATAGAAGATTTGCATCAATCCTTCCTTTACTCTTCAACTCTTTTCATCCACCCAAATTTGGTAGGCATTACCTGCCATTAAGACCATATACCACTTCATTTATTCACCAGTTTCGTAAACTGCAAGAGAAGAGTGAAAGTTGCTGCTGCGTTATTGAGAACGGGAATGTGCAAGAGATAGCGAGAGTATAGTTTGTGGAAAGTGATGGCAATGAATGATATGATATGATCAATTTGACAAATGGTAATGACTCCTCTCTTCAAAAACATTTTTTCGGGTACTATTTTATGAGTGCGTGTCTCTCCGCTTTTGTGGAGAAATTAGGAAACTCCTCTTCGTTGACATGTTCTGTGGTTGAAAAATGATGTCTTTTATATGGCGACTTCTGACCTAGGGGAATGGGTAGATAAAAAATATGTTGAAAAGTCGTATAATATGTGGAATGCAAGAGAATGTGGAGTATTAGTAGTAGTAGAGCTGCTGGCTGCTGGTTGTTGGAGTTGCTAGTGCAGTCAAGTTATCGAGCTAGTTACATATTACAGCACTTGTGGAGATGCAGTCACGGAGAAAATTAAATGATTTCTGCATGCTCCATATCCCCTTTCATTAGAGATTTCATGGGACTATTACAGTCTGTACTTACCGTTCACTACTCATTGTCAGACAGAGAGGATGGGATAGGAGGGAATAAATGTTTACACAGTAACTAGAGAAAAGTATCCACACACATACACACACATTGTGAAATTGTATTCAACAGACGAGAGGAGCCACCTAGTTTTATGGGGAGTCTCATCACATGAATAAATGTAAGGCCATTATAAACAAACTTTTTAGTTTTGTACACAATTCCTATAAACAATATTATATTATGCAACATTCTCATACGTTATATCAAAGTAGTATAGTGTAGGCATAATGTCATTTTTCTAGTTGGACTTTACAACCAAATGAAATGATGTTGTATCGCTCCATCTCCTGCTCAAATGGATATGGACAACTCATTGTGACCGTTTTCAGTGTCGTCAGTGTCAGCAGAGAATTGCTTACATGACAAAATAAACGTTTGACAAGGATTTCGGCTAGTCATAATCGGAAATGGGACATTAAGAGATAATAGCACCGCATTATGGACTTCATGAAGATTTTGAATGGCCTTATTATCTAGGACATCTTTGTAGCAATCCTTATTTCCAGTACAAAACCAGTCAGCACAACACAACAGTCCCATTTTCATTTTAAAGAACTGAACTGATACGACGATGATGACCTGATATGGATTATTGTACTCTTTTTTTTTCAGTAATTGAACTCCTCGGCTTCATTCCATGTGAAGGATTTTGATTAACGTTTTTCTCCATGTTTCATCATCTCTCGTCTTCTCTCTTCTGTATGATAACCCATCAAATCAGGAGTGGGTGACTAAGTTTCACTTTTTACTCCAGTGCACACTGCACTACTTCCCTTCTTTCCGGAGAATGTCAAAATTTGATGAGACTGAAGAGATGTTACTCAAGCACGAAACCTCCCAACTGATTTTGCAAGTCGAGTATTTTTGGTATTCTTCTCTTTCTTGTGGGATGTTCCAATTCAGTCAATCAAATAATGAATGTTCATTTACGAGCAGTAGTAATACATATGCACATGCACAGTTAGATTTCCAACGTGATTTCTCGAAAGCAGTGTGCGAAAATGTATGACTAAGAAAGGTAGTTGGTTAATGTCATACGTATTTCATATTTTGCAAAATAATACCATACACATGCTCCCACTTATTTTTCACATGGACGGAGACGAGACGAAGACCAAAAACCAAAAGGGAAGCAGGTTATCATTATGTTTGCATGCAAGAGATAAGGTGCACCCGTTCCCACTTTTTACATCGATATAAGAAGATGATGAATGATTTCAACAGAAAGAGAGAAAAAAATGAGCCCCTCATTCCCCTTCCCAAAGTAAGAGGCAATAAAATCCTGGTATTTGCCTTCACGATCCAAGATATATATAACAATAGTTTCATTGAGTTTAGTGAGTTAGTGGGAGAGACTTCGTAGTACAAGTGCCCTTATTGTATCAATCTATCTATATCTTGTTTTTTTTACTGAACTGCTAAACTTAGGTATTTTGTGTCCCCTTTTTTTGCTTTTATTTCCTTTTCTTCCAGAGAGGTTTTTACGTCGATTCAGCAGGGGAACAATTCTCTATTTTTCTGCCGCAACGCAAATAATATGCATGCCTGCACCACTTCCAGTCAAGAAAAAAAGAACCGCAAAATGGTGTACATATACAGGAGTGAAAAACTGAAACTTTTATGTATATTCATATGTCTGTGTGTGTATATTTGTGTGTAATGTAAATATTATACAATATATTGGACTTCTTTTCTTTCCCCTTGTAAAATAAGTAGAGAACGGGGAGAATGGGATTTCCTTCAGTGGGAAATCGGTGGAATGAGTGCTACTACCACACTACCATTCTTTTTTCTTCATAACAAATGTGTGCTGTTCATACAAAAGTACATAAGTAGCATGATGCCAATATTCATCCTTCTTCTTTAACTCCGAGGACCAAGTAATAATTCCCTCAGGCTTCCATGAGATATTTTTCTGATGAAGCATCTACTTTATAGAGACATGCATAATATGAAGCTGGGTTGGTTGAATGGTAAGATTTTTTCTTATCATGTTGTATCTTCATGATGTAATAAATATATACTTAGTCTAGTCTAAGTAAGTACAAAGACAGGAATGTACGAAAACCGATTCCCCATTTTTCTCCCCATTAGATAGCATTCCATTTTTCAAGTGAAGCATTATCCATGCACAATAATCATAGACTTTGCCAATTTCTCATTCTGTAACGGAATGTTTCCAACAATATCAATTCATTGTGTGTATATAAGTAGTATGTAGTGTTACAGATGGGGTAACAGGAGAATACGCAAGAGAATTGCGAAATAAATGATACTTATAAAACTTTGATCCGGAATTGAAAAAGATGCATTATCCCTATTCACAGTTCGCACACACTGCCGTCATGCATGTAGGCAGCAGCAGGAGGAGATAAAAATAGCGCAGGATGCACATTCTCTCTCTGAAGAAGAAAATACTACTTATATACATGTGGAAAGTTTTGCTGCAGTGAGTTTGAAATAAATGACTACTTTAATGTTCCCTCATCCATCATCTAATGGTAGAAACGGCAATTTTCCAGAATGAATCTACAATAAACTTTTTCCTCTATCCTGCATGGTTTCTACCATTTCCGGCATGCTACGAAAATGTAGATGAGATGATGGTGAATGTGTGTAATTGTAACACACCACGCCAGCCCAGTTTCACTTTACTTGCTCATCTTTGTAGATCAGTATGATTACGATTACATCCATCCCCCTATCATCCTAGGTTCCAACTCACATTAAGTGTAAAGCATTCCAAATTCCAATATAGAGTTTATAAGTTTGTGGGTCTGTTGTATGCAAAAATCTGTCAGTGTTTGGACAGAAGACCACCAAAAAAATTTCTACGGGGAAAATATGAGAGCTCTGGAGTGTGTAGAGCTGTAGATCTCTCTGACTCTTTTCACAATTTACATGCTAAAAAATTCAACAATGAATGATACAGAGACTGCGTTGCGTTGCTGCATGACCATGAAAGAGCTAGGACTGAGTAAGATTTGAATTCGAGATAATACCATTTCCCATCAAAAATTCAAGATAAGTGGAGAGGGAAAAGGGAAAAAATTGCTGAATGTGCTTCTGTAAATGAATAAAAATCCGTCGGATATTATGTGCAGAGTGTGGATATGTAATGATAAACTGTAGCAGTTTTATACATTCACATGTATCACACGAAACATAACGGTTTATGCTTTTGTAGCTAATAAGAACAAGGCTTGCTTAAAATTTATGTTTATATGCATATCATATCATGTATATACATATGCTATATGTACTACATACTATGATACTATATATAGATATAGGTATTATCATAGATCAGGAAGTGAGCAAGCTGAACCTATTTCACAACAAGGGACGTCCGGCTGAGATTCACAGTTATTTCCCGTTCCAGCGCAAGTGAGAGGAAAAAGAGTGAACCGAATCTTCGCTCAACTTAACTCAACTCAAGCGAATGAATGCAACATGATATAGTGAACCATCCTCCCACCATATCATATGGGTATGGTCGTGAAAAGCAATTGCAAAATGCTACTCTAAAATATTTTCACTCCGTACTCCATTTGCAAACTGGGGTGCCCCTCTCTGCTATTATCCCAATTGCCTAGATGGTCCTCCGTCCACTGATGCAATGTGGCAATTACTTAAACTCGCCAACTAACTTCATAACCGGCAATGGCAATAGGATCCCATCCCATGATGGCATGGCATAGCATCATGGCATTGGGCACATTAAACCGGCTGCTATTTGGTATAAGTGTGTGGAAAGTATGAAGAATAATAACAAAGGCTCTCCTAATGTATCTTACTGATGAAGCTTCCTCAGCTATAAAATGGACATGAATGCACATTCAAACTCGGCCATGTCCTCCAGTCCTCCTGTAAAATAAACTACTACTATGTTGGTGTGTGGCAAAACGTGTAGTAGCCTGTAGTCCAGGAATGTTACAAACTATTGTGGAAGAAAAGGAAGTGAATATAGACATATGAAATGGTGACTCCAATGGAAAAGTGGTCTAAAAAGGGAGAGGCGTACGAAAGTGTCACGATTCGTTGAAAATGTTGAAATATGTTTATTACGTTACCTTAAAGCTGGAGGAAGGACGAGACGAGGGGAAAAGTTTTCATCAGGTTCCTATTTTTTCAGTTGTATTTTACACAAAAACTGCATATCCATAGGCATATGTTTGCGTATATATTGTATATGAAACGGTACTACCACGATCCAACGGAATGGGTTCCATATTTTCGAGGAAAAGGTTGTGACTGTGGCTTACTACACGGTACATTATAATATCATCCTGTTCGACAGCTTTTAAATTTACTTTCCACGCGAGTACCAAAAAAAGAACTTTCTTGGTAAACGCCCAGCTCTGATTTAAATGTGGAGAAAAAATGTGAATGTCAAATATAAACTACAGACCAGACCAGACGGATGCAATAGTAATGCTGTTTGAGTTTGAGGGATAAATACATACATTTACAGCATCCGCTCTGCACTTTAATGGGCAAATGTTTGAAAGCGGAATACAAAATGGATATTTTATGAGAATGAAACAGCCGCATACAACTATACACAGCTTAGGCTATCTGAAACACAAGGAAGGATAAGAGTAATTAAAAAAACTTGGAATTTGAACAAGCTGACATGGACACACCTTTATATCCCTTGTGTTAAGAAATGTTAAGAGAGTTGTTAGGAAGGTGAAAGGTGTCCTGTGTTCTCTCTCTCCTCTCACATTTTTAAAAGGGGAAGTCATTTCATCTCAACACTGATAATCGTCCTAATAGGGATCTTCAGGTTAACCATTTATGCTTCGGAAGCTAAAGTGGGACGGGAATTTTTGGAATGTGTCCACTTCATGATGCCTCTCTTCTCCAAGTTGATGGCTACATTCTCTGTAATTTACTTTCACTTTCCTTTTTGCTTTCCCTCGGAATTTTTCTCTTGAAGAATGTGCGCATTGATTTTTCTTTCTATTTTTTCTTCTTGGTTTCAAATCTTGGGACAAGGATGACTAGTTTTACAACTTTCTCGAGCTTAGAAAAAAAATAACAGAAACGAATTCCATTATACTTATAGAGTAAATCCGGCTGGTGTTTTCAGCTCGTAAAAGGGTATAAGAGTGTTAGCCCAGCTTACAATCATATATGATTCAACGTGCCATATCTATCATGAGATTAGTGTGGCACGAGGCAAGGATTTTTGTTTGTTCATTTCCTTAAAGCTCAAAAAGCAACAAAGCCAAAGCCACAAAGATCTTGAATCTACGCTTAGAATATAAATATATATATACATCATAACAGAGAGTTTACTCGGCCTCAATACTTCCCACACATTCGGCTTTCAACACAAAATATGTGGACCTGTCTTCGGAAACCAAAAATGGATATAAAAATGAGGAAGAGAGTGCAATCAAAACAAAAATCATACACTTTGTGCAAATATCCGTGTGTTATTGGTACGCAATATACCAGATTTTGGAGGAAGATATAAAGAAATCATTGTCGGATGGAGGAGTGAATCTCTGAAAATGTAACTGCCAAACTGCTATGTTGCATTTACCAAGGTACAAATTTTTATATTACTACACACAACTCAGTAACTCTGTAGCTGTAGCCTTCTAGTAGTAGTCTTCTTGTTAGCTCAGCACTTAACTCAAGGCTAAAGTTTCGCAAAAATCAAGTATTTTAAACTAAACGAAAGTCTGGTAAACTTTTTTTTACAAGAATTTGATGTGTTGAAGATGCAGTTGGAATATCCCAATGTTTTTTTGTTTTATCTGAAAAAAAAATGCGAAAGAAAGAACGTTTGGAACGCAAAGAGAAAGGAGATGGGAAAAGGAAGTTTTAGAAAGGCTGCCAAAAATATCAGCATGATGCCCGGCCCCATACTAGTCCCTAACACTGTGTGTATGTCTTCTTCATAGTAGATGTGGGAATCAACATCCTAATATATCTTCTTACGTATGTTATATGTAGATACAAAACTGTTTTGTGAATACTCTATATATGATTATACGTATATATCTACATGTGAGTTTGGTTTTAACCAGAAAGAAAGTAATCTTAAGGAACGAACATGTTGCTGAAGTGGCGAGCAAGTTGCCTTACATACAAAACTACAACTGTAGCGTGTATGTAGCGTATAGCATACATATATCTTGCGGCATATGGGTAAATAATATGGAATGGGAAATGGAAGCGACACGGTGACAGCCCCCTTTAACACGAAACCAGACTGAGAAAAGAAAACTGGCCAACTTATTATTCGGCTGTAATTTGGAGGAGTAGGTACAAAAACCTTTTGTAGCTCTTTTATTGCAACCGGGATAACTGTATAAATAAACCAGTGTTACTTTTTATCCATCTCAAGGAGAGAAAGAGAGAGAGAGAGTTTTTGTTCCTTGTATTGTATACATAATGTGACATACTTTAGCCAGAGACATAAACTTTTTAAACAAAAGTATCAAAGTATCATGTCAAAATATCTAATGCTGAAGAAAAGCAGAGGAGAGGAGAGTGTATGAAGCAACGAAGAACACGCCATGAGAACAAGGGACAACTCGGAAGTGTGTCTCAACTCAAACTACTAACAACCAACGCGTTCATGATCCAAATTTATTTTGCATCAAACGTTCATCCACTTACATTTTCGGGAAGATTTCCCCCCGCAGTTCGTTTGCACGCTATTTGTTTCATTCAGACTCTTGTTGCCTCCTCATATTTTCTAGTTCTTGACTTTGAGCATAGAATATAAGCATATACATATGTCTATATATTTTGTTGAGTATTTTTGTCCTTTGCCTGCTCTTATTCAAGTCTCTTCCGATTTCTTGCCGGCTTTCCTATTTAGTAAATCACTTTCTGGAGAAAATTGCCATTTCTAGAGCATTCCATTATTCCATTTCGCTAACCGAAAAAAAGTCTTGCATAGAAAAAAGTGTTAATGAAATTAAAAGTAGACAAGTAATAGTCTCTTCAGCCACCACCATTTGCATAATTGGGATTTTCATTCTTTATATAACTTCTTTAGAAGCGACACATATGCACATACGTCGTCCTTGTCTGGGTGACTTGGCTTGCACTTACTCTGAGTGAGTAACTTTTAAATTTCAAAGAAAACATATGACAAAATGAAAAAGAAATCCAGAGAAAAAAGAGGTAATCTCTCAAATAACTTTCTTCATTTGCCTATATGCAGAGAGTATTCTTCTTCTTCCACATGGATTAGTTTATAGTGAGCAAATAAATGGGAAATGAAATGGGAGTAATCATAAGCCCATGCCTTTTTCTTACTTTCCATAATTTTGATTTAAATGTAGTTTAATATTAACCACTCAATTCAAATTCAAAGATAATCTTTTTGCTTAATTGAATTGAAAATGGTTCTTTTTGAGTTTTGACGTTTGGGGTTTATATACATACATACATATAAACTTTTGGAGGATGTGTATTCAGTTCAGTGAATGGTGTTCACTCTTGAAACTCTCATTTAATCACACAATACATCGCCTATCTACTATATGTACCTTCTACCTATCTTTCATTTTAGACTATGATATAATCACATGATGATACCAAAAACGTGAAGAAGCAAAAGACATGATACACTTGAGAATCATTTTTCCTGAAACCTTTTCCCAAGTTTCCGCTATGCCTTACTCAATCCAAATCTCTTACCATTAGCAACCTACCTGGTCTGCACTTTACTTTCTCTTCCATTGTAAACCAAAAGGTATACATATAACGGCGCCACAACTGCTGCGTTACACTTGTCAATCCGAAAGTGACGAATGAGATAGAAAGTGGCGTAGGTGTTCCGTATTACTTCGAGTCAATCCATCGTCATTTCATCAGATTAGTACTGAGAATGCGTTTGTATCTCTCAGTTTTACGTTCATCATTTAAATAGGTAATCTAAAAATATATGTAAAAAATAAATATTGCTCAAGTTTTTTCTTTAACACGTTGGTTCACTCCTCCAAGGAAAAAACTAAAACCTGGAGAGAAAAGTCTTGATGGTTCTATCACTCCAACTTTATTATTATGCTCACATCTCAAAGCGAAATAAAAGTAAAAGTAACTTAGTTTTATATCCAGTTTTTAGAGGATACTTACATAATATGTGATGTGAGTTCAGTGGAGTGAAGTGTTCATATCTTTGTTCAAATATATGTATTCCAATTTCTTTGCTGGTGATGTTGATGAACTGGTGTGCAGCCAGAAGGGCTTAATACGAAACGAACTCTCCTATTTTTCACTATAAAGTATAAAACCTGTTACTATTTTAAAGCAATTTTTCAAGGAATAGAACCCAAAAATATTTTTACGCAAGAAAACATCATGATTATTTTTTACTACCAAATAATATGTACATACTTTCAGTATTAGCACTCTCAAAAATTACGCAAGAAACATAGAGTCGTAAAATTTCGAAGCAATAAATAAATGTGTAGGATTTTTAAAGATTTGTCACATGAAATATGTTGTATAGGTTGCTCACAGTTAACTATACGGTTTTTACACACTATATTAACGTTTCAAGAGAAAAGAAGAGCATCTTAGAATATTCCTCTAGCAAAAGTAATTTATTTGCCTTTTTCTATAGTATACCTCTCAGCCAGCTGGCTTTTGTTCGTTGGTATTTTCTGCAAATCATTTCCAATTCACTATTCACCCTTTGATGCTTCTTATAGTACAAACTTCCAAAAAATAAAGTAGTTATGAATATACATAAAAATAAGATATATATATTCTATACATACATCAACCATCATGCCTGGGTGGAAATAATGTGGTAATCTCAACCGATTAATATCGGGCTGAAATATTAAAACCATATTCAGGTGGAAGGAATGACTTTTACTGTAAAGAACGTTTAGGTTCAGGCAAGCTTAAAATTTTGGAAAGAAGAAAGTTCTCTGCATAAAAATATAATCGCACATTTGTGGCTGAGAAGCATTAAAAAAGTGGCGCATGTGTGAAATGAAAACTGAAAACGTCTAGAATGCTATTACTTTTATATGTAACTGGAAAACCATTGCAGATCGGTTGGAGTAAAAAAATGCTCGTGCCAAAAGGAATGGTCGAGTAGTGTTCATAAAAGCCGTGTAATTTAAAAAGTGCATGCTCAAGCAATATCATGGGATAATATTAGTACTATTCCTTTCATATGAAGTAATAATAGTATGATATGGGTGCATTTATTAGTTGTTAGCTGGTCACGGGTCATGAATAACCATTATGGTCACTAGCACAGACAGATATATTACTCAAGAGAGAATGCAATGAGTTTCACTTGGAAAAGTTCAAGAGGAGTCCCCTCCCTACTCAACTCAAACTCTTCTCATTTGTGTCCTCAAAAATGGAATAGTCTCAAACTGGATAGTTTCATTTTTTTGTACTTTTGCCAGTTTTTTTTAGTTTTTCTGCTAGTGACTATATAGTTCTTACGTATATATATGTATGTTTTTATGCTAGCCGGCAAAAATGGCGCTGAAACACGTGTAGTAACGTAAAAGTATATGAGCACATTGCACTATTCGTGAACATACTACATACGAAGTAAGAGAATCACACAATGGGCAACCCTTTTTCGGTTGAAGTTGATGGTGAGAACCAACCTATTTTCGGAGACCTTTTTGGTTTAAGAAAAGAATCATTGTGGAATTTAGCATCACATTTGTTGAAATGACCTCATCATCCGTTCAGGTCATCATCATAATAATAATATATATGCTACCGTTTTACAAACAACCATATTCCGTTATAAAGAACAAAAGTTTTATGATATAACGACGAGCCTACGTGGACCCTTGTTTTCTATGAAACGCTAAGCATGGAAATGGAAACGTACCAAAATTTATTAATTCATCCGTGGAGACCTTCAAAAAGTCGAATGACCACGTCACAGGATGTTTACTTACATATGGATATCACTTACATATCTACCCATTTGCAAGTAATATTATTATGTGTCAAGAAACAAGGGAAACGCATTCTTCCAACGAAATGAAAGTACTGTCAAAATCACTCTGGCGAAGAAGCCTCCATACATCCTCGCGCTCATCAACACCTACTTGCTACATCATTTCAACAGAAAGCGTATCTTTCTGTTTTTGTTTTAGTTTCAGTGTTACAAAATGAAATGCAAGAGAGAGAGAGAGAGAGTAGAAACAAATGCACACTCAGACAGTTGATGTTGGGCTGAGCAGCGAGACACAAAATGACATAAAGATATACACCACACCATTCTGGAGGAAGAGTGATAAAGAATGAGACTTTTGTGTGTGACTGCCATACATCCACTAGTATTTACGTGAGTCATGATCAAGAAGATGATGATGATGAGGATGCACTATTTACTATTTTCATCATCATTTTCTTCCGTTTCTACACACATTATCACCATTATGACTGTTATTATTATCATAATCAAGAAAAAATACCAACTCCCTATTTCTGTCTGTGAAACTGTGAGATGAATGTGTTTGCCCGTTGCCGTTCTGCTCCCCGGCTACGTGCCTATGGATGTGTATACTATATGCACATGGTAAGCCGTAATAGCTTTTTCCAAACACCATGCCTGCCTGCTGAGTACATGAATGGAACCTGCCATCCTAGTGCAACGAAAAAGAAAAGACGAGCAGATGATTGAGGAGCTTCCTAATACTGTGGCACGCTTGGTTGATGTACCAAAATTTTAGAGAGAGAAAGAGAGAGAGAGACATACACACACACACAGCACAGACTATTCTCCCCATTTTCACTTTCACCACTCATCCCGTCGCGTCGTCACATGCCTATTTTAGTCACTTCATGCATTAACTGCGAGTGAACACTTTCTCCCAAAAACTTGCAACAGCTTGTCTGCTCCCATCAGATCCCGTGCACAAATAGCCCGTACTCCCTCCCATATATAAATACACTGACACATTATGAATTTCAACCGTAAACGATAATGCGCCAAGACTTTTGAGGAGCTAAAATGAGATATGGTTCCCCGAATATGACTTTGCTTTTGCTGAGAGGGATGAGTGAGAAAGTGCTAATATTTCTAACAGATGTATATAATTCCTAATTGGAGCGTGACAAGATAATATTGATCTTCTCCCGGCATTTTCACTTTATACAGACTTCACATTTATGTACATACCCATATATATTTATTTGCATGTCCTTATTATGTATGTATATAAATCCACTGTATAAGCTCAAAAAGTGTCTGACTTGGTTCGGCCGTTCTCACCAAAAAAAATACATATGCATGCATTGCAAGCAGACATTTGTGCGTAATCTTATTATGAATTGAATGGAGAGAAAACTTTCCAACTCATATATTCTATTTTTGTTCACTGGCACGCGAAAAAAAATATTGCCATATCCCAAGTAACTTATGCTGTATGAATATGCGTAGTCACTTATCGTTTGAAGTATATCACAACTCTGCAAAAATGCGATTTTTTTATGGATTCACAGTATTCACACATATAAAAGGGATTACTTGTTTCATTTAGTTTCTTGGAAAAACTTCATTCATCTTTCCTGTTATGAAATTCTGACAAAAAAACCAAACTGTGTCAGGAATTTCTTTCTCGCATAGAATGTAATTGCATCATACCATACCATACCATTTGCAGCATATATATATTATATTTACTTGTTTGGGAAAACACGTATTGTGTGATGTGATCATATAGTGAAGGAGTAGAGCACATAATATTATACACTGACGATATATAGTACACACATGTCGTCTTGAGTGATTTTTCTTCGCTTTTTTTACACACAGAATGAATGTTCCCAGAATGTGTCTTTATCGAGGGAGAAGCCGGAGAAAAGAAATTATTTTCGACTACGGAAATTTATGTGTGATATAGTGTAATTGATTATATAATGGCATTTGATAGAAGTCTTTCCTTTTCTTGCTTGGCAATAACATGTTAGCTAGCTGATTTCATTATTTCTCTCTCGTGAAAAGGATATAAAAGTAAAGTAAGTATACTGCCCATTCCTTACTTAATGTATGTACCCATATATGCATCCCTAGTTTCGGTGGTGGATGGTGGAACAGTTACAATTTGGAGAAGAAAAGAATGTTCAAACCTGGCCAACTGTCAGACAATTTCTTTCAAAAAAGGGGAAGAAGAATGGTAGAATAATAGAAAGGGAAAAACGGAAGAATGCATGAATAGTGTATGGTTGGTGCTCGTCATGTAGGTCGAACAAATATTTTGTACGCATTTCAAAATTGAGTTGGGAGATGGAAAAGGTACCGTTCCAAAATAGTAGAGTGAATTCCTTCTTCCCTTCACATGAGCACAAAATGTGTGTTGTTTGTAGCATGCATGTACGTATGTACATAACAACATATATATATTCTTGTGTGGAAAAGAGGCTGCTGTTCTTTATGTGAAACCATGTTTCTTAAATGTTTATACTGGCAAGAGAAAGTGGAGTGGTGGGAGGGATGTCAGAAGGATTCATTCATCCTTGTCATCTACTGCCCTTTTTCCTGTTATGACCATTGCACCTTTCCCAAGATTTATTCCACTTTCATTCGCTTACTTTCATCTTAAGCAAAACATAATCGAATTTCCTCCGTTTTATCATATCATAATGCAAGAATACCTAGGAAAGCAAATCTGGTAAAGTGTGTACCATGTCGTACATGTGCAAAATCTGAGAGAGTAGAACCTTAAAACGATGACGAAAGGCTCGTCGTTTCCATTCTCTTTTTTAACCTCTTTGCAAAAAAAATCTCTTAGTTCCAAAGCCAATTCAGATTACGAAAAGGGGACTCGCAGCCATCAATTCATTTTCATTTATGAGCATTAAACTTTCTTTGAAGTCAACTGCTGTCGTACTTGAAAAAGAAAGTGTCTTTTTGGTCAGTTGGCTTTGGCTGGCAAAAAGTTTACCTTCTTGTTTATGAATCATCATGATCACGACTAGACACTAGACCTTTATATATGGTGTATGTACCTGTAGCTTCCTGTTCCTGTACTATATTTTTGATTTTGTTTTTGTTTGGCACTTTCAACGTAGTGGACCTTAACGATGAATTCGTTCCGGTTCTAAACATGATTTTGAGTTTGCTACACTCATGTTTTCCTTTACTTTTATTAACTATAAACTTTGATACACTTAAAACTAACTACCCTTGAATAGAATTGTAATCAAAGCAAGTAGGACCCCTTTGTAAATACAAAGCTTTGGATACTCTTTGCGCAACACTGGATTGAATTGAATTTCTTGTACCGTTTATTAGTTGCCGCTTGCACCAAACGCCTTTTTCTTTTCTGTACCATATGCTCTTAATTTGCTCTGTTCCAATCTTACAAAGCTGTGGCCAAGCTATAAAAAGTAGTTTCAAACAGAGTAGAACGGAGAGGTCGGTCGGTCGGTCGGTCATCTCTCTAGATGAATTTATAACCATAACCAAATCTGACCACAACCAGATTAATATAAAACGAACGGTAACATGAAATGTGCAATATCGTTTAGCACAACGCCAAGGCAGGTCGATTTAAAATTTCATGCATAAAGTTTATCCATAGAATAGAATAATATTCGCTTACAGATTCTGTTTGTTTGTACTTTTTAGTTTTATATTTTATTACTATAGCCATGTTTCTGCAAAGTAATTGAAAGCATTCCCTATAAAGATTAGACAATATACATAATAGGTAGAATAGAATGTACAAAAGTGTTTGCAAAACTAAGCAAATTTTCCATGCTTCCACGACGGAGAAAGCTGACCAACCATCAACTCTGAATGACAAATGCAGACATTTGCTTGTTCAAAATGATTTGGAATTGAAACTCTAGCCCGAAGAGCGGCTAACTTGTCTAACTACAACAGGAGAAAACCCAGGATGAAAATGAAACCTTCAAAAACCTTATGGAATGAATTGCGAACGTCTTTATTTCCCTGAAAACTCACTCTGCTGTGCCCTCCCAAATATATTTTGGAAGCCTGGAAGAGGCAAAATTTAAGCTGCTAAAACTATGATTTCATATAATTTTTATTCCACTTGTAGTTTTGTAGTGAAAAAGTCTTACCTTCTTGACAAGTTGAACTGGAAACACAGAGAACAGAATCCTTGCAGAAGCCCACGAGTCAGTATAAAGGTCTCTGATGCATGAAATCACGGCTCCAGCAACAGACTTACAAGATGAGGTTGTTGGATTGTGAAAATGTTCATGAAGTTAAATAATATCTTAATGCAAGTTGTATGCCCTCAGCACCATTTGTCCTTCTATTACTACTACTGGGCAGTTCGCTTCTCATGAGAGCCATTTCCATGTTTATGCTTCATAATTCACCTCATGGTTTTTGCCAACAAGTGCTCGATCCCTTACGGCCGCCCGACCTTTATGACACTTTAATATATTTTTTGGTGGAAACAATTTCTACAACGTTTCTCCAACAAGGAGGAGGGTCTTTTTGACTTTACAGTTTCTATAACCAGTTTTCATTTCACTTTTCCTTTATTGCTTTTCATAAGATGAATATAACAAGAACAAGAGGCACGCAAGATGAAAGTAATTCATACCAGAACCAGAGACTTTACAAGTATACAATATTATTAGTGTTATCATTAGCAAATGAAATGTCAGAGGGTGTAAATGACAAGAACAAGATTTGACCAAATATTATACTTGCTGAAAAAGGAACAACGTTAAAAAGCAAAGGATTTATTGTAAAAGCAAAAAAATAGGGTTTCCAGATGAAAGGGTATCATAAAGGCTAAAAGCTTTATAATTAGGTGCTCGACAAGATTTGTACTCTGGCGTTCATTAAAGAAAATCCCATAAGGCGAGAGAAAGAGAGAGAGAGAGAAACACCAGAATCAGAAAAGGAAATATAAGAGAAAGTACAAGTGGAAAGTGGCCTTGGAGAGGCTCTCTGCCTTGTGTAGCACATTACCCCCATTGTTTCTTCCACTTCGTTAGCAGAGCTGAAACAAGAGTGAAAGTTGACTTTAGAAACACAAGACCTTTTGATGAAGATTACATGGTTTGCAAAGGAAATAAGGAAGATTTCCACTGAGTTTCCTCAGCCTGAGCTTAAAACAATAAGAGCATGTATGGTCACTGGATAATGGCCATTATGATGGTGAGGAATAGGGATTTTACAAGAAAGAATGTATTATTAGCCTTTAAGTAAAGTATGTTACTCTTCAAACCTTTTGAATCCCTTGCATAATACAATGCTTCAACATGGCTGCTCCTTTGCAAGCATTTTTCTCAAAACCGCCCTCTGCATCCATTGTTTTCTCTGAAAAGGAATGAAAATGAAGGAGAAAAGTAGAGTCAAGTGAATTTTTAGTCAATGGAGCAACACAAACGTCACTTTTTTTACAACAACTTCAAAAGGAATCCGAATTAAAATGTGAATACGCAAGGGGAAACTACTTGCAAGAAATTAACAAGACACGAATCAAAAAATGAAAAGTTGTTTTATATATATATATATACTTACTCGTAGATTCATAACAAGTTTTCCATAGGCTGGAAATATCAGCTTGTTTCTCTGGTATGATTTTCTTGAGTAACTCCTCCAATGCTTCTGTATCAACGACTCCTTTGTCATTGATCTATAAAGAAGAGAGTGGAGTGGAGGATATGGGATAAGAAATACACGAAGGATTTTATAACTATATATAGAGCATAAATTGTCCCCGACTTCATCATCGCATCGTGAGCTTACAATTTTACAAGCATAAAAGCAATACGGAAAGATGTTTAACTTACGAGCTTCATCTCTGTGAGCTTACACTTGGCGAAACACTGAAATGAGAGAAATAGATGGATTGAAGAACAGAAAGACACGAGAGAGTCAATGCATTTTGTGTTAATTGATGTGTGATGTTGATGTTAATACATATAGGATTACCTTATCATCGAAACCATTCTTTTCTACTTCCTCTAGTTTCGGCATGTCGTCAAGGCTCAGCTTCTTCTTGCAAGTCTCCATTACGGCCATTGCTGCTTTCTTATCGTCTGGTTTAAGCTTTTCCATGCAGGCCCATGGCTCTCCATGGGCTGAAGTAATCCGATTTAAGTGGAGGCAAATTAAAGAAATGACAAGGAGGCTGTATAAATGAAAATCCATTTTGGGAATGGAGTGTCCGCTTGTTCAGAAACTCTTTCAAAAGGGATAGCTCAAAAAATTAAAGACAGGAAAAGACCACGATTACAGATATGTGTGTAGTAGGAGCTCTACTTTGCTTTGGGAAAACTCGCTGCTGAAATGACACTGACTTTTCGGTAGTCAACAGCAGGCTTTTATATATGTGGCTCGAATAGTGGATGTAATGCGATGTTAACTGAAATGCAAGAGTAATTAGCAATTACTATAATTCCCTCTTTCACAATCTCTTTTCACCACCGGAAAGGAAAGAATGGGAGTCATCATACTTAAGTCATCATCAAAAAGGCAACTTGAATTGAAAAATTAAGGCATAATTTTCCTTCTGAATTTTTAATGACAAATAATGCAATTTCATTTGTGCCCCCATTTTATGAAACTGGCTGAAACTCAACCAAACTAACCAAACCATTACATTACAAACCAAAAAATTTATAATTTGGCTTAAATTCCTAATTTATTTATGAAAAGTCAAATTACCTTGACATGGACAACATACACGGCATGACAGGGCATAAAGTATTTTTATAAATTAGATGAGAACATACAGGTAATCATGGTCTCGTACAAATCCTAACGCGGTTAATCGTGAAGTACAAGCAGGTAACTGCATCAGAAGCCATTAATATAATTTAAGTGAATCAAAATTTAATAATGCAAGTGAGACACTTGAAAAGCGACTAAATTGAAAGTTATTAAATATGTAGTGCTTGATTGGAGCCAGCTCCTGCTATCAAGCAACAATATTTATTTCTAAAAAAGTGTTGTAAATGCAACTGCAATTTTAAATGTTGACTACATTTTATGACAGAGTAGCGTAGTATATAATATACAATTTATATTTACCTTGATTATAAACAATTAGCCTTGTTAACTTAATTAATAATACATGAGGATCACAGTATTTTAATATTTTTAATACATTTGAGCAACTGGTTGATATTTCAGTGTCTCCTATTGGGAGTCGTCCTAGCTAACTGTTTGTGAGTACCAATAAACAGTTCCAACTGGGATAGGCAGCGATTCTTTCCCAAAAATTCCTCTAGCGTTTTCTCAAATATCGGTTTAACTAAGTGTAGTTTTGAGTGACACACAGCCGGAAATAAATGATGAAGTGGATGTTCTCCAAACGTTGTAAGTATGGCAAACTCGGTTTTGTGAATTTCATCGGCTTTCTCAATTGTGGCATCCAGTTGGCAAAGTCTATGTGTGTATATATTATGTATATAGTAATTATGTGTATCTTTGTCATAATGTATCTTATTAGTGTCAATTAGTGACAGATGCGATGCTCGCTCCGCTCATTTTATGTACTCACCCAAAGTCAGGATCTTGCCTGGCCTCATCTCCATCATGAAAGCAATCAGGGTGATGATGAGCAGCATTGATTCCCACCAGGCCCACCCAGTAGGAAGCTACGGTTAATACTACTAACCAGCAACGTACACCTGCCTACAGCACATTGAATGATATATAGATATTTGATTAGTTCCACTCAACATAAACCGCAAATATATTTCATAATGCAATTTGCATAGCTCGACTTTATTGCATACTAAGCTTCACTCCTCCATTCAATCTTTTCATTTAAACACAACAGAGGACTGGGAAGTGATGTCTTTTTAATTACAAATGCTCACTGCTTTGTCAGTGTCACCCAAGAATTCATAGGCGACGGGAGCCAATGACTCTGTACGACAACAGCTCTAATTTACTCCGTCACTACCGTGAAAGCGAAAGCTATTCTGTAGGTGACATTCTTCAGCAAAGGGACTAATATTCTGCATTCGTATTAATAGGTACATGCACAATAGATTTTAAGCAGAAGCAGAAACATCAAGAAGCATACAATATTTTCCTTACCCAAATAGAAGGGGCGATATACATGAAAAGAGAAAGCTCAATGAAAACTATACAATTCTCTGGTCTGGGTTTGGTTCGCAAAAGATACCATGAAAATATCCGTCTCAGACAGTCCTGCGGCATCATCACGCAATAAATTAAGTGAGCATACACCAGAGAGCCATACCGTTGGAGAAAGGTCTTGGGCCGACTAGGTAGCAACTCGAAAAATGGCTCAAATACTGCTATTTCATAGTCCTTCAGCCATGAAAAAAGAAAACGATTAATTTGTTTTTTCTGGCAAACATGGTAAAGTTTTGACATAAATTTTTAATCAGGTTCCATTTTCAAGAATCGGTATATAGAGTAGAGACCTTCCTTTTCTTTTCACCTAGTACCATCGTTTCAGTAGTATACATATTTTGTACAGGTATGGAATTTTTCCCACTTTGTCTTACACATACATAAATTTATTTCACCGACTTAAACAGCATTAGCCATATCCAGCCAAGGAATCCAGCCCTGGTAGAAGAAAACAAGTGAAAATTTTGTGTGATATAAGAAAACAACCTACCAAAATTGTGTTGGGGAATAAATGATGGCTGAGTGCATGTGAAATTCTCCACTCATAGGAGGACCATGCACTGAGATCAAAATAATATTTTCGAAAGCTGTCCCGAAGATGAAAGGAGTTGTGTGCTGCAGTAGTACTTAAACCCAGGACGAGGCCAGCAAAAATTGTTATTCCCAACGATTCACTCCACGCTCCAATTATGGAGAGAATTATGAAACTGATCGCCAAAATATCTTGCGTCAGGAGAATCCGTCGAGTTGCTCCTGTTCCATGTTTCTATATGATAAAACAGAAACAAAGGCAAAACATTACATTTTTTGTACAACAAAATGAATATACACCACCTAACAAAAGGTAGTAGCAAGCAAAATACTTTTAATATCGGCTGAGCAGTCAGCTTTCCCTAGGCTAATCGAGAACGTTTGGGGGAAAAGGTGCTTAGAATTACAGATGAAGTATAGTCACGTAAACTCTTCCTCCAAAAAAATTGGATATTCAGCACAGCTCATCGTTGGAAGCTATACGTCTCCGTTGAAAATATATCAATTTCATAACGATTTTACAGAACATTAGAAAAAAGTATCATTATCATATCGTTGCGTGAACCCGGTCAATGAAACGAATGTTAATTTTTATTGAGCATCTAACTAAAAATGATTTTTCTAAAAAAAACTAATACGAATCATTTATCATTTTTTCTTCTAAAAGAGTGATTATTATTGTAACAATTTGATAAGTTTCTAAAAGTCGCTTATAGTAAAGTTGATGAACTTGAATAAGCTCTCCCAATTCCCAATTGATCACATTTGACATTGTCAAGTGAAAATTTAATATACATTTATTCCGCCATAAACTTGCTTCGCTATTCCAACAAATTTTTTAGCCTAGAGTCATTAATCACACGTCCTTTGGTTACCTACGGGTGCATGTAATCTTCCTGATTATATCTATATCACGTAAAATGGATTCCCTTTAAACGAAGGGGTAGGATATATTCCTCGTTAATGCAAATTTTTTTTGTAGAGGTTATGCATGAATTCATGATACTGCAATGGAATACTAATAAATGTCTTTTACATGCATTTACTTGCTATGTAACATTCATATATGCCTATATTATGTGGGAAGACAGCATCAGCCATCAGCCCAGCCTCTCTGCAAAAAGTGAAGTGAGCTTGTGTGGTGTGGTGGAATGGAAGATGTGTAGTGCTTAGCATAGCATTTTGATGCGTGAGGGCTCAACCAAAAAAGCTTAATTAAAGAAGAACGTGGTGGAGTACCTTGAAATGAATATTCATTTGCGGAATGCTTCTCTCTGCTCTGTTGTCAAGCGTTGGCTAAAAGGAATTTTATATGGTCAAAGTCATGGCCATCGCTATAATTTTCTATTGTTAGCAAATGCAAATTAATGCACATACAATACCTATGTATATATGTATGTTGGACTTGGATTTGGATATAACATTCTGTTCAGGTGCCCTACCAAATGGTAAGTGGAATCTTCGACACATTGCATGCATTCCACATAACAAGTAGCTTTTAATCACAAATAAAATCGCGATGGGGCATTGAGGAAATTTACTTGTGTGAGCTTGACATGTAATTTTTGACATTTTATGAACAAGCAAATGCAATTTGTAATCAAGAAATGTAACAACATTCACTACTTCTGCTCAATCCTAACTTGTAACAAGTAATTATAGCAATAACATTGTTGTTGTTGTTGAACACAGCACATTTTGACATTGAACTGGTGACACTACATGGACAACTTGAAAAAATAATGAATCTCGGTGACAATATGTGTGTGTGTGTGTGTATATACCAAGTTTCCAATACTTATGTACATATTGAAGCATGCCGGCATATGCCCTTTGCAGAATATAATTAACTTTTAGCTAATATATATTTAGATGACATTTATCTGTGCTATTACTTTTGGGATGCAGAAATACTTAAATATTTTCAATAACAAAAAATGGCAGATGTTATAAAAAATCAGTCGCAGAAATAAATGGTGTCGTGCTGAGCTGATCTTAAAATGATGAGTCATGTTGATTCAAATTGGTTTGACATTCAGACTACAAAAAGCCTTACCGTGCCAGCATCACAACAAAACTAAATGAAACGGGCATAGGCAAAAATTTGCGTGCTGCATTGTATCAACACTTATTTGCTACGCTACTTAACTTTTTACAAGAGATAAAATGAAATGAGCTGTCATTTCGTTTCATATAAACCGGCAGCTGCCATACTACTTATAAGCTATAAAAGAATTTAGGAATACGTGGAAAATAATGATTAAATCGCATACACAGGTGCAAGCCTGCAATTTACAGGTACCACCAATATACCATACCAACCTTAAAAACTGGTTCCACTCTTCGTTTCAACGTTTTGTAAAAGCCATCGTCTTTGAAAGTGTATGGTGAATTTCTACGATGCGGAGCATCCTTGACATAATACTTTGCTAAAACTGCCTCAACTTTGTTCACGTTGACTACATGAGAAGCTTCAAAGGCTTCCGTGATATCTGTTCCCCTCGTCATTTCAATCCAGTCCGACCCACCAGGATGTTTTTGTATAAACGACTCCAGATCATAAAGTTTGTTGTACACACGCCAATAGCCTCCAACATCGTCCAGTTCCCGTTTGCCTTGAAAAGGACACACATAGGAAAATTACAGTGTGGCTCTTTTTTTTTTGCTTCATGCATAATAATATATTTTTGGGGGCATGTATATTACAAAACTACGAACATTCATTTGCTTTTGAAACTGAGGAAAAATTGGAAAAGTTGACAACTTTCAACTTCAACTATTTCTTATTAAAGCGTAAACTGTAAACTCTCTCTGTCTTTGCTGTTAGAAACACAAAACACAACAGCTACACATTCTAAATTCTAAACTAAAGTAAATTAACTAGGTACTGTTAGGTTCGTTCAACTAATTAGTTATAGTGGGACTAGTAGGCCAAACTTGAGGAACCCATTTCCTTATAGTAGAAACTATATAGAGACAGGAGTCCAGTTGGAAACGGTTTGTCTTTTTAGAAAACCCATATTATATTTTCCACAGAACACTTTGTCCATGCAAACTAATTACCTTGTAGCCATTCAAACGGAGTCAGAGAATGATTTCCACGTTCTGCAGAAGGCTTCCACAATCCTGGAAAACTGGAACGAAGATACTTTCCGTCTGGGGTAACTTTGACATTTTGCCAGTCAAAGTTTTCATTGATGTCGGATTTCATTTTTTCTAGCTGTCTCACTTAAAACACGACCAGCCGACTTTAGTAGTAGATCCAAAAGGAAAGTGTTTTTAGCACAAACAAAAGTAACAAAGTTTAAAAGTTTTATACTTCCACTCAAACAAACATTTCCGCACAGTTTAGTGTACAACCCAAAAATGCAAATACTTTTGTGACTTTTCCATCCAAAAATGACTTTTTCACTCTTTGTGCTTGCTTGCTCCTTCACAATAAAGTTCCTTGATGTTTTTGTCAAGTTTGTAAAACTGAGAATGTACAACAGTTTTAAAACGACATAATCATCCTAATCTTATCAAGAGACTTAGACAGCGGAACTGAATACAAGAGTGTGTGCTGGTCTTCCTTCCGGCTCCAACGGTTGTTTGTTTGTAAATGATGATGAGGCGAGGATACTATTACTATGCATTATTGTGCAAAAGTAATTGAATATTATGCGGATGGACATTGCAACACAATGTTGAATGTAATCATAATCATTTTTTCCTTCCCTTTGAAGATGAGAGATTGGTTCCCACCCATTGCATGCAAACAAGCAAGGGTTAAGTTAAAACATGCATGCGACGATGCGGTGTGTAAAACATGTACAATCTATATTATGCATGAAATGATGTTGATGCTAAACTTAACAACGTTACACTTTACACAGTGTTGAAATGAAAAATGATGGTTGCAGGTGGCTGCTCTTCTTTTCTTATGCTAAATATATAGGTAGCCGGAACCGGTAGACGACGACACTATACTAAAAGATAAAATTTATATGCAGTTTTTGTATTGTGTGCAATCTACTCCTTCGCTCAAGCAAGGAAAGAATGACTTGAAGGTTCCTATCAGGAAAGAAGCTTTCAGCTTATACCCATCATCATCGGAATGCGATTTTGTTTGTGTATTTATGTTTGCATTTATTCAGTAGAACCGTCAACGTCATGTCGTATTTTTATTATATAGCATTTTTTTCCTTCTCTCTGTGAAGAGTTTCATATACATACATACATGCATGACTTTGTACATAAGTTTTGCAACAGGTTTGTGTGTGAATTGACTCCCATGTTTATGAAGCCTTTAGGAAATTGGCGATTTTGTATTTCCTCATAATATGTACTTGCATCGCAGTAGTTAAAGGGCATCTAGCCGTGTGTATCATCATATCTTTGTTGACTGTTATGGAATGCTGAGCTGAGCACATGCTATATTAGAACCTTTAAGAATGTCTACTCTCCTCCTTGTCATTATCTGTGTTATATTTCCAGCCTGTTTGCTTTGGCATTGAATGTGATTTGTTATTGTTGCCAACAATATAAGGTTTGGATTATGATACTATGATAACTATTATACATACATACATATATCGTAAGCCGAGAGGTGATGGAAAGGTTAATATAAAAAAAGTGAGAGAGACAGTGCTAAAAAAATGATTCAACGATATTATGTATTCATTCCTCCTTCATTTGAGAACCTGACCTTCACAAAGCAGTGTTGGTATGCATAATTTCTTTACTGACTGAATCAGATAACTTTGTGGTTGTGGTTGTACTTCACGACAGAGCTCACTCAGTTTTGCATGTGTCAGTGATTTTTTATATAAGGGTTTTTTTGTGAACAAGCTCCCACTCATACTATAGCAAATCGAATAAAAATTTATTGACGTGAAGCGAAAGATTCTTAACTTTTTTGATAAGGAAATGGATGCATAATTTTTTTAATGGACAGTTTGTATGAGATTAGTTTTAAAGTGCTTTACAGTAATAATACATAATATGTCGATCATCTTATGTTTTCGGCTTTTAGGGGCATCATGACAAAATCTTATTAGCTCACAGACATCACGTCACGATATAATCATTCAACCAACAAAAACAACAACAAACAAATCTAATAGTAAAACCTTTTCCAAAAACTAGTTTAATAAACCATGAAAATAAAATAATATCGCGGCTTCATAGACAAAGTTGTTGATTGTTTTTGCTACGGAGTCTGATGATGAATAACATGATGATCTATCCTACATTTTGTATCATTATTACACGTTTGACGTTGCATACAACATTGTAATCAATTAGTGAGCCATAAAATGTTTATGGTCAAGTATATTATTCACAACATTACATATACATATGAAATTTGGTTTCTTGATTGACTTGAAGAATATTACAAATTGCATAAACATTATTTCCTTCCTTTAATACTTCATGTTCATACACCATGTAAATGATATTATTCACCATTTTGCTCATGAGCCATCATCCCCATCATCTCCAAAAGTTAAACAGGAGGTAGCACTTTGTCTCGGTAATGAACTCCTTTCCGATACAATTTTGGTGACTGAATGAATCCTTCTACTAACAACCACCTCCTTGACATAGTAAAGAAACAACAGCATTACAATAAATAATAGCATTCTTCCCAGACGCGTGTCCTAAATATACAAAAGTCGCTGCCAGCTAGTTAAGCGATGGTTTATAGAGCTGTTGCTGCTGTAATATCATGTCAATCTCTAACTAATCATATCATTGCTAATTAGAGATATTATATACTTATAATGGACGGATAAATACACGGTGTTAACATACATAGTGCTAATCATAAGTAGACATCTAAGTTGTTGGCAAAAATGTGATGATTTAAAGGATTGATTTTTCTGAATCTGGCTCCCCATCAGTGTTTTTTTGGAAACGGGTTCAAGGGGTTTGTTTGTGGCTTACAAGCGATTAAATTTATTTAGGTGAAAACGAGGTTCACTCCATTAGATTATATTAGCATTCACAGACGTCACAAGAAGCTCAATTATTGCATCACTTGGCTCAGGTTGCTTCATTGTCCTATTCTTGTTCCACAAATGAGATAGTTTTTCAGCGAAAAATGTAAATACTGCCAAACTAATTCCAACGCAGAGGAGGTAGAATGTTCCACTTAAATGTTGGCTAGTGAGAGCATCACTTGAGCTATATGAATAAGTGATTTGAGATCTATTGACAGCCTTTTCCCATTTCGTCCGCTCTGTCCGTATAAATTTATAATCAAGCTCTTTCCACTTTCCCACGAGGCCCAGGCTATGAGACCATGAAATAACTTGGTTAAACTTTGTTAGAAACACAGCTCTTTTTGCAAAGATTAGTCCTACGGCAATAAATGTGGTGGTATCAGGTGCTTTGATCAAAGGTGTTCTTCCATACTTGTCACTGAGATTCCGGTGATAAACAAAGCTGGCTACGGAATCCCAAGATATGCAAGCAAAATGTTTCCCAATGGCACGTTCAAAACATCTCGCATCATTCTCTTCAAGCTCCATTTTACGGTAAATTGTCTGGAATGTTGGATTAGTCGAAGTTTTCAACAAGCTGTATGCCGCACCTCGAAGATACTGGAGGGCTATCTCAAACTTGGTTGACTGTGCCAAACTCTCAAAGGTTGTTGGTGGATGTTCTACCATGGGAAATGCCAGGAATGACACCAACTTTGAGCGGTACGCGGTGGTTATCAGTAGGGAAAAGATAAGCCAAAATGAAATGAAGAGTCTTGTCGTGTTCCTTGGATACTTTTCTGGGCTCCTTGCATCTTGCTCCAGAAAACTTCGGATGAGAAACAAAGCCACTTTCCTATTACTATGGGGGGTTTGTTGGAATGTAGCCTTCAAAAGGAATTTCAACGAGATGAAGGAGATGACAAGAGATCCCGTTATCAGCAGCCAAATATCCGATCCGAAAGGCCAGTAAACAGATTTCCAAGAGTAATAGGGTAAAGGCTCACCTGTCGTAAAGGTCAGCCATTCATATACGATGGGAAAGGAGTAGCCGACCACCTTGTTCCTATTCAATATTTGTCCCGTTGTTTGAGCTATCTCGGCTTTGCCACTTACGATATCACCTACAGTTCCTATCCAAGTTTTATTTGAACTTATGAAATATCCTGTTCCACCACCGCCAACGGATGGGAAGAATGTTGCCGTGAAATTGTATTTCCTCATAAGATGCTCAAAACCAGAATTCATCACGCCTCGCCAAATTTTCCAATGTCCAGGAGAAATTTTGCGAATCTCAATTAACCAGGTTGCCAACACTGGCGTGCTCACTGTGAACTTTTTCCCATGAAAGTTTTTAAGAAGATCAGGAAACAGAATGCTACTTGTGGAGTTGCTCAAGTGAAAGCTGGTGGTCGAGTTATGAGGTGGAATACTGATCGCGTGAAGACTGGGCTTTCCATTATCGCAATAGACGCATGAAGTATAATATGAGATGGTTTTATTGTTGCTTAACTTGATCCCAAGTTTATTTTTCACACCGTCAGCCACCATGCCGCTGGCGAATAACGCGTCAATGTTTTCTCCTTGTGAGGAATGAAATATGAAATAATCCTCATCTTTTTTTATTATCCCGTCCAAGTGGTTTAGAAGCTCGTATAAAATTTGAGTCGTGTTTTCCAATTCGGATGCACTTGAAACCTCCACAAAAGCCAAGGTACAATGGTTTCTTAACTTATGCACGTCAGTAACGCTTCGAAACGAGCTGGTAATGTTTTGGTCACTGAATGTTGATAGAAATTTATCCTGGTAGGGTAAATCCTCCAAGATTGCTGCCGTTCCGGCGTCTACTGAACTCCCATCGTGTAACAAAACAAGTGTGCATTGTGTCAAGTCCCGGAAGAATTCGCTTTTCCAAATGCCATTATGATATAATGCAGGTCTTGAGTTGGGAATTGCAGACCCAACAAATGGAAGAAAACCAAAGTTTCTTGTTGATAAAAGGACAACAACGAGAAACTGTAGCTTTGATCTATACATATTGTAGTTTTTCAAGCGTTTAAACTTTCAATTGTAGGAAATTCAACCCTGAAAAAATCTTTGACAATCAACAATTTGGTGATGTGTCCGTTCATCAGAAAGTACAAACCTTAACTGTCAAAGCTTAATCAACTCCACAGTTGTGAACTAGTGCTAACTACTGGATATTTGTTTTAAATTGGACAATTTTAATATCATGGGTGGTAAAAACAATGATTAGTCCACAGGCAGACACAAACCGAGTGTGTGTTGCTGTTGATTTTTCGTGCACGGGAAGTCCAATAAAAAATTATAGAGACATTTAGTCTCCTTGTGTTTTTTATTGCGCATTTTTTTAAAATCTACAATCGGATCGTTTGCTTAAATTTTTCTCCACATGAGAGTAGACAAGAGCCTCAATAAAAAAAAATTGGTAGGTAAATGATTGAAAAATTAATTGGATGTATCCTAGTGGAATTTTGGTAATTATGTACAACTGACTTTTCCATACATGTCTGAATTGATGTGAAAACGCTTAATATTTATTCGTAAAAAATGGAGCATGAAAGTTACAAATACGTGGTGAATGTATATTAGTCGAGTGCAATAACCACACTACTATTAAGACTCAAACCATTTGGCAATTTTCTTAAATACTAACCATAAACGATCGTTTCATTATTGCCATATTGGGGTTATTTGTTGATTGGTATCAGTCATCATATTCATTTATTATTAGTTAGTCCAGTCAGTGGACTCCAGTGTTGCATGTGTAATCTGTGTAAAGCTTAAATTGCACCCCAAATATGTCATTTTTGTCATGTTTTCGCTTAGCCGTAGCTGTACCAAAACAATCCAATCAAACATTATAGACATCCAAGTGAATTTAAATGAAGAAATTTTTTTATTAAAAGCAAAACTAGCAATTAATTAGGCTCCAAGAAAATTTAGAATGCTTATTTTGACTAATTAACCAAGAGTTTGGTTTGAACCGGTATGACTGAAGCATACATATATATCCATAGTCAAACGAGTGAATACCGTTCACGTTCCCATAAATTTCTTTAATGCCTTAATTTTTACGTTAAAAATTACACATTCTAAATTTCATAATAATGTCAATAGCCAAGTAGCTAAAAATTGCATTTATAAAATAAACAAAAACTCCATTTGCGTTGCAATTTTTTATGTTTTGGAAATATAATTCCATTTACTCAGTTTTCAATTCTTATATATATCCTTAAAGATTATTTATATCATATCAGAGAGAATCCCACTTAAAAATTGACCCGTACGATGAAGAACAAATTAACAATGAAATAGAATACACCTTCAGCTAAAAAATCTTGAATTCAGAAGAAAACCAATGATATTTACTTATCTAATGTAATAGTCAGGTGAATAGAACTTTACTCAAAATAAACTTAGAGCTTGCGCTTATACATAATACATAAGCATTACAAATTACAACAGGACAGTTATAAAGGACGGTGTATTCAGGTAAAACAACGGCACAATACTGAATAGTCACATGAGGAAAATAGTTTTCTCCGAGGCATAAAACTACAATACGCATCGTATTACATCTTCGTGCACGTGGAGCTTCGTCTGTCCACACTCACGAAAGGACTTTGACAGTGGGTGCTTTGACTTGTGTCCAAAAACTCACATAGTTTTCGACAAATGTAGCTCTGAAAAAACAACAGCATTCACATAAAGATATATTATCTGGAGAAATAAAGTTTATTCTTCTTTATTTATTTAATTATTTAATCATGCCGAACGGAAGTTTAAAAGCATATATTTATTTCATTACGTGAAAGTGATATCTCCACTATATCGCTTTGGAGCTAACCACGAGACTGTAATACGGTCTTTCTCTTCTGAATTGGCATGATGTGCTGCATTCTATATACAAAAAAAGTTAAACGTATATACTGAATGAGCATTTCAGCTTTCAACAACAACTGACGACTTTGTTGGAATGGAATGTGTCTTTCATAAAATGACTACTATTTGCTTTTCTCCAAATTGCGAATTAATAACTTACAGCTCGAATTCCCCCACAACTGTGTACTTTGGCTAGAGTATTGGAGTTGAACATTCCAATTGGAGCATCATTGGAGTCTCTGGCTTGGAGGTAGTAACCTTTGAAAGTTTTATTCCCAGAGCCTTGGAGCAACACTATGAAAATGAAAGAAAAAACTCAATGCAGATCCAGATTGCCAATAAAAAGAGCGCTCTTCTGATGAATATTGCATGTACACGCGTTGACAACACCACACATTCGTGGAAATGAAGACGACAACGGCTTGTCATTAATTTTTGTGCACAGCGATACCTTCTTCGTTAGTATAATTTAATTGACCATTATATAGTTACTGTCAATTACCCTCTATAACACTACCACCCTGGACTTCTGGGATATCAGTTGAGACACTGAATGGACTTTCTATCGTCTGCGGCTTATATTTATCATGACCTGGATGCATGCTCTTGCATACGGACTTGACGGGAGGAACAGAAACAGAAAATGACCTTACATTGTCAACAGACAAAATGATCACTAATACAAGAACGATACTGCTGCACAGTACTTTTGATTGTATGTGGCTCAAAGACATTTTTAATTTATGGAATGTCTGAACGACTTAGAAAATGCTTCGTTGCTGGGTATAGAGATGCAACTCTTCTAGTGCCAATCTGTTTCTTACGACTGACCAAATGAAAACTTTTTGACTTGCTAAAGACTTGTAAGCAAATGAAGACGGTCTCCATGAAGTGCTAAATGCGTTATTTGCAACATCTGCACCTGCACACATGATCATGAGCATTGGCTATTACAGAATCACCTGTATTACACATTTTTTTGCAGTGATGCAAGTTACAATGCTTGTTTTTTATCAACTTAGACTTACGTCGTAAGAAATGATGATAAGATCTATTTTGCTGAGAGTTTTTTTTTTGTTGAGCATCAATATTATATATTGTATATTATAGGATTGGATTGCTAATAAACTTCAACTCAAAATTTGATTTTAATAGGATTTCCCCAGTCAGCATGAAATGAATATGCATTCAGTTGTCAGATGCCAAGCAATATTTCATCTAGAGATGAAACCAAAAAAATATGGTTGTAGAGATGAACATGAACATAAAAAAAGATAAAAGAGTAGAGAGGTATATACAGTCCAGCCTAGTGGAAAAGTGATTCTTTTGTTAAATCATTCTTTACAAGCATATTGAAAGGACCACGTTACTCGTAACTCGTAACACCTGCTACTATTTGTTTGCCTTTTTGCTACACATATAATGTAAGTTTGACTTACGAAATGAAATCTCATCCCCCTATATTTAATTAGTTCGTACAGTGTATCCCATCAAATTATACACTAAGGGTCGGCTATGTACATATGAAGCGGGGTGACGTAATGCAAAAACGTGTTTAAGGTTTTTTGGTTAAGGGGATTTTTATTATTATTATTGCTGAATAAAAAGGGGCTTGTCATAAAGATGAGACCAAGTTAGTAATTCGTTTAATTTACTGATCGAACCCTTTCTGAGTGGATAACAAGCGATAGACTACATGACAGGAGCCTTTGAGAAACAGTTCCTTGTCCCATTCCATTCCTACCTCTGGTTCTGGTTGTTTGGTATGGATTTATGCGCATACATTTTTGTATGCATTTATGTACTTATCATATTTTTTTGGAAGAGATCATCCAAACAACTTAGACCTGATGCGAGGTCTGTCACTACATGGCTCATTTATTTGGAGTCTTTATCTTGACAGCCTTATGCTGGTTACCTCAATAGTCTGTAATTATCCTTAGGTTCTACTTCACAGCACAGAAGCATGTAGTCAATCACAATAAACTATGGTGGTTGCCTATGTGTAGTAGTAGTTTTGTGTTTACAGTACCTACTCGGCTCACAGTCATACACAAGTCTTGTTCTTGGGAATTTAGATTAGCTTGACAAACAACAACTTCTACTACTTGTACTACGTAATAGCTCAAGACAAGACTCATCTAGCGATTACTACGGTCGTTACGTTTCTGAGTAAATCATACAACGGGGTCGTGCACTTTTAAACTGGACTTTACATAGAAATAGCCTGTTAGACTTCTCAAATACAGTTAGACTCCTTGGGTGATGAATTCGAAAATAGTTTCTTGGTTCTCTTAGTCCAAGTCCAGTTAAATAACCGACTGAAAGATAATGAATTGGGTAACCAAATATATGAGAGAACTTGCATGCTGCTGCATGAATAAATTGTAATTCCATTACCATTACGAAGAATTAAAGCTTGTAGCAATTTTTCAAGATTTTAAAGAAGAATTTTTTTATACATACGTTGTCCTTACCATGTATAATTATGCTAGTAGAATAATGATGCGTAGCTGAATGAACAAACAAACCAAATAAAAAATCAGAAAATGAGTCATGCTCATGATTATGGATTATGATGTACTTATATTAATATAGTGAGGAAGGCCAAGGGTTTCAAAATTACGTTAAGACTTTTATTTCGATAGCCTAATTAAGTAAATAATAAAAATCACATTACAAAATTCCAACTTAATTCGTCATCCCAATCCATTGACATTATTTACAGTAATCAGCTAATATGCTTACAATTTATTATTATCTTCAGTTACTTTTTAAGCTAATGATAAAATTATGTTTAAATTACTCAACTTTCTTATTACGTTTTAATATGTCTGTACGTGCTAGTTGCTTGTGCAAACCAAAATACAGTTCAACCTGTGGAATACCGGGGTAGTCAAGCTTAAACTCTCGAACTGTTTGCTGAAAAACCGGCGTGAGATAATGAAGTTTGGAGTGGCAAATCGTTGGAAACAGATGATGCAAAGGATGATGGCCAAAAGTTACAAGAGTCACGAACAAATTTTGGAAAAAGTTCTCAGCACGATCCCTTGTAGCATCTAGCTGACCAATACTATAACGAAATTATGAAAAAATGTTTTAGCACTTAAATAAGCTGCTCAAAGTATAAAAAATTCCGGCAAGTTTTTCTCATACCCAAAATCAGGGTCTGGAAGTGCTTCGTCACCATCGTGGAATACGTCTGGATGATGGTGGGATGCAGTTGCCCCAATTGTAAGAAGGGTATATGAACTCACAGTATGAAGAAGGACCCAAGTTTTTAGACCGTTCTATAATCAACATTATTATTTTTTTAATGGATGGGAAAAAACCCCAAAATATAGCCTAAACCATACTGATTTCATACCTGTAGTTCATCAGCAAGGCAAAGGAATACTAAGAGCTCAATTACAACTATTAAATTTTCTGGTCGTAAACCCTTCTGTCCTGTAGCAATGTGAATGACTCTTTTGATTATGTCAGTCCAAAAGCCGAAAGCATAGATCAAATGTGAATACACAATGGAGAAATAGCGTTGAACCCAATGCTTAGGTCTGTTTGGAAGGAATTGGTATGTTGGAAACAATGTCAGTTCTATATCCTAACAAAAAAAAATTACACAAAGAGTTTCAAATTGGTGGCATAACTTTTGCAAGACTTTTTTCATGAAAGGAATTTTTGGGTGCAGTACCCAAAGCCAGAATGACATGAACAAGTTACCATTAGAGTGTTTGTGTATAGATGATGGCTGAAGAAATGTGTAATCCTCCATTCGTATGAAGATAGAAAACTCAAATCAAAGTAGTACTTTCGCCAGTTTTCTCTTAAATGGAAAAAGTTGTGAGCTGCAATTGTAGAGAGGCCAAGAGTGATGCCGGCCAACACGGTAGATAATGTTGAGTTGTGCATTGCCCCAATAACGCCAAGTACTATAAACGTCAGTACAAGTAAGTCTTGCATTAATAGTATTGTTTTCGTCGGTCCAGTTCCAACATCCTAATCCAATTATGTAGAAAATGTTATGCATATGTTTTCACAAAAAGTTGGATCAATATACATTTTTTCATGATAATATTATCGACTGAATCAACTTACTTTCAATATCGATTGAATTCTCCTCTTCAAAGTTTTGTAAAATCCATTATCGTTAAATGTATAAGGTGAAATTCTAGGATGACTGGCGTCTTTCACATGGAATTTGGTGAGCATCATCTCAACCGTCTCCACATTAACGGTATGTGACGACTCAAATGCTTCCGTTATGTCAGTTCCTCGGGTCATTATCAACCACTCTGCACCTCCAGGATGGTTTGGAATAAAAGGTTCGAAATTGTAGAGCTTATCGTGCACTCTCCACAACTTTTCAATGTCATCATCCTTTCGCTTTGCTACATTAGAAAAAATGTGTTTTTTCTCTCAATATTTTGGAGATATTTTGGGTAATAAATGACAAACTCTAGTTTTACCTGCTAACCAATCTTCTGCCATACGAAAAGGTACATCTCGATTTGTTGGATATTTCCATATACCGGGATATGAAGAAGGTGGACCAGTCTGTTTCTCTTTCGGGGCCATTTTGTTTCGGTTAAATTGTCAAAGTTTGTTATAGAGCGTAAACTTATTGACTGAATAGAAATATATTTGGTTCACCAGTCTTCGTCTGCTTGCTGTACGATGTCAAACTGTCGAATGGTTTACTTTCAAACTCTAAGCTCCAGTTATACCCACTTATCAGCAAACTTTTTCCATGAATAAGTCCATATAAAAACATCTTAACTTTTATCTTTGTTTATTTGGAGGTGCCGAAAAGTATATTGGATTCAAGTTATCTATATTCATGACTGAACTGGATGCACAAAACTATAAATTAGTTAAAAATTATGTATTATAGGCATTTATACAAAGGATGGATTGAATGGCCTTGTGTTTACATTATAGTTTATAAGTCTCAAGTTAGTCACTTGACATTTCGTTTCCCAGCATCCCAACACATAAGTTCATGAGTGTAAATCATGATTATGATATGATATCCTAAACCGGATACATACTGTTAGAGTCCAGTAGTTATCGACTTTCATATATCAGTAGTTTGTTCAGGAAAAAGTAGTAGCGTTCTCCCATAAAACTGTAGTTATGTAAGAATTTGTAAACAATTTTTTTTACATCGTTTCATGATCAAAGATAATCGTACGAGTACTTTTCTGTCATCACTTAATGCAGGAATTAAAGTCTTAAAATCATTTTAAAGTGCTAAAGCTTATCCGTTTTAATCCATACATTTTATAAGAAATCATATTTTGTTAAAAATCTGACTTTTTACACGGCTTGAACATTTCATGTGAGTGGGAAACTAAAACGATCATGAAGGCAAAAATTATTGTAGGCAGTCATTTTACAGTACTGCATGTGATATGTAACTATTGAAATATATTTCTTAACAGATGCAAGGTGTTCAAATACACGTACATCATACACTGCTGCAGCGATGTCAAACGAAACTACATTTACATTCCGCACCTCTTTCATCTTTGTCACAATATTGTCACAAGATATGATGTCAGTGTAGCTTTCGTTTATAAGTAGTGTGTGGTGCTTGTTCAAGATAACAACATGACTGGAGCCAAAAGAGTTGCCTTATCATTGTAGATCTGATTTAGAAATTGATTACTAGTAATCAGCTACCATTTTTGCAGTTGTGATGTCAGAGGTGACAGAAGTAAACTGGAAATTTTTGCTTAAACATCAGATAACCTGGTCGGGATCGCATTCATTAAAGACGATTAGAGAAGTTTATTACATTCAATTCTCTTATTTTATGCAGTAGTTTTGTGAATGTTGTGCAGTAGTCAATAAAACTTATTTGATGTTGAAAATATTATAAGTCTAGGATTTGTAAATGACATACTCACAATGGTAAACATACACTAACTCGAGTGTTTACAAGCTAAAAATTTATGACTTACAAGAATTGCTGGTGGATTTAGATAAATCCGGAATTAGAGATACTGTTATTTTTATGATACAAGTGGAATTTCCATCTATATCTAACTGATCAGGCCATGATGAATAATATTCAAAAACATTCAGTACTTCTTTTTTCCTCGTACAACTTTGTATCAAATGCATGTTTTACAGGAAGTTTTAGTAAAAAGCTAATTTTCTTATGTAGTGGCATGGTTTATTTAGTCAAACTTCTTGTGGTATTTCTATTAATTGGTCCCATGATTCGATGATTTTGATTGAGCTTACATTATTTTTTAAACCATCATGAATTAATATGAGTTGGTGTTTATGAACTGTATATTTTGTGTTGTAAAATAGGTTAGAGAGGGTGTTTTCGATACATATATTGCAATACATTTTCCATCTATGAAATAACTCTGAAAATTATTAGAATGAAAAAATCTTAAATGAAAGTACCCTTATGAAGTGATGTTAGGAGAATAAGAATAAAAAATTAGTTTTAATAAAAAGGGTAAAAATCCTTTGAAGTTTATAGCGTTTTCATATTTCTATCAGGGAAAACTGTACACGTGTAATTCTTTTCAGCAAAAATAAAATTCTTTTTGTAACATAAAATTTTACATTGCCTGACGAAAGTTTTAGACACAATATAAAATGAGTGATCGCTCTTACGAATGCTGAATGTAGATACAAGACACAAACCAATGAAATGTTGTTTTACTTTTTCCTGATATTTTTGTTTGGAAGTTGAAACATAAAATTTATGACTTCACTGTTTAGTCAAGTCAAAGACGCAGAAGGCAACTCTATAGGCATCACTGCACAGAACCAAAATGGCAATGGTTTTTAAATTACTACTACAGCAAAAACAAAGAGAAATTCATAAGAAAGTTTGTAATACTAGCAGCTCATAACCGTTTATACATGCATGTATGTATTTATGCGATACACTTTTATATTTCCGAATTGCATTGTGAAATTGATGTAAAAATGTAAATAAAATAGAGAACATAGATAGGCAAAGAAACTCTAAAAAGCAAAGCTCACTAGTTTATATTGAAACAAAATTAGGGGTGTAGATCAGACCCTCCTTGTCTTGCTGTCTTTTACACAAAATTATGAGTACAGTTCGGTTAAGAGTTAAGATTTGTATGTTGGTTTTGGTGTTTTAATTTCCCATACTTTACACGTAGCACTACTTCTTTAAATTAATAACATTAATAAAGTAATTGACAGTTATGCATCAAACGGGTAACCATAATTTTTCTTCAGAACACTGATCAGCAACTCTTACAGCTTACAAGCTTAAATCAAATTCATATTAATATGATTTTCGATAACCTAATATTTCTGAAGTATCAATTTATTATTGTACCACAACCTAGCACACCATAATACATAGAAAAAATATATATTTCATTGAAAGAAAATAATGATAACGACCGAACATCTTCTTGGTGTACTTGTGTACAAAAGTGCATGTTTATTAATATGTAAATGGAAAGTCAAAAGTAGGTTACAGGGATTTTCTTATTCCAAACATGCGTAAGTTCAACAGAAGCGTAATTGTCAAGCTTCTAATGCACAATAGGTTTCATACATGACATGCATTCATTCTTAATTTGTAATCGAATCATGACACAGCAGACAAAATGGTTGATGTACAATTTCGTTAGTCACGCATTTTATTGTATTGTAGATATCTAAAGTTTAGGCTGTACTGTCGCACTGTTGAGTTTAGCTAGTATCTCTCTACATTAGACAATGAATTTTGAAGAATGACACACAAACGCTATCATTTTATTTAAATGCAATTTATTATGGATATAGCACCTGATCGTCGTAAACACAATATTGCAACACGAATTCGATAACTTGTTTTATGTGGAGGGATATACTTTTAATTATTATATTTTGAACACGTTTGCCATGCATTATAAACGTAACGATTATGGCAAATAGGTAGTAGTACTATTGGCGTGAATTCTTAATCTAAATTGTGTCACGTATATAAACGAACTCGTTTCATTTCGGGCGGTAGATAGATAATTGAAGTAAGACTAAAGATTACGTACGATTTCTACACACACCTTCAATTTTTTAAATTTCCAACATAATGAGGTGGAAGTTGAATATACTCATGGTAGTGATATTTCTACTTGTATCAGCCATTCTCGACATTGGTGAGTTTTTCTAATTGCAATTATGTATGTTACAGTACATCATTTATATAACATAATTTAACAGGAGTGCATTTACAACCTGTATTCTAGACGCTCAGTGTGGAAAATGTGATACGATTTGCAAAAACAGAGCAGCTTGTGTTGGGGGAGAGTGTGCTGGAGAAGATTTGAAACTTTGCAGATGCTACGGGCCACGAAAATGTTGGGGAGGTGCTTTTAATCCACATTGATAGCTACCGTCAGCTTTTCCAGTATAGCTTCGAATTATCCTTATAGTCAGAAATGCCATATGAGGCATCATTGTATTTAATTGACATACTGAAAACTGTTAAATTTGTAAATTAGAAAGTTATTAAAAAAATATAAATCCAGACGTTAAATGACGAACATTGGTATTTGATATTCCAGTTTGTTTATTTCATCAATAATTCAAAATTCACAATAGGTTACATTAAACATTTGGTGAAAGGATATTATGTTGCTATTATTTATACTATTACTACCATTTATCTTAAAAAATTATAATTGCATGCATCATAAAATTGGGTATGTAAAGTAAAGGATCAGTATTAAACGTGATGATACATCGTTATACAAATCTGCTTAAGAGGATTGACAATAACGTAGAAGAAATTATTGAGATATTCTCGATTGAAAAGTACATCCTTATTTCCAGGGAATTCATTGACAGCCGAGTGAATCTTGTACACATGTGAAAGTATTTTTAAACGTTCTCCATCACCACTACCACGATGTTGACCAGCATCTGCCTTTGCATCTTCATTTATAGGATTAGTTGCAACAGCAATCAAATCCTTATAAAGTAGCTTTGTTGTTTGAATGTATGGCTGAATGTTATCTTCATATTGACACAGCGAGCCTCCAGTCACCAAATGAGAAAACAAAGCACACAAAAACTCTTTCCTTTCATCTTCTGATAGGGCTTGACTGATATCGTCAAAGTCATCGGCGTCTTCTTCATTAGAAAGAAGTAGCTGGAATTGTAAATATATTTAAGTTTTTATTGTTCTGAATGGCTAAATATTCTCATACCCGATTAACTACTGCTTGATATTCGACTGCAGATATACCTTTCGTAGATTGTCAGCAATCTCTAATTCAAAGCTTAGTGACGTTGTTTCACTATTGACCTCAGCTTGGATGTAGTGGGGCATACACTTAACAATGTTACCATTTTGACGAACCACTTTGTTGTTTTTCAGCTTTTCGAACAGCTCCACCGTTGTCAAACTGCATTTAGTCTCTGAAAACTTGACCACATCAATTGGAACGCCTGCGTGGTGAAGATGAAAGACGGATTGTGTAACGTCACATTAATGCATGAATATATGTGTCCTAAAATATGTATATATTTAGGTGTATTTACCAATAGGCGAGAATGCATGATCTGGGGTTGCTTTCAGAAGGGTCGAAACAACATTTTGGCAACCCAAAAAGTCCTAGAATTAAAAGAAATGTCATAAAGAATCCAATATATTATGTAATGTGAGAATGCAGAACACTTGTTTGTGTACAAAACAAGTATGTTACTTACTGTTAGAAAATCTCTTTCGTTGTATTTGCGAAATGGTTTATCAAACGAGTATGCTTGCAAGCTCAATCCATCAATCATAGACCACTTGCCAAGATTTTCTTTCACTGTGGAATTTTCTAAAGCTGAAAACTTATAGCTCGGAAGGTGTTGGAAATTAAAGTATCCTCCAGGATCCATTGGTTTCACAGTAATTGAGGAAATCGACAATAATAAATTATTAATGCAATCTGCATCAAGCTCTGCTTCTACGTTGTTGACTTTGATTAATCAATAATATTTCACAGCAAAAAATGCTTGCGATGTCATATACAAGGCTGTATTGATTTCAACCATTGTAAGAAAAGTGACCTGCCCGATTCATACGAGTGATAGAAGTTCAGAATGTGGCCTGTTGCTTGGGAAAATAGCAGAAAATAAGCTTTCTAATCCGAAGGAATACCCACGGACCCATGGTGTCAAGCTTAATCCCATTTTTAGATGTCTTCCATGTACTAGCGAAGTCATAGCAATTGCTGCATTACTCACTTCGATTCTTCGACTAGAATTTTCATAAAATTGCCAATAAAGACTTACGTAACTTGACTGCTTGACTAACTAAGTATTTTAGTAAGGTGTTATATTCAGTCTAAGACTCGGCGCTAAAGTTTGTCGCCCACACACTTGTAACTGTGGTACAGAAGTTGATGAAAAAGGATTACATGGACTAAGCTGTAAAAAAAGCTCCGGTCGTTTTTCAAGGCACTCAGAACTCAATAATATAATCCAAAGGTCATTAAGAAGCATTCATGTACCTTCCACTCTGGAACCTGTTGGTTTATTCCGTGATGATGGGAAACGCCCTGATGGAATGAGTTTCGTCCCCTGGTCAAAAGGCAAATGCTTAGTTTGGGATGCTACTTGTGTTGACACCTTAGCTGCTAGCTATATTGATACTACTACGATACAAGCAGGAGCAGCCGCTGAGATTGCTAGCAAACGTAAAGAAACCAAATACCAATCTTTGTCCCAAAACCATCATTTTGTCGCCTTTGCTGTTGAGACTCTAGGACCCTGGTCCGCTGAAGCAAAAAGTCTAGTGGATTCTATCGGTTCACAATTAATCATTCAAAGCGGCGATCTACGTTCGAGACACTTCCTATACCAGCGAATATCTTTGGCTATTCAGAGAGGAAATGCCATTAGCATGCTGGGGACTATACCTTCCTCCATTCCCATGGAGGAAATATTTTATCTATAAATCTTTTCATTGTTATTTCCATTAAAATATGTGTTGAAATTTTGTTTGATCGATTTACAATAAATCAGAACAGAAAAAACTTGACTAACTTTACTCTACTTTACTCCACCACAGATTGTTGGATTTATGAAATTTACCACCACCTCCAGTAGTAGTACATGGTACTACATCACATCGTAAAGCATCCTATGAAACATTTCACCCACGCACGAGTCTAGTTGAATAATGGACTGAAGATAAGTCACAGGATTCAACGAGCTTATCTAACCAATGCCTAAATCCTTAGTAATACGTCAATTGTTGCAAAAACTTTCCTTTCCTTGCAAGGTAAGACACGGTAACAGTAATATTTCTATAACTTGTTTTATGTCTAAAATTGGAACATGGAACCTTGAAATTTTATCACTTAAAACAAGTAGGGCTGTCCACTAACTAATCATACGCTTAGATCTGTTAGTACCTCATAATGTAATGCATGAATGAAGTGGTCCGATCCGATTCCACTAATGTGTATATCATAACTACGCAAAATTTTATAAGTAAACCAGTGACAATAAGTCGCAAAACTGACATATTGACATTTTAAGATAGGAAAAGAAACAACTGCACTTTTCACATCTTATCATTTGTTATCTTTAGTCAATAATATAATGCCGTGTCGTAGTTATCCTTTGCAAATTGCAATGCAATATAAAGGCTTGATCATATATCATGTTCTTGTTGCCCCAATCCAAGAATCAATGTTAGCTTTATTTTGTGTACCCGTATGGACTTTGGATGCCAAGGCCAGACACATTAATATATGCACTCGCGAACGCGAACAGTATAAATACTGTCTAGATAATAAGTAAATTTGCGAGTAAGTACATTTTTATGTACTTTACCGTGTTATGAAGTTCAAAGATCACAATAATTTGAGGTGTGTCCATATCGTATGAATTGTGGAACTGTGTCAGTAATGCGTACTTTTATTTATAGCCTTGTTAGCTTTGACATTTATAATTAGGACGTAGCAATTTTATGTACATACGCAAAAGCGCACACAACACTCCATGTTGATGTTGATTTTTAACTGGAAAAGTTAATAATTATTATCAGTAATTTTTATATGCATTTCTTTAACAGATTAATTATTTGTTCCCGTGAAAGCATTATATCATTCACTCAAAACTCTTGAAGTGAAGTGGCCCTACCATCTGTTGACAAAGCGGAGCGGAGCCAGCCACCCAAACTTTTGCGACCTATTGTGCTGCTGGTGACGGATATCACAATTCTCACAAGATTACTCGACTGGTTCAGCACCATATTTTCAATACACTTTTGTACATAAGGTAAGGTGTTAAGCTAAGGTATACATATTCCGTAAAAAGTGCGTAGAGAGATAGATCTCCACATTGATCATCTGACTCAAAGCACTTCCACATCAACTGATTTTTGCTTTCATTTTGCAGCTCAACTCAAAGGAAGACCGATTGTTAAAGTTTAATTTTTTTGATACGGGCCATTGGAAGATCAATCAAGATGATTTACCAAGGCTCTTTTAGCGTAAGTTCCGATTTCTAATATACTATTTTTCGGCTGTGTGTTACAAGTGAACATATTGATATTCCATTTTGTGTTTTTGAATGCATAATTTACCTGATGAATAATGGATAAAAATAAGGTGTTTTTCCATTGTTGTTTCCGTCGCATTTCCCATATTTCACACGAAGTTGATGGTGGCTGATGACCGAATTGTTTTTTTTAAAATAAAGGCACCAGACACGAAACATTTAGGTATGTAGGTCTGGTTTGGGTGGTCGGAGTGCATTTGCGAGTTGTTAAACTAGGCTTTACAGTTTTATTTCGGCACATGGACTGCATTTTGTATGTGCCATTTTTGTACCGATCTACATTAACTAGAACTTAAAAGGGGAAAATGATACTGGAAGGTCATAAATGTTAAACTTTTTACGGATTAAATTTTAAAAGTCTCTTTCTTTCAATTTTAATTAAAGGTTGCAAAATGCATCGCTCGACGCATTCATACAAGTCCAGGCGCAAGGGCAGCTGCCATGTCCAAGTTCGACCAAGACAAACTTCCATATGAGAAGCTGAAGAAAAACTTGGGAGTTGTTAAGAAAAGACTGAACAGGCCCATGACATTATCTGAGAAAGTATTGTATTCCCATCTGGATGACCCTCAAGGTATCTCTTCCTTATACGATGATATGTCATGTCTTTAGATGATTTGCGAGTAAAAACTTGATTTGATGTCCTGTTTTGCAGGTTCTGAAATTGAAAGAGGAGTCAGCTATTTGAGGCTTAGGCCTGATAGAGTTGCTATGCAGGATGCAACAGCGCAGATGGCAATGCTCCAATTTATTTCATCCGGCCTTCCGAGAGTAGCAGTTCCTTCCACCATTCATTGTGATCATTTAATTGAAGCTAAAACTGGAGGAAAAGAGGATTTGGCTAGAGCAATAGTAACGAATAAAGAAGTTTATGATTTCTTGGCTTCTGCTGGAGCCAAATATGGAGTTGGATTTTGGAAACCAGGCTCTGGAATCATCCATCAAATTATTCTAGAAAATTATGCTTTCCCAGGACTTCTTATGATTGGTAAGTATAAAAACTTTTACTGATAATATGCAAGACAAACTAACAGTTTAAAAACGAGCGTGACTTGTTTAAAGTTAACGTTTTGTTAACGTAGCTGTTCTTAGTGATCCTAATTACTTTTTAGCAAGTGGTAGTTATCCAACTTTAAATAAGTTGCTTCACCTAGTATTGACCAATTAATTACAACTTATTTGTTGACTTGTAGGCACTGATTCTCACACACCAAACGGAGGAGGTTTGGGTGGTTTGTGCATTGGTGTGGGTGGAGCCGACGCTGTTGATGTTATGGCTGATATTCCATGGGAATTGAAGTGTCCTAAAGTTGTTGGAGTGAACCTAACGGGGGCCCTGTCTGGATGGACGTCACCAAAGGATGTAATTCTGAAGGTAGCTGGAATTCTAACAGTCAAAGGTATGTTTAGCTTTTGTCTCGTTTTTTTTAAATTATCATGATTGTATAATACCAAAACCAATAAATTACACAAGTAATTATTAATTCAAGGTGGAACTGGAGCTATTGTGGAATACCATGGACCAGGTGTAGAATCTATTAGTTGTACAGGAATGGCTACAATTTGTAATATGGGTGCTGAAATCGGAGCGACTACATCACTCTTTCCATATGGTAGCAGAATGAGAAAGTATCTTCATGCCACTGGTATGACCTATTTTTATTTCTTTTGCTTATGTATATTTTTTTGTCAAGAAATACGGTGACTAATACTTAGTTGTGTGTGTATCCATATAATGTAGGACGCCAAGACGTAGCTGCTGAAGCTGATAAGTACGAAGACATGTTGACTCCCGACAAAGGGGCGCCTTATGATAAATTAATTGAAATCAACCTTAGTGAACTTGAACCTCATGTTAATGGCCCATTTACTCCGGATTTGGCTCACCCAATCAGCAAATTGGGAGAAAAGTAAGACAATCTTCTTGATTTTTGTTCGAGTCTTTAATAAAACTGGAGATTTCAACGAATTGTAATACGTGGAACGTATTTATTTTATAGTGCTCGGAAAGCAGGCTGGCCAATGGATATCAAAGTAAGTCTTATTGGAAGTTGTACAAATTCATCATACGAAGACATGGGTCGCGTCGCCTCAATCGCTAAGCAAGCTATGAGCCATGGTTTGAAGGTACGTATTTATTTACCTGTCATGTTCTCGCGTGAAAAATAATTCCAAGCTTGTCCGAAAAACTTAATATCAATTTAATCAATTATTAATAATTGATAATTTGCAGTCCAAAACTGAGTTTCACGTAACTCCCGGATCAGAACAAATTCGGGCAACAATAGAAAGGGACGGCATTGCTCAAACTCTTAGAGATTTTGGTGGAACTGTATTGGCTAATGCATGCGGTCCATGTATTGGACAATGGGCCCGCTCAGATGTAAAAAAAGGAGATAAAAATACAATTGTTACATCATACAATCGTAACTTTACTGGAAGAAATGACGCCAACCCTGCTACGCATTGTTTCGTGACATCTCCTGAACTTGTTGCTGCCCTTGCCCTTGCTGGAACACTCGATTTTGATCCACGAACGCAAAAGTTGAAGACGCCTGATGGAAAAGAAATCCAACTTTCTGTGCCCAGTGCCGATGAACTGCCATCAAGGGGGTTCGATGCTGGAGAAAATACCTATCAGGCTCCACCAAAGGACGGTTCCGGTCTTTCTGTAAACGTGTCCCCGTCTTCTGACAGATTACAACTTTTGGATCCTTTTCAAAAGTGGGATGGAAAAGATCTAGAAGACTTGTTAATTCTGATGAAAATTAAAGGCAAATGCACCACCGATCACATTTCTGCTGCTGGTCCTTGGTTGAAGTACCGTGGTCACTTGGATAACATTTCCAACAACATGTTCATTGGGTAAGTCCCTTGATCTTGACCCGTGCTTTTTTCCCAAGAAACGAAGATTTATCTTTTTATTAACCTTTTTTATGCTTTTTAGTGCCATCAACGTAGAAAACAACGAAGCTAACAAAATCAAGAACGTATTGACTGGAGCTTGGGGTGCAGTTCCTGAGGTGGCGAGACATTACAAAAGTAAGTTTTTGTATAAATCTGCTTCTGGTAATAATGGCACCATCATCAATCAGTTTTAACCATAAACTGAATTTAATTTTTTGCAGGCCAGGGTAAAGGTTGGGTAGCAGTTGGCGACGATAATTACGGTGAAGGAAGTAGCCGGGAGCATGCAGCCTTAGAACCAAGGTACATTCATTAATTGTAACTGTCAATCCAAATATTCATATATGTGTGATTGGCCATCGTCTAAATTGTCATTGCCATTGTTGATGGCGAACGCGTATTTAACGATTGATTTATAATTTTTTTAGACATCTCGGTGCAAGAGCAATCATTGTAAAGAGTTTTGCTCGAATCCATGAGACTAACTTGAAAAAGCAAGGTGTACTTCCATTGACCTTCGCTAATCCAAGTGGTAAGATTTGTAGTCCTATATGATATTCTTCTATTTTCAAACGAAGCAGTTAACTTAGTTTCAAACCATTACTTGCAAACAGATTATGACAAAATTCAACCCGGAGATAAGATTAGTCTGCTTGGTCTGAATGGACTGGCCCCAGGAAAGCCCGTTGATTGCGCCATTAAACATTCAACTGGAAAGACGACCCAAATTAAGCTTAATCATTCATTCAACGAGGGCCAAATCAAATGGTTTAGAGCTGGCTCTGCCCTTAACTTCATGAAAGAAGCGAAAAAGTAATTCCACTCAATGAGAATTCAATTTAAGTTCTAAGTTTTCCGGAGCCTTTATCATCCTCGTACAGCTGATGGAATCGTAGCATTAATAAATTTATGGTTTCCCAACTCAAGTAACATTGTTATCTTATATGTATGTGCAGTTTTAATTGCAATGTCAGTACAATATCATGTGTATTCATTTCTTTCAATCGGTTATCTACTTGCCGCTTTGTTAATAATCACGGACAGAGTAAAAAAATAATTGGTCTCGCGAAAATTAAGGTTCTAGTCCATTTGAAAGTCTAAATCTACTACATTACATTTAAATGCATTAGTTGCATCCAACAGTTGTGCGTAGTTTTAGTTGTGTTGAACGAGTCAATCACGAAAATAATAATTTTCTCGAGATATAATAATATTGTGTAGAACGCTTAAAATTAAAAAGGTATTCTGAGGAATACGTTTTTTTAGACTGTATCAAAAATTCATAATATATATTATTCGATAATAATTATTTAAACAAAAAATAAATCAGTGATTTATCTATACATTACTTAAAAACATTTTGAGAAGCTGTAATTTTTTAAACCTATCGTAATACATTTCTACAAGCTAAACCTACATTTGCATGTATGCTTTAACTTTACGTTATGTTAATGCTTAACTAAACCCATACAAGTACCATGTGATATAAGCATTATCACAGCCGTCCGTGTTCTTCAATGATTCAATGTGGGTGGCATGCAGCATTTGTGTACATTAATATGCGATGCTATTTTTGTACATACGCCTTGCCATTGTTTACTAAAAGGCCAACAACGGATACCGCGTACTTCAAGACAGCATATTCTTCGTTGAAATGTTATACCGAGAAGATCAAAGCTTGAAAGCTTATCAATCAAATTATTCATTGTAGCAGTATCTTTACATTTTATTCTAAATGCATTGCCAGAATTAAATGCACATTGATTTAAACTTTCTGTTCGTGTTCTGCTGTGCAGCGGTCCTAATTTACTATTTAAACTAAACTACTTTAATGTGTTATTATGAATGAGGAGACTTTAAACGTTTATTTCTTACATTTGACACTTAGTTCAGTTTTTAAAAAAAAAATCTTAAAAAAACGTGAATTGTTAAATTTTGTAAATTTTGTTATCAATTATTTGTAAGTGCATGCCTGTAGCTGGATAAGTACGCAGTTCCTGGCTGGCTACGGACAGACAGCTCGTGTGAAACTTTATCTGTCATCTCTGGAAGTTGAAAGTTTGTAATACAAATAGTAATTACAAAAAGGTGAAAGACAACAGACAATTGACCCAATTTCATTCTTGTGACACTTGTGAGTGTTGTTAATGATTGGAGTTCGAGTTGCAGTACGTTGTAGGTTAAGGTAAGAATGGGCAGGCGAACGCTTCATTGACAAAGGTTTTCGTATATTAAACTAATTTCGTAGTTTAATATACGAAAACCTTTGTCAATGCGAACGCTTAGACTTAAATGAAAAGGTCACAGAGGGTTGAGTGGGTCATGAATGAGGAGTGTAGTCAGTAGTCAGAACACAAGGTAAATAGTACATTTCCCAATGCCCAGTTAGATTGTTTTCTTTCATTTCCTCATTTAGCTTGCTGTCCCAGGTTTACTTGACTGTTGACTGTGACCGTTTGATCCTTTGATCAACTCGTTTTGTGTTTCTGACGGGTTACTTAATTACTGATAGATACTTCCATTCCTTTGCTTTAGTCAGAGCATCTGGCTGTATAACTTTTAAAAGATGGTCAGATTAATGACGTATGTAAATACGTACCTTGTTTTTGTATTGTATTTTTAAGGGGGCACATTTCCAACAACATTTGCAATGAATGGCTTGAGGGGTGCCGTTGCACGTATAAAAGACATTGTCACCAACTTGATAAGCCCAGTTCCACAACAGGAGACAGATAGAGATCACCATCATCTTCATAATTCTCAAGGAGGAAATCCTTTTACTAGGGTTTCAAATAGGCTTTTTGGGAGGGCGAGTTATCGATTGCCACAAAAGCGTCCAGCCTCACACGCTTTTGAGTACGTGAAATATTTTTTTGCATTTATTTGATTAGGAATTCGTAGTTTCATTATTCTTCACGTCATCATCGCCAGTGTAACTAATTAACATGTTTTATTGAATTCTTTTGTTCATTTAGACTTGAAATTACGGATGACGAAGACGAAGAATTGACTGGAGGAAGATATCCGTTTAACAACTTGCCGGTTTCAAAGCGACCCCGTGCAGCAGACTACGTACCTGAAATTGAAATGTCTTCCAGAAAGGATCTTTATGAACCTTATGAGGCCGCCTCGAGTAGTCAGTATGCAACTAGGGGCTCTGGGCGAACACCCGTCGTGGAAGGTTTGGACAAACAGCCTTGGGAATTTAATTTTGATCACAGTAGTTCTAAACATAAAGTAGACAAAAAAGTTAATACTGGAGAGGTTGCTGGTAAAGTTGCAATCAAGTATCTTAAAAGCATGTTTTGTACTGTGTAAAATGTGTATGATGTCGTCAGTATAGTTACAAATGTTTGTTTTTTATTTACTTAGGTTTTTCCGGCGGCCTGAAACACTATTTAAAAGCTTCACACCGAGCCCAAGCCAACTCAAATTCTTCAGGTGCGAAAGTAGTTCATATACCAATAGTCAGAACTGAAGATAAATCTCGTAAGGCAAACCAAAAGGTGAGCAAAAGACAAATTTTTTTTTGTTATTCCTGTACAAGCATTTACTTAACAAAGTAAAAAATCATTAGGAGCCTGACATCATTACCTTGGACGATGATGATTCTTCTGACTATTCCTTGGCATTGGTACCCGTTGCTCCTAGTAGGAAAGAAATGGCACTAATTCGTCCTAAAATCTCAAGTTCAATGAAAGTTTACAAGCGAGATCGCAATAGGTTTTTCAAGTGCGATGATACTGTTGCAAAAAGATTCAATGGAACAATGTCACCAAACAACGTGAGTGTCTGACCATACATACAATAATTGATGGGTGAAGTTATGAAAGCTGACTGTAATTTTATTAATATTTTGAACCAACTTTGTATAATTTTCAGTCTATCCGTCCTTTGGAAAAGGACACGTACCAGGAACTTCTCCGACGCTTAAATGTAATGAATACAAGTGGAACTTATAGGTACATAACATATTTTTTAACTGTCAAGTATGTTTTCAATTTTAGTTCATTTTGAATTCATAAACTTTTATATTTTTAAGTGGGAATCTACCGTTATTTAGAACAAAGGTAGGTAAACCAGATCTTCAGGGCTTGTATAATGGGGAATTTCAAACTAGTCCCACGACCACAACCACCCTCATAGCCCGTACTAGAGCACTTATTAAATCAACATCTGGCAGCCGCGACGATTCTTTGCCACGATTATTTTCAACTCCAAATGTTCTACCAAGTAGCAAAAGTAGAGCAGCTTCAATTGCATCACCCAAAGATACTCCACTAGTTATTGATTTGGAACCAGACAAAAATTGTCGAGAACTAGTAACATTACAACCTCCAATCTCTCCCATATCAAGAAACGGGGGGACTTTATTGGCTTCTCCATCTAATGTCTCGGCAGTTGGAAACTACAGCAATTTAGAAGATGCTTTGAATAATAGTGCCTTAGTGTTGGATGCGACGGAGGATGTAGAAAAATCGGGCAGTGCTTTTGCCGTAGAAGAAAGTCAGCTATCTATTCCAGACGAAGATATTAGCATTATCTCTGAAAAGATAATCAACAGATCAAGGGATATCTCGATTAACACTTTGGCTCTTGAACAGACATCCTGTCCGTACGTTGATAAACGTTGGCTTGTTGAATCGTGAGTGGAAAGTAGTTAGTTAGTTAGCATTAATTTATTTGTTCAGTCAACTTATATTATAGTCTTTTATAGGCAATCAACTCGGAGGGAAAATGAAAAGTACAGGCAGCAAAGACTTGCTGAAGAGGCTGGAACAATGCAATTATTGCAACAGAAATCTACTTTATGCAAGGATCTGGATGAACGGTTAAGGAGTAAACTTACTCTTACGGAAATAATTGTTTTAGAAGAACCTCCAGCAGAGTTACCTGAATTAGATGATGAGATGGTCGGAATCATTCAGCGTGCGGTAAAAAAGCTAGGAATTAATGTTGTTTTTTCGTTATACTTATTAAAATTTAATTTGACATGTTAAGTAATTTTTAATTGGTCTCTCCCATTATAGAAGGCCCGAGGAAATGATAATGAAGTCTTGGCACAAGTTCGATTACTGAAGGATACCATCAGTATTACGCGGGGAGACATAAAAACTCTCGGTCCATCCCAGTGGTTAAACGACAATGTTATTAACACCTACATGGGATTGATAGTACTACGAAGCAAATCGGAAACAACCAAGTTTCCCAAAGTTTATGCTTTCCAAACCTTTTTTTATCCAAAGTTACTTAAAGAAGGATATAGTAACAGTCTCAAACGGTGGACTAGAAAGGTATTAAAGTTAGCCATCAATTCATATCACGTATTGCGCCGAGATATGGCTTGTGTATAATGTGTATGTATTTATTTATGGCTTTGGTAGGATGATATTTTTGCTCATGATCTCATTATTCTCCCGATACATTTGGGACTTCATTGGTGCCTTGCTTCCATTGATTTTCGATCAAAGTCTATTCGATATTTTGATTCACTTGGGGGTGACAACAATAAGTGCTTACATGTAAGTAGAGCATAGTATGTACATGTACATTTCATAGTGTATATTAAAATTGAATGAGCTTTAAAATAATTAACTTTTTTGAAAACTGTTTTACAGTCTCTTCTAGATTATATTTCCAAAGAAATGCAAGAACGCAAGAAAATGGATTTGAATAAAAGCGAATGGTCGCTGCAGAATGTAAAAGGAATCCCACAACAACAAAATGGAAGTGATTGTGGAATGTTCGCGTGCAAATTTTCAGAGTACATTAGCAGGGATGCTGATTTTAACTTAATAACCCAAGAAAACATGCCATACTATCGTGACAGAATGATTTATGAACTATTGCAACAAAATCTGATGTTTCCATAAGCTTCATCTTTTGAACCATTGGCTTGTTCATGTTATTACGTTATAACTAGCCCTTTTGAATGATTTGTATTTATTTAAAGAAGAATGTCCAATAAATTTGAGCTAGTGATTATGCATTTGAACCACTGAAGCAGTTTTATTGGATTTTATCATACTTGTCTTTTGACGCCTCGTCGTATTATTAATTGATTGTTATTTGTGGGCCAATAATTTAAATTCAGTGTCTTATCGATTGGCTAAGATTGCTTAGCTTGCGTACGCATGCATGCAACCGACAAGTGTTGTTTCATTACTCTTTGTTGGACTTTTTACGGCATTGCTACTTTAGTGAGTCGCAGCTGCAGATAATCTCTACACAATGGATTCCATGGAATATATGTTCATGTTTGATACTGATTGCATAGTAGAGCAAAGAAACAAAAGTTTTACAAGGGAGCAATCTTGGTTTTTTCTTCGTCATGTCATAAAAATGTATATATATACATATAATATTTACATGTATGGATTATGTATGTACCTTGCATTTCTTGCATACGCTGCGCAAGCACAAAACATAGGTACACCTGCTTCTACACCAACACCACTTTAGTACATGAATACAAAAAGCCATGCATGTACATGCATTTGCTAGTCAGATTACACTTCAATGTTGAAGAAATCACGTAGACTATGTACAAGAACCTATTTTCTCCTCTGTGACGGTTCGCTTCATAATATATTGTACATGGACTGGTGAAAAGAGTTGTTGTTACAATTCTTTTATTCCGTAGTTTGCTTTCACAACAATGAGCAGCCGTAGACGAATTAGTTAAGTTTTCACTGCTCTTCTAGCTGCTATACTTTAAGCATTAGGTTATTACAGTGGAGAAAGTTCAGAGGGCAAGCATTCAACTTGTGACTTGCAAGGTGAGTTGAATCATTGCATTGCAATACATGTTATGCAGAGTTTTATATTCCGGTGGTTTTATAGTGGACTGCACAATCGCTTTAAAGTGGTTGCTTGTAATTTAATAAGTGATGAAGATGTGCGAAAAATATTATATCTCTCACTTTGTTAATTACCTGAAATTTGTTTAGAAATGTACTTTATACTGATGGCATCTTAAATATTTTACCCACTAATAACCACACCGTATAAGCCTGCTTATGAAGAATGTCCAACAATGGAAGAAATAGTCCACAAACTTGGCGTCCTGCTGCTGCTAGTACAAGCAGTAAAGGAAATGAAGGTACATATTATGTCATATCATGTTACGTTTCATAAAAAGGTATGAAAATTGGTTAGAATTTATAGTTTTATTTTTTTTAAATATTATATTTTTTATATTCCCAGGTACTGATAGATTAGCCAGTCAAGGGCACGGACAACCTATTCACCATCATCATCAGCACAGGGAGCGGATGGATAGAGATAGAGACAAGAATCACGAGACCGTTTGTAATTTGCTGTCAATGCTAACTCTTGGCATGGATCAGCAACCAGAAGCTTCCACTCCTGGTGGGGGAGGAGGTAACCCAGCCGCCTTAGACCACACTAGGATGCTACTGTTGAACCTGACAAATTCTCCAGAAAGTTGTATAGCTCTGAGACGAGCTGGATGCATTCCACTTCTAATTGACATATTGCACCCACCACCCTCTCCTCCTTTGGGAATGAAACCACCAGAAATTATCAAAACCAGGGCAGCTAGAGCGTTGAAAAATATTGTACAGTTTAACCCGGATGAGAAGCTGAAGAGGAAAGAATTACGAGTTTTGAAGTTGTTAGAAGGAATAAGAGCTTTTAGTGAAGCAGTCAGACTGGCTCTTCAAGCCTTAGGAAAAGACATTAAAAGTTTTAACATTGGATGTGAGGGTAATGTAGCGTCGGCTGGTGAAGCAGAAGATCCAAAACTGGATGATCCCAATATTCAAGATAAACTTCGTCAAACACAACAGCATCCCACTGCTAATATGACTACTCTTATGAAGTTGTCATTTGATGAAGAACATAGGAATATCATGTGCTTACTTGGAGCTATACATGCCTTGGCTGATTTGATTGTGGTAAATACATCTTTTATTTTGTACACTTTAAAGTATTAAAGCATCCCAATCTGAATCACTCTTTATCTTAATAACTCAACAATTTAATAACGTTTTAGTGTGATCACCTTATTCATGGAAATTCACCATCACAAGTTAAAGATGATTGTCTCCTCATCCGTCGATACTCGGGAATGACCCTTACAAATCTAACTTTTGGCGATGGGACAAACAAAGCACTGCTCTGCGGCATGCGTGACTTTATGCAAGCATTGGTATCTCAACTCGATTGTGAAAATGAAGACGTGTGTCAGGTTACAGCCAGTGTGTTGCGAAACTTGTCATGGCATGCGGATAGCACTTCAAGGTCATCTCTCCGGGATTCAAATGCAGTTCCAAAACTCACTTTGGCAGCAATTAAGTCATCTAAAGAATCCACATTAAAGGCTACACTGAGTGCTTTGTGGAATTTGTCAGCTCATTCGGTATCAAACAAGGTGAGATATTATTACCTTAAGTACAAGATGGGTATTGTGAGATTATTTATAGTGAAATAATAATTATTATTGTTAATTGTAGGGAGCAATATGTACTGCATCTCCTGAGGCATTACCTTTTCTGATCTCACTCCTACGGCCTAACAACCCTATACTGAAGACTTTGAAAACGCCAATGATTATAATTGAAAATGCTGGTGGAATTCTTCGAAATGTTTCTTCCCAAATATGTGGTTCTCCAGAGTTAAGAAAACTTCTTCGGGATAACCATTGTTATGAAATTCTTTTGGAACATCTTAAGTCGTGCAGCCTCACCGTTGTATCAAATGCTTGTGGCACTTTGTGGAATCTGTCGGGTGGGATTGGATGCGAGGAAGATCAGAGAAAGCTTCTTGATTTAAATGCTGTCCCAATGCTTAAAAACCTTATCTACTCCAAGCACGAACGGATATCACAAGGAGCAAGCGCAGCACTTCGAAATCTTTTATCCTCCCGGTTTGCTAAAGAACATATGCTACAACTGGACTCTCGACTGACGGCCCAGATCTATTCTCCAAACACCGCAAATACAACGGATAGGGGTACTTGTGTCGATTCTAACCAAGAGTCACCAGGATCTGATGGTGATTTCGATTTCGAATTTAATGGAAACGTGCATCATCAGCCACATCCTCAATATCAACAGCAGCAGCAGCAACAACAACAACAACCAATTATTCATCATCGTCCCAATGTTCATCAAGAACCTCCACTGGCACATCAACAGTCTTCTTCCGCTGCAGCAAGTATCTTTCATCGGATTCATGTGCCACCTGCGCACACTGTAGCACCTCCACCCCATTTTCACCCGCAGCCAAGTTTTGCCCACCCAGGCAATTATATGAATCGACCCACAAGCATAAACTATTCAATCGAACCGGAACCACTGGATTTAACTTTGACTTCTGCCAAATCATCTCCTATTCATATCATTTCTGCAGCTGAATTTGGTGGAATGACTGCTCATCATCAACATTTACATCACTCTCATCCTCATCATAGAAAACCAAAGCCAAGCCCATTTTCTCATAATAATACGCAATGTCACAACAATCCAAAACCGTTTTACAATCCCCCATCCCTTCTTCATCAAACTGGATCTGCCAGCCAGTGCAGTAGCCCTATGAGATTCGCCTACCCTGGAGCTAAATTTAATCAGAGTTGCCCTGAAATATTGTCTAGGTTAAACTCTGGACATCCTCAAATCAATAATTTCGTTCCGGAGCAAAAGCCTTTGGACTTTTCATCCAATTCCCCATCCGCATCATCATCTCTTCGAGGAGCTGGAGAAGCAGCAGGAACTCATAATAATGATTCTGCGAATGGTGGTGGTGGAGATACCACATTCAACTACTCATTGCAGTACACCGAAGAAGATGACGAGTATCGAGTGGCCAATACTGGAAATGGAGAAAGTGCTGCAAAATCAGAAGATACTTTAAAGACATATTGTTATGAAGGCACACCTCACAATTTCTCAATTTCCAACTCTTGCCAAGATTTGGTTCAAGAAGTTGAATTTGAGAAAAGCAACCCTGCAACTACTGCATCATCATCCTCTGAGAAACCTTCAGCTAATAATAATGCCAACAAATCCCCCAAATTGCAACCTATTGATGAAGCCCCCAAGTCATATTATGTTGAGAATACACCTGCTGTATTTTCTCGTACTAGCTCGCTAAGCTCAATAAATTCTGGTGGCTTGAATGCAGGGGAAAATAAAGCTGAACCACTTGGGGCAGAATGTCAAATATCTCCTCAAACTTCGACTGAAAAGAAGACTGGATGTGTGGATGAAGGCCCTGGCTCTGCTTTCCATAGTGTACATAACAAAAGAAGAAACCAAGGAATACTCGCCCCTGGTCGTGTCACTTTCTCCGCTGAGGAAACACCACTAATGTTTTCCAGGTGCAGCTCTGTGGCCAGCCTTGATAGTTTAGATGTTGGGGTTGTTGGGTCCGGCGGTGGAAAAGGACTTGCGTCACAAAACGATGATGATTTGAGTGACTTTAGTCGACGGGCGAGTGAAGTAGTTAGCCCATCTGACTTACCTGACTCCCCACGTGCCATGACTCCTCCTGTTCGTTTGTATGAGCAGCCAATACATTGTCGTGATAAAGTTGACGCTCCAGAGAAACAAGAAGGGGATGATGACTTGAAAATATTTTCTGTTGAGGAGAAAAGTGGGTTGAATAGTTGTCGAAGTCTAAGTCCTCTCATGATTGACGGAGAGGAACTGCCCGTTTTGAGCAAAAGGAAATTGGAACCGGAACAAGGGCGTTTTGAGAAAAGAGATAATATTATTGCTTCAACTTCAGCAGACAAACCCATTGCCATAAACGAAGGGCAGTTATTACCAACTAATGAGAACTCTGACACCAAACTTCAGGATGGCCATGAAAAGAAAAAGGCTCCGTTTCCTGATGATGAAGTCAAGGTATTTGCAATGGAGGGTACTCCGTTTTATGGAGTCTCAAACGCCACATCTCTGAGTGATTTGACTATGGACATTGACAATATGGAGCACAAGCCTGAGCCAGAACAACAATGCATACCACCAACTCAAGAACCCTGTGAAATCCAGATCAAGCCAATTGAGACAAAAGTTGCAACTGAACAAGTACTTGCACTTCCGATTGCACCAAAAAGTACTTCTTCCTGTGAACCGAATCCAAAATCTGAGGAACCAATTTACAGTGATGTCCAACTGCTCCAGAAATGTATTCGTATTGGTAAAACCGTAGGTATCCCAAAAAGCAAGTCAGAATACAAAATTACTAATGAGCCCATGGGAATATTGGCAATTGCAAGTAACGTTTCCGGTTCATCTTCCAATCTCACGTCATCAGGAGGATCCAACTTTAATAAAAAGCCATTGGTTGAAAGTAAATCTCAACAGGATTTTGATGATCCAGATTTAGCTGCGTTAATCATGAAAGGTCGAAACAGACCAAAGGAAAAGGAGAGAACTTCATCATCAAAAGGAAGCAATAAGCCTCTTAAAAAGTCGGATAAGGAAGACATGAACAAAGGCAGTAAATCTTTAGCAGCAGAACCTGCTGAAGCCCCAAAGCAATCTTCTTCAGAGCAGAAAACTACAGACAACGAGCAAATAAATCAAAAGGCTGAAATTGAAGTTACTCCCGCTGTTCCAGAAAGTAAAGTTCCAGCAGCAGAAGAAGAGAAATCTAGTGATTCCTGCGATCTGAACCCATCTGAAGTCAGCAAACGTGATGATGTTGTCGTCGTCGTTGATGTGAATAAGACTGAGTTGAAGATTGATACGTTGCATTTGGATCCCTCACAAATTTCCACAACATCTTTAGGTTCAGAGTGGAATGATGAAACACCAACTTTTTCATCACCACTTCCATCAATGTCAATATCAACAGCTTTCAAAATAGTTGGGGAAGGGGATGATTCTTCCTCTTCCAAACCCCCAGCAGTAAACAAGTCAACTCCAAAGATTCAGTCGTCAATGAATTCCAGCCTACTTACAATGTCTGTAAATAATGAGTTGCTGAATGACATTGATCCACCCTCAACATTTTCAAATCTTGTATCATCAAGTGACTGCATACTCATGGGAAGTCCTCCATTAAATCCAAAGCTGCAAGGCTCCATGTCCGACAAACTCAGTCGCAAATGGAAGGCGTTGGAGGCTGGAAATAATACGAGTAGCATTCATTCTAACTTGAGTGGGCAGCGACCACCTATGGATTTGGATCTTGAAAATAGCATGATCTCTGTGGCTAGCATAAAATCAGAAATTTATGAGCTATCATCCACCGCAAGCTATACAAATGAAATATTTCAATCTGCCATTGACGACATTGGCTCTCCAGTTGTGGAACGAATGACTGCAGACAACAGCATTGGAGGAAATACATATACAATATTTCCCCCTGAAAATATGAATGCTGAAAATGGGAAATCTACTGATATCGTTAGCGAAGGTGGCAATACGGTTGTAAGCGATGATTTCACAGATGCGGAAGAAATTGAAGACTTTGAAACGGCACCTGCTGATGACCATATCGATCATATTGTTCAACCTGAGAAGGGTGATGTTGAAAAAACAGACACAAGCAAACCTGAGGAAACTGATAATGAAAGAAACTTGGAGATTAATGATGAGAAAGTGCATCTAGAGAAAGCAACTCCGCCATCAAATTTGACATTTCAGCAGCAACAGCAGCAAACAAATCAGCAAAAGCCATTAATGGAGGTTCATCCACTGGAATCTGGAAATAAATACAGTACTTTTAAAGTCAGCAGGTCACCAATGTCTCCGCGGTCATCGCCAAAACAGAAGAGACGCGATGATCCTGAGCGATACAAAACTCGTACAATAGCCGCTCTTCATGCAGGAAGGTCACTATTGCAGCAACAGTCAAACGACAGCAACGGTAATCCACTGGATAGTAGTGACTCACGGTTTGCAACATTTCGGGTTGGAGGTCCTAAAATCGCCAAACCAATTCAAAACACAAAAACTCCTAGCGTAAAAAGCTCACAAAGCAATTCTCCGGAATCTACGCCTGGTAACAGTCCTAAAGGAATCAGAGGTAGGCGAAAACCTTTATATAGTTCTCTGCCTCCGTCAGCTATAGTTAAAAAAAGGGTTGCTCCACCAATACCTCCAAAACCTGTTAGGAATGCATCACCCGTACGTCCCCCATCCGGAGGAAGTGGAGTGTATGTCCGTCCCACAAGAACCAGTGAGTTACGCATAGCTGCAAACTCACGAGACAATTCTCCAGGACGAGTAGTAGCGAGTAGCAGAACCAGCTCTTCTTCCAGTCTAAATATGCCTCACACTCCACTACCTCCAAAGCATTCAGATCAAGAGAGTGTTGTATCATCAAGTCGTCCTAAAGTTGCACCAAAGCCTCCAGTTCGGACCGCAGCGTCCGTGTCGTCTGCCAGCAATGTTAAACCTTTCTCGGGCTCCACTGTTTTAATTAAGACAAGCAACTCATCCTTTGGTTTTGGACAACAAAAGGTGGCTGATGGAAGCCTTTCACAGAATATGAAAGGATATAGTACCCTTCCAAAATCCAGCAAACTCGGAGGAGACTTTGCTGGAATGTACATGCCTGGCTCTGTTCCCGATGCACGAAATGCGGAGAGCAAAGAAAGTATTCCAGGAAGCGAAAAATCACAAGGCAAGATTGGAAAGCTAACCAATCTCTTCAAGAAAATGGACTTTCATCGAAGTAGCAGAGAAACTCATGAGACTTTTCAACACTTTGAGAACAAACAATGTGACAACTTTGGAAACAATGGGATTGAAAAGAAATCTTCCAAATTCAGCAACTTTTTCGGAAGAAAGAAGGACAAGGCTCAGCCCAAGCCCTTTCTTGATTCTAACGGTGGGAGTAATGCTAATATGGGTCCTGGTAACAATGCTTCTATACGTGGTCCTTCGGGCGTTTGGATAAGGAGAGATGGTGAAAATATTGCAAATAATAAGGCGATGGTTGCCCCATTCAATTACGTTCCACCTCCTGGTCATTCCCTCACAAGTGTAACTCAACACAACAAAGATCAAAATTCTGTAGTGTCATCCAATAATTCTAATGCCAACGTTCCTGCAGAGAATGTATTGCAAGCTTCAAACTCTTCAGCTGCTGGAAGTGCCAAAATCACGACAGTGTAAAAGAAACGAATGCGCTTAGTTTATGATTATTAATGATAATTATTGTATTTGCCATTTTTAAGTTACTTGTTTTTTTATTTTTTTTAAAGTTTAAACGAAAAAAAACGTCCTTATTGAATTCTTTTAAATGTTATTTTGTTTTTAATACCGTAGGTTTGGTTTGAAGTTTTTTCTGTTTTTAATATTCGCAAGAGTGCTACATTCGTAATGTAGTAAGTGCTTATATGCATATTAATTTTAACATTTCTATTTATTATAATTTTTAATGTTTTATCGTTAGCATAATTTTATATATTATATTACAAACTTTTGTTAGTCTTGTTCAGCATAATATACTACTTAATACTTAATCTTACCCTGTTCTTCATGCATCTTTTTTGTATACGATTGTGTAACTTTCAAAAAACTTTTTAATGAAAAAACTGGCAAGGAAAAGTTACTTTTAATTCGAGGGTCGGTAGATTATGTATAAAACTGGTTGCCTGTAACTCATGTATGTGACTATGAACGCTGAAGTATAGAACTTTGGATTCTATGCTGAAAAAGGTTGTGGATCAAAAAATGGGAAAATTCTATTTTCTGCTCGTATGAAATTGGAAGAAGATGATGATGGTATTTCTCATTTTCTAGGAACATTTTTGCTTCTACTTATAATACCATAATAGTGTAATATGATTATGAGCGAGAGTCTTAACTTATTATGTGTCTGTCTCTGTCTAAATTTGTTATAGTGTTAGTTATATAAGTAAAATATCTTCCTCCTTCCTCTTCTGAAATAAAAGCTATAATATGTATGTGTTATATACAAGAATTGCATAGATAGCAAAAAGTATGCCCGTCATGCTTTTTACACTTCATTTTGTGTAATCCCTTACTGAGGCTCACTTGTCAGTTCAAAATCGGATGTGGCAAAGTAAAAAGTTATAATATTATTACTTAAAATTTCCTTTTGCTCTAGATTGGGAAGCGTTGAGGCATAGTGAAAGTACGTCAATTTTAAGATCTAAGATTAGGAAATGTTGTAGATACCTTACTTGATTGTGGTTTTTAAAACTTTTGTAATTCCTGCAGGACGCGTTAAATACATGTCTACTCGTAAATAAATATGTGCACTTTTGTGAGTACATTAAGATGTAAGAATACAAGTTGATGCTGTTCAACCGACTGTATTCACTAAGCCAATGCAATATATTTCCAATGTTTTATTCTGTGTGCAATTCTTATACAGTCAAATAAATTATCTCAGTTATCTTCTGACGTTTTGACCATTATACATTTCAAGTCAACTGTTTTATTTTTCATGTTATATGTAAACTCTGGTGCTGGAAATCACCACCACCATTATTGTTGCAATTATTCGCTCATTTCTGCCAATAATCACGTAATATTCATGATTATGATCATATACTTTTATTTTCAACTTATCAGTTTGGCCAAACCAGCAGCATTGAGCTAGACAAACTTCCCCAGATGCAGAGTTATGCGTAAAAAAACAAAAAATACATATGGGAATTCATATCGCTTCAGGTAACAACAACATTGTGATTGTCGAACTGCCAAGGCGAAACAATCTCTTGGCAAACGTGCATATATTCACCATATTTTAGGTACAAATAAGTGGGCCTTCACTCAAAATGAAGCTTGCATGAGATGTTAAAGGTGGTAGTCTCATATCCAAACAAACTATGTTCATGCCGAAGGTTCGCTTTATGTAACTGCTCATATTGATGATGATGCTCCTTAATGCATCCAAATAATATGGTTTTGTTAGTGTTTTGTATTGCCCCACCTTACACTCAACATCATCTCATCTCTACTCAATTCTTAGCCAATTTTTCAGTCGGTCGGTATATAATAATTTGCGGGATGAACTAACTACTATTACGTAAAAGCACGGTTAATTCAATTTTCTGCAAAAATTGAAACTAATCATGCGTCTAATTACAAGAACCAGGTTATACAAAAAAAATATTTTTCACACTGGAAATATTAATCTCAGTATGGGTCGAAGGTTTTGATGAGTATGATAGGTCTAATGATTTGAGCAGTAAAAAGTGGAATGATGCACTGAAACCAAAAAAAAGTAATTATGTAAGGATAAGGTGATGTGATGAATATGAACCATAACCTTTTAATTTCCAAAGGAAGAATGCCAAAAGTTACCTCCTTCTAGCATATGGACAGTTGCAAAAATCTTCACGATTTATCTTCTGCCTTCTCTCAAGGTCGGTAGCGGTATACAGGTAGCAGTTATCTATTCTCACGTTTCATTTAATGATGATATGATGGGATGGACGCCTCGTCAGAACATGTGCATAAACACTAACCAAATCTTTTCTACCGACATTTACATCAAGTGTTGTCTTCCATCTAAATTCTCATCATCATCATCATCATCATCAGACAATCATGGATACCTAAATATATTATGTGAACTTGATCAGATGGCTACGTCATATTATTACATATATTATTCCTTTCCTCATTTCCACAACTTACGCGTTCAACTCTACTAAACAACTTAATGCACTTTGTTTAGCGAAAGGTTGTAAGAATATTATTCATCTGATTCGCACAAACATTGAGACGCAGGCTATTTGTCAGTCTTATACTCAGTGGGTTTCCTTGATATGAAAAGTTCACAAGGCGAAAACGAAGATATGGCAGTGGGAACTTCATTAGTGAACAGGTCTAGAGGATGTTTCTTGTAGCTTACTGACATAAAATAACATCCCTTCATATATAGCCATATCATGCCAATTTTATTTTGGTTTTATATTCAAAGTTGCATAACTTTGTAGAATTTTGAGTTGATAAGAGGCATATTTGCTTCCGCATATTTTTAGCGTATTAGAGGATTCGTTAGTTGAAGATTTCTATCTTGGTCACTTCATTTACGGCTTTTTGAGTTGGCAAATGCTACCAAGTTTGTGGGTGGTAGACAATGTGCATGCATATTATTATTATGCATGTTTGTTAAGTGAGGAGAATTCTTATTATGGAACTCTTTTTAAGACAGTTTGTCAACATCATCATCATCCATCCGGTTTTGCTTCTGGCGAGATTAAGATTTAGGGGTAATAATGTACTTCTCGTGTTTTTATCAGTCTTCATAGTATCCGAATGGTGTCAGTGCGCCCCCGCAAGATGGGAAAAAGAAGATTACCGTCAGCAGCAGCAGTATCGTATAGCTGGATTAGATTCAGGATACCCCGGAAGAAACGTTCGTACTAGATACTCTACTACTGGAATAGGTACGCGTACGGGACTGCAGAAATAATATGCAAATATGTTGATAGTGATAAATGTCTAAATTTCTTAATGTATAACTATGCACGACTCGTTTTCCTTCGTTTTGCAGATAGCCTAGGGGAAAATGTGGAAATCACTTCAAAAAATACAAAAAGCACGATCAATAAGCGAGCGACAGCCACATCAAATACAAATAATATTATGCCAGAAAAATTGCAAAACACTACCAAAGATCCGGTGAACTTTAACTTAGGAAATGCTACAGCTATTGGATATGCGGTTAATGGCTTCATTAAATCCGCAGAGGCCATCATCCGAGAGCTTTTGATCTCGACGCAGAGTGGTTTGCTGAGAACGATTGGACAAGTAGATCAAGGACTGGATGGGTTTCAGAAACGTCTACAAAATACAACCTTCCGCTTAACACTTGCTGGTCAGAAAGCTGCTGCTCAGGCATATGAAGCGTTGCCACCCTTTGTTAACAAAGTGATTCAAAGAATTGGTACACCTGGAGACGCTCGCTCCCGGGAGCAATTCAATGTTCAGTTAAATGAAGTTGTCAACAATATTAGACAAAACAGGAAACAGTTTTTTGATGCCTTTGAAGAGCATGAACATGACGTAAGGACTATAATTTTTTTTCATTTACTATCGCTTCATTTTATAACAGTTTGCAGCTTAAGAAGTTGCATTTTAGATTATGATTACAACGGTTATTTTTTTTCATTTTTAGTTTAACGCTGTGTTTCAAGATCGTTTCACTCAAATCAATCAATATCTGCGCGTGCCGGAGTTGCCAAAAAGACCATTTGGATGGTTTTAACATTTTGAGTTCCTAAAACTATGAATTGTAGACCATTTACTTAAAAATTGACTGTTTAAATGCAAAGTTTTTCAAAATATAACCTTCCTCAATATCCCTTGTTTCAAGCTTCTTTATTGTTCCATTCATTCATTCAGTTTTGAAGAAAAAACTCAAGCCCAAACTTACATTGCTTTCATTGAATTTAACTGGAAAAGATCATTCAATCTAACATCATATTCAATTATTTTGGAATAAGAAAATCGAACAGCAACGTTTTAGTATATAAAATTCTCCAAACCATCTTTTACTATCAGTCAGGACTTGTGCTAAACTCATCACTCTAGTCAGCTTTAAGGAAAACAACGATATTCTTTGGTCGAGCAAATACCTATGTATAAGTGGTCGAGAAATTAAAATCAGTTTATTACTCTAGACGATTATTAGGTCATTTTCACTGTGTAAAATTTTTTCCCACCGTGGCAAAATTAAGATAATGCATTTAAAAGGTTTTTTTTTTATTTTTAATTCACGGGAGCGCTAATTAGCACGCTAAGTCGTCCTGACTGACATGATTAGTTTTAGCAGGTATATTTGATAGACAACTTTGGTAAACTGAAAGGTTTTAATGATCTTATACACAATTTATACTTTTGAGAGCTTGTCGAAAAGCTTTAAAGTTTTTAAACTCATTTCATTATTAATGTTAAGCGAACTTTTATAATGCTATAAGTTATTAGTTGCGTTTAATGCAGTATGTTCCATATTTTCCAGAAAATATGTCTATCAAAAATTTAGTTTCCCAACTGTCATTTTCTGAGTAAACTCTTTCAAAGCTCAAACTATAAAAGTAAAGCTTATGCATGATAAATATAAAGGGGCTTATATGCACACACACAAACATAGTTCCTCTTACAAAATTTTAGAAACAAGCATTGCATGTTTTTCAGCAGAACATTACTGCAACTTCATAGTTTCTTGACATTTAACTTGACAAAAGTCGTAGGCGGCTATGAGAACCCTTCTTGTATCTATTTTATGTTTCTATATTGAAATACGCCGCAGCAATTTTAGACAGACCATTCTAATTTTTTCATACATTTTTGTCCCATGGAACACATATCTGCATCCCACACACACACACACACTTACGATCAGTTCAGTGTATTATTCCAAGAGGCAAAAACTCCAGATAATCCAAGAGTAATGTCAAAAGGCGAAGAGCTTGTGTAACACTTTTCATCGTGTTAGCTACGACGATCGTGTCATAAACTATTTACATGATCATTTATAATTCATAACGCATGGTAATTCATGTATTTTCTGGATTATGGTTGACGGCCGTTTTGGTAAATTGAATGGTACTTCCTGCATTTCTCCCATCATCAATTATGAAAAGAAAAACATGGGATCAGAAGTTGTTCCCAATTATGTTTGCCTACCAAGTATTTATATATTCTAATGCCAAGTTGAGCGAAATACATTCAATACTACCTACTTTTGTCTTATTGTGAAACTGGACGCGTAATAAGACAACGAGCACATGCAGTGTTGTCGTTCACACAACTGACAACTCTTCTTTGGCAGTATTTTTTTTTGGGAGTGAAATGAAAGCATATTATCTTTGTTTCGCATCTCCACTGCTATAAGGAAACGTTAAGCAGATATTGAAAAGTGGATGTTGTTGTGCAAGATGCCAAATTGTAAATGGTATACATAATTAAGCACTAATGTTGTTAAGAACAATGCCAGCATCGCAGTATGAAACTCTACGGAACAAAGTAGAGGACTGAGCCCATGTTTGCTCTTGCTCCTGCTGCTGTCGCATGTTCATGGTTGAATAATAAAACAGCAATTCTGTCACAACGGAAAAGAGTAGCTCAGGAACTGAGCCTTTTTAGCTTATTATTTCCATCAATTAAAGAATAGTTTTCAAGACCAAACTTTATATGTCATTTATGGTGCTTCCAGTAGTAGTCTCTGTCAAAGTGAGGACTCATTCTATTCTATATCTACTGTCTGACGACTGCCTGTTCCAGTTTTTTAATCACGCACACACGCTCCAGAGTCTTCATTCCACTGCCAGTTTCGCACCACAAAAGACAAGAAAACTACTTTGCCTTCAACTTTCCTTTTTCCGTGTGTCACCTTGCCAGAAAGTGAACGTTTTAATAATACAGGGGGTTTAAAAAACTTGAGTTTTCAAGGCTATTTAAGACATAGGAAATGTCACTCACACGAGCTAATCCTTTTGTCGCACATTCCTCCACTTTTGTTTTCATTTTGCTTCTCTATGAAGCAATTTCTGGAGTTAACGCAATACCTTTGCATGTCAGTGGAGCGTTATTATCATTTCCTCAGGCAAATCCTCACAAATCATTAGTGATGCCAGTGTGGGCACGAAAAGCTGGGGGTCATTGGAGGCCAGAATTACTTCGAGACATTGCCAGGGAACCCTTACTTAACTCAAAAGAACTTGGCCCAGAAAACGATGATGCTCTAGATTCACTCCCAAGCAGTGGGGCAAAACGAGCAGAGGTCGACTCACCATCAGCCCATAATATTCAAGAAGAGGAGAAAAACGAGAACGAGGGTCAAGATGAAACGGATGAAGACGAGTATGTCTATGACGATTGGGAGGCGGAAGAGCCGGAATGTGAAGATGGAATGTTTTATCATGTTCGAGGGAAGCGATGTGTTCCTGTAAAATGTCCAGGAGGAAACTCGTGGAGGGATCAAAACACTGGTGAATGTATTTTAAAACATTATAAAAACCCGTTCCGCAACCGATGGAGATCTTCACGGCCTTTGCGACCTTAGTAATACTAACATACATATATAGCACTATATTTTTAATTCACGGAATAATTATTTTCCTGTGCCATTTTGAAATCAACTAATTAACAAATTATTACATTGTGTTTTTTTCAAATGCTGCCACAGCCGAAGACCGACTTTACAAAGAAGCAGAGGAGGATGGGCCATGTTTGGACGATAACTTATTTTAAGAATTTTTAACTGTAGTTTTATTTATGATTTTTAATACAGCACATATAAACAAACGTTATGATTTAAACAACTCATAATATACATTTTTCTAATCCTGTTGTTAAAAGCCTGGAAAATGAAAGCAAAGACATTATTCATAGTTGGCTAGTTGTTTGGTTGTATAACGATCTTTTTCATGCAAAAAAAAAGTTAGGGAAAGTAGGATGAAACACGAAGATAGAAATAGATTAGGTTACCATCAAAGCGATCACACATGAACACACCTATTCATTTGGTTGTTCACATCAGTTCATCCTCATCAGGACAAATATTGATTTGGTTTTGGTACAGTAGTAAAAGATAATGCTTTTTTGTTAGGTAATAATTCAGCTCAAACTTGTATTCACTGACTTTTTCCCACTGACCTTGTGCTGACATTTGGATCTGCTCAGGTTGAGCTGTCTCTTTTCAGATCTATCAAAATGGATTTTGTTCCCAGCGGGGATTCTACAAGATAGAGTTTTTAAGTCACGTCGAAAGTTTTCTTTACATACATATATTTTTTTTTGCATATTATGCTTTCCAATTCCAAACTTTAGACTCTGGTTTCTTACACACCAATAATAATACTTTTTCTTTCATACAAAAAAGCCATTTTAAATATATATGCACTATATATGGTATGGTACTGTCTATCTCTTCTCCAGTAAAAGTGGTGAAGATTGATATAAAAGGCAAAAAGAAATCCGAGTCTTCAAAAATATTAAAAATTCCGTTATATTATTATGTACAACTGATGCTCCGGAAACAAAGCATATATATACATATAGATATGAAATATCTGGCTTTTGACAGCATCTGCACAAGTTTTTTTCTCATAAAGGATGGGTTTACTTTCCAAACCCCGAATTTTTGAAGAAATGTTGAAAGTACTTACAGAATAGGATTACCCACCCACAGAATACATTGTGTTCTGTGTTCAAAGAATGCAGAGAGATGGGAGTTTATTGGAAGAGTAAATTTATTTTCATCACTTGTTTGTGTTGTTCATAAATAGGATCCATTTACACTACAATGCTCAATGCTGAAGGTGAGGGAGAAACTTTTACCACCAACCGTCTCATAATATTGCATACAATAGTTTTTTGATGAGAAAATGGTGTAAAGTCTTTTTTTAAATTTAAGCTACACATAATACATCCACGGCATACCTGTAGATTCGTATTTCCGTTTGGTTGCTTCTTCCTTCGTTCGTTCGTTGTGTTGTAATGTACTTCTACCAATTGTGTGTTTGGTAGACCATGATGGTATAAACCCACTTTTAACGCAATTCTCACCCTTTTAAAAGGATGATGGCTGTTAACAGCGTTTTTATATATTTGCATACCCGCATCTCACATCACACATCATAGTACTAGATTCCCAAGGCTTCTTTTACAAAAACAGTATAAGTAGAATGCAATCTAATATCTACTCTGTCAGAAAGGAATCAGCAATCCTATCGGACAAGGAGAGGAGGAGAAAGTTTAAAGAAAATAAGCTGCTCACTTCTAGTCGACACTTTCCCCAAAGTTTTCACTCACACACAAAAACACCAACTACCGTAAATTGGTTCGCAATGGAGAGCAAAGCATATCTTGTAGCAATATTTTTATTTTCTTGTTATCTTTCCAACGCATTTGGTGCGGTTGTTAATAATTCTAAATTCAACCTGATTCAATCAGATGATTCTATCAAGAAATCACCTCACGATAAAACATGGAAACGATCTGCAGATCATGAAAAATCGGAATATTATGATGAGTACTATCATGAACCGGAAGAACCTGAATGTGAAGATGGACACTATTATCATATACGTGGACTAAGGTGTGTCCCATTTGATTGTCCAGGGGGAAACCAATTTCGAAATAAGCACACGGGCGAGTGCATTTTGAAAAAATATGGAGTTACAGAATCAGAAAAGAGTCGTCCATTAAGAGGACTCAAGTAAGTAAACCTCACTCCTTTATACTTTTGGGGCATTATGAAACTGGGATAATAATCAATCCATTCTTTTTACTTTTGTTCTTGTGTATCGTCTTATCTAATGAGCAGCAGGATGAAAAATCAAAATAAGTTCAGACTTCCATTCGGACTTACCCTCAAAGGTTAAATTCTGACCGATATGAAGATACGGAGCCGGCTAATCATCATTCCAATACATTTGATTGCCTGTTAATAAACTGTACACTTTAAAGTATAAGGCTGGGGGTAACTTGAGACAGGTTTATATTCTGTTTGACAAGTAATAACATTGATATTTCGGATCATTCTTTAAAGTAGTAAAGAAATGCTGCTCATTGTTATGTTCAGTAAACTGTATTTTAAATGTGCTAAGCTTAATTAAGTAGTCATAAGTTGTCCACATGGAATCCCTTGTTTGAATTTCAATCAAATGCTTATAGTGGTCTATGCTTATACACTAGATAACTTAGACTGGGTACCTAATTATGGATATTATGATGAGATCTCTATATAAATATAAATGTTCAAACAATAATTATTCCTCAGTTCAATTCAATCTTATTCATGTATGATTATATGCACACAATAGAGAAATACTCAAGTGTAAATGTAAATTATTATATTCCAGGATTTTTAAATAGTTTAATAAATTTTTGAAAATTCCTCAAAAATGGGTTTGTTTCACAGCATCGTCTTTTTACAATGTATTGAATCAAGTTTTTTTTATTCATTACTCATATTATTATCATTGGTAGTACATTACATTCATACATTAAGTATATACGTTCTTCATATTTGTGTTCCATGCACTTCATACTGCTTCCATCGAGTCGAGCAACACGCTGATTTTTAGGAAATTTTTGGGTTCTTACGAAGTTTGATCTGTGTCGTCTGCAGAGATACACACATAAAAAGGTAAACCACATATCGTACGTTCCAAGTTTTTATTAGATATAGGGGTTCTGCATCATGGAAATTTACTTCTCTCTTGTTAGTCAATAATATTGTGTCAAGTTATATAGTCTTTCAAGTTCCTACAATAATAATTTACGACTATATTTAAGTCGATTTTAATATCACTAATCTTTTTTTAAAAGTAGATTCGATGATATAGATAATCACGTCGAGTCAGAATTAAGAAATTTTTAGGTACTTACAGAGCACAGTTTGGCTTCCAACAATCTTACAGTATCAAGATTATATGGATGGAGAAGGTCAAAGGATAATTCAAGAGAAGGGTGTTGCTACATTCAGCATTATATACATACTAATACATTAAAACCGGGTAACTACATAAATTTTAGGGAGACATTGATATCATATCTTGCAATCCACTACTTCAACAACAGCAACAATAATTTGTCATTATTATGACAGATACAATAAGTAAGTATATATGGCACAGGGGAATGATCACACTGATAACTACTGACTATGTACATACAATAAGTAGGATAGTTGGTTGGAGTTGTCAACATGTCCTTTTGACTAAAAGTGACAGAGATTCGCAAGTTACAAAGTATTTTTTTTTTACAAATCCAGCATAGGATATGGTACTATTTACTTCAGTTCTTGATGCGTTTCATATGGCTCCAATTTATTTAAAGAGTTAGTCTTCAAAATTTCAGTTCAAATCTCGGATTTTGTGTACTACTAATTTCTACTAAACTACGTCAATTTCATTACAACATTCGGCGATGCAATCATGAGTTACGTTTTAAGGAAGCAAAGAAAAGGTCTAAAGTAAAGTGTAGAGAAACATTTACATTTAAAAAAACATCATCAAAAGAATCTTTATAATAATCAAATTACGCTACAAAAAAAATTGGTCCTTTACTACTAAACGTCACCCCATTTTGGACCACGGCACTTTTATGTACTGCTTCAAGCCATAAAAACAACACAAAAACTTAGTTTACAGAGAATTATACACTGTAATTTGACAAATACAATTTTAATATATGCAAGAATCTCAAGAATGTATGAATCTTCATCGACACTTGCAGCGAATTTTCAATTCAAGCTCACAGAAAAAAACTGTCAAAGAAATATGAAACAATAAAAAAACCTCTTCGTTAGCCATATTATTGTAAATACATAATAATAATATATATCACATACTAAAAAAATGATTGAAAATAATAATGAAATTTTCAACGAAAAAAAAATAAAGAGAATTGAAGAAAGAAAAATATTTATGATAAATATATAATATTATTATTCATGCATGGAGTTATCACCTTGTAGGTGAGTACGCAGCATAAATTGCGAATACCAACACCACTGCAGCACCCAGTAATCCAAGACCAACTCCCACAGTATTTCCAAGCACCGTGTTTTCTTTTGCAAATGTATGAAAAAGAAAAATGTTCAAAAAAAAAGTTCATTTCACAATATTTTTTCCCCAGTTTCATTTTATGCGCACAATGAAAAGGAAGACAGTTATATAATAAACCGACACCGATGAACAAACACACAGTGAAAAAACGGATGCCGACAAAAGCCAAAGTTGTTGTCGTTTAGTTTTGATTGGTTTGTTTGTTTGGTGACATATAAAAGTTGACACCGGATATTGGATGACGATACGATATGCGTTTGGATTTTTTGATTGTCATCATCAATCATCAGCGAGTAGTAGAACAAGTCAGTGGTAGTGAAGTAGTAGTAGTAGAAGAGCAGGAGCGTTTGTAATAGAAGGCACGTGTTCAGAGAGCAGTTAGCAAAGCATGCAAAAACACAAATAAAAGAAAATACTTGATTTTTTTTATGAATTTCAAACTAATGTATTATTATTATTATTTCTAAAAAAATGTTTTTGGTTTCGTGATTGATACATGATTAGTTACTAATTTTTTTGGCAATATTATCATCATCAAAAACCAGTATCAATACTAGACATATTTAATTAATGTGTTAGTACACAAAAATAGTTCATATTCGTATTTAGAATAGAATATTTATAGTGAATATAGTCGATACTCGATATAAACACATCTCAACAATTTCACTTGTTTTTTTTAAAACGTAACACTCAATCATCAAACATTCAGCTCATTATCATCATTATTTTTTTGGCGTATTATGACGGATTTTTCTTCTCTCTTTGGCACACAGTTAGATTCTCTACCAACAACAACATTGAACATGGATTGGATTGGAGCAATATATTTGTCACGTATTTATACTTTGTGTATGGTTGTAATTATTTATGTATGCGTTAGAAAATTTGGGAAAACAGTCATTCATAAAGTATTCTAGCGTAATATTATTAACTATGTATGTTTTTATCAATATCATCAAACTTCTAAGTTTTATATATCTTTTCTCGAGAGTATATATTGTCTTGTTGAAACGGGTTTTAACGAGAAAGTAATTATTTTTTTTATTTTTTTTATGATTCAACTTTTGTTTGTGTGATTCCTGTAAGTTGTGTGAAGGGATTTCTCGGGGGGAAGGATTTATTTTTTACCTTTGCGAATTGGTGCCCTTGGAGCCTCGGGTTTTGGTGCAGTGGCGGCTTTGGAGGACGCTGCAGCGGCGGCAGCTGATTTAGCTGCGGCAGCAGCAGTTGCGGCGGCGCTGGCGGCTGCACGAGCTGCCGCAGCTTGTTTTTCTTCCTCGAGTTTCTGTTCAGCTGCTATTTTTTGCTCTGCTAGCTTTCTCTCAACGGCTTGTCGCTCTTCTAGAGCTAGTCGGTCTTCTTCGCGTGCTTTCTCTTCGGCAGCTTTAGCTTTAATTTCAGGAGCAGTTGCTTGAGTAGCCGCAGCTTGCGTTTTTGGGACAGCTTGTGTAGCCGAAGCCTGTGTTTCCGCAGTGGCTTGTGTGGCTGTAGCTTGGGTTTCTGCAGATGACTGTGTTGCTGCAGTCTTTGTTGCTTCAATAATTGGTTCTACTACTGGAGTTTCTGTCACCACGGGTGGTGTAGGTGCTGATTCTTTTACAGTTTCAATTACTGGTGGTGGTACAGTTTCTGGCTGAGGTGTAGACACTGGTTCAGCAGTTGGAGGAGGCTTTGGAGGAGCATCTTGCTTGGGAGGCGACTGCTTCCTCTGTGGAGTTGGTGACTTTGGTGGAGGTCGTGTAACACCTAGAAAATTAAAATTTCTGGATAAGTGTCTGATCGTTCCTTTCTTATCTTTCTCCTTCAAAAAAATCTTACTTGTTTGGGTCATCGATGCTTGAATCTTTTTCATAATGTTATCAAAGGAATCCTTGCCCATGTAATCAATGTGACCTTGCTCCCAAGCTGATTTTCTCATGTGGTCCTCATAATGTAACTGATCCACAGACTTATCACCTTCCATTGCAGTTTGCGCATAGACTCCAGCAATCCCTTTCTAAAATTGGTTTGATAAATATTTACACATTAGAGTCAAGCAATGCATGAGTAGAAAAGAAAAAGCAAGCAGCTAACTTCCAGCGCTGATGGCGCTTACAGCAGCCTTTCATAGGCAGGCAAGCATTGGGCGTGAATTGCAACACAAAATTACAAGGACCATGGAACGCACATGTTAATCAAGGAGATATGAAGCTAAAGGCAAAGCGGAAACAGGTATGGATGGATAGATTAATACATTTATTATTATAACGCTAGTAAGCTTGTCACTCATAGTCAGTACCGCCGTAGCCTTTCAACTAACTCATCACTCATCAGGACTGAAATTTAACAGACCATGCATTTTTATTTTGCCCTCAAGAAATAATATTTTAGTGCCAAGTTCCACATTCAGTAGTAGTGTAGCTCAAACCAGCAGAGATATTGTTATTTGCATCAGTTTCCACTCATAGTTCAATACAAAAATATTATTAGTGAAAAGAGATCTATCTACATGCGGCATCTATATAAAGATTTGCTTAACGCTCTACTTTTTTCTTTTAGTATGCTACGCTTAAAGTATTAATGAAATATTATTATCGGGAAACTGGCCATTCACTCAATACTATTGTCAGTCCTCATTTACTCCAGCACCTATGATAGTCATACTATGAATCTACTATATAGTTGTACTGCGTAGGTGTTTAAGGTGTAAATAGGTGTTCTACATTTTCTGCTGTTACAGGCAGGAAATATCCCAATTCCCCAGGTTTGGATTTTGCTGTTGCATTGCATTATACTTGGCTGTTGGCTTCATTTTTACAGCTGCATTTCAGTTGCAGCAGAGTTTTTTTGGTGATTTCCAATAAAACTGATCTGAATACTGCCATTTTGAATACACTTACAGACTTTGAGCGTTTCTTTCTCTTGACATTTTGACGCGTTTCTTCCCTATTTGGTTGTGAGTTTTGGTGGGACTGCTCGTTTGGGCCATCATTTTGGGAACCATCATTTGAATGGTTGCCACTATTGTTGCCCTGAGGAGATCCTGAGCCTCCCGCAGAGGAATTTTGAGCTTGATTATCATTGTGTGATTGAGGAGGGGATTGGTGATTCCTTTCAGAATCTGAACATTCAGGACTAGAATAGTGTGGAGGTGGGGGTGGAGGAGAATGATAAACAACAGGAGGTGGGGGTGGAGGAGGGGTCCAGAAATGGGATGGTGGGTATCTTTGAATAGCAACTAATAACTGAGGGGCAGGTGGTGGAGGAGGAGCTTGGTCAGCAACAGGCTGGGAATTATTGTGGTGCTCCTGATGAGGGGGATGAGGGGAAGGAGGACGAGGATCAGATTGATATGAATATTCTGGTGGAGGGGGTTGAAATGAAAATTGAGAAGAAGAAGCTGAGGTTTCTGCAGGGATGAAAATGTGCGAGAAAGAGGCCTGTACCTGTTCTACCATTGTTGCTGATAGGTTGTCACCACCACCCTGTACATTTACGATATAGTACTTGCAACTTACATAACAATTAAAACTTGACACCAAACATCACAAAGGGTTAGTAAGAAAAGTGTACAATCCAAGACAGTTAATATAGTATCACACTTCAAATTATTTGACTTTGAAAAATTAAGGAAACCTTAACCATCATACATAAAATGTTAGTTTGAATAACGTTTAACACCAATGGAATAAATTGATTTTTCCAAAAACTGAAATATTATATATAAGGTTTAATTTTTGTGAAAAGTTTGCGATTGAGCAAAGGGCTAACAAGAAGACATTTTGTGCATAAAGATTGCAAACTTTGCATTCGATATTGATTGGAATGGCTTTTGCAGTGACTATGCATATATAATTTTTGTAAAAATTGATTATTGTAATTTACCATTTGTGGTGATAATCTTGAATGTACTTCCGTACGAAATATGTTCCACCATGCTTGAAGCATTTCCTGAAAAGTCATAATACACCTAATTGGTTTTTTTGTTAGAGCATCATAAAAACATTTTAGAAGCCCAAAATATTACCTGCAAATGCTCTTGACCAGAAGGTGGACGGGCTAATCCAGTTACAGTATCGAAAAATGTCAACCATGGCTTTTCTTGTCCAATGAAATGAACAATTTTTACGTTCTGACCAAACCTAAATTGAAAAATTAACCCAGAAAATTAGAGCCTAAGCAATGCGTATACCACGTGTAGCATATTATCTATCATTTGACATTATACTCTCATTTTATCATTTTAAGCCAGTGCAGCATTTGGTATCCGTCCAAGTAAGTCGATACAATTTAAAAATTGCAGCTTGTGTTTCATATATATCATTTCAAATGACATCCCTTTGTAAGAGATTTCTGCTCTAGTTTATTTGCATGACTAGCTCTAGCATGTGCCAGCAACCACAACTCAGAATCCAAAAGTGTATTTAGATCTCGCTATCTTGATGACAGGAATGAAATAGGAAACTCAGAGTTTTTAATGAGACCCAATTTGATCGCTAGCATAGCTTAATTGTGAATAAGAGGGTTTAACAGATGAATCATCATCCAGTACAATTCTGATAATTTTGTCAGTGTAAAATATATAGAAATATAGTTCAAAACATTTTCAGCTTTGTCATGTTCCATTAGTTTAGGAGCATATACATCTTTGAAATCAAGATGGAAATACAAATCTCGAATACAATACATTTTCTTGTGCAATATTTGAAGAAATGTTTTGTTTTCCGTTGTAATGTGTAAGTTATTAATTAACTTACACTTTGTAAGCTGGCAAGTAGGAATATGTTGCAGAAGCACACATGTTGTAGATAAAAGGTAGGCGATGGCTAGCATCAGATTGCGACCAGTCCCTGAAAAACATGTTTAGTAAGCCTTGATCTCCACCTGAAATTCATAATTTACATCAATATGTAAATTGAGTTAGACATCCCATAATATTGTACACATTGTACTGCGTACCATCAAAGGATCCATGTTGCAGAGCAAAGTCAGTAACGTGACGATAAGTCTCTAATGAGGGACTGAAAACAAATACTCCAGAGTTAAAACAGTCAGGCCAACCAGCATCAGGAGCTGCTGATATTTCTTCACGATCAAACAGCTCGTCGCAGTTCTGAAGCACCTGTGATAAAAACAAAGTACACAAATAAAATACCTTCTCTGTAAATGGTTTTGGATGGGATGCCAAAGCCAATGACTCTCATTTCAATAAAATCATAATCATTTATCCATGTAAAATTCCAAACGCAGCCCATTGCTGATCAAATTTTTTGATTAGCAAACAAAACGATAAACAAATCTTATAGCACAAAATCCGCTTGATTCTAAAAAGGGCATATTTTAAAACGTGGGTTTTATTAGGTGTATCAAAATATTCGGAGACGACTCGACATCATAGTATCGGCTCATTGTTCTCTTGTACAAGACAAGTCACTCACATTTTTGTATTGTTTAAACTGCAAACAAATGAGCAGAAAAAATACCGGTTTTGGCATTTGATTCATTTCATTGCATCATCATGAACTCCTACATCAACCATACTATTATTATATTACAAAGTATGCATTATACAGAATTTTCAGTTCAAGCCCATTTTGCCCCAGAGGCATTTTAAAGTAAAGAACATATAACTATTATCATCATGGTCTTACAAAACGGGTCACGTAACAGTTATATCATATAGGAATAGAAAAAAATGATGGTTTGTACATTACCAGCGTGTCTGCATCCAAAAACACACATTTCGTGTACTGTGTAAGCTTCCAACAATGAATTTTAGTAAAAGTTATTCCCAACTCTGGTCTTGCTAATAATGCCAAGTGAGCTGTGTCTTCTGAGTCGAGGATGTTCACCTCATTCACAACATCAAACACGTCCGACAAAATCCCTCTGTAGAAATAGTCAACAACCCCGTCATCATCACATTTAAAGGCTTATATATAATACATGTACTCTTCATGCAACTCTTCAATTAATGTGCATTTGTGGTTGTCTCAAAAAATAAGCAGGGTCCAATTTGGTCTCATAACGAAAATTGGCATTTTCAATTAGGACTGCCATCTCATAAGTAATTTTTAGCACATTGGCCCTTCTTCAAAAGTTATGCAACTCATCTTGTCTTACCTCATAGCTTCTGAAATGCCAGGTGTGACCATTACTGCCAATTGACGAGTTGTGTTGACACGTCGGAGGGATCTGGCCAAAACCAGCGCTCCCAAGGCATAAGAGTCGTTTGTCGCAAGTGTCACCCATGCTTGAGCACCTTCTGTAATAAGAAACATCAATTTAAATAGACTGGCATATACATAATAACAACCTTCATATATGCAATGACCCTTTTCAATTTCAGAATAGTATATATGGAATATGATCAAAGTTCAGTTGGTTGTAGAGTACATAATGTTGTTGTGTAGAAAATATTCCACTATATGGAACAAGAATTTCGTTAAACTGGGAGGATAAACAAGGATTGCGTAATGGATTCCTAATTGAATGAATGAACATCCCAAGTTTTAAGCCAGCCACTACTACTAGTGTTACACTTGCTAGTGTTAATCTTTCTAGATAGTGGGGTCTGCTTTGCGTTATCTTTTAATTCGTCATTATCATAATGCCTCCTCTATGGTAGAAGCGCCAGCCAGTTCTAATAATCTCAAGGTCAGCCAATGTGTCGGCTTCCTTACCTAATTCTCTTTGTTTCACAGATGTATATTTATGTGAAAAATAACCATCATAATTTAGCTAGAAGCTTAACCAAAAAGTCGCATCCCTCTAATTATTGTTGTGTTGTAGTTCTATTTAATTTAAATAAGCACATACAACAAACAGTACGTTCGCATCAAATTCCTATGTGCAAAACAGCCAAACAAGTATGTATGAAGACATAAACATAAACCTTCAACTTTTCTCCTCCGGTAAAGTATAAGTAGGCTCTTCTAGACATTTTAGATAACATCAGAGAGTTGGAAAGAAATATGCAAACTCATCCTTAACAGCCTCATGCTTACCATATCATGCATATTCAGTACAAAATGTGTAATTCATTCGTTCTCATTTGCTCCACATATTATTTCGCGTTGTTTAGTTAATGCTTCTGTTGCAGATTGCAGAGACTCAAAAATAGCTCATCATAACATAAGCCAAGAACTGCTGCAGTAATAAAACATGTCATGCCATGAAATAACATAACAATAACTTGGGATGCAATGCAACGTGCTCCACAAAGAAGATGTCTATAATGTGAAAATGTACATGTTTTAATTTGTGAATGTTCACGAGTAGTATGCACACATTTTTTACGCGAGGAATGCAAACTTTTTATCACTGTATGCGATCATTGAAACCTAAATATACAAAGAGTAAGTAACATAAACCCTACAGCTTTAGCCGACGACCTTGAGTAAAAAAAAAGTTGTAGTATTATACAACAAACGTTTGGAAATTGAAATGAAATATGTAGGCTATTAGACCTACTGATCTGGAGACGAGACAACTCATTGCAAACAAGATGATTGTAGGATTAAAAGGCTGCAAAATTTGCAAGAACCACTTTCATTGTATACGGTAGTTAGTTGAGTATTGAAGATCCAATCTTACTACGCATGTACAATTATTAATTTCCATTCCATGACGATGATGATGAGTGAGAGCTCTATAGAGCTTTGGGCAATGTGCATTCATACTCATCCATCTCTTGTCTCTGGAAGAAATTGTGTCGCAGTAGATAAGACAAGATGACAAGGTTGAATATATGTTTACATGATTCATCTACCTTTAGAAAAATCAGTGTTTGTGGTTGGATTGATCCTTTATGTAAATGAATTACTCAAACTTGATTATATATAGTAATAGTATAACTGGATCTGGTCGGGAGATCAAGAGTCGTTTTAAAAATATGGCTTGCCAAGCCCCCTAATGCGACCATAGCGTAATCCAATCCACTTGAAGCAAAATATATAGGTCGCAGCAAAAGTGTAGTGTGTGGGCTTCATGAAAAAGATGGTTAGCGCAAATAAATGAATAAGTACATTTTACTTTGTGTCCAGTTTTTTAAAAAACTCATTATTTTTAATTGAGGAGAACGACGACTGAAGCATCACATGAGATAAAAATATATACACGTTTATCAACGCATGTTGAAGATTTTGCTATCTTAACTTTATCCAGTGATGATGATACTGTTAATTAGGTACGCTAATACTAATACCTTCATCTACTTAAATCTTTGCCAATCAACACAGATAGCGATTAAAAATTACTTTGATAACCTTTTCGCAACTAAATGGCAAAATATCGATAAATTTCGTAAATTTCCTGATTTTTATTGAGCCTCCGTAAACGTCTGTCTGTACATAGGCCTATCATCACTCATAACATGACTGACATGGTGTTAGCGTTGATTGTGAAAATAATGCTGGATAGATAATGTGGATTATAAGTGGTGTTGCAAGGCTTATCTTTAACGAACATTGCACACGCTTCCAAAGCAGATAAACATAATATCGTGAAAAATATATGGGAAAACTGTTGCCGGTAGTTCATCATCCATTTTATTGTTTACGGGCAAGTCAAGAGTATAATGCAATGAATGAGTTTAGTGAAATGTGAGTCATACAATTCCTACAACTAAACTCTTGCTAAGTATCAGATTGCATCGTTAGAGACAAACTTGTGGAAATGACATTGTGGTAGGCACAGTATTTCTCTCAGGATTTATCCATCGTCTAGTTAAACTTGGTTCTTGTTTTTTGTTTTTGCAACACTTCTTTTTGTTTCCTTCCTTTCCGAGAAACCTAATCCTTTAGCGCAACCTTTTCATTTCGTGTCGGTTCATGCAATACAATTCCAAATGCTCTAATTCTTATGCAAATAAATTCAGAATTATTGAGAATCCAGCCGGAAAATCACAACTGCTGATGATAAACTTTCATGAATAACATCACCACAACTTCCTGAACAAGAAGGAGCTTGAACTCTTCTTAAATCCATCTGGAAGAAAAGTGAGGCATACATGCATGGCAGTAATCTTTATATGTATAGTTGGAACTAATGTACTAGAAAGCATTAGCTGGATTCATCCGTATCGAACATTTCTGCCAGAATCCCCCAATATTCTTACAACTTACGTCAGAGTGAATGACGTGGTCGGCTAATGTTTTGTATTATGTGCATATATGGATTGAGGTGTTTTGACACTACGAGCTTTCTTTCGTTTTTTGTATTCTAATGGTTACGTTATTTGGGTAATATTTCTGTCATCATTGTTTATTCTACTGAATTCCAAGTGAAACGAGACGTCTAATACGGTGCCTTAAAATATCCCCTATCGATGAAGTTGTAACTTTCGTATTCACACCCTTCGTTACTAAAATAGCGGAAATTCCATCCAGAATATATGCCTCCCTTTGGAGAAAATCCTTCATCATCAGAAAATACATTCATTTGAATTTTCTATACATCCATACTCCTCATCAATATACAATTTCCTCTCGCTCTCTGTACTCCCCCTCTATCACCAGTCCAAAAATAGAAACTGAATGTTTTCCAATTCCAAAATCCCAACTCTAAATCCCACGACAATTGCATTACATAACCAGCAATCACATGTGTGAAGAATACAAAAAAAGTTCATTGCGGAGCAAAGTTGGGTAACACAATTGGGTCCTATTCAAAAAAACACATTCTTATTTGATGGTCTCATGAAGCATTGGAAAAAACGAAACTCAAAAGTCAGAAAAATTGCCCTTTACCTAAAGTTCAAGATTCTTACAATGACGTTATGTTTTAAATGTTCATATCCATAAAACTACACACCACACCATGCCATCACATCGTGAAATAGTATGCAGCAGTGTCCTCATGAAAATGTTCAAAATGTCATTCTACACACTCGTGGTAAAGTCGTCTTCAGTCAAGTAGCAGAAATTCATGGAGGAGAGTATATACATTTGTAGAGAAGAGAGGAAATAAAATCCAAAGGATTAGATCAGCATACTACTACTACGTGACTTGAGCATGAACATATACTATAGCTCCATTTATGTACTACATGCTTTTGTGGTATATTGGTATTGGTGCTCCTTTTCAGTTGTGAGAAACATTTGGTGTTTTTTGGAACAGAATAATATCTACGAGGATAAAGCGATCAGACAAGCATTACTTCCGGAAAGAACGTGTTTGCACGTAGTCAAGTAGCCAGTCACGTAGATTTGGACTGTCTCAACAAAACTAAAAATACCAATTCAATATCGCATAGCCGAGTAATGTTGTCATATTATACCGTTAAGCTATTGAATCGAATGAAGAAGAAATGTTAAAGAAAGGACAGACATTACAACTACAACGAGGTTAGCGTATGCTATGGTGAGATATGCGTTGTTTCTAAACCTTCACTAAAGTAATAATCTTTAGGATGAAATCTGACGAGTTTTTAAGAGTACGATCGAAAACAGACATCTGAGTATTATACCATGCATACATTCTGTTACTCCCATTTAGAAGCAAATGAGTTAAGTAAGCAGGATCACAAAATGCCATTTCTCTATTCTTTCAAGTATGTGATAAGATGGTTAGGAAAATCCATTATCTCCCATCTCGCCTATCTGAATGAGGCTCCAATGCTATTTTAATGACTCGACCTTGCACTAGGCAAGATAAAAAGAAGAAGAAGAAAAGGGCTGAATGGACTGAACTGGTGACTGGACTTTATTTCGTCTGTCTGTCTGTATACGCCTTAAAATTAAAAAAAAAATAAGAATGCACTTGCTCCCTGCCTGCATGCTGGAATAAAAACTTTGGTTACTTCAATGCTTATAGGGCTTGGGCATAATATAAATATTTCTTAAGCACGCACGTATGTGTATGCATGCATATTTTTACTTTAACATTATTATGTAAGCTTAGCCTATTATACGAATGTATAGAGCCAAAGGGAATTGTGTAGGATGATCATGATCATGTAGAGTGAAAGATGTACAATATTTTGTGATGTGTGCACGACTTTTTCAATCCCTAAAAGACTTTGAGATTTGAATTGTTGCTGGAGTCTAATGAAAATACGTATGCCTAGTATATGATACTGGACAAGAAAAGAATGCGTATATGTTCTACCTAAATTGGAGCTGTGTTAGATTACTGTTTGTAAAGTTACTCATACAAATTACAAGCAAGGAAACATTGACAATGAGGGTGTTCTTTTCTAATATAAAAACATATTATTTTTCAATTCAGTGTAAAGGTCACAATGCCGGTACTTCATTTTAGTACGTTTCTCACTACTTTAACCAATTATATAAATGCAGATTGCTGTACAAATTCGATACTCCATGACCTCTCGCTTTACAATTACGACAGCCTATGCACTACTTGAGCCGGCTAGGTCCTGCACTCATAACTGTCAACCATTTCATGCCGTGGTTAAATTAAATAATTTAACTTACCCGACATCCCGCAATATATGAAGATACTGAATTTGCACTAAAACTTCAGGTTAGTAAAATAAACAAACGAAGTTCCAAACCAATGGCAGGCACTACAGAATATGGACCAATATTATACTTAAACTATCACCACTTATAATAATTCAGTTGCTAATATTATAGTGAGTATTGGAATCATGAACTCTGTGGACAAACTAGGAAACAAAAAATGGAAAACTAAAGTTGAACTGCTAGCAAACCAAAATATCTAATGCAAATGAAAGGAAACCAGTAACAAATTTCCATGAAGCAGCAATGATGATGAGTGAGCCAACAGATATAGGCAATAACTGAGCTGGTAAAGTTGAGGGTTAACATTGACATGCTGCAAAGCAAGAACCTGTTTATACCTTATAAACTACATTCAACATTCAATCTAAGCTGATACAATATTTCTGTGTATATTTTCTACATTCCGTACAATCTCAAGACCTTGTGTCTATGTAGCTCAAATGGATCCATCCCGAGAAGTGCCGGTCCAAACCATCAACACAGGTTAGGTTAGCCTGACGATCATCCGACGCGAGAAACAACGTACATGCTGTCTCCATATAATACAAGACCAAACCAAGATATACATACATGCATTATTATAATATTTATATATTTATATCAAATGAAAAGCCACGTTGTGTACAACTTACGATGAACCTGAAATCCTACATTTTATTTACATACAAAAGAATTGATGTACAGTGTAGTCGTATTAAATCTGCGTAAAACTAACAAAAGAGACATGTTATCGTATAATGAATATTAATGGAACCCGATTAGTATTAGTACACACTTTAAACCATTGATGGTGTGCATAACATTTACCTAAACTCTAAAATTGCTACTAAAGCTATCACCGAATGTTTCTAAAGTCATGTATGATACAAAGATTTTTTTAGTGTATAAAAATCCCTCAACTTAGTAAATTTACAATACTCATTAATCATTAGAAGAATCATATCATCGAGTGGAGTCTTCATAAAGCTCGTCTACACCATGCTTGTATAATTCTCGCTTTGCATTCAAATCCTTTACTTCCATACTATTAGTTCGGAGTGTAGGAGCCAACTTGATGACGTTTCCATCCTGATCCTTTAACAAATAAAGAGAAACATTCGTTGGAAGAGTTCAGTTAGGAAAATTATGTTTGACATTCAATGTTTGAAGTGAAAAGAAGAAAGCATAGGTAACCTTTTACTGCTTACTTTGCTAACCTTTAATGACGGCGAATAATCCCAAAACAATATGTTCGTGTCCTCTGTGGAGTACGTCTCTAAAGTCCTATGGAGTACAAATCCTTCAGCGTATGCTCTCATCCACTCTGGAGGTGGTGGTTCCTTTGACAAATCCAAATATTTCTTAGTGTCTGGTTTGTCAGCAGCAGTGTTTGGAGGTCTTTCCACGCCATCACAGCCACTTGTCGCTTTCTGAAAATGAAAGGGATGCTTCATGTAATTAAATTGTAATGGTCATAATTTTTTACCGAGAAAACAAGTGTTATAAAAAAACCAAAAAGTACACTATTTCCGGTTACCTCTGAACAATTATCATCCGTCAATGTTAACTTTTCCTTTTGTTTAACGTACAATTTCAAACCGCATTCATCTTGTAACCGTTTCACCCAGTCTAACGGTAGACTTTCATAGACTAAATTGAGTCGAAAACAACACGAAATCGCTTTTCTTTTCAACAGCTTAGGGGTTAAATGGGACTTTTCCTTTGTCTTCAAACCGTCATACCAAGTTTTCATGGAGTTAATAAAAATTTGCTGGGGGTCCACACGCGGTTTCAACTCTTCGCGTTGTTTTGCAACAAAATCCTCATGCAATTCTTCCTCCACCTCCTTTGGTCGTCGAGGCGTAGGCAACGCCATCACCGAGAAATTGAATATGTCATTTCAAATCACCAAATTCCACTTGTCACCACACCGTCACCTGCTTAAAAATAAAAGCACAATAATTTAAAAGCTCGAAACTACGACAAAACAGTGTTTCGAGAGCTAATTTTTTATAATATTAATAGAAACCCCGATTCCAAATCACTTATCGTTTGCTTTTTCCAAAATTCACCCTATAATTTAAACTATCACTGATTTACTAAAAGCCACTATCACTACACAAATCAAGTACACAAACGTCACAAACTTGGATTTTGGTTTTGGCTCTAAGCCATTGCCAAGTTGTAGTAGTGACGGCGTGAATTTAATGCACAAGCAATTTATTGCTTGTTATTTACAGAGCTTTGTCCAGTCGTTCCTTGTGGGGGTACGATAACTCGAGAACGCTTCGACTTTTTTAATTCTGTTTTCACCAATCGATAGCTTATGAAAGACTAGGAATCAAATTTAATTTTGGGACGTATCGGAGTTATCCCTGGGTTGGAAAGGTCAAACCCCTCATTTTTTCAAGCGTAAGGTATACCGTGTAGCATATCATTCGACAGCTAATCACGAGAGAACATCAACGGTACTATTCACGCTTATCTCCGATGTTACTTCAGGGTCAAATGTCATGATAAGTTTTTCTTTTTCAAGCGTCAGGTATACCGTATGCATTTAAAATATGACATCGCTATCTATGAATTTCAAATAGAGAATCTCATTTCAAATAGGGCGTAACAACCATGATATCTATCGCTTATCTTGGGTGTTATCTTAGAGGTCAAATGTCATCAGTTTCCTTTTATAAACTCTAAATTACTTGTTCTTTACACTCCTGTGTTACCAGGTTTATTGGTGCTACAGATTGCGTAATTGTTTGTTAACTGTATGTAGGGAGGCGTTTCGTTCTTCATATCAACGCTTCATTTCAAGTTTCCTATTTTAAACAGGTAAGTAGGGGCTGGAAACAAATCTAAACCACGCGTTTTTTACATGATGCAAATTTACTAGCCAAAAATCAAAAGCTGACAAATACTATTTCAATTTAGGGTTTTTAGTAATTAGTAAATAGTATTTGTGTTGAATTAGTAAAGGCATTGACCAGAATGCCCTTTCGACTTGTTACTTAACAAGAGTTTGTGCAAATTGTACATGATTTGTCTGTCATTGCCAACATCGCACCAAAATTGTGGACTGTGGTTGCGACAGCTTCGGCTCAACAATCACAATGCCACTACTAGATATTCCTCAGACGCTGTCGCTTTTCTTAATTTAAACATAAAGAATACGTACTCAAACTCAACGTCTAAGTGCACTGTTAAAGCATTATTGAGAAAATGGAGCAAATCAAATTAAACGCTACGCATAACAAAATGTAGGTAACTTCAAGTAAAACCTACATGACATACGGATGCGCTGTAAAAAAAAAACATGCGTAATTTTGCGTTGCCGAATCGTCTCGTACTCAAATCATTTTGCGTGTATTGTATACATATTTCTTACGGTAATCAATTGTAATTTGATGTTTTCTATAACATTGAAAGAAATCTTGACAAACATATGCATTTATGCAAACTAATTTTGGTTCTTTATGCAACTCATCCGCTGCCACAAAACTGTACGCATCTCCGGCTATATATCGGTTCTGCAAACAGTGCAGTTCTCTATATTCAGTTACGTATGTTGGTATTATTAGTAAACACTTACGTGTCATTTGTAACTGTTTAGCCTCGTGAATTTGACAACAATATCTTATGCAAATAGCTACTTAAAACTAATTGTATTGTTACATAACCGAACAACATACATGCATTCATGCATGCATACTCCACTTTACACAATAATGACTCTAATTCAGGATTCCCAGTGTTTGTCCTACACCACAATATTACCTACTTTTCATGGCGTGAATGGAGTATAGTAGGGACTCTCAGGTATGTTTGTTTGTAGTTGCCTAAATTTTGACTGGTCCGTTGTTCATGAATAAAAGATGCAAAGATTTTTTTAGGATGTTTTAAAGGTAGCGAAGATTACTTTACTCACACTTAACACAGAGCAACGAAATAGCTGCTAATGAGAAACTGGCCTTCGAAGGAAGATGAAAGTGTTGTTTGGTTTGTGTGAAAGATAGTCCCTCTGAAATTCCAAATGCTTGGTTTGGTTACAAATTGTTGGATCAATTATTGCTACGTACTTGAATTAAGTTATTCTTGGGCTCATCATCATCATCCCCCTAAATCACCATCATCAACCTATTAGGCTTAAAGTCATATTTGTTATTAATACCTGTAACAAGTGCAAATTTTGAGCATGGTCGAATTACCTTATTTTCATACACGCTTTGTTAAACTGGTATTTGCTGAAACTGTTCTGAGACTGCAATTTCAGCCGTATAAATAGTTTGGAGGACTAGGTGTGACTAAAGTATTTGTGGTATGGATGTTGGCAACAACTTTAGCTAAATCAGCAGTTTGTCACAGCATAGAATCTTCAGTGAACGCAAATCCTAAATTGGGGAGACTTGATATTTGTGTGTATTAGCAAATTGGTGATTGCAAGTGTTTTGGAAACGTTGGGTTCGGAATTCGGATATCCCATTCTTTTTTTTTTATCGGATATTAACAATGAAGCTCTGTGGATGGGCAAGTGAACACATTTATTGGAACCAATCTTTTGTGCCAATATCAAACCTTATCGATAATCTTATATTTTTAATACATTTTCCTACAGGTTATGGTTTGGACAGCAGTTGTGCTATCATGTTCAATTGCGTGGGCTACTGCGGGTGACGAGGACAAGGAGGATGTGAAAAGTTTGTCCTTGACGGAACAGGCATTAAACTCTGGATTATCATCCGTTAATATTCCAGCACCCATTTCTCATCATCGACAGAAACGATTTATTTTGAAGAAGCTTCTTATCAAGAAAGCTTTAATCAAGTTAGCTGTCCTTGGATTGTTGAAGAAGAAGAAAAGGCCGTCTCAAGGTGGATATGGACCTGCACCAAAGCCTTCTTATGGACCACCACCCTCGTATGGACCTCCACCTCAACCATCATATGGTCCTCCACCTCAGCCATCTTATGGTCCTCCTCAATCGGGCTATAGCCGATAAGAGCTTTTAGGTTTTAAATACTCCAAATTAAATAATATATGAAGTAGGTTCTTAAAAGCAGCTAAGTTTTACTTTCCCCACTTGCTTAACTTTTACACAAAGGAACTTTGTATGTACTATATTCATTCATACGCATCATACCACAAATTTAAGAATTTTATATGTGTTCGAATGGTTAAGGAGCTTGCTGTTCACATAAAGTGAATTGTGTCAATATTTTTGTTTATTAATACACCACAAAGTCCAACACACCATCCAACCTGTTTTATTTCTCAACAATCAATCATACGTATATGGCATGAATTAACATCATCTAAAGTCGCCACTAAATGACATCATGTACTTGCACAGAGTATTTATGAAATACCCTGATTGATACTTCAAATTATGCAAATAAAATACATAAGCATTGTATTTGTCGCTACTTTTACATAAACCCTGCATTAACCTTGAATAAAAACGGGACATTTGTAAATTGTACATACACATTCATTCATCATTTTCGTAGTACTTCTATTTAGCGTGGAGCAAGTAATAATTTATGTAATATATGAAAGAAATCAGTTCATAAATAGTTCACAATGCAATGGGTGATTTCCCTATTTTCCCTGTTTCGAAGTGGTTTTGTACATGTTTCTCTTTTGTTGCGTGTTCAGCTTGTTTGACTACACTACTCATAGGAACGTTTGCTTGCTTACATAAAAACGTAGGGTATTTTTTCTTACGAAACTTGCAACTGTGGCTGATTGGGTTGTTGGTGAAGCTGTTAAGTATCTTACTAGGTGTTCGACTTCAATCCCAACTTCTGTCAGTTGCATGTGTGTAGTGGGGGAGGACTGCGCAATGATGACACATGTTTTAAATGAATGGGAAGGTGAGCTGTTGCTCTGTTTCAAGTAATTGGAACTTTGCTTTCGGACTGTTAAACACCTACTCCCAGGACTTGATTAACGATTAATCTGACTCGCATTAGATCTTTACCCACTTTTTTGTTAAAAATTCTGATTGATTTTTTTGGTGCAATACATATTATGATATCTTCTTAACCAGGTCATCAGGTCATGTACAGGGTGGCGCCTTCTTTTTGATAACGCTTTGTTTTATCAAGTATCTCTGCTCGTGCTTATCGTAGGTGGGTTATCAATACAGCAAACGAAAGGTAAAGCGATTTAGCATGGAATTACAAAAGGTTTCACTTGTAAATCTTAAATCCCGAAGAATTGTGGTCAAATGAAGTGGGCAATGGCCAACAAGAAGTTTCCAAATCGCATCAAAAACTGATTCTTCATTTCTGAAATAGTCATTTTTTTAGATACGGAAAGCTAAAATAAATCCATGGGGCTGGCATCACAGGATTAAACAGGTATTTTCTTATTAGAAATGACGGTGATACGGAACATTTTCTCAATTCCGTCCACACACTGGGACATCAATCTGGTCGTGTTCGAAAAAAAGTTGTAAATTGAGCATTGAATGACATTTTTCGGTGAGTTTTTTGGCCTAAATCGTCGTGAATGATGCTTCTTACGGTTTCCAGGGATGTTTTTAATAGTTTGGATAACGATAGTTGGGATGGTAGTTCTTCCTTAGAAGTCCACGGGCTGACTTTCGTCGGCCACCGGAAGTCCGCACTTCCGGTGGTTGCACTTAATAGAGGTGCCACTCTGCTGTTTTAACTTATCTCACTGATTTCTTCGATGTTATGAAGAGTACGAAAGATAAATATATTAGAAACATCTTTACTAAGATACAACAACACATTTTTCACAGCTTTTAGTGGCTTTCTCTCTTAGTGATTGCTTGGAAACTTCCTGCCGGACATTGCCCACTTCTTTTGACCACAATTCTTCTGGATTTTAGATTTTCATGTGAAACCTTTTGTAATTCCATGCAAAATCGCTTTACCTTTCGTTTGCTGCATTGACAACCCACCTACGATAAGCACGAGCAGAGATACTTGATAAAACAAAGCGTTATCAAAAAGAAGGCGCCACCCTGTAATTTGTCCCGTTTTGTCATTTTTCTGTAGGAAGGAAAAGGTTCAGTAAATTTGTATATGTTTGATCCCTTTTCTTTTGATTTAGTATATTTGCTGTAATTTTAATACTCTAGGTAGATTACTACATTTCAATAGAAGCTATGAATATAAGATACGAGAACTAACAATGTTTATGCTATAATGGGCAAGTTAGCGTAGTGGTGAAAGAATCAGATACTTCACGACTTCGATTCTCACTGCAAGCTCTTGCCATGTGTGGGTGTTATTTTAACATTATGCTTGATATGATGCTTAAAATTTGTTAAATTCTGTTTGAATCTATCCTGATATAAAACTTTGTCTGATCAGCATTTCTCCACACAGATTTTTGGAAAAAACTTATCGTGGCGGTAGCTTTTTAAAATCAGTTCAATGTGTTGCATTACGGAAGAACTACATATTAATGTTATTGTCCCCTTGAATCTAATCAGGTTTGATTTTTTCTTCTGGTAAACCGCGTACAATTTAACTTGCAATTGCCTTTATTTCATAAACTACTGAGCTAGAAACTACGAATTTCCATCATTATAACATTAATTTAGTGATGATAAAAAATATTGAAGTTATGTTTAGTCAGTTTGTTTGTCAAACGGATCTACCTTTGTTAAAGTATTTATGAATGAACTTAGTCAAAGCCTAGAACAATTCATCATGAACAACATACAATGTTAATGTGTACATGTTCCTTCTGTGATGTGCTATCTATGTCTAAAAAGGTCCTTCGCCTGGATAAGAGGTTTTAAAAAAACACCTATATAAGATGTGGTTGGTTGGGCTAAAGGTGATGCTGTCGACTTACAAGTGCGTGTTTGCGTTATCGAATACCGCTAGCTGTAGTCTGCAGTGAGTCCTGGATCAAATGTAGAATGCGATATATGATGACGCAAATTCCCTATGAATGGGATGGTGGGCCGTCGCTCTGTTTCGATTATTAATTGTAACTTTGCGATCGGACTGTTAAACACTATTTCCCAGTGCAGGATTTAACCAAATGGCTCTGACTCGCAATACTTCTACTACTTTTTTATATACCTACCTTCTACCAAATTGCCAGAAATTCTAGCAGTAGTATTCCAAACTAATCTTCATTTTTACACGCGAGAAGGAATATTGCAGCATAACACTTGAATCTGTTGTATCTATATCTATAAAAGATGGTGAGGAAATGAAAACACATCCACTCATTTAAACAATAATTTAATTTGTTTTTATTAATCTAAATTCTTTAACATTCATCATTAGTTTTTGCCTTTATCTCTCACGCATTACATGATCCAATATACCAATATTTTAACATCTTGATTGTTTACACTCCCAAAAACAGATAAAAGTGACGAGAACATTTATACATTGCATTTCAAACTAAATCATATTACGTAGTTTGCATTAATAACTGCAAGTCTCCATTCATACAAATCGATTCAAAACCTTAAATTTTAAACTGTTTACTCTTTTCTTATTTTCTACAACCCTATTCAGACACTCAACGCGACCATTGCCAAATGCAAGGGAAAGTGAAACAAAAAAAACAAGCATAATATTTCTACAGTATTCAGTTTATAATCAAAACTACAACAACATTCAAAATCATGTTTTACAGGGGGCACTCCACAAATCTGTGTAGTGAGAATATAAAAAGTTAAACATAAAAAAATCGAAGTTTGTAGATCAGATGAGATTTATCATCCGTATTAGCCTAATTTAAAAATAAGGAAACAGTTGCAAGTCTAAAATCTAAAATCTACAAAAATTGAAGTTCTTCATATTATAAAAGCATTCACCAAAGTTGTAGGGTTTTCCATGAACTCGGTGTGCAATTTCTTTGATGCATTGTTTTCGCATTGCTTCTTGTGCCAAGAAACTCAAAAGTATTCTCAGTTTGTTCACTGGCGTAATTTCTCACGTGTTCCATGAGTTATTTTAGAACGTCCTACTACGTTTAATGCTTAAATTGTCTAAGTCAATAGATAAAAGGTAAATGGCATCACTAAAATCCCTCTTCCAGAAGTCACCTCATTTCTCTATTCATTTTACGAATTCATCACTGAAACTGAGTCAGCTTCACCTATAATTTAATACTTAGAAAGGTTATATATGTTATTACTATGAACAAATTTGATGGACGGAGGTATAAAGAGCTGCTTTAGCGAATTCATAAATAACACTTTTGAGAAACTGTTAGCATCTTCGGATTCAACTGGTACAGGTAACCCGAAAATAAACTGAAAATCGTATGTTCACTTTATACAAAAGACATATTGTTTTCATCTCATCATTCTTAAGTAATAATACACGCATATGATGATGCTTTAATTTGCTCCAGCTTGATGTTTAAGATAGTCTGGGTTGTCGAACCCAGTGGCAAAAATGGCAGTTTTTCTATGAATTGAGCGAACACGAACGAAAAGGAATGCAGCCACGAGGGAGGCTACCACAAGGAGTAGTAAGAGCATTACGAGTCCTCCAACAAAAGAGGAAACGGACATGCAGATTCCATCAATGTCTGATCTGTTCGTGGTCTCGATCACAACTGATTCTGCACTGGCGTTGTTAGAGGCTCCTCCCAAGTTGAAGGCTACATCACCTGGCGCCACAACCTTTTAAAGGAAATTAGAATTTTTTTTACATTCAAGATTATTTTGAATACGAAACTTGGAAGTAATTATTGTGAATAATATGAATTTAGCGGAGGTGGTTGATTTTTTTTACCTGAATAACTCTGGTGGTCTCCACATCAGTCATTTCTTGAGCCTCACGTTTGTAAACGTGACTGAAACGTACGACGATATGATGATCATCAGCATGCTTCTTATCATCGGATCTCCTTCTTCTGGTGTGAGTCTGCTGTTGTCGCTCCAACTTTTCAAAATCAACTGATCTTGGTCGTCCTCCCAAAGCTGAAAAGGATGGTTCATGTTCTTCTTCCTCTTCTTCTTCATCATCTTCTTCCTCAACTGCATCTGCAACGGTTCCTTCCCTTTTAACATTGGGGTAGTTTGGTGCAAGCCCACGTGGGGGAGGTGGTAACATGACGTGGCTTGGGTGAGGAGGCATGGGCCTAGGTACTCCGAGGGGTTGTTTGTTGAAAGGGCCAGGTGGTCCTGGTGGTGGAGGATGAGGTACAAGATTTGGTAACTTTTGTTGGCTTTGAGTTGGTGGGGGTGCTGGCACCTTTTGAGGGGTCTGAATACTCTGGGCTGTTTCCGGTTCATCTTCGGATGAAGCCTGTGGAGCTCCAGCAACCTTTTCCTTGTTTTCTGAGTATGCCCCAAGTGGAATTCGTGGATCTGGAAACAATCAAATAAAGTTAGAATTAGTATGAATTGCACCAATTAACGTTTTTGCGAAATAAAACATGCAAAATCATGCAAAGCAAACCAGGGAGTCCAAGTGGTGGCAAACCTGGTGGCCCATAGAGTTCCTCCCCACCACACTTAGGTTCAGGACACTGGAAGCGACAAACTTGGATGACGCATTGAAAATGGACATTCATCGAGTCTGGGAACTTGAATGCTTGGAAGTATGCGTAGGACACGACTGATGCGGAAGCTCCAAAGTTTTTGATTTTATGGAATCGAGACATAATTTTGGGCCTAGTGACGCAACCATATTGATCAACAAGTTGGATAGGTGCACGTTTTCCATCATGTGCTACACAATTTCGGACCAGCATATCAAATTTGTTTTCATCGTCCTTGATAGCAAGAACCATGGTCATTGTCTGACCAATCTTTACTATGCCGGACACTTCGGATGCCCAAGGTCCTTTTCCGACCTATATTTCCAGCAACAAAAAATCCATAAAAAACATCTTAACTTAATATCGAAAATTATTACTTAAATTATTCAAGTTTTTTATGTTTCAATACCTGAATCTGCATCCAGCACTGCAAGTTGTCTCCAAGAAAGTTGGCAGTGACGGCGTGGAGCATGTCAACTTGGAAAGGACGAAAAGTCACAGACTTTTCATAAAAGTCATACCAAGTACATCTGAGTTTCCTAGCCTGATCCCAAACTTCCTGAACCAAAGGATCATACTGAATGATTATCGTGTTCTCAATAAAAGTTCCAGAAGGAGCTGGTCCATAGCCTCCATTGTTATTAGCTGAAGACGTCATTCCACAAGCATTCAAATAGATATCAAATGTAGCACTCAAGTGCCCCGAGCCAGGTGCCAAATGTACGCAATGAGGGTCAGAATAATGTCCTTTGGAAAAGATCATTCCATAAAAGGGACGATCAAATTCGATATTCACCCTCATATACGATTTTTCGCATTGTACTTGCAGGATTTTAATTTGTGGCATGTCATGATGAGCTTGAACAGGCCATGCCTCATCTAATCCTGGCGGATACGGTCCAACCCGATTTTCTGCTGCTATCTGGTCTTGTATATTTTTCGAAGGTGATTTGTCACATGTGGCAACCTACAAAATGGTTTTAAAAAAATGAGTATCATTTATAATCACACAGGTAGAAGACTAAGCCACAAAAAATCACATAAGCAGGCAATAATTTCGGTGGTAAGCTTCCATTAACATACATTTTTTGTTTGTTTGTCAAGAGCATCTAAGCGTGCATTGCTGTAGGTAAGAAGGAGACACTCTAGCGTATAAACAAGATCAAGTAATTTAATGCTAAATATCGCACACATTCATTATAACATTCTCCCCAGTCGCAGTACAAAACACAACAACATCAACTAAGCCAGTGGTTACTCATGTATTTTGTACACTGAAAAGCATTGAGGACAAATATTGTGGAGAGTCTGTCTGTCTGCACATTTCATTCACCCCTTCATATGATAATACCTATAAATAATGCTCGTACAACAAACTGAATGCTTCTGTTTGCAAACTTTTTTTTTGTGGTTTACATATGTATAAACACTCATCGCAGTAAGTAAGCTAACTATAACTATTCTGACCTTAAAATACGTGAGGAACTTCAAAACGATATCTTCTCTTGCATATCCCTTTCAACGAGTGGTATGTAATGACTCTTATATTCATTCAATTCACTAATCATTACTCGGTAATTAAAAGAATGAATCTTCAAAAAAAATTGTTGCCTTTTATAATCCAATTCTCACTACTACATGAATTTGAGTTCAATGTTAAGGACTGTGTAATGTAGTGTAGAGGAAAAACATTTTCAGTACAACCCGACAAAGATACACAAACGATTTAAAAAAATCCTCAATCAAACTGTACTTACAGGAATAGAGGAAAGGATTGCATCCCTATAAAATTACTCTAAATGATAGAGATTCACAAAGATAACGTATCAATGCCAGCACTTTTCAACAAATTAATTAAGATCGTATTAAACCTTGTGCATTTGAAAAGCAGATTACGATCGAGTTGAGATGGCAAGTGAATACAAATCATGAACAGATCTGTGGTAAGCATTGGTTGGTAGGTAGTTATACATACATACATAAAGGCTATTATTTTTATTACTGTTCAAAGCAAAATCAGTTTTCCCTGGTATTCAATACAACAGGATCTGTTTTTTTAAAAACATAAACAACATTTCGTTTCACTGAATAATCTTAATTTTTCAGGGACTTTGCCTTTCACATATATATACAAAAAAGGTAATCTCGTAATCAATGTGGATCATCATGAATTTTTTTCCTTCATAGTAATCATAATCATATCGTGTTGCTTTGTTGTGTATCAAAAAACAGAATCCAACCGATCTTTATTCACATGTATAAATACTTTGCTAACTACAAACTTACGTTAGGACTAAAGTGCTAATGCATGTGTAAGTATAGTCTTCCACATGATTTAATAAATTTTTGCTGCGTGTGTTGTTGTGTTATGTTTACAATGCTATGAAATATAGGAATCCTTGTATTTATATGATTGCTAGTAATGGAGTATTATAAATGTCTGTATAATCCGCTCAGTCAGTCAGCACATCAAATTTATTTAGTAAGCTGTAGAGAGAGATATGTTATGCATCTTATTTCTTTTGAGTTTATGTGTGTGTAGTTGGTAGCATTCTTAGCCCATCATTCACATTCCACTGAATTTCGGGGTCATCCTATGCGTATCCATTTCTACATACCCAATGCATTTTAAGCCATTTAAAGGAACAAGTGCATTGAGAGATGAGAATGTTATATATATGCAGTTTCTTCTCCTGTGATGCTGATATGCTGTTCGTATAATACCAGAGATAAAGATGCAGCTCATATTTCAAAAAAAATAGATACATATATGAATTTATGTGAATGAAATGTTCAAATGTGATTTATAAGCTCAACTCAATAAAGTACATATCGTTGAAATCTTATCTTTTGCATGCTATTTATACTGTCTGTGGACAGGAATACATTATGTTATGCTCGCTCATTCGGCTTAGAACTCGCGTGATTCAAAAAAATTAACACGTTGGATTAACCGTAGATTTTTTGAAAGAAGAAATATGAATCAAAGAATAAGAGTAAAAAGTGATCCTTTTCTCATGGCAAAAAAAATCCTTTCAAACTGTTTGAATAACTTTATATTTTCAAAGTAAAAGGAAGCAATAAATTACGGCAGAAATGGGAATAAAAGTGATGCATAATATGATTTTTTTGTGAAGACCTGCTAACTTTGATATGATTGAAATGCATGTCACCGGTGGCAGCCGTCGTCATACAATAAAATTCATAATGTTTTCAAGTTTCACGGCAAAGTTATAAAGGTTATATGATAGATGAAATTCACGAAAATGTTTGCCTTTCTACTTCTTTGTTCACAAATCACATTTTTCAATGCTTGCACACTTTCAACAGGACTAAATTGAGTGTCAAAATCGCTGCAAATAAACTGTATGCAACGGAATGCATGTAATTTCACGATAATGTACTGCTTTGCCGGTAAGTGACTGAACAATAGAAGGGATTTCATTCATTGTACATAGCAATTGTCGAATTGAGATGCCTGCTTTGGCAATAACTGCTGGGAGGAGAAAGCTCCCGACAATTCAATTGTTGAGGATGTCAGCACCCTCTTGTCAGTAAGGAATACTTTAGTATTACATATGGCTGTAAAACATGAATTCAATTATTGAATTGAATTTATCTGTGATACATCCATCACATCACATCACATCACTACATCGTGATTTCTTAGAAACACGTCATCATGTGTCTATCATATATGTATCGATGGTCATATTGTTGTTCTTTCAAGCAATTAAACCATCAATGCAATGCAATCCCGACAACTAAACACATTTTAAGAGCGTTTAAAAATGGCTCCCTGTCTACCGTTCTGTACATAATATTATTAATGCTTGCAATTATTTGCCATTCGTTTATAAAAACTGTTATATTAGTTTGGTATCAGGTAATTAATGAAAAAAATCAAATGTTTATGCTACACCTGGGCCCTATTATTATTGCTATTATTATTCCACTAATGACTAACGCAGCTTCGTTATTAACACAATTAAAATTTCTTGATATGGATAAGTGATATAGATGCTATATTTATAATGCATATGTGTACTATACACTGTACAAAAGGTACCCGCACAAGTTTCAGGAACCAGCTCAAACCATTTTTTTTATAATTCGTTACGGTATTGGGTAATTGGAGCAACCGGACGTGAAGAAGCGCCTGCATTGCATTCGTGTTTTAAGCGATGGATTGCGATTGTGCATTTAGTGTCATAAATAGTTTTACTTTTCAAAGCTGTAAATGAATAAGTTTCTGCATGCTGCATGTTTCTGTTTAAAAGTTTTCTACCGAGTAAAGAAAGAACATCAAAATATTCCAAATACATATTATTTAATACTTAATTTGCATAACTCTACTTCTTTCTATAAGATAATGATCATCGGTGGCACTTCCTGTACCTACTAAAATGATCCAAATGTCAAAACTGCGTAAATTCGTCTTGTATAATTTATCTCTACCACATTCGTGTCGAAAACCATAAGTGGGTTGTGTTGTATTCTATACCTTAACGTTGACAGTGACCAATGTGCTTCAATAATAAACTGCATGTCCAACCAAACCACAAGAATCTTATATGCAAATACCACAAAACATATTTAGTTTAGATCCATTTATTACACTACCAACGACGGAGAGGACTCATGACGCACTCGGCATTAACCATCTCCTTTCTTTGCCACATTGGAACCCTACTACTAGCCACCTGCGTGAGTTCTCTGAATGCTGCTGAGTTCTTTTTTTTATCATCTTCAACTTTTCCCTTCGCAGTTTCTGAAACGTAAAGTGAAGTCGCATATTTTTCTCCCTGTCGTTATAAATCCCTACGTCTTGCTGAGCCATGCCGAAGGTTGATGGATGTGTGTACTTTAAACATATATTAAGTAGCAGACTACCTACCATCCACCACACCGAGTCCACAGTGTCATTGTCAATGCCATGCTGTTTACTTCTTACACTGCAGAAAAATGACACGACGACGATATTGATGATGAAGATGATGATGATGACGGTTTTCATACATCAATATAATATGGGTATGAGATGAGATGCACGCACTAAAAATTTTCATACGTTATATTTAATGACGACTGTCATGCATATAATATAATATATACATACATACATAATGCTTCGTCATAAGTCTCAACTGCTCGTGTAAAGTGTTGACCCACTTTTTGTCATTTGTATATTTGCTCAACACTATCATAATCTTCATCATTACTAACTGATATCATCATCATCATCACCGCCACCACCATCAGGATCTTCAAAATGGATCCGATGAGACTGCTACCACCAACCAACTACCGTCACCGTCACTTATTCGACTAAAGAATTATAGTTTAGGTATCGCATCTTCAAAGATGATAATGAACTAAGCTCACAACCAAAAATGAAATCTGCATTTAGGGACGCACATTTATTTATTTTTTACAATAATTATACATACTTCTTTGGCTACGTAGTTGGTGGTACTAAAGTAAAAGGTACATAGATATATGAGAGCCAGTGAAAAGTCGGAACTAGAAGCTTTGTGTGAACATGGAATGTTGTTTAGTAGTGTGCACTCCCCGCTTTGTCATCGTCCTCATCATCATCGTGAAGGAGAAAATGATGATCATGATACCCTCAAGAAATGAATTGAGATTTTAGATTGTTGCAAATGTGTATATTTCATTAGCATTAGACACGGATCCTTTTCTCTTTTTCTCCTTTCTATAGTGGGTATGCCTAAACGTACACTCTTCTCTCTTTCATTCATTCAATCTCACATTATATACGCATGCACATTAATACAAATATACAAACTGTCTGTTTTTCATCCTAGTTTTTTTTCGGTCTTCTCGCGGTATGCACCACAAACTACAAACTTTGCACAACTCACAGCCAGTAACACAAAAAGATGAACGCTTCCTTTGTCTGCTCAAGAGACAATTAACAACAATAATTCTTTGGTAGGATAAGAGCGAGAGAGAGAATGTATTAAGAAGAATAACGACAACCATTTCCATTTCGTCTTCATTTCACCATGTTTGTTTGACTAATTTTTGTCTTCCTCTATATATATTGCTTTGCTGTTCTAATACATAAAAACATTGGTTTGGGTTTGGGATGAACATTCCCCACCATTTTAAAACTATTTTTTTAACTAGTGCTCTATTGAAAAATATAATGCGGGACAATTGAGCTTTAGCAATAATAGTAATTGCAGCCTTGTTGCAAGTGTAGCTTCTTGGCATTGGCTTTGACTTGGCACTTGACAGTCATGAAAAAAAAACTGAAAACATAATGGATGCATCTTTCCTAAATGATGACAGTATAATTGGTTTTAGGGCAGTAGAGCCATGATCACTCTAGTGTCCCAATGTCAAAGAAAATGTGAGGAAGTGGCACATGTGGTGAAAATGAGTTTAATTTCATTCTTCATCGTTTTTTTGTCACAAAAAAAATGATTTCACTTGAAGATGATAATATATGATGATACTGTACCAACAACAGCACTCAGCTTATGATATGATGTGCTTGTGCTGTATGGATTCACTCGCATTATATTTGTTGATTAAGCCGGGAATGAATGTGTGGTAATTGAAAAGACTATTAACAACCTCAGCTGCATGATAATGTTTAACTGTAATTTATACACTTTTACATTGACCTGTTAAGAAACACCTGTTAAAGGCAAATGGAGCTGAGTTGAAGTTGATAAAGCTATTATCTTCAAATTCTCACAATTTTCAAAGTTAAGTGGATGGAGTATATGAAGTAAAGTAAGAGGTTTTCACTTGCTGTATGTCTTTGATATTATTATTAAAATAATGCACCTTGAAATTTTGAAATGGAAAATGAAAAACTAGAGTAAAGCAAACTAAATTAAAGGCAATTTTAAGCAAACTACTGATATAAAGATTTTAAAGTTTTAAAGTACTTTCTTACCTGTGAAATGATGACTAGGATGAAACACTGCAGGAATACGGTAAGTAGTGTGCTGTACGTCCATATCGTTCTACTAATTAACCCCCTCCTTCTCCGATGTTGTGATGTGATAGAATTGAAATTAACTGAAGCTAACATCTTGCTGTCGCAACAAGTTCTGATCGAGGTTTCCAACATTCTGGCACGTTTTGATGTAAATCTCTGTAAGGAAGTAAAGGATTAAATTTAGCAAACTGGGCTTTGTTACAAGTTTGAAATTGTTACAAATTAAAAAAACAAATCACATCCTTGTCGTCATTGAATTGATCGAATTTCATTAAAAAAAACGTTTCCCTTATTTTTTAGCCAAAGAATGAAAATAAAGTTGGCATTTGTGAGACAAAAGCTACTACAAGAAGTGGCAATAAATTTTGTGTATGCTCTTTGTCTTTTTCAATTGATGAGACAAGGGGTTCCTCTTATAAAAAAAGGGTTCTTTTCAATCGGATGTGAAAATTTGTGTCCACCTTTAAAGAAATGACTTAATCTCATATGTATAGTAATATGATATCCTTTTGAAAAGCTGTAGTGCGCAACAACTCTACAGTTTTTGTACCTGTTTCCAGTAACATAATTATACATTTGGTTTTAAGGTCTTCTCACATGTGGTGTCGCTGGTTGGTCATGGAAAATATTATTATGATCATAAGAATTATTATCACGTGTGGGAAAAGAAAGGAACGGAAAGCATTAATTTAGCATGGGCTCATGCCTGCTTCCGAAAGGCGGTGGTTGTACCATAACACCAACAAAAGAGAAGACTTTTCGTAGGTCGCTTATTTAGTTAATAGGCCCAACAGCTCAAATAGGCTAATTACTTTTTTTATAAACAAATGAAATATATGAGTACGTATTCACGTATTCTATAGCCCGAGCGTGTGTGTGTTGGTTCGTCGTACCAGTCAAGAAACCGTGCTCTCCCCTTTAAACAATCAAATGATTACTTGAACTTGACCAAAACCTGCATTCTTAGAGAGATCTTTTCTTCTATGCATGAGAGTACTTTTAAGCTGTTTCTCATTCATAACAAGATCACATATTTTATCTCGAATAGAGCGTTAACTCAACCGCATCCCCTTTTTTGCTGGTCAATTTCCTCCAATTCAAAGAGTCAAACGAAACATGCAATTTAGCTGTCTGTCTTGTTTGGTGAAATGAATGGACACTTTTGATTCATGACTTTTTAAACAATGCAAATAACAACAGAGTGTGTGTTAATATGCACAAATGCCTATCGGCCACCTTGCTGTGCTCTATGAACAGGATTTTTTGACTAAGCATGGCAGAATCATTTCACTCTGCTCATTCAAAGACAGATGAATTAGTGGACAGCAATTAATAGCAAAAAAAGTGAATGAGCAAGTGAGTGATAGATATGCGTACCAAAATAAACTCATTCAAGCCTTATTTTTTGCTCTCTTCACACTTGTTGACTTCTTGAAGCAATAATAATAGAATTTTAGCATGAATCATCGTTCATGATACAATTTATATTAGAGAGGAAAAGCCTAGGCACGTACGAGCATGGATTTATACAATACAATAGGATTAGGATATTGTTAATGGCCCACGCAATATTATTAACGTCATTGCGCATATATTACGTGATGTCCACCAACACCTTTAAATATACAAGAAGCCCTTAGTAGTAGTGTACCCCTTACAAAATCCCTACGTGATGAAGTCATTCTTAACGGCTTCTGTTCAAGACAGGATCCATGCTACAATGCAATTTTTCCTCTTAAAATGTGTGGAACGAATTTATGAGTTGACGAGAATGCTCATTGTTTTAATGAAACCCTATTATTATCTTCTTTAATGTATCCGAGTGTTTTGTTTCATCCTATGCATACGTTACAAACGTACTTTCGAGTTGGAATACGCTCAACAATGTAAACAATGCTGCGTGTTATGATATGATGATGATGAATTCACAAAATAACAGAGAATATATTTTACTTATGAATGAATCTACTGTGGCAAAGGAGGGGATGATTGAGCCACAACCAAAATGATGATTATGATTACATTGAGCTTTTCCGCATTTCATTGAGACTCTCCTTTTCATGATTCGCATCGTGATAACCGAAATAAAAAAGAGGTTATGTTATGATAAATGATTGAATGAACTTGGACAGCCATTGAATGTGCAAGGGAATAAAAACTCATGCCAATACACATCAGATGAAAATAATACATAAATAGGCTTGGCAATCATATTATTACTATTTCTTGTCAATATTGAATATGTTTGCGTTGAATGCAAGAATGCTTGTCAAACGTCAAACGCAGTCGTTTATAGTTTAAAAAAATATAATGCAAACATATAGTTTGTCTACTCATGCTCTGCTCGATTTCCTTTATAAATTGATGCACTGTCAAAAAAAAACGACATCAAATAAATTATCTTGTTTGATGAAAAGCAGAACAGAAACAAAAGGAGTGTTAAAACGCATTGTTATTTGATTCGGTTGAAGATGTAGCCTAAATTTTTAAAACCAAAAGAGTTTGCATAAAAGACAAAGATACATTAGCATTCATTTGAGACTATGCCTGTTGTCAGGTTGTACAAATATTTGAAGGCGTCAATTGGCGTACACCACATCAACATCACACCATACATATCATCATCACGTGATGGTTTTGCTTTTCTCAGTATGAATGAGAGACCCGTGCTTCTCCACCCCGCTGTTGTAAGTGAAATTTCATTTCACTGATGAAAAATTAAGAGCAACCTGGTCATTAAGATTGCGTATTTTTCCATTGACATCTCACGAACAATTCGAAAAGGGAAACTTTTTCGGCCTACCAGTAGTAGTGGCTACAATTGGGAAGGATTTTATTTTCATGTTCACACACTGTCTATCAATGCGGCGGTGGTGGTGCACCCATTCGTGATGATGATGACGATAATGCATTCAAAATATATATATATATAAATATTGAATTGAATTACAAGAGTGCATGTAACCCTGCATGAGGCATTGTTGGTTTGGGTTCTCTTATACTCTCGGTACATGAGGGGATTCCTCGTTCTATTGCTTTTGGCTATCGTCGGACCATGAAAGAACAAGAACAATAATAAAAGGAAAAGAAGATTCTCTCTCACACAGGTGAGCTGTGAGTGATATGCGGTAGTTTCTACACGGGTTTACAAGTGAAGGTGGCTTCTTAACAGCGGCAACATCAGCAAGAGTTCTGACTGGAAAGTAGGCCAACAATTCGTTAGATCCTAAAGCTTCAACCTAATTTCAACCCTTTAAAGGAGCTCATCTCTTCGAAACCCAGCGTGCCTGTACAAAAACATACGTACGGAGGATGATAATGAACGTATATATATATATTTACGTTCGACGAACGCATTAAATTTTTAAACATACACACACACAGACCAAAACTATAAAAGCTATGTACATTCCGTCCTTAACTCAATTTACGTTGATGTGATGTATATGGTAGATGTAAAAGGATATTCGATGGATTTCACGCTCACCATTATATTCCCATAAGGAAGCAAGTGAGAATGAAATTTATGCCCATGTCCAATAAATTCCCTTGAAAAAACAACTTGCACTGTCTCGTTAAAGTATGCAACTTTTTATTTCGAAAAGATGAGCACATAGCCACAGACACCAATACCAACCAACGCCCAACCAATATCAGTGAAAAGTGACAAATTAAAAAGCATTTGATGGTTTTTTATTCATCTTTCGATTTCAATATATAAATTTGGATTCAAAAAATAAAATTTTTGAAATGGCCAAATTGCAACTGAATTTATCTGAATAAATCAAAGTCGTCAGTAAACACGAAATCCAATAAATTATTGTCAATCAACACTTTCTATACCTACCTAACTCGATACATTTGTGTACATCTTCAATATAAACTAATTATAAATGTGACCTCACTCACGCTTATTTTTATTTTGCTATTCATGCAAAAACCGACAGAATTAAGGAGGGTTCCCATAAAGAAATCAAGGATGAAGGAAGGCTTGTTTTGTGACTGCAATCAGCTTTATTCTCGTTTGAACTGCATTGTGCAAACTCGATTTCACTTTTCCAAAAAGCATTTCCTAAAATGAAACTCATTCTCTACGTCAACATGTCCTTTGCTGTTTACAATTTACAATTGCATCAAAAGGGATTTCCTAAAGTTTGTGTGTAACTTGTTGTTTCGAGTTGCTAGTACCATGTTGGGTTGGTCGTCTTTTGAATGCAAATGGCATTGTGATTCATCCTTTTTTGAAGAAAAATGCATGCTTTTCTTCTACACGAACAAACGAGGGCTAGCTTTGTATATTAAATGGATAGATGCTGGGCACAAACAACGACCATAATAGCATGACATAGGATTTCAGGCAGTTCATCCAATCCACATCCTGTTCACTCACAAATCCCTTTCCTTTTTGTTGATTCATTTACAAAATTTCACTCTTTCGCTCGTAGCAATTGAGTCACCTCACCTGTCGTTGCCCTAAATTTGATGCCCCTTTTATTGAAAACAAAGTTCCGTGAAGATCTAAGAAAAGCAATTTTGTCCTTTTGTTTCTGCTCTTATACACATACCTTCTAGATCATCAACAAAGATGGAATATACTATATATGCTAACTATAACATTGTCCTACAGTTTTTAACTATTTACACAGTTAAAGACAATGCCAGTCAATTCAAAATCAAATCCAACATGTTTCTTTTTAAATATCGAATAAACTTCTCACGGTCGCATCGAGATAATGTACACAAATACAAACAGTTCTCAAGGGATCTTCAAGTTGAATTCAAAAGTCTATTGAATTAATTCTAATTTCCAAGTATCAAAATGTTAAGTTGAAATTCTAGATCAACGAAATCGAAACTGCCCATCATGACATAATGTTTATCCCAGACAGTCCACTACCGCAGAAAACCTGACCTGCGTTATAGTATGTATACATAGTGGATGCGCTGTCAAAGAAAATAACGCAAGAAAAAAAACCTGTTTGATCACTTCTACCATCAATAGCGTAAGATAATAGCAGACGCATGCAAAAAACATGATCAGAAGAGTACAAAAACATTGCACAACTACAACTCAAGGATGCCAATGCCGGCAAAGAAATACGTAAGTTGTAAGTAACATGTGACGCATGTACTCCCCATTATGTAACGGAACCTTGTGTAAAAACTTCCAGACCGGTTGATATACCAAAGCACGTGTATAGCTATGCTATATAGCTAGACGTTAAAAATGCAGTTGATCAGATAGACAAAGTCATAAAACCTTCTTTTTCCCTTTTTTAGAAATACAGCACAGCTTCCTAATCAGATTGAAAGTGGGTTGCTGATAAAGCAAAAGGTTTATTGTTTAAAGTTCATTTTCACTTTAAAAAAAGTAGTAAAAACTGTTATCTTATCTTTTGCTGTTACTTTTTTCAGTGTGTGTGTTACGGGCATAATTCAAAAAAATAAAAAACCGATTTTTACGTTTTTAAAAACTACGTGTGTAATTACGTGATAATTAACTAACGAGGAAATGAAACATGTTGCATGCAATCAACAATCAATTCATGTTATTCATTTTTTAAATGCTTACAAATATGAATGAAGTAAAGTATAGGAATGAATTCTTACCTTATCTCTCATTCCTACTTATTCAATATATATACTGCCGTCAAAAACCGTTTTTCTACTGTTTCTAGCTTATCAAACTGCTATAATAATTGTCACTCAAACATTCATTGTTAATGAAACTGTAGTTAGGGTTCAGGAAGTTGTATTGAAACTTGTGAACCCATTTTAAACTAAACGCAACTACTCCTGGAGAAACAGAATTTGCACCAACCAACAATTAATGCAACTCCAACTTATTTTCTCCACCACACAACTCAAACTGTCACAAAATCCACACTATCAAACAAATGTCACTTAACAAGTCCAGTTTGGCCAACGCACTGGACTAAATCTCCTTTATTAGTATGCTCAACATACCAAGCTGGAAATGTAGTTTGTCAAACAAAAAATGTAATAATAAAAATGATAGTAAAAACGAAGAAGGAGGAAATTGTCTACCTACAGAAGGTTATACAGGAAGCAAGAAGAAGTTTGAAGTAATTACCGTAGTCTCACACAAATCACCAAAAAAACTAGATTCATATAAAGATGAAGACAACTTCCCTCATCTTTGCAACCCTCTATTGTTTATTAGTAATCAAGAAATTGCAATGAGAGAGGGGAGACTTTAAGACTTCAAGGAAGAGAGGGACACAGAAAAGGAATTGTCTTTTTGGTGATGGATTTAAGATATATACTTATTTGATGTGACGATAAAGATCCAGAACAGAGGATCCTTAAAGACATCGGCAAAAGCTGACGTCCACACACGGTCTCACATAAAAGACACCTTCGCAACACGTTAATACGACCTCACATCTGATACTGACAAGCTCAACGAGACGACTACAGTCAGATTGGGAGTGGAGCCAAACCCAGGGCTCTCTCTTTCTTTGCACACACACAGAAGAGTCAAGGGAGAAAAAGGGAACTCGAAATAAATATCAAATATAAATTTAATATTATCTCTTGATTCAGAGTATAAAGTGTAGGGAAGGATTGTAATCACAAGTGAAGTGTGTGTTAGGAACTAGCATGAAGAATGTGAAACGGACGAGAAGAACAGCGATATACATATATACGCTCAAGTAGAGATTCCTACGCTAGTGAAACGGTGGTGGTAGTTGGTGATAACAATATTATTAAGAGCATCATCACACCTTGTTGCACCAACGTTGAAAGATCTGTGTTGCCTGCCTTAGCTAAGGTACATCCTTCAAAAAGAGAATCTGTAAGTCTACCCTTTATTGGATTCGTAAAAGTTTCTCTTGCTCTTCATAAGCGAAAATAATATTATGGTGCTTCTAAGATGAGCCTATGCACAAGATGATGATTCTAAAGATAATACTATAAAGGGAATCACATAAATAATACTAGTAGTAATAGGAATAACAAAAATATCCGACGGTATGCGTGAATTTTCGACAATCAGGATGTGTGTGTCTTTCAATATGAGGGATATTGACGAGGATGATGTACCTAATAACGTAAATTGTAGATATCTTCCTTAAATATGAAGACGATGATCATAGTTTAGGTAATAAATATAAATGTGTACACTAGTGCCCTACATGCAAACTGTAGTGTAAACTACACACAAATGTAGTAATGATGAGGCTGCTGTTCCTTCCTTGTACACAAAAACTTTTAATTTAAACCCAGGACTATGTATGTATGTATATAGTATTTTGCAAACTTGAGTGTGCTCGGTGAACAAAGGGCTCATCTTCAATGCTGCATCATGCTCGTATTGTATGCGCGGTACTACTGCAGGACTTTTCAGTTTTCACTCACAAACACAAACAGCAACATCATAAGCATGATCATGAAGGCGAGGACTTGAGACTTATCTTAACTATTGCAATGATTAAACATTAGCACGAATCTGGACACTCGTAGCGCACGTTTTCAGGGCTACGCTACGAGTTAAAGTACACAATATGTATTCTTCTACAATTACAGTAGTATTCCATACTGTCAACTACTTTGACTGCATATAATATGCTGCCATTATAAATACATTCGTGATTAAATTGCTACCAAACACCATTATCTACTTATATATCAGAAGCCAGAAGCAAGAAAAAAGCATGGAAAATGGAAGTGCATGTAGAACATAAGAACCCTTTTCTACTTCTTGTTAGCCCATTCTTTTTGGCATTTAATTTAATGTACAATAATTTCTTCGAGCTCACAACTCACATAAAAGCATATATGCACGTATTTTTAATATTTGTTTGTACAACGTTTACTGGTGTGCGTGAAATGTGTGTGTGAGTATGTTTATACGAAGACGCGAAAGAATACCGTTAGTTGGGTAGTGTGTCAGTCTGTCCAAATCCGAGCTTAATCCAAACTTAACTACTACACCAAACCAACAGTTGTAATAATACTTACGATACGCATGTATCTTTCATTTCATACAGAATATGAAAAGGAGAAATGCATTCATTTCATTGCATGTTACATTACATTACATACGTACATCATGTTGTGTACAGGTAAGAGGCAATGTATATCCTATTGTGGTCTTAATTTGGTTCCTTTTTTTCATTTCAATGGAAAGGATATTATTGTATGGTGAGGTTTCATTCGATATCTACATGCGTTATCATAAAATGTCTGAATGATATAGTAAAATTTCATTGTTAAAGTTTTGTACTCAGAAGAGTTACGTTGCGTTTCCATTGTTTGGCTCGTTTAGCTTCCTTTACCTTTAAATGAAAGGGCCTGAATAGTTTTATGACGATGATCTACTGCCATTCCTATTAGTATGCTTATGCATTATTGCAAGGAGCGGACATGCAAGCAAGATACACGTATTATTCCTCATAGAGATCTTCAAATTTATCTAAAAATACAATTTACTTATTTTCCCCTTCAGTTTAGTAGTAACTAGAAGTTAGTGTATGATCTTGGTATTGTTGAATGCATGCCCAAACTGATAGCTTGCGATGGATTGATTTACATTGAAGAAATCTCTCTTATGCTAAAACATCATTAAATGCTGAGAATGCAGGTCGTAATAATAAGAAATGGTTTATCATTATCATGTCATGATGTGATGATGACGATGTTTTATCTAATACAATGCAATGGTTGCATATGTATATCCACTCATTTTTTGTGAGTACAAAATATTATGAGCACAGACGTAAAAAAATATGTATGCATTTTGTCTTAAAAAAGATTACACTTGCCATTGCATTTTTCACGGTACTTCAACTGCTGACCACAATAGCACATGAAAATGAATTGAAGGGCTACATGTTCAATGGCATCATGGGTCACAAGACAAGGCGCAACTTAATGGAAGTGTTAGCGAGTGAGCACCCATTATTTGCAAGAATGTACGTATGTGTGAGGCTCACAGACAGAAATGACACTGTACAAATTGCTTAGGTTTTAAAATCACTTGTTCTAATCTTTACCCATTAACCATCCATCCGCTAAGTGCACCAAAACTGCTTAAAATTTTGTTTTTTGCTTGTCACAAGCTTAAAAAGTATTAAATTATTAAACTATATAGAATAGCCCTGATTTTAAACGATGCTTCCGGTTGGAGATGAAAAGAAGAAACGTTCATCGCCACCACCACCACCACCACCACCAGTTGACCTTATTAGTGTCACTTGGTTAGTTAGTTCACTTGGCAAAGCATGTCTGAAGAAAACTGTAATTAAATCGCAATGAGCAGTTACAGGTGCATGCATGTTTAATTCCTCATGTCAATGCCCATGATAAGCGTGATGCTGATGTTGAAAAATCTCCTGGTTTTTTCAAAACATGGTTCATCATCATCATCCTTGCGTAAACAGAAACAGAGCTGAGAAGCAAAAGCAATAATAATAGCAAGGCGACAACAGACACAACGGAATTTATTCCATTAAAAATGTAAGCCTCTTTTTTATAATCCTCAAGTAAACATAGGTGAAAATCTACTAAAATAATGCTACTGAATGAGTGAGTAAATTTACACAAGTTTTTAGTTTTAAGCAGTTTACAAAAATCGGGATCTAACTGTTTGAAATTTTTGTGTGGTTGCCCCTTTTATATATATCTATATTATCCTCAACCAAGTTATCCCCAAGAGATTTCGGGTACATGACATATAGTTTAACGATAAAAATTTCTGCGAGAATGTCAACCCAAATGAGAATCCTTATCTAGAACAATAAGATCATGTATGCCTGAGGTTTTCCTGCAGTTTACACGCACAGAAAAAAGTGTAATTTCTAAAAAAATTGTTTTCAAAAGTAATGCAAGGCAATGGTTCAAAAATGGGTTTGACGAGCTATATTTCGTCGCATCTCCTTGTAATTTTTGAAATGTGATGATGCTATGATGATGATGATGATGAGTGCCCAAACTTTAACTAACATACATACATAATGTTCACTCATAACATCATAGCATCATCATCAAGTTTGAAGTTGTAAAAAATATATCAACAAGAAATATGTCACCTGAGCTAATATTACATAAAATTGCAGAAGGTAGAATAATGAAGCTATTTCTACTAAAACAATAGGAACACATTGCTCAGGTACGTGTGCGTACATAGGATACGTGTGTCAATATGATGAATGCAAAAGTGAGCTTAATATCAAAGCCAAGTCTTATGAGAACAAGAAATAAAAAAAACTGATGTCGACTGACTGACTGTCGACTATATTACATCCTTTTTGGTTGGTGGCTGGCTGCACTGACACACACGTATACATAAAGAAATTACGTACAAACGCAACCGCAACATTACGCTTGAAGAAGTAACTAATAAAAACAAAGTCAAACGTAAGCTTCGTTTAAAAATATTTTTTTAGAAATGGGACTCATCACTTTAATGGCTGACGGAGTAAATGGGAATACAAGAATTCCTTTGTGAAACTGGGCTAATCTTTTTTGCTCGTTGTGACAAGACAAGACAAGCAAAATTTCAACATCAAAATATGGAAGGAAGGAAACCATGATGTGATTTGATGAGACAATCTGTTACGTATGTACCTACCTACATTTCTGCAGACTATAAGAAACAATCATTACACTTTATAAAAAAATGTATTTGAACTATATGTGCGTCTTGCTTTTTGGCTAATTTTGACATGAAGAACAAAAAGTATATGTATGTAAGTGTACGCAATGTATCAACTTATAATGCATAATATATGTTTGTACTTATATATTTACAATCAAATCCACATTTCTACTCAGCCGTATCCATCCCTGAAACCATAAATCATCATCAGCATGTACACTTGTTCAATGATCATCCCTCATCATCATGCTTGACCACTGGACCAAAGTGATGCCTAAAACAAAGTAGATAATTGCAAATAACAATCACATTTACGACGCGTCAATTATTTCTCTTGAGGAGAAGAGGAAGCAAAAGTACACAGGAGGACCGCGCCTTGCTATGCACACCCATAGGATGATGATGATAATATATGATGATGAATCTTTAGTCAGGGGAATTTTTTCTATTCATTTACTTACATTTATGCATCCATCACAACATTACCATTCATAAACTCTTCTTGCTCATCACATCAAGATCCTCTGTAGGGCTCGTGTGCAAACAACAATAATTACAATGTAACGTCATTCTGATGGGCTTCCACAAATTTAATTGATTGTAAAATGTGCAGTGTACATTTTTTTACGTGTATACGATGTAAGTTCACCCGTCCACATTTGCACAGATGAGTTCTGAGATGTGGATGAGAATACACTACTATTACTATTGAGTTATCAGAAATGCATTATAATCCAAGGTTTAAGACAGGAAGGACATTTTTTATTTTTTTTTGTATCTAACGTCATATCTTTAAGCCATATCTAAAAGAGCTGCTGAAATAAAATATGGCTTTACAGAGATGGCCACGAGAATTATGATGTGATTCTTGTTCCTTCTAATAGTTTTTCATTGATATTTTTTTTGGATGGGAATCTATGTACTAGTCTAGAACTATAGTCATTAGGAAGCATGTCATTCTTATGCAAATAAATATTTCGACATATTCAAGTCACGTCCATTCATACAAAGATGTTCAACCTTTGCTATGAGAGCACACCTTTGTGATTGCCAATGCAATAATAAAAATGCAACAGTTGCATGATGCATCCCTTTACAATGCTACAAGTAGGCATGCTTACTTACCGACAAATGCAAAACTTCTGTCCATATTTAAGGAATTCAAGATCATTGTTTTTTGCATAATACAATTCTTCGGCATGGATTCTATCAGTGAATGGGTGGATACAGCGAAACGAAAATATATTATTGCAATAGTCATAAAGATGATTTTTTTTACTTTTTTTGTACAAAAGTACACGATAACAAAAATGACCATCTGAATGCGAACTTGTAAATAACAGAATAAGACAAAGTGCTGAGCAAAATGACACTAGCAGAGAGATAATGTCGAGTGGATGTACTATCCAAACATTTTTTTTTTGTAATTCTGCTCTCAATTCCATTGTTTCAACTCGTAAATCCTAGACTTCTCATCCCCTGGCTTACTTATCTGTTGATGATGCCTTTGGCTGCTTTTTTGGCTAATTTTACATTGTCTCACTTTTTATTATCACGGAGTATGCCTGTAGGATTTAGGCTTTGTCTTCTAATACCCATCCCCCAGCATAATAATATGAGCATACAAGCATATACATACCTAACTGTAAAAGTGTGGAGCTGAAAATGACATTAATTACATGGATTTGCATACTTCAAAACCTACACAACACCCCTGTCACTAGAATCAGAACGAAATCCGTCAAATGAATCCAACTAACATTGAAAAAATATATTCATACTAGTACTTATACTACCCAAAAGTGTGCAACACCATCAAAAGTAAATCAAGAGGGGAGGGTGGTTGAGGCAGAGTATAGTGTATTAAATGTTGTTTCATTCCTTCTTCCTTAATCCTGTGGTCTCAAATGAAACGGCCGCAAACAAGCAATTAAATTATAACAATAAAGTTTAGTATTATTCATCTACATGAATTATTCTCATTACTACCTTTATCCCCACATACTTTGCCACTTTGTTAGTTTGGTTTTAGTCTAGTAAATTAACATGGTTTTTTTTCTCGAAGAGCATAACAAATCCTTGAAATGTAAAGATGCGCTCAGATATCTGATATGTTTATGTACAAATGTACATGAACGTAGTATGTATGCATGCATTGGAATAAATAATATGCAAAAGGATTTGGGAGTTTAAAACAAAAACATTGTTACAGTTTTTGAAAACACAGCAATAAAAATTCATTTAGTTCGTCTTGTTTTATAAAAAAGAGGAAATAAATTGTATTGCCCCTCAAAAAATGCAGACGCTCAAGTCAAGACTCAAGCATTTTTACGGTGTGTTGTGTATGTTCAAGCCTAAACGCATGTTACCTGCATACTCATATCATTATCATTAATAAGAGCATATATATTTGTGAGTTGTGGAACATATATGAAGATGGATATTATGCACAAGTTCCTACATACTTACATGCATTATTTGCCCAACTTTTGATGCACCCATGAGCATTTAAGCAATGAGGTCATTGGATTTGGAGGACTATATTGCGTTATTACATAGCGCAGTCCTCTTCTCGGGGGCTGCAGACGCACATTAGAAGATCATCCTCATATCATATCATTCATGAGCGTAGGAAAACCAAACAAAAATGCTTTAAATTAATTAAGGAAGCTGAAATGAAATCTGAGGCAGCAAATTAAGTACTTTCAGGAGGATATAGGTTCATTGAATCTTCTAGCCTCTGCATTTTCTAATTCTTACTTTTATCTATTTGGTTGAGGATGAACAGTTGCAACTGCAGTAATAAAGGCGGATGCTATACAAACTATACACATTAAGATTTGATTCGCAATTGCGTAAAACGGTAGAATGTAATGCAAAAAATAAGCAAATCGGTCCATATACCAAAGCAAATTGGATTGGATGATTGTGTTATCATATATAATCAAAAGATCATACAGAAAATTAATACGTTCACGCCAAAGGTATGAAAATTACAGAGGTTGCCACAATCAAATTGAACGTACGAATATATGCGTAAGTACTGGGCGGATTTCTAAAGTTTGCTGTTTTTGCAAACTGTTTTGTCACTCAACCTGCAAATTCTCCGCCCGTATGAGTTTCGAAATCAACGTGGAATCTCAAACCGGTTGTTTATAAGGAGATAAAATTAGCACCTAGCTCGTGTGGTTTAACAAAGCGTTCATTTTCGTTGATTTCGTTATGAATTGCAATAGTATACACACAATAAATACGGATTTATGCATATAAAGAAACAAAAAGATTATCAAATATGTCTCGCTTTGACAGATCGAAAACAAAGCTACTTGCCGAAAAAAATCAGACATTTCAAAATGCATTTTATACCACCCACTGAGAGATTATAAATTGGTTAACAACTTTGGTCAATTTGAACTCATTCGTGTATAAGTTAACGTGAATGTCATATGCAAATATTAGGTATGTATATTGTTCAAAATTGAACATATAATGCATGTATTTTTGGTGGTCCATCAGATTAATAAATTGAATAATCACAGACCTTTAATTTTTGTAATGCACTCAGTCGCACAATCATATTAAACGATTTTCTCCGGATGCGGATGAGAGAGCATCGGCTCCCTTGAAAAATGGAGTTTCGACGTGTGTGACTAATTATAGGCAAAAGTAAATGAACCGGATTTGTTGTGACTGCACAACAAATGAGCAAGGCATAGAAATCTACATAAGAGCTCAGATTGTGAAGGCATCTGGTTGATAATAATGAGCGTGATTATTATGCACATACCATTCCAAAAATGCTTTTCTTTTCTTTAGAATTCCCCAATCCAACCATAGACTATTTAATATTAGGTATAAAAGCATTATTTCAATCACGTAGGTACATATGGCACATGTTTTACTAAATTCCTAAAAGGAACTAAATGAACGCTTTACAACACGGGATTCCTTAATGGACGTAATCTCCTTAATACCAGCGCCCAAAGCATGATTCAGAACGGAATATACGTTTCATTGACAGAAAGAATAAGATTATTTATCATTTTCAAATATCGCAATTTACTGATTGAGGACACCTCAATCTTCTTTTCTATATTGCTGAAGATTGATTAATCGTCCATTCAATTCTGTAAAATTTTATAAAATTATGGAAAATGAGGAGTAATTAAATAAGAATTTAGTTCAGCACATAGTATTCTACTTTTAACGTCAAAGGTAAAACAATTGTACTCAATCAGACTTCAACCGTTCCGTATAAAAAAATTATATATCTAACTCGCCAACTCACAATTATCGAAAATGAGTCCAAATCCCAAAACTACTCACATGAATGTGATGTAGTAATCAATTATGCTCACAGTAGGACACCACCACTGTTCCCAAAATCAATAGAAATACGATTATCCATGAATGTCTTTTAAGAGCAGGGAAAAAAGGTTGCTGAAAGAAAAGCAGTGAATTTATTTGATCGAAAGCCCTTATAATAAATGAGACTGCAATTGTATGATGACAGCAAACGTGAGAAAGTCGTGAATTTTGTTCTCTCGGCCAGTCAGTCACCAGTGCAGTAAGCTTCAAGCGAAATCATTTTTCAAGTTGAAACCCTTATTCATCCTAACGATGACAGAATCATCAGATCAAGTTTAACCTAATCTCACTGAAGGACTTTGAAGGAAGAAAATGGTATTGCAGAACTTCTAAGAACATGTGCCATATATATACCATACCATACCACACAGCGCAACGGTTTCTTTTGGCAATGCAATAATAATATTTCATCTCTTTCAAAAAAAATTACACGATTACATGCGTGAATGACTCATTTTTAACCCAAGATAGAGACAAAATCGTGAATATCCGGTTGACTTACGTGCTCCGGCTACGCTGAAAGTGCATGTGCCAAGCCAAGTGAAATCGAAAAGGTTACAGTTAACTTCTCTTTTGTCTTGTCTACGAGACAGCTTAAAGTTATACGAGATAAGTATAACTTGAACAGGTGTTGTGTGGCGTGGGCAGCACTCTGCTTTGGTGTTGTACTGCATTTTATTATTACATCTCATGCATGCAAGTATTACAATGTAAACCAGCTCACCTTCGATGGTGAAGCGTGCATTTATAAGCACATGATCCTTAGTTTAAATCTCTAAAGTGCTATGTATATCGTTTTCACTATTTTAATCGGATAACAAATCAATATCCCTACCCTTTCCCATTATAAATGCATTGTTTTATTAAATGACCAGTAGTTTTTAAAATAGTGTTATTAACATGCCAAAAAGCCTACACCACTACCTATAAATGCAGTCAGTTGAGTTCAATCAATCTATTTGCAACCGTCGGCTTTGCATTACTCATAGCTGTAAACTTTGATAGTTCTTATTCGTTCATTCTTATGTATACTATTTTATTTTTTTAGTATCTGAGCCTCCAAATCTTATATATAGTGTTCATTCTTATTCTAAACGTAAAAAGTAAAACTTACATTTGCATCGCAATACAAAAACAAGGAGGTAATTGTTCAAAGAGTATTATTATTGAAACATAAAAACTATGTTACGATTACGATTCTAATCCGGTAGAGATTCTCTCGTCTCATGTAGGAATCCATAATATTACGTACTACAAACTACAATGCAATAACATTGCAAAACATAATATGTTTGTATGCCCATGGTTTAAGAAAAATGCAACGAAATCTTCATTCACTTCTAAATAGTGCAAAGTACAAAGGTACCATAACGTTTTATGGCAGGTACTTACTATAACTTATTTACGATTCACGTTGGCTGACTACGAACGAGATAATGGTACATGGAAAGAGAAAGTTTGTTCCACCGAGTACATTCCTCCCTTGAGTAAGTAATCATATCCGTCTTTTGAAATCCCATTTCATAATGGATCTCGTCCAAAAAATTTAAATAGTCTATTCAAAACCTGGGCACTGAAAATATGCTGCATTATTACATTGCATTGCATTGCAGAGGAGGTATAATAAATAAGAATCATGAATAATTTAATGATAATTGGGTGTAGGTAGGTAAGACCTCTCTTTGTTAGCAAAAAAATTCCAACTGTCATTTCAGAGTCGACTAAATACACCTCTGCGTCTCTACTTTCGAGCCTGTAGGTTGTGCCTGGTTGGGATTTTCTCTTGTATTTTGATACAACGACTTCGACTTGGAAGTATTTTAAGGAGTTGAAGGATCACTCAGAGAACCAAGATGAAAATGAAAATTCAATTAAATATGCATCTGTAACAGCAGTAGCAGTTGTTTGCAGCTCATTCTAAACAAGCATTATTATGAGTCATTCGTTGGGCTCAGAATGGGGCATAGTTTAATTGTGATCCTTACAATGACACCAGAAAAGACGGATGATAGTTGAGTAGAAGCAGGACCATTGTTATCCCATCGTTATTACATCCCATAACGGAAATACCAATTTGTTCCGCCATTCGAGTGATACACACGTAAGGACAAGCTAAACGTAGGTGGTTGCGTTCGTTCCTAAGAACACTACGTTTTTTTTGCAGAGAATACAACCAGCTTTTTTGTGCGTGTCTCTCGTTCTACCTCCTCTGCCTACATAATTTCATCGGAGAGGGGATGATCACACTACTAACACAGTTTTTCTGTGCTTATTGCCAAAAACTAAATTTTGTAGAATTTGAGATGGGGGAGTTTTGACTTTTAATGACTACTGACATGATGTCACTAGCATGACATGGACGGAGGAAATGTAACGAAGAAAGTAGCAAAATTCACACGTAACAGTAGCAGCAAAAGTTAACAACGCTGAACATTATTTTCCATATCTTACTTTGTCATTATTCCAGTTCCAAACATATTTCCCGTTAGAGTTACAATGCAAGCCAATTTGATAATCTGCCTAATATTGATAATGGTTATGCTATGACACAACAAATCCAAGCAAAAGTTGTCGTAATCAATCCATAATATAATAGCAACCTTTAATTTTTTACAGTTAAGCCATTTAGTCAGTATATTGATCAATCGGATACTCGGACATAAAATATGCAACCAGTCGGAAACTGAGTGCTCTACTCTTTTTGATAAAAAGATGACGTTTGCAAATAATGACATTGTCATCTGATAAACAACAAAAGGACTATGCGAGTTAAACACAAAAATGATAAGCATCTACGCATATTAATTTGCTTGTGCATGTACTTTTTCATAATGTCTACAACAACATGTTTGTAATATTTCATGTTATTTTTTGCAGTGTAAATAGTTCATACATAAGCATAAGTTATAACCACTGATTAATCCGAAGCCGAAAGCACACATAATTCATAAGATGAGGAACAGTAAGAGCAACCTGTCTAAAACAAACCGCACACACACACACACACAAATTCATCAACCGCTTCACAGAGATTTAGGATGCCGGAATGAGGGTGTAAAATCGTGCTCAGTTTACTTTTAACACATCTTCTTCATTCTTTCATACACTATTCATTCATTATCAGACTTAATGTTTCATTGTTCACTTAGGCAGCGATGATGATCTTGACGAAGAAGGTGCTTTTCTTCATATTCATTTTTTGCATCCACAGATGCAAGCTACTAACTACTAACTGCAGTAAAATAAGCAGTCCATGCAATTGTTATTATTTTTGGGTGCATTATGAACATTTTTCACTTGTGTGTTCTTGTTTATACGATTACTACTTGGTTTTTTCTCACTCTTGCCCACACTTTAGCTTTTTTCCTTAAATTATGTGAATTATCACTGGTTTCTGGCTTCCTTTTTTATTTTACTACATAAAATACGTATGAATCTGTCCCATATGTGAATTCCTTGAAGAAAAAAACTGGGTTCAAACAGCGAATATTATTACACCTTATGGAGTGAAGTATTATGTGCATTCATAATATTATGAGCGTATAGTATTTAGCAAAACATTTGATGAAGATGAAAGATGATGATGGCACGCATTCAACTTGAAGTTTAAAGAACAACTTTCTATGCCCGTGAAACCATAATTCCGTGAAGGTTGCACCCATTTCATCGCTCTCGCTATTAGTTTAAAGCCACACATGTATAAAAATAAGCATATTGGCTAAACAGATTAGTAAGGAAGGCTTGTTGCGAATATTTATTTTATGACTAATTTATTTCGGACTCCTTTTCCTTTTAAAGTTTAGCCAATGCTTACAATAATTCAATTTCAACGATTTCGGGTTGGCTGCGTCTGAGAGTAGAATTAATTTACAAATGCTTCCTGATTCTTAATTCAATTTACTTTCTTCTTTTTTGCAACTTCATTGTTTACGCATTGGTTGGGTGCAGTGTTCACATTTCACAAATTATATTGAGTGCCCTACTTACACCTTCTTATTATGTTTGGGAGTACAATGCAAGTCAGAAAAAAATGCTCTAGTCCTAGTGGCCTACAGGTTATGAGGGAAAGAATGTGCCCAGAAAATTTCCACCTTATTTAGTCATTTGGAGCACCGATGAAATCGAAAATTACAACATTGACAAGACACCTTTATCATTTCTCTTCATCTAGTAAGTATTATCAGATGAAAATCTAATACTCAAATACCCTTTTACTAGTCAGCAGGTTAGAAATAACTTGGTGGAGTATATTATTTCGTGCAGATGAGGATTTAGAATGCATTATTTTTTTTCACATGCCAATTAAAAGGAATAATATGATGACTCGTCAAAAGTGTTGTTTTCACTTACTTAATTTATGAGACGCATAACTATAAACTGCATGTTATAAAATGAGGAAAACGATGTATGTATAGAGAACCCTCAAATTTACACGCGCCACTGATTTTTCCCCATTTCCTTATATTGCAGCAATCAATCCAGCCAATACAACCCTTTGTTCCTAAAGGGATCCTAAGATCGTAGATAGCTACTACCTAAAACTTTATAGGGTCCCAAAGGGCTTGCGGCGAAATAATGAGTTGGTAGAACTGAAAGTGATAAGAATTATAAGAAAGTTGGAAGGAAGGCATAAATTTATTACTAGATTGAGCAATAGCGCATAAAAGAAATATGAAGTGTTTATTGCTGGATTTAGAGAGAACAGGTGAACATGTCATATCAACATGAATTTCTATCAATAAACCGTGTTCAATATTCTTATGCATTATTCGTTGCATTGTGTGTGACGTAGGTCATCCATTGAATTTACTTTCGTATTCAAATGGCACACTCCACTTCCTTTAATCAATTTAGAAAGCGTGTATTGAAAATCGAGATGTTATCCTAGACCCTGTCCCATTCGCGGACTCAGACTCCTTCAGGTAAACCCTTTTCCTTTCCAAATATTTATCAAGGCTTTTTCATGCAGGAATTGACATTCCAAAAATAGAAAATAGTTCCATATTTTGAGATTGAGAGGGGATGCAAGAGTTTTGGGGAGAAAGAAAGGGAAACTGAAAGATTAGGTTGAGGAATGTCTACTTATTGTTGTGTGCCCAACATAATAAGAGATACATAGTTGGTTGAAAGCAACACTAGGGAACAATAGAATAGATGTCTTAGAGAGAAACTCAGTCAGTGTAACTTCACAGGGACTTGACAAAATAACGCCTATAGTAATCGGCCTTGTCACCTGTCAAATCCTATCGTACTGACCATCAGCCAAAAGACCAAAAGAAGAGCGGACTCGGAGACCTTTTGTGATAAAGGGAATAGATCTGTATCTTGTAGAAAATTCATTCGCTTGTTTGATAAAACAACCTAGTACAAAGGGTGACACGCAATTTTCCTAACATACGACATAACATGACGTATACATAAATAAAATAGGTATATTATTATCTTTAGAACATCTATTGCATCTTGCTTATAAATATTTTTCATATTTTGCCCATTTCAGACCTTTTTTTTGTCCATACATCTCTGCATGAGGTATACAATATTTGAGCCTTTAAATAGCAAGTGGAATTGTGAAATGGTGCATTACCTCACCTCAATATTAAACTCCACACGAAGGGGCAATCGTGGAAGAAACCACTTAAGTTGGTTTTCTTTACCACCTGTACCTTCCTCGGTATTATAAAATAAAAACAATGCCGATCCACAATCCAAAATTTTAACCTCTCTCTATTCTCTGGACAAGGAGGTGTCGTAAATAGAACATAGAACCTGAGTGAAACCAGGTACTTGACATGTTATGAATGAGTTCATTTGATACGGTCTATCGTGAGATAGTGAAATTCTACTTTTGACAACTTTCTATTATTTTACATTATTACAAAATGCTACCAGCCTCGATTAGGAATGACATTTCAATTACCCACAGTTTAAAATTACTACACATTCTCCAGGGATAAAACGTAATGATTTGGAAAATTGGACCTCCCAATTTTATTTAGTGAAATCGTAAACCAAGAAGGAGTTTTGTAATACCGTATTGACTCTTAACTGTGTCTAAACATATCTCAATTTTAACGAATTTAGCTTTAAAATGCATTATTTCTCGTAATCTAAAACAATCAAATCTCTTACCTTATTGTGAATTTACGTCCAAGCTTAAACCTCTTTCTTGACTACACTTGTTTCACTTTAACTTTAGTCCTATAATTGTTCTTGCACTGACGATGATAAGAACAATTACAATTTCACAAAATAAAATGATAAATTTTCCTACTTGTATCTCATTACCGCACCTGCAGTGCACCTGGTTGTCAGTAAGATTTGATTAAAACTAAAGGAGGAAATGCAGTTGTCAATGATGTTATAAATAATTGATATCCGTCTTCAAAATGTAAAGTGTGAATCGACATTATGGCCGCTCGACAATTAAACAACATAGCAAGGAACGTTAAAAGATGAGAAGACGGATACCTTCGTTTCATTGTGATTCGAATACATCGTGACATCTTTACTCCTACAAATACAATGGGTAGTAGGTGCAAAGCCATTAAGTGAGAAGGTCTATTTGATTTTAACCAAAATAGGTAAAATAGTAAACATTTAAAACAAGATACGGATACAACGAATGTACATGCACAATATACCGGATCAGTTCAATCTCACTCATCATCATTCATGCAAAAATTGAACACAACTCACATTCACCTTACAAATATGTCGCAATGCAATAGCACAATTCGCACACAAGCATGTAAGCATGCCTCCAAATTGAATTGGTGAATTATTAAGGTGCTTTCGTTCAATGAAGATGCATTGTTTTTAATGCAGCATGAGGGAGTACAGAAGAGATCACTAATTTTAAACGTAATGTATCTTCTTACGCGAAGATACGATACATCACGTACTGCGTCATATTTTGGTTGCCCAAAACGTATTGGTGACTTTCTTTCCTAATAAGATGTCAGAGGTGTGCTGAGGAATTCCTGACGGAAGGTGTGCAAGAAATGGACTTACCAAAAAGTTTTCAATGCAAAATCTCAAAAGCACATGCTCAACAGTGTCAAAATATAGTGATGTGATAAGCTACATCTGAAAATGGTATTTCTTGCTTGCGTATGTCACTTCCTACTCGAAAGAGGAAAAAGTAGAAATTCACGTGGGATAGCCCAAGTCCACTCATCCTCAGCCAAATGTATTAACGGCCGTGTTATGACGCATAACTAGCGATGAGCTACATTAATATGTACATAATATATATGCAGTTTGTTGTGAAATTTATGACTCATTTAAAACAAGAAATTGAAATCTGCGATACATTTGGCAAAAGCGAAAGGGTTTAATTTCGAAACGTTGTAAAGAAATAATCCGTGAACAATAGGATATTTTTTGAGCCTGTAATAGGGATGAAAATAGTTTTGGAGAAATCAGTTCAATACCGCCTAGCACAACTTTTATTGGAATATTAATTTCAAATGCGATAAAGAAAGCAGATCCATTTCCTTATTAGAAAAAGCGTAAGCACATGTAACCATAACCCACGTTTCCAATTTTAGTGAACTTAAAGACCTACAGTCTTTAACAGAACAATGTATTAGGTTACCCCATGCTATACTTATAAGTGATTGTGAGCTATAATGCTATAATGCATTGCACGATCTGAATGTGTAATATTTTAAGATTTACAATAATCAATTAATGCTGACACGATAGTTTTCAACGGACTAATAATTCAATTTCATAAAATTTACCTAAACAAAGCATTATTCTTTCAAGTCATGTATTAAAAATTTAAGGTACAGTGTTTGATTCTTGTATTGTAAGATTTGGGATCGTGATTAAAAAATCATTAGAAGCAATTCATAATTGGTTGCGTCAACTAATAGTTATTCTATTTGATCATGAGTAAGCAAACACCAAAACCAAGTGTCCAGTGTTACCTGTAATTTTGTATCATTGTCTAAAAGAAGTAGTGTGGCTGTGGCTGTGTGTGGTGATGTAAGAGGATGGATGATATGATGATGACAACCTCTAATTATCATATCCGTCAGCCAAGAAATCAAGCAGTTTTGCCAAATTTCCTTCCTCATGCCTGTATAACGAACTAAAAGTAGAATATTCTTGTAATAGTAAACATGAATAAATGTTAGAACAAAACACATTGCTGGGCATTCCATTGTTTTGCTAGTTTCTAGTTTAGATAAGCAAAATTTTATATAAACACTTTGAAATTGTTTCCTTTAGCAGATATTACGGTTATGTACCACCTATTTGAAAAGATGCGCAATATTTTTTAGACCCGTTTTATTTATTATTCATCATGTACAGCTATTGCATAAAGAAGTAGTAAGCTGTCAACGTGTCTTTTTTTAAAAATATTTTAAGTATTAGGATTCAAACCATGTCCATATTAACTATTGTTTGTCAACCCCATTAAAATATGTGCACACAGCAGTTAAAATATGACTCTGCATCAACGACTGTCTACCGTTGTGGAAATCCTCTTTTTTTACAATTTATGTAATATCTATGAGCTCTGGTATAACACTCATCTATGATTGATTAGATGGCATCCATCAAGAAAACTACCATAAAGTTTAGCGTTTAACCTTCAAAGTTATTCTAACTAGCCTAGTAATAAATGCAAGCAAGTCAGTCGTATATGCAAAAACAACATACAACTACAAACAATTTAGTTTTTTTTACTAATATGATACTCATTTGCTTACCATTTATCATTCTTCGGCATGCATCGCATCGCGGTAGGCCATTATATCGAAACATTTAATCATGTTCCTAATTCTACCTCTCTTATCACATCATACAAAAAAGGCTCAGATTTCTTATCAGATTCACTACTGATGACCATTAAGATTTTGGAAACGCAACGCGTAATTCTCTATACTACTCTCATCATCATCATCATCACCTAATCAAACCCTTAACTATAATACCAAATAAGAGTGTCTGATATCCGTTTGCTTACTTAACAAAACTATGTAGGGGGAAACGAAAGTAAAGCGAGAGTAATTAGATCTGCACAAACTTGCTATGCTGTGAATATAAATTAAACGCTCAAAGATTTCCTTCGGCACGGCGTGGCATTGACTTTGATGTGACTAGAGCATCGGCAACGAAATTGAAAGGCTGACCAAAAAGGGAATCTAAACTTCTGGGTCGCAATCTCAGTTTCAAAGAGGCTTTGATTTGATCCTTTTCCAAAAAACAAAGCGTTGATTCCTTTTTCCTAAAAGTACAAGTGCAATCTCAATTGGGTTGGTTGGGATCCTTTTCGTTTGATACGGAATACAGGCAATAGGCAGGCATTTTACCTTCATAATACTTCTTATCATAACAAAGCGTAATAATCAAAAGAGAATAGCAATAGTAGCAATAGTCCTAGATTTTTTGCAGGTTTTATCTATTTGTGAATTAAACTATATATTTATATGCTGTAGGTCTATAGATGCAATGCCCTGTATGTATTATTATCTGTACTTTGAGGGTAAAGTGAATTAATTTGGCAAATGAAAAAAGTAGATTTCCGTAACACAAAAGAACCGAAAGTTGTTCTGCTTTTTTGTGTTTCAGAGACTCAGACGCTGTTTTAAATCAAACTTTCAATCTCAATCTGTTTTACTGTTGGGCAAAACCACTTCATTGTTAAATTTTTGTGTGTAAATACGCACATATGCATATGTGTGAAATTCTATTTACACACACATCATTGTGTTTTCCATGTTGGGAATAATAGATTCGACGAATGTTTCCTTGAAAGGGAAATGATCTCGATTTTGCGTTTACCCATTTGCTTCATCATAAAAATAGGTATGTAAATTGTAATGTAATGCCATTTGTCGTCTCCTTTCAACTGCCTTTAGTACGACTATGTATACATGTATCCTCTTAAAATGTCAAAAGATCTCATTCAAAATTCATTGAATCGCAAGCCGAGTTTCAACCCCATGATATTAGTTATGCATCGTTGCTTCTGCAAATAATTTGCAGACGTGTGCTCTCAAGAATTGTTCTGTCACAAGAATTGCTTCACTTTTACTGTAACGGACATGCACCTCTTATTTATTTGAAATATGCTATTGTTAGGCTACTACGTTTTATGTTGCTCAATGTGGTGAGTAGTGAAGTGACACACCAGAATTACAAATTTCCTTGCTTCATGTAAAAATTCAGATATGAATATCTTGAAACCGCATCCAAGTCAGAGGCTAGAATGTTAAATGCCTGTTTTGATGCAAAGCAAAGCGTGATAAGTTGATAGGAGCGTTCTAGTAGTAGAGGCGAAGGCTCTCCGCAGGTTCTCCTTTGGTTAATTAATGCAAACAATGGAAATGTTTGGGACTTTTTTTTGGCATAATCCTATCTGTTCCACCACCGTCCTTCACCGCCCATTTCTAATCAGGATCGCGAGTACTTTGTTCAACTAATCAAATTAGTAATAATTGGTTAGACTAAATTGATTTTATTGCCAAAAACATAAGTTTTACAGCTTCCTGATTAAGGAATTAACGAATAGTAGCTCTGCGAAAGAAATGTTTTTTCCCAATAATTATTATTTTTGCGACGCATCCTCTAATATTTATTGCTTTATTCAATTAATATACAAACATTAAGATTTTACGCCAGAAGGCGCTTGAAAACTATAAATGCTATCATTTTATCACATTCTTGTTTTAGAAACATAAATTCATGATGCAAAAAAAAATATTTTGCTTCTGTTGGGCTACCGTTCATATGAAAATATAACAGAGAAAAGTTCACCACCCAACCTTTTTGCTAGCCATTCGTTTTTAATGACGGCTAGTTTTATTACTTCCGACTTCATCTTGGCATAGAGATTTGTGTGTATTGCTCGGCCCATTCCTTCTATGATCACTAAATCGGTTCCCATTTGTATGACCATGTTTATCAGGTCTTGAGATACTCGTGATAAATCAAGACAAGGGGAGCCTTGTCCTGTTGCTGCCAGTTTCAAACAGCCGTCTCGTAGACCTGTTTCGAGCCACTTGTGATTCTTAGAGGCTTCTCTCAACAAACTAACCATTTCTCCATATGTCATGTCATTAACGGCAGGGCTAGAGTTGGTACACAGTATCACCTACAAAAAAAATAAAAGGACATCAAAATAAGTGACAAAGAATGTCATTGAAATTTTATCATTAATACTGATTACTGAATCAGCATTACTATTATTATGATGTTACTGTTGACTGCATTTATTATTAACCTTTGTGCCTCTAGCCAGAAACTCTCGCACCAAGGGTAGAATGCCAACAATAAAATCAAACCCTGAATTATCCACAAATATTGCTGCACACTTGTGAACCTTGTCAGGGTCTTTTAATCTCTGAATCCAGTCATCTAAAAAGTCTTTAAGCCAAGGACGTTGTTGTAACTTTGACATGGCTTCCTTGAATCCAAACTGATCCGGTCCTTCTAACAAATTTCTAACTTCCTTGGCACCCCAATCGAATACATTTCCTGCCAGCACTCCCCACATGAGCTCGCTTTGTCTAGATTTCCAATCCAATTTGTCTAGGTACGCAAGCCTGTTCGGGAGTTCCAATAAAGCTGCAGCATTTTCAGCTCGTTTTTGCTTCCAATACCTATTGGTGGTGCAAGCAAAATTGGAGATAAATGGTATATAAAAAATCATAAAGCAACTCCATTTGAAAACTAGTAAAAATGTATAGCATACGGGTCTGGGAAATCATATTCTCGAAGACTTTGTTCGAATGTATCCAACAAGCTACGAACAGTCAACAAGCCATAAGCACATGGATTTATCTTTAAATACTTCAATCTCGCGTTTAACTTTTTTCTACACCGTAATGCTCTTTCTGTGGAAGTTGGTGAGTCTGGCTGAGACTCCATGGCTAATGTAGTAATTCTTTCGACCCATCCTGTAAATAATCCAAACAATATCATTACTATGTCGTCTGCCGTCACTTTCTTTCTATACGTAAGCAGTGAACGCACGTGTATATACATATACTCACAAACCTTCAAAACAATTCAGCCAGTACTCCCTGGCCACAACATCGGTTGTTAAGTCCACTGTGTCAGGATAATATTTCTGGTTTGTATCCAGAAGCGGAAAGAAGCCAAATGGCCGTTCCATTCTATCGATTTCCAACTGTTCAACATTAATTTGTCGGAAGTCAATTGAGCGTTTTCGCAGTAATTTTCCAGGGTCACTTTCTCCAAACATTTTACTTTCTATAAAGACAAAAAAAACCTCTTACACTGACTGTTGTTTTTGCAAATATATAAAATAATTTAAATATATTATACTTTACCATTTTCCTGGATGCTCTCCATATCTGTAAAACTATCAGTGACAGGAAGGTGACCAGAGCTTGACCCAGCAAAATTTTCCTGCCACGAATACTTATCGGTATCTAATTCCTCTGTTCCTTTTAAAAACGCTCCAATAGCACCAAGATACCCTTCATGACGAAGAAACAAGGCTTCCACAGAGCCTCTACTCCAATATTTGATAGCATAACTAACTGCGTGCATACTCAGCGGATGGTTTCGTAAAAAGTAACCTCCAAAGTAGACTCGCTTCAACTGATGCTGCATTGCATACAGACATGCTATTTGTCCTATATCATTAGCAATTGTGAATAGGAGACTACGGATCACATCATTTTTATTAAAGTCTGATGGACTATGTGAAGCAGCTTTCCCAAACGAAGAGGCTATTACATCCCCAGGAAGTCCTATGAATAAAAAAAGTCTTGAGATGAACTTTTTCTACAAAACATATTCATTCTAATAACGCATTTATTTAAAAGCGTACCTAGCTTGGCATAATCCCCAGCATAAATGTCTCGAACTAGCATGTCTACATGACGGTGGTCACCTTTTTCTGCCATCTTCAACAGTTCATCAAATTCTTTCACAGTTCCTCCTGTAAGCAACGAACCTAACCCCCAAAACGTTCCTCCACCTGTGGCAGTTCCACCAATTCTTTCATATTTGTCCTCAGAAACCACTTTTAGAATGCTGACACCAGACCCAATGTTAACCAACAAGTAAGGAAATACTACAGGACCAGCCGACAGGAATTTATACTGGGGACTTTCTTTTCTATCAAAGACAAAGGCTTCGTCAGGAACATTTTTCAGAAGGAAATTTGCTCCCTTAATCAAACACGAAATTTCATCTTCTTTCTCCACAGATAAACCAAGTTTCTCCTGGATTAGGCTGCTGTACTTAAACGAACCACCGCCTGTAAATGTACAGTTCTGTTAGATTATATTGCTGAATAGCCTTAACAGTTTCAATTTTTCATATTATTAAGAACGCTACTTCATACCTGTGGCTTTAATAAATTTCCCTGAAGTACCGTTGTTATCCTTTCCTCCAAGATTTGGAGCTAAATTTTTCTGAATAAAATCTAAACATTCTTCAATAAAGGTTGTTTCAAACTTGATAAAATGAAGCCTTGCTCCTTCCCACATTTCATACTCAAAGTCATTGGCATTGGAGAACGTTGGCCCAGGTCCTGGTGAGCCACGTGAAGCTGACTTAATGCGTCGATGTGAAACGGTAGAGTAATACGCAATTTTGGTGAGAGAACCCCCAATATCAATAGCAAATCTTTTTGCATTGTTTAAATTTCTGAAGAGATTTTCACAATCTTTACTAGCGTCTATTTCATGATCATGATTTGCGGATCGCGGTCTACCACCCATAAGATCTTGAAGGGACTGCACTGGTGCTACGGGTACTAGATTAATTGATTTAACTGCAGAAAAGTCTTGACTGCTGATGTCATCTCCAAAGTTGTCCTCTGGAGAATTGGACACAGCATCTTCCTTTGTATCTCCCATTTTAAAACGTTTTCAATGATGCACGTTGTTCAGCAAGGTTTGCACTGCCACAAACTTGTTATTGGTTACCTTACAGACTGATTTCACAACTGGAAAACAACGGTTATTAGCCTAGCATTCCAGTTCAATCCCTTGGGTTTTAATATCCAGCTGATATTCGTTCCAAATTCCAACAAGTTCATGCACTCTTTTCTGCAGGATAATAGATACGCTGTAGAAGAAACAAGTGAGGCATGCTCTTATGTGTACAAACACATAACATACAATGCGAGTGCTATGCAAGCGCATGTAAATTCACAATCATTCTAAGTCAAAACCAAACCATGGAATAAGCACGTACGCAGACAGAGCCGAATCTAAATGTATAGATGAAGAACACAATGATAATGATATTGATTCCTTTCATCCAGCTCTCCAGCATTTGTCAAAGTTACATGAAATTTATTACAATGAACTTGAACATTGTCCTTCAGTTTGTGTTTGCACCGAAATAACAAGTTTGTCTACTTATATGAAGTCGATTGGTCACAAGAGTTTTTCTATACGTAAAATGTATATTTATTAAGTCAATACCTACTGATAAGGATGTTTATTCATTACAAATTATAATTTTATCATTTGATTTCTTTATCTATCTCTACACGAAATAACGAATGTATTATGAAGCTTGTTTTTGTTTCTTTTTACCTGCATTACTATTTGCAGGTTTTTTCCATCCCTTTCCAAATCCTTTGTCTTTTCCGTTGTTATTAGACTTGGAGGATTTAAACTTTTTGGATTTTGACTTCTCTCCCTTCTCAGCATCTCCGGATCGTTTCTCTCCACTCTTTATGCTGACCGATGGCTTTACGTAAGGGAGATTGGCAACTGGATTCAGTGCTTGTGCCCAATCTTCATTGCTACCCTTGATTGCAAATTGGCTAAGATCATCATCCTTTAACTTAAGCAGCTCAGCATCCTGCTTCTTTTTCAGTTCCTTTGCAGCTTTATCTAACTCTTTGGACAAACTTTGAGCTACGGGCAGCATGCCTGCAGTCTTTTCATCTGCATCTAAAGTGTCCAACTGATTTGCAATAGCTGACTCCAAAATCTTATTGATAAAGTCCAAGAACTTTCTGATTGTTCTGTTAAAAAGACCAAGGAGCTGGGTTGCTGGTAAATCGAGTTCTTTGGCCAGCTCGTCCACGGTTTTATGTTGCAACCCCAACCCCAACATTATAGCCTTTACAAAGGATACCATAATACATTTTATGTACTGCTTTACTGATTTAGTGTTTCATGTAACCCCAGAATAGTTTTATCTTCAATTAAACTTACCGATTGTACAGCCGAAACATGCAAGTCACCCATCTTGTTTAAAAAGTACAGCTTGGCCAGCATAGGAACCAAATCCATTATCACATGATAATCGGTCATATTTCTAGCATACAGTTCTAAACGCTTAACATCGTAAGGTGTAATATGAACTTGGAGCTCGGTCTGACTTATCGCTGTTGAGAAAAAATACAAAAAAAAACAATTTAAAAGACTTACACAGTATAGGGCAAACCAATATGTCTTCAAATACTACAACCTGTTTTTCATACCTTTAGACTCCACTAAAGTGTAACTTTTGTTTTGCAATATACTAAGAGATAATGCAGGTGGAAATGTTCGAAACTGATACCCAAGTAACGATATAAAACGTCGACAAAAATCCCTAAAGTATTCCTGAAGCCATGAAGCATTCATTCTCTGCATTACTGGACTCTCGAGAACTTTGACCATGATGCATGAATGCTCGCCTGTTAAGTCATTTGCGGTTTGTCTGTCAAATGAAAAAGATAATCACTTGTGAGTAAGGTTTTATAGTTTTTTATAAATCATTTACTTTCAAATCTCCATTTTACCTTAAATAAACTGGGAGCAGCCCTAATCGCTTCCAAAATTTTAGTAGTTGTAAGGTCATTCCGTATGAAACTCCCAAATAGTGAATTGCTTCTGGTGGTCTTTCAGTTAGCTTCAATAACAATGGAGGTAGATTTTTTCGTGGTGCTACTCTTTCAGTAATAATATCAAGCTCATGATCTTCAGTTGGATCTATGTCGTCTTTCACAACCGAGGTACTCCCTTCATTAACATCTACCATTTTCATCTCGTAATACTGTTGAAGAAGTTCAATTGCTTTGGATCCATAACCCATCTGTTACATAAAAATTTCATTATTACTTCATATCACTTTATAGAATAATAATAGTATCTAAAAACTATCCACTAGTTTATTACCCCTTGATAATCTGGATGGGTTGCTATTCTAACTACTCTGGCCCCCGACAATGACGGAAAATCATCATCCTGAAATTGTTGAGCTACAGTCCATGGAATTAAATCACCAGAGGCACGCTTTCCTCTCTGAAGACCATCCTTGATACTTCTTTTAGAAATTTCCCCTTCCAAGCATATCTACAGTTTATATATTGCATGTTTTTTAACATGTTTGCAATAATGTTTGATTTTTAACCAATTTAAGATTGTGCAAATGCAGTACCTGCAGAACGCACAAAACTTCTGGTAGGGCTTTCCTATTTGGATCAACTGGGCCAAGAAGGCAGAATAAATGATGGGCCGGAGCATCCGACATCAACTGCAGGTCATTTGGCGAATTCTAAGAAAAAATTAACGTTATAAAGAAACATATTGAACAGCTATTACTACACGGTTTAAGTAATTACTGCCAGAATAGTTGCATATATGTATTGACGGTATACCTTGTAATGTGAAGCTACGTATAGTGACATTATCTGTTGTAAAAACATTTCGGACGCTTTATGGTAACTGAACAGAGTGTCTCTAAAATAAAAATGAATGTATGTTTAGTAGAAACACACTGATTTTCATACTCTACTGAGACTACTGACTCTACTTTTTTCGAAACTAACCTGCTAATATAATACAGCTCACAATCTCTTGGAGGTGGACAGCCAGTTGTAAGCGGAGGAGTCAGCGTAGCATCCAAACATAGTAAATTTGTAAGCCATCGCTCAACAGAGTCTCCGGGTTTGTATCTTATAGATTCTTCTAACGTCAACTGCAGATAAACAAAAATTCAATTAGTAGCCCAGAATTATATCAAATATTATATTTTATTATAAACTCACTTCATGTAAACTTCGACCAGAGATTTTGTTTCCGGACTTTTCGGATCCCTTTTCTGCTGCTGATCCATGTTCTCGCAGTTGTTGAATGAGTTTTAATGACAGAGAGCGTCCAGTGCCTTCATATCCATTGATTGTGGATGCCAAGAAAATCAAGTAAGGTCCAAATAGTGCTTTCACCAACGGAAGGGGGATTGCAGCAGCCTCGTCAATAACTAACAACTCTGCCTGTCCTAATTTCTGGGCGTCTGCTGGGTGGATGTACTAAATAATTAAGATTGTTTAGCGTCCCTTTCCAACCATTAAATTGATATAAAAATTGCATTGAATTGAGAGCCTTACCTGGATCGTTTGTCGATGGTCTCGAAAGAAATTTACTCTAACGATTGCTTTCTGAAAATCTGGATTTGTGGATTGAATCAAATCATAGTCAATGTGTTCCTGATACTCCAAAGCGTCAAAACCTAAACGTAAATAAATAGTCGTGTTAATAAGTATGAAATTTTACAGGGAATAGTATTCAATCATTTATAACTGTTCACATCAGGTACCTTTGAAAACAAATTCAAACAATGTTTTTAAATTTTCAGGGCTGGGACTTGTTACGTATATGTTCGAGTAGCCAAAGGCTACAGCTGCAGCAATGGAAAGTCCAAGTGCGGCCGACTTTCCTCGTCCTCTAGCAGCAGTTAAGGAGACGGTTGCATTTAGACTTTTTTCAGAAATTGCATCGATAAACTTCAAAACTGCTTTCGCCTATTGTAAATTGTGAATAAAAGTATGATAATCAAATACCGTCTCATATATATATATATAGAAATAGAATTGCTAATGCTAATAATGATGACGAACCTGATCAAGGGTTTTGCAACGATTAACAAGAACTCCAACAGGCTGGGTATCCTGTAAACTTTCCTGTAGCGACTTTAGTTCTAATGCCTCGCTGGTTACCTCATTGTAATTTGTTTCAACAGGTGAAATATTAGCAGCATATGATGACAGAGGAAGAATGTTTAAACTGTCATCCATCACAATACACTTCTCAGATGAGCCCAGTGACAAAATGAATCTGCAATCAAACAAAACGATAAGCAATTAGCCACCATTTTAGTGCCGCAATCGGATTAATATCCTGTATTGATGAGGGATAACAACCTTTCATTAAAACGGCCAACCACATCTTGATGCGCTTCAGTTCTGTATCTTGAATGAACATCCATAGTCATCGCATACAACTGCTTCAAAGAGTTAACTGATCTCAGCAACAAGACGATTATCCCACCACCTTCAACTGTTTCAATCGTTCTTGCCAACAGATTTGGCGTCAACGCCTCAAAATCTTGAAGTACGCACATGCCAAATGTGTTTCCCAAGATTTTGTATGTTTCAGAATAATAACAATATCGAATATTGGTGGATGCAATAAACAGCTCAAAGGGGTCATCTTCATTAACATCCATCTTTCCAGACTTGATCTTCTTTTGAAGTTGACGCATGCGTTTTTTGCGATGGCTGCAAAAGAAATGACATTATATTTTACTATACATATACTTAGCCAATAGTTAAAGACTGTAAATAATCACCTGCTAAACCCCAATTCTTTCTTATAACACCAAAGCACAGACGGCCGTGCCTTTACTTCAGCCTTGGAAAGCATGTGATGCAAAATCACCACCTGGAAAAACGAAAAACATGAAGAATGAATGATAAATTAGACATTAAATCATGAAATTAAAAATAGTATAATAACTCTTAGTAGACAAAAAATGCCAGTTTCAAACTGGCTGGAACTTACCTGGTCACGACCTTTATCCCCAACAATGCAGTACAAAGTTCGATGTCCAAGCTTCATCCCATTTTCAATTAGAACGCGAATCCGGTTGTCAATTTTCTTTCGAACCATCTTGAATGCTGACTCTTGTCTTCAAATTAACTACCAACGATTAACTTCACATAAAACAGACACCCCGCGTGCCTATCTAATACTAATACTAAAAAGAAGTTCAAGAAATATTGAATCCAATAGGTGTTTAAAATCCAAATTAAATTGTTTCAAGCTTCAACAGCCCAAGCCGAAGCTTTTTTCTCAATGCATAAAACGCATGTATTTGTAAACATGTGCTCTAAACTAATGCATGGATCCTTCAAATACATTTGTTAGCGCTGTGTCTTGTGCATAAGCTTGCGTAGAAATGAGACTAGAAACGAAATGCTATAACGTGCATTTAGGTGGTTTTTTGGGTTACATACATACTTTGATACAGAGTGTGGTGCGATGCGATATTTTATCATGCAAAGTGAGGTCGAATGTCAACGGTGCGCAAATTAGAAGAATGCAAATTTAATGAAAATCGATCATGCTGTTTAATTTAAGTCAGTTTCTGCCATTTTTAATTCGTTTTATTTTTTAAATTTTGAAAAGATTGCTATTACATTAAACATGTTCTTTTCATTATATTATCACAAAAATTAAAATGCATTGGCGTGGGCAGATCAATGTGCAATCCTTCCTATTCGGCAGCAGATCACATTATTGGCAAAACTATGAATTCTGAATAAGCAGATTTTAAACTGCAGTCAACATCAGAATGAGTTTCTTTTCAATTTTTTTGCAAGATCAAGATCCGTTTATGTGTTCGTGATGTAAATGATTAATCTAAAAGTAAATTAATTATGCTAAATAACAACTGTGTCTACGGTCGTTGTTGATAGAGCTGATTTAAGAGCAACGGGATTAGAATATACACTACTAATATTATCTACAGATATTGATTTCTTGACATTTGGTTTACTAAAGGAGCTCATCCTTCTCCCGTCTTTAGTATCTTCGCTGATGGATCCTTCTGGTGTTATTACGCAAGATACTGTGTTGCGATCTTTGCATATGTAAAATCTGCAAAAGAATGTATTTATGTATAGATATTAGATTATAGATATACCCGAAACATCATTGATTGAAATCACTAGCATTGTCGCAATATCTAATGTGTGGTTGGTTACTCACAAATATGTTAACTGAGGTAACACAGTTAGTGCTGCAGATAGCAGAAATACCGCTCCAGGAAATGTTGTCATCGTCTTCTCATAAATTGTACTGTATGTTGGATCAAATACTAGTGGTACAATCAATTCAATCACCCCCAATAAGGAAAACATTTTGCCGTAATCGTCGGCTGGAGTAAGCTTTGATAACATGGACTTTGCTACAACAGCCATTGTCCCGTTGAACATGTCGATCGTTGGGGCTATTTAAGTATCAATCATTATTCATATAAAATTTCTTTTCTATGTATTAGTCTTTGTACGTAAGTCCAAACTCAATTTACCCAGGTAGATCATGAAGTTGGTGTATGCAAAAGCATACAAGAAGCATCCGCCGAACTGACTCACTCCAGCAATGAACCCAATTACTGGGTCAGAGAGTTTTAAATAGGAACAAAAGAGACCGACTGAGATTATTGTACCTAAAAGAAAGTGAAAATGTAACATGTAGTTTATAGATACTTTTTACTGCCTGTACTAAAGTTAAATCTTTAAATGTTGCTGGAATAAAATAATTATTTTTCTTACCAACAACTCCAATTAAAGATATGTAGGTGGAAAATAAGCTATAGTCACCCAAATCCCAACCGAGTTTCAGTCTCAGGTAGAGGTACATAATGCCAAATTCACCTAAAGATGATGATTAATATGGCATTATTACAAGGGAAGCTGTTATTTCATAGTGTAATACATATATATACATATATTCGTTAATTACATACCCTGAATGGGTGCATTGATGCACATTATCACTACAATTAGAAGAGTGAACTGAATCCTGCCCGCCAAGGAGACACCATCAAAGGAGAGGACTACTGACTTTAATATTGATTTTAAGTTGGCAACTGACCAAAACTTTAATTGGGGTTTACGCTTCTCTGTTTTCGAAGAGCTTTCTTCAGTATGCTTATTTGGATTGTTGTCTACAAATATGATTGTAATGAGAAGGGCAGCCGTGCAGATAGCTGCGGACACTAAAAATGATGTATCAGATCCAATGGACGCTTTCACTGATGCCCCACCAAGGGCAAATCCCAATGGAATTCCAAGAGTAAAAGCTGCAGACACTAGCCCTGTTCTCACTGTTCTTGAATGCTTTGCTGAAATATCAGAGGCATAGCTCAGGGCTGCCATTCTGAACGTGACATCTCCTCCAGAAAGGCATTTTGGAATCGTGGATACAAACACAACGGTGTATGCATCCCAGTGCTCAAATTGCATGGTTAAGAAAAGGCCCAGTGCTTGCAAAATAAATCCTACACATGGGAGCAACAATGTCAACTTTCTTCCATTGGTATCACTCCAAGATCCATGGAGGAGTACAAAAATTATGGAAATAGGATAATCTATATAGGCACGAGTTTTCCGAAGCTGTGTCATGACCCTTTGAACTTCTTGTTCTTCAGTAGTGTAATTTCCATTACTGAAATTTGCAAATGATGAAAGTAAAACATTAGTTTAGTTGTGTATGTGTGGTATGTAATGAGCTATTAGGTAGGCATATGTATACAGAAATCCATTATTGCTTACTTTTGAATTACAGCTTGGCAAACGTCATTGGAATACCCTAGATTTACTTTGCAGACCCTTCCAATCAAAAAGTCTTGCATGATTAGGTAAGTCATGAGTACGGACGTCATGAATAGAAGACTGGATAATTCTACAGAGATGCCTTTGAAGCCATACCACAGCTTCTTCCATAATTTAATTATCACTGTCATTTTGAAAGTTGTTGAGATTGATAGATACTGACTCTATGCATTCAAGTAACTTGAAACCAACGCTCGCTATCCGGTACTGGATTTTTCACGGACTGGAAAACGTTTGCAGGCGCCTTAAAAAATAATTCAAGTACGTTGGTCGAGGCCAAAAGCTAAAAAACGACTTGTTTGAAGAAAACAAAATGTTTTTATTACAGCTCTTCTCTGGTCCTCTAAGAATACAAAACTCAAAAGCTTTCGACCTAGACCTTTACACACCTTTTTGTATGAGCACGTTATTATATCCACTTCCCATGATGATAAATATATATAAGTGCGTTCCGTGCTTCTCTGCATTCAAGCCGAGGAATTAATGCCACAGGCAAGACGAGGTATCACACTACATTACATTGTCAAAATAACATTTTGTTGTATTGTTTGTTTGAGGTACATGAGCGTATCGGGATCTGGATGGATAATGTATTAGTAGCCAATACTCATGGAACAAAGCGTGATCCTTTCCGCATTGTTACAAATATCTACGTAGGTATTAGGTATTTACTTGTTTCCCATCAAAGTTGAACCTCTTCTTCCTCCATATATCATATTCGCATTACATATCACTTTACGTTGCATACATACATATATATACCTTTTAAACGAACATCAAACTTTTACAGGATGAGGATGAGGATACGATGGGTTTTACCCTACACCTCAAGTTCCGGATAAATGTTAATTTTGAAAGTCAAAACCTACAACACACTTAACAATTTAAAAAAAATGTAACTGGACTGTGTCAATTTTAGCTAGAAACACTTCATTACTATTGATAGGAGGTAATAAAGTTCATGCTCTAAGCTGTTCCTAATAATTGTTAGTTATAAATTACATTGATGATAGAAGAATGATAAGATCCACTCCACCTGCAACACTGTATAATGATTCACAATTCCCCATGTAGCTAATTCTTATCTGATTCTTATAAAAACGGAGCTTATGATGATGACGTAACGTTTTATCAGACTCCAGCCAGGCAATCAGGCATTGACATGCTTTTCCTGAAAATTGCTCGAATGTGGGGTAAATGTACCCACTCTGGAAAAAATAAACAATGACAAACGTGGTGCACGAGATTTGGTCGGATTTGAAGTATACATTTTACGTAGTATAGCTAAAGTAAGGTTAAAAGTAAATTAAGGATTACAGAAAAAATTGTGTAAAATGTAGTAAATTACAGATCACCTTTTTTGCGTCGAAAATCGACTTTAGAGTCAAAGACCTATTGATAATGAATAATGAACTCAAAGTCATCAGCTTTTATAGACTTGTTATAAAAAGCACACAATACTCCTACTCTCTTGCTCCTGTCAAGTAGAAATCCACCTAAAAAGGTGAGACAAGACTGGCTCATAAAAAATCATAACGCATGATATTATGCCATATTTCAGTTGGCAGCAGTGCTCGTGTATAGAGTTTTTATAAAAGTATTTCATGACTCTATTTGACATGACTATGAGATACTCATAATGTGACGTCTTTCTGGTTCTTATAGCCTGTTTGCCCGTATACAACACACTTTTTGATTTACAGGTAAGCTGATGATTATATTATTGAACATGATGTGTTTTTATAAAATCGCCAGCAACACCAACCGCATCATCAAATCATATAATCTGATGGTTATGTTATAATAGCAGTGAGCACAATGTAAGTTTGCGTCTTTATTTTGCATACCCGCAGCATATAAGGTCATTGATTAGCACCAGCACCAACAAACTGGTAAAAATGAACAGGTGTGTGTACATTATAAAGTAGGCATAATATAAAATGGTATAGATACATTTGTCCTCAATCACTTCAAACTCACGCATTGAACATAAAAGTTTTCATCTTTAAAGTAATCAGGAAAAGCATTTTGTGTAAAATTGCTACTTGATTCTTCCCAATAGTCAATAGTCTTCGACAGTATGAATTTTATGACGGAGCTGTCACTCTGATCACTGATCTGATGACTTGATGACTGTCGTCGTATTGGAGTCATGTACTCCTAATTACATTCTTCGCACGGAAGAGATTAGAGGATGTGATGATAAGTATAAGTAAGCAAATTACTAAAGAATCATTTGAAATGTGCGTGGATACTTATATGTAAAAATATATGTAATACCTTTGCCATGCCATATGAATTCGAATGTAGTGCATACGGGTACATACATCGATATAGTTGTTTGAATATAAGCAACCTCAACCAACTCACAATCAACATTTACAAAATTAAGCTGGCAAGTCTGGCAACAAGTCGAACAAAATTCTTCCTGCAGTTATGGTTGGGAGGAGATTGCATGCATTCAAGTTGCATATGTACGTCTAGCCATCATTACAAGAGGTAGTTTCCTTCTAATAACGCGACTGATTCACTGCCACTGCACTGATCAAATTCTGCTATCACTGACCGACTAACAGGGATCGTGAATGTGTGTTAATTCAATCTGAATGCAGGTACTACAACATGCAGCAAGCTTTTCGATTGTAGATTGATGATATGTAGTTTGTCATCAAATCATCAAAATATGTTGTACATTGTAGGCTCTAAGATTTATCTTCAATAAATTTTGGAAAATCACCGTATGGGTAGAAAAATATGGAAATAAAAAGTACATTGACCGAAAAGCATGTGAAGTTTATGAGATGTTTTAAAAAACATTCAGTTTCCTCCTATTCGTAACGGAAACATTCAACTTTTGGAAACTGGTTTTATTTAATACTTGGCAGTCCCAAATTTCTACCTGGTAAAGATATTTTCGGAGTAGCGAGTGGACATTCAACTTGCTGTGTCTTCCATCCAGTGATTGGCATTTAACATTGTTTCAAAATAAAGATTTGATAAAGTCTTATCTGAGCTACCTCAAATTCATGTACAAAGCTTTTTGCAAATCGACTCCTGGTTGGTAAAGATTAAATTCACTGACATGAATGAGACACTTTTAATGCATATGCAAATGTTTTTGACCCGTTGGTGTTTGTTTACGAAACAGTTATCAAGCACATTCTATTTCGGTCTTTGTCAATGCCATGCCATATAGTTGGATATTGGCCGTACACATCCTTTCACGGTACCTAAAAAGAAAATATTACTTTTATGTATGTATCTTCATTTCCAAATCAACCCATATGTACAGTTGTACAGAAGTAAAAATAGTACCCTCATGTTAGAGTATAAATTGAAACGCATTTGAGATTGAGTACTTATTTCTCTACCCACTACCCGTATTGACCATAGTACAATATATTCCTACACGATTGTGCCTGTCATTCCTGTATGAACCTGTACAAATAAGTGAAACCATACAACAAAACAAATAAACTTTTAGTTACAAAACTGTATGAAGTAAAGTTGAAGCAGGCCCGAGGGTAAGTCATAATTCGAAGAACTAAAGGTTATGCATATTAATGAAATTACTAATCATCGCATCATGAATGAACACTCCGACTGAAAAGCTGGGGTTACTTGAGACCATAAGCTACTGCTGATGCTGAGAACGTCGTAATGAATTCAGTATAAAAATTAGAGATGTTATTCCATAACACAATGCAATGTTTTGAATTTGATGGATTATTTTTCAAACTAAGAACTAACAAAAGTAATCGTTATAATTAATGCACTTGTCTGTATAATTTTTAAAGGTCATGATCGGTAGCGATGAAAGTGAACACGTCAATAAACTTCAGGGAAAGTCGTTGCCGCCTTCATGAAATAAATTTCTGACAAAATTAACTGGCAGCCATTCTTCAATTGTTAAAATACAATTGACTGTAATCCTGTCAATCCATGAATCATCAACGAAATTGTAGCAGTATTCATAAAAAGGGATTTAACGGGCTCTCAGTTTGAAGTTCTTATTCTTAAATCGTGATTATTTTAGTATTCCTTCGAGGTATTTTTGAGATACGTGAAAGCAAATATGATGGTTGATGGTAATTAGTAATCATGAAACACACCGCTTACACTTCTATCTGTCAAACATAACCTTTACTCGACATGAAATGTATTGAAATCAATGTATAAAATATGTTTATTGGCTTAGCTGTATATTTTTCAGTTCTTTTAAAGTATTTTCTTTTAAAGTCAATGGACTAAAAACTAAAATTACACTACATCGTGGATTAATTTACTAGTTCTAAGGTTTTAACATAAGTGTAATGAGCCTATGACATGATAAAAAATAAATACTACGTCTTTTCAGACTTGAAGCGCTTGCTTTAGTTGCCATTCCTTCGGTCCACTAAAACTGCCTCCTCATCACTTGTAACTGCATGCTGTTGAGTATCTTCAGAGGTGACGAGATGCTCTGTTGATCCATTTTGTAGTCTGGGTACGACTGTCTCCCTGTTCCACGGTTGCTCATCCGAGGACATGAAAAATATGTAAATGATAGTGTCAAAGATGTACACAGCAGCTGCAATGTAAAACACTATTTGCCATCTTCCCAGGGTTGACTGAATTCAGAACAAACAAAAACAATATTTTAGACCAAAGTTTAAGCAAAATTTAAGAAGTTGTTATGAAAAGTTTGACGTAGGTTCTGCATGCTAGATTAGACGTATGAGTTTTAGCCGTACATTTCCATTGATGAGTAAACCAGCAACGTAGGGAGCAATAAATCCAGATATATTTGCGATAGTGTTTGTGATTCCCATCAGGACTCCGGCATGGTTGGCTGCGATATCAACATGATTGACCTGTGAAAAGTTAAGATAGCAACATTTCATAAATATTTATGTATTTGCAGATAAAAATAATAACATCCCTATGATATTTTATTCCGAGAGACTGGTGTCAAACAACTAAGGTCAAGGTTCCGAAGGTTGATGCTGATACACATTATTATTATTATTAGTTTACTTGTAAAAATGCGAAGCTGAGTACGTACCCCAAATCCTGCAAAAGCAGCGCCATTAAGCGCTACTGCAAGTGTAAGCAGGAATATGGTCAGCGTTGTATCACATCCGGAATATGAAGCTCCAATTAATGCGAACGCTGCACCAGCATGAGCTGGAATAGTAAGAGCATTGCAAACAAGTCATTAAAAATAATAACATAATATTTCGGCTCATTAAAATATATGAATGACACTTTTTGTTCTAATCAGCAATTGAGATCGTGCAATATAGTTTATACCTACCTATAACTTGACATATTTTCCGAACACTTGTGGTGGTCAGCCAATTCTTCTTTATCATTACCTCCGCCGTCATTGGAATTAAGAATGCTGTAAGCCACATCACTCCATAAGGCAAAGCGCTCATCCAACTGTTCTGTAAAATTATGATAAAATTGTTTTCGTAGATGCGACTTAAGGTTATGTTTGCGCTTCCTATTTATAAACGATTAATTAATGGGGTTTGGGTATTTTCCGTAGGCATGCGTTGTAATGCACATACCTGCTTTATATCGAAATTCAGTACGGATCTCATGTATGTGGGCAGCTCTGTTAGTAAAGTGTATAAGCCCCATGTGTGACCTGTGTGAGCTACAACAATTACCCAAAGAGGCACTGATGTCAATATACTTTTCCAAGGTGTGGCCAACTTTTTCTGCAAACAAACATAGTAAAACGTTGAAAAAGGATTGTTAATGCATTTATATATTATTTACAATTGTAGATCCATCCTTTTAAAAGTTTCGGTGTTCAAGCTGGTAAGTTGGTTTATTGACAAATTGACGTACCTTTGAAACTTGGCTACCAATACTGCTCTGAATGTAGTAAAGCTCATCCCCAGAAATCCTTGGGTGGGCAGTAGGAGTGTCATAGACCAAGAAACACCAAAGAACGAACCAGAGTACTGAGATGATTCCACAAATGTAAAAGATGCCGGGCCATCCACCAAGCACACCCCCGTGAATAATGTATCCACTTGCAATAAGGGTCACAGCAGTTCCAAATGACGTCCCTGTTAAAACATGAGTATAAGTATTTACTGAAGGTTTTTTGCATATAGCCAAAGAAAACCTTTTTTGTTGGAAATATATGGCTTATTACCTGAGTAAGTGACGCCTGCCATAAAGCCTCTTTCGTCTGGAGGGGCCCAATTTCCAAGTAAATTATGCATAGCTGGAGTGCACAAACCCTGGAGACCCACAAATACATCAGTACTCAAAGAAAAACTAGTACACATATGCATGCAAAGTTTTAAAACAGCGTATTTATACCCACCTCTCCCAATCCCTGAACAATTCGTGCAATAATGAGTAAGGAAACGTGTGTTCGAGCAGCAATTGGAGTCAACAGAGCAAACACTGCCGTTATGAATATTCCAAGTCCTAGTGGCCATTTTCCACCATACTTTTGAGAAATAATACCACCCGGCAGTTGCGTCAGCATATATCCATAGAAAAAGGAGCCAAGAATAATCCCTTGCTCCACTTCATTCCAATTAAATTCTCCATCATCATCATCATCCGTGTATATCAGCGACTCGTTATGATGAATTGGAGGGGAAGTAGGGCATGCAGACCCGTTGTTTCGAAGGTCATAGCTAAAATCTCTTAGGCCTGTATACGTCAAGTGAGGTGACGGTGGAGGAGGTGTTGGGATGGAGTCATTTCGTTTCACCATCGCCACGATTGCAATGGACAAGTTGACACGCATTGCATACGACATAGCAAAACCCCAAAATCCCATTGCAATTACAGTATGCCTGGTTCCCCATCCTGAAGGAAAAGTTTTTTTTCGTAAATTCATTTTTACTTCTTTCAAAAGACATGTATGAAATATTTTGAAACTTACCTGAAGGTTTCCGATTCGTGGCGCCAGGTTTCACTGAGTCTTCCGGAATCATGTTATTTTTATTTTTGCTCCAGAAGAACCACAAAAACTGATAAAACTGTGCTCCTATATACTGATATTTCACTACACAAGTCAGGGTTATGATAACAAACGCAGATTTTGTTGTACATTCATCAACTAGAGAGCACGATGGTAAATGCCTGAATATGGAACAAACCTTCGTCTTAAATAAATTTGATAAAAGGTTGCGGTTGCACCCATCTTCAATTAATTAACATGGCATGTAAACTGGAGCAATACGAGGTTGAGGCATATAAAAGCCAAGCATGTCAACATTTCAAGCTTCATGTAAAATCTACCTAAACTAAACACATGAAACATACATCTGTTAGAAAAGAATAGGTTGCCGGATGCACAACCTTGTAGCACAACCATATATATATTTTCATAGCTTATCCATCATATAGGACTTAAACTTAAAGACACACATAATATTGTCATGTATTTACATACTTCAATTATTGATACATTACCATCTTGCAAGTACTAAAAATGAAAGAGCATCTGCAGGCATTAGGCTTCACACATTTTGCTGGAAAAATATATATATGAGTGGCCTTCATTGATTTTCTTTGTACGTTATTCATTATTTCCCAATTCCATCATCATTTATTGGCAATATTAATGTTAATGACCATTATAATATCATGTTTCCACATCGTGAATGATGTCAATTAAAACTACATATTTCTTGAGTTATTACTTGTCTGAGATGATGTATTATTTGATTATTTGTTGTCCAAAAAAACTCCTTGAATCTGGATTTTTAACCCTGATCTGATTTGCCTTTCCATTTTTGAGAAAACTCTCCAACTATGTAAATAATTGCTTTAAGGATTGATGTTTGTTTGTATTCATAATTCATACATTAAATGTTTTCTCTCACGTGTCTCTATTCAGTAAAGTGATCAGAAATTACATGGAAGGAGAATGTCACTGATGATTATGAGTTTGGATTCTTTTGGCAGTTAGTAAACAAGCCTTATCTGTAAAACGTACCCTAATAAATAAATACTACATGCGAATAAATCATGAATATATGTGCACTAGCGTAAGCAATTGACAGTTGATAGACTTTACCTTATGCCAAACTAATTAGAAAATCAATGAACCCTTGCACTTTGTCTAACGTGTATTTTCAACTTTGTTGAATATTTATCTTGTACTTGGATACTTTTTTCTAAATATATGGTCCAGTAGTAGGAAATGCCCTGTAGATCATATTTGAAAGGTGTAAAATGAAGGTTGATAATTTGGTAAATTAATCTTCTCAACTGGAGTCGCATTGCATCCAATGTCCATAAACGAGATAAGAAACTTGATATTGCGTCATTTCATGCAGCCATCATCGCATTGGCAGTGTCATGTCAGCATATCTTCGAGAAAATAAAACCAAGTAAAGTTTAAAGTTAAGGTTTATCCAACAATTTATCTTCCTTCCGAAGGAGACAGAGTTCAAAGGATGTGAGCAGTATTTTGAAGCGCATAAGATTCGAGAACAAATATGCGTGTTGGTACGAAACTGTCGTATTTGCAGGCTTTATAATACTCATATAAAAAATAGTCAAGAGGCAAGACGCATACCAGAGACTGAAATCTGAGGACTATTGCACTCCAAGACCATTTGTGCTGTAATATAAACTTAGCCGACAGACTTTTCTTGATTACAAGGATGGTAGTGTAACTTTTTATCTTATTAATGAAAGATATTCTTTTATAATATTATCCAAGCAGTTCATTGTGCCTTTATTAAAATCGATGATATTATGTACACTAGTTGAAACCAGTCTCTAGAAATTGTGTTGCATTGTAATTAAAAAGTTAAACAAATTTTTACAAATTCAATCCACGTAGGTGTGGTTTTATGAAAGCTTGCTCACTATCTATACCTTCCGAAATCTATATAAATGCGTGTAATATGTATATGATGGGTGGATGGGTGAAACACTGAAAATGTAAAACGCATGAGCCTGAATTTATAAAGAGAGATAAAGCACTTCACAACATAGAATTTGTCCCATTTTCTTCACAAACATTGGGTTTTCTTTGTAGCTTGGCCTTGACTGGAGTTGAAATGAACTTATCAACCTATTGCTAAACTGGGTTGATTATGTTTAGGATGACACGATTGACGGTGTCTTCTACGTCAAAGGCTTTATTTACTGACTTAATTCAGAGTTTGTTAGACATGTACATATTTGATTAAGTTTTATTCGTTGTCTTCAAGAAATATTTTACACTTTACACACATTATGCACGCTGCACCTAAGATATCAAATCATTTTGTGGATTGTTTTAAATACAAATGTCCTCACTTGGCATGGTTGAATTATTGAATGTGAGTTCTCAGTGGTTTTTCTTTCAAGATGAGCACAGTTTTATGTACCAAGAATGAATGACCGGAATTCCTACTCTTAAGAAAAGTTGATTTTGATACAAATTAAAACTTTTTGTATGAAAAATTTGCATGAAGTACGAACAATGAGACAACTTTTTTATTCGTCACTTTCTGAAAAGCGTATGCATGACCGTTACAAATTGAAACAAAGAGTCAAGAATAGATAAACGAATCAATACGAAGTACTCAAACTCAAGGACTCTAAGCAAAGTTCTGTGTCCACATATTCTACTACAGCCAGAAAGCAGGATGTAGCAGCTAGGGTTCCCACGATTTGGACACCTCCGCAACAGGCCATATTCATCCATCAAAACTTATGCGGGGGTGCATAATAGTAGTCGGAGGTGGGCATGAGATATAGAAGGATCAATATTCTGTCCATGGAGACGCTTTGTTGTGCTTTTTAGTTCGACTTGCCAATCTAGCTTTGACCTACCTGCATTTCTAGTCCATTAGACAAGAACCAACTGTCGTTGTATTTCATATAAAATCAGCCACCTAAAACGGATGACAAGTCATTTCGTTGGTTAAAATTTGTGTTAACTTATAGGATTGCTATTTAAGTTTATCATTGTTGATTATTATAAACTGTACCAGTTAGCAAATGAAGTTGAAGTTTACCTTGGACCCAAAACCTAGACATTCAGATGTAGCCACTGGAGTTTCGTGGAGTAGTTCTGATACCATCTACTCTGCTGGGTAATATATATCAATTAACTAGATGAAAATGATTAATGGTTGGCGTTAGTAGTGTTTTAGGAAGGTTTCATTAATTTCTTAGCGATGATCATCAAATCCTGGCATGGAATCTGGGGAAAAATGAGACAGTCCGTATTACGGACTTGGGACCAGAAGTATTTCCCACAGGAATTTCTTGGCCACCTAAAGCAAATACAGGGCCAAGCACTGGTCGTAAAGGTGGTGATTTGCTTTTGATAACTGCTGCAGACGGTTATTTCCACCTGCTCGGTCGTGGCGGGCGAGTAGAGAAATCTGTTCAAGGACACAAAGGTTCGTTCCTCTTCAAGATAAAAGATGATGCGATAATACGTACGTCATAAATACAAGAAGAATATTGAGATGCATGCTTAATGCATACAAATTGTTTACAGGTGCCATTCTAAGTGGGTGCTGGAACTCTGACGGCTCCGAAATCGTAACTGCTGGTGAGGATGGCTGTGTTAAAGTTTGGTCTAGAATAGGAATGCTTCGGACAACACTTAATCAATGCCCAGAACCTGTTTACGCAGCGGTTTGGTCACCAGATGGTCTGGCAGTGATTCATACCGCTGGACAATCGTTAATTATAAAGCCTATACAATCTGGACCAAAGAAACAGGTAGTAAGATGGAAAGCACACGACGGAGTCATTCTGTGCTTGGCAAGCAGTTCTACTTCTGGGCTATTTGTTTCTGGAGCGGAAGATTGTCGTTACAAAGTATGGGATCTGACTGGAAAACCAATCTACTCCAGTGGAGCTCACATTCATCCCATAACGTCGGTGAATTGGGCACCAGTTGGGGATTTATTTGCCGTAGGAAGTTTCAATACTGTCAGACTCTGTGATCGTTATGGGGTAATGACCAGAAAAGTAGTATTAAATCATCTTAACTTGAGTATCATAATTATTAAAATGCGTAATTGGCTTGTTTCTTTTTTACAGTGGTCCCATTTTTTAGATAAGCCTAAAGTTGGAAGTGTTTATAACATTAGTTGGAGTGCAGATGGTACTCAATTTGCTGGTGCTGGAGCCACAGGTCATGTATTTTTAGCAAACGTCATCGAACGAAAGGTTTCATGGACGACCTATGAAGCCACTTTGGCTTCAAGGCGTACGGTAACGGTGGCTGAATTTACAAATAATACAGAGGATCGTCTAGATTTTAGAGATCGTGTTGTTAAAGTAAGTAAAGCAATAAAGCATGTAGTTGTGGAATGGAAATATTGTAAACTTTCACTGTCTTACATTGCCCCTTTATTATACAGATGTCATTTGATTATGGGTACCTGATCTGCATTACCGTTACTCAACTGTATCTGTATAATGTTAGTAACGTCAACACTCCGACCATTTGTGAATTACGGGAAAATAACGCTGTCAGCTTAATTCTTCAGTCCCCAAAGTAAAATCATCCACAAATCTATTTTAACATAAATCAATATTTCATCCCTGTTTAAGACTCATTTTTGTATATTTTTCTTCAGTAATTTTGTCTTATGTGGTGGAGTCACCGTTTCTGTATGGGGCTACGATGGTCGTCCCATATCCAACATTAGATGGCCGGGCATGAAGCTGGAATTTTTGAGTCGGGACGCTGCCACAATGTCTGGAGAGACTATTGCATTTATAGATCAAGTGGACGGGCGAATTATTAGAATGTTTGATCCTTCAAGTGGGAAGCAAGAACAAGAAATTAAAATCAAGCATGCTGCAAAGATAATTGCACTTTCTCGTGAAGAGTATCCTGGTTCAACGGATAGGACGTTGGCTATTCTGGATAAGAACAATGATCTCTCAATAATGGTAGTAAAAAAGTATGGATCTCCCAGTGAAAGAAAGTTACTTGCTACCATGATCTCTACAATTATGTGGCATCGGGAAGCACCAATGTTAGCCTGTATTAGGGATGGCATGTTGCGAATTTATTACTACCCTCACATCCTTTACATTGACACAACTTTGTTGGATTTCACTTGGGAAGATAGGGAAACAATATCGTAAGCATAGTTTAATTATCCATATTGCTGCTAGCCTTATCACTGCATCACTTCATTGTGAATGATTTTTTTTAAATATTCCAGAGACTTGGGTCGAGCTCCAGAAATTCTGGCATTTGATTCAAACAGAATTCAAATTCGCAAGGCAGACGGAGTTCTAGTTGTTGGGACTGGTGCTGCTTTCATGTCACATATACACAGGCATGCAAACGTTGGAAAATTCAGTGAGGCAAAGAGGATTTGTAATTACGTCAATGTACGATTGAAATATAATATCTTTCAAACTTTTATCAAAGGATACGAAAAGCTTTAGTTCATAGTTTGAAGTAACATAATATTGTACTTTCTCTGCAGAGTAAATTTGCCTGGGGAGTGACTGCTGGTCTAGCTGCATGGAAGCAGGACCTTTCGGTGGCTGAGAAATGTTACTCAGAATTAGGACTTTATGACAAGGTGCTCTTCATTCAGGACATTAAGGTATAAGTTCAAATTTATTCAATGGGCTTATCATTCATAACCTTTCATTTACGCGTCCGGCATCAGGATTAATATGTGTTTTTATATAGGCAAATAGTCAGGATGAACCTACGAGAAGATCTTTACTATCGATCTTATCGGGAAATATGCAGGATGCAGAGAATATACTACTACAAAATGGCAGATTCCAACATGCTGTTGAGCTAAATATAACATGTTGCAATTGGGAACGGTTGGTTTATAATTTACAACGTTAAAATGTTTTATACATTTCCAATGAACATTAATTAGTGTGATTTAAGCATGTTCATATTTTTTGTTCTATAAAAACAGGGCATTAGAATTAGCTCTAAAGCACAACGTTCTTGTGGAAGCTGTACTTAAAGCGAGAAAGGAGTACCTGGCCGACTTAAAAACACAATCTGAAAAGATACAATTATTTATTGACACTGAAAAGAAACTTGGATCTTCAACTAAAAAGAAAACTAAGGTGGTCAAAAAACGAGAAAAGAGTGCCCCTCTCCCGATAGAATCGGACGACATAAATGCGTCTGGCGACTTTTCGCTACAGCCAAACCCAATGTCGCTAGTATCAAAACCTGGGAAAGAACCTGACTCAATGGGTGGAATAAACGAAGAAAATAATGAGGAAGAGCAACAAACTCTGGAAAATATTTCACTAAATCGTACACCTACTACAAACAAACCAAGTGACAACGGAGGACAAAATACGACTGAAGTAGAAAAAGAGCTAGAAGTAGATGATTTTTATTAATATAACAGTAAATTATTGTAAAATAAAGTATTATATTGAAATGTTGATGTTGAAACTATCTACTGCATACATATTTTCAATGACAATCTTTTAATTAACCAACTTAACATTATCTAAATTATTTTTGCGCTTGTAGTCTAACATGTTCATAATTTGTGACGACCTTTCTACAACAAACTGTAATGTGTATATGTATTTTGTCGACACAAGGAAAATTATAGAAACTTATTGTACAATCATAAAACAGAACGAAGATTAAGAGTTTAGAAATCTTTTTTTTATATTACAATCTTCTCATATAAAAGGAAACAGACGACTTGACAAAAACCTGTCAACGCGAGTCGCAAAGGCAAAGAATCACTTAATATATTTTTCCATAAACTTGCGGTGAAAGTCCGATCGTAAGCAGTCATTAATGAATCCTTTCGTTTTCGACTTGTCATCCGCCCGAGCACAATTTTTGAATACGACATCTTCATCCCATCTTCTCTTTACCTAAAAAGTTAAAAAAAAATATATTTTACTCATTTTAGTATTTCCTGAAAGAAGGTGGGTGTAGATTAAGTGTAGGAGGACATTAAAGAAATATCTCGTAGCATACCTTCATGTCACCTTTACTGGCGGTTCCGGAATAGCTAAGAAGTGGGTTACCACTCAAAATATTTTCAGCCCTGATCCGTTCTTCTTCAGCCCTTTTCTCTGCTTCCTTCTTGGCTTGCTCAGCTGCCCGCTCCTTCTTAATCCGTTGAAGCTCAGCCATCAGCGCTGCAGTGTCATCTTCATCATCAGAATCATCTTCGGCATCATCCGCATCGGAATCTTCAAGAGGGTCATCAGCATCAAGGTTAGCTGGGTCAATTTTGGATTTCTTTGCTGGAGGTTGTTGAATAGCTCCAGCGGAGCGATTTTCGCTGGAACTCGATGATGAAGATGTCTCTGGCACAACACGTCCTCGGGATGCTTCCTATAATCGATAATAACATTACAATTAAATTATTGTAAATTTTTCTGGGGGTTCAAAATTAATATCTTGTAATAACAACCAACATACCTTTTCCTTATCACGACGTGACTGACGTTCACGCTCATCAACTTCACGACGGTAGTCCTTGCTTTTGTGTTCCTCGATAGTTCCTTGTCCAGGCTCACTAATAGTAAGAGATACAAAACAAAAGATACAATTAGACTCTTCCTTATTGAAATTCCCTATTCATTATGAATTATGACTTACCGATATTTAAGTTTTGTGTGTGATGGTAAATCCCTCGATGAGTATTGTCTAGAAATTGCACTTAAATCCTTCTCACCCCTTCCACCACCCCCTTTGGCTGGGTCAAACGTGGGACGAGCTGCTGTCGTCATTTTAACTTAAATTGATTCCTTCCAAGTGTCTTTAAATTTAAAACTGTGATTAATATTAATACACCTGGATTCAAATGTCAAAAGGGTTTTTGAAAATTCAATTCCAAACAAAAAACAGTTCAGGAGAAGGTAACGTGTGGCTGTTGGAAATAAACAAACTATCTTCTTTTAAGGTTAGTACGTCTACGTCAACCTGAAGAGTATTTTTGGGGCAACGTAAGAAAATATACAGTAGAAAGACCACCAAAGAAGGGAAAATATACAGATGAGATGGATGATGAAATAATATACCCAAGGTTTTTGAGTACGTAGTGGTACACAAAAAAATTATCCGTATCACATGCTTTACCACACATCATATATCACATTCCCTTTTAAAGATTCTTTTAAACCAAAACGTTATGCACCATAATATGATCATATAATAGCTTGACACAATAGTTTGTGACGTTCCATAGTTCCATTTGTGATAACACATTTTTATATTGGTTAGCAGTTGTGTCATTTTTTAAGTGTGACTCACATTAAGCAAACATACGTAGTAGCCAAATTGATTTGTTAATAAATTATTAGAACACATCATATCCGCATCTGGAGCAGAATTTGTTTTGGTTGCAATATCTTAACTTAACCAATCACAACAAATTACAGCAAGGTCGAAGGTCCTCTTTGTTTTGGGGTTTAGAGAGACGTACTCTTTTCAGCACAGTCTACAGTAATTCGCATCAGTGACAAGTTATTTAGTAATTTAACTTGATTTGATAACATCTACAAAAAGGCAAAAGGAGGAGGGCAGATTAATAATTTCCAATAATCTCAAGAAACGGGCAGTCCAGCAGGATGGCAGAAGCTTTGACTGACTTTGTTTCTGACGACTACCTTCAGGTTAGTTTTGAGGGTTATCAATTAACACTAAGAATATTTTCATGATAATAACGCGTATCCTGATTTATGCTCCTTTATGTTTTAGGAATTTGAGGGCAAGTATAACGAAGAAAAGCAGAATGGAGTCCCATCAGATGATACGACATTTCATTATGCTTGGTGTCTGGTACGATAAGATAGATGTGAATATTTCAAGTTTCAACTAATAAAAATTTGCAATAGATTTTAATGAATTTTCTTAATGTCTGATGTTGATATTTTGCAAACTCAAAATATTCTTTAGGTCCGATCAAGACTTTTAACCGATGTGAGAAAAGGAGTAATGTTCTTAGAGCAGTTGATTAAAAGTGAGTTTCTAAAATCATTATGACATGGGTAATATGCAATAGGCAGCTTGAAGGAAATGTAAATGATTAATGATTATTTTTGTTGTACTTGCAGAGACTACATTAGAACAACAACATAAAAGGGATTACTTGTATTACTTGGCTGTAGGAAATGCTAGATTGAAAGAATACGCAACTGCATTAAAATATATTAAGTCCCTTTTACAGGTAAAACACAAAACAATCTACGTACCTGAAATATTAGGTTGTAGAATGTAATCCTTACTATTACTATATCTGTTTGTTTTTCAAATTTTCAGTTGGAACCGGGTAACAGGCAAGCACAAGAGTTGGAAAAAGCTATCAAGAAAAGCATGGAATCTGGTGAGTTGTACATCTTCATTGCACATCTTCATTGCACATTAAGTTGAAAATGATTAATTACAATTCAGTATTGTTTTTTGTAAATGGATATTTTCTAATGTAATTTGTGTTATTTCATTTCAGATGCGATTAAAGGCGTTGCTATTGCGGGAGGTGGAGTACTTCTTGCTGGTGCCTTGGTGGGCTTAGGAATGTCACTCTTGAAGAAGTAAACACGTACTCAGTACCCGTTTCGTACATATTTAATAAGTTGATATATGTAATTTCATAATTTACGTGATATCAAGTATGATACTGATCCTACTTTTAGTTGCTATATCTTGCTAGACTGCACTAACTGTAACATACTATTTTTATTATGTTTGTCGCCAGCTTAGTACATGGTTTGACGTTTTTTTTTGGTCTCAAACCCTAAATCTTGAATGCTCACATGCGAAATGAATTATCCATTTTAATTGCCCAGAGTATGTATATGATGAATGTGTTGATTGTTGTTGTTAAGCCTGTACTTAACAATGTTCTTGTCGGCCTTTTTCTCTGTTTAGGTATAGACAGTCTTCGTAATCAAATTCCGGTTACATGAAGAAAAACTAACTACAATTTCCTGTAGCAGTGGTTTATTGTTTATATGTAAATCAAGTTATTATTAAAAATGAATTCAATTTATTCAATGAGAGCATTTACAGGTTACGTCAGTACTCGCAAGTACCGGATTTGTGCAAGCACAATATATGGCATAATACATAATAATATTATTCAAAATTTGTCGTAATGAATCTCTACTGTACTGATGAAAATTGTCTGCGAATAAAACGTTAAACAATTCAATAGATTATAAACTACTAATGTACGTGTTTTTTTCTGTTGATAGAGTTCCTCCTCACAAAGCTAATGCCTGTATCAGGGTTACATCGCATGGTCCTTGAATGTGAAACCTATAAATATGCCGTTGTGAATTACATTATTCAATTTTCATAGACTATATGCATAGTAAATTAAGTCACTTAGAGCCGCCTCTCATACTGAAAGTTTTGAGTTGCTGGCGTCGTTTCCAAATTAAATTCCGCAACTGGAACCCCTCGAGCTGCAACTAATGGTCCAAATTCATTTGCTGGATCGACCACGGAAGATGTACCGATTACTAGGCAAAGGTCACAGTTATTTAGCCAATCATCTGAAATGAAAATACAAACACATACTTAACAAACACAAACACGTACATAGTACATAAGCCAAGCTGCTATTCAACTAGTTCGATCGTTGTTCTAAAGACTAAACTTCTTACACGACTGGCACATGTTTTCTGGAGTCGGATCTTCATCAAACCAAACTATGTCTGGACGAAGAAGCCCATTGCAGCCGGATACGTTGCAGCTTGGAAGTAGCTTTATTGGAATAGCTGCATCTGGAGTGCCCTCTTCAGCCGAGCTGTTTACAGAAAAGAAACATTACTGATGTTTAAATGACATGCATTATGGCGTGATTATAATAAAAGTGACAATACGCTTACACGCACCCTTTGTCTAACAAAGCTGGGCATATAGGACTGTCATAATTTTCGGCGATAACTCCACATTCCATGCATTGTGTTTTAAAAAGCGATCCATGTAATTCTACAACATTTTTCGACCCAGCTCTGGTATGAAGCTCGTCAATGTTTTGTGTTATGATGACAAATTTCTTGTTTGCCAATGCAAATTGTTTCTCCACCTCTGCAAGATGAAGATGCGCCTACCAAAAGGATATCAATTTAAGATTTTAAAATTCGATAGTGATTGTACAAATTATTCTTAATTTCTCATGTCCTGTCAAGAAACGTCTAACCAACTTACCAAAGTCGGTCGTTTTGTCAAAACAATTTCTCTCCGATAATGATAAAATTCCCAAACCAAGGAAGGATTTTCTTGGAATTTTGACATGGCTGCAAGAGTTTGAACAGCATATCCACGCCAATACCCACCTTTTCCTCTAAAAGTGGGTATCCCAGACGCAGCAGATATTCCAGCACCTGTTACTGCTACTACATACTTGCTTTTCTCAAACACTTTTTGAAATTCTGTAATATCCTTAATCACACCACTTCCGTTTATAGGCGTTCCCATTTTTAGTAGTCTTCAGAAATTCACTGGGGTTTAATAAGGAAGTTCTTCAGCGTTGTGCAAAGTATGAACAAAGTATGTAATATACTTTTGTAGCTTCTCTGCTCAACTCAAACTTGTTACTACTAGTAAACTCTGTAGATTGACATTGAAGATATAATATGATAACGACGATGAAAACACGTCCTTATTATACCAATTTGATATTTGTGTTACAATATAATATCTTCATTCATGCTCATTTGGTTACATGTTTGCTTTTATAAATATGATGCTGATCAATATATTTCATGCATGAAGAAATACTAATAGTTAATGTTGTTCGAAAACTTCTGGCCTGCTTGTTCATGTCCATGTTCAATGAAAATGTAATTACATAATATGGATCATTATGGTTGACCTCTGGACAAAATTAAAATCACTTTATGACAATCATGTTCTATTTGTGATAAGGAAATTCATAAACACGTCTGCATATATGTATATTTAAGTGAATGCCTTCCTACTGCCTAACTATGGGCCTTTGTCTTGCCCATGGGTGTGAAATTCACACTGTATGGATACTGCATAATGATATTTGTATGAATATGTCAAAGTATAAATGCTCCAGTTAGTTTCAGTACTTAAATCCTCGTAGATGATAGAATTAACTAAATCAATAGTCACGGTCATTGATCGTAGACACCACTGTCTGGAGACTTTCAACTTTATTGAGGATTGCAAGCAGTGTTTTATATGTTTTGGAATTTCATGATTTGGAATGTTGGCCTATTAAAAATGATGAGACAAGGAGAGACACACCATACTAGCTTGTAGAAGATGCATAATCTCATTAATGATTGCTGAGTGCTGATATGGATGCAGTAAAGCCTTCATTAAGTATAAACCTTAAAATTGGTTATCTTCATCACGAGCTAACAGAATCCTTTATCATGCTTTGTCATTAGTAAAAGATCAAATTTTATGAGGAGTTTCTTCATTTATTTTCCTTAAAAAATAACTGCAAACTGGATAATTCTGGATGTTTTAGGGACCTTTTTGCTGGAATAGAACAACAATGTTATTCTGCTGCATATCTGCATTAAAAAATGAAATTTTGGGTACGGATGTGAAAAATTAAACGCTGGTCAACTGCGTGTCAACATTCTTTCCATTGTCCCCTCTTTTAAAAGAACCTTCACTCGCTGATTGATAAATAACACACAATGGGCACGTCACAAACTTTAGCCAAAAATATGAATACCGTATATTATCCAACACAATTTATTCATACTGAATCATATCACATAACTGGAAGAAGTCAACAAAATGACGTAATTTTACAACTGCAATAACCACAACCACATTATTTGATACCTTCGAATCTATAATTTTATATCAAAGCAATGCAATTTTGTCATTATGGGGGAAATTCTTTTGCCCAAACTACTACTTTTCTAAACCTCTCGCTTTAATCGCGGAAAATGGCTTATTTCAGCTGGAATGTTAAATTATATACATTCAATCTGCTTAACTAATGAATATTGATCCTCAATAAACGCACAAACCCATAACCATCATCGATTTGCGACAGAAGCAACCTTAACATTGGCATTGACATTGCAAAGTTTAATGTGATCTGGAGAATGGAACTAGCACTTTTAGTCGTCTTTCCTGGTTTGATGACATAATTAAACCATTGTTGAGTTTGAACATGAATGAGTAAACATGATAGCTTTTATTTAGTAGTCGGCAGGTTGGCAGGTTGACAAAGACAAGGTCGAAAGGCTGTCTGGTAAATGATTACTTTGACAGATAAAGGTTCTTCCGATCCAAAATGATTCTATAAAAATTCTATGCTAGATTGAGAAATTATCTCATAAATAACTTTATTGAGGTCCAGTTCATTTCGCATCTCAATAATAAAGTTGAAATCGGAAAAATGAAGACTATTTCTAGAAAGAATCTCTTTTGTTTAATATTCCTCGGAATTTTAACGGTATGTTTTGTAAAGTAAAATGTCCTGGATAGAAAAATTTTTTAAAAAATTAAAAAACTAAAAGTTAATGTTTTGTGAAATAGGTTTCCTTTTGTAAACCTCAAGATGAAGAAGAAGAGGACGATGAAATTCCTCGAGATTGTTTTCATTACGTAACTGGTTTTGTATTTGGTATTTTAAACTCGACCTTAACATGCTTGGGAGGAAGGGCATCATTCAAAATGAACAATATTTTTGAATTGGCAACGAGAGCTAGTGTAAGTGTCAATTTAATGTGCTCTTCAGCTCGTAATTTAGTGAATTTAATTTTATGGTTTACTTTTTATTAGTGCTTACTAAAATGTACGCTTCAGCAAGAAGGAATCATTGGTGAAGATGGTGCTTTAGATGATATCGGTGCTGCTTTCTACTTTGAAGAAACATTTGCTCAAGAAGTTCGGGATATTTCTTTGCCAGAAGTTCAAGTTTGTTTTGGCTTAGCAGGTTAGTTTATAGAGCAGTCCTATTAATATTGCTTCTTATATTTTATTGACTCTTTTGAAAACTTACTAAACTGTGCTATATTTCTTTATAGACCAGTTTATCAAGAAGGAGTATTGGTGTAGGGTAATTTGACAAATTTTAATTTAACTGGTTTTAGTTTGACTCCTATATTTCATCTGTAATGTTTTAAATGTTTAATTTTTATTTTAAACCATTTCAGTCATATCTACCGTTCATAGAATGTTCCATTCGGGCAATTTTGAAAGGATTGATACCTTACGGAGCGGGTTGCATAACGAATCCCGTCATTGGAATCCTTTTTTCGGTTCTGAAATACATTGCCCCAGAGTCCCCACAAGTATCGGAATCTATGGATGAGCTGAAGAGGGTTCTAGCTAAAAAGAACCAGTTCAAATGTCTCGATAAAAATTGTACTCGATTATATGAATACAAGAAGGTTAATGGCTCACAAGCAGTCGTTTTATACAATAAGGATATGGAGGTACTTTCAGTGGAGACGAGAAAAGCCAACCCTAAGCCAAAATCCCAGCCACCCACTTCTTACCATTACGGTTCGTAAAGGAACTCACTGGTCAAATTTACATTGTTCCTAAAAAAAGTGTTTTAATTGCGAGCAAAGTAAAAATAACGATTTATTTATTCATTGTTTCGTGTTTCTCCTGTTGTTTTCTCAATGCATCATACTTGCTTCATCTGGCTGGAATAGCATAAAAAAGAATGTCATATATACGTGCGTACCTTTTTTCATCGTGCATTGCGGAGTATAATATAGCAGTTCAGAGGTGTCTGATTCTCTTCCGCTAAATGCTAAAAAAACTATTGTCATGTTCTATCGAATATAAAATAATGATTTACTTCGTTACGAGTTCCTTTGTCGTTCTATTGATGCTTGGATTAAAACGCTACGAAATGAATGGTTATATAAAACGAAATTTAAAATATATGTTAGGTTTATGCACGGATATTACTAGTGACTATTACATTTCGTGACATGACACCACCAAATTCCGAAGCTTTCACGAACCTATTAATGTGTACGTCACAGTCATAAGTCGTAAAGTCCGAGCTGAATATTTTTTTTAAGCTTTCGCATGAATCATGGTTGTCACTTACTGTCACTACCGGTTAACCTTATATTATATGCAGCTCTCATTTACAAGTAACAGATGCCTATTTTTCAGGGATGCTATTCATTAGCAAACATTTTTGCTAACGATAAGTATTTAGTTTGTAACCCAACAGCCAATTAAAATATATATCGTATATATTGTTCTTGAAGCCATATGTATCATATATTCACGTAAACTATGAAGTGTTGTGGAACAACAAATGCGCATTATTGATATGGAATTTGGACCGCATATAATAAAATTATATAGAATATATACAAGTTCAGGATGCAGATGCAAAGTAAAAAAACAATAGGTGGCTGCAAAAAAAAAGACTCGCATTCAAAAAGTTTGTTTTTGTCAATACGACATCACGAAGGGGTTCATTAGTTGTAAACTATAATTAAAATGAATCCTAATGAAAAAATGATTTAAAACCTACTTGGGTGGGTATTGGGTATTTCATACAATGACAATTTAGTCCAGTGTCAGCTCATCCACGAAGTGACACACCACAACAGCAAACCTTTGCTTAAGATTTTACTTTAAAAGTTAATACAAGCTACACAAATTAACTATGGGTTTACTAATTCAAGCATCAATAGTTCTGGGATTGTGGTTGCAGCTCAGCAATTCTATGATGACACCTTATCAGCAATGTCTACAAAACCCAATGTCTTGCACGACAAACAGCAAAATTTGGCAGCCACCTAATCATACCTACGGCAAAAGTTTCTACAACCCAATGGTGATGACGCCAATGGGGCTTGTAAGAGGATTAACTTGGAACTCGAGATCCGGGAAAATGTACTTTGCGTTCTTGGGGATACCCTACGCTCAAATTCCAGCTCGTTTTCAAGTATGTAATCTTAATACGACTAGCTTTTAAATACTAAAGTTAAAAAGTGATACTACCTACATACATAATTTGCAGATGTCCCAACTAATGGGACCGTGGGAAGGTGTTTTAGATGCCACAAAATTTGGTCCTATGTGTCTTCAAGTAGATCTTAAAACCAATATGCCAATTGGAGCAGAACATTGTCTTAACATGAACATTTACGCGCAACAAATTGCCCCTGCCCATCTAATGCCCGTAATTGTATACATTCACGGAGAAAGTTGGCAACGTGGGGGTGGTGATCAATTTGATCCAAAGAACTTTATGGATAATCCGGTGGTTGTGGTAAGTTTTTTCTCAAAAATAAATATTTTGTTTTTACTAAAACACATTGAAACACCTTAATTTTTTTTCTTTACAACAAATAAAATTAGGTAACTTTTAACTACAGACTCAACGCTTTCGGTGAGTTTTTATGAAACTGAATGAAAAAATGTGAAAGTTGGGAAAATGTGTTCATAATGTTTTTTGTTCAATGTTCAGGATTTCTAAGTACAATGGATGGGGAAGCACAAGGTTTGAATAGCATATACCTTTCAATTAAAAATACACACCACACCCAAATGAATTAATTATACCAGTAAAGATACTCATTTTCTATATTCTTTTGTTGCAGGAAATATGGGGTATACAGAGATTATTTATTAAAAGATTGGGAACTTGTTCATAAAAAGGGGGTATGAGCCCGGTAGCTTGGTTAGCTTATCTTTATAATTATAATTAAGTTTAAAGAAACATTAAATTTTAAGTTTGAAAGATCAGGCGATGGCCCTTATGTGGATAAAAAAGAACATTCAAGGATTTGGAGGAGATCCTGATAAAATAACCGTGATGTAAGATTGTCTTTTGTATATTTATATAACATTTTTAAAATCGATTTAAAATAATTTTAGTTTTAAAATAATAATTTGAAATTGCATTATAGGGGAAATGAAGCTGGTGGTGCATCGAGCCATCTAATGATGATGTCACCCCTTACACAAGGTTTTATTATGGTGTTAAATATGCAAGCATCGCTATACTAAGCACTTTCACCTTTAATTATTGTGTTAATTAATATTTGTACAGGCATGTTCAAGCAAAGTATATCTCAGAGCGGGACAGCTCTTTCTCCATGGGCAATTCAGGACGACCCTATGCCAAAGACCAAGATGCTTGCACAATGGCTAAACTGTGATACATCCATGAATAAAATGTTGATTGAATGTTTAAGGAGTAAAACCGATATGGAGATAATGCAAGCACAAATGAAATTTGGGGTACTGTGAGAATTGTCATTTTCTAACGTTAATTTTACCCAGAACAACTTGAGATGTTTGTTAATCAAAAAATATTTTTAGGTATCTGGCTGGCCGATGACTGAGCCAATGCTGGTTTTTGGACCTGTGGTAGAACACAGTTCATGGCCATCTCCGTTCATTACTGATCATCCAAAGAATCTTATCATGAAAGGACAGGTAGCTGACGTTCCATGGGTAGTTGGTTTTAATGAGGATGAAGGTCGTTACCATTCTTCTCCAAGTAAGTAATTTCACTACTTAAAAGAAGTGCATAAGTATACTTAGTTGTCATAAAATTTAATACATCATCTTTCATCATTTTTTTGTTTTGACAGTACTAATGAATAAGCAAGTGTGTGCAATGGCAAATTCGAACTGGAACAAGGTGGCGCCCATCAGTTTCCTCTACGATAACAACATGATTGACCAAGCATCCAAAGACACTGCTTCAAGTAAAATTCACATGTTCTACATGGCTGGGAAGCCCATTGAACCAGAAAGAATGTGGAACTACTCAAACATTTACACTGACAGACTTTACAAAGCAGGCATCATGGAATCAGTCAAAATGCATTCTTCCATGAATAAAAATGTCTATCCATACGTTATGAGGTTCCGAGGAGACTTTAGCTATTCTGACTGGATGCACCACAATGACATGGACCCTAATAAGCCAAGTAACAAGAATATAGCATTACTAAGTATGAATAAAAACCGCATTTGTTAGTAGCTTAACAATTATTTGATTACTAAACTAGCGCCTGCACATAAAGATGAGCTACATTACATGTTCAATTGGATGGGATCCCCCGAAATACAACCCGGAACCACAAGCCATGATTTTTCATGGAAGTTGGTTAATCTTTGGGCGTCATTCGCACAAATGGGGCAAGTTTAGAAATATCATATGAATGATGTGATGATAAGTACGAGTACAAGAGTGAAGAGAGCAATTAATTTATTGGTCCAACAAACTTACTTTGGAATTCTCCAGATATCCTGCTGCAACTTGGGGCACGACACGAATGTGGAAACCAGCGAATCCAGCTAATAACATGATTGAGTGGTATGCCCTAGATTATGATACTCATTCAATAATGATGGGACAAGACGAGGTGAATCGCATTGGATTTTGGAATTCTCTGCCATTACAAAATACAATGGTTAAAAGTCGAGAATGGTAAACATTCAAATCCAAACCATCTTACTTTCAGAAATATGTACTACAGATTACAGTACAGTAACAGAAAATAGAATCCATTTAAATATGTTGATTCAATATTTTGCTTACATTTTTCTATCCTTATAAATTTTCATCATGTATACTAACGATAACTCGACATGAAGTATAATCAATAATGGACAGTAAAATCGATTCAAATTTAGGTGTACAGAAAGAGACTGGTTCATTTTATTTCTTCAAACTTAATAATCCTCTAGTATAAGTGCGGAGTATATCAAAATAACAACTTCAACATACATGGTTTAGTAACTCATAAAATTATTAACAACTTCTAATCCAACATATTAAACTATTATATCTATATTGTCAGTCTACTATAAAGTGGAACAATGGCAAGTTCATTTCTAAAATAATATACGTTCACAGTTACATAAGTACTTTTGATACTGGAAAAGTGTAGCTCTCTTGTTATCAATTTACAAACACGTAGGTCATATGCAACTCAAAAGTCAAAATCTATTTAATATGAAAAAATAAATAGACACGCACATTCTTAAAAACTACAAAATACTTACAAACTATATCAACTACTACTTGTAAATAAAAAGGTGAAATTAAAACTTAACAAGAACAATTATATCTTTGTCGAACGCTAACAGTTTCAGCTTGTACTTCACCGTCCTCCTCCTCATCCTCTAGCTTTATTCCATGTAGTGCAGGACGATTGCGAATATCAATATCACCCATGTCAATTTTCTCATAGTACACTCTTGCCGTAAGAAAAAATACTTTTTCCACGGTATCTCTGATTCTTGCTGAAGTTTCCATAAAAAATATTTTATTTTGTGACGCAAACTGTTGACCCTCTTGTCTACTAACTTGTCGCTCCTTCACCAAGTCAATTTTATTCCCAACAACTAGTATGATCATGTGAGTATTGTTGGAAGACACTTTGATTTCATTCAACCACTCGACTAGTCCTTCAAAAGTCTTTCGTCTTGTGACATCATAAACAAGAAGCGTAATTGCTGTGTTCCGGTAATATGCTGTTGTCAAACTGCGGTATACCTCCATACCTAATTAAAATGGGTAGTTGGTTGGTTAATAAATTTGCATTTTTTACTTTTTGTTTTGAAATGGCAGTATTAATGTTCTTTATATTTTTTCAAAAAATACCAGCAGTATCCCAAACTTGTATCTTTATTTCACAACCATTAATACGAAGGGACCTCGTCACCTCCGCCAAGTTCACTCCAATTGTGGTCAAGTGAACTTCTTGAAACTCCTTGTGCGTTTGAGTAAATTGGTCAATAAGACAAGATTTGCCGACTCCAGAGTCCCCCACAACGACATACTTTAAGGTCATATTCTTCAGCATCATGAATAATGATACCGTTGAATTCAAGGCAAACCAAATGCTATATGTTCTATTCCCTCACGGTCACGACTCCTGGAATGATAGCATCATTCGCCAAAAAAATGAATACATTTATTGTTATTAATAATAATTCATGCATCCAAAATGCAACAGGTTTTTAGCAAAGTGCATCCAATAAAATGCATTATGAAAAATGAAATTTTTACCTTGCTCATTTTCCCCATGCAAAATTGGGTACATCCTAGTATATATAGTACTACTAGTAGTTAAGTACATGACATGAGTAAATGTTTTTGGACACAACCTTCGAGTGATGAAAACTGCTGATTCACAACGGCTTTTTTAATCAGCTGCTGTGTATTCTTTAAAATTATACATAAGAATCTTCTTCTTCCCATTGCTCACACCACAACTAAACTATAAACCACCAAAAAATGGTCACAACTTCCCAAGCACATGACTTGTTCAGAACGTGCCAATACAGAAGAGCTCAAAAACAAGCTAGAAAAACGTTCTCAGAAATCCTCTGATTCATTTTATATTGCATATGTAGTACAAGTACATATAGTGACTATTATAGTCCATACTCCATACTTTATGTATGGATTGGTAAGAGTATGAGTACAACATTAAAAGATGTTGAAGGAATATATATACTCTTGGTTCACATACCGTCTCAAAAGAGATTCACTGAATATTGTGCATATAAAAGAATTAGCTTATATAACAAACATACGTATAACATAATGCACATCAAGAGGCTGCTTCTTACATGAGTTTGCCTCTTTCTACCTTCTACGTTAAGTATCACATTATAAAGTCGATAAGTATACCTACACATTATCAAGTAGCCCCGTGTGAGTGACAAGAGTTTTTATGTAACTAAAAAACATGCAATTGATATTGTACTACTAATAAATCCTAAATAACTATTTGATTACTATCTCCTTATATGTCTACAGATAAAAACTAGCTTTAATTACAATTATTCCGTCATCAGTTAATAAAATGGCTTTATAAGCAAAGTGTTATAGAAGTATATGGTATATGTAGCACCAAAAACCGTAAGAAAAACTTTCTCTTCAAATAAAGCTTAACAGCTGCAACTACTCGGAGGTTCACCTCCACTTGCACCAATTTCCAATTGTCGTGGTCCCAACAAAAATCCAAAAGAATCATTGGTAATATCTATATCCCCATCTTTATACTTTTCATAGAATTCTTGAGCCGCCTTCTCAAACATCTCATCTATATTGTCCCCTGTCACAGCAGAAGCTTCAAAGAACAAGGACTTGTGCTCCTTTGCCATCTTATCCCCGTCTGTGCTTTCAACAGCTCGCTGTTCCTCCAAGTCTGATTTATTCCCAACAATAACTGTAATTAAGTGTGGGTTATCTGAGCAGTTTCGTCGAATCAGCTCAATCCATCCGGGGATCGCATTGAAGGTTTCCTTTTTTGTAATGTCATACACAAAGATTGCCACTGCTGAAGAACGGTAGTAAGCTTGTGTAAAAGAGCGATAAGCTTCCATTCCCGCTGTATCCCAGATCATTAATCCAATTGATTTGTCTTCGACGTTGACATTTCTTGCTTTGTAGTCCACTCCCACTGTCGCAATTGTATCCGGCTTGAAGTCATTTTTGATGAAACGATGCAAAATTGCAGATTTTCCTACTGAAGTGTTCCCCACGAGAATATATTTCAAAAAGAAATCTTGTGACATTTTGGAATTAATTTTTGGATCTGGGAAATAAAATGTATTCGATGAGGCTTTACTTGCACACAGGAATAAAATTTGTTCGATAATGTTATAATGATGTGCTGACACTTCACTGCTTATCTCTGGATAAAACTACAAACGAGCACACTCAACTATCTTCAACCTAATGCAGGAAAAGATATGAGCAAATCATAGTTATTCACTTCTCTTTTACATTTTAACATTTGTGAAATGACACCAGCATTATATTTAATTGCAAAGACATTAAACCTGCCAGCAATGTACTATAAACTCTTATCAACGTACGTTTAGGATGGGTGGTTGGATTTGGATAGATGGCTCACAAAACATAAAAAAAACTCAAAAACATTATGGGACTGTAGGATAGGAAAATCACACATTAAAATATATTTGAATGGATTGTAAATCGTACTGGTTATTATTGAGATGAGTAATTTGTTTGTGATCTAGCATAAAATCACAAAATCTGGCTTGTAGAGCATCAACATCAACTGAATATAATATTATATGATAGCAGATAGCTATGCACAGCTTTATCTTTTAGTATCAGACATGCAAAATGTTTTAATCCAATTGTGGTTAAAAGGTGAAGTCAATAAATATTAAAGAAGCATCGTAAATTCCTCGGGTTCATGCACAATCAATGATATGATTATGCTGATTTGATATTTTATTTTCCTCATCCATGCATACTGTTGTGATTGCTGGTAAAGAAAAGATCAGCCCAGTTGCATCCTCTGGAGTTGGAGTTAAAAATTACACATCGTCAGTACACTAGGGAAGTGCTACCTAATGTACATGTAAAAAAGGTGGGGCAACGTGATATCAAGTCATTTACGTGCTGTTCTATCAGAATTTAGGATGTGCAGGTATGCATTTTGAGAGAAAATGTGACTGTACTACTACTTCTCTGTCAAATGACTGCTTTGGTTTTATCTCTGCTACTATCAAGTTTGAGGATTAAGGGCATTGCTTTTGAGTATACAATTCAATTTGAGTTTAATCAACTGTTCACACTTCCGCTTTCATTTAAATCAATACAAGGAATGTTGTCACGATTAGGTATGCCCTCAAATTATATACATGTAAATGACTGTGAAATCTAGAAGCTAGAACGATGCATGTTTATATTTTATAGTCAGGTGTCAGTGTTGTCATACATATGGAATTTCATGATGGATATCAATATCTGTAAAGCTTGTCTTAGACCACTCCCTCCGCTTTTTCATTTCATTCTTCATGGTCAATCGTCACCAAAAAGCCAAGGACACTCAAACTCCAACCAACCAAAGGTCGAGTAAATAGATACCAAGTTTGGATTAAAAAGTTGAACCGAACCGACAGTCAGAAGGCGAATACAAGACAGCAGCGAATGTTAATAGGCGACTCATTCATAGTCGGAGAACATTTAAAGCTTCTGTAGCTTTAAGTTTTAGACAGCTACTATATATAAGCTGACTGCTGATTTTGTATAAATAAATTTTCATAAACGAGCAAAAAAAATTGATGAATTATTCACTAGTTTAAGTGTTAATACTAATGTGGGCATGAAATTGGGAATCATTATGTATGTCAAGATCGTAAGACTATGAGCTCAAGCTTAAGCTTAGACCTTGTTTTCCCCCTAAATGACTCGTTCCATTTGTTGTGCTAATATTAATATTGGTACAAATAGCATATTACTCCAAAGGAATCCTCGTATTACTCAAAACACACCTAAAATTATGTACAGTTGTTGTTGATTTTAATTTCAGTTTATTTCCATCAAAACTATGAGCAGAACGTGCGAATAAGGAGCTCAGGGAATGGCATATTATGTATGAAATGAAAACATGTACATAATACATATTTTTGGTCGTATCCGTAAGAGGCTCGTGTTCATGTTGATAACCTATCATACACAGCACCGGTGCCGGTGCGGTTTTACACATTCAATTTCCAAATGATGCCTACATTACATCTGCAAAAAAAATTGGCAATGGACCAGCTTTTTGCTTTCATAATAATAACTTATGAGTGAGTACAAAAAGTACATCTCTTACATTTACGTATATATCAACACGTTGCTTCATATGTTTGTAAGGTTAAAATTCGGTGGTGTTGACTGCCAACAAATCTCTTTGCATTGGCTGGACGGGTGTCAGAAACCCGAGAAATCCCGTGAGGTGTTTCATTTTTACCCATAAATATATGCAAGAGTATTTTCAACAGCCAACAGCGGCATCAGAATAGCAAAAACTTTCATTTGACTCTTAGTATAACTTCATGCCAATACAAAAAGTAGTTCCGCAAGCTTGCAATTCCAATGTAATTTATTGGACACATGGTAAATTGAGCCCATAATGAGAAGATTATTTGTTTACCAAAACGAGAAGAAAGTGTTGTAACGTCATGGACTGCAAGAAGTATGGTCACTTGAAATGCTACATTACTTATTACCTTTTCCTCTTCCAATCTGTTGTGGGCATTGAAAATCCTGCTACAGATATAATCGTTAGCGTTTCCGAAGGACAACTTCAAGGGGCGAAATATTCTTCTCGTGATGGTAAAAGTTATTTTGCATTTTTGGGTGTTCCATATGCCTCTGCTCCACAACGATTTGAGGTAATTAAAGTGTAGTAATGCACCTTGAAAATATAAGTTGCTAAAATTTTGTGGCTCAATCCTTTAGTGCTTGTCATTTGTGAATTGAATATTTAATAGCCTCCACAACCTCCCATTCCGTGGTCAGGGATAAGGGACGCAACACAGTTTGGTTCTGTGTGTCCTCAACTTGTTGGCCAAACAAATACTGTGATTGGATTAGAAGAATGTTTGTATTTAAACGTGTTCACACCTGCTGTAATGCTCTAATTAGATACATTTGTTTCTAATTCTCCATGTGCTATTGGCATGTAAAAATGTTAATAATATGTATGTGTGCTGATGCAGTTAACGGGAAAGATTTTTCCTGTAATTATTTATCTTCATGGGGGTGCATTTATGGCTGGAAGTGGAAATTTCTATGGAGGGTCATACTTCCTGGATGACGATATTGTCTTGATAAGGTATGTTTGACAATTATAAGATCACCTTGCAATATCTTACCACAAGAAAATTACAATGAAACGGGGTTTTTGTCCCTATGTTTTGAGTGGTTTGATATTGCGAAGTGGTATTATAATTGTCAAACATACCTTCAGCCTTAACTACAGATTAGGTAAGGATATGGCTTATCTTCTGTCTTATCTTCAACGAATACATATATTATATGCTTTATTACAATGCTCAATACTTTCAACATTAGGAGCTTTGGGATTCCTTAGCACTGGAGATGCCGTTATTCAAGGAAATGCAGGATTAAAGGTAATAATGCTCACAGTATTTTTTCTCTCCAGTCCTTTCAGGTAATGAAAGAGATTTTTCTGTCTATATAGGATCAAAATCAAGCTTTACGTTGGGTCAAGTCAAACGTTCATGCATTTTCTGGAGACCCTAACCGCATAACAATAATGGGTGAAAGTGCGGGATCTGCTAGCGTTTCTTACCACGTGTTATCTCCTATGAGTAAAGGTACTTGACTTTTTTGGATTTGTGTTAAGAAATATTTTTAGTTTATTGACAAATTTTCCATTTTTTGGTAGACCTTTTCAATTTTTCAATATCTCAAAGTGGTTCTGCATTAGATCCAGAACACTTTGAACGCGATCCACTTGCTCAAGCAGTAGATTTAGGAGAAAGTTTGGGATGTCCTACATCCACATCTGAAGAACTGGCCGAGTGTCTTCGCCAAATTGACTTTAGAAAGATTGTCCAAATTAAACTAACGGTAAAACAACTGAATAAAATCACATAATTAATGTTTTAGCTACTAAATCAAGCTTAATACTTTTTAAGTACAGAAGTGGCACTTGGATCCACTCGTGCAGTATCCTCCCACAATTGAAACTTTGAGGGAAGGACAATCAGAGTCGGATGTGTTTTTGCTGGAAGATCCTCTTGTTTTATTGCAAGAGGGTAGATTTAACAGGATTCCTTATGTAATCGGAATTACTGAGGAAGAAGGACTTTTATTTCACAGCGCATGTAATTACAATAAGGTTTCCGTTTTTAGTATAGGCACGTTGTATTAAGATGTTATTGTTCAAAAGAGAATTTCTTTTTAGATATATTGCAGAATGCTGAATTGCAACGGAACATGAATGAAGACTGGAATTATGTAGCTCCTATAACATTATACTATGATAAAAGATACATTCCTGATGAACAACGCAACCAAATTTCAAGGACCATACGTGGGTTTTACTTTGGAGGCCGGAAAGTAGAGCCCAATAACTCTAGAAACTTGACTAATTTATATTCTGACAGACTGTTTAACTGGGGAACAAGAACGGCAGCTCTTTTACAAGCAAAATTTGCCCCAGTTTACACTTACATTTTTGGATTTATAGGGGATTTCACAATGCTGCAGCTCTACTACAAAGACTTGTTTCAAGGGCCCATTAGTAAAAACAAATATTATATATGACACTAGCTAAAATACTTAACAAAATTCATTTGATAATAATATTGACTTACTTAAAGAATAACGTTTGGTAAAACTTTCTCTAGCTGCCACTCATGGCGATGATCTGCAGTACTTTTTCAATAGTACAAGATATCCTTATTTAAAGTATGACAGAAGATCGACACAAATGTCTCGAGCCTTAGTACGGTTATGGGCATCCTTTGCTAAAACAGGGTACGCTATTCTAAACTCCAATACATGTATAAAAGCAAATATTTATCTAACTTATAAACTGCATTCTCAAAGGAATATGATGAAGTCTCTGGAAATCCTTAAAGTTCCATGGCTGCCAGTGGGACCAGAGGAAATCAAACGGAAACGTCTAAAGTGGTGCTATATTGATTTACAACCCAAAATACTTGCCCATGCACCTTTTGCTGATAGAATACAATTCTGGGATAAAATATCTGAGCAAATTGATAACATATATAAAGCGTCATCACAGGGTGATAATAAAGTGCCTTCTTCACTTGTACCATTATTACCCGTCGTTAATGAAAATAAAGATGAATTGTGATTTACAAATGAATTCTATGTGAATAATTCTAAGAGTGTCATATGGTAAAAAAAAGCATAAAAATTAGTTATAACGCATGTGAAGTGGTAAGTAACAAGAAATAATTAGCAAATGCAGTTTAATTTTCTTGGTGATAATTAAAAGTTCTACTGAACATCCTTTTGACCCATATTATAATCACAAAAGTTTGTACACAAGATTGGGGTAACGTGATAACCTTATGAATCTTACGTAACTTCCTGGTTATTAATCAAGTCTCTGGATATAGTTGGATTAAAGTGGTTTATATTGCACTGAATCGTTATACAGCTATCCCGTGCGTGCAAAATGAGTGATCATTATATACTATAGAACCACACGCTACAATAATAAATGGCAATGCTTTAATATGAATTGGCTTGATACATTATATGAATATAAGCATTTCCTAAAAATTTCCCTCATCTCAAACTAGTGAAATGCAGCCGACTTCCTTTTACGAGGAATGCATGTGTTAGGAGAATATCAATTGAAATATTTCCGAATGCATTAATATGCAATCATTTTATGAGTGAAACTTTGTACCCATCATTACGATTTGTCCTTCATTATGTCCAAAACTGCTATTATCTCGGGCTCTTGTGATGATGATGACTGATGACGCACGAAAATCCTGTGCATGTACTATTGTAGTATAAATCGATTTCCACTGCATGAATTTAGTTTAAACCCAAATTTTAAACCCTTATTTTTTCTTTAGTGTACGAGTTACATCTTAGTACCTTTTAATTTGGTAGAGTCCAGCTTGGTTTGAATTTCTGTGATGGTATAGGTAGTTTCTTTTACTTCTTTATATGCATTTCTAAATTCATCCTTCAAGAGGCATCTTTCTAGTCTTTTTTTAAGGGTTAATGTAGAGGAGCTAGCTCCTCTACCTTTTAATTTTTTGACGCGGAAACTGAATCTGCATTAGCTCACAACAATAGAATGCTAATTAAAGCTATTTTTAGCGAAAATAATTAATGAGCGAATTAGGTATTTAGGATATTTTTAGCTTCAAAGACAAAAACAAAAACCTCATGATTTATTATAATGAAGTGAAGGAGTTAAAAAATGATATTATATTGCAGTCTACAGTTTTAATGAAGTCTGCGTTTGCTAAAATAATTATTATTTAGTTTGCATAACCAAGTGATTAGCGTGGCGTGACTAAAAGTCGTAGGTTCGCCTTTAAATTTACGACGTACGCAACAATAATTAGCTTGATTTTTTCAATGTGAGTGGATCTTGTTAACTTTTGAGAGATCATAAGGTATAGAATAGTCAATAGCCAATAATTTTTTCATATAGATGATGAAAGTGGAAAATAACTGACAATGATTCACGGCTTCAGGCATCGTGATGCATGTATGGATTTAAAAAGTGCATATGTGTGCGTTTTATTTCATTTCAATTAATTATAAACGCATATAAAACTAAATAGACAGCTCCGCCTTTTACACGGATATTGGGGAAGATAATCTGTGTATTGCATTTGATACATTTTGTCATACGACTGAATAACCTGTTCCGATGAAATTTAGGAGAATTGTCCACATTGCACAAGGAAGTGAGCTATATATATTGCCCTTCATCAGTTTGTTAAGTTTTTTCTTTGATGATTTTTGGTGGATAATGTCTTAATATTGGTCTAGTTTCAACCAGCGACCATTTGCATTAATGCATTCTGACTTTATGATAATTTTCCTATAGGAGTTCTAATAATAGTGATAATTGCTTTAAGAGAGTCACTCTCCATGCTAATTAGTTATTCTTAAGAATCGCCGCACATAATTAGGTAGTTTGCGACTTGAAAATGACTGCTAATTAGTGGACGACTAGCAGGTATGTGTGAACTAATTACTCTGCATGGGGTCTATGCTGGAATCATAATAATCATTCTAATTGCCAAATTGTCATTTCAAAGACACCATATTCCGTAGTTCTGCTGGGTCATTGCAAAACCAGTGTGAAGTGGTCAGGTCAGTCACGATAATGCAGGATAAAGATAAGCCAACAACGCCACATTACCTATATACAAATTATGTATGCGAACGTTAAAATATATATATGAGAATTATTTTCACAGCTTACGTCCTTTGCAAAATCTATAGTTAATGAAGTTGGAAGTTGCTTTGTTTAAAGCCAATATTATATAGCAATCGATTTAGTATGCATTAATTCCAATATCCTTATATTCCATGTTTGTTCTTTGTTCCTTTGCAATAAATCATGAAAATTGCTCTAAAGTCCAGTTGGCGAGTGAAAAAATAAAATGAGCCATAGTCCAAGCTAGCATTTGGAGGAGTGAGTTGTTACATCAATAAGTGGCTAGTTATCAGTGCCACATTGGTTATCATAGGAGTCAACTTGTGTTTTTTTTTTTAAAATGTTCATATCAAGTGACGCTATTATTGCTGGCATTACCATTTAGCTTATGAGCTTGCAGCCTTCTTCCGTGTTTGGAAGTTCACTGAGTTTCTTGGATTTTTAAAAATATATTATCCATGCAAAAATGGCAGACCGACGTCTTTCAAACAAGAGATTATCCATTGTGATTGATGTGAGTGAACAGAAGCTAAAAAACATATTTTCATAAGTAGTCAACCTGTGAATATGCATATCAAACATATAATTTTGCATGATTTGTCGGGTAAATGTAGGAGAATAACAGAGTATGGGCTCCAAATCGAAGGCGTTCATCTGCTGTATCCAGAGCATCTGTGTTGGTGGCAAGAAAGTCAAATGCAGGACTGGAAAATGCAGCCTTCATTGCTGACGATCAGGTATGCAAATTGCGAATATGCAAATAATGAAAAAAAGTCTAGTAGACATTTTCTTCCGAGCGAGTGCAATGGCATTGTAACTTTAAATTTTTTAGGCTAAAACAGTTCTTGCTGATATAAAATACTTAAAAAATATTAATTTTAAACGCGAATTTTAACTATTTTAACTTTTGACAAATTTAGTTTTTAAGTACCAATAATTCTAGTCATGCAACTAACATTTATAAAAGATGTTTTGCAATATTTTCTTAATAAGATGCCCATGCAAGAGGTGCATCTTGGTCATAGTAAAGACATTCGGCGAAAATCCATCAGCTATCTAAAGAAAGAACTGGAGATTGACTACCATGAAGTTGACATTGGGACTTTATATAATAGATTCGGAAGTCATCCTGATTCCGTAAGTAAAAGTAATCATATTGCAATAAAATGATAAATAGCAAAAGAATGAAGAATATGTAAGCTTAACATTGTTTTGAATTAATGATAATCAGGGCCTCAGTGAGGATCAAGTGAGAAGGAACAGGGAAAAGTATGGAATGAACCAGTTGACACCTCCCAAGAAAGAACCAACATGGTTAAAGTTCATAAAAACGTTGGTTGGAGGATTCCAACTTTTGCTTTGGGTTGGAGGCATTCTAAGTCTTATAGCTTACGTAACACAGTATATACAAACGGGCGACCCACCTCCAGATAATGTAAGGCTCTAAACATATCATGGCTTTAAAAAGTGCATATAAGATATGTAGGCAAACTTCAAATATTTACACCCATTTTTTGTGTATAGATGTATTTAGGGGTCGTCCTCATTGTACTTGTCATTGTTCTGGGCCTATTCACCTTCTATCAAGAGTATTCATCTGGAAAAATTATGGAATCTTTCTCAAAAATGGTTCCTAGCTATGCAAATGTGATTCGAGAAAAGAAACTCCAAACTATCAACGCGGTTGAGTTAGTAGTTGGTGATATAGTAGAGGTGAAATTTGGAGATCGAATTCCTGCAGACCTTAGGATCATTGAATGCTCTGGGTTAAAGGTTAGTTACAGATCCGCTGTAATAACAACATCAGATCAGATAATATTTTGCTTAGTGGATTCGTTTAAACAATTATTATTAACAGGTAGACAATTCTTCATTGACCGGTGAGTCTGAACCCCAATCCCGATCTCCACAATGCACAAACGAAAATCCAATGGAAAGTAAAAATCTCGCATTCTTTAGTACAAATGCTCTTGAAGGTACACACTATTTAGTATACTTACAAAATGTTCTTAGTATTTCATACGTAACTTTACTTTACTACACATGCATCATCCATTGTCAATTTTCAGGAACTGCTAAAGGCATAGTAGTGGCAACCGGGGATGGTACTTTCATTGGAAGAATTGCAGGACTCGCTACAGGACTGGATAGTTTAGAAACTCCCATGTCTCGTGAAGTGACACACTTTGTCATTTTCATTTCCGGAGTGGCTGTTTTCTTTGGCGTTTCCTTCTTCATTGTTGCATTGAGCATGGGTTATGATTTCATCTCTGCAGCTATCTTTTTAATTGGAATAATCGTGGCCAACGTCCCTGAGGGTGAGTTCGAAAGTTTTAAAACTTCGAAACTTTCGAAGTTTCTAAACCATATAACTTGCGTAAAATTCAAATATGATTAGCTTTGACTATGACTAATGACTAGCACTGATTACACGTTAATAATGACATTGTGATACGAAAATTCAATCACAAACAACTAAACTATAGTAGGGTTGCCGTTTTTTCGGATTTCGGTTTTGCAATTACCAATTGCTTTCTATTCTAATCGGTTGAACACTTTATTATTTTGCCCATCAGGTCTTCTCGTAACATTTACTGTTGTATTAGCGTTGACCGCTAAGCGAATGGCAAACAAAAACTGTCTTGTTAAGCAGCTGCATGCTGTGGAAACACTTGGGAGTTGCTCTGTCATTTGCTCTGATAAAACTGGTACCCTAACCCAAAATAAGATGACAGTCTCGCATTTATGGTTTGGTAACAAACTCGTCAGTGCTGAAATTGGAAGTAAAGATTTTGAAAAGGATGAGTTAGGGTTTGTTTCTTTGGCACAAGTGGCAACACTTTGCTCACGAGCCAAGATATTACCAGATCAAGATGACATTCCTATATCTGAACGGTAGGTGAACCTTCTTGAGTTCTCATGATCATGATGTTTCCTACTGGCTATATAGTAATTTTAATTAATTGAAAACAATTTGGAAAACCTTAATAGCAAAGTAAATGGAGACGCATCCGAGTCAGCAATTATTAGATATATGGCACAAATGATTGGAAGTATTGATGATTACCAAGAAAAACGAAAGAAAATTTTCGAAATTCCATTCAACTCTACCAACAAGTGGCAACTTTCTATACATGACATGAACCAACAAAATGAACCGAGATACTTGGTTGCAATGAAGGTATAAACATTTCTTTTTTTAAAAGCTGGACAAATTATTACGTTCCCAGTCGCTTATTAACTTTTGAATTTTGATTGTTAATAATTAGGGAGCCCCAGAAAGAATCATTAGCATGTGTGATAAGATTGCGATTAATGACACTGTTTATGATCTGGATGAACGATGGAAAAAGACGTTTAATGATATATACGAAGAAATTGGGGGAATGGGAGAAAGAGTAATAGGTTAGTACTTTCTCACATTTTATGCTTAAAAGTTTTTGGAGTTTAATCAGGCTATGATTGTAAAGCTTATCCATGATATGTGTACACAGGATTTTGTGATATGATGCTACCTGCTGACAAATACCCTAAAGGATATCAGTTTGACCCTGATAACTTAGAATTTTTAAAAGATGGAATGACTTTCCAAGGACTGGTATCTATGATTGATCCTCCCAGGCCTGGAGTAGCTGAAGCCGTACAAACTTGTAGGACTGCTGGTATTAAAGTGGTGATGGTCACAGGTTAGCTATATCCGAATTCGCAACTCATACTTGTTTTAAATAATGCAATTTAATGTGAACAATTTTGTTCTTTTCTACAGGCGATCATCCTATTACAGGTAAATAAAACAGTCCTTTCCTTGCTCATTTAGAACATGTTGATTTTAACGATAGTGATAAACACAAATATATACTTCCTTTCTTTATAGCAAAAGCCATCGCAAGAAGTGTTGGAATCATATCACCCAGTAAGGAGCTTTACCTTTTCTATCATCTACGATTCATGCGCATGTCATAATATTTTCATATTTAAATTTAAATTAAATTGACTTTCTCAGCTAACGAGACAGTTGAAGATGTTGCCAAACGTTTGAAAGTTGATGTTGAGGAGGTTGATCCTACTCAATGTACTGCCGCAGTAGTTAGTGGAACTGAGCTGATGGAGATGAGTACACCTGAGCTAGATGAAGTTCTAAAGTAATTTCAAGTCCGATGAATGCATAGTTCATTTTCGAGTACCGATCCCAATGGTGCATTTGTTAACCTTTCATTTTGCTTGCTTGTTTTCAGACACCATACCGAAATTGTTTTTGCTAGAGTTTCTCCTCAACAAAAACTTGTCATTGTTGAGGGATTTCAAAGATTAGGAAAGGTATGCAAATAATTATATTATTCCAATCCCCATCATCCAAATTAACTACAAGCATCTATATCTGCCACCTGTTAATTTTCATAGATTGTAGCAGTAACTGGAGATGGAGTAAACGATAGTCCGGCTCTAAAGAAAGCGGATATTGGTAAATATCACATTGCCCCAATTTTACTCAAGTTTAGTTAATCTTCAAGTCAAACAAGTTTATATAACTGCTCACTTATCCTAATCAGGTGTGGCTATGGGCATCGCCGGCTCAGACGTTTCGAAACAAGCTGCAGACATGATTTTACTAGATGACAACTTTGCTTCGATTGTTACCGGAGTTGAAGAGGGCCGTCTCATTTTCGACAATCTGAAAAAGTGTATTTGCTACCTACTAGCTGCAAACATTGCGGAGCTCTTTCCGTTCCTCTTTTATATCACTCTCGGGATACCTCTAGCTCTAGGAACAATCCCTATGTTGGTCATTTGTTTGGGTACTGATATCTTACCAACTATTTCTCTGTCATATGAAAAGGCGGAAGGGGATATCATGAAGAGACCAGCTAGGAATCCCGACAAGGATAAACTTGTCACCTCGCAGTATGCAAAAATAATTTTATTTCAATCTGATTTAATAATGCCGTTACCTCAATCAAGTATTAACAGTTTATAATATTTACACTACTACAGACTCATTCTTTACTCTTATGCACAACTTGGAGTTATTGAATCCGCGGCTGGTTTCTTTGCCTTTTTTGTGGTAATGGCTCAAAATGGATTTCTTCCCAATAGACTGATAGGTACGGGCATGCCATAGAATTATGACTAGTTTTTCTAATGATTATCTTACGATGCAATTATTTAATGTAAATTAATTCCTAACCAAATAGGAATACAAAACCAATGGGACTCATTGGCAATGAATGATCTGAAAGATTCGTATAACCAAGAATGGGTGAGCAACCTAAAACTTAATTTAACTTCATTTCGTATCATTCTTTGAATTGAATGATTTTCATTGTTACAATGTAACCTCATATTATGCTCCATTTTAACAGACCTACCATGATCGCAAGCAACTAGAGAAAACAGGATGGACTGCGTATTTTTGTGCAGTGGTCGTTTGCCAATGGGCTAACGTTTTAATTTCAAAATGCAGAAGAGTACCTCTGTACACCAAATTATTCGAGTAAGTTCTCAAGAATCACTGCTTTAATATTCAAAAGCCAATTTGTATACGCTAATTGAATCAAATTGTGTATTTTTAAACAGCAATTGGGTGGTTTTTGCTGCTATTTTGGCAGAGACTCTACTAGCGTGTTTCTTATCCTACACCCCTGGATTAAACACTGCCATGTCATACATGCCTCTCAAGTACTTGGAACTTTATAGAATCTTCTAAATAATACTGAAAATATCTTTTGCTTAGTAATGGTTGATAACTTAATGATTATAACTCTAATTTGCTTGCAGAATCTGGTGGTGGCTTCCAGGATTACCTTTCTTTTTCGTCTTATTATTTTATGATGAAATCCGACGTTTCCTACTTAGAAATTTCCCCAAGTGGACTTGGTTCCAGAGAGAGTTTTATTATTAAGTGCCCACGCTGCACTTAAGTTCGTCGATCATTAGTAAATGTACGCAAATCAAAAACCAGTCATCAGTGTAACTTAATATTTTAAATAAAGAGCTCCTATCAAATATGCTAGTAGTAATAAACAATTCACACGTTTATTCATTACGTGACATTACAAAAGTTATTCAAACGTTTAATGAAGTCACGATTACATGATATATACTTATGTATAAAACTTTAGTGTTTGATCAAAGAGAACACTGTTACAATGCAAAATTTTGGGTATAATCATATTCTACCGTGGGAATGACAGCTTGAACAAATTTTAAGAAAATAATCAGATACATATGTACTCCAAGCTCTTTTCCACCTTCCGTTACAGTTTGAATAATCTTTTTCATGACCTCGGCATGCCTGCATGGATGAACAGATGCGGCGATTACACCAGGAAGGTTCGGATGACTTTCCATTGTCACCGTCTTTTTTGCATGATCTTGGCTGACATCCTCATACATTTGGTCAACAGTAAGTGGCTTTCGATTCTGTTTTCAAACCATTATCACAACGTTACAAAAACTCTTGGGACGGGATACGTAAAAGAACATACACTACAACCAAACCAAACACATATATTGTACATACCTCATCATATCCAAAAAGCCAAAGCCGAGGTGTCTGATAATATTTATCATAAGTGATATGAAGGTCATATGTGCGCGTCTGGACAATTTCCCCAGTTTCCCCTCCAGAAGCCCCCTCTGAATTTGCACCGTCTTCTTTTTCCGTTGGCTTCTCCACCCTAGTCTGAACATCTTCCTCATCTAAAAGACCTGATGCTTCAAACTCTTCCATATCCAATGCTACATCATCATCTTCTTCAGCAGCAGTGGGTGTACTGGATGAGCCACCAACGCCCTTCATTTTATCATCATCATTGGTTCCACTATCCAGGCTCATGTCACAGATCTTTTGTTCTATCGCTGTTTCAAAATGATGGGTGTCAACCCAACCTCCTTCTTCATCCCCTTCATCCAATATTTTCTCCTGGTCTGCATCATATTCCATCTAGAATACCAGTACGAAAGCATTAAGCGTTTAGAATATTTTTAGAGAAACTTTCAAAACCATGTCCAATCAATATCTATTTACCTGCTTACACCGTTTGTAGCACGGTACATTTTTGGTTATCAAAAACTGTTTCTCTTTGGGCAAGTAAGGTTTAGCTTTCGCTTCATCCCCAGCAACCCACTGCCACGTAGGACAATGATGCACCAAATGATCTCCTGCCGCTACAAACTCTTCCGGTGTTAATACTCCAGTTTCCTGGAACTTGGACTCTTTTAGGACGGGAGTTAAATATTCTGCGACTCCTAGCGCAGTCCCTTTAACAGAATTGATAACACTCTGCATCCTTGGACGAGACAACGCGGAGGAGGAAGGAAGAACACTCAGGAACAGAGCTCAAATCTAATCACAGGAAGAAAATTACCACCCCCTTGATTAAACATTACAGCATTGCATACATACATAGACGAACATATTGCAACTGCCTCATCTCATTGCCATATAAAATCATGAACAAACCTCCTTTCAATCAAACCAAGAGCCAACTTAAGAAAGTGCTTTCAAAAACGCTTTTAAACTACTTCGATGTACACTTTTGTGAATCAAGACTCCTCCGCAAAGGTATCACATCACAATCACAGGGAAAAAATGTACATAAAATCAAGTCAGGTGAGTTCTATACAACACCTCAAACCAGATTATAACTCTTTTAATATTTAGTTATCCAGCAAAGCCGTCAATCCCTGAAGGCTTCTGAACGCCCGAACGCAGAATATATTCTGCTATCATACCTACTGGTGAGCAGAATTCATTCTGCTCAAAGCTGCAAGTAAGCAGAATCTCATATTCTGCTGAAAGACCTACAAGTGACCAGAACGGAACATTTTTTTGCAGTAAATACCCGTTCTGGTTGAAACACCTACAAGTAAGCAGAACGCACTACATTTTCGGCAGAATGATATCCATTCTGCTGGAAAAATGTACAAGTGACCAGAACGGAACATTTTTTATGTAGAATGATATCCGTTCTGGTTGAAGCACCTACAAGTAAGCAGAACGCACTATATTTTCGACAGAATGATATCCATTCTGCTGGAAAAATGTACAAGTGACCAGAACGGAACATTTTTTATGTAGAATGATATCCGTTCTGGTTGAAGCACCTACAAGTAAGCAGAACGCACTACATTTTCGGCAGAATGATATCCATTCTGCTGGAAAAATGTACAAGTGACCAGAACGGAACATTTTTTATGTAGAATGATATCCGTTCTGGTTGAAGCACCTACAAGTAAGCAGAACGCACTATATTTTCGACAGAATGATATCCATTCTGCTGGAAAAATGTACAAGTGACCAGAACGGAACATTTTTTATGTAGAATGATATCCGTTCTGGTTGAAGCACCTACAAGTAAGCAGAACGCACTATATTTTCGGCAGAATGATATCCATTCTGCTGGAAAAATGTACAAGTGACCAGAACGGAACATTTTTTATGCAAAATGTAATGCGTTCTGGTCGAAGCAAGTACAAGTAAGCAGAACGCACTATATTTTTTGCAGAATGATATCCATTCTGCTGGAAAATGTACAAGTGACCAGAACGGAACTTTTTTATGCAAAATGTAATGCGTTCTGGTCGAAGCAAGTACAAGTAAGCAGAATGCAAAATATTTTCTGAGGGGTTTTAAATTGAATAGAGATTTCGAATTTGAATTTAAAAGAGACCACCCATGAAGAAAATGTACCTAAAAATCTCAAAATTGTTGGAGAAGGTTTTGAGAAGTGGGACTTTCTCTAAAGGGGTTTCAAATTGCTTGGAGACTTCGAATTTAAACTTGACAAGGACCACCCACGAACAAAATGTCCCTAAAAATCTCAAAATTGTTGGAGAAGGAATTGGGAAGTGGGAGCTTCGCTCAGGGGGTTTCAAATTGAATGGAGACTTTGAATTTAAAAGAGACCACCCATGAAGAAAATGTCCCTAAAAATCTCAAAATTGTTGGGAAGGGTTTTAAGAGGTGGGACTTTCTCTAAAGGGGTTTCAAATTTAATGGAGATTTCGAATTTAAACTTGAAAAGGACCACCAATGAAGTAAATGTACCTAAAAATCTCAAAATTGTTGGAGAAGGTTTTGAGAAGTGGGACTTTCTCTAAAGGGGTTTCAAATTGCTTGGAGACTTCGAATTTAAACTTGACAAGGACCACCCATGAAGTAAATGTACCTAAAAATCTCAAAATTGTTGGAGAAGGTTTTGAGAAGTGGGACTTTCTCTAAAGGGGTTTCAAATTGCTTGGGGATTTCGAATTTAAACTTGACAAGGACCACCCACGAACAAAATGTCCATAAAAATCTCAAAATTGTTGGAGAAGGAATTGGGAAGTGGGAGCTTCGCTCAGGGGGTTTCAAATTGAATGGAGACTTTGAATTTGAATTTAAAAGAGACCCCCCATGAAGAAAATGTCCCTAAAAATCTCAAAATTGTTGGGAAGGGTTTTAAGAGGTGGGACTTTCTCTAAAGGGGTTTCAAATTTAATGGAGATTTCGAATTTGACTTGACAAGGACCACCCATAAAGTAAATGTACCTAAAAATCTCAAAATTGTTGGAGTAGGTTTTGAGAAGTGGGACTTTCTCTAAAGGGGTTTCAGATTGTTTGGAGACTTCGAATTTAAACTTGACAAAGACCACCCACGACCAAAATGTCCCTAAAAATCTCAAAATTGTTGGAATGGGTTTTGAGAAGTGGGACTTTCTCTAAAGGGGTTTCAAATTGCTTGGGGATTTCGAATTTGAACTTAACAAGGACCACCCACGAACAAAATGTACCTAAAAATCTCAAAATTGTTGGAGAAGGAATTGGGAAGTGGGAGCTTCGCTCAGGGGGTTTCAAATTGAATGGAGACTTTGAATTTAAAAGAGACCCCCCATGAAGAAAATGTCCCTAAAAATCTCAAAATTGTTGGGAAGGGTTTTAAGAGGTGGGACTTTCTCTAAAGGGGTTTCAAATTTAATGGAGATTTCGAATTTGACTTGACAAGGACCACCCATAAAGTAAATGTACCTAAAAATCTCAAAATTGTTGGAGTAGGTTTTGAGAAGTGGGACTTTCTCTAAAGGGGTTTCAGATTGTTTGGAGACTTCGAATTTAAACTTGACAAAGACCACCCACGACCAAAATGTCCCTAAAAATCTCAAAATTGTTGGAATGGGTTTTGAGAAGTGGGACTTTCTCTAAAGGGGTTTCAAATTGCTTGGGGATTTCGAATTTGAACTTAACAAGGACCACCCACGAACAAAATGTACCTAAAAATCTCAAAATTGTTGGAGAAGGAATTGGGAAGTGGGAGCTTCGCTCAGGGGGTTTCAAATTGAATGGAGACTTTGAATTTAAAAGAGACCCCCCATGAAGAAAATGTCCCTAAAAATCTCAAAATTGTTGGGAAGGGTTTTAAGAGGTGGGACTTTCTCTAAAGGGGTTTCAAATTCAATGGAGATTTCGAATTTGACTTGACAAGGACCACCCATGAAGTAAATGTACCTAAAAATCTCAAAATTGTTGGAGTAGGTTTTGAGAAGTGGGACTTTCTCTAAAGGGGTTTCAAATTGCTTGGAGACTTCGAATTTAAACATTGCATTGCATTATATTAAAGCAAGGAAATTATAAAGGGAGAGAAGAGTGGAATCAGCCAGTCTGAAACTCACTTCATCCATTCATGCTATCTCTTATAAAACTATCATATCCATATCCATACTCTCGCTGGGTTCGTAGTAATATGATTGTGACTCTTTAATGTGCATGCTTTTAAGCTGGTATGGTTTGCAGACCTGAAAAGTTGTACAAGTGTATTCAATTCCACAATCTATATGGAAGCATGGGCACACAACTACAACTCATGAAGGATGTCTTAGGGCGTCTTAGGCATATATATATAGTAGGATTCAGAGTAAAATGTATGAATGTATATACTAGGTTCTAAACGTATGAGCAAATAAGCCCATAGCTGAGACGTTAGAAGGAGAGAAACAAAGGAGGAATAACATATTTATGTACATATTAGAGAATCTATTACTTCCCAATCAAAACCCTTCCCAACAATTTTGAGATTTTTAGGGACATTTTCTTCATGTGTGGTCTTTGTCAAGTTTAAATTCGAAGTCTCCAAACAATCTGAAACCCCTTTAGAGAAAGTTTCACTTCTCAAAACCCTTTCCAACAATTTTGAGATTTTTATGGACATTTTGTTCGTGGGTGGTCCTTGTCAAGTTTAAATTCGAAGTCTCCAAGCAATTTGAAACCCCTTTAGAGAAAGTCCCACTTCTCAAAACCTACTCCAACAATTTTGAGATTTTTAGGTACATTTACTTCATGGGTGGTCCTTGTCAAGTCAAATTCGAAATCTCCATTAAATTTGAAACCCCTTTAGAGAAAGTCCCACCCCTTAAAACCCTTCCCAACAATTTTGAGATTTTTAGGGACATTTTCTTCATGGGGGGTCTCTTTTAAATTCAAAGTCTCCATTCAATTTGAAACCCCCTGAGCGAAGCTCCCACTTCCCAATTCCTTCTCCAACAATTTTGAGATTTTTATGGACATTTTGTTCGTGGGTGGTCCTTGTCAAGTTTAAATTCGAAGTCTCCAAGCAATTTGAAACCCCTTTAGAGAAAGTCCCACTTCTCAAAACCTACTCCAACAATTTTGAGATTTTTAGGTACATTTACTTCATGGGTGGTCCTTGTCAAGTCAAATTCGAAATCTCCATTAAATTTGAAACCCCTTTAGAGAAAGTCCCACCTCTTAAAACCCTTCCCAACAATTTTGAGATTTTTAGGGACATTTTCTTCATGGGGGGTCTCTTTTAAATTCAAAGTCTCCATTCAATTTGAAACCCCCTGAGCGAAGCTCCCACTTCCCAATTCCTTCTCCAACAATTTTGAGATTTTTATGGACATTTTGTTCGTGGGTGGTCCTTGTCAAGTTTAAATTCGAAGTCTCCAAGCAATTTGAAACCCCTTTAGAGAAAGTCCCACTTCTCAAAACCTACTCCAACAATTTTGAGATTTTTAGGTACATTTACTTCATGGGTGGTCCTTGTCAAGTCAAATTCGAAATCTCCATTAAATTTGAAACCCCTTTAGAGAAAGTCCCACCTCTTAAAACCCTTCCCAACAATTTTGAGATTTTTAGGGACATTTTCTTCATGGGGGGTCTCTTTTAAATTCAAAGTCTCCATTCAATTTGAAACCCCCTGAGCGAAGCTCCCACTTCCCAATTCCTTCTCCAACAATTTTGAGATTTTTATGGACATTTTGTTCGTGGGTGGTCCTTGTCAAGTTTAAATTCGAAGTCTCCAAGCAATTTGAAACCCCTTTAGAGAAAGTCCCACTTCTCAAAACCTACTCCAACAATTTTGAGATTTTTAGGTACATTTACTTCATGGGTGGTCCTTGTCAAGTCAAATTCGAAATCTCCATTAAATTTGAAACCCCTTTAGAGAAAGTCCCACCTCTTAAAACCCTTCCCAACAATTTTGAGATTTTTAGGGACATTTTCTTCATGGGGGGTCTCTTTTAAATTCAAATTCAAAGTCTCCTTTCAATTTGAAACCCCCTGAGCGAAGCTCCCACTTCCCAATTCCTTCTCCAACAATTTTGAGATTTTTAGGGACATTTTGTTCGTGGGTGGTCCTTGTCAAGTTTAAATTCGAAGTCTCCAAGCAATTTGAAACCCCTTTAGAGAAAGTCCCACTTCTCAAAACCTTCTCCAACAATTTTGAGATTTTTAGGTACATTTTCTTCATGGGTGGTCTCTTTTAAATTCAAATTCGAAATCTCTATTCAATTTAAAACCCCTCAGAAAATATTTTGCATTCTGCTTACTTGTACTTGCTTCGACCAGAACGCATTACATTTTGCATAAAAAAGTTCCGTTCTGGTCACTTGTACATTTTTCCAGCAGAATGGATATCATTCTGCAAAAAATATAGTGCGTTCTGCTTACTTGTACTTGCTTCGACCAGAACGCATTACATTTTGCATAAAAAATGTTCCGTTCTGGTCACTTGTACATTTTTCCAGCAGAATGGATATCATTCTGCAAAAAATATAGTGCGTTCTGCTTACTTGTACTTGCTTCGACCAGAACGCATTACATTTTGCATAAAAAATGTTCCGTTCTGGTCACTTGTACATTTTTCCAGCAGAATGGATATCATTCTGCAAAAAATATAGTGCGTTCTGCTTACTTGTAGGTGTTTCAACCAGAACGGGCATTTACTGCAAAAAAAATGTTCCGTTCTGGTCACTTGTACATTTTTCCAGCAGAATGGATATCATTCTGCAAAAAATATAGTGCGTTCTGCTTACTTGTAGGTGTTTCAACCAGAACGGGCATTTACTGCAAAAAAAATGTTCCGTTCTGGTCACTTGTACATTTTTCCAGCAGAATGGATATCATTCTGCCGAAAATATAGTGCGTTCTGCTTACTTGTACTTGCTTCGACCAGAACGCATTACATTCTACATAAAAAATGTTCCGTTCTGGTCACTTGTACATTTTTCCAGCAGAATGGATATCATTCTGCAAAAAATATAGTGCGTTCTGCTTACTTGTACTTGCTTCGACCAGAACGCATTACATTCTACATAAAAAATATTCCGTTCTGGTCACTTGTAGGTCTTTCAGCAGAATATGAGATTCTGCTTACTTGCAGCTTTGAGCAGAATGAATTCTGCCCACCAGTAGGTAGAATAGCAGAATATATTGCGGTTTCTGTTCTGGTTACTTGAAGAATATTCTGTCGTTCTGCCTACTTGGAGCAGATTCGTTCTGCTTACTTGTAGAATATTCTGCTAACTTGTACCAGAACACGTTCTGCGTTCTGGTCACCTGTAGACTCCTCAATCCCTTCTCATCATCACATTGATCACATGTTCAATTCATATCATTTGGTTTATGGTTTGGACTTCAAAGCATACAATGCATTACATAACATAACAACACTGCATTAAAAAGCTGATGGGTTTATGTGTATTATGGCATGGCATACATATCAATATCGGATCGGATAATATTTTATACTTATAGGGGATTGGAGTTTTAAGGATATTTTTGTGCATAAGGATAAGGATATTATTGAGTGGAAAGGATGTGCGGATGTTCAGCATAGAAAATGTTGTTGACGCGCTTTGACCATACCTTTCAAGAATATTGAGCTTATAGCTTGTTTGTTCCTGTAACACGTAAGGGCTTTAATTAAAGCTTCGCATCACCTCTCCCCCACTGGTGTTTAGTAATATGGGGTTCGATTTTGATGTTTGAGCATTTTCGCTCAGGTGTTGGTGTTATGATGTGGGAAATGATGAGGATGTGGTATAAAAAATAGTCCATTTAAATCTATAATCAAACAGGTAGTAAGTAGTAACATGTTTTTCTCATGATACCACTTTTGTACTACTTATCCTTGATTTTCTTCATTGACGTATTGCATTCTGCTGCATATCAACATCAACACAGGGAAAACATGCAAAATATAGCTAACTAGTTAGCGTTAAACTTCAAACGTCAATAAACATTTGACCCTTGTCACTTGTTTAGACTAGATGATAGCTGAGCTGAAGATTTTATTCAATTCCATTACGTCTGAGGTCAACAAAGCACAATGGCTGCGTTGGAATTTGTTTGAAGTTAGTTACTGATGGTAATCCTGTGAATGTCCAATTTTGTGATTTGTTCTGTGAGTGACCAAACCAGCAATGCGTTTGGAGCCAATAATGTAGTCGAGATAGGACGTCACAAATAAACTTTTACACGTGTAACGTCAAACTTATATTAAGTAAAATCATGTCGACGCCGACAGGCCTATCACCTGTACCAGGAACGTCTAAGTATAACAAAGGTGCAGATGTGAAGGACATTCCAAGTGATGATAGTGATACCAACCTGACGTCTCCGTCTCATAAGAATAAGCGGTAAGATCCATACTTTTGTGTTTAATTTTTTAGCTAATGTTTTCCCATTTGCGACCTATGAGAATTTTTAATTAAAGATTTTGAAAAATCTGTATTTTGATTTTGTTTCATTTTCAGCTTTCGAAAGCGAAGACTCGTAACATATAAATCTATAATGGAAGGGGCAAAGAAATCTAGAACCGAAAGTGTATGTAGTACTCCAAGTAGATCATTAAGTCAAAACGGAAGTAGAGGAATTGGAAGGGACATGGAACTCATTGAAATCGCATCAACATCAAGCCTATGTCCGAGTCCAGTTGAAGAACAACAGTCACAGGGCTCATCCGAAGAAATAAGATTTTTTGAAAGATCTCCTCCGCTTTTGACAACACCAGGTCTACGAAATGCAAGATCCTTCTCCAGCAGCTTAATGCTAAGCTTAAGAAGGTGGTCTTCAGTTCCATCAGACAGTGATACTCCTAGTAGATCTATTCAGTTAACAAATGGCCTTGGTGGTGGCGGTAGTGGTTCCAAATCAGGCTCAACTGATGCAAATATGGAACAGGAAATGAAGTGGGTGCTATACTCGATATGGAATCCTGTCTTGGAATTGAAGGGCGAAAATGGTGAATTATTGCTAGAGGCAGAGGCAGAAGAGCTTAAAGAACGCATAACCGCATGTATAGACAACGTCACACCCTTTCCTGATTTGTACAAATACCAAAGGGAGTTCAAAATGGTACTTTTATATTATAATTAATATAATTTTAATACTGGTTTACAAGTTCCGTTCTGCTCCTTATACTTTAATACATTCGATGTTTTAATGTTTGTTAAATTTAGATATCCGTTGAAGGTACAGAATCAGATGAAGGCAGCGGTGCATTGACGATAAATGGTAAATGGGCTCACAGCTATGAGGAACCTCCAGGAAGCAGCGCGGAACTAAAGCCTGCCCCATTATCCATAGCAAATGTTTTATCGTCGATGCTTTCTCGATTAGATTTGCTAATTTTATTCAAGTCTGCTGATACAAACCATAAAAGTTTTTGCGAACAATATCCTTGCATTATTCATGTAACGTCTAAGGTATGATTCATTCATAAAAAGCCTATTTTTTTACCTTGTTGTGGCAAGCACAATTCGCACTCTAGCAAAAATATTACTTTTGTATAAAAAATTCATTTCAGGACTACAAACTGTGTAACCCTTTGCTTAGCCACGTGAATCTTGATGATTTGTCGTCAGTTGTGCAATCGGAAAAGAATGAGGTTCACCATGAGCGTAACGGTACCTACGTAATAGAGAAATATCTATTACTCAACGATATGACGTATGTATTTGAAATTTTCATTCACGCATCGACACTTGTCTATTTTTTGTTCACTTCATTATGACATTTGACTTTGCTTTTTGTTTCAGCGATTATGAGCAAAACCCTGCGGAAACTCCTAATGGACCCTTGCCTATTGAAATGTCATCCTGTGATAATGGCGTAAATGAAAACAATGTACAATATGCCAATCGTAATTATAGCGCTTCAGCTAACAACCAAAATGTCCCCAACGGTGATATTTTTCATCCCGACCAAATCATAGAGCCCGAAGATGCGCCGTCCCCATTAAGTGGTTCGTATTTAAACAGCTTATACCTGTAAGGCTGTAAGCTTTTGAAACATCTCTGATTGCAATGTTAAAACGATTTGTTTTTGATTCCCCAGACCTTGAGCCAGAGCCAGTCGAGTCTGATGAGGACAATGAATCAGTATTAGAATTAGATGCTCCTATAACCCCCAAAAGATCAAGCAATTTTAGTCTTGAGTATTGGATGAATGAAGGATTATTTACACCTGGCGCTTTACGGCCCAAAGTACAAAAATCTGACAGCAAAAAAAGTTATCAGTATCACAAACTAAATGATCTGGCCGTTCTGTTAAATAACTCGGTGGAAGAAGATGTGAAGAATAAGAAAAAACCAATGATGATGGTCAAAGACGTATGTTACACTTACGGAGTAGTTGTTGAAGTAATTCCTGAGGTAATTCATACTACTCATTTAAGTATAAATGCATTTTGAATGTAGTGCACCATATAACGTTTCGACTGGTCTTTCTCCAAATAGAATCGGCATCCTCATTCCTATTTTTTTCGGATTTCGGATGAAACAATGGAGTCTGTGTTAGTTAGAATACATACCAGTGATAAAAACATAGGTCCTCAAATAGAACTTGGGCAGATTGTTCGATTACATCGCATAACGGTACTAAAAATAACGTTTAATAATATTAATTATTTGTTGCATCATTTTTATTTATGTTATTATTCTATATTATTGTATACCAGGTTCAAATCGAATGGGATGCTGGTGTAGGGGATAATGCTATGGTTCTAAGCACTTCCGCTCATCACAATTATGTTATCTTCAAACAGACTGCAGACAAATCATATCGGTTTAGTTATGATACATGTGCTATGTCAATTACTTTTGGAAGTAAGTTGGAAAGTTTTTTCACGTTACATGCATACTATGTGTTTTGATGATGTCATAACTGCGTTTTTTCAACATTGTAGACTACGATCGACGTAGGGTTGGTGAACTTCAGGTTTTTAAAAGTAACCGTACGAACAACCCAACTACCGTAAATGATGTTACCTCGAATGAAGAAGAGCAACCTCTGTGCAATGGAGCAGTACAACAACATACGAGTAGTATAAAAGATATCGAAGCGGCTATTTGCCGTAGTCTAAGAAAGTCTAATTCCAGCCGTCATCATGTTGATGGTAGTCAACATCTCAACACCAACACCCAGAATAATAGTTCCAGTGGTATTTGTTATTCGGATTTGGCGTAAGAGAGCGAAAATGCGGAAACAAACAGTCACTTTTAATAAATAAATTTAAATTGAATGAACACAATTAGTTTGTATTTTGGGATAGGTCTCCGATGAATAGTGAACAAGTTAGCAGTTTGGAATGCTCCCAGAGAGTCTCAGTTTTTTCAAATTCTGAAGGAGTTGATAGTGTCCAATCTACTGAAGATAGTTTTTTCAGCGCTCAAAGTGATCTGGAGACTCCGATTGAAAGCAGACAAGAATCACCAAACCGTGTCAGTGAAGACAGAGGTAGTCCAGCAGATATAATACCACAACAGGGGTCTAGTTGTTTTGAAGAAAATCGGCCCAGATGCTCCGCTCCATCACCAACAACATCTCTATTGGATATTGATGTTGCTCGCTCAGCTGAATCTTCAAGTCCCCAGTTAAATTTTACGCTGTTCAAAAACTTGTGCAAGACTGAGGAAAAGCTCAATTTATTATGCCAGGTAAGAAGTTCTTGCAGATTAAACTCAATGAATGGTGAAATACTGTACGACATTTTCACTTGTATGTATATAACTTTGTTTTAGATCGTCACTTTGGGTGCAGCGTCCCAAAGAAATGAGTGGCACGTAATCTTAAAGGATCTAGAACGAACTATGCCAAGTGTTGAATTTAAATCCTCAGATTCTCAGGGAGAAGCTGACTTTTTGGAACTCACTATTACAAACGTCAGTAAATTAAATTTTGACATTTTGGTTTTTCTTCATCCCGAAAGTCATTACTAAAAAACTTGCATTCTTTCTTAACCTGATTGTAGGCAAAAAGTCTAGTGGAGCGCAACATTGCTGTAGATTTGTATAATGACCAAGGAACAGATGAATTCTATAAGATTGAGGATGTTAAAATTAAGGGTGACAAGCCGCCATATGTTCTGGAAGTTGATGGGAAAACATGTAACATTGAGAGGTGGGTTTGAGTTGCATTCAACTAATAGTTATTGCACATAATATGTGAGTCTTTAAAATGTTTTTATTGAACTTTTTTCAAAGATATCGCGATCTCTTGAGTTACTTACAATTAGAGAGGCCATTCAGTTTAAGTTCAAACAGGCCAGAAGACCCGGTACATGACACATCATATTCTGGTGACATTGAAGATAACCAGGCAGACACTGAAGCAAGTCAGAGAAGTCAACAAAATCATACAACTACTAGTAACCACCGCGCAAATGGTGGAACTGCATCTAATCAGTCTAGCACTCAGTCGTCAGTATATGGTACTCCAAATGCAACATCGCAGACACCCGCTGAAGTTTTTGTTAATGAGCAGCAGCAGAGCGTGAAACGAAAGTTAGTATGGACAGGCAAACCCGGTGGGAAACGAAAGCCTAGGGAACATTATCAGCCCGAAGATGCCTTTGACGGCTAAAGTATATTTAAATATCTTCTACCAAAAGCTGCTCCCTTTATTTCCTTCAATTAATATGATGCCTCATATACATTACAAATAATTATTTTTTATACAGCTTTTAATTCATTGAAACTAATGCCGGTTGTAATTATTGTATGTACAACTTGCGCTTTACTTTAAGATAATGTATCAACCCTTGTGATTTAGGTTGATTTAGTTTACTTTTGTAGCTTGACTCTAAATTATTGTTGTACATAAATTGTGAACATGAACATGAACTTGTTACATATTTTCCCTTGTAGATTTCAGTCATAATATTGGTTTATAGCTCAAACAAAGGTGACATGATACAATAGTAATATTTTAATAGGTTTTGGGAAAATGCTCTACTCGCACATACATAATATTAATATTATATTCAGTTGACATTTAATAATGTCATTTGTATTTTCTATTATTAGTATTCAATAATGTTTTAGAAATGGTTTTAAATAATAATAATTATTCTTAACTGAACAAAAAAGTGTGTGTATTATTTATTTTATTATTTTGTGATTTGTATAGTGTGTGACTGTGACTAATGTTTTTGTCCATGTATAAATAAGGTTTTTTTAAAGTTGGATTATGTTCGGGCATTCCACGCCTCCATTTTATAAATCCGCAGGGTACTTAACTTATTACAAAACGACGACTTACATTTTATATGAAAATTAACGAAATGTTGGTAGATGAATAGTGAAAATGAAAAAAAAATTCCAACCCGAAGTAATAAAGAAAGAGTTGATGGTTGCACGAATATACATGTTATGTAATAATGTAATCGTTTCATTAAAATCAGAGATAAAATCGCTCAAAAAAACTATTTGATTTTGATTGGTGATTCATAGTTTTCATTTCATGCATTTTCCGAACAAAGAGACGGTCAACTTTGAATCTACAAAAAGTCAGCAGGCACATCATTGGAACGATTCCCGTCGTTCTTGTAATAAAATGAAGAAACATAGTGAAGCACGCGAGCGAGGGAATCATCTGCAAGCTTGTTATTTACGCAAGTCCTTTTGTGTTTTTGAAGAGCAAACGATAGCAAAGCAGCTACCGAGTGAGTGAGTATTGAGCTAGTATGAGTAAATGCGATGTTGCATGTAGAAGAAGCTGAAAACAACTTGCCTCTGTCTCGCTCATACTTTTGCTTGTTTGTGAGATAGTTCTATTGACTTTGGACTGTGGGTTATTTTGCCGTGTATTTAAAGATAATTAGTAAAGTGACTACTACTGGAGAAAATTTCCGTTTCGATTAAAATTTTATTTTGAATTTATCTCGTTTGTCGGTTTTACACGGTTTAGCGGTTGAGATTGGAAGTCAGGAGGTGGGGAGCGTTGGAAGTTCAAGCACATTTAACATTCTTGTATTTGGTATGTTCATTTAGTCCCTTTAACCGATCCTTTCTTTGACCAATTAATGGCTTCCTTTGTAGCTAGTGGCTCATAATTAACTCTTTGTGAGTCGGTTGCAGGAATTGAATAATCTATTGGTTTTATTATTAAGTTATTTAAAGTGTCGATACTGGTTGTGTATGATTGAGTCTGAACTAATAGTGAATAAAACATTTTTAATGTGCTTTAAAATAGTTGTTCATTTGGGATTTGGAATCAACGTCAATCACACAGCATGAAGAGAAGGCGTGGTGGAGGTCGTGGAAAGGGGGGAGGAGAAAAGAAAGACATTGATGTCGAAGATGTGACCGTGACACCGACAACGGAGAAAGCAACAAAGGCGTCCACTAAGACTAAAACAAAAGCTGCACCAAAACCTGAACCATTAAAACTTGTAAGTTACTTTAAAACTAGAAATATGAATATTATAGTTGATAGTGCTCATAAACACATAAACTGTTATATTTTCAATTATTGTTATAATCAGTCTAAGAAACCAGGAAAGTTGACCAAGCAGGATGTTACCTGTCCGATTTGTTGGTCCATGTTGATGGAGCCCACAACATTACCATGTAATCATTCACTATGTACATCATGCTTCAAAAAGCATATCGAAGAGACCTCACTGTGTTGTCCATGCTGTCGCCTAAGATTATCTTTGTGGGCCCGCAAAACTATGAAAGAAAATAAACTTCTCGATGAAGAGTTGTGGACGAGAATTCAAAATGAGGTAATAATAAATTTGTTTTTATTTCTGATGTTAAGAGTTTAGTTATCAAAAAAATGCTAATAATATGCAAAATTATTAAATTTTAATTCTCTAGTTCCCAAAGTTGGTTGAAATAAGATTACTTGGAGGGGATTCACAAGATGTAATGGAAGACGAGCTGCCCTTATTGTCACCTAATTTTAATTACCCGTCGTTATTGGAAAACTCGTGTACGAGTGTTAGAGATGGCACCATGTGCGAGGGACCAGGGGAAATTCGTGAGGAATTTGAACAGATGATGGAACAGCATCAAAGAGATGTGGAAACTGAACGCTTGCGAGCAGAATCTGCCAGTGCTGATGCAATTAAGAAGTTAGAGGTAGGTTTTTGATATAAGCATAATGTAGGAACATGAATATTAGCAAATTCATGCAGAAAATCATATTTAATACTAAATGTCTTTACTACTAAACAGGAGGAAGAAAATATGCGGAAAACACGACAACGCTTTAATGAAGAGCAGGACTATCAAATGGCACTGAAAATTCAAGAGGAATTGAGAGCAGAAGAGGTAAAAGCAAAATTAGCGTCAAGAAATAGCAGCAGTACGTCTACGACTCCCAGAAGAAATTTGATGGAAGAATGGGTAGCTTCAAACTCAAACTCAAGCTCGAATCAACTTATTAAAACTGTTGGGAAAAGCGTCACTACTCCGAGAGGCTCCAAGAGTGGAAGACGACCAATTAAAAGGTCATCAACTGGTAATAAGACACCGACATCATCCAAGAAAACTCCAACTTCAACATTGGAGTACACCAAAGCATCTCAAGATGTAATGATCAAGTTTTTATCTTCCCAAAGTCAACTGACCCCAAGTAGTGTTTTAAATTCTTCTGCATCTTCGTCATCATTTCTGGATGCTTCTCCATGCTGTTCCAAAAGCATTCCGAACCATGACATCAGTTTTTCAGCATTTTCTCTTGCCAAAACTTCACGAAATCCCACTCAAGATTCATCAAGTACAACATCAATTATTCCACCTGTATCAATTGAAAGTTGGAATGTTGGAGTAAAGGTGGTGATTGATGATACATCCTCCAAAACTCCAGATTCAATTAAAAGCGAGGTGGACAGACATTTCAGGCCTATACGAAGTGCACCAAAAACTCCTCCTAGACGTCGAGCTGATGGAACATTCCTACCAGAGCCAAAATTGGTTAGAACAACTCCAATTCGACCATCCAAGTCGACTTCCAGTTATAGTGGTAGCCCTGTGAAACAAACATCTGATAACGGCAAGCCATCGTGTGCGACTGCAGAAAAACGCATTTCTAATGATTCTGGGAGAGGATCAGATGACACTGATGACAGTAGAAGCCCGGATGGTGAACAAGTTTCTTCTCCATTTTACATTCTTACTAAAGGATCAGATCCTATTGTACCTTCAAACTTCAATACTCAGTCTGATGGCAATGAACGAGGCTGTACAAGTGAAGATTACCGTGTAACACCAGAAAGCGATGATGTACCTGTATTCACGGATAGGCAGAAAAAGAGACTATCGGCAGATGAAATCAACGGCGCGTCCCCATGTAAAAGAGCTAAAGTCACGGAGACTACTGTGTTTTGTACACCCAAAAAGTCAACTAGCGGATCCAGTGACAAACCAATTGTTAAGGAGGAGCCCCTTAGCCCTAGCATATTGAGTGAATGGATTTCCGTATCACCAGATTCCAGCCCAATAGCTGCAGTAGTTAAAGTTGAAAAAAATCAAAAGTATTTCGAAGCAGAGGCAGAAGCTTTGGAGTTATATCAAAAGAAGATTGAGCAGGAAGCTGCTGATCGTAAATTTGCAGAGATGTTACAAAAAAGTTATAATCGAGGTATTACCAGTCCAAGGGGAAAGAACTCGAGAAGGAAATACTCTTTACGAAATTGGTTAGAACCTAAAATTAAGCAAGAAGTTAAGATAGAAAAGAGCAATGATTAAAATTGTAGGCATGTAATATTTACGATAAACACGAAAGCGATCATAATATGTTAAACGTATTTTTATGACATATAACTTGATGAATTTCTTCTGACGTGTGTTTAAACTATGACAAATTTCTCGTGTGTGTGTGTAGTTTACTTTGCATAGTATGCCTGCTATCCTTAATTAAGTATGTATTCACAAACACAAACTTTGTTTTACTTTTACTTGTTTGACCAGAAATAAACTTATAATTTTGTTGTTGAATGTGAATGTATACTTTATAGCTCACAGTTTAACATATTATTGAAAGAAAGCATCAAAATATCACCCAGTTTATGTGTTGCTGCTATTAAAAGAAGGCATTATGTATAGAACATCAGCCATAGCATTATTATAATCAATCTAAAACGAGACACACAAACCCCATTGGGATCATCGTATGCATTCATCTTGCATTGGAATTCATAAAACTCAAGGTCACATAACAATCTCTCCTGCTGAATCTCGTATTTCTGGATGCTGATCGTGATATAAATTAGAATGCTGCTATAGCTGATGCATGTACCGAGTACAGGTCCACTGGATATTAGTATCTGGTCCATATAAAGGCAAAATAAACATTCTTGGATGTTATAATGCACGTGCTTTTCCATAGTTCATATTTGTGTACCTTCAAAATTAAAGTTTTACCTCGTATATGCACAATATTATACAAATTGTTTAAAACTATTTTGCAATCAAAAGTAATGTACTATGCACACTTTGTGACGCTGTTTGAATTCATAGTTCTATTTGTTGCTGGTAGTACACAAAATAAAAAAAATGTTCCAAAAACTAACGCGAGCGCAGCAACATGTCCAAATTTTGCAAACCAGACGATACCCTTTGGAAATTTGAAAACAAGCAGGTTTGCATCTAAACACCATAACTTGAGATTTTTTATAAGTTGTAGTAAGAAGAAATTGGTACATAAGTCATGAGTTTTTTCCCTTATCTACTAGCATTGTCATGCTGGGAGAATCCACATTTCTTATGGGTAGTGAGCCTCCAATAGCAATTCCGGGAGATGGTGAAGCCCCAATAAGACGTACAAGAGTTTTAAAGCCATTTTGGATTGATACGACGGAAGTAACAGTGGAGAAATATGCACGCTTCGTAAAAAGCACAAAGTATGCTACCACAGCCGAACTATTCAATAACTCTTATGTGTTCTGGTTGGATGCTGACAGGAAGCTTTCTCAAGATGAAATACAGCAGCTGCGCAACGTGAGAGGACCTTGGTGGTGGATCACTAAGGAAGGTATTAACTGGAGACATTCTAGTAAACTGAATGAAGTCAATGGCAAAGGTAGAAGACAACTTCCAGTCAATCATGTTTCATGGGATGACGCTCAAGCCTTTTGCACGTGGGCTGGTGGTAGGCTACCAACAGAAATCGAATGGGAATACGCTTGTCGAGGAGGGTTAGAAAATGCTTTATACCCGTGGGGGAATGAGTTGAAGCCAAATGGATCTCACATGTAAAAATTCAATTTCAGAATTTGTCATTAATTGATTCAAGCAAAAGTTTGAAGATAAATACAGTTAAAACTTTGGCCAATTCATCCCATGTTATGTTTATAATAGGACCAACATTTGGCAAGGCGCTTTTCCTTTAAAGAACACCAAAAAGGATGGCTACGTTCTAAGAGCTCCCGTAAAGTCTTTCCCCTGCAATGCCTATGGATTATTTGAACTCGCAGGAAATGTGTGGGAGTGGGTAGGTGGGGATGGTAGCTGGTCGAAATCGACTGAGCATTATACAAAGGATGCAAGAGTTCAAAAAGGTGGGTCATACTTGTGTCACCGGAAGCATTGTTACAGATACAGATGCAGCGCGAGAACAAAGGCGAGCCGTGACTCGACAGCTTCAAATGTTGGCTTCAGATGTGCATATGATGTTGGATTGCAATTTCGTAATAATTTGCAACAATGTCCAGCGTAAAGAAAAGACTTGAATAAACTTGCTCAAACAGTTTTCATTCCAAATTCAATCATTAATCACAACGCAAACAAAAAATTAATTTTTGCATTAACACATATCTTAAGAATTGGTTAGTTCCTTTAGATGCACCAACCGCCATCAATGATAAATTCTTGGCCAGTAACGAAATCGGACTGTGAAAATAAAATTAATTCAAAATTGTATTAACTTTAAAAAAATAACATTTTTGTATACTAACTTTCTTGTTTTCAGTTCGTTATCTTTTCTTTACCTCTGGACATGCAAGATACAATGCAAGTGCTGCAATTTCGGAGGCTGTTCCAATTCTCCCCATTTTCTGTCTAGCAATGAAATCTGCTCTAGCTTTCACCGGATCTTCACTTTGATTCACTCGCTCACGCCAAGAAGGCGACTCGAAGGTTCCTGGTAGGATACTGTTAGCCCGAACCCCTTGTCCGACGAAATCCTGCCATTCACAAATAAAAGTTTGCAAACTTTCATAATATAACATGTATTTAAGAAAGTTGGTAAAGTCCTTACAGCAGCAATTGATTTTGTAAGGGCAATAATTGCTCCTTTTGATACGCCATATATGAAACGATTTGGAACGCCCCGAATAGAACTGCAAACACTGGAAATGTTTACAACTGCCAACTTGGTTTTAGCTTCCAGTGACAATGGTATTAAAGATTGGCAAACCCAAAAGGTTCCTCGGACATTGAGATCTAATGTCTTTTGCCAAACTTCATCAGAGCAATCCAGGATGGTACCACCCGGAACAATTCTGAGGAAAATGTCAGGTTTATGATTTCCGCAAAGTGTCTATTTTTCCTGAACCTGATATGTGTACGTAATTTTTTAAACAGTTAGTTTGATTTTTTAAATGAGCCTACCCAGCACAGTTGACAATGACATCAACTCGACCCACTTCTTTGGCCATATTTATAATGTCATCTTTGTTGGTTACGTCAACCCTAATTGTTTTTATAACACCGGGTGTAGACGCGAGGTCCGTTAGTTTTTCATATGCAACATCAGTTGCAATGATTTTTCCTCCTTCCTTTGCAAACAGGATGGCACATTCTCTTCCCAACCCTGTTGCATATATACCAGATCTTAAACAGTTACTTAATAAGGGTTATCAATATTGACAAAAGGTTTTGCTTATACTAATGTTATAACCTTGGCCGGCTCCAGTTATTAGAATTATTTTCCCTTCGATTCTTCCAGCCATATTTTCTGTTTCAGGTAGTCGATTCAATCAAATTTCAAAGGACAAAAAAAATTCAACAGTCAAGCAAACCAAAGGTATAGGTGACTGACAAGAAATCTATTTCCAAACTAAACCGAACTCGTGTAATTAGGGCACTGCCATAGTAGAGATTACTTTTAGCGTGGAAAACATGAAGCTTTGAAGAAGACTTGGCATTAACCTCTACCTGTCATGCAACATTCAACATGAGGAGAGACATTCGCTTTACGATCATAATGCCATTACTTTAGTCATCCGTATATTTAAGCATCATGAGAAGATTGAATAGTTGATTATCTGGTTATCGCATATGCCTGCACATATGTCCAACCAGACCTCAGACCTAGCTTAACGATAAGTAGCATATAAAATAACCTCTTTAAAAAAGTATGCATAATTTACGACTTATGAGCAGTATATGTATGTATGAATATACAAAACGCCCAATTTACTACAGTGTATCTTTCAATCAATCCACTTGCATTTGTTTGTAGGCATTCCAAAAAAAGCAGCATCTGCATGCAAGGCTGAATGAAGTGTACTAGTTCTGCTTACAAAACCTGGATGTATTCATTTACGTTTCATAATATGTCAAATTTTGAAATTATGTATGTTTGATTGTTATCGGCAATTAGGGTTGGGATTGAATTTAGAATTTTCATCATTTAATTCATTGTAAATTGTGTATTACTAAATTGGATTACTAGTCAGTTTAAAATATTAGGACACCAAAAGAAGCTACAATCCATGATTTCTTTACACGTGCTAGTGCCAGACGCTAGGTATTTAGCAATCGGCACGTGTCACATCATTATCATAAAAATTATTTTTAGATCTAAGAACTGTAAAAAGTAAAGCGTGCGGTATAAAATGTGATGCCGGACTTATTTAGTGTTTCAGTTGGTGCCGTGTCAGACTGATGCATTTGAAAATCTTAGATTTTACATCCTACGATGTTTAAACTTATGGTGTTAACTTTTATTGTACTCGCTGCTCAGCAATCACTAGGAGCCTCTGTAGATTCATCCATATCGCAACATTCTTCTCAATGGCAGAACGGACCAGAAGCTAAAGCAAAAGTATTTCCAGGACTGTTTGATTGGCTATTTCGACCCGTAGTATATCCTATCTTGCTGCCACCACCACCACCGCCTCCCCCACCTCTGTGGGACTTTGTTGATTATTTTGCATATGATTAGATAATGAGTTAAAACTTAGCATACAATTATTTTTCAAATAGTTATCTTCGTCATTACAAAAATCTAATTCTTTTACTTTATTTATTACTTCACCGTGTTACCTTGTATAGTGTTTTAAAATACCCCCACCATTTGTGTAGCAAGTTATGAGCTCAACAAGACATCACAGATTAATATCTAAAGACAAGTACTATGTTTCATCAGTCTGAAAAATGTTTGAACTTAACCTAATAAAAATCTCTCGAAAAATATATATACATTTATCGCTTTTTCAAATATATTATTTGTAAGATAGCTTCATAACTATCATCACAGAAACCCGATATCCATTCGTCATGTGCACGGATAATACGGTTTAAATACTTCCGTATAGTTAACAACAACGAAGGCAATGATTGCCCCAATAGTCGATCCAAATTGTGTTACAGCGCCGCACCAAAAGAGACCCGCTTTACCCTTGGTTCTTAGCATTGTCGCAATCGAAACTCGGACGTAGGTGAAGAGTGCCACCAGCAGTATCCACGATAATATCTTTAATTTAAATAAAATAAATAAAAATTCATAAATTGTGTAAAAAGTTACAAACGAAATTACACCATACAAAATTGAATCTTACCAGCAAAACTTCTCCCCATGCTTCCTTAGCCAGCGGAGGAGAAGGACTCATTACCGCAGTGACCATCACGTACCCGGAAATAAGTAGTGATAGAATTGCAGTTGTAGCTATTGAACTTTTGTTCGGAGGAGGGATGAAGAATGCAAGCATGCATACTGCTGGGTTCGCCATATTTGATAATGTAACTGCCAAATGATAAGCTTCATTCCCATATGGAAGACATGAATAAGATTGAATCGATGGGAAAAATCCATTGGCCAGCATACAAATAACAGCTTGCACTGCAAGAAGGTAGAAAAATAACTTTTTGGACATTCCAACCAAAAATGAATTTTCATCATTTCTGCCATCATCCAGTAGTCCAAGAACAGCTCTGCCTGTTGGGCTCCCTTCCCTATTGTTATTTTGGATTTGATCTCCATCACCAGGAATCATCGGCTCTGTTCTTGGTGGCTCAAATATTGAGCGTGAGCATGAGGATCCTGAGCTGGAAAGACTACTTCGGTCTCCATTACTGATTTGGTTATTAGGTCTCTTAGATTCTGGTTGGGAATCCGATAGCACATATGCTCGACCCACCACTTTGTCCAAATTCATACAGTAAAATGCTACAGCGCTGATTAAAGTGAAGACAAAAAGCATGTAGAAAAATATATCCACAGAGAACCGTGGGTCCGGTGTGAAAGCCTCCGTGCCATTACCAAATGAATTATTTCGGCATTCTGGATTTCCGCCTACGCCTTGTCCCAAAGCAATAATGCTTGGAAGAAAGCCACTAAGCCCTTCTCCAATGAAGTACGATGTGAGGTAGAATTCATTAAATTTGGCCATGAAGGGTAAATATGTTACGCGACTCGAGCAATCCACTGATGCCAGAAAGAACACCAACACTAACAGAGCAGTAGAGTGGTTTGAACTAGCAATAAAAGTAGTCTCTTCCCAAAATAATCCCAGCAAAATTGTTGTAGCCAATCCAATACTCATGACAAAATAAATTGCTCTTTTTTCAGTAACTTGTCGTGGAAAGTAAGTGTTAAGCAATGTGTATGAAAGTGGTCCAAAGTTGGCTAGTTGAATAACTACGGATAGATAAGATGGTAGATTCCATCCTTCAGGAAGTTTTTGAACGAGCAACGGTAGCTCTACCCACAGTCCTGCGTCATTAAAAAATAAAGCATGATTTTTTTGTTTACCGGTGAAAGTTTTTAGAAATATATGCTTTCTCTTTGGGTTTGGTATTCACTTACCATTCACGCATAGCCATGTCCCAAGTCCAAATAATACGGACAAAATATCAACATGTAAGAAGCGCTTCATGATTCTTTTTATTTGGGAAGCACTTTTATTCTTATACAATCATTCCACAACTCTTTTTTGACTTTGGCTATTTTTTCAAGTCTTAATTCAGTGCATTAATTTTTAATCTTTTTTAGGGATTAGTTAATTTAATGCAAAAACATTAGCCGCACCTGCATACCTTAACTTTACGAAGCAAGTTACATAATTTTCACTTCACAAAAATTTATTATGCAACGAGTGCATATCAGCAAACAACACTGCTGCTTTATCTATTTGCATTTTATTTTTTTGCTGACTAAATGCTTCAAGCAAAAGTCATAACAATTTAAATTTAATTATCTCTGTGCGATCAGTGATCAGCTTGAGAACAGGTAAAGAACCTGTAGGATATGCACATGAAGAGCATAAGGAAACAGCTGTATAACAAACATGCTCAACTTTTTCATGAGAATGGGTTATTCTTCTGTCATGTCTATGTCGTATATCTAGTACAGTGCATCTGCTTTATATAGCGTCTTTTTTCGTATATAACATCGATACATATTATATGTAAACCGGCTTGAACAGAGTGTTTCTGCAGGCTAAATATGGTATTATCTTATGTGGTATGCTTATATGGTTTTATATCGCATCCTATGAGTCTGACTGAAGATTACGCATAAATGTTTACTCAGATAAGGCTTAAACACGTACATAAATAGTTCTATTGAACAACAATCTTAAAGTTCAAAGTTCACTAAAACAAGTTGCCTTACTTTGGGACTGCGATTACATCCAAAACCACATGGAATATATGTATATGCTTTCATTCATGCTCTACTTACTTCCACTATCTCTCAACAGTCTCAAATAATTTAACAAATAATAAGAACATTTCAAGTGTCATTGGTCAAATACCACGTAATCGTCAGGGCCAAATGTATGTAAAAAGTTTAATCTTTATCATTCAAGCCAACATTTTACGTTATTAATTGCATAATCCGTAGTTTATAATTGCCGACAAACCAAACTTACATAATATTATTTAACCCTCAAATTAATAAGTCACAAAAAGTAAGAAGCCGCGTTCAATGCAGACAGATAACAAATATCTTCCCACTGCATTGACATGTAATAATCTCCAGACATATTGCATACACATGACGAATTCATCAGCTCTTTGAAATGACAAAAGTTGACGGAAGAACCCGAAAGATATTATGCCAACAAATTTCGTTACTTTCTTCAAGACTTTCCTTTTGTAAAGTGATGATGACTGGTACTGGATGGTACAGGCACAAATATGTATGAACACCATCATATTGATCAAAATTGTTTACTCCTATGCCATATTTCAGCAATACCCATAGCAGAGCCACTCATTCCAAATGGCTTTACTCATTTCTATTTTAAAGCAACTTTCATAAAAAATACAAATTGAAGTTTCAGAAGTTTATAGTAAACTTTTCCACCATGGGTAATGCCAATTCTAACGTCACAGAAGGTGTTAAAGCTCAAGCTGGTGCATGTAACCAGAAATTATATACACTTTGCAATCTGAAAGGTAAAAATAATAATAGCTGAGTTTTGCAATTTCACTCTAATTTTGCTTCTCATGACGAGTTTCGAAATTTTTTTTACAAGCATCCGTATTGACATGCATTATTGAATTGAAACATTTTAGGGGAAGGGATTCTAGTGGATCTAACAAAGCAGGCAACAACTACAAAAAACTATGCAGCACTGGATGAAGCTATAAAGACGAAAGTGGAGCCTTTCCTATATAATAAAGGGGAAGGTAAACTATTTCATATATCTAGCATTGTTTTAATGAGAAACAAATCACGACCGAAGCACAAGCAGCTACTGAAAAATGAAGCAGATTATGATAATTGGAAGGAGCCAGTGTCAAAGGGTAACAACTTTCCATTGATATGTAATTTTAAAAAGCTAATCTAAAGCTAACCTAACCTAGCCTCATGTAATGTTTCAGACCCCAAGATGTACCGAAGAGTGTGCTGGAGAATGGATGAACTGGGAGCTGTTGGGGAAGGTCTCCTTCATCTTTGCCTTTTGTGTTCGTCAGCAGTTCACTCAGAACTTGCTAAACGGCTAATTAAATTTTACCCCAATATGATTAACGACATTTACATGTCGGATGAGTACTGGGGAGAAAATGTACTTCATATGGCAATCGTAAATGAAGACTTTCCAATGGTCAAGTTTTTGGTTGATAGCAACGTTAACCTCATGGAAAGGTGTACAGGGGCCTTTATGGGACCGGAAGATCAGAAATATAGTCGATCAGACAGTCTAGAATATGAATGGGGTATAAAAACACAAAAATCATAACTATTTACACTCCAAACGTAATCTGATAAAAGATGCTCACGAGTTGAAAAATACAAAATACAGTTGATAGAGACCAGAATACTAACTACGATGGCCACGTTTACTGGGGTGAATACCCCCATTGTTTTGCTGCTTGTCTTGGGCAAGAGGAGTGCTATCGATTGATTTTGGCAAAGGGTGCTAATCCAAATGCAACGGACACGAATGGAAATACCATCCTTCACATTCTCGTCATTCATCGTAAACAAGTACGAACAATCACAAGTTTATAGAATCGCATTTTGAATTTATTTATACATTTTATTTAAAAGTTTTTTTTTGTATGTAAATTAGCAAGGGTTTGACATGGCCTACGAGCTAGGAGCAGAACTAGGTGGGAAGAACAATTTAAACCTTACTCCGCTTACAATCGCCGCTAAATTAGCAAGAAAAGAGTTATTCTTCCATATTCTCAACATTGAGAGAGAAATCTATTGGCAAATAGGCAGCGTCACATGTGCTGCTTACCCCCTAAATCAACTGGATACGATTGATCCCAACACCGGAGGAATTCAGAAAGAGTCTGCCTTGAATCTTATCGTTTTTGGGGAAAGCACCGCCCACTTAGATCTTCTAGAAGGGCCCGTAATGGATCTTTTGCATGCAAAGTGGAACACATTCGTAAAATTTCGTTTTTATCGACAATTTTTCACATTCCTCATCTACTTTCTCATTTCCATTACGGCATTCATTAGCCGGCCAATCCACAAGAAAAATCCGATACAAGGAAAGAATGCAGTGAATGCGACATTATTCAATTCCACAGTTTATTTCCCAAATCAAACCAACATTGAAATTGCTAATGCGACATTGCTTGCTCAACAAGGAATCAATTTGACCACACTCTTGGCCTTGGCATCTGATCCAGTCATTTTTGATGTGAATGAAACAAGCATTATGAATACGAGCAGCGTTGATGCTTTGTCGGCTATGTTAGTGAGTTGGGGGAATGGATCTGACTTTTCCACAAATAACTTGCTAGTCAATGGCTCCTCATTTTACGCGAATGGGACCTCAATTAATGGAACTATTGGGAAAACCTTGTGGGTTTCTTGGTCAAAATGTTTACAGCAGCCTACGGATACCATGCAATGGGTACGACTGACTTGTGAATGTCTCATGCTTCTTGGAGCTGTCTCCTTTCTATTGGGTGCTTTACGAGAATGCCAGTTTTTAGGAGCATCAATGTTTTTTGAGAACTTGGTATGTATGATTGATCATGAATGATGAGGACATGAATATAATATGAATTGATAAAAAAATCTTTTATATTGTTATTTGCTTTGAATGTTTAACAGGCAACTGCTCCGTCACGTGTCCTTTTCCTAGTGTCTTGCCATTTAGTCATTCTCATGGCAGTTCTCAGAGTACTTTGTTTGCCGGAAGTGGAAGACCTAGTCGCGGTGGTTATAATGCTGACGACAGCACCATTTTTCCTGTTTTTCTGCCGAGGGTTTGCAAATTCTTAATACGTCAATTCAATAGCATATAAATAATATTGAGAATTGGGTGCATGGAAATAATGTGGACAGTTGGCGTTTTGAATGAATGACTAATGCGACGTTGCTAGCTGATATGCCATTAAAATTGGAGTACGCATGATATAATATTGTTAATGTGTGTCAATAACCTTTACAGATTCAAGACAGTGGGTCCTTTCGTCGTGATGATATATCGGATGCTGTCTGGAGACTTGCTTCGTTTCGTGACAATTTACTTGATCTTTGTCATGGGTTTCTCGCAAGCATATTACATCATATTTTTGTCATACAAAAGTAACACCGAGAATCCTCTGGGAACCCCTGCTGAGTCAATTGTGTCCATGTTTATGGTCTCTTTATCATCCTTTGATACAATGTATGAAGCATTTAAACTCACAGCTCATGATAAGATTGCAAAGGTAAAATTGAATCTCTGATGGCATTTCCACTTTTGTTTATTTTTATCATCACCGATTTCATAGCAGCGGATGATGATGAATAATAGTCATAATCACGCATTTCCTTCATTTCTCTAGATCCTCTTCTCCATTTATATGGCTATTGTCGCAATTCTCCTCATCAACATGCTTATCGCTATGATGGGTAACACATACACGAAAATAGCAGAAACGGCTAATGAATGGCAACGGCAGTGGGCTCGCATTGTGTTAGTTGTTGAGAGAGGAGTCAGTCCAGCAGCAAGACATGCAAATCAAGGTTTATACAGTCAACCCATGGGAGACTCAACGCGTGCTTTGGTACTTCGCTTGAATCAATCGGAAGATGAGAAAGAGGAAATGAGAGATTTACTCGACTTGAGAAGATACCATGATAAGGCGGTAGCAAGAAGAATGAATAAACTAATAGCTACCAAAGCGCCTGTCCACCGGCCATCCATTGCAAACTCTTTGCTATCTGTGAAAGTTGGATGACCACATACATAGTCCTTATCAAACTGATAATAAGTTTGCTTGAACCTACACAAACCATTCCTGAACTAACCAAAGTCAATTTGCATACAAATATATAGCACATTGTTATTCAGTATTATTATCATCATCTCTGTTCATTCATTTCTGCTCAACCCCACGAGCATTTCCAAGGAGCAGTTTATCAGTATTCAGTCAGACTAACTATACCAACTTATATTAACCCTTTAAGTAAATGTATGTTATACTGATTTGATCGAGTGACGTTATTTCTTGCTAAAAATATAGTTACGCATAAGCAATAAAGCAGTGGGCTACTTTCTTTCCAATCCCAGTGATGAGTAACATGACACAATCAATGTATTTATGTAGATGTAGTAAAAGTACCTGCTTTGGTGCTTCCTTTCCAATGATGTTTGGCATTTGGCGTGTGGGATTCTTTCTACTGGGAAAAGTAAAGTGATGTCATGTAGTATATGTAGAGAACAAAGAATCAATAAATATTTATCAAAATGCGTGTAATGCGGATGTCCTGGATTCAAACGCATCTTTATATAAATAGCTTTGATGCACGCTGTACCGTAGTTCAGTTGATTGTAAACACTTTAGCTTTGTAAAATTTAAAGGGAATGGTGCTGCAAAAGTGGATTAATAAAATTACTTGAAAAAATGTTAGCTTCAAAAATCATAGTAAACACATTTGTGTTTTTATCAACCGTGTTGTTTCTTAACCATACCGACTGTTATAAAGTTGAAACAGAAAAGGGTGCGCTGGTAAGATCATAATAATTATTTTGTAGCATTTTTATTTCCGCATTGTTTCATTGAGTAAAAGTTTAAAAAATACTTTCGTAATGGTTTACACATATAGGCATATTTAGAGTACTACGGATATGTTGACCCAAAAGAAATGCCAACAGGGTTCACCTTGAAAGACTGCAACAAAAAGCTTATGGAATTCCAAAAACTTTCATATATTGAGGTAACTGGGGAGCTGGATGGAGCTACTCTTGATGCAATGAATACACCCCGCTGTGGTTGTCCTGATTTTATCCACATGAGTTTTAAAGACGAAATGGATAAGCCTCAGCACGATGAAGGTCGGAAAAAAAGCAGTCAAGTCCCTCATCATGGTCATAGTCATCATCACCACCATCATCGTAGTCGTCAACACAGATCATTTCAAAAGATTCATTCGACTAGAAATCAAAGTGAAAGCAGTAGAATATTTCAGCGATCAGAATCAGAGCTACCTCATCAGCCACCTCAAAATTACACATTGTCTCAAAGATTTTGGAATAAAAAAGTCGTCTCATATGACATTGTCCAATATCCTACTAGATATGGGATGAGAGTGTCAGTAAGTGAAATTGAAAATGCGATCCATAAAGCTTTTAAAATTTGGGAGCAGCACATTGAATTGGAATTCGTACACCAGCCAAACAGTATAGAGGCATGTCAATCAAAGTTAATAATGATCTACCCTTAAAAAAATATTATTACAAAAAATTAGGAAACTAAACGAGTATTTTCTCCTATTTAGAAAGCGGACATTGAAATAAGTTTTGTCGGTACCCATCACGGAGACAGTTATCCGTTTGATGGACCAGGAAAAACGCTTGCGCATGCATTTTTTCCAGGCACTGGATTGGGAGGGGACGTACATTTTGAAGAAGAGGAGGACTGGTCATTAGGAGTTTATAATGGAGTCGATATTTTATACGTTGCTGTGAGTTCACTTTCTCAATATAAGTTGAAAATATTACAAATCTGCAGATATTTTTACTGATTTAAATTGTTCTGTTGTACTATATAGGTTCATGAGTTAGGCCATTCATTAGGTGAGCAATAAATTGGAAGAGCAAAAGCATTTTTGTTTGAATTTTTATCGATTAGTGCAATATTATATAATGGTAAACTTTTTAAATATGTAGGTCTAGGACATAGCTCAAATTACGGAGCTGTCATGTATCCGATTTATCGTGGGTATACTGCTAATCTCCAGCTGCATTCTGATGATATTAATGGAGTACAGGTAAATTATATAAGCGTTCACCTAATGATGCCATTCTACTATGAATAGTCAGTATAAATACATTTAATATAATTCCTAATGGATAGACAATGTATGGAAGGAAATATCAAGTTCCATCTTCAACCACACGACCCCCACCTACGCGTCCAACCACAACCCTAAGAACTACTACCAGAAGACCAATAAAAAACAATACAACTCCAACTACTGTCAAAACAACAACGGAAACACCTTACAGACCAAGTCAAGATTTATGTGACGATCCTTATGTTGATGCTATCACCACAATGTTTGGCAATAGCATCCTAGTTTTCAAGGGTATTACATTTTGTTATTCAAAAGTATTTAATCAAAGCCCAGCCAAAATTTTCAATGTAATTATCTGTTTTTCTAATTATGTTAAGATATGAATGTGTATGAAATTGGGAAAAATGGAGAGGGAGTGATGCCTGGCTGGCCGAAAAGAATTGATACTTACTTCAGAGGAATGGAAGGGGACCTTGACTCCGTTGTGACAAGGTCTAATGGAAAGACATACTTTTTTAAGGAAACAAGATATTGGAGATTCACAGGAAGACAAATGGATCGTGGTTATCCACGCTCAATTGCAGAATATTTTCCAAGAATTCCAGATAATTTGGATGCGAGCTTTGAATGGGATTCAGATTTTGTTTTCACAAAAGGTTTTTTTTTTCAAACTTTTCATATTTTGTGCGACACGAAGAAACATCTTCATATGCTAATCAAAATCCTATACTTTGTCAACCTACATAGGAAGTAAATTTTGGAAATTCAGTACTCGCAAAAGGCCCCAAGTTGATCAATTTTTCCCAATGCCCACACAGCACTGGGGGTTAAGTAGATTAGACTCAGCTTTTACGGCTCCAAATGGAACCGTTTACTTTCTCCAAGGACCTTACTACTGGGAGTTTGACAAACCTTCACATCAGGTTTCAACTTGAGCTGACTACGTATTCATTTCTCGCATTGCCCAGCATTACCCAAATTAAATCATTATTGTATTTACAAAATGTTTCAGGTCATAGAACAAGAAAACTTGAAGTTGACCTCTGAGGACTGGTTTGGCTGTCGAGACGATGAGCCTTGAAATTCATTTCAAAGCTAGATTTGATAACCATAAACTAACTGTTCAAAAGAAAATACATGCGCTCACCATTCTCCGGAAACGACCACAATACTTTGAACTTTGAGGAAAGTTTTGCACGTACAAATAGCAGCTAATGTGTGTTTATGGTTTCTTCAAGCTATATATCGCATTAGTATGTATTAAGCCTTAAATGCTCCAATAACCATATTATATAATTACTCACTTTTTTTATAACTACAAATACTACGAAGAAAATTAAAAACGAGTAAGTAAACAATAATTCTACAATTTGCCAATGATTCACCATTTATTGGAGACATAAATTCCTACGCATGCATGCCTGTGGTTTTGCCAGTCCGCATCCGTTACTTCGTTCTCAGCTATGTCACTCATGCCATTTCCATCACTTCAAATACATGCATTGTAGTAAGGCATAAGGAGCAAACAAAAAGTTTGCCATGAACTTGGATAAGTAGGTGACATTATATTCAGAGGTTTCGAATAAAAAATCAAACAAGAACGGGTTAAAAACTAAAAGCTAACTTTAAAATTATTATTTGGTACAACAATGGGGTATCTTCCTCTGATCATATTTTTAATCGGGGCGGTGGTAGTAAAAGCATATGACATCATGAATGACCATGATGCAATGGTAAGTACATTTACCTGAAAATTTATTTTTAACCGAATACTTTTGTGTGATTTGAAACATTTTCTGTTTTTGTTTTTAGATGTATCTCAACCGATTTGGTTACATCAACGACGAGGATGTAACAGATAATATGGGGATGTCGGATGCCAAGCCAATGCTAATGAAATTTCAAAAAATGTGTAACATCAACGAAACTGGGAGACTAGACTCAAAAACAATGGAAATGATGAATGCACCGCGTTGTGGAAACCTTGATATGAACCAGACGGACCATCACACCATGTTTTTACAAGAGATGGGTGCTAACGAAGTTGACACGGGGAGATATCGCCGTTTTGCCATAAACGAAAATGGTCTCAAATGGAAGAAACGCGAATTGACTTACAAGATGGGTATGTTTTCGAATACAATGGGATCCCATGTGTCTCAGGATACGGTTCTTCGTGAAATTCATCAAGCTTTCAGAATGTGGTCGGAAGTTACCAACTTGGATTTTATTTATAGGCCTAACGATCCAAAGGTACAAATAAAAAAATCATGTCATAAACACTTTTTGCATTTTTTGTATCATGCATGTATTATGAATACCAGTAGAAACTTTTCATTGAATGACTCACCTAGGTGGACATTGAATTGAGTTTCACAATACGATACCACGAACAGGATCAGTTTCCTTTTGATGGACCAGGCAAAACTCTTGCTCACGTATGTTCACATCTGCAACAAAGAGCGTTCTCTAATTAATTGTATACCTTTGACCTTGTCATTTTACTAATGGCCAACTATGTACACAAAATATAGGCCTTCCCTCCAGGAGACGGGGTTCTTGGCGATGTACACTTTGAGGATGAAGAAGAGTGGACTGTTAATTCCCCAAAGGGAGTGAACATTTTATTTGTTGCTGTGCATGAAATCGGTCACGCACTTGGTTCGTGCTAATAGTTCTAATTCAATACGTGCGAGCCTTATTAAATAATTAAAACGGATCATTTGAAAAGTTATACTCTTTCTGAATTTTTTAAAGGATTAACGCATAGCATGGTTAAAGGAGCTATCATGCAGCCATTTTATGGTGGTTATTCTCCGAAACTGCAGCTACATCCTGACGACATTGCAGGAGTACAATCAATGTATGGCAAGCGAGAAGTACGGGCACACAAACCAGTCGTAACGACGACCACGTCTAGGCCGATCCAAAAGACTTGGCCTCCTCTAGCTCCGTCCCCACCCAGAGCACCAAACCGTCCAGTTTTTAATGAACCAAAGAAGGAGCATGGTCGCCCGGACCTTTGCAAGGATTCCTCTATTGATGCCATCACTACTTTGCCAGACGGAAACATTTATGCTTTCAAAGGTAACCAGACATATTTTCACGCATATTTTCTTTTTACAAGTATGTATGTTGTATAATAAACTGTTTGTAAATAATTTTTAAAGGAAGCTACGTTTTTCAAATTGATGGGCAAGGAAAAGGCATCAAGTCTGGATGGCCACATAGGATCGAAGCTGTATTTCAAGGATTAGAGGGTAATTTGGATGCAGCAGTGACAAGGAAAAATGGGAAAACTTATTTCTTTAAAGTAATATAGTTTTGACCATTCATAGATTGTCCTATATTCAATACCTACATAATTGTTAATTTAACAAATTAATTTGTACAAATCAGGGGCCTTATTATTGGAGATTCGAAGGAAAAAAATTGGATTCCGGGTATCCCAAAAAGATTGCAATTCATTTTCAAGGACTTCCAGATAATCTTGACTCCGCCTTTGAATGGCTCGGTGCACTCTACTTTACAAAAGGTAAATATTTTACAGAGAAAGTTACATCGCATTTACTTTATCATAGTAATTATCAGCCAAGAATTCTTGAAGATACAACAATAAATAATATATTTTTCTAGGTGATAAAATCTGGAGATTCGACCCAAAATCTAAGCCATTCGTGAGTAATAAATATCCGGTACCTTTGCAAGCATGGAATTTGGGTGAAAATGTTCCTAGACTAGATGCAACCCTTAGAGCTCCAAATGGCCATACTTACTTCTTTTATGACCAACTATACTGGAGATTTAATGAACGAACCTTTCGGGTAAAATCTTCAATTAATTTTACAATAATTAAAATTTACAAGCAAAAAGTATTCGACTGATGAGTGAGAAATTAACATATTATTTCTGACAGGTTGAAGATGAGATTACCCCTTCTTATCCACGAAGTAGTAAGGTTTTCTTCTTTGGGTGTACCGGTGGGGCACCCGTAGACTGGAGGAAGATCCGTCAATCATCAGCCCCTCAACAATTGCGTTATGTACCGTTCTATACGTATTCTGACTACTAATTAAGTTATTCTATACGTTATAATTATAATCATCATTAAAAAGCAATCTATAGGCATTACTTAAACTGGTTGGTACCATATTAAAAGTAAATGTTGACTCTTACGTAAATGTCTATTTTTGAATCCTTGAAGTTGTAAACTTAACATGTTAATTGAGCCTTTCAACAAGTTTTCAATTCTACTTTGAGAGACATGAAACGAGTCGTTATCCTTGTTATGTACGATATATTTGCATAGTTCCGTGAATTTGCCAGATTAAAACATGGAATATTTCAAGTTCATTGTATTTTTATATAGGTAACCAAACCACATTTGTAAATGTATACATGCATAAGTATAAGACGCTCGGTTTCTCTTCTATCATATAGTGCACGCACAAGAATAAATTTAGAGTCATCCGTATAAGTGGTTCAGCACGACTACCAAAATCCAAGCATAGAAAGCTATAACATCTTTCTTGAACTTACCCGATTGTCGAAAGCCAGGGACGAGGAAACAATTATTATTATATTATTATTTGTGTTTCTTAAAGTAACCATACAACATGTTTGCATGTATGAAACAAACAAAACAGGCAAGTGTAATAATAATTATAATGCAAGTCAAAAGCTTTAGCTATTTATCAGAATTTTTGAGTTGACTTGGCTTGGCTTGACTTAGGTCTGCAGCAGCAGCCCAGCCTAATTATGTTGTGTTGCAAAATATATGTCCATCATATTTCATATTCCTGTCCATACTCTCAATGAATCATTGGTTTTGTAAAGACCCAGTCAGACAGGATTATTATTAAGCTTGAGTATATTTTTTTTGTTTCTAATAATCGTTATATAAGAAAAGTAGTATAACAATAGGAAAAGACTAGTCCATCCACATACTTTTATTCCACATCCTGCCATACCACCACCAAATTCCATGTTCAGTCTTCCTTATCAGCCAGCAAGAAGCAACTCATCTACTCATTCTATAGCAGTTCGAAGAAAACGGGATTTTGATGTCAGAGTCATGATTTTACGGCTGACTGACTGTTTTGTAGCTACTCTCTGACCTTGGTCATCATAAAACTTTTGCGAAATATGCAATCATAAAATCACATGTACATAAGTAAGTGCATGCATTCATCGATACACGTAAAGTAAAGGTAATATTAAGTTCGTAGAACTCTTCAGGAGAAAATTCCGGCTTCAACTCAATCCGCACTTTACTTTACATGAGTCCAGTTGCAAATTGGTTTTGAAACCATGAAGTTTTCTAAAAGTATTGCTTTCGTGGTGTTTTTCCTACACTACTTTTGGGTTACCACCACTCAAGCCCAGGAGTTAACATACGCCAGAGTGGCATCATTACCGGATGCAATTGTAAGTCCAAAGCATAATAATTTAATTGAGAGTACAATAATTATATTGTCATTATATATTATATTTAATCATTGACACTTTTTTATGTGTTCTGGATTGGCAGCAATACTTGGTCAAATTTGGGTACTTGAAGGACATAAAGGAGGTTGCAAATTTGTTAACATCCTCCATCAACCGAGATCTGTTGAGTCCATCTAATCCGGCTGCTACCGCACTTCGAGTTGCTTTATCAGCTTTCCAGACATATGCTCGACTACCAGTTACAGGGCAATTTGATGAGCCAACCAAGACTAAAATGAATAGCCCAAGATGTGGCAACAAAGACCTTGTTCAGGTGCCAGATATTGCTGCATTGGTGCGCAACAAAAGGTTCGCCACGGCTGGGGTAAACTGGCAAAAGATCAAGCTTACGTATCGAATAACTAGGTTCTCAGAAAGTGGATTTCATCCTACGACAACAATGAGAGAAGTGGACAAAGCCTTCCAAATATGGGCAAATCATACAAACCTTGAGTTCATCCGATCAGATAATTCGGATGATGTGGATATTGAATTGAAATTTGCTAGACTTGCTCATGGAGATGTAGAACCTTTCGATGGGAGAGGGATTACTTTAGCTCATGTAATAAAAACTACCATTGTTAAAGGCTCAAAACTGAATATCTTTTAAAGTTTTAATGACATTGCATTTTATGCCCTGCAGGCTTTTCCACCGGGACCCGGCGTTGGAGGCGACATTCAGTAATATATTGAATAATTTATTTTTAGAAATATATTAAATTATTGTACGCGACTGAATGAAAAATGTATATTATTTAATATTATTTTATGCAGTTTTGATGACGATGAAGACTGGTCGTCCCAAGTTTACTCTGGGACTAACTTTTTTCATGTAATGGTTCACGAGTTAGGCCATGCATTAGGTAGGTACATAGAAAAAACGTGAGGAAACTCAATGTTTTCCGGTTAATCAAATATTGAAAATATTCGGATAAAAATCGAAGATATATACATGTATGATTGTGTTGTAATATTGATCATCAGGATTGCGTCACAGCGACATTGAGGAAGCGGTCATGTACGCCTTTGCCAGATCATTCAACCCAGAGTTCCGTCTTCACGAGGACGATATTGAAGGAATTCAGGTGAGCAAATAAGATAAGATAAAAAAAAGTTTATTTCGTTTTATTTGGTGATCGTCTATGTTTACAAATAAATGCATTCAAATTTGAGTAGTCAATTTATGGAGAAAAGGGAAAGTTACCTGAACGATGGGACAGCTCAACCATGTATCCAATCATAACTAATGTAACTGCTGGTCCGGAAATTCCACCCACGCCAACTCGACCTCAAGATGACTCTAAGCCGGACTTATGTGCTAATTCTAAATTGGATGCGATTACTGCTTTACAAGATGGAAGAATTTATGCATTTCGTGGTATTTGTTTAAAATGGCTCATTATTCATATAGACGTTTTGTAGTTCTGCACCGGTGCCAATGAATCACTTTTCAATTAAAGGTTTGTACGCTTTCCGTATTGACCCCAACGGTGGCGGAATCATGTCAACTCACACAGAAAGGATCTCATACGTATTTCACGGCTTGCCTGGTCACCTGGATGCAGCGGCTACTTATAAAGGAAAAACCTATTTCTTCAAGGTATGAGGGAGAATGGGATGCATATGAAAGGCTGTTGCTTATGAATTCGATTTGACTTTAAAGTTATATATATATAATCTTAATTACTTTGAAGGGCGATCAATATTGGAGATATGACAATAGAAAGATTGATGGGGACTTTCCTAGAAAAATCTCGGAAGGTTTTAAGGGAATTCCAAACAATTTAGATGCTGGTATGACCTCACTTCACTTACATTTTATTTAATGAAACACACCAAGGAAGTGTAATCCCACGTTTGATTCTGATCTAATCAAATAATTTGTGTTTGTCAATGCGTGGGTATAAATTGTACATTTCCTGTGTTTACTTTTAAGCATTTACCTGGTCTGGGGATGACAACTTATACTTCTTTAAGGGTAAACAAACTATTCACAGATGAAAATCGATCGATCGATGAAATGAATCGTATAAGGAGATGTAATGACTCGACATAAAATTATAATTATTTTCGTTATATGTAGGGGATAAGTATTGGGGTTTTAATGACGAGGAGATGCCACCTGTTGCCTCAAACTACCCCTTACCAATATCACAATGGTTTGGACTACCTTCTAAAGAAATAGACGCTGCCTTCAGAAGTCCCAACCAAGGGCCAACCTACTTCTTCAAAGAAGGCAATTATTGGTTATTTGATGATGAGAACTTCCAGGTATTGTTGATTGTTTTAACATTCATTGACGTGCATGTATGCAAATGCAAAGACATTTTGTTTGTTTGTTTGTTAGTGGTAATAATGATGATTGTAATTATTGTATTAGGTGGCTGAGGCAGACCCTCCCTATCCCCGTTCTACCCGTGTGATGTGGCTTGGGTGTACTGCATATAGACCAGGTGAGGGCGAATTACGGGAAGGATGGATAAAACGTACCCTAAAGAAAATCAAAAGTGCGATTAAAGGTCACTTTGACTATAAAATACAATTCATCAAAAGTTTGTTCTCCTAGAGTCTTTAACTTCCTGAAGCTGAGATGATGTCGCCTCAGCCTCAAGCATACAATGAGTGTGTATGAGAGCGGTGCTAGTAAATAACGTTCGTTATCTTCACGTAATACATCACACGACTATAGTTCTAACGATAAATTAATTTTCGTATCAAAAGACAGACATGCTGTGAAATATGGTGTGTTATGATATGATTTTTTCCAACCATTCCGCATATGACTGCTCATTACCGGTTCTGTTTGATTTATATTGAAGCATCGCGTTACACTCATAAATATGCAGTTATCCTCAACAATGTTATTGATAGTTTTGTAGACAAATTACGCGTATTTTGTATTTGTTCACGAAATAAACGACACCATATATACATGTATTGATGCGGCCCATTTTTATGAATCTTATTGTTGACCAAATTACATGAGTAACCTTGCTTTAGTCATGCCAGCGCATGAGGAAAATTATGGCAGAAAATGAATTGATAGTCTGCAATTAAACTATCGTTTGCGATATACGATATCCCATTTCCCTGCTAAAGAGCAATCCTAAAGATAATAACAACAACCGAAGCAAAAAAAGCGTATCTAGTTTAACAATTTATTACATATTTATAATGTTAACTTCCGTTACAATCATTGACGCAAATGTCATAAATATCATGGTCAGCAAATAAATCCATTTAGATATGAATCTGAAAATGTTTTAGGTGTGTAACAAACCAACGTAAACAATGGATTTTATAGAATTTTGTTGGTTTTTTGATAATAATGGACAAAAGAGACCGGCACACACACAGACAGCTAGAGGAATATGAATCATGAGTGTTTGTAACGCGAATGAATTTTTATTCTATTCGTAACCGGTTTTAGTGAGATCAAAGTAAAAATGTTGAAAGATTGAAATAATTTTTGGCAAGATTATCATATCTCATTACCATGATTATTGCATAAAGTCAAAGTGTCAAATGACTTTGGTAATTAATTACAGATTAGGTAGGTACTCAAAAACAGCAATAATCTTAAGATATTAAACTTTATATTGTATAGCCCAGCATGGGTCAACGGAATATGTTATCAAAAACACGAAAGAACAAGATCCTTCCTCAACACAAAGACCAAATATAATTGCTTGACACTTAACTTCCAAGTACTAAATCGTATTCAGGGATAACAAAACTTGAACACATTTCATTATAAACGCTGGAAAAAAATTGTAACAACATTGGAATTTTCCAGTTGTCTCAAGCCAAAACACGAAAAAACAAGATTCTTTACTTAAAACAAAGACCAAATATAATAGCTTTGACGGCTTGACTTTTAACTGCGAAGTACTAAATCTAAGGGATAGCATAAATTGAACATGTTCCATTTTTTAAACATTTAACATTGGAAAAAAGTAAAAAAATTGTAATTTTTGCAGTTGTCTCATGTCACCCCATTTTCGGTGCATTCTTACATTTTGTATATTTAGCTGACTCATCACATCATGGTTCACTAACTGTTCTGCACAAGCAATATACAAACTGCTAGATAAGAAGTTAACCTGTAATATAAACATATTTGACCAAATTGCCTTCAAGTTTCATAAGACTTCACAGAATAGCAAAAAAAAAAGGATTTAATTTGTCATCATGTCATAGTCAATCACATTCACTCTTGTCTCAAAGGATTTTTATTGCTGCTCATCTTGTTGATTTGCAACCTCTTCATGCCCAAATTATCTCACAGCGGATCAGTGTGAGATGACAAACTGTTATCCACTAAAGGAGTCTTGTGTGACAGGCGCCTTGCGGATCTCTGTTTGACCAACGTCACTTTGAATTTGAATGCCCACACAAATAGGTAAATGTATGAATATATATATGAATACTTTTAAGAGGGACACGATGTATGTACAACTGTAATGTAAACGTTTGACATCATTATTAGCATTAATGGAAATCTCATAACTCTCATTAATCACAGTTAAGCCGATCTACTCATACGCTAACTAACAAGTTGCGTACTTTCACATCATATCACAAGTTGCATTAAACAGCAACATGCAAACATGCTATATTTTTTGTTTGTTGTAATAGAAGCACAACTGCGTTACAACAAAAAGAGATTACCGAGCAAGCAAGATTGAGCAATTGTACACTTGTTATTTGTTTGTCATTCACTTTATCATACATAAATAGTTGTAAAGATTTTTTGTTCGTTTGTTGTGAATGAAACTGCTCTTGAATAATAAGAATTCAACGTATTCGGAAGGAAAGTAGCTACTCTCCAGCAAATTAAGACTAGTAGGAATGAAAAGAACAAGTGACAAGTAATCGCAATGATTTCTAGGAATCGCCGACTGACCTAGGGAATTCCATGTGAGCATGATTCATTCTAAAATTATCACTAGCAAGTAATCTGGTTGGCAGTTGAGATATTAATAGCAGATTTATTTGGATTTTATATAAAAGCATGGAGAAGTTGAACTCTGAGCGATTGTTGAGCCAGAGTGCTGTACAAGTCGACATACATAAATGCATAAGAGAAAGTGTATAGTACTTTTACCTAATTTATGAAACAAATCACGTGTATATAGCAGAGGATCATCTTTTTTTTTTACAAAATGTAGAAAAATTGTGAACGAATTTTGGGGTGAAGTTATGTCGTCACACTTATTAGCCAGTTTTACAACACCTAGGTTGACTTTGACTGACGCATTGTAGCCACACCAGGAAAAAGTAATAATTGTGTGTTGTTTTGTAAGTGCAGGTGTAATGGTTTCATTCAGCAAATAAAGATATTGCAGTGTGTACTCACTTAGTCCTATCAAAATGCAAATGGTGCAAACTGTCAGTGTCAGTCTATAAATACATGCTCAAGACACTCATCAACCATCGATGGACGTCATAGCCACTTGACTCGAGCAAGACATGAGTAGTAAGAAAATGTAATCCCAGTCCCACTCAGAAGAGCAGACCATTTTTAGTGAATTCCAGTGTTGCTGCTGCACTTCAATTCAATGTTAAAAGAAACTCACGTAGTATTTCTTCCCAATCATCATCATCCGCTTACGATTTGACAAACAACTATTTTACCTGTTGTAAGAATGTTTACATATGCTGACGGAGCCAAATGGAGCCTTAGTTAGCATTTATAGCAAAAGGATTTGTGTACGTGGTCGTGGTACGAGCTGGAGATTACAATTTTCCTACATGGTCCTACATGTGCATTGTCTTCTACGCGTTGTCGACCTTCTTAATCTCATGCAAATCCTTTTACCTTACCCTTTCTTGAGAATCCCATTTATTTTTTTTCTGGAGTAGTAGCTTTTGGTGATGCTAATTGGTCCACTTGTCAAAAGTGCAGATTATGTGGAGCATACAGAATACAGTCTCTAAAAAACATTAGGATATACTCACGTTTTATTGTTTTCTTCACACAATATCAAATATATATATGAATATGTATGCACACATGCATAATATCTGACTGGTGCCTAAAGTACCAGTTGTTGCTCAAAACTATGTCTCGGCTAAAAAATCGGCTCAAATGGGGCAACTCAGATCCAGACTCGACGTCTTTTGAGAAAGGGCAAGTTTTCCTAATTTATGGGTACCCTTTAACCCATTCTATTCACTTTTTGTGCTTACGACCAAGGACTTGTTGGGACAACAATTGAAGATTCTCCCAACTCAAACTCTGGTTTTGTTGCTCATGTCTCACTATTACTTACTAATCAAGAAAATATGAGTTCCCCCAAACTTTTCTCCGTATTATCATCGACATTCAACACACTCTGCTCTAGCTTCCAATTAGGAAGTTTTATTATAGAAAGACTGTGCTGTGCTGTGCAGTGAAGATCAGGTGCCTCCTTGTTTTATATGCATTATTTTTTGACTTGTTAAACAATATGTACCCTTTTTTTAAATGACGACACCCAACCCAAGTGAAAAGGGTTTCATTTCATGGAAGAGCTCTCAGCTCGTGCCATTCCTTCATTTCAGTCGGGAAATAGGAAGCCAAACTAACCAAACCAACAACCGAAACATCCGTCAAACTACGTAATTTCATTCAAGTTTTTTAGTTGAGAAAGTGAAGTGAACCTTGAAAGTTGATAAAAAGTAGAGCACATCCATTATCAAACATTATCTACTACTAATAAACCAACATTTTGACTGGAAAATTTTGACAATCGAATATTTTTTTACAAACTATATACACGTCAGTGAATTTTAATAATGAAACGTCCTGTGCTACCGGTGATATTCAGCATATTTGTGCAATTCTTCTTTTCATACACTTTTCTAATGGACATTGAGTCCGTAGCATCATACAATATTCACTCAACCGGAGATGCGTTGGTAAGAAAAGCTGCCAACAAAATATTATTATTGTTATTTTATGTGTAATGTTATCCTGTTTCGCGTCCTTGAAGAAATGAAGTTGATTTGAGAGCTATATCTAAATAGTAGAACTTGTTAATTACTTCATTGCACGAATTCATTAAAATTTATTACATGAATTAAAAAAGGGGAAAAGAAAGTGATGATCGAGAACGACTTGTAAGTGAGTGGGCTTTCAGATTTGATTGATTGGTTGATGATAGGTTGCCATCAAATCAGTTCCTTTTTTAAGTAGATAATGGAAGCTCGTTTTTAAGATTATATTTAGGGATTATACACTATGCCCCAAAAGAAAAGATCTAAACAAGCATAATCATAATAATATTGTAGGAATAATAGTATAGTGATTGAAAGTGTCAGGCTAATTGGATTGGACCAATATAGAATTCATCAAATCAAGATGCTTAATGGTTGATCAATAGAACATCCCAGGCGTCAAAGTGCTGAGGTGCATGGAAAGAGCCAGACACTCATAAATATAGACGTGTGGTTTGGTTTGGTTTGGTTGTTAGAACTAGAGCCAGAGAGCTGTGAAGATATTAGACCACATTACAAAGTGTTGCATGTCATGTACGAAATCTGCATGTGGTATTAATAATGGCAATGGGCCCATTGTACAATGGCACAATGTCAAGGGAAGAAAACTGATGAGGGATGCGAAGATGGGAAAGAAATATGAATTCATTATCACCAACAAGATGCACGAAACTGTTTTTATTACTATAATTAAAAGGATATATTGAAAAGGAATGGTGGTGTAGAAAATCTGGCTTTTTACTCTCGTCATATTATGACATGTAAAACGCGAATAAAAATTTGAATGCGGGATTTTAATTACATGCTGTGCCAATGCAGAATGTTGTTGGTCAACAGCTTTTACAATATGCTGAATGTTATATTTTTTCTTCTTTTCATAGAGATACTTGTCTCGCTTCGGATACATTCACAATCTCCGTGAAGACTCAGCGGTGGATGTTGACGAGACTCGTGAAGGAGTTCGTGAGTTCCAAGAAAATGCCAACTTGATTCCAAATGGAAGATTGAATAGGAGAACCATTGCAGCAATGAATAAGCCAAGATGTGGCAATAGAGATTTGAGAGTGGATGAAAGCGATGAGATAGACACTTCACAGAATCCTCAACTAACAACAAGAACAAGTAACCCATACGCCCTTGTTCGTCGGAAGCGATTTGATTTACAAGGTTGGTGAGCAAATACATATATGATGCACATGCACATAATATTCCTTTTCCTTTCATTTTGATTTGTAAGTCTTTTGTGCCAACTGCAACTGCCGCATTCATGCTAACTTGGCTTGACACATTAATAAATCTTCCTATTGATGTTAGCAAGATTAGCTGTTCAGTTGGAGTAAAATCAGTACCTAGAATAGCTTATCTCATATTAATTAATAATTCCAAAAAATAGGACCACGATGGCGGAAGAATGTCCTCACATATCGCATTGTAAAGTTTGCGTCTTCTAGCTTAAAGCCAAAAACTTTGCAAAAGGAAATTGATCTTGCATTCAAGTACTGGGAAAGAGAAGCTAACCTCACATTTAAGAAAGTTTGGGATGGAAAGGTAACCTTCTTAATATTTCCTACTAAACCTTTCTATATTACCCTTGTCTCGCCTTCTACGCAAGAAAAATCATTTCATAACTTTATTTATTGGGTTTGCTCTCTAGGCTGACATTGAGATTAGTTTTTTTACTGGTGATCACGGGGATGAAGAGCCGTTTGATGGACCAAGTAAAACTTTAGCTCATGCATTTTATCCTACAAAAGGTCGCATTCATTTTGATGATGAGGAAAAATGGACGGTCAATAACAGGAATGGGCACCAGTTGAGAACTGTTAGTGTTCACGAAATCGGGCATGGTAAACGCAGAATAAATCATTATTAAAAAAAGTTATATATATTGTATAGACAAGAAGATTTATCAGGCGTCTCAAAATATTTTAACTCTAGCTTTGGGCCTGGGTCACTCAAATGACAAGAATGCCGTGATGTATTTAATGTATCAAGGCTTTAGGAATAAACTCCAATTACATGCTGATGATATTTTTGCAATTCAGGTATGATTTTAGTTTAAATCAAATGCAGCCCTTGCATGTTCTGACAATATTTAATTTATGCTCTAATAAATTTCTTACATCAAATTATTAAACACGCAGGAGCTATATGGTCCTAAAATTCAACCGCCTAAAAATTCCAAACTTGCCAACGAAGTTTACAAGCAGACATCTCCTTTCACTCTGAAGTTGGATGGGATGGTGTCTGGCCCAAAAGAAAACCTTCCGGATCTTTGTGTGGATCCCAAAATTGATGCAATATCTACTTTGGCCGACGGGCACATTTATGTATTCCAAGGAGAATATTATTTTAGAATGAAGATGGGTCACCCATATTCTAGGGAACAGTATCCACGCAGAATCAACGAGACTTTTTCTGGACTCCCTTCTAGTTTAGACACAGTATTGACTGTCTCAAATGGAAAAACATATTTCTTCAAGGTATGCATTAACCGCATTTCTCTGACCTTTCACGTGATGCAGATTTCAAGAAATAAAAATATTGTTATAGGGCCGTTTATATTGGCGATCAACTGGAACCAAATTGGACAGAGGATACCCAAAAAGAATAGACACAAATTTTTTGGGAGTGCCTAATCATTTGGATGCCAGTGCTGTTTGGTCATGGAACAATATGGTGTATTTTTTCAAGAAGAATCGGTACTGGAGATACAGTTTTGAGCATCCGAGAAAGCTCGTTGAGACTGGGATCGTGAGTAAGCAGCGGGTTAGCAATGGGAAAATTAAGGTTATCAAACAGAATGCGTCAGGTTACCCCAGACGCATTGCCCCAAATTGGCCTGGTATTCCAGATAGTATTGAAGATGCTTTCATGGCACCAAATAACCGCACGTATTTCTTCAAGGATGGAGAATATTGGCAGTTTCATGATCCCGACTCTGACCAAGAGGTATGTTTTTATGCAAAGTTTGCAAACTTAAATTCTCAAAATGAAAGCTAATTGCAACTTTATGCTGTCGCTTTAGGCAGCGTCTTATCCTCGAGCTTCAAAATCATGGTGGTTTGGCTGTAACGATATGAGTTTGGACTCGAGAAAGTTTCGACACATCAAAAACAGAAGACTTCACATTTAGACGAAAGTAATTATTATTATTATCAACGGTGCGTACTCTTAATTAGTGTGATTGGTGCCAAGTCAAGAAACTCGGAGACGGATCCAGTGCTCAAAATATATTATATTAAGTTGTAATCCATCCCATCATCCTATAGCATTTTATAACGCTTCTCTTCTACAATTCATGGTCTCATTATTACAATATTATTGCTCATTTATTTAAACTGCAACAGCGTCCGTAAGAACAGTAGCAATAAGTTCTGTTTTTCGTTTTAAAAAACCGTTAAGTATTTGAATATTTTTTCCTTAATTGTATTACCTTGATTTTTATCTTAAATAGTTTAGAAATCACTACTATATGTACATAAATACACAAACCTGTACAATACCTGTAATTTTATAGTTTGCTAGATATATTGAAATCTATTCTAATTGTACATATTTATGCTGCTGACTCCATTTTAAAGTTATATATTTTGATTGGACAAAATATAGCAATAAACATTATCTTTATCCTCATTCATCATAATGAAAGTGTACCTCTTTCATAACATTTGCAGTATATTATTTTATCGTAAGAATTTGTTGTATTTTATTGTGGTTTACAACAACATATGCATTTCTACCATAACTGTAGGCAGTTCCATGCAAATTGCATGCCAGTTTCCCACATCCTGAATTGTGGGGGTTCAAATTAGGTAATTAAGAAATTTCAGATGACGTCCGTCCGCTAGACTTTAGCTCTTCCTTCTATACTGGTCACATAATTATTATGTGATAATGATAATACACTTGCCGAGGAAATTAAAACATAAAATATATATAGTTGAGTATATTTCCAATGTAATGTCTTGTTTCTGGATAAACTCCATCATACAAATATTTATCTATGACTTTTAAACAGTTGCCGAAAATAAACACGCACGACAACAATCTGTTGTTGTTCCAGCTGAATTTAAATTATACCACGATCGTAATATTGGACATGATAGTTTCATACTTGTGCTTTCTAATTTCTGTCGTCTTTACCAGCGCTTATAATGTCGAATCCGAGGAAGACGCAATGGTAATAAGATTGTTTTACTACTAGATCGTCAAGAACTGTGAGACATTGTTTTTTATTTTCATGCTTAAAAATTTTTCCACAGCGGTATCTCCAGACGTACGGCTACTTGTCATCGCCAGACTCAAGTGTTGAAGATGAGAAGATGACTGAAGGGATTACAATGTTCCAAAAATTCAATGGACTGGAGGAGACGGGACAGCTAACCTCTTTGACAATGGAAAAAATGAACAAACCAAGGTGTGGGATGGCTGAGAGAATGGACATGATGGAAAATAAAAAAATGAATATGAAAACTGTTTCCCATAAAATCCCTCGAAAACCTGGAAGGTGGGGAACATCAAGAATATTTTACAAAGTTCATAACTTCCCTGATTCAAATATTGAGCCGGATGTGGTGAGAAGGGAAATTCGGAGAGCATTCCGTTTATGGGAACGTGCAGCAAATATAGAATGCGTAGAACTAGCAAAGGATGAAGATAGGATGGTAGAATATTTAAATTACAAAAACAATCGAAGTTTGCAAGAATCAAATCACATAATGATCATAATTTGGTTTTGAACAAAACAACAGGTAGAAATTGACATAAGTTTCGAGACAGGAGATCACGGTGACGGGTCAGCATTTGGAAGCACAATCGGGAACGCCGTTGCACATGCGTTTTTCCCAAACCATCGCCGTTACAGAGTAATATAATAATTCGATAGCATTTATGCATTATATGAGCAGACTCTTTTCTAGTCAATTATTTTTTAATTTCATTTCATAGGGAAATATTCATTTCGACAACAGTCGGTTATGGACAGCGTACAACCTCACAGAAATAAATTTATATCAAGTTATGTCTCATGAAATTGGACATGCATTAGGACTGGATCATTCCAGATTTCCCGAATCGGTCATGCACATGATTGTGCATAGTAAGCTAGAAGAAAACTTTGATTTGCATTCAGATGACATAATGGGCATTAGAAATTTGTACGGCCCGAAACCGAAACGTAGAAGAAAAGGAAAGGGACTTATTTCTCCTAAATCTAAACCTAGCCAAATCCCTCACTCTTGGATGACTAACTTTCTTCCACTACTACCGACAACACCAAGCACTTCAGGTACAAATACTATTGTGTCTCCGGAAGGGACAATTTCTATACAAAAAATTGACATTCCAACATTGGGATCTTCTGTAACAAACTTTTGGAATTGCTTTAAACTATTGTATAATCCGGAAACATCAAAAGAAGCTAGAAACTGTTATGCACAAAATACTTTACGTCTTCTTTATTCCATAAAAAATGTAGATAAGTTAAGTAATTAGCTATTATTATTTTTAAAATGAACATCATAAAAACAGAAGTGTAATTATTATTGCCAATGTCAACTTTGTAAAATAAACCTCAATGATCACAATCAGTGAGTGTCACAAAATTATTAAAAAGTTTTTCATAATTCTTCTTCAACCTTTAAAGATTTTAAGTTCCATTTCTAAAATATCGTGTTTGTAAAGACTGCAACTTATTTTTGTACTTTACATTTAGCTCATTTAGTTTTTCAAGCTGCTTTTCCACAAGTTGACCATAGCATCTTTCTGTAAGCTGAGCCCTGTCAATTGCAACCTGCTTTGAGATAAGATACTGACCTTCTTTAAAGGCCCTATCAGCATCATAGTGAACCTTTCCTTTTGTCTGACGAGATCTGGATTCCTCAATCTTTTTAATTATATCCGGAGTTAACACAGTGGCGAGATTTTCTTTTGTATTTCTGTTCTGCTTCTCTTTCAACGTATTCAGTTCTTGCTCTTCGGCCTCCCTCTTGTCATTGATGGAGGAGACCAGTGCTTCTTCTTTTTGTGTTTGTTTTCTACGCAAATCTTCCAAACTTGTAGCCCATTTTGATATTGCATTCTCTTGTACGGTTTTCAATGACTTGAAAATTTCCTCCAAATGTTCGGAACGAATCATCATTCGGAGTTCTTGTGGATTTTGAAATGAGTACTGAGGCTCAGGAGGCTTTGAAAAGCAAGAGCAGCATAAGTAGAACAGATAAGAAAGACATCCGGGTGGTTGAGAATCCTCTTCAACACGACGATGATGTATTAGAGGCGCATTTTCTTCAGCATCTGACTCTTCATCGTTAGCTAAACTGCTGATTTTTTTCTTGGCTCCTTTGACTAGCTTTCCAAAGGTTTTTGATACAGTCTTTGATTTTTTCTTTAGATTTGATCTTTTGTCCACCTAAACATATTGCATGACGAAAAGTTAAATAGTTTTCAATTGGTTTTAATGATGGCAATAATAATCAAGAACATTCTGCACTTACCACGTTAACAAATATTTTACATTCATTTCCATCATCATCATCCACAATCCCATCCAAGGTCAGCTCAGTACGTCCTCGCTCTCGTTCTCTAAACGCATCCATGGAAAAAAATGATACATTTCATATAATATAGTTTTCACTCTTTCTTTGAGTGTGATATGTTCATTTAAATTGAAATTACTTGTATGTATTTCCAGAAAGCCTTTGCACTTCTAAAGAAACTTCAGCAAATCGTGGTCCTGAAAAGTTGACAATGTAGTTTGGACAAGGGAGCAGCTTGAGAAATTTGGCAACAAAGTCCACATTGCGATTCACGTCTAATACTATCCATGTAGCCAAAGCAAAGTCATCCTGCAAGGTTCCCAACTGGTCAATGTTTTTAACGAACGCTACAACAGGACATGCGCTATTGGTAACAGAGCGGAGGAGCTCACGTCCGCAACCTGGAAAGTTGAGAGAAGTTAAAAGTACTTTCTAACTTTAGTTCGACCCGATGAGAACTTTGCCCAAAAAAATTAGTTATAGTTATCATACCTTCAGTTGCTTCAGACAGCAGGATAAAGGGCTCCATACTTATTTGCTTCTGGTCTTTGAGAGGAAAGTCTCAAAAATGGCGATTCTGATTTACGTGTGACAAGATGACAAATCTACGCTAACCTCAACAGCTCTCCTTTTAATGTTCATCTCATTTACTTAATGTATATGATAAATGTTGTTTATCCACAAAGCGATAAAAGAAGAGCTATATTACAGAGTTGCACAAAATCTTCGTGTTGAGAAGAAGAACAGTTGAACTAAATGAACAATAATATTAAGCATATATAAAATATGCATGAAAATATTTTAGAAACTGGTTGCAGATGAGAACGAGACGCACATCATTGTCCCACCCAAGTATAAAGTATGTATGTATATAGGGGAGAGTGGCGACTGAACTCGAAAAAAATTTACACGTTCACCATCACTTAAGTTAGTCGAATAAGAAGTTCATTTTATGAAGAGTTACTTTAAACTATAGAAATGATATGATATGATTAATGAAGTTTGTTATAATCGTATATAAGAGTAGATTAAAGTAATAATTAATCTGTGATCGCAAAGGCAACATGAATGAGAAGGATGCTTGTAGTATGGGGACAATTTGCGGTCAGTATTAGCAGACACAAAAACTATACTTCTTGATTGAAGGTTTTTATGCATCTCTTTTCCTGTCCCATCAACACTTACAGAAACGTGTTAAACTTGTTAGGATTAATAGCACTTAATCTATTGAGCTGAAGTAGTAGATAGTGTAGTGTACTACATTGAACTCTCTTTTAATCCTAATAAAAAACGCATATCCTACGGCTACCAAAAGATGCTACAAAATGACTTCATTATAGCGTGTGTGTGTTTTGTGTTTGTATGCATGTATATATATGTAAAAGGCTACAAAAGTTCATATCCCGAACGTTTTTAAGCGTTATGAATGTTTGCGTTAATCCAAACTACACAGATAAAAGATAAACCAACTAGATGATTACTATATTATTATGTATAGCTTGTTTTATATCGAGTGTGCGATATGCCGTACAACGTTAAAACTAAAAAACGTCAATTTTTTACTGACTTGGAAATAAATAAAAATTAGTGTCAGAGTTGTTATTAAATTTTGTTATAAATGGTATAAGCACTCAGTTTCGCACATTTTTCTCCATATGACATGCATTGACACAGATAATATATGCATGTGTCGGATATATGCATGCTAATCAGGATGGAGTGAGTAAGAGCTGAATGATCAAGCCGATTCTGAAACACGGGAAGCTTCTTTAAAGGAGTTCTATCTTCCACCCAGTGTCAAATATATAGTGTACATACGTATAGTATATGAAGTACATCCTATGCATCTCATCATCACATCACGCATCGAATAGTTCAGAACGAGGTTGAGTTTATGTATTTTATGTTTAACAAAAGAAATTTTTACATAACATTTAATACAGTTGCAAAACGTTTTTTACTGTCAACAAGAAGAGCAATAAGGAACAATCATACTATATAGATCCACACAATTTGTGTACTTTTGACAAAAGCACAATCACAATGACATCATGATTTTTACGGGTTCAAAGCATATATAATATAGTATAGTAACAACAAAAAATTTCCTGCGTATTCCTCATTTGCATAGCATGTACAAAATTGTGAGGAAGTCAACTGAAGCATTTAATATATATTCACTTACATACTTACATAAATCACAATACTCGACAGCCCAAATCCATATATTATCACTACTTGTATGGACTAAAAGAAGTCTTTGCAAACCAACATACTATGCAAATTTGCTTTGTCTAGAAATGGATTTTAAGTTCAAAAGACACGCCACCTTTACCTAAGCAAACTGTTTGGAATGGCATAAAAAGACAAACATTTAGCATTTACCGGAATGAATTTTGTCAATCTCTAATTGCTTTACAACCAATCAAGTCTGTAAAACATTAAATTCACCAGTGTACGGAAGCATGAGTAGTTCCAACCTTTTTTGATACTTTTCTTTGATTCTCACCAACTCCATAACTTGCTCGTCTAAAATCTCCATGTAAAAGCGAGATTTGGTCCGTATTTTACTTTGTTTGATTTCGTCATCAATTTTCTGCCTTGCCTCTATGATTTTCCTGCTGCAAAACTGCTGAACTTTTTTCTCCGTCTCCTTTTCCCTGATGATTTTTAGTCTGTCCACCGTTTTCGGTCCCAGAACGTGATCCCATTGCTTGGTTCTGTCAATGTCTTTTCTTATCTTGTCTAAAAGGGCTTTTCGCCCTTCTTCACCTTTTCTCTCAATCTCTTGACTCATTCGGCGAAGCTGCTGCTCGAGATCAGGAGTGAATTTGAAATTTGTTTCACAAATCTTGGTCCAGTTTGTCAACGCTGACTCGTGAATGGTTCGGAGAGAAGTTCTGATCTCTTGGACTTCTTGGGATCTAATATATTTCTTGATTTCATCTGGAGTCTTTATATTTGTGGTTGATCTTGATCGCACGTAGTAGTAATTCGATAATGGTGCATTGCAACATGGGTTGAACCGGGTGAATAACTTTCGAAAAAGGATGGTTACTGGGTTGACGCCACGGTATGTAACTTGCTGCTGGCTGTGCTCAAGAATCTTCTTTGATTTTGATAGTCCAAATGCAGATTGGTGGAGCTTTAATGGAGATTTGCGAGAAAATATCTTTTCAAACACAAATTTCAAATTGTGAGTAGAATGGAAAGGTACAATTTCATTGTTAGCCAAAAGATGATTCCCATGGATTGGTGTACAGTGAGACGACAAAGGAATTATGTTAACCATCAACGTGTAGCCGTCCAAAATGGTGTCCAGGATTGTATTAACAGTTTTGGCAATCTCAAATACATCCTTACGAACGCTGAAAGATCTATAATGAACATTCAAACAAAGAATTAAAAATCATTATAAAAATTTGCTTACTCAAAGCTATTATATAACAGTTTGTCCTTATGTATTTTAACAATTTTAACTAACTTGAATTTTTCAAAAAACTGGCGATACAAATTTTCAAAGTTTTCTCCATCAAAATTAAATATGCAGTCCATGGCTGGCAGATATGAGATGTGGTCGAGTGTTGACTCAATGCTTTGATGTGGATTTAATATGATTGGAACTGCAGTTGGGAATTCTTCAAAAATTTGAAAGACATTTTCAAAATCTTTAATGAGTACAAATGGAATCGCTTTTTCCTCCACCAGGAATTCCAATGTGGAATGCGGAAGACCTAGGCAGAAAATAAAATCTTTATAATATGTTATTCATTAGCAATATTTTCAATCTATGTTGTGCATAGTGCGAATGCATTCAGAGTTAAATTCACAAAAAATGCGGTACATACCATCATTAAAATCAGTTACCAAAACGTACATCCCTTCCATCTCTTTAGAAATATGTCAAGTGAAGTTAAGAAAAAGGAACTGATACGCGAAATATGCACTATATTGCCTTATGATTGAAAACAGAACACTCAAAATGTAAAAAGTTTAAAAAGTCGCACTTTTCTTTTTTATTATTCGTAAAAACAGACAAACTGAACAATAGAAATATAGTAAAAGTTACACATCTATTCAACCTCCTTACTTTACTTACAATTTACTAGTAAAATGGAAACTTTTACTTAAAACATTTATGTGCAACAAAAGTATTGGAAGTTTGGAAGCTTTGGAATTCAGTCAGTAGTGCACCCAAAGAAACTTGTTTTGTGACTGAAGGAAAAATACTGGCCAGAGACAGAATACAAATCAATTTTGTTTAAAGGCCAGCCTAACCTTATATTCTTCAAATCTCTTCACAAAAAATTACTAGCAGCCATGGTCAATGGTCATCATTGTATTGGATCCTGTGTTTAAGACATTTGGATGATTAAAACTGAAGCTGTGTACGTGATACCACTTTTTTGGTTCTATATGTATTTTTGATACAAATATAATATGTGTGTATTGAACATGAGTATTCTTACACATCCATACATGACATAGGACATACAGAAGGTAACAAATAATTTGATTTAAGTAAAACGCAAACAAAAAAAAGAGAGTCCCTCGATCTGTCCCTGCTCTTGTTTTTCAACCTGGGATCATCATCATGATGAGTCACACGTCACGAAAATGCTCAAACCAAATATTTGTTTTTAATTCGATTAAACTCATTGATCTGCTTATCAATAGTTTTCTTGTAAAGTTTTTCATGGTATTGTTTCAGCTGCATATCCTTAGTCTCCAATATGAGAGGAGTTTCTTTTTCTAATTTTTTTTGAGCATGTTTTTCAGCCTCCTTATCAGCTCGATTTTGTCTTGCCTCAAGAATTCTATTTGCTGTATCTGCTGAGAGTGCATTAGCTCTGGATGCTGTAGCAGCATTGGTCTCAGTGAGGTCCTTCATGATTGTAGATTTTTCTACTCTTTTCCCTTTTTCGACTTCCTTGGCAAGTGCTTTAAGGGCAGATTCTTGCTGCTTTTGGATTCGCTTTTCAGCCTTTTTCCATTTTTTCGAGCAGGTTTTACCAAGTTTAAGTACAGAGTGCCTAATTTTATTGTTCTTTTCTTGGAGGTTTTGAATCTTCAGACTGGTACCGGCAGACGGTGTAGATTTCGTTGTTGTTGTTGTTGATGATGTGCTGGTTGCACCGTTTGATGAGCTTCCGTTTTGATGCCCATTTTGTGTATGATTTAGTGAAGTAGCTAGAGCTGCAAAGTTTGTGGCAACGGTGACTTCTTTCACAACTGTTTGTTCGGTTCTAGAAGATGCGGTGGTGGCGGTAGATGAGTTTCCGTTTTGAGTTGAAGAAGGGTCATTTGAGAACATTTTCTTCAGGGACTGACGCAAGTTTGTTGTAATTTGCGTTGTCTTTGAGTTGGTAAATCTGGGATCCAAGTTGGCTTTCAACTTGCTCATTATATTCTGATTCTAAAGGAGAAAATACAAAGCATTCATTAAAATGGAAGGATATTCATTAAATTAGGCTGGGCTAGATAAAACAGCATTAAATTTTTGTAATACCCCAAAGGAAACGTTGAATATTAAGCCACGATTTCCACTCTCAATCATTTTGGCAATTATTGGCTTTGCTTTGATGTCGTTAACTTCATGAATCCTACATAAAATAAACACAAATTAGAATAGATAGAATTCCAATCCTACATTTTGATTCAATAAAGAGAATTCCATTACTTGGAATTTGTATACGCCTGTGAAATGACATTAAGAGCTGTATCCCCAGACAAATTCACATAATGATCGACACTTGGCAAACTCAAAAGCAACTTTCGAGCTTGATCCTCACTCTTCTCTTTGCAAATATCCAACAAAATTGGAGTGAGTTGAGGATGCTCATCCAACACTTGTTGAACGCCATGACACTCCTTCACCAAAGTAAACACCAATGCCCCTTCAGCAACAACGGCATTCGCAAGCTCCCTTCCGAAATCTGTAATAAGTAAAACACACCGGAAATGAACCACGTGCGTTTATATATAGTGCTTGTGTAGTAGCGTGTTTCACACCCACACATACACTCGAGGAATATTTCATTATTATGTTTTTGAAAATAAAAAGAGCAAACCTGATTCCACATCCGTCACCAGAATCCGTTTCTGGTTAAGACCACCAGTTGCCGATGACATTTTTGCAAAAAAAAATAAAAATGTTCACTGATAGGAAACACAGAAAACTACAAACCTACTCACTTCAGATTTGCTGAGGGAATGAAATGTTTTCGTAGAACTATTATTAATTGCTCAAATGTCCGTGACAAGCCAAAACCAAGTACGGGATGGTGCTGCTGGTATACATTCACTTTTTTTGCTTAATACATTGGTTGGTAATGGTAGATGATGAGAAAGTCAAAATAATTAGATAGTATTACACCTATGCGCCCAGCAACGCAAAACTTGTTTATTACATTATTACATTACACTGGTGACTCACAGGACAGCATTATATTATAGTCGTGGGTGAACTCATCATCGTCACATCGTGATGTTCGTAACACATAAGTAAAGATAATGATGATGATGATGATTTTCCGTATGCTAATATCCTCGACCAACCACTGCACTGTCTTTGTAATTTTCATAAAACCTTCTCATGGATGGATGATATTAATTTTTGCCTTGATAATCATATATTAGAAGCAGACAGCCTTTCGCTCAATTCTTAAGCTCATGTTGACTGACTATATACTTTCAATGCGCTATTACTTAGAACGCATAGCGTTCTTAGCTTTGCTGCTTATGAATTTCTTGTATTCTTGTTATCACTGCCACAGTTCACATAATTTAAACCTCGTGATAGAGCAAAAATGTTGTAGTAATGAACCAACAATGATTCAACTTGTCCAGTCAGTTCCATCCGAGTTTTTGCAAAAGACAACCTTCAAGTCATTTTTAATCTTGTATAAAGCACTGCATTCATTCCTATTTTTAGGTATTGACTTTACAAAATGCCTCCTGCATCACATTTCTATCTACCTTTAATTGTGGTGAAGATGGTACAAGGAAGAACTATGGGATTGGTAAATCAACCAAAATAATAGATTTGATTGTTTTAATTTGGTTTTTTTACATAAGCAACGCCTACTCTTAAAAGTATCACCTCTAGCCTTACGGCAAATTGTTTTCTATATCAATATGATATACTCTAAATTGTACGTAATCATGAGAATCCTCCACATTCCATAAATGTGACCGAACCAAAATAAACCAACGAAAACAAATAAGATTCTTATGTTTGCATGTCGCTTATTCACAACTTTGGGGTGCCACTTTAGGTATGAGTAAGATATGAAGAGCTGAGCATGAGCAGACTGATGCTTACTAATGTTACAATGTCATAATAGATCAACACGTGCGACTGGATGGAGAACTCAGATTCTCTAAAAAGAACATATCTATTCATATCTTGAACATAAAACTTGCTGGGAATAAGAGCTGATGCGCATGTATACGCACGTATATGAATGTAAAAGAGACATGACTTGTAAAACAGTTGATTTTTTCATATATTTTTCACATATATATATATATAAATGCATAATATTATACGCTTTCGATCTGCTGGAAATTATTTCTTCTATTACAAACAAGTATACTGGCGAATCTTATTTACAACGAGACTCTTTGTATACACTCGAAATCCGTGGATAAAAAAAGTTTATGCTGATGCGTATTATAAGAGGTAAAAATAGAAGCACATGTCTATGATTTTAATATAAAAACAGATTTTCAGAGTGGAGATGGTGAGAACACGCAACGTCCTGTTCTAATAACGTCTAATAGAAATAATGCTAACAAACCCTGTATTATTTCATGCATTTTCCGGATGCATTTATTTTAATTAAATGTTATATAAAGTAAAAATGTACAATAATGCATTCACTACGAAAGCATGATAATAACGTATATACAAGCATTAATTTAGCGTTACACTACACTATACGCTATAGTTTGTAATACCCGTAAGGCTAGTAAAATCTGTTGACTTCTCAACGGCCTTGACATTCGGGAAGAAGAAAACTTGCATGCCTTGGAAAGGGTGGATTACTAACATATACCTGTGGAGTAAAAGCCATTTTTAGTTGTGCATTCATCATTGCCAAATAAACCTTTCAGGTAAGTAGCTTGAAGATTCAGATTACCGAAAAGCTTTTATCATTAAATTTCCAATAATGACTCCCTTGAAACAAGTATACCACAGAAAGACCATTTTCTTCCAACGTCACTGCAGCATCAAGCTTGTTTGGAACACCAACCCATCCGGATGTTGGTTGTGGGTATGATGTTGAAGGCTGCTTGGTTTGGTCATATATCCAGTACGAGTTTCTCCTCATGAAATAAATGTTGTCATCTTTAGGAAGAACCACAGCTGCATCCAAGGGTGTTGGGACATTTGGAAAGAATTCTGAAATATTTTTGGGGAAGTCTAAATCCATAGTCATATTTGTACATCTCCAAAATTGATTCCCCTGAAATGAAATTAGTTTCAAAGTTTAAAATGCATTGGAATAAAATACATTATAAGTTCATAGAAAGGCCACTAAAGCCAGAACCTTAAAGAAATAGGTTATTCCATTAGATCTCGTAATAGCAGCATCCAAAGGGCCGTTTAAGTTTTCAAACACTTTTGAGATCTCTTTTGGATAATCAAGGTCATGCTTCGGGTTTTCAAAATTATTCAATCGGTATACCAGGCTCCCTTAAATACAAAGGCTGTTAGTATAGGGTATAGGTGTATAATAAAATTGATGGAGTACGCTCCGTCATAACATTTAGCCAACCTTTGAAGAGATATGTTGCTCCGTCTACCATTGTTGTTGCAGCATCAATTGTTGGGTTATCACATGGAGCATTAAACGCTCTCTTTCCATAAAGGTACTGAAATATTTATTTAATTATATTGTTTACATATTGCTCGTTTCATACAAAATGTTTAATCCCCCCCCTACTTGCTATTTTACTCTGTGATACTATGCTTTCTATTCGACAAGATACTCATCGTCAGTCAATGTAATAATAATTATGTACATACCTGTATTCCTTCTATATCGTCTTGATGTAATTTGAAATTATGATGGTAGTTAATGTAGTAAGGGGACATCACAGCTCCATTGACATTAGAATGCTCTAAACCTAGATAGTATCAAATTTTCGATGACAAAAAAATTCTTAAAATTTGAAACGTTCATAAAAAAGTTCCTTTCATAGCCTCAATCAAGAGTAATGGCAAACAATATTGTTGTCAATCCAATTGACGCCGACTTCTGTAGCTTTAAGTTTACCTAGCGCATGTCCTAAAAAATACACATATAATTTTATATGAAGTGAAGATAATTTGGTGAAGTAAATAATATATTCTGACAGTAGCAATATTTATGGAACAATAGGGATTCTGTACCAATTTCATGTGTGGCCACCTGAAACAAGTTGATCCCTTCCGGACTCCTTGTCGTCCACAGTTCATCTGCATCAAAGCTTAACATCGCAAGTTAAAATTAATTATTATGATCCGGATATACATGTTTAAGAATTAAAGCCATAGTTGTCAATTGAAGTCAAAAGATTTTTCTTACTGAATGTCTCCCCCAAAATAAGGGAAGTAAGCATGAGCAGTCATTTGTCCTTTTCCATCAAATGGCTGTGCATATAAATTAGATGTGAAAGTAATTAAAATTTTAATGCCAGTATAAAGAACATTAATTTAATTTAAGTTCATATGCAAATATGTGACTAATGTACCTCATCATCACCGTGATATCCCCTTTCAAATTTAATATCGAGATTGACTTTCCCGTTTAGTTCTTTTTTAAATGTGAGATTTGAAACATCTTGCCACATACGAAACGCTGCTTCAATTTCCTTATCCACAGTTTCGCGTGGCATCACATTTTCAGGTGGATACTTTGTGATGCTGTACGTAACTGGATTAACCTTCCAGCGAGACCCTTAGGAGAAAATAGGGTTAAATGACTTCGCCTCCCCAACTTTTACGAGAAAAAAATTAAACAAATTATCTTACCTTGAAGTAAATATCGTTTAGGGCGACTGTGGCCATGATTAACCTTTTCATATCCACACCATCTGTGATTTAAATCCTGCTCAGTTTGCTTAACTTCATTGATTACTGCCTTTTGAATCCCTTCATTTTCTAATATACTATAAAAAGTTTTCTGGTATTCTTCAACAGGATGCGAAAACACCTCCTGTAAAAGGGGAAATATTAACAACAACACTTTAGCTTTCATCATGTATATGCAATGCTTAGAGATATTTGCAAAAAATCTTAAAGGGCTAATGTCGAGAAAAAGTGAAATGTTTAAACTTATATAAAATCTCACGTTGGATTTTTTTTGCGAAAACAAGGAATGCAATGTATGTAGCACAAGCACATTAGATAAGCAATGATTGCTTTAACTTTTTTGATGCGATAAGTTTTCGTCCGTTAGGCTGGATCTGTACTCAGGGAGAACAAGTGGAAAATGAGTTCAACATTGTTTATGGAGACGTTATCAATGTATCAACAATTTTATATATTATGCTGAAAATACACACATAGGTACACGTAACTGTAAGTTCATGCAGTTTGCGCATTGCAGAATGTCAACAGTTTATGTTTACAGATATGACATTCCCTAATTTCTCGCAGATTTCTTATGACATGACACAACCAACTTACATTTCCTCAGGAGAGTGACGCAGACAGACCGAGTTGAAATTCTTTTAAAAACCGTTGTGTTTATCATTTATAGTCAATAGTAAGCACAGAGCACAGTCATTTAATCTTCGTAATCGACAGCCTACATAAAGTAAGCAACACAAGATTTATGACCATCCTTCACCAACTTTGGCCTAACATAGCCCTGAAAACTGTAAATTCTGGTGAAAAGTCATCCATACATCAAATAGATTGATTCAAATATGAACATATATATACATATATACTCCTTTTGCTAACGAACCATTGTGCCGAAAATACAATATGTGCCGTTTCTTCATACGTAGAAAACCCATGCATGCAATTATACGACATAGTATTTATATTTGTTCTGACTCATTTCTTGCAGTTAACAACAGGATTGGAATTTTCATAAGTAATCATTGCATTGTTTGCAATACAACATGAGCTAAATATAAATTTGACTTGCAAAATATTGAATGTTGAGTGAGCATTATAATTCACCATATCACATATTTTGTCCGATATTTAAAACCATATGAAAAATATGATAGGTACTGTTGGTCATTGTAGGCATTTAAATACTTATCTACTTACAGGACTTTGCTCAATACCTATAAGCTTCAAAATGTGACATGGGAGAACATAAAGTAATGGTAAGTAAATGTTTGAGGATTACCAATAAAATATACCCACCCATTCATTCATCATTACCATTACGATTACCCACTCAAATTGTCCGTTGGCACAAGACAGGTATTTAAATTATGATATTTGACATTTAAATCTGATTTGCATCCTTTCCAGCTTTTTTACAATGATGAAATGTATGAGGCTACTATCTACTTTCTTTATGGGACCTGGTCTCATACAACTTCAGCATTGACCGTTTAACATTGTTTAATCCCAACAAACCAAACATCTGTATGTACTTAAGCTTTATGTTTCATACATATGTACATTGAAGTTTAACGTTTTTGTTTTATTGAAATGGAGTTTAAAATAGTAAAACATTAGTAGTGCATTGCTCACTTCTTTCAATTTTCATCTACCACCAACCAGCTTAGAACAAAAACACTACGAACCCAAGAATAACATAGCTATACCTGCACCGGAAATTTTATTTCTTAAAATTCTGTGAAAAGTAAATTTAACCGAAAAATAATTATAACAATGGCCTACTGGGTTTCTGAATTCCATCGTACTGAAACTCCCACCTCCACAACAATGGTGAAGATTAGTAGATCATCGGAGGAGTTCCAGGTACCCTTTGCAATGCAATGCAATTGTATATTCTATAAGAACTACCAATTAGGCATTTGAATAATAAAAAATGCATATGAGTCCTATTAAAATATTGCAGGAAGTGACCTATAAGCAGCGGCATGTCACAACGCTGACCTGGGATGCGAGCTCACATGATAATAACAATAACAACAGTGTGGATTGCAGGCCTTCAAATTACCAGAGACTAACTACACATGCGTTTCTTTACGTTCGTAATTATCAAGATAGCACCGTTATCAAAGAAAAGTTGAAAGTGTCAAAAACAAAATGTCACGTTGAAAGAGGTCAGATAAAAAATTCACAATTTCAATGAATTATCTTTTATGTGTAGATATTTTTATTTATTCAATTTCATGAGACACTTTTCTTGAATCTACTATATTAATGAATGCTTGATTTTCAATAATTTCATCCTACACACAGTTGTAATGATTATTGTTTTTTAATTAACTAAATATTTGTTATCTGTATCACTAAAAACACTGAAATATGCTTCCTTATGCGACGCATCCAACAGATTCTTACCTTAAATAATGTAAAAAGCAATTCTGACTAAAGATGTTTAAATTTTCTGTCCAAAATCGAGCATTATATTTCATTCATTAAATAATTCTCGATATTTGTTTGTGATTCACCCTTATCCGGAATAATCGTTCATTTTCATCTGGATGGTTCCCATTCTTGGAACGGAACCCTGCGCATATGCATGTGCATCGATTCTTTTTTATAAAATAAACAATCAGAAGGTCTTATTGTTTTTAACAAAGCTTATGAAAATCTGCAAGGTAATGATTGACGTATTATTTTCAGTATTGTTGGAAGGGCTCAGGGGTTTTAAGGCATCATGCAAAGCTAATATCTATCCCAAATTATTTTAAAACTTGACGTGTCATTAGCTGCATGCTGTTGAGCGTGCTTAAATTTTTGCATGCATACATTTTCTTCCGAAGATGAAGTCAGCTTATTTGGCAACAGAATTTATAAAATAGGTGACTACAAACTTCCTTTGTGTACCCTTAAAGTGTTGAGCCGCGAGCCGAAGGGTTTTCTGCAAAACACTTGGTGATAAATATAAAATTCTACTACTAACGTCAATAACAAACGTGTCATCGGATTTCGATAGAATGGGCTATCCCTTTCCTAGTACACGGGATTGTAATATGGTAGTAAATCGTCACCAAAGATTTTTTGTGGTTTCAATAGTTCCAACGTCAGAAGTCACCATCATCCGGAATTACGAACTAATAATGCTTAAACTATATTTCACTTGAAGCCGTCTGTTGGTCTAGGGAATTAATTGTTTCATGTTAAATTCATAGGTACATGAACAGGCAATACAATGCAAGCAGACAAATTAACTACTATTATTATTAAGTATATGTTTAGTTGGTTTTTATGACAAACGCATACCTATTACTTCTCACTTCTAAGTAAATAATTTAGCAAATCCTTTAACTAGATAATAATATATTTTTAACACTATATTATGGATTTCACACATATTTAAACGGGCATGTATCATTTCATTTTAATATAATCAAAGCTTTACTTCTTATTTATAAGCATCTGCGCAGCCATCTGTGGTTTGTGGTACTCTCATAAAGTCATGTAACATGAACATGCAAAAACGACATGCCCTGTAATTAGTCTGTTCATCTGCTTGTAGTTTATGTGATCATGCGAATTAATAAACATCAAGCTCTAGTTAGAAGAAATTCGTGTGATCTCATACTATTTTTTGTGGAAGATTTAATGACGGTGGTGCCTTACTAGAAAAACATTGCCAAAGCCGATTACCTATTCCTTTCTTATAGGAAGTTTGAAGTATCGAAAGTACCTATAAAATGCATATTTTATTTTCATAAACTAGAGCTGATGCTGATGTGTATCCTGATTGATATTATGTATATGTAGCATATCATTAATATTATGCTCAAGCGCATCATAAGTTCACAAAGTCATAGCTGCAGCTTTGCGAAAAACACCTTTTGTGGGTTTTATTTTAGTCTTAGCCAAATGTAAACATTTTTGAAGAACCTTCTGCAAAGGGGTGATTGCGGTCAACAAGACTACTTATTGTCAGACAGGTAAATCACCGAAGATAATGCTAACCGTAGACCGTACCGCAATTCAACCTCCACAACTCTTGTCGTATCACGATATATAAACAAAAAATGAAATATTGTCTGACATTCTATAAGCCATAAACCCCCACAAAAAATAGATTGATCGTGTAAACTATAAGTATCGCTTTGTTGTGAATGGCACGATTCCAAAATTCACAAAAATCCGTGCAAAAATGCAATAGCTATCAACATCAACGCTTGCATTAAACTTCTGTCTATAATATATGTACAGAAGTGAAACCTCTATGCAAGCAATAATAAATAAATACCAATACCCAGATTAATTCAGTAGCAGTGACCTTCACTCGATCTTCAAAAAACATTTTTGGGCACTAAATGTTGACTTGTGACGCGACGTATGCTTTTCATGACGATCATGACTCATTATTATTATCTCTTTCAATTCGAATACACTCACAATGAAAGTGAAAAATCGGCCGGAAGCTCATCGTTGGCTGTTGGCTCTTTGATGTTTGAAGTTTTGCTGTTACCACTTGAACCGCTCGTTACTGGCAGGAAAGTTTTTGGTTGTGTATTAAGTACACACGCTGAAAGATTAAATTAAGTATACACAATGAATATGAATATTGTCACTCATCGTCAGTAATATATAATTAAAGATATGGTGGCACCAGATCTAAATACAACTTTGAGTTCCAAACTTATGCGTATATATCTCTGAATACAATGAACCATGTAATTCTATCAAATCTATGCAATGATATATTTGCCCGTCACACGTCACCATTTTGCTGTTAGCTGTAAACAAGTATTCATGATGTATTTACTGGTATCTTCTCCTCTTTTAAGCCATGCGTCGCATATTCCTCCAGCTATTCAAATAAAGCTTCACATATGTTTGATTAACTAATGCATCATTTTTTCCTCTTTGCTCTTTTCAGTTCCTCCATTCATCATTAAAAATGTATGATATAGTGAGAATTGAGCTGGAAGAGTAGCCAAAAAAGCCAATTGATGCAACATAACAAGCCCACGCGAACTGGAATGACCGCCTTTGTGTGTGAAACTCATCCTTTTCTGTATCAAAATCAACGTACGGTTCCAGAATAATTCCAGAAAAAAATAGGAAAAGCACATTAAAATGTCTCATTAATAATGGGTGTTGAGAACGAGGAGCAAGAAAATGTGATTCTTAGTGTCGTTTTGTACCACCATCAAATGAATAGTGAATGGTTTGATTTTTTGGGGATTCCATAAGAGAATGTGTTTTTACCACATAATAGTCATGCCTATGCCTATAACATACGATAGGCTCGACTCTTTCCATTCACATTAATAGCATTATTATGGGAAATGAAGTTGGATTTTTATATCAGTTTGGTGGAAAGTAAAAAGAGAGACCTAAATGAGCTCATACATGCATGTTTCGTACAAATGATGATGATGATGATGATAGAGAGTCAAGTCAAGAGTGAGCCATGAAACATGCCCAACGTGTAAATGGCATATCCGCATCAACTTTGCAAGTTCCTAATCAAACTCTTGTTCTGTGGTCAAAAATACTGTAGCTAACAAGTTCGATAGTTGAGTTGTATTACATTTACAAGACAAGTAAACACACAATATGTAATATCAAGTAAAACTATGTGGTATGGTATATTCATTGTATACTATAGTTAGCCAATCCACAAACAACGTCAGTTCAGTTACAAAGAACTTCTATATAGAACAGTCAGCATATTGCATTGCATGCTTGGCAAAAGGTAAGTAATTGTATAAGAGTAAGTAAGTAGAGGGCTCCAATCCAATAGTAAATGCTATGACGCTGCGCCACTGACACTGTGTGTGATGTTGTGAGTAAGTTTTGCATGGAGCTCGCTTCCCTCACTTAATCTGAGTAGAGCCATATCTTGTTCCCCTTAAAATAAATTGAATCAACTTTAGTGTCTTGGCCGGTAGTCGTGTCGAAGCTCACGGGAATGCAACATGAGTCCTTTATGGGGTGATCGAATTAATATAAGTTATACTATTCACGGTTACTTCATGCTTGCATTTTCCCGTAACCTACCTTGCGAATTCTGGTCATAACCAAAATCAACAATCAAGTGCGAAAAAATAAAAATTAGTTTATCAATCAAACCCGAACTTACAAATAGCAGCAGTTACTTGTGGGCTTCTGTACTGGAAACAGTGATTACATTATATATTACATTACGGACTTAATTTAAACCTTGACAGTATGAGTTGGATATAGTGTAGGCATTCAATAAATTCAATGTCTGTAAAAGTGGCAGATTTTTATCATGTACTGATAAGATTGATTATATCTTTGAGTAACGCAGCGAGGTTGTAGGCACGAGGGAGGACAAATATTTTCCATTTTGTTTACAATTTAACCAAGTTTTTAGTTAATTATCAGCACAACGCGCAACGCTGGTTTTACCAGAAGTGTTTTTGTCCAACAATTTTTTAACATAAAACAGTGAAAATGTTCTGCATCAGTGGATCTTCGTGTCCCCACTGCGGCGCATCTAATTCTCAACAGAAAAAGACAAGGAACTGCAGAATTATTAGTAGCAGCAGCACAAACCTTCTTGTGATACTCATCTCAACTCTTCATTTGGTCTCATGGATCGGAGCTGGAAATGCAGCTCCAGTCCACTCAGATACAGGGGCAATGGTAAGCAAAGCAAAAAATACAATCTCACCAACCACCACAATAATAATTTTTACCTGCTTTTACCCTTCGTAATTTCATTTTTTGCTGACTTCATTGCATGCAAATAAATGCTTTCGAGGTTGTGCTTTGTTTTAAAATTCTCAAAGAAAATATAAGCATTCACCTGCCTGGCATCGTATTGTAGAGGTATTTAAAGAAAAACCTGAAATATTAAAAGATTGTGTCATTACTTTTCAAGCTGCCTGTGAAACATGTTATGCCAGAACAGGTACGTAGTAGGACATAGTATGGAAATAATGTATGCTCCAGCCAGAGTAATGTGCATGCAGTGACGTGCATTCGCATGCAAATTGACAGATTCAGCGTGAATACTGCTGATGCTGTTTTCATTTTCAGACTATATCTTACTCATCCAAGAGGTTGCAAATAATAATATATAGTGCGAAATAACAATCTATAATATGAATGTATTTACAGTAGACTCGACTGTGAGCATTAGCTTTTGGCTCATAAAACTTGCCCATTTCATTGCAAAAATTTTGTATGCCACTTCATTCATGTGATTTTCCCCAATGCACCTACTTTTATAAAAATGATTAGTCATCCATATTGGTATCCGCGTAAGGAAACTAGTTTATATAGCACAATATGCATAACTCATCCAATACAAAATCCAAACCAACAAATTACAGACCACAAGATTAAGATGTTAGGGCGACTTCATTTGTTGAATCATTGTTATCTGCTAGCTTATCAGCACCCATTGTGGCAATGAATAGAAAGGTTATGGTTATGTATTTTACAAAAGAGAAAAGTTCATCACTCCTATCTATTAGCAGAAATTGCATTGAACGGTACCATCAATCAGAGTAGGAAATACTTTGGGATGGAGGATGATGAGTCACATCAGCGGCTCAAAGTTTCACATGTACCACTTACCAAGTAAAGTACTCAAAATCTCAAAGGCTGTTGCAAACTTTTTTTTAATACCACTGAAATGACAATATATATCTACTAGGAAGCAGAATGTCTGTTGAGGCTTCATCTGAAGTAGATTAAATGTACTTTAATTTGTTTGTTGACATTATATTATATTATGCGTTATATGTCTCCCTTTCATTCTTGAAAAAGTTGTAGAAGGTATAGGTTGAGTCACCTACAACTGCATTATGCTTAGGGCAGACTCAACAGCTCATTCTCATTCAATGAATTGTTTTGCTGGCATTTTTTTCGCAACCCACTACCATCATCATCACTCACTCATACGCTTTTGATCTTTTGTTGTCTACTCCTGGTTTGATGGGCGTGATGTTAGCATGAATCCTTAAACTTACACACTCATCTTTTCTAGCGTAGCTCTCGCAGTTATTTTTGAAATAAGCAGTTACTATTTTAGCAGGAAGATGAACTTTTAAAAAAGAAAATATTTCTTGGGTAGCACCAGTACCAGGAGTCTCTCACAAACATTTTTTCATAATAATAAAATGGTACTGATGATTAAAGAGAAAAACAAGGTACTTATTTGACAAATACATGACATTACGAAAGGATTCTTTCAAGAAAGATGGTATCTCTTTGGAGGGCGTGAGGTTCTATGAAAACAGTCATCTTCCACGATATTTTCTTCTTCTTCTTTTGCTATGCGTCATCAACCTTTTATTGTTTACGGTTTCTTTTCGCATGGGACTACTACACACTTTATAAAGTCATTGTCCTTTTGCGTTTTGTCCATATATGTAATTGTACGCGTTGAATTGAATGATTTTTGAGTTCGACTTGTGGTGTCCGACGGATGTACCCGCAAAAACCAGAGCCAGCATTTTTTTGAGAACATGTCGGAAGTGTCTTAGTGGCAAATTACAACATGCTTACAACTACAACAATTTTGTATCAACATTCACACGAAATATATTGTGCATGGGTATATGCATGCGTTCCAGTCAGCGGGAGGCAGATAATTACATGCAATAGGCCTGGCATGCATCGTGTCATGTTGGAGGAACAAAAAAACGCTGGAATTGGCATGAATAGAAATGTATTGATAGAATCGATTGCGATTCCCTGAATTTACAGACACGAACCCCTCAGAGTGGAACAAAATAGGGTATCGATTAGTGAATCTGAAATTCTGGAAAAGTTTCAGAACATTAATTTCATCGGCAAAAGTAGTTTTCGGGCTATTCATGTGTCCAGTCGTTTCTTTTGTCAATTAAACTTACCAAACTTCCTTCTGCGTTCTTGAGTTTATCCATACTTATCGTTAACTCTAACTAGCTATTTGCCCAAGGCAAACCCGAAACTATTTTCCTTTATTTTGATTCATTCCATTTAGTAATCACGAGTAAGTGCAATGAAAATGAACTTGTATACAAAATTCATACATGTTTGCGTAATCATAAATTACAACCTATACATAACAAGTGCATTTAAACTAAACGATGAGGCGATAAGTAGGATATGTGTTTTCAATTTCTTACAAGACATCGTATCAGAATCTCGGGTCATTCGTGGTCACTGGTCATGTTCCGTGTTCTTCCTCATTCATGACGTATCATAATCATATCATTCCATAAATAAGCTTACCGATTATAGCATAGCAGCTGCTGCTGCAAGTAAAATATCCTGAATGGCTCATCCTGAATGCTAAATGACCAGTGTGGTTAATCTTTAATATATTTGTTCAGACTTTCGAAAAACAATCGTCATCATATAATACTTGGCAGATGAATAGATCAACATCAAAGTCACAATTATAGGAGTAGCAACGTAACATAATGTCATAAACATACAGAGACGCCAATGCAAATGCATTATAAAAATCCCTGTAAACATAATATGCTGCTAGCGCTAGGAGGATGTAATAAATACATGCACATTATACATTTACTCAAGTTTGTGCTGAATGTGAAGCTGACAGCCAAGACGCAATTCGCAATTTGGGCAATTCCTTATACCTTCTTATTAGGTATGATGAATGCGGGTGAGTCACAATACAATCAACACTCTGCATAGACAACGAAGTACTCATCCTTTCATTATCACGAAACTTTAGGCAACCGATACCAAAAAGATGATGCATGATAACGAGAGAACATTCAATACGGGATTTTGCAATATAAGTGTGTGAGATGACTTCATAAATATGTTGATGAGTGGGAGACGTGGAGGAATTGTCATTTTCTGTACATGCACGTGTCACCATAAAAATAATTTGGAAAAAAATGTCTGGAAAGTCCCTGTGGTACAATTTCTTACAGTTTTATTTGTCACGCTTTAAGATTAGAATACGGAAAAGTATAGTAAAAAACTGCTAGCATTATAATAATAGTAAGGGATTTCCTTGCAACTGCTAGATTTCCTGAAATTAAATAAAGCTCCACATAAACAACTACACGTGAATATAAAATGATTTAATAAAAATAAGCTTTCAATTTGAAATGAGCCTTTTTGCATGAACTATAGAGACATTGTGTTGACATTCTGACTCATTCGCAATGTAGTGTGAAAACCAGACTTTTCATTTACGAAAAGTGTCCGTAAAGTGTAAAGAATATTTACAAGCTTTCCCCCCAGCCCTGTCGTTTGGTGTGTGGTGCTGACATCCAGTCATGATTTTTCGTCTTGAGCATGTGAAAACTGCTTTTATTCCTATTGTTGTTTTCCATGCTATTAAATTAATATGGATGCCATTGACCCACATTAGGTTTTGAGGAAAAACGTAGAGTTCTCAGAGGGATAAACTAAGTAAAAACAAAAATCCAAGTTCATAGTCAAGTATCCATTTAATATGGATAGAAAAGGAATGAATTGCTCAGATAGTAAAGCTTGTGTACATGAAATTATTGGGAACGATACAGTACATAGTCCTTCTACAAAAAACTAAACCTAAGTAACTGGTAAAGGTGAGAGGATTCGTTTTCCAATAATTTGAACCTTTTTTTCTCTACTATAAACCACTCCAGTCCAGTGTGCGTACTTGTTCCGTCTGAATCAATTCTTGTGGCCTAGATTGCATATAAAGGTTGTTGGAGAAAAACGTATGTGCAAAGTACGTAACAGGAATAAAAGCATTTCTACACACTACATTTTGCACGGAATAGTATCGGTGTTAAAACATTGTAACACATGCATACTTAGGTGGGTATTTCAATGTCCCAAACCAAGAACAAGCCAAATATACACACCTGGATATAATGACTTTTGCATGGGTACGAGATTCGGTAGTATAAAGTAGATTTTCGGGAGCATTTTTTGTTATCGAATAATATGCCACGAAATGCCAAGTGTTGTGGTGACCTGCTTTCTTCATGCTTGAGCAAGATACGTGCAAACAGTTCAAGAAAAATTCGTAGAATTGCAGTAGAAACTTCTACCAGATTAATTTGTATGATGTGTGCATATTACGTCCCCGAGAGAACAAGAGTGAGCCTTCGGCATGTTTTTGCCCTGGTATATTCTTTCATTGAGTTCTTTAATCTGTAACGATAGAAGGGTAGGGTAGGGAGAGAGACATGCATGCATTGCACCAGATTTGCTATAATGCATATTAATTGCTCAATTGACTCAATCCTATTACATTTGACATGCTTCATGTAGTTCTAATCCGTTGTTTAGGCGTACAAAATTTAACTGGAGGTATGTCGTATGTGAGTACATGTAGTAATTCCGAGTCAAAAGCTGGACAAAAATCAACGATGATTAACAATACAAATTATGGGTACACACTTTGGAATTTGATGCATCCAATTATTAAACCAAAATGTTTCTTTTTTGTTTCAAATAAAATTCTAAGCTAAAAGTAATCTGATGATTTGCATAATTCATGACTCTGCAAAAACTGTAAAATGCGTACAATTTGAGAACCTACTTAACTGGAATTTTGTTGTGAAGGACGAAGGACGACTGGCGTACATCTTTCATACCTACCTACTCTAATTGAGTGTGATAGTAATATTGAGGAACAGTGATTTATTTTTGCCTGTAGGTGTAACATCATAGCTCCACTTCATTTTAGCTAACATTATATAGGAACATGTGTACTATGATGAAGTATGATGTCTTTTTGACACTTTTTTCAAGCTGTTGCTCATTCACAATAAGTTAGTAAGAGTAACATTGTTAAAAAGTAATATTCACAATGAATTTGTAAGGAAGAGCCACAACTCCTACCAAAACATGTAATTTGGCTGTCTTCTCAAACAAATAAGCGTTCTTCACAATAACCGCGTGCCTATTTTTCCTTCCAGTTTGTCGTACTAACCTAAGCATATCCATGGTCCTTAATAGTAAAACGAATCAACATATAACGTGCCTGTAGGGACTGTAATTATCTGCTGTTATTATTTTTATTTATTGTCACATTTTTAACATGTACATCTTCCGGGCTTGGTTTCAACTGAAACTGCTTTAAAGTACAAATGAATATTTCCTCGTACTGGATTTTGTCTGCAAAAATATATCTTGCTCATGAATGATGCCTACCGCTGTTCCTGTTTTGCAAAATCATCGCATATCTTCAAAAAATGAATAAAATCAGGAAGTATGCTCTGTCTGTAGCAATCTGATCTAATGTTTTTATTATAAGATGTGATGATGTGATAATACAGTATGCTTTTTTTTTTGTAACCTGAAAATGATCAACTATAGCTTTTCTAACTAACTGCGTAGATGACTATTTCACATTTTTTCTTTGTCTCCCCGCAGATGTACCTGTCAAACTTTGGATGGCTGGATCCAAGCTCCAAGAAAATAGGCTCTCAGTCATTAATAGATATAAGGAAATCCATTCAAGACTTTCAAGCCTTTGCAGGACTTAATATTACGGGAGAGCTAGACGAAGAAACAGTAGAAACCATGAGTTTACCTAGGTGTGGAGTTCGTGATAAAATTGGACATGACGCTCGTCGAAGGAAACGATACGCTTTACAAGGTATATAAGAATCGTAACATAATACAATACCAAAATATTATGTTTCCGTCCACAGACATCATATATATCAAATTACTTCAGAGCTGCTGAAACTGATACCATTTTGTTGAAAAGGATATATGGCTCACCTTCTTTCTAATTAAGCTTCATGAATAAGTACTTATATCTATACAAAGGATAAAACTACTTATAGGAAGAGAGCTAAAAATGCGGTACCAAAATATTTATCTTAAAAATGATGACTATTAGATTTTTAAGGGAGAAAAAGCCAATAATACGAATCCGTCTCTGTAAGAAAGTTGCAGAAGAAATTGTTGTTTTTTTCATTTTCTGCACGCTACCATCGATCCACTGCATTAGCATTCAGGTGTACGTATACCCCCAAAACTTAGTCATGGTCTGTCAGCAGTTTGGCACGGGCTATATGTTGTATATCCATTATACAACTGAAGCGAATAAATGACTTTTAGCAATCTTAGAATACCATATCTCACAAGGCGTATTTATGTATTTATAGCAAACAATTTAGTAACACTTCATTCCACAGCTCTGGACTCAGCAATATAGCATTCATAATCAAGGTCAATATTTCCCCCTGAAACTGACTTTGACCTGACCTCATTTATTTTTCATGCATTTATACACACGGCTTATTGTATCAACTTCATATCATTGATTCAAAATTATGATTCGTGCAGAAAGTCGTTTGATAGTCTTGAAAGTATACAATTCGTAAATGTCTAGAGCATTTGTCACCGAAGAATTTTGCACTTCATATTGTGTCTTCTTCTTTGACATGCCATTATATACATCTTGAAGTTTCCTGCATAAAAAATGAGCCACACCTGACAGGATTAATAGGCTGTCTGAATGATGTACGCATAATATAATAAGTAATACCGTTTCTATTAAGATGCGGATGTCATCTAATGCAATTTAGTGTAAAAAAATGTTTATAATCATAGAAGCACCTCTTTGTTTGGCTTCCTGGAGCTTCTCTCATAAATTTTATACGTGGATTTTATCTATGCTATGAAACTTCTAGACATAGTGCACATGCACAACAAGAACTATATAGGTACATTCCTTCCTTCCTGTTCTTGTAAGAAGTTTCATTTTAGTATTTTAGTCAGGATTAAAGATGGAAAGGGATTTCTTAAGAAAACTCTGGTGCTTAAGCAATTTGACATTAAAACTTCAAAGCCCCAGCGACTTTGCAAAAGGTAGACAAATTACTTTGCTTCTTTGCAAAAACTTATTTATTACATATATACATACATATGAATATTATACAGGGTGAACTTGAATTAGAAATGTGTATATCGCTATTACAATCCATAAAGTTGGATAGAATCCATTCTAACATCCTATTCTCCAGTATTCATAAAGAGAGACTCGTATGAGTAGATTATGAAATGATATATGGTGTAGGTTATATGTAGGTATACATAAAAAGGAACTACGTGCATTACGGTGTTATGTCGAATATTGGCTGTCTATCTATCCTTGACATTTTTTACTGTCGCGTGTTGCAATGTCATGAAAAGCTAAGTTGGATCTGACAGCAAAATTTGCAGCTGGAAGAAAAGAATAAGTTACAAAACGTTCAGTAGGAATGAATGTGAAAAAAGTTGCACAAAAATATCCAGAAACATGAAGCTTAGCAGCAGGACAGAGGTGTAGATGTTGATGATACCCGTCAGGGAGTATTAGAAAACCTTAAAGGAAGCCTGAAAATTATGTAACCTGCTAAAAAATTCTTACAAAGTAAACAAGTGCTGCATGCATGCATTTGACAATCTACGGGGAACACAGCAGTAATAATTTATGAAAATAATTGTATGAAATGAAATGTGTCTTACATTTCACCAGCAGTTGTCCAAACTCCAAACAAATTGTTTTCAGTTTCAGTTTTTGTATGAAGTATAACACAATTTAATACTTTCGCCATTCGTGTCAATTGCAGGGTCAAGGTGGAAGGTAAAAAATCTAACGTATAGAATAGCCAAGTATCCTCGACTGGTGGAAGTTCTTGGCCGTGATCGTATTGACGCAGAAATAGATGAGGCGTTCGCAGTATGGCAAGAGTCTACAGATTTGACGTTTACAAGAAAGTCGTCGGGCAAGGTACATATAGAAATCAGGTTCGAGAATCGTGAGCATGGGGATGGCGATCCTTTCGATGGAGAAGGAGGCACCTTGGCTCATGTAAGACCAATACCAACCTTGAATTTATTTAGGGGTTAATCAATACATAAGAGTTTTCACTAATCGGATCAACACCTAATATAATAATTGGATTTTGCGTAGGCTTACTTTCCTGTTTATGGAGGAGACGCTCACTTTGATGATGATGAAAAATGGACTATTAAAACATATAGGGGAACAAATCTCTTCCAAGTTGCTGGTAAAACTTCACTAAAACTAGTCAATTTTGAATGCGATGAATATTACGTTGCGAGTTTTTTGCTTCACGTTCTGAATTCCATTTTTCAGCACATGAGTTTGGACACTCTCTAGGCTTATCACATTCAGATGTAAGAGATTCATTGATGGCACCCTTCTATCGTGGATATAATCCTAAATTTAAATTACACGTTGATGATGTCACAGCTATTCAGGTAAAATTTGCAATTTCATGCTATAATGCTGTTGCTGCCATTAAATTTGAAACGGTGTACTAACTGAAGCACTAATTTTTACTTTGTAGAGTTTATATGGTAAAAAGACTACACCACCACCCCCACCTCCAAGAACACCTTCACCTGCTCGTCCACCAAATAAATTTCCTATAACTCCAGCAGCAGCGCCTACAAGTCCAGGAAAACAAAACAGCAAATTGTGTGACGACCCTAAAATTGACGCTATCACTACTATGTCTGATGGGAACACTTATGCATTCAAAGGTAATTAGATTTTACTCACGATTAATAGTCGCCTTCCAAAAATCATACATTTTCTTGAAGATGTACTTAAACTTTTGTGTTTCTCATATCAGGACCTGAATTATATCGACTGACAGACAATGGAATATACTTTGGATATCCTAAGAGAATTCCTTCAGTTTTCCCTGGTCTTCCTAATGACATTGACGGTGCTTTCACGTGGTCAAATGATAAGACATATTTCTTCAAAGTAATTTGTTCCTTTGATCTGCTTTTTAATGTTTTGTCAATCTGACGCATTATTTGGTATAGCTGATATAACAATCTCTTTCTTAATACTATAGGGGTCCCACTATTATCGCTTCACTAATATGACAGTGGATACTGGCTATCCAAAATCCATATCCGATGGATTTTCAGGAATTCCATCAAACATTGACACAGCCTTTGTATGGGGTGGAAATGGAAAGATTTATTTCTTTAAGGGAGATGAATATTGGAGGTTTGACCCTGCCAGGACGCCTCCAGTTTCTTTTGGCTATCCAAAGCCAATATCCAACTGGAATGACATTCCCAATAACTTGGACGCTGCGTTAAAATATAGTAACGGTTATACCTACTTTTTTAAGGGTACTAAGTATTGGAGATTTAACGACCGCAGTTTTTCCGTGAGTTGAGATTCAACCATTTACTTTGCAATTCCTTTTTGTTTAAACGGATATGCATTTTGTTTTAGCAAACCCTGAATATATGAGGTAATATGGTATGCCTTCTTTTACCAGATTGACACCGCAGACCCTCCATTCCCGAGGACTGTTGGAAGTTGGTGGTACGGTTGCGGAAAAAGCAACACGATGAAGAACGGATCTCCTAATAGTAATGACTACAACGATGCTGATGTTGGTGAGTACGACGATAAAAATGCTGTCGGTGATGCTAGAGACAACAAAGGTTTAGATCCACAAGATAGTAGTGATTGTGATACGAATTCGGGCAAAAGTTGGTGGAGAAAGGCTTGGAGTTGGACCAAAAACGTTTTTGGATAACAAATTAACTTCCCATTAAAAGATTAGAAAGAGTAACGCTTATTTGAATGATTAACAACAATGCAATTCAGGTGGTCATTTTTTTTAGCATGCAACACTTTATTTAAGCATTCATTAAAGTGTGGTGCTATAAAGCCAGATATGCTTAAGTAATAGCATGTGTGCATATAATGTAATTGGATGCGATGCATGTGGCATGTAGTATTGCATTTAATATGCTCCTATAAGTTCTTAGGGATTAAAGCCGAATTCTTTGTACGTAGCCGTAATTTGTAAATTATGACGAATTCCAACTTGCAATCTATATTCGTGATCTGATTTATACTTTTATGGGTTTACTTTAACTTTTGTTTATTTTTTTGTGAGGTGATTTTTGTTTCTAACAACCTATACTTACCACCCATTTTGTTGTATTCCAGAAGACTATTTTCGTCAGCCCCAAACTTGAATCTCCCCTAGTCTATGCTGGAAGTTTTGGTAGCGTCAAATTCTGGGAATTAAATGTTCAACAATGCAATTTTTCCTTTTCCTCAAATGTCTGTTTCTGTTTGATGACCCAACCCTTCTCCATTCTATTATATCCACCCACCTTCACTTTAAAAGACAACTATGCCTGAGGCTTTGCACATTTTGTATTTGCTTAAGCCTGTTTTTCCAAGCCGCATATATATTTTAATTTTACATTTAGCAACAGGGTTACAATTTTATTGTGTTAAGTTATTTATGTTTTTGTACAATATCCTACTTTATCTAATTAGTTAAATTTTGCAGCGTAGCTAAATTTAAGTTTTTGTTTGTGTTGCAACTAGTTTTTATTCCATATTACGTTCAAATAGCCTGATTTACTTTATTTTATATTCATGTAATACAAAATGATGTAAAAAAGTAATACATAATAACACTTTTACTTTGAGATACAAATGAACATTTTTCCTATGCAGACTACATAATATATTGTTACCAAAACCAATGAACGCTTTAAACTTATTTTGTAAATATTGCTACAGAATATTGGAAATGATAACTAATCAAAAGTATCGTTGTTGTATGTAATAAAGGTGATCATTCCGGAAGTTCATCGGATGTGATATTAACATCTACCAACCTTCTAACAAATTCCAGGATTGCCTTAACCATTATAGTACATTTTATACTGAAATATAATATGTGGACGTAGTATTTACGAAAATGAAAAATCAATGTAATAAAATTACTTTTTTACGTGGATCGATAACACATCACGATAAGAAAAAAAAGAAGCATCGACCGACTTCTATGTAGCAATCTTTTCATATTTTACAAATGAATTTAAAGGTATTGGACACATATCATAAAACTGACTATCTGTTTCTGCGACCTTTTTCCAAGCTTCAGCGAATTCTGGCAGCATCCATAACGCTTTGATTGTACGAATTCCCAGTAACACCTTACGTAATTCACTTGGGTCACTGGTTGAGATGAATCCTTGTAGTATTGATGACCAACACTTGAGATTCTCGTAAAAACTGAAGGTTATGGCCAGTTGCGCAGCAAGACCATAGTTCTTCATGGCTATCAACCGCTCCAAAAGTCTCACTTTATTTGTCATCTTAAGTGCATAGGCGTTAACTCTTATTCCCGCTTGATTCAAGTTGTCCACCAACCTTTTTATTTTTCTAAAATGAAAATATAAACCAAAGTTAAACCTAAGAATGCATCATATCATATGCAATTGATTGAGTGTCAAAATTAATTACATGTCAGGTTCCTCTTCAATAATTGAACTAGTGCGGCTTATCAGATCCTCATAAATGCCATTTATTTCTTCCAAAATCTCACGGTAGCGGTCGTAAAGTTGATTGCCTTCTATTCTGACAAGAAATCCCATAAGATGTCTTCTTATTGCTCTGAACACTGAGAAGTTAATATCCGTTTCTCCAAATTTCAACAATGTCTCGCCAATATTTGTCAGCTTGTTTTTGACAACATCCCACTTAAATTGAATCCCTGCAAGCCACTTGTACACTTCCATAAAATCTTGCTCCAAAGGAATTTCTTGTTCTTTCAGTACCAAGGAAATTCTAAAAAAGCAAAGCATTTGGCCTATATCTTCACATAACATATCAAATGAGTCACTTATTCGACATAGGAACTGTTGCAAAATATTCATTTGATCCAGTGAATAATTTGGGCATTGAAACATCAAAACTGTGCAAATGTTTGAGCAAGCACTTTGCAGAAGATTGTGATTCGCAAATGAGTTATTAATGTCACTGTTTAGAGGAGTCTTCACAATAATTTCTACTATCTGCCATAAAATTGCAAGTTTTCCTGGTACATCAGGCCGCGCATAATAAAATCCAAGGGCAATCAAGATATCTGCAAAATACGACTGAGTGATTCGACTTAAAGTTTTGCAATCTTCAATGATCTTGCTAGGTGTCTTGGATTCTGAAACAAAATTAGCCATTTCAATTATATGAACAAAAAGTATTTTGTTATGTTAAATTATTGCAAACATCGTCATTAGTTTGAAACATTAATAATTACCTTCACAAGCATGAGCAATTAAACAGTACGGAAAGTCGGAAGAGGAAACAACGTCCAATCGTATGGAAGGCAAAAACTGCTTGAGTTTTGCAACGATATACAATAGTGGATCTTTACTGTTGAATGCTTGTAAACTATAAATAGATACAAACCGGCTTTGCTCTTCAGGTGTGTACAAATAATTTAGGGGTGCCTCCTTTTCAAACTGGAAAATAAAGAAATAGTTGGGTACAAATGACTCGATGTTGTGAAATGGATGAATATGGAGTTTTAAAAATTCGTAACATGTGTATTACGTGTTCAAGTTCCACAAAAATTCTGTAAAGCAGCGTCTTTCCAAATTTTGGATCCAACTCGTGATTTCCAATACGTTCTTCAGGAAATTCCATGTCGTACATCTTAAGTACCGCATCAAGGTAGTCCAACCGAAAGTCATCTGTCGACGTAATCCCAGGTATGTTCTTTAAAAGCTCTTTGCAATCTTCATAATATCCCGGCTTCTTCATATTCAATATTTTAAGTAAAGCCATCTAAATGAATAAGGTGGTAATTTTATGAATAATTTCTTAAATTCAGCATCAATATTTTAGGATGAATAAAAGCAATGTAATTTTGTGTATTTACCGTAATGTTGCACCTCTTTTTCAAGAGTTTTGTGCCACTAAGTTTGTACTTATTAAGAACACATCTATAGGGAACCTGCTTGCGCATAAGCCGTATACTATCACACAGACGCATGCACTCAATGTCACCATTTCGCGGACAGGATTCCAATACGTCCTGAACCATTTTGTCAATTCCAACGGACCATGGAACTGGCCATTCTTCAGAAATTTGTAGCACGCATTTTAGTTTCAACTTTTGGGAAGTAAAAAGATGTACCAAGCAGATTATTCTTTCTTCGTGAGGAATATTTATGGCTTGAATGAAGTACGGAATGTCTAGTAAAACTGTCTGCAAATACAAAAAGTAAGAGTTTTTCATTAAAATATAGTTTTAACACGATAAAAGTTCGTACTACACTCACTAACCTTAATATGAGCAGTAAATAGATTATCAATACTGCAATTCTTTCTTTTGGCATACGGACGGAGGAAATTAGAGACAAAGCTTTCTACCTCCTCTTTGCTAAGAAGGTTGTATAAAAGATTGCTGACAACTGTAGTCACGTCATTCTGTTCATAAAATATATAATCAAAAACGGTTGAGTACATGAATTTAATAGAATCATCGTCTCATTATTACCACTAACCAGGCATTAGCTTACCTTAGAATATTCGTCAAATGCAATTCGAATAGAGTGACAACTTTTTAGGTTGGCCAACTCACCAAGCTCTACCAACAGTTTATCCAAGTTAAAACTGATTTGCTGCATTATTGATTTTGTTTTGAAAGACTCCAGCTCGGTCCCCTCTGATTCTTCACAATATAACATTTGCCCCTTAATTACTGAGCTTAATACTTCAACAAATTTGAGAGCGTTCGAAGGCCACCTAATATCGGTCTCCATTTTGGAGACTTGCCTTTGGATAATATGTAACAACGCGTTTAGCTCTTTCGTTCCAACATTGGTTTCATCTTTAATCTTATCATTTACTACCGAATCTGACACTTTACTAACAGCAAAAGGCAAAATTGTTTTTAAAAGCTGGACAGAATCTAAAGTTTTTAGTTGGTGCTCAAACAAATTACTGAAGAAAGGTAAAAATTGAAACAAAGTAATATCTGAAACAAATTCATCCGAATGTCGTCTCCAAATCTTTTCACACTTATCATAGTTGCCCTGAAGTAAAAAACAACAGTTTCCATTAATATCCCATTCATAAACAGACCAATGTTTGTGCTATAAACAAAAACAAAAATTTCCTTACCTTTTCCAGAAACTTTATACTTTGCAAAAACATGGTATTGTCTTCAGAAATCATGGAATTCCATTCCATAATTGTGCCATTCCGATAGACCAAATCGAAAGTATGAAGTCTGTTTATGGCCAACAACAAACAGTTAGAAACTGTATGATTGGGGCATGTATGCACTCTCATCTTCCCGATTTCGACGACTTCTTTAATCCATTCTATTTTTGAAAACTTTGCATGACTATGGAAATTGCAAACAAACTCCACATCTTTAATGCTTTCCAGCACATTGAGCAGGTTCTTGTACAGGGATTCTAAGCACGCAAGAGAACAAAAGTTTTAAACAAACTTTAGAAGTATTAGCAATTAGCGCACTGTTTAATTAATCTAATAAACTTTACTACCTGATGACTGTCCTTCCGTTTTCAAATGACTGGTTGTTATTCTATTCAAAATGTCACGTGCTTCAGCTTTTCTTACAATATCTAGATCCTTGTCGTAAGCTAAAGCTAATTCCTCAGCCTTGGGGTACTGACCTCTTGATAATAACTTTTGCAAAGTGGCATCAGTGGACGTTTCCCGCATATGATACAACCGAACATTGTTTGCAAACATTTCTATGATGGTAAACGGTTCTTCAAACGGACTCACATTGCGAGGAAACGCGAGTTCCGAATAGTTTTCTGAGTTTTGTAGCACTGGTAGTTTAAAAATGAATTCCGGAGAAAGGGTTCTTGCACTAAATATTCCAACATACTTTTCCGGTTCAGCAGAAGAGTGACTGCTATACAAAACCCAAAGTTTTACTGCTCCTTCGTTATTCATCACTACCGTGAAGTCGTCCACGCATTGTGATTCTGATGGAAGCTTTAAAGATTTACAGGCCAATATAATTCCACCCAAGAATAGCTGAAGACTTCCATCGGATAGGAGAATAAATAGTACTCTATTAAGGTTATAATATCAAACACCCCAACATTAATTACATACTAATCTCACGCTTTTTTAAACTAAATGCTATAGTATATTATCATACAAAAATGATTTACCCTTCAAAAGAGACTACTTTCTTGGGAATAATTTTAGAAATCTTATCCTCCGGCAAGCTAAGATTCATAAACAGATTGTCAACCACAAACATGCTTGGAATTTGTGGTATCTTTTCCCCAAGGTCTAACATGGAAATATGTCCGTTTTCTTCAACCACAGTAAGTTCATGTCTTGAGGTTGACGTTGCACATACGATCTATGCAAACATATTGAATAAAAAAGTTAGTTGTATAATGTTCAAGTCAAGATTATACAAATTTGTCTATTGGAGGGCCGATAGGTTATGTTCTTAAAACTTCATTAGCATAACCCTGAGTCTGCTGATGCTAGGAATGATACCTTGCTTGTGATATTCAGTTTTCGGGTTAATGGTTTCACGGTTCCAAAGTCTATATCCACAGATATGTTTTGATCGTGGGTGCTATCTAAACTGCCAACGGAGAGACAAATATCAGGGAACCTGCCGAGGAGGCCACATGTTGACACAACAATCACATCTATTTTTGTAGGATCTGGATTTGAATGAATGAAGGCATCCACATAAAATGGCACATCTCCTTTTGCATCAGCGCAAAGTTTCCTGGAAAACAATTTCAATGAATTAAATTAACAAAGAATGACAATTGCTAAAACTAAGCTAATGTTAATACATAATTTTATTTTACCAGGATTGTTTGACATCATAATAATTTGGGTCCACTAAAATGATATCTGAATTAGACAATCCCACCAGGAGTATTGATCGTCTCCACAAAACAAAATCAATAAAGGTATCAAAATGCAATTTCTTCACAGGTAATTCCTTGTCTCGTTCAAAAATTACAAGGTCAGAGCCCATCGCAATAGCAGTAACATCGCTATTTCCAGATGCACTAAATACTTCAAGAACCTACAAACAGACAAGGGAGACGCCAAGAAAATGGGGTATTATTTATTATCTAACAAGAACAATTCAATGCTACAAAAAAAATCTAACCAACCTCATTCCTATGTTCTCCTCCAGTATGAGAGCGTTTGCGAAACCATTTATCTTCCCCTTCCTTGGGTGATATACAAAACTGTGGAAGTATTTCAAAGATGTTTTCGGTTGCATCCCCTCTGCATTTTAACTGTGCTGCAGCTTCGTTCACATCTCCTCCAACTAGTGGCTTTATATCTAGCTGACATTTATTGTTCGAAGAGTCACAGACCATATTTCCTTTAGCCATATTTAACCCATTAATTTGGAATTGGGATTTCTTGATTGCTATAAGGTCCCTGTTGAAAGTTTTTAACCAAACTATTCCACTTTCAAGGCAAACGCCTTTGACATGAAAAACTGACTAAGACTGAAAATATTACGAATAATTAAAAATTTTACTAAAAATGTTTTCACCACAATAAAAACTTTTTTTGTTGATTTGATGACATCGGTGATCGGCTCGCTGATCGTGTGACTTGTTTTGTACATACAAATATCCATAAACATACCAAATACTAAATAGCAAAACCAACAACAGAGAAGTGCTTTGTTCGTTCGTTGATCAATTTTTTCTTCTTGGGTAGATAGCCTACCGCCGTATTGGCTGAATAAAAGGTGGTCGAAGTTTTATTTACGGGGAAATAAGAGACATTTTGGCTTTTCATCCTTTGTTCGCTTCACCTTTTACCGTAAAAGTTAAGATATAATAATGGATATTATGACTAATCAGCAGTCGTGATTGTGATTAGTTAGCTGATGTTATCTTCTGGTTCTGATAGGTGAAAATGTGATACTCTACTTCATCTTCATAATTTTTATTCTTGGTCTTCGCCTTTTCGTTGCTTCAATTCTATTTAAAAAATTTAAATTCAATGTATTTATGCATAACATGGAAATGGAAGTATGAAAGAATACGAAATTGAAGGTAACGGAGCAGAGGAGCTTAAAAAAGTGAAGTTGTTGTTATTGGATTAACATTTAAGTAATTTAAGTAGACCCCGTTCCAATTTAAGTTCCTTGACACACCTATTATCATGTCATACCATAATACTTACATACTTAACAAGTAGCAAATTATTCTCTTAAGATGAAACAAATGAAGTTTATGCTTGATTTATGAAAAGTTTATTTTGCTGCTGAAAAAACTAAAATGCATGCATGCATCATGTTACCTGTCGATTGGGGTTTCGGGAATATCACCACCTGTTAAAGTCATAAAAACAAACTCATGGAAAGTAAACGGAAGAGGAGATTCATCATAAGCTATAAATACTTCGATATAATATTGCATTCGTTATGCGACAACACAATCCGCTGCATTTCTGACACAAGCCTGAACATTTGAAGTTGATAGTAATAATTTTATTATTAAACGATGAATGATGATGATTGATGACTTACAAGTAAGTATCCGTTAAAAACATCTTCTGTCGTTAACACTCTTGCTGGTAATATGTAGGTTAAAATTTTAAAAGGATAGAAAACAGTTTTTCTTTAGCTATTAGTGTTTTAGTCATTGGAGTCCCAGTGCTATGCCAAGAGCCAGGCGGGTTCTATCACTTCTATCATTGATGAACCTTTCCAAGAAGTAACAACTTGCATTTAAACAGTTATATAAACAAATGGGATTTAATCATACGAAAGTGCCTTTAGTGATTGAACGAAAAATCCTTTTCCATTTTGGAGAAATTTTATTCTTGTATTAATACACAAAACGCAGTGCCAGAATGTTGCGTACTTTTCTTACGGTGGTGGTGGTGACCATTCTTGTCGTTGCACCATCCTTCATTTCTGCCAACACCATTACAACAGAAAGAACCGAAAATGATGTGTATGTGTTTGCTCATATAAAGATTTTTAATTAGGAGCATTTGGCATATGAGAATGATACTTAAAAGTATCTAACAATCCGGGTTATAATACGAATATGATTTATAATTATTTCAGCCACCCAGAAACGGATGAACCTGATGAACAACAATGGTATGATGGTGATAGTATTAATGATTTACCAGACGGAGAAAATAAAGGAGGCTGTGAAGACAAGATTCCAAATTGCTCAAGTTATTTATCAGTTTGCTGTTCCATGAAAGATGCCATGAATGTCAGTTGTCAGAAAACGTGTAGATTTTGCTCCGAATCTCCAGCAACTCCACCACCTGGAGCACCTGGATTGGGGATGGGAACTACTCAGCTGCCTGTGACAGGCTCCACTAACCAAGATCCTTGTGACCCTACCAAACCTCCATCAGGAAATATTGACGTGCCTGGTCAAACAACTACAACAACCCAGTCTCCAATACCTGGTATGCCTGGAAATCCGATAACCACCAATTCGCCTCCAGTAAGCATTGAGATACCTGGTCAAACTACGACAACTACTACAACTCAGTCTCCGGTGCCTGGCCTTCCTGGGAACCCAATAGGATAGGATACTAACAAACGAATTACTGAAGCTCTTAAACATTAATTAGCCATTAGCCCTAACAATTTTTGCTAGTTTTTCAATTTTGGGGAAACCAGCATCTCAGAATTGATAAAATTGTGCTTATTCTTTAATTTAATGAATTCTGAATACATTAAACAGTGGAGAGTGGAGAATAATTTAAAATTTCATTTGTCTTGTATTGTATTGCGTATTGAATTGTATAAAATACTTATCCCCCCTCTTACATTAAATTACCCTAATGCTAATATAGTTAGGTTAATAAACGGTCGGCACGAATATAATAATATTTCAAAATGCAACTTTTGTCATGTACTTTACAACTCACAATAATTAGTACCAATACACACACTTAATCTCTGTAATAATGTAAAGTTAATGCAATACTTATAAATCCCAACGTTGAACATGCGTGTGCCCATCTTAGGTACCTAAAAATGGTTATGAATTCTGGAATCTTAACACCATATATCATATAGCTCATAGCAGTGCATTACATTATATGGGTGTCTTTATAAAAACACAATTTATTGGAGTTCGTCATTTTTTGTATCTATCTTTCGTCATACACAAATGCGCGTACAACTAATTTATTTCCCTATCGTAAATCAAAAGATAATCATAAAAGCGGCGAATGATGTAAATCCGGAATGATAAAGTAGATAGTACTATAAAACATATAATATGATAGTTGGCTTCAATATAGATTAGTGGAATAGTAGGGTCCAGAATGGTAACATTCATCATCAAGCTGTACTTGTACTAACTCATCTAGGCATTTTCAGTTCCACCAACTAAATCATCGACAGTCAACATAGAATAGTTGTGAAGACAAGACACGATAAACCCTCTTTAAATTATTGCTTTTTCCTCCTAGTTTGCAGCCTTTCGTTACGGCTCTTTACAATGAATTGGTTACAGCATGTGATATTAATTTTAGTTGCTAGTCTTTTTGTCTGCACTACCTGCCAAGATTTGGGAAAGGATTGTACACAGGATTCAGAGTGTACCCTGCCAAATTCATATTGTAATATAACTGAAGGTGTAAATAAATGCGTATGTCAAGCTGCGTATGTCCCTGAAGACCGAGATGGTAAACCGGAGCAATGTTTGCTGAAGGCAACAAACTTGGAAGAAATTTGCGAAATACCAGCCCAATGTAAAGATTTAGGGGACAGTGAATGCCTTATTGACAGTAATGGAGCAAATGGAAAATGTGTCTGCCCTGTAAATGCAGTTCCAAGCATTGATGCAAAAAGATGTCTTGCCGGCAATTTGTATATTGGTCTGCCCTGTGAAGAGAACCAACAGTGTGTTGGGCCAACAGAGGGTTCAGTTTGTAATGCAATATCTAAAACCTGCCAATGTCAACAGGACTGGGTGAGTAATCACGATAACTCATTATGCTTACGCAAAGTAAATACTCTGTTACTGGATGAATGCACCGAATCTGTTCAATGTCGGCAAGGGGTTCCGGGTACCTTTAGTGAGTGCGATGAATCTTTGAAAAAATGCAACTGCACAACTGCAGCAGTAGCCGTTGACGGAAAACATAAATGCTATCAAATTGCTTCCGAGGTGGGAAGTAGATGTGAAGAAAATCACCAATGTGAAGTCACTTTAGGAGAAAGCTTTTGCAATAGTGCTGGACTTTGTGAATGTAAAGAAAATTTTATTCCTTCTACCAATGGGAGTAAATGTCTTCAGAAAATGCAATTGGAACAACCTTGCGTTGAGGATGGACAGTGTTCAATGGGTAATGCAAGATGTCTTGCAGCTAATGATCCAAACCTTGGGAACATTTGCAACTGTACCAATGGTTACATTGGTGTACTTTCAGATAATAAGTGTTATCCACTTGCTTCTATAATTGGTGGTTTGTGTAGTGAACATGAAATTCAATGTAAACAACTAGATGCAGATTGTATTGCCAATAAAACTTGCCAATGTGCTGAAGGCGATGTGGAAAATATTGGCAAAACTAAATGTCTTAAGGCAATGTCAAACATAAATGGCACCTGTGAGCAAACTGTTCAATGTAATCCATTCGAAGCAAACGACGGAAACAGGGTATGCCATCCTACCAACCGCATTTGCCAATGTGAGCCAAATCAACACATAGAATCATGGGTCTTACCAAATAATTGTGTTCAGGTAACATAACACAATTTATTATAAAAATCTTTGTGAAATGATAGAAAACTAAGAGTAATAGCTAAAATACGGTATATTTGCAATTAAAACATACAGATAAGAAACGAGTTTAACGAACGATGTGTGGAACATCGTCAATGCATCGCTGGCATTGGAAATCTTACAGAATGTGAAGACGGGGTTTGCCAATGTCGACGGGATTACGTATATCGCAATGGAACCTGTCACAATAGGGTCGCGTTAGGACAAATCTGCCACAGTCATGAGGAGTGTTATGTTGGGGTTAATGAGCTTGCACATTGCGATAGTAGCACATCTCCAAGACGCTGCCGCTGTCAACCGGGCACAATCGACTTTGGTCAAAAATGCTACATAAACAAAGTAGTTGGGGACACCTGTGACTCCAATATAGAGTGTACCGTAAGTATTCAAGGACATGTACAATGTGACGCAAGTACAAAATCATGCAGATGTACGTTGGGATATTCTCCAGACGCCGGAAATACTATATGCTCTTCTGGAACAACGCTGCACTTTCAATTTTCTCTTTCTCTCTGTGTAATCACATTACTCATGAGTTTTCTTTCTACTAATTAGTTTAGTCGTTAAGTTGTTTTATTAGATTTTTAATGTACCATTACCATTGCATTGTCACCAAAATATACTATTTTAAATTGTTAATTTCTTAACAAGGGATTCTCTCTGAGCTGATTTATTTTTTTAACATTTCTTTCACCACCTCATCTGCCTGTACCATTTCCACAATGGACACAATATTCAAATATTTAATGATAGCAATAATAATTATAATATATAGCATACATGAACAAATAGCAGCATTCAACCCAACATGCAGGCTCTACAATTCGAAATGCTAAAGTCATGAATTTATCCCATTATTACATTACGTATGTAGGTTACGTTGTAAGATCAAGATCGTTGCTTACAATAAGTAATATAGTATGTCATATTTTTGTTTTTAGTTATAAGTGCTGATTGGCAAGTTAAAGGTCCAAGTAAAGTACTTTTCTAGCACATAGCGCCCCACAAGACGCGAACACAGCTGCAGCGCAAATAATTGCAGTGGTAGACCCAACGGCTGTAACAATAGTGCCTAATGTAAGGGCTTGTGTAATTTGGGCTAAAAAGACCATGCTTGAAACGATCGCGACATCAGTACCAAGGCCTCGCATTTGGGTTGGCTTTTCCATCATATCATCCACATCAACGTCAAACTGTGTAAACATTATAAATGTGAATCACATTTAAGGCATTTCATTTATTTAATCCATCAAAATGGAAGGAAATGTAAAAAGGACACAAACATATGAGCTGCTTTGAGCTTGACGGACTCATCTCATCACATTTGCTAGCAATAATAAAAAGCCTAAGATTTATTAGTAGGATTACCGTTTCAGCAGCATGATAACGGGCCACCAAAAGATAAGGCATGGTAAACAATGTTGCGTACATGATGCCCGCTGTCCAGGAAAAGATTATTACACCTGCTGGATGTCTTGCAAGGGCCATGAATACCATCCCAACGGAATACACCAACTGGCCATAAATGTATACGCTTCGGGCTCTGTTAAAAAAATGGAAAGCTTATTGATAGCATAATATATGTATGTATGTATGATCAAGAAGAATGAAGGAAGTGAAATTCTTGAGACTTGAGTCACTTATACATTGAAATGCTGGATACTTCTTGGATCTTGGAACCAAATAAAAAAATAATGTACCCAAATCTATTGACGAGCTGCTCAATACAAAGTGAGTAAATTGAACAGCTAAGGGAGTATAGCGACATGCCCCAGCAACCAAATCGTACACCCTCATCGTATTTCTCTTTTAGTGGTGAGCCTCGTGGTGCAGTTGGATCTCCGCCGAAGACAGCTTCTCCGACAAAGTCGGTGAAGTACAAAGAGTAGCACACAAGAGACATCCAACAAAAGAAATTTGTTGCACAAAGCCATTGCAGGGAACGAGGAAGTTGGACTATCGTCTTAAGATATTCCCGAAACGTGGGTTGTTCCTCCGTTTTATCGATGGCAGAAACCTACATAAATGTTTACATAAAAATGGTCTATTATAGATTATAGGGATGCAATAATAGCCAAGTTGAAGAGTTTACATAACAAGATGTAAATCTACTATGAATGATTGATCCAAAAACAAGTTGCTGCATAAATAAGCTGCAAGCAAGGTATATTGATCCGTTTGCTGACGTGTTTTGCAATCGGTACAAGATTCATTTCATCTACCTTTGCTTTGCATTTATAGGCAGTTACTACTTACTTCACCATCTGCTGCCATGTTAAACGACGTTTCTTGAATGGTACCATATGATTTCTTAGTAGCAGTACTTTCACCATCGCATGGAACACTTGATGATTCTAGTTCTAAATCGTCATCTAGTCGGGAGTATGCCTTTTTTACGTGCTGCACATTCGGCTGTAAAAAGCAAAATTACATTTTCACCATCAGTGTTTTTCGGGGCGAGTATGAGTAAAAGTTAAAATATGCAAGATATTTTGGGCAATAAAAATGACGGATTCATAAAAACTCTAATCCAATTGCGTAAAACTATTATTAATTATTGCATTGCGTTAAATTATATAACTAGCATAATATCATGAAATTTCCAACCTTATGTATTTTACATGCTGACGCACATTATGCGATTATACCACTTTTATCGTTTCATTACTTCTCAAAAGAATTCCAGCCGCATATATTTTGCATGAATCATGTCGTACAAAACACCAACACTTCCATTTACCATAACGGATTAAACCTGATATCCGTTGATAACTGCGTGGATTATAAAAGGCCTATAAATTTAAAATTAGGTAACATAAATTACTTATTGCAGATTATGCTAATCTAAATCTGTTTCATTTATGAATGAAGGTTAGAATATAAAGCGGCCACATCATGGCTCTTCCTGATAGAGGTTAGAGTGAGAGAAACTACGATTTAATGAATCAAATGTAAATATTGATTAGTGAACATAGCATCCAGGACTATCTTCTCTCAATTTCAAGGAAACCAATTTAGTCATCAGTCTGGAACGAACTACTTTTTACACAAAGTAGCTCCAAAGTCCAGAAGGTTTTCCCTTACCATAGACAAGAGACAAATGTAGTAAAACATGCATGAAACACTTACTTAAGCCTACATTGATAAGAGGGAAAGTGCTTAGCAAACTTGTAGTTTAGTTGTACCACTCTGTCGAAAATGGAATTCATGTGAGCTAACTTAAATGAAATAACAAGAATGAATCTTATTAACTTGCTTTCAACCTTGCTCCACGTTATGTACAGAGATAGAGTAGGAAAAGCGATGATATAGGATGTGGTCTGGTATGTGCAATATATGTTTACCTTCGGCTTATGCTCTGTCTGTCCACTGTTGGTCATTCCTGATCCGTCTCCTGCCTTGTTGGCCCACAACCGATCAATCGGGATTTCGCGAAAGCTTCGTATCGTTACAATCACACATGCTATGAAGATGAACAACACCAAAGTAAATACTGCCCGGACATGACCTCCGAAAAGTCGACCTGTTACAAATAAGGAAAAAAAAAGTTTGAACTAGTTTTGTTAGTTGAATGATACTCTTTCTACTAGAAACGCTTCCCATAATAAATTTGAAAAGATACATATTAGCTTTCTACATACTGGTGGTTTAAAAAAATTGAATTAATGTTGACACAAGCATGCTTTTACTTGCATACTAAATTGAAATACACTTGCCCAAAAACGTGTTTTCCCAATTGAGTGCTCCAAGAAAATAGCCAATAGATCCACCAAGACCAGCCATTATAGTAAAAGTACTAAGACCCTTTGCATGATCCTCTGGATACAAAAAAAATTCCAAGTGGGTTGAAATTAAATTACATTTTCCATTGTAATATACATTCGTATAGCTATTACATGACCCTATATGTAGCACATTTTAAGTACTAAAAGCATGAAGTGCGTGCGTGCAAGACACGGAATCTGTTTTGGGGGCAACTTAAGACTGTTGCTAGAAATCCTCTCAAGTTAGTTTTCAGAGATTGTTTATCAAGTTGTAATACCTCCAAACAAAAATAAATAAATCTGTTTATATATAACTTTAGCAGAGATTGAACTTGCCTGGTATCGTGACATCGAGCATGTAAGCTCTTGAAGGACTTTGACAAGCATCTGCATCAAAATCCAATAGAACGGTCCCTATTACAGTGAAAACCAATCCCCATGGGTGGCTTTTCACTGCATCTTCGTTTCCCGAGTCAAAGTTAGCACCACCAGTACCAGTACTTACGGATTCCTTTTCAGATGCTTCTAATCTCTTGGACCGAAGCATATGCTGACTACTACTACTACTCCTTGTTGTTGTTTCATTCTGTACGATGGTCACTTCGAAACTCTGATTCGTGAGACGACTCTGCATGTTTTTCTCTTGATTGTTTAAAACAATCTTATTTTCTCCAGAATTAGAGTTTTCCTCAAAGTCCTCATTTTCATTGCTTGCTCCTTGGGTAGCTTGCAAAAGAAACTGTTCCAACTCCCCATGATTAATTTTTCGACTTTTATCCTTTCGGGAAAGAGTTTTAAAAAACTCTTGCTGATCCACATCTTTATCCTTGTGACTTAATGAATTCCAAGCTCTGTACCCATGCTCATATTCTGTTGGCTCGTGTTTAGATGAGCGTCTCTTATATGATAGTTTTCCTTTTTCTTCTTCTTCCAAAGGATTTTCCTCCCCAAGGGTAATATTCCCAGGGCGTGTGTCTGAAAAATTACGACTTTGTTGCAAAGTTTGCATTAGTTGTTCAAATGTCTCAATGGATGGAGGAGATGCAGTTGATGAGGATGATAACAACTCTTCTTCTAGTTGTTCGCTATTTAAGCGTGGTGGAACGACAAGTAAATGGGATGCCAACTCAGAAGGTACTTTTAGATCGGGTGGCTCATCATCAGCGTAAGTATCCCCTAGCATTCTACCGATTGTCTTTCCATTAGGGACCATGATTAGACCGAGAATTATTCCTATTGAAAGCAAGATAATGAAAGGCCTTCGCCTCCCAAGTTGAGAGCGACAACCATCACTTAAACTGCCGAGGAGGGGTGTCAAAAAGAATCCTAACTGTAGTACATATTATACAACAAAACGGAATTAGACTTCTTAAGTGGTTTACACGCAGCATAACTTTATATACTGTATCACTGTGTATCACTTACCATTGGGCTTAGACACCAAATCAAAGTCATATGACGGTGACGAAGTCCAATGTTCAATAAAAGAGGCGAAACAAAAGCCGTTTCTGCGGCATATGAAAATTCAATTCCCATCACTGCAGCGGAAATTTGCATAAGTTCTTTTCTGCTTTTGGAGCTGAAATAACAAGATAAAAGCCGTCATTTCATGAACGCATTGGGTTTCATTAATAAACATGAAATTGAGATTAAGACTGGATGTTTCCTGCTAAATTTATTCCTTTGGTGGCAAGAATTCCATTGTATATATATTTGTAAGAAAATCCTAGGGGGAAGCATTCTCTAATGACTCTATTAATAGTGTTAGTGTTGTGTACCGTGTTAGATGAGAGTAATCCTCTTGGCCATTGGACGAGTTGTCAATTATTCGGATTGACTGTTGCTTCAGCCTTTCTAGCTTTGCTTTTATTCTTCCCCGGAAATTGATTTCTTTTTCATCTTCACCACCACCACCACCACTAGTATTGACATCTGAAGAAGTTGAAAAGTTGGCCCAAAACTGAGTCCAAGTTTCTTTGATATGGTCTTTCAAGACGTGAAGAACGCCCACATATTCCACTACTCCACTCATCGTTACTGTAAAAAGATACTTTTAGCCTTAAAAAAAACTTTAAAAAATCAATCACACAAGTTTTCACAGTTGATGATGTATAAATTCATCTTCACAAATTGATTTGGCAGCTCAGCTCGTTGTTTTTTATGTAGCAAACTTAAACATAATGGACCACAACCACACATATACAGCCTTTAAATGGAGTATGTGACTTGAGAACATTTTGTATTCTTATGGGATTTGATTCCCCACACTAGACTAGACTACAAAACCTCTTTTAGCGATCAAATCCGGTTAATTTCCAATTAGGGGAAACTTGAGACTTTCAAAAATAATATGAAGAAATGTAGTCATTTTACTATGAGAGTCGTGAGAACAATGAAATTTTAAACATTAGACAATCGCATTCCGATTAAAAAGTATTATTAGCAAAATTTATAATGTTTCTGCTTATGAATAATAGTGATAATACGCAAGTGAAAGAAGCTCTCTTGATGAATTATACCAATAGAAACATGCTCACATGCCATTGGCTGGCTCCTCAGAGAAAATAGCTAATTATGTGATGTGATATTCAAGCACCATAAAGGAGTAGTACCCTTGTGAAAGTCTGAATGAGGAATGACGAAAGTCGAGCGTTGCAGTTTCCGTTTTAGCCACAACTACATAAGTATATCCTATCACATCACCCTTTTTACTTCCAAAGGCTTCAATCACAATGGACTTGTCTACAGAGAATTACATACATTTACTAGCGATCAGCATACATACGATTTTTTTCTTTGAAGGAATGTACGTATGTGCACACAATTTTATTATACGATGGTGGCTTCCAATTACAAAAAGTAAAGTCCCCATCTTCTTACAATGTATTCTATTGGGTAATACTTATTTCGTCCAAGAAGAGAGAGCTGTTGTGCAAACTCCCTTTGCAATTCCTTGACTCTCTCTCTCTTTCCAACCTGTTCCTTCTTCTGCTGAACAACAAAACAGATGGCCTGGAAAGTAAGAAGTAAAAGAGCTCCTTTTCTCTCTTCTACAACTCCATTTGGTTTTGATATACTCCATCCATACACCATGTAAGACTATCTTAGTCTCCTCAAAAGAATACACAGTAGCTTTGTGTGAAAAGAACGGAAATAGAAAGCCCTTTCCTTGCTTTTCCCTTTCATTCCTTCATTTTTTTACACGGCCACCAAAACCAAGACCAAATGTGCTTTCCTTTTTTTTCTTCTTCAACTTGAGCAAGACAAGCAGTAAAACGAGATCAACAGGATTGGAAAGAAATAGAAAGCAAACAAAAACGCTCTTATTCCTCTTCAACGCCTTGCATTCCGAATATAACCCCCTTATTTATCTTGTGTGTGTGGTTTTATCATCTCAAAAGTATGGTGTAAACCGACCAGGGATACTTTCACTTCACACCAACATGTATTTTCAACAAGAAGTAGCATTTTCCTTTAAAGGACACAAACCCGTTCTCTTGCATAAAACCATTGGAATAAACTGATAAAAAGCGGCTCGGCTCTGTCTGTGCAAGTTTTCTTGAATTGTGATTCTTATTACAGGATCGATGTTCCTTTGCTTCCTATGCCAAAAAGGAATGAACTCAAACTCATATACTTACTCATATACTTACTACTTCTTCTACCTTTAATTCATCGTCTGATGAGGATGAGTGAACAAGTCTGCCACTGTTCTCCTTCTCACTTCAACTAAGAAGGTATATTATTTATTTCTACTTTGCAAATGAAAAAATGACAATAAATCAACATTAAAAATATGTAACACCTGAGTCCGATTGTGGGTCTATCAGGAATTAAGGGAAACAGCTTTTAAGTAATAGGATGGGGGAGAAAGTATATAAAAAACCACCCATAAATGAAACTCAAGTGTACATAAGATGACTACAATCTATAATAAATATTTTTCGGTGTGAGTGACGCATTGTCTGAAACGCATTTTGTTATTACATTCATTCAGCTCCTAAACAAAGAATATAAAACAAGAAAGGAAGGAAAGGAAAGTGTTTGCCTTATCTATTGCTTCTTTAGCTACAAAGCTGTGACATATAATTCCAAGATAAACAGTATATATGAACATCATACATAATGATCACTCATGCCATGCCACCAGCAGACAAAGTAATCACGTAGCTGTGAAGGTGGCTACAGCTACACGGAGACTTCATTATAATGTACTTGGATAGTTGGAGTTGAGTTGGATAATAGCACATCTCATATTTCTGCTTGAGTGAAACATTTGCCTTCCTCATTTTTACTAAATTTATGCGAGATTTCTTATGGCTTCATATTTTCTCTTGCTCTGCTCTACTTTCCCCCTATAACGTCGCTCCCGTATACAATAATGCCAAAAAGGCATGCTTGATTTAGTGCGAGTAAAACATTTCTTCATTCTTTTTTTTACCTTACCTTAGTGTGATGTATGTGACATGCATGAATGTATATTGGATGGGATGCTCCTGCGTACTTAATTTGCGAGGTGTCCCTCTCCACCACTCATGTAATCGAGGTGCAGGTAACAAATTAAAGGCTATTACATAATGAAAAAGAAAAGTATATGGCTTCCAATTTTCTTAATACAAATAAAGTAATATATCACACACCACAGGACAACTGACCCAACAGAGCTTACTTCTCCGGACGTTAGTTTACAAAAACTATTCCAATCCCAACCCCACTTGACTTTCCACAATTATTTAATTCGTTGCTACTTAAGAATGAAGAGTAACGACCGATTGATTGAGAATATCAGACGATTTCATGGTACATTTTTCATTACTAATGACTATATAGTCTAGCCATGTCGGTAGATATCGGTTATGGATTGACGTAATGCGATGTGCCATTGTATTTTGACTAATAAAACAAGTGTGGATAAAGATTGAAGATAAACTATAAAATGTTTCATTTTGATATTATTGCAGCTGTGATGATTAGATAGAATGATGATCTCAACCAAGTTTAATTAAACGTCCGTTAGAGTTTAATTGAGGTACGCAAGTACAAAGTAAAATGAGATTACAGAAAACAATGATTTTTTTAGGAATTCGTTAATTAATAAATGTTCAATTATCATAAAATATTTACTATGATGTGCTTCTTTGAAATAGTAAAAGCTATTGAAATCCAGTTTCAAAATTAAAATGAAGAAAATCTTAAAAATAATTATACCCATTCTTAAAAAAATATTGGATCTACAACATGAAGTTTGTAATTATGCCTACTAAAGTTATTTAATATCTTTAAATGTTGTTTGATCGATTGTTTGCTGAATTTTTCATCGCCATTATTGCCAATTGTGTGTATTATTCAGTCCGTTCATTGGTAGTCGCGGTTCCTTGCTCCTTTAATAATATCAAAAACATATTTTTAGATTCCTTTTGATATAAACGAAGTTAAAGATAATAAAATAAAATAGTAAATGGAAAATCAAAATTTACATAAAAGAAGACTACGTTCATTACTGGTAGAGCTTGTCGTTTGGCTATAGAAAATATTTTCCAAAAACAAGGTGAAGCTTTCTGTAGACGATGTAGTAGAACACATTGAAGATTTTGCTACTAAATTGTAACAATGCGTTGAATTTCCAATGTAACACTTGAGTCTTGAACCACGTTAACTATCTCGAGATACAATCTTTTTATAAGGAGTAGTAGTATGAGTTCTACTTGCAGATAGAAAAGTAGTAAAAAGATTGTCCCAATTGTCCATATAAGTTTGAACATTAGGGCAATAGCTTGTGAAATCAAATAGATTATTTTCAGAAACCAAAGTTTAATATTGAACATTGGAAAAGGGATACACCTGGGAAACATTTCCAAAAGATGAATTATAAAGCAGCTAGTTTACTTAAATTAAAACTAGAAAGAAAAGTCTGTGAAATTCCAACAAAGAAAATTAGAATTGGTGCACTGAGTGAGGGAAGTCAAATACAAACTCCTCAAACGGTTCCTTACTTGTCATTGCGATATATCGTAAAAATAACATTTTAACACAAGTCTTTATCCTTAAGTCAAACAGTACGCTAATAATTCACGAGAATGGACAAATAGTATCGTTCAGGCAAATCACATAGATTTACTTCAACCCTAATTTGACTAGATTGGAATAAAATCTAAGGTACTTACACAGCTCTAAACATAAAAATTCATTGAAATGGAAATACTTAAGAATATATGAAAACATTTGAATTTTCCTAAAATGTAAATGCAACTCCACTACTCAGTACAGCACTGGCCGACATTAACAGTCTTGGGAAAAGTAGATTTAACTTTCATCGTACACAGCAAATTGACTTTCAGACAAAAATCGAGCTATATGAGGAAGAACACTTTGAGGATCCATAAGATGAAGATGATGTTTCCCCTAATAAAATAAAATTTGCATTAGTGTACTTTGCATGAAAGTTTATAAAATAAAATGTGTTTGTAATGCTAGGACGCACAAACCTCCACCGTGACAAATCTAACTATATTTCCTTTTTGCCTTTTATCGCTACCGAACGCTAGCCATTTTACCATATTTTCTTTTATAAATTGTTGTGTGTATCGTATACCATGTTTAGCTTTAATACGCAAAATATCACTTCTGTTAAGAGAAATGTCAAAGTTAGGTCACACATCCATACATAAGATACATAGCCATTCATTCGGTAAATCTATATATTACACCATACCTGAAGTTTTTCATTACAAACGCTACTTGGCGTGAACTAAGGCCCTGGAGCGGCATATAATGAACACGAATGTCATGTGTAAATCTCCACCTTCCAGAACCTGGTGGGTGCTCTTCTGTACCTCTAGTCATTAAAACTTTACATGATTCAGCATCCATTTGCCCTACATGTGTGGTTAGCAGTTTTTTTACAACTTCATCGTAAGTGTACGTTGGACGCTGGCCACTCGTAATTTTTTCTTCAAAGGTCAGCATATCTTCGGTTAATTTAGGAATCATACTTATTGTGTCTGCCCTATCGAGTACAACTGGAGACAAGGCATCGATTGCTACCTAAAATCAATAAAGTTCATGTTCATTATTATTCAACTGGTTTGGTTGTTTTCATACTAAGTTTTATTTACATCTTTGAAACTTATATTTACCATTTTCTCCACAATGTTCGGATGAGTTCCCGTGAACATAAAGCTGAATTGTGCTCCCATAGAATGAGAAATTATGCTAATCGTTTTCCAGTCGAAATGTTTAATAATTCTTCGGTACAATATGAAAATATCCGGCATGAGGTATATCATTCCAGGTGGGAAATGTGATGATCGCCCATGACCAGGCAAATCTATCGCTACAAACTGGTACTGAGGCACTTCTTTGACTAGTAATGGAAGCAATCTATCAAAGGAAGCGGCGTTATCCTTCCAACCGTGAACACATAATACTGGCTTTGCATTTGGGTTGGGATTCCAGTGTCGGGCTAAAATACAATTTAAGAAACTTTTAATTAATTTGGTTAATCCCTATTTGTTCTCAGTTCTCATCCATTGCCCATAATATTTTTGCAAAAGTCATTGTTGACTGTGCTGCTTTTTACCAGCTATTTTGCCCCATGGCACAGGTATCTCAATTTCTTTGACCTCCACTTGAGCATCCATTCTTGGTTGAGTTGACCCAAAACATCGTGCCTATGAGATTTAAAATCAAATTATTGTCACATGTTTATGTTGAAAGTAAAGATCGATAAGTGATAAGAACTGATATCCCAAAGATTTAAAATATGTGTTCAGTGTTTACATTAGTGATGGCAATCGCAGAACTTCTACACTTATTTTGCTGTACTACAGGATGTAGTCTTCCGATCGCTCGGAGAAGCATTGATTAAATCACGTTTGCAGTGACGACACTAACAATTGAACCGATGAACTTGTGCTTGTCTAGCTGTAACATCAGATTATCAGAGTTAAATTTTCGAACACGAACAGTATATTATTATCCTCTGTCCTCCTGAAAACACTTCACAACACTATGATTGCTTAACTAAAGCTTGATTTTTTATTTGATGTCTTTGGGATGCTTTTACCATTTACTAAGTCCTAAAAGCAATGTTTTTTAAACAAATATCGTGAATGTAAACTGATGCAATCGTAGCTCATCAAAACGAAGAAAGACTTCATGTGTTCGGCTAAAAATATACATAACATCCAAACAAGCTGATCATGTGGTCCGTTCCAGTTCATGTTCTTGTGCACGCTTTTTTATGCATGCATCGGATATCGCAGCCCAAACCATGTGTATAAGCATTTCTTACATAACTTCACACGTGGATTTGAATAGAATGATAAGGAATGAAGACAAAAGCTTTTTGGTTGATAAAAAGCATTTCAACATAAATGGAAAACGCAAAGATTGGAATTTGGAATTGCGATGTTTCTAAACATAAATGTTTAACACAACCATACATTATGCCATGATCAAGTTTCCAGAAATGAGGTTGGAACTGTTCATTTATGTACTAGACGAGGCGAATGACAGTATTAAAAGCTCTAACAGTGTTCTAACACAGTATACAGTAACGTACAACAAGGTAGTCACTTATCTTTAACACAACGTTAATTGAATTTAATTAGAATATGATATAAGCTTGTCTTCTTTAAACTATAAACTACTTCATTGACAAGGTTCACTCGTCAGGTAATGGCTTTACTTTCTTTTTGGTTTGGTTTACCCGATCTTCTCGGGTGCTAAACAGGGCTCCCACAATAATTAAAGATAAAACAAATAGAAACACTGTTATCCAAATGCAACGCATCCAATATGTTGAAGCTTTCCTCTCCGTTATAGGATCCCCTGGGTTATCTTTCATGTCTAGAATATACTCTGTGTCGGTTGTCGACACATCTTGCAAGGTGTCATAGCGTCGGAGTTCGGAAGGGTTTGGGAGAGCGGTACCGCTACTTAAAACTGTTCCACTGCTTCCACCCCAACTTTCCAACTTCTTTCTCCTCATTTCATTAGCGACATCCGAATCCGTAACGGATGAAATGGTTACAGCAGACGAAATTCTGGCATCATTAGTTGGATTTGTATGAACCTTTGAGGAGTGAGTTGGACCGAGAAAACCATGAAGTTGGGCTTTTTGTGAAGCTAGTAAAGCTAGGTTTTGACAAATTGTATTAGTTAAATTAATTGAATGAATAAATTAACTTTTTTAGAAGGTTATCAAGGACTAGTGGTCTATGTAGTGCTTTTGCCGTGCATTTCTCAAGTTGCCCTTTTGGCAAATTAGAATAAAAAGTCTGCTTTATTGTTGGGTCCCACTAGAGGTTTGCATTTGCAAAAATTGACCGGAAGTCATGCAAACTTCATACTTCAGGTAATTATCTCTCAACGTGGTCATTTTTTCAGAAGATAACCTGAAGGCTTAAGGAATACAGGAATAGCTTTGCGTTAGAAACGAGCTTCATCTTATCTATCATCGATGTTCTGCAATGCAAAGCAAAGCTGCCCCTGACGAGTAGCGACGAGTACAGCAGACAAGTTTCAAGATCCCCCAATACTGCGGTGCGAGATGGAAACGTAAATAGTAGAAAATTTTGCAGAGCAACTACACACACGATCAAAAACACCTGATTGAAAGTTCGGAAGTGCTTTTAAATTTTAATTACTAGTTTAATAGTTAAATCACTAAAGTTTTTGAAAACTAATTCAAAATGTGGTATGAAATTTTGCCAAGTATTGGTGTAATCTTTGGAGCAATGTGCATTGGAGGTGCAGCAAGTGGTTTTATTCCAAACTTGTTTTTAGGAAGGGTATGTTTTACTAAAAATATATTCCACTTTACTAACTAGAATTAATAAGATTATTATTTAATTGCAAGGATGAAGGAATTGTTTAGTTTATGCCGTCAGAAATATCAACTTCCGTTTGGTGATTATATGAAAAGATAATTTGTACATGGTTTATCCTTGTACTCAATTTTATTGTCTTTAATTTTAACTTTGAATCTTTTAATGCATATTAGCCTAATAATTTATTGTATGTGTTAATTATATCTCTGATTTTAGCCTGGGATGAAAAGGTTGTGGCATCCTTACGAACAGGAATACTATTTGAGAGATCAACAACTTACTGGTTCTGCATACAAATTGCAGGTATGTTAATTGTTTATCCCGTATTCCTAGCCATTCCTATCATTTAACAAAATGGTCAGTGTAGTCAATGGTTGATAGTAATAAAAACCTGATTATAATTACTTGTTGTTTCCTTCAGGGCCTGGAATCCATTCCGGATGGAGATGAAGACAAAGCCAAGAAATAAAAAGTAAGATGTAGTCGCAAACACGTGCTTAGACTGTTAGTTTCATTGTACATTTTTAGTGATAAGAAATATTAAAACCGTTCTGCTATGCTGATCAATTGATAATTCAAACAAAATGAAATTTGAAGAAATATGGTTCCTGTTGGGACTCAAAGTTGGAGTAGAGACGAGAAGAGGCGTATGAAATAAAGCATAGTTTTTGAAAATTGAAGACAAACTTTTATTCTTTTAATAATCATTTTTATAGTCATTGCCACCGACTGTTGTGCGTCATGTTTTCCATTTCATTTTATATCATGTGCATTAAATATAGGAAGTCGGCAAATCATTAACTTATTATTGTAAATACTTGGAGGAAACACATTTTTTTACAGAATAATTATTATGCACGCATTTATTGCATATATATCTGGCTTTATGTGAAGCACCACACACACAAACACAACCCGTTTTGTAAATTATTATTGTGGCCAAAATTTTAAAGACTTGATTAAATTAGTATAAAATTATTATTTTGGCACACTGCATTTAACGGCAAATACTTGATGTGCATACGCTTGATTTATGATGAATCAATAGTATTAATTATCAGTTCAGTTCAGTATCCGTAATTAATAGATAATACATTTAGGTACGTAGACATTTGGGACTTGTCCATAATGCCCCATAGTAATCTTGAAGAGAGATCTTTCCCCAATCGATATTCGCAAATGCATAGACATAACTTTAAAACAACAATTAAATGAGGTTGCACTTCCGCTCCTCATGGAACTATTCACCGTGATTTAGAAAGTTATTTACACTTTTTCATCTCATATTAAATTTTCTCTTGACAAAGTTCTAACAACCCAATCTGCATATCGTCCTACCCTTGTGAAAACAGTGTAATGAGAACTTGAGCATCGCTTTGAGCCTTCCTTTGGCACTCCATAGCTGACCAATCCTTGAATGTACCATCTTGTTGCGCCTTTAACTATTGCTTTGAAATAGTGACCACCGCCGGAATCCCCATTGCACAAACTTGTGCCATTCAAATAACCTGCACAATAATTCGTTGATCTCGTCATCGATGCGAAAAAGTCTCTGTAGGCATCAACGCAGTCGACATGAGAGATGACTGGAAGCTCGGTCATTCGGAGCTCTTGAGAAAGACTTTGGTTTTCAGTTGCACCCCATCCAAGAACGGTTCCCAAGTTTCCTTGCGCTAGCTGATACTCTTCGAGGAAAGAGTTGGAATTTTGTGGGTAGCAAACAGGACGTACAAAGTAGGAAAGCACGGCGGGTGTTTCTAGTGCCATTATTGCGATATCAGAATCCAAGCTCCGGAAGTTAAATGCCTCCTCAACAATGATTTTGGAAACTAAGCGAGCTTGCACAAACGGATCATTGTCTGGAAGAGCTAAAGAAAGGATTTTTGTTAAGTTAATATTGCACATACAGTTGTTGTTTAAAAAAATATTCATTCGATTCTTACTTATTGTTTGCTTTCCAAGGAATACTTTGAACTTTGATGGATCCACAACTGAACCTTGACGAGTTACACAATGTGCACTGGTTAAAACAGCGTTTTCGGAAACGAGAGCTCCACCACATATGTATGTAAGTTTGCCTATAAATAATGGGCAATGTGATATTAAACATTTGTGAACACACACACACCACGCTAACACCTACATAACTTTTTTTTAAGTAATTCCTAAAATTACCTTCGTGTTCCACAAAGATTCCTACATGCCACGGCCACTGCCCCCGTTTAATACTTCTACCATTAACAATGAACGGTGTTTTTGGGACTTCAGACAGGCCACAGTCAGGTACACATGAAAACTGCTGAAACGTTCCAGGAGACCAGTTACCATCTTCCCCACATTTTTCATAATGTACAGGTAAATCACCTGCAGGTCGATAGTATGCTTTGCAAGAGAATCTTGCTTCCACTCCAGGTTTTTGAAGTTCCGAACAAGTTTTGACAGAAAGATCTGTAGGATCTATACATTCAACTACGGTTCCCTTTGTTTGAACAAGTGAAGGACATCGTGGTCTAAAGTCCCTTGGCACTACACTTCCAAGTCCAAATCTTACATCTAAAACTGGGAAAGATATAATATAACATGAATTAGACGGCCCGTATCAATGCACATATCCAGATGTTGTTATTGTCGCGTTTACACTTACTGACTTCACAAAGGGGCGGGGTTAAAGACCATTTTCCATCATCTTGACAAGTTATTACTGGAGCACCATATAAAGCATAACCAGCATCACATTCATATTGTATTTGGGTGCCTGGGGGCACGTGTCGAATGCCTTCCTCACATAATTTTCCGTCAATCCTAATTTTAGATTTCATTAATTAAAACTACTGCGCATTTGTGCATTATAACAATTATGCTCAATGCTGTGCATTATAGATACTAGAAATGTGATCTACTAGATATAAGTAATTGAGTGGTTCATACATACATGCAACTAGAAATGATCGCATCTGTATTTTCTGGAATTTCCGGAAGTACGCAAGTAATGGATGGCTGAGCATTGTTACTCTGCTCATCTGGAGTTTTTTTCTGGCTGTCTGACTTATTTGAGGGTATCTGAGAAGATACGGCAGTATTAGCATCATTGTTGTTCAATGTTACACTTGGATTTGGATACAAAGATGCTTTTGGTGGTGGAGTAACGTCAACGGTTTGCGAACCAGTTTTATCTCGATTTACCGTCTCGCCCTCATTGATGTAATCAGTATTCCCTTTTGTATTCTGCACTACCACTTTTTCATCATTTTTTCTTTCATTGCCGTCATAATTTTTAGAGGTACTGTTAGTCGTCTGCCAAGATGGGATTTCTGAGACCGTAATTGTTTGATGGTTGCTCAGACCAGTGCCATTTTTTTGCTCGAATGCTGTTAATTCTTCGGATGTAGTTGTACGAATGTACGTTTCAGTGGTTGAGCGAACAATGGGCAACGAAGTGGTTGATGTAGGTGGCACAACCGAAGTGAAACGATTGGGTTTAGAAGAAAGTACACTGTTTGGGTACTTCACTTTGGATTGTTCAATCTCTTTCCTATGGTCGATTTCAGCTGTAATCAATTGCTCTTCTTTTTCCCATTCAGCTACCATTTTAGCACGAGTGATTAAACATAGAAAATCTATTTCATCGGACCCATCCGCACAGTGCTTTTTGATGTCGCAAATTCGCGTTTTGGGAATGCAGGCTCCGTATCGACATCGGAACTCTGTTTCTTTACATTTTATATCCTGGCATACTTCACCAGTTTCGTCAGACCCTTGAATAGTATTAGTAAAGTTCCAGTTTAAGGGTTGTGAAATGCAAAGATTTAATAATGCAAAAAACTTAAGAGCTGGTTTTGCTCACGTCATACCATCAGGACAATTTTTCCTGCCATTGCACATCATCCAGTCGGGAATGCAAGCTCCGTAAGCACATCTAAATTGTCCAGGTAGACAGCTAAACGGGAAAAAATCAAGATAATCTTCATATCATGATGAGGAAATATTATGATGACGATTTTATGAATCGCGACTGTCTTTGTCATAATTACATTGGTTGTTAGATGTACATGCATGTATGGGGTAAGTGGTAATATGAAGATTTTGTTGGGTGCGTGTTTTCTTCAGTTTGTTTGACGTGGCTTTCATATACATATAGATATATAGCATACAACTCAGCTAAAACATAAGGAAAGTAGTTCCGTCAAGTCACTAGCTAGTGGTAATTGTGAGAAAACTTGGATCATAATCATCGTATTATGTGTTGTAGCAAAGAACCAAAAAACAACTCATAAAGCGAAAGCTCACTCACTCTCCTATAAAGTTTGGACTCTGTTACGCACGTCCATCAAGTAGTATTGTGTAATCTGAATCCTAGTGTATGCCTGTTTTTGCAAAAAGTTTGCACGAAATTCCTTAAATGTGTATGCGAAAACAATTTTTTTTTGGAAGCAGCACATCATGAGCTAACTGCCATTCTATTACCTGGTATTAAAACAATTAAGCTACAAGAATGCATACGTACGTATTAATTTAAGATGGTCTTTTTGTTTCAAAACTGTTTTTTTCACAGTCAGTAGGTATGTTGCCATTTACGTATGTATGGAAAGACGTAGAAATCAAATAATGAGGAGTATGGATGGATAAGATTCATTTGAAACAGCCGTGTTGGTAAAGATAACATGTCGATTTCAGATTTGATAAATATAGCTGTTTATCATTCAGATCCGTAAAACGATTTACCTCACACACTTCTCATTCACATAAGATGCGATGCTTCCAGTTTGTACTTAATACCTATAATTAAACCTTTTAATCTCACCCTTTCGTTATCGTTAGTACATGACGCATTATTGCATGTGTATAAAATAAAAAGATGTAAGGAATTAATTTGAATTCGGCTTTTACTACCACATATATTGACTTACAGATTTCTTACCCCCAACCTAACGACTTGTTGACGTATGCATCTAAACTTACATGGAAATTCACAAAAAGTGGCCAAAGAAAATCAAATGTTATACAATTTGAGTAAATTGTACGTGGTATAATAGCAATAACTACTACTTTTAGAACTTAAATGTAAATGAATATGAAAACGCATTTTTGGTATGTGATTGTCATTGTCAAGTAAGATCCGTCAGGAAACATGAGATACTTGCTAGTATTTTTTTTAAATTACCTGTTGTTATCGCATATTTCGGATTCATCTGACCCGTCAAGACAATTCACAGCTCCATCACAAAGTCGACTCAAAGGGATAAGGCCACCAAATTGACATTGAAAAACTGCTCCTTTCTTGGGTCCGTTCCTATTCAATTAAATTTTTAATATTACGTGAGTTTAAAGCTACACGCTTCAAAAAATGTGATAACAATGGAAAAATTATGGTTTATAGAGAGTTCTAGCACAACATCATGTAGCATAAAAAGTCAACCAAACAAAAATTGAGCATAAAAAATAAGTACACAACCAGAAGAAGAAAATGGAATGCCAAAAACGAAAACAAAAACCACGCATACCAGTTAATAACATGAATGTGAGTACATCTAAATAATTCCTACTATTATGGTTAGTATTATTAGGCCCTGAATTTCTTTTTAACCGAATGCATGCATGAAAAATTAGTTTAATGGCCAAACATGATACGATAAGAAAAGGTAGTAAACGCTTGTCCTGAAAACAATGTTTTTGTATTTTTTTAAAAATAAATGAAATTGTTTACATCTTAGAACTTTGAAGGTTCTATTCATCAAACTTCGGTCATGAAACTTATAGTGGATTGCAAACGATAGTGAAGTAATATTATCTAGGAATGAGAAAACGAAGCGAAGTGAGGTCCGAGGTTTTAATCCCAAAACTGAAATTACGATACGATCAGAATTTCTGTGACGAGGACGAGATACACAGGTTTTTCTTAATTATTTTTGTAATACCAAGTAAACGGTTACAAATCATTATGAACCAAAAATTATGTGATAGCATATTTAAATATTAGCAGGCCTATTGTTAATTAATCCAAGTTTTAGCCCTTGCAAACATCTTCATTCATGCCGCAATAAAATTATTTTTATTATAGAGATTAACGGACTGGTACAAATTGGGCTTGATGAAATATCAGCTCAGCAGGTTGGTTTACAAGTTGCAGTTAGCCCCTTTAAAGAGATTGAATGATTATAATTAATGAAATAAAATGGAACTGGTATTCAGCTTCTTAGCAAAAAACTACTACGCCTCAAACCTACTGAAAACCTTTTAATTTCAGGTCTCATGATACTTTTTGAAATTACTGGTGTATGAAGTACCATTTAAATTTCAAACTATGCTTTTCACACCTTGGTTAACTTGGTTCAGGGGATAGACATGGCTTCCTCAGAAAGTTAACATGAAATCTTTTTATGACCTGTGACGTCAACACACATAGGATTTTCCAAACAAAAGACCATGTAGCATTTATGTATATTTTCATAAAAATATGTGATTGATACGGTAGATAGGCTGCTAATAGCCCAATTAGTACAAGCTATTTTAGTGAATAACTATGATTGTCTTGAACTTTGAATCATTACCAGCAATCAATGCTTACTATATAGTTTCTCAAAGTCTGTAAAATTAAGTAGCATCAAGGCATCAATCAACCGCTCATTTTGCTTCATTTTACAGTTCACGTTTGTAGTAAAGTAGGGACATAATTTACTACAAACTACTTTAACGATTTATAAAGCTTGTGTGGTCACTCACAAAAATTCAGTCAATCTTTTTGCAAGGTTTTCCAAATAGGTAAATACTTCACCTGAGGAATATTTTACATTTCGCCGAAATCAAAATGAAAGCAAGGTACTTTCTAGATATACGAGATGTAAAAAATATTCTTCAGAATCGGAAGAGGTAGGATCAGAGGTAGGCTGATGGATGTAAATCAATGAGCAGACTGCGGAGAACCACAACAAAGTCAGCAAAAACCAGTAGAAAGGTCCAACCAAACCATGCATTACTGTGGGCTGTGGTCATTGTCAGTATATATTATTATGTATATATTTAGAATTTTAGATCAACAAAATCTCTCATGAGTACAAGAGATAAAGATTCAACTCTTGAGTACAGAGGACCAGTCAATGTAAATATCTATTCATGGTTTATTTAAGTCTCCAATGATTTTAGCACTACAGTTTAATTCCGATAAAACAGGTAGCTACTAAGAACTTGTGAGTAGTGAGTATAACGATGTCTCGAGAGAAAAAAATAATTACTTATCATTAGGCACATATAAGTCGAAACATGTTTTATGACTTTTGACTTTCATCATTATGCAGTCGTACACGTTTCCACCCTAATCTAACACAACTACTGGTTACATTTCTTCACTACCACATTTTTAGGGGTTGTTTAGCATTGTAGTTGATATTTCATCTCTCCTGCGGTGATATTTCTATTACTTTATGTTTACTCAACCAGGCTAGAGCTTTACTACCGTTGCGTTGTTGACTCGGATTATATGGTATGTGCAAAAAACTAGTCAGTCACAAAAACTTGAAATTTCAGCAGCAATTCTAACAAGCACTTACAACATGCAGTGTGCAATTGAATAAAAACACTTTAGAGCATGAAACAAGTTGATGATGAATGTCATCATATCATGATCATCTTGGTTGAACTTCAAAATGACTGGATCTGGATTCCGCACCTCATTGTTGCAAAAAAGTGAAACAAGATCATCGGAAAAGCTGCGCATACGTAATGAACCTATTAGCTATACTCATATGAACATTAGGAAGAGATGAACAATGAAAATATCATCATGGAATAAGAATATATATGAGACCAACGCAAAAAAAAATCATGATCACCCTTTTGCAACTTTAAAAAAGGTTTGTGGCATGTTAAACATTAACTAATTTTGGGTGAATTTTACTTTTGTTGTGTCAATTTCTCTGGAAAACATTGTTGTGTAAGGTCGGAAAACAGAGATTGTACTTTTATCGTGTACGCACATAAATTTAAGACATTTTTGTTTACAAGTCACAAAAAGTGCTCACTCCTGATATGAACTATGAAATATTACAGCTTGTACTACCACTACCTGGATGGCAAATCTACGGCCACGGGCATTGGTCGAAACATGAAAACAAACATGTTTACAAAATACGGTATACTTTCCTCCATTTTTAAAATACCTAACATGAACATGAAAGAACATTTTAGATAATCATCATCCCATTTTCAAGACTACCTTAAGCAAATGTGGTGCTATAAAACTATCAAATTCTCTGAAATGTCAGCCAGTAAAAAACTGGAAAATGAAATGTCGTAATTTATATCATTACACAATTTAGTTAGGATTATTTCACCCGATGACGCTATGTTATAAATTACATATATGAGCTTGACATTTCTTGTTATAAAGGATTAAAAAGTTTTAAGTTACATATAAAGCCCTAAATATTGGAATTGACTTTAGTTGCCATTTAGTACATGAATTTTCATACGTAGAGAAAGATACATCATAGGATTTTTCCGAAACTACATGTAACAAACCATAAGCAAAATGTTATCGCGAGGATTCAATATTTCTCTTTACTGTCGGATTGTTAGTAGACGAAAAGTTTTAATAATTTCAATTTAGGAAGCATGAGGCGTTAGTGTTTGTTAATATGTCAGTATTTATTTTGTTGGCTACATTTCCCCATAATGGTTAATATCATCATCCTTCCAATCGATTCACCGACTTACCCTATAATTGAAAGTACTGACCACGAATTGTGAAAGCTCTTCATCACAGAAATGGAACTGCTCGTGCGACGATAGTTGTGAAGGGCACTATTTCAAGATGTGGATAACATGAGTAAGGATAAGGAATATGAGAATGCGAAGCTTACGTTTTCGCATCGTTCATTCTAGTTTTAATAGCGAAATTCACACTACCTCAGTCATTTAGTTAGTTTTATCATATCATATGCAAACTCAATGGAGTATATATTAATGTAGGAATAGATCTCAAGGCTCATTTAACCGGCTATGCTTGCAGTTGCACTAAAATAACTTAATTTTAATAGTTAATCGCTTCTATAAATACTATAACGCATCCCTGCTTAGTAAACACGGTCAAGGTGGTCAGACTTGAAGAGCAATGCAAGATTTGTTGACGATGAGTCACGAAAATTTTATTTACTCGACTGTAAAGAATAATATTCCATTCTCTAATATACAGATTATTCCTTCCAATATTACACGATTAATAAAGTGCCTTTTTATTTTAGGTTAAGTTAACTATACACATATATACATACTTATATGGTAATGAAAGTAATGATTGATGAAATATTATGCATTACTTGTGTAAACAATTTAGTTAGCATTTCTGTGCTTCCAATGAATTGGTCCTGATTCTTGATTAGTTGGTAAAATCCAACAGTAAGAAATTTCAGAAAGCTTTAAGTTTCAGGAGTTTTCTAATTCTAGCATTATCCTAAAAACAATCAGGCTGGTCTGAATCTGGAACGTGCTTACGCTATGGCTATGCCCAGTGTTCAATGCGGAATCGTTTGGTTGATTGATTGCAGCATAAATAAACTTGCATGCAACTTCAGACAAGCGTTTCAACCAAAATTGATGATAATTTACCTACATTACTATCCAATTTGCAGGTTTATTTGCTAACTCTCGGCAATTTTATTATGTTGAAACGCTTCCCGTAAAATACGTTGTGTAACTCTTCGTTGCATGAAACCAGCTAGTTATTGTTATGCATTCAGAATAAATATATGCTCGTTAAGGCCTTTTACGTAATTTGAGCTTTGCAAATATTTAACGAAACTTGTCCAGAACGCGCTTTCAGGAAAATCATAAATAAAAAGCTACACACTATATACGCAGCTTAAAATCCTTTCATCTCTACCAGGATTCTGAACACAACTGACTATAAAGATAAAAGACGAAACAAAAACGAGCCAAACAAACATTCACAAAAAAGTCTCCAGTTTCAACAACGCAGAGCATGCTAAACTACCAGTGAATTATTAAGTGTACCTTTTGAAGAATTTTTATTTGCAGAATTGTGGAGTGGAGAAAGATTTTTAATGCATTGCTTTGCTACACGGAATTATGACGTATAGGGAAAGGTATGATATTCATGCACATCAAGACAAGCCACTACCACTTATGCTGCTTGTTTGGCTTGTGTTTTAGATGTTGTAGAGATAGAAAACTTAAAAGTTAGTTTTGTCAGAGAAAGTACCTGTACAATCCACGTCGAAATTTTGGACTGCAAACATATTCGTCTAGACCATCATCGCATTGCCTAATTCCATCGCAAACTTGTTCCCGAGGTACACAAAGTCCACCGTTTTGGCATCTCAATTCTCCTACTCGACACGTTCCCTTCAGCTTCGGCTGACCACTTTGAGCTTCCGCTAAATCAATTGTCAGCATAATTCATACAATTATTCTCGGTTCATTGACATTACTAATATGAATTAACTACCCTGAACGTGTCATACGACGTAATCAGTCATGTTTTTTGTACACTAAGAACCACAGAGGTGCAAACTCTGATAAGCCTTCGCATGCGTAATCACTTTGCAGCAGTTTCCCACGTCTGAGAAATAAACGTTAAATGTGTGCTAGAAACCAACAAGGAAAGAGTATCGCTGTACACCGCCAAGTTTATGACTAAGGAAAATGTAATTACTAATAATTTTGGTCACATTATTCCCCAAACAAATCTCGTCACATTGCGTTTAAAACATGTTGGATTTAGAGAATCAAATTCTTCTTAAATTTTTACACATACAAATTTTGTAGTGGGTAACATGTAATGTTATATTAATTCGCATAGCAAGATCCACTTAAGCCAGCCAGTATTGATTGAAATAACTCAATTTTTAATTCAATGATAAGCTAAACTTTAAAAGTTTTACCTGTCAATCCGCACAAAAGCAGCAGAAAGGATCCTAGAACAAGTGTGTTGATAACTCTGTAATTCATTTTATGCAGCGAAGGTTACTACACCACATCAGCTCAGCACTATATACTATCCGTAGTTTTCACACTAGAATCAATGCTACATGCAAACAAAGACTGTCCCGTCACCGTGATTAACACAGAAATAGTAGATGTAACAGTGGGTCAGTTCCATAAACAGTTCACAGATTCTATAAGTAGTACACATGCACTCTACTCTCTAGACGCCGATATCGCACGCCTTCCTCATCTCAGTAGTTTACTGAAGAAGAGGCAAACGTAAACTGTCTCACTTTCGCCACTACTCCTGTTTTACTACTTACTATTTTGCGTCACGCTCACAAGTTTTGTTGTGGCAGTGGCACTGATATTTATCCAGTAATAATAACATTAGCTTTAAATGGTTACGCTGCTTACTACCATTTCCCATGATTCATTGCAAAAGCTTATATATGAATACTACTACTGCTGCGGCTTTACACGCAAGTCCCTTTTTGCTAATATCTTAAGTTTGACTGCCAAGAAACCGCTTGAGTCTCTACTAGAGTTGCTGAAACAAAAGTGAGTGCCAGCAGTCAGGCTTCATGAGTTTTATACCACACACGCTTCACTTTTACCCCTACTGCGTTGCTAAATCTGATTGACTTGGTCGGAAACAATGCATTATGAGCGCAAGAAGCGTGTGTGCAAAAAGATGATACACACACTATTATCACATTCGTTATAGTGTATCAATAATTGTTTACGAACATCTAGCTTGCATGTCAGATAAATAATGTCTGACTTTGTGAGAACTGAAATTCATCCTTCAGTCAGAAAGAGATATGAGTAGTTTTGTTTTTTGTATGATTAATAATGTTACGTGAGTTTGGGCTTTTCTTGTTCAGTTCTTAAGCATCACTGTACCATTTCTTCAAGAAGCGCATATTAGATGAGGTCTCTTGCCTTGCAAAATGCTACCTGAATTCGTGAATTCATTAAAACTACATAAAGAAAGTACATGCAAAATATATATGTGCAATAGTGTGTTGCTTGGAACGCAAGTTTTATGAATGGTGAAGAATAATACGAATATGAATAGGCATGCTTGGTTGATGTTGGTTGATTGTTATCTTACTTAATATTTTCATGTCTAGCTTGCAATGTTCACAATTATACAACATGAAGATCCAGATCCCATACAACAGGGTCACCTGCTCCACTAAACACATTTACCATTGTAGATACTATGACGCTCTACTTTTGTCCAGCAAGCCAATTGTAGCTTTTTCCATAATAATAATTGGAATGATATCTCCTTGAATTTACAACTTTGGATGGGTTAGGTACTACATTGGCATTGTAGCAATTCTTGGAGACTGAGACTACGAAATGAAAAAGCGCAAGCTACAAACAAATTGCATTGGAGTTCATATATCGTTTCTTTTCATCAAAAAATGGTACCATAAAGCAAAAAATGGTAAATAGTTGAAGACCTACAACCTCTTAGTTTTAGCCTGTACTATTTCCGAGAATCAAAGAGCGGAAACATTACAATGCAAGTAGTAAGGTCATAAAGACCAATATTCTATTGGCAAGACAAAAATCTTCAAAGAATTCCTTGGAATGTGTTTGCTGGAAGATACTACATATGCATTGCTGTATGCTATGATCTAGAGACATGAACTTGACTTTCTTAGTAAACTACAGTAAACTGATATTAATAATGCTTATAATCAAACAAAATTAACGCAGACAAATCATGAGATGCAATTTTATTATAAACTTTCAATTCATTCGAAAATACAATCATCTCATACTGCGCTGAGTCATATTAACTCGTATTCTATCAGAATGAAAAAGTAAATTCTGACATAAGGGAACTTAATGTATTTTATAAAAGTTGTCGTTACAAACCTGATACATTATGCAATTTCACTAGCAGATTTCCCTCTGCTTCTAAAAACTATTGTCGCGTTTATAAATATAAACAAATGTTGTTTAACACCGTCAAGTAGTAGACATGACATGGCTGTAGTAACTCTTACAGAACAAACAAAGATAGAAACTAGTTTTTGAGACAGAAATCAATTAAAAGAAATTGAAAGGATATAGACACAAAACGTGACAAAGTTCAACCGCAATACGTCAGAGGCCTACCTTTTAGTATGTATTCACTACCACATAAACACAGAGACACGAGACAAATAAAATATCTCTCGATTTACCTTGGTAGATAAAACCTCACATTAAAAGAAAAATGCGAGAATGATATTCATACCATATATTACGTTTTGATACCGTGTACATAAAACAAAGGAGTAGCATAATATGGAATTAAACTTTAGGTCACAATGATTTTTCAATCTAGAAATGCCATTAGATACATTTTAGGAGCAATACAAACTTGGTATTCATTAGTGGTACTGGTTATTCAATATAAACTCTTATTCGCCTTACTATACAAATTTCAGTTAGATAATTATAATTTTACAGGAAGTAATCCGGCTGAGGTTTCTTAGCAGGAACGCCTCTACTTTCCTGAGGTGCAGCTTCAAAGATAATAAATTCTCTAGAAAGGTGCTCGTCTAATTCCAAGATAGCAGCTACATTTCCGCATCTATGAAATCATACAGCATTTAGAATTATTGTCATTCACAATCATTTCAGAAGATCATCCGTTTTGGTAAAATCCCAATCAGATCTCGAATATCAAAAGTAAAGGAATATAACGAACCGGTAGCAGTAATTTGGAGCGGACCAAACAGTCAGAACAGTGTCATTAAAATGCCACTTATAACCTTCCATTACTAGCTGATGTGCACGGCAAATCATGTCGACATCGTTAGCGGCATTAAACTGGGCGACGACATCAGATCCAAAGAGATAACCTGCTCCTCGAGGACTTACTCCCCATCCAGTTGTATCTGTGGAACAGAACATTATTATTAATTATTATTGGTACTGTCGGCATTGTTTGATAGTTTGCCCAAAAAAACCGTCATAACTTTGTCTTATCCTATAAATTGAACTGTGTGAGAAAAAACTGTACCGCTACAGAAAGAAAATTCTGTTGGTAATGGGGTTCTCATTGGAATTTAATTTACCTGGATGCATGACACCTAACAATATCATGTCAGTAGCTTTATAGAAATTGCAAGCCAGGAAGCTATTGCTCTACTATTTGGTTTTCATGTCTGATATTGAGATTTGAAAATAAATCAATTTTATATTATTCTATTAAAAAATGATTCATTTACCTTCAGGGTCTGACCACAACAAATCACACATAGGTCCGTCATGTGGAACTTCTTGTTTTCTATCGATTGCTCGAATCTGGTCCAGAGTTTGAATAGAGGGTGACAAGCCACCATGAACACAGAAGATCTAAAAATTCATAACACAATTAGTACTTTATAGATTGTGTTTGTTGACTTTTTAACACACTCAAAAATCAACGTCAGCGCACGAACATAGATTATCCTCCAAATCCGATCTTATCCATGAAATACTTTTAAAAATGAGGACTAATTAAACTTAATAGATTTAAAGCTTACCTTTCCATCAATTATTGCAGACAGCGACAAATAGTCAAATATTTCAGTGCAGTATCGCCATACTGTAATTGATCCATACTTTCGTAAGCATTCATCATAGAATCCATAAACTTGAGTGATTTGTCTCGATTCGTGGTTTCCTCTAATTAAAGTAATTCTGTCAGGGTATCGAACCTACAGCAAACGGGTAGATAAAAAGTCAGTTCAATTAGAATCAAACCACCATTGTCATTGTACATTCCAATCTTAGACATGAAAATATAATCGATTTCAGTAAATGAATATAACATACTTTTAATGCTAGAAGTAACAAAAAGGTCTCCACAGAGTAGAACCCACGGTCAACAAAGTCGCCTAAAAACAGGTAGTTGGTTTCTGGTACATCTCCTCCAACCTTGAAGAGTTCTTTTAGATCATAAAACTGCCCATGAATATCACCGCACACCTAAGGGAATTACAGAAACATATAAATCAAGTCATCATTCTTCAGTACACCTGCCCACAATCATACAGTTAAAGTAATTTCTCTTATACTCACCGTAACTGGAGAATCCACTCGCTGCACATTTGACTCCTCCACAAGAATTTCTCGAGCTTTTGCACACAATGCCTTCACCTCAGACTCTTTGATGATCTCACATCGTTTGAGTTGTTCAATTTGACGGTCCAAATCCGCAGTATTGGATGGCATTTTGACTTAATGTATAAATAATTCGCCTTTATGTCTTCTTGATTACAGGATCCGAACCTGACCTTCAACGGCTTCAACCTATTTTGAAGTTCCTCCTGCTATCTTTCTATTTTCCCTTCAAACTTTTATAGCTAACCCGATAATTCGAATTCTTACAACAAATTGGCATCTACTATCAACAATTAGTATAATGCTAAGAACTAGTTCCACTCCTGACTTGACGGTTTGTTAACGGCAAAGTTTATTGTGCTCGTGTTTGTTTGTGAGATCTTTTGTACAATTTACAACTTCTTATCAATCCTTACAATACCTTTAAAATTCAATTAAAATATAGATTAGAAGTAACACTTGTTTCCTAGATAGAATCAGAATGGAATAATAGAAAACCCGTCAGGTTTATTGACTTTGTATGACTGATGACATGTGACGAGACACGACCTTCAAACTACCAACTAGCGATACACAATAAAAACTAGTCACTAGTGACTCGACAACCAATCCAATTGATCCAACACCAATTATTAATGCTCAACTTGAACAACTTTACAATTTACAAATTAAATGTTCAATTCCACAAATGCAAATCAAACCACGGGAATAATCTGTTACAAAACTTTCTACAAATGCACTAAATAAAAAACCTCACGTCAGCCAACCTACTCTTTTGACTTGTTTTTCTTGGTGTGTTTACTACCTACACCTTACTGATTTGAGATTTTTGTTAGAACGCAACGTACTTAATAAAAACCTACATAAAACAGCTATTTACTATTGATATTATCAGAATCAGATATTAAAATTCTACACCACTACCTACAAGCCTTAATTTATCGGAAAAAAGGTAAGCCAAAAACTGATCTAGATTCTTTATTGCCCAAATGCAAAATGCGATGCACACTAAAATTAAGTAAGTTTGAAGTAAATTGCAAGTGTATTGTATTATTTATTAGGAGCAAAGGAGCAGTCAACCAACTTAACCACCCTGCCTACAACCTACAACTAACTACTAGACTATACTAGTAAGATTAAATGCATGTACAAAAATCGTGTAAGTACTTTTTTTCAACTTTTTTCTACGTATTTACTTACAGTAGTACATTTACATTAGGAGTCAAATCAAATACCTTAAAATCAAAGTAAAATAGTAGAAATGTATGTGAGAAATCAACTATCAAAAAACTCTTTTTATCACGCTTGAGTATATTAGCAATAGCAAAGCAGTAGAGTAATATGCGATGCCGACCGACCAACAAAACTCACCTACAAAGCAATACAATATTTCTGTTTTTTGAATTTCCAATGTCTCATAACCAGCAACTTGCAATAAAGAGGGAAGGATGCGATGATGAGGCTGTGTATCTTATATATATCTAACAAATAACCTTCCCTTTCAAACAGTCCAAAATATGCATAAAAGGTATTTGGTACAGTACGAACTACGAACAGTACAAAGAATATATGTATGTATGTACATAGTGCATAAGTGTGCCGTGCTATTCATTCACGCAAAAGTTTATAAAGCTAATGTATCAATGGGAAGACCGCTATATATCAGAGTCTTGTGACTTGGAATATCCTCTGTATGCTTTTTAGATGTGTATGCCCTTAAAAATTCTTGGATACTTTTTCATAGCTCTGGTTTGTCTGTCTTGAAAAGTAGTTTTCATTTCTGGTGACTGGAGCACGAGAGATTCTAATTAAAAGAAAATCTTTAGTGATAATATTCGGGTTCAAACTGACATTATTTTGTTACCAACGATGGTGTACATTGTGGATTTATGCTGGTAGTTTGTGTGCTTGTTTCGTAACATTACTATTTCAATTGTATTATTTCCTGTGTGCAGTTTTTTGCCTAAGACAACGTTCGGGTATAGGTATAGGTATATGTGATATATAGTGTGGAGTGAACTTGTATATAAGAAGCCGAAAGCCGTGCCGTTGAATATGAATTGAGCGGTTTGGTTTACAACAGTTGCATACTGTTCTTCTATCTTAATATCGGAATGGAATGGAATATACGATTCGTTTAGAACGAGAAGAATCTAATGTATGAAGAAAAGTCGCTTACTGCTCTTACTATCAACTATTAAGATAGTAAGTAAAACTTTTGACTACTGTATATATATGTAGTTGTAGACATAGAGCTTGAAATTCGATATTACTTTCCTTTGTACTTTATGTTTGGTGAATATATATCGCATATTATGCCTGCAAAACGCTTTGTGTACGAGCTTATAGAGCTAACGTACGTAAATGTACATTTCAGATTTCTCAACCGTATATATTACTGCATTTACAGATAAAATATTCTATTCACTTTTTCACTATCTCAAACTTACATTTATCATTCGCACACTTTTATGCCTCGGTTTACTTCTTCGTGCAGGTTTAAAGGACATCGGATGATAATGCACAACTTGCTACAATAACATGTTTATGATAATGGTGAAAATGGGGTGACTTGATAGTATAATAATAATAATATGAATGAGCTATGAGCTGCTCAAAACTTGGTTTTATTAGACATGCATGCTCATGATGAGTTGAGTTTAAATATAGTAGTATATTTTATAGTTATTGGTAATTGGGGAAGTTAGATGCATCTGGTTTTCCGTAAAAAGTGGTCATAATATGCATGAGCAAATCAGTTTTTAAGTGTTATTCACGCCACGCCAGTTCCAATGTAAAATTAAGTTTAATCTGATTTTTGACTTTGGAATACAATTGTCCAGCCACATTGCTTTCGAAGGATGCATGCAATACAAATGCTAGATTTTCAAATGTCTGTAATGCTAAATACCAAACAGTCTACCACTTCACCACAGATTTTTCGGCACCGTTTACAAAGCACATATAAGTAATGTACAAGGTAAAGCTCAGCACAGGAAACGTTCGTTATAGTATCATTGCCAATTCATAAGTACATATACGGGGCACTAATAAAATGGTTTAAGCGTTCCCTATTACGTGCCTATATGGAGTTTTTCGGCTTTAGGCTGTGAAATGGGCTCTTGAGGTTGCATCCATTTGCATTTTAACCATGTCTCAACTTTTACCAATAAAAACACTATTAGGTTATTGTGGTCTACAAGTAATGACAATTCTTAGTCACGTAGATTCAAATTCATGAAATGAAAAGTGATTTTATGCATAGCGGGTGCCATATAAATGTCATTTCCATCCGTAAGAATCATGCTGTTACAAAGCAATTTTACTTACGAACTGTACGAATGTTAGTTTTTAATTGACTGAAAAACATACAAAATATTTCGAGAGGTTTTACAAATTGGGAATATTAAGTCATTAATTTTAATAAGTGACTCTACTACTTCACTGGTTGAGTAAACCTGCAAAGTGATATTTTTTTACTCTGGAGGTATAGATTTGAAGTATGTCATTATCGAGCCCATAAATAAACCCAAGCAGCAGCAGGTCTTTCTGTTCTGATTAAGCATAACCAGTAGCTAGTGAACATCGTCTTGTCATATTACACGATTTCATGGCGTCACGTAATGTGTTATGATATATGAACAAAAATGTATGAGAGACTCTTACACATCTTCAGTTAATATTTAGTATAGAAGGGAGAGCTTTCCCTTCAAAAAAAAAAGAGAGGAAGTGGCATTACGTCATCCTAACTCTACTACCAATGAGTATGAATACACATGTTAACATTCATCTGAATATATGTATCTGTAGTTTTGCTGTCTGAGGTAAATTGTTGGTAAAGGGGCGTTGTGCTGATGCTCTCCTTTGAGCATTCTCTTCTAGATTCTTTTGTCCATCTCTCAATGTTTGTCAGTCGAAAAGATAAAGTACTAGAATATTATGAATAAATTTTTTGTATGCTTTCTCATCAGGCGGCTTTGTTTCCTCTTGTTTATTCAGCGTAATATTGCACTTAAAGCTTTTACAAGGGAATATTCCCGTCCGTTGTCATTTGATATGAACACCATGCTCTACTAGCTTTAATAGGGAATGGAGAAGAATAGGAAGTAAGAATCGGAACTTGGGGAGCATACACAGTGGTAAGATTCTATCCGCATTTGGCTGCTGCTGCTGCTGGGTGGGTAGTATAAAGCCCTCGGATCGGATATATATCCGTACTCGCGTACGTACGTACCCTATGCCCGACTGTCTGATTAAAAATGCGTACGTACCGTCTAATAATAGTACAAGCACAACAATGCGTATAGGGAAAGAGAGATGTGTGGACGTGGATGAATGCAAACAAAAATGTAGTAGTAAGTAATGTATAATTTTTATAGCTTCCAAAAAAGTATAAGGCATTGCGTTTTATGTACACCTATATACTCGGCTCTGTTCTGTATGTATGCTGTTCTTCTTTACGACTTGATGATGATGCTCCTGGCTGTGTAAGTACGCGACAGTCGCCGCGCCAGTTTCTCTAAGTTCCATTCCTGGAAAAAAGACTATGTTACGAAGTAAGCGAAGTATAAGCATTGCATATTGCATTGCTAATACGCTGAAGCACTACTTGAAAAAATCTGAGGTATGGACTTTTATCACTTTGCTCTACAACATGTAAGCAGAAACACACACCATAGTTCATAATATTGAATATACGAAAACGGCACAGGCCACAGACTGAACGGGTTGAGCCGATATTATGATGGTGCCAGCAAACAACACATTTTTGGAAAAAGTTGTCAGTGTGAGCTTGGATTTGTGACTGGTACGATCAGTCTTGGAAACAAGGCTGAATAAATTTTCACTTTTGCATCATTTGCACCAAATTCCTTAATAGGTTGTGCAGCCGAAAATATATCACCCGACCGACCCGATATTGGTCCTTAGGGAAAGTGAAATATTGTGTGCTAATGTGATCAACGACTTTTGTATTATTGGCATAAGAGTTTGTTTTTTGCGTTTGGATGTAAACTAAATGTGACCAGGAATACATTATCTAAAGCAAATACGAAGCGAGTTTATGTAAATCCTGTTGATTCATAATATTCTTTCGGTCTCTTTTCATTTCAAGTACATGTGAATGACCAGATAACGAGAAAAATACTGAAATTGGATTTTATGCGATTTTAATACATGAGATAAAAGTGGAATGAAAAATCGTATTCCTCTGTGATTATTCATTGTTCCAGGAATTTTTTAAAACTAATTAACCACCACGCAAGCTGCGTTTACGTATAAGGTGAAGGCAAATACAAGACCGAAAGAGAATACGCCGTTTTTTACAAAAAATCCAAAATGGATCCTTGACTACTAACTACCATCGAATTCAGTACTTTTGCAACGGTATACTATACTATATATTTACTATATAGTATACTATCTATATAGTATATATATATATAGTATATATATATAGCAACGAAAAATAGGAGGTAAAATCTTTTGTTTACCTCCTATTTCCGCTTTTTGCAAAATCTGAATTCAAAGGGGCATTTGCCTTGACCATTTAGTTTCCATGGATCATGACCACCACGTAGGTTGAAGTGGTTCCTACATAAATCCTGATCCTTGGACATGTTTTAAAGTTTCTGCTTGCTTTAGTTCACATAAGCATCAGAGATTGAGATTACAGATTAAAACTGGAAAGGAAGTAGCAGTGACGTGTTTGAGTAAATGATATGACTAATGGACTACATACACAAACAGCGAGTAAATACGAATTTCGATAAAAATGAAAATGTGTATAGGAATGAGGATGTAGCTGTAGCGTCAGTCGATTAGATGTGAAGTGAGTGAAGCAACAACGAATCCATTTAAATAAACTGTAATAGTAATAGTACGCAGTACAGATAATAAACTGTCACTCACTGTATACTAATTACATGTGTTTCGTATTCGTGTTTTGAGCTCAGTCCAAAAGTACACTGCTCATGGGTTTCTGATTGGCTCAATGCTAACATCAAGTGAACGTTAAATTGGATTGGATATTGATATTGAGTTGTTAGCATACACATATTTGTTATTGGATTTGTTTCACCATTTGCCTTTCAGAAATTTAGTCGATATATCCAGACGATTTGCATAATCCCCGGAATCACATACAACAACAGTCAGAAACAAGACCTCTACCACCTACAACCTACCATCATCAACATTGTTGATAGTTCTTTATTACTACTTGCTCATTATTGTCTAAAAAGGAAAAGTGAAAATATTATTTTATTTTTCGTATACAGCACCTGTGGGAGTGGTAGTAGTGGTATCGTATAGCAGTTTTGTTTATCATAAATGACTACGCACGTAGTATTATACTACCTACGCCACCAACACATACATTCCTGAATCTATATACTTTTTTTTACTACAAGGCGAGACGAGCTGGGAAGGCTTCTTCTTCTTCTTCCTATTTTTTCATACTTAACCCAATATCCAGATTCTAGGCACGTTAACAAGAAAAACTGTTGCTTTTTCACTTTCCTTCTTTTGATTTCGTAATCGTAAAAGGGAAAGCACGCATGACTCTTATGCAATTGATTGATTGATAAAAGAAATTGATGGGATGTACAAAACTTTTACCGGATTACTAAATTTCGTGGTGGTTTAAACCTGGTGTGATTGTGTAAGGTGGTGGTGGGATGTTAATAGTGAACTAATGTACATGTGTATTTTACAAACAAACGACCTGTGATTATAATAATCGAAATATTAACCAGAATGGGGAACATACATACAGTAGGGCCGAATGAAGCCCTGATTGTTTCAGGTTAAGAAATAATTATTTAAATAATTTTTTTATTACATTCAATCTTCAATATTGCTTTATGCTAATAAGTTTTGTCTATGGTTTGAATATGATAACATTCATTTTACACATGTATTTTATATTTTCTATTTGCTTTATAGCTTGATCTGTTAGATCAAGCTATAAAGTTTGTAATTTTATTCCCGGATGAATTCTACTTTATTTCATGTACTGTATTTGTTATATTAAACCATATTCATGTTATTATAGTTGAGCCTTGCCTTGCCAATAAACCCAATGTGCTGCTAGCTTGCTCATAGTATAGTGCTTGTTGTATAATTTAACCGGAAAGGGCTATTATATAGGCTAGCCGGAGCCACCAGCAATTTCCAAAATGAAAGAAGCAACAAAAATGACATGGCATGACAGTATTGTATAGTACATAACAAGATCCTACACTAAATAGGTTTACATCAAAAGCACAAGAACATAAGAATGAGCTCAAATAATATATATCGTTCTGGCTCTGACTGCACCACTGCTGCAATCAAATTTCCTTGTTTTCTTCTTCGGTTTCACTTTTGCTGTTAGCTATATAATTTTTTTTAGAATTGTCTTTTGAACATTGAGTGACGTGCAGAGAAAGAAGTGTTTTTGTTGAGTTGACATGAACTGAACTACAACAAACCATACACAACACTGTAATAACACTAGAAGGATTTGGAAAAAGAGAATTTTATATTGTGTACATTATGTCCAATGGAAATCGAAGTACATGCATGATACGTGACTGTGACTCATACAGTTTTCATGTCTTGTCTTGTGATGTTCTCGTTCTCTCCCATCAACGCCACGCAACTATCAAAAACCCATTCCTCTTGCGAGCTCCCCATGTTTTTGGAACTTTTCTTATATATATGAAAAGTCCAAACTGTCGGACAAACTTTTTCCTTGCCCGTTATGTACAATAATGTAGAAAATTCATGAGTTATAACTCTTTCTTCATTTCTTTTAAAGTTGGGTCTTGAGCATGTCTTAAGTATAAACATGATGATGATATTTTGAATAAGGTTTGGGCTGTTTGAGTTTGAGATGTTCGTGTTTGATTTTGTCCAGGAATTGGCTTGGGTGTTTGTCTAACAAGCGTCTGATTTTCGATTTTTCGGTAAAAAAACAAACGTCATGTGATAATCTAATCAGTCCGTGATTGATTGGAACGTTCTTGTTTACCAGTTAAAAGTTTTAGCATGCATTGCATGCATCTATAAAGGCCTTTTTAACGCAGCTTTTCATAGTTATAGTAAATTATGGTTTTAGAAATCAAATAGGTATACGATGTTGTTTGTGTATCACCCCCTTGAATCGAAGAAGCAAAGCAACTTTTGTTGGCAACTCCCATTCTGTTTAAACAATCATTATATTGTATTTCATTTTCATCGTAGTTTTCTATTACATTGAGCAGAGAAAAAGTTAAATTATAATAAAATTGCATCATTTTTATCATACATATTTATCAGGTAAAAGAAACTTAGTCTACTCATCAAGTTTCCCTGTATAAAGGTAGCATAAGAATAATAACCTTTTAGAAAATAAACCTTCACTGAAATCACCAAAATCTAAATACAGTTCTCCCTCCTTACACAACAGCCTATAGGTATTGATTTCACATATTACGTAAAGAAATAGAAATACTTAGAAAACTGTATAAAATAGGTATTGGAAGAAATTTTTGAATGGCAAATTACCAGTAAATATGTATTAATATAGTATGTACAAAATATAAACAAATAGTGAAATAATTACATGTATCTATTACAAGTACGGAAGTACGTTAGTGGGTGTGCTGACATGACATGAGTTTTAAAAATAATATGACACTTTAAGATCAGTCACCATGATTAATTTCTTTGCATTGCTTGTTTAGTCCATGTTTCCTCCTGTTCGTAGCGTAAGCTGAGACTCTTAGCTTTGCTGAAATGATAGTGTTTCAAGTAGGATATCTTGGAGGTTGAGCAGGTGTGGTCGACTCGCCCCAATCCTCTTTAATCATATCACTAGCTTTCTCTCCAATCATGATTGTAGGAGCGTTGGTATTGCCACTGACTACATTTGGCATAATCGAAGCGTCCGCGACACGAAGGTTTGATACACCATATACTCGCAGTCTTGGATCAACAACGGCTTCTGGATCTGTTGCTGGACCCATTTTGGCCGTTCCACAATGATGATATATCGTAACTGTGTAGTGACTGGGGAATAATCAAACAATATTATTATTTCACTTGTCTGTGTATACATTGTCCACAGGGGTAAGGGAAATTAAAAGCTCATTAAAACTACCGGATGGCACATTCCCAGTATGCATCACTCCATGGTTCAAGATGTGTGCAACCAGGCATCATGTGAGGGTTGAGTCTAGAATTCAACTTTTGAAATGCTTTAGTCTGGCTCATAGCTACTGCTAATTTCACACCCTCCACCAATATTTTGGCATCTCGGTCATCTGAAATACAAGCGGAAGTTTTTTTATCAAGTTTTGTAGCTTCCGATAAAACAGTAATATCATGTATATATCTGTATTACAATACAATATGCAGCCACACAAACTTACCGACCATATAATTAGGATAAATAAGAACTTTATGGAATGGATTTCTTGAGCGTAGCTTCAAATAGCCTTTACTGTACGGTCGAAGTATCATGGGAATTACTGACCAGGTGTCACGATATTCAATAGGTTTGAACATTGCATCATACACTCGCTGAGAAATCCCATGAGCTTTTTTAATCTGTCTCCCCTCGTCTGACGAAGCCCTGCAGGAAACAGGAGAGAAGCCATTTGTATTTTACTACATAGTGGTAGCATATTACATTATCACTTTCTCAAATTAGCTTGGTCGTCGATGAGTTTTACGCAACTTTGGCTGGTTTCGTGTTCATCATCACCATCATTATATGCATTAGTAGGTATCAGTAAAAGTTTAAATTATTCATAAGCTTACGATCCAGCAATAAAGTGAAACTCAATGTCGGGAAAGTCTTCGGTTGCATTGGCATATTTTGTGTTGACCCAAGCAACACCCTCCACACCTCCTAGTATCGTTAATGGACCTTTACCATATAATGTATACTGAATTACTGACGCTAAATTTTCATAACGAGACTGGATCATGGATACCGGTTGGTCGACTAGAAATACTAAACCACCAAATCCAATGTGATCTTGTAAATTCTTGCCCACAGGTGCATCCTACAATAATTATTGAAGAAATTATATAAACCCTTTTTCTAACTTTAGAATAAAGTAAAGGCTTTCGTTGTTTTTGAGCTTTCTCTTACTTTGACTAGTGGAATACCCATTTCCGCAAGATGAGGAGCAGGGCCGATACCAGATAACATTAGCAACTGCGGACTATTTATAGCTCCACTTGAAAGAATAACTTCTCGTCTTGCAAAAACGTTGTAAACCTTTCCTTCTCGTTTAAATCGCACCCCATACGCTTGATTTCTTTCATTGATGAGCACTTTCATGGCATGTGAGTTCATGGCAATGTGTAGGTTTGGCCGATTTCTTACTGGACGTAAAAAAGCCTGTAAAATATTTAAATGTACTTTACGTTTACGAAAAAATGCTCATTTGGCTCAACTCCATGAAAATATTTATGATATTGATCCATTTAGTATAAAGAGCTTACTTTGGCTGCACTGCATCTTGAGCCTCGTCGTATTGTACCTTGCGCTATCATAAACCCTGCTTGATATTCCCCATTACCATCTCGATTATCATAACCCATTTCCATCCCGGCTTCTATGAATGTAGCTGCTAATGGAGTTCTCCAAGGAGCTTCTTGTACTGTTAAGTAGCCTCCTGAGGAGTGATAGTCCGTTTGAGCTAAGTATGGATTTCTATTATCTTCAGATTTCTATTTGTTGGTGTTGTTGAAATGTAAAAGAATAATTATTATTATGGAGAACGGAGTAGCGAATGAAAGTGCTCTTAAGTAAAAAAAAATTGTTTTTGGGAATGCTCACCTTAAAATATTTTATAACATTATCATATCCCCAACCCGAGTTACCTAAAGCTTCCCATGAATCATAGTCTCGTCTATTTCCTCTTACGTATAGCATATAATTTAAAACAGAAGAGCCTCCAAGCACTTTACCCCTTGGCCAATTACATCTCCCATCTGAAAAAGAAATGCATCTATAAGTAAAAATGTTCCAGCAGCAATGACTACAAAAAAACTACAAAGGTTGTAAAAACATCATTGAAATGCACAACGCCTTTTTACCTACTAAACCTAAACAAGCCGTTGGTTGGGGCTCTGTTTTAAATTGCCAGTCTAAATTAGCTAAAAAAAAATAGAAACAAAAATCAGCCATAATCATTCACATCACGTAAAAAAAAGCTTAAGCAAATGAAAATGGTTTTCCATTTACTTAATTGAAGGTAGGCTGCAACAGCTGGAACATCTGAAATTTCATTTTCATCTCCCCCAGCTTCTAGTAAAAGAACCTTCCAATGTGGTATTTCACTTAACCTATTCGCCAGTACCGAACCGCCCGATCCTGCTCCTACTACGATGAAGTCATAGCTGAGAAAATAATTAAATTTCATTAGTCTCAACCTCAATCCCCCCGATATTATTGCGCGTGGAAACTTTGTTCATAATAGTTACTCAGAGTCCAAGGAGCGGGCATTTCTAGGATGAGATTCCGGATCTATTGAATCATATCTCATATAGCCCATCATTCCCATAATGATGGGCACCATCCATAGTCCTGCAGTTAGGACTCCGGCGGTGGCCAATACTGCCATGATTCATACTGTTTACTTCATTATGAAACACCTGCAGAGAAAGTAACAAGTTTCTCAAGTGTTGTGAGGGGTCACAATAAATCACAAAGTTCACAAATTAAATGCACCATGTACAATTTATTAATTACACATAATGTTGAATGTACAATACCACAGCAGAGCTACAACTCCTGTTTCTAATCAAAACTGCTAAATATATTGAAGCAAGTATGAAGTAGTAGTTTCGAAGAATTTTGTCTGTTTGATTAAAATTTCATCATAAGGGTCACACTTGTGGGGTTACTGTATTTCTGTATCAAAATGATGATATGTTTTTATCACGTCAGAAACTGGGATTCTTGGCCAGAAACATTGTTTTCGTAGAGTCTGTAAAAACTAACGTGTATGAAAATACACAAATTGTACAAACTATTAACGGGAATCCACTAACAATATTACACTTGGACGGTGTTTTTAATGAATTTTTGGCAAGAAGTAGTACAAGGAAGTCATAATAATAGTTGCGTTACATACGTTCACGCTGCACAGTCTTCTTAAAACTGCATCTTTCATGATGATGTGAATAATAACTCAATACACAACAATCCATATAGGCATTTCATAACAGTCTCAAGTCCAATTGCCGAGCAAGTATCAAGGCATCAAGTAGGTCCAAAAGAAGCTTAGCTTAAGTATTGTATAACAAAGAGGTACTTCTGTGAGAGACCTTGAAATGTCAAAAGGGTTCTTAACCCCTAATATGCCTTTCATAAGCGGAACCCTTGACCTTTTTTATCTGTATTATGGAAGGAAACTGCCAGAGTGCAATTAATGAAAGATTATATTTTACTTAAACAAAATGAGCTTTGCCTATGGATGGACCATTCTTAAATTGAAATGTTAGTAAAGGCATATAAATGATAATATTATTATTCCAATATTATTTTTCTTTTTTTTTTTACTATTGTAATGTTACATAAGTTATTAATGATGAAGATGAGTTGCTAGTTAATAAAGCTAAGAGATCTGAAGTAAAGGGCCAGCTCATTGGATTTTATTATTACCCTGTGCCTAGCAAGTTATTGTTTATAAAATACAATTCCAGAACAAGTGCCAACAACACCATCGATAATATCGAAACCTAATTAGCATTTGTAAGTAGCTGAATTTCTGTAGGGTTGGAGACTTCATTTCTCCATCCAGCAATATCTGTCTGCTTCACTTTACAGTAGCAAAAATAAGACACAGAGGTTAAAACGCAATTTTAGAACCACTACTCCCTATATATAGTGTTGAGTCACCATCTAGTTAGAAAAACTACCGTATGGTTCTAGTCTTTTAGTTAGTGTGAAAATGTGGGGTAATGGTTATTGACCACTACACAACATTATTTCTGAGATCTTTTAAAGATACAGATTACAGATCTGTCACGTACGTCATACCTAATATTAACGCTTGCCAGCATACATACGTACTTTGAGTAAAATTGCAATTCATTATGACAGGGCTTTGAGGAGAGTAGTAGGAAAATACTTTTACTCAAAAACACCGGATGGGAAACTGAACAAGCAACAACCCTAACTCAATCAAAAATTCATGAGGACCCATATTGTGAATAAGCCGTTAGGTTTACCTGCTTCAAGGCAGTCCACTCCATAAACTCGAATCCAAAAAAAAATCTACTATTTTACACACGTAGAATGTAGCCCGAATAAAGAATTTATGGACTTGTTTTCTCTTCTTCACAATTTTTCATCAACACATAAACTCACGGGAACTTGAGCACACAGCAATTTTGTTCATACAAGAACCATGATAATGTAACTTATTAGTCTGGCACTCAAAGAGAATTTTTATTGAAGTCAACATTCTTGTTGTAACAGCAATAGAAGTGGAAGTGGTGAATTCACTATTGATTTCATTTGCAATCATCATCCTTGAAAAGGATGAAGGATGAACTACTCATGACCGGAATTTCAATTTCTATTGACATGAGATATCGGCTCACTTGATTAACAGCTCAATTCACTTTCTTTTGGCACATTACAAAAAAAACCATACTTGCAAAAAAAAACTTGACTTGGACTTGGACCCGTATCACTTCACAAACAACCAAAACCGACACTATAAAATGCACGTGTACTGTAACAACTAACTCTAACTTACTTTTGTGTAGGTACCAAACTCACTTTTGCACCACATAAACCGAAAAACACCGGCGGGCCATAGCACGCACAAAGGATGAGACTAATAATCTCATAATCACGTATATTAGAACAGTAAGCTAACTATTTGAAACGCAGAAAACAGCTTAGGATTCATTGCGAAAAGGTGCGTTGTCGTGTGGTCGACAGTGATCGGGGTCAGTGAGTCGAGCGACTGAGGTGAAAAGGAAAACTAAGAATTTTTGGGTCGTTTCTTTTACTTCACCTATAGCTTCATTCATTTTGCTTGCTCTGAGGAACTTGCATGCATTAATAATGAAGATGACTCTTTGTACTTTACTTACTAACGTACGTTATAAAACTTACTACTACTACTACTACATACGTACACACATCATCATCTAAACTGCTTCTTCAAAAGAAAGAAAGAAGATGTGATGATGATGTTCATTTAGAAAATGTGTGCAACTGCAACAGAGGGAATGGTGCTAGCATCATCACAAACATGTGCACCACAATCAAACTGTACACATAGTACACATCTTTTGCATTGTCTTCGATTGTTGTAAGCATACAATCGACGACCAAGATATATAGCAGCCAGCAACTGCTGCTTTTTTTTGAGGCTGTCTTTTTACCATATCATTATCTTTATCGGCTTGTTATATTATATGCATTCAAAAAAGGGCTATTATCTATAAAAAAACTGAGAGGATGAATGGTAGTAAAGAATAGGGTGAAGATGAAGAAGTTTTTTTTCCATTTTTAACATTCAAAATAATATGACGATCATCATCATCATCTCCACCATCACATTATGTGCGTGGATTGTGGATTGAATGCATATCAAAATCAAAAAAAAATTAATGCGAACAGACATAGTAGTATGCAGATGCATATTAATATAGTAATGTACAATATTTACATGATATTTCAAATTTTTTAACAGTTAGAAAGCATTGATGGTATGGTATCATCTTCAATAATAATTCTTCATCCTACAGCTAACAGTGACCAACACAACACCACACCACCGCGTAAGCTAAGGACGACCAAGGGAAATCAGAAGAGTGGTGAAGACCACCTCAACACTTAACAGCTTAAAACTTGGTTTGGGTGAAGATCATGTTTGTGTTGTGTTGGATTATTAGTAGAGTGAAGGGCTCCCATTGTAAAACATTAAATCAATTGCTCTTTTATTGTTAAACCACAACCACATTTAATAGTCATACAGAAGAGCAAGAGCTACTTTATGTTATTGAGCTACTTGATTTTCATATATGCGTGTGTGTAATTGAGATCAAAATCAATGATGCTTTTTTTGATGCAATCCATCCTCCTCGTCATTTTTTTTTGAGAATTTAGCAAGAAATCAATAGTATAACATATACATTTTTTTGGACTGTGCCTTCAAAAAATGAAAAATATAACGTGTGTTGCATTTTGTAAACACAACACAGCCCAATAAGAAAGACTCACTTTTCAAATAACTGAGTCGTATCCGAAAATGCTTAATTGTGCTTTATATACGTAGGTACGTACGTGTAGCATAATAATAACGCACGAATGTGTGTATACCATACATATTCTTAAATAACAAAACAATCCAAACCTAAAACCATTTTCCTATCATTGAGTTTTCTTTGCACGCTGCGCTGAGTAAGTGAATATACATATTACGCATGTAATTTGCACCAAAGTTTCTCATCTTTTTGATTATCTATCAAGATAATTATACAGTATCAACAAGCACGAATCTCCAAAATGTAATTTGAAATATCTATAAAATTTTCTATTAAATCAAGCCATTTTTTAGGGAGAAAAGAAGAAGAAGAAGAATAGTTGAGAGTTTGTTTTTAAAAAAGAGAATGATAATTGAGTTTGCTCATGGTTTGCGTTTGTATGCATTAGCCTCAACAAACCATTATGTGCATTAATTTTAGTATGAAAAAGTAAGTATGATGTTTAGTGTTAGGAGTAGTAAAAGATCAGAAGAATAGTAAACGATGCACCTTGATTTTGATGGAAGTTTATGAGCGTGTGAAGATGAGCAGTGTTTAAAACAAACTGAGTTTTTCATTTAATTTTCACTTTTTATGACACATCTCAGAGAATCTTAGAAGCATATTTACCAAATTTTTAAAAATAAATCAGTATTCATTCAAAACTTTATTAAAATGCAGCACTCCCCCTTTACATCTTGTCTTAAAGTTTGCAGAGCAAACTTTTTTATTAAAAATTGATGACGAAGAAGGTGAAGGTAAGCAAAGGCAAGGAGTATAGTCATTGTAAGTCAGTCAGTAACCCAGCCGTTACGGCTACTGATGAAATCACAATATAGAATATAATAGATGCACAAAGTGCACTTACTCATTGTATCATTAGCATTTATGTATGTATGTAGCTTTGTTAAAACAATCCGCAAAACCAAACCAGGTGTGGTGGAGTTTGTGCGGACAATAGCCTGCAATTTACTTACACGTTGTTTCCTCGCGCTTAAATGCATAATTAGAAGTTTTAGTTTACCACATGGTGACGGTGACGGTGGTTTACAGGTTTACCTAGCTTGTTGATCTAAAATGCTAATAATTTACACGACATGACTCTACGGTGAGTGAACCACATCAATCATTAGTTTCCTACCAGTTGACTTGAAAGTGACAAGAACCATAGCACCAAAGAAGCGATAAATGATATATTATATAGGAAGAAAAAAACTCTGAAATACTTTTAAAATGTTGGTGCTGTTTTTCTGGCTGTTTGTTTGTTGGCATTTAGTTCTGTACTGTGCTGCACAGTCGGATTTTTGGCATGAATGAATTGGATAATTGCACAATAATAGAAGCTGATGATTAAATGATGTGTTAGTAGATAAAGGATGCACTTTCCTTTCGTAGTTTTTTTCGCCACACTCTCTGTGAAAGGAACAACGCTGAAGAAGCAGAAGCGCTTTTAGTGTTTTGGTCTACACGGCCTGTACTGTACAAACATATGCATACATGTGACATGGCACATACATAAAATAAAATATTGTTTCTGGCGTTTATTGACAATGTAACACAAGCAGAGTCATGCATCATCGTATCGTTGATAATTGAAATCCTGTACGTTAAATGATATGAGATTGAGATTGAGCTGTCGCTAATGATGATATGATCTACGCGACATGTGAGCATGGGCGGCATTAAAAGTGAAAGAGAAAAGTCGATGTCGAGCTCGAGCTATGTGTTTGGGAGCATTGACACCTTATACTTTTATGTTATGAATGAGTAACCAACAAAATTTATTAAATCGGTCAGTGAGATCATATCATAAGTCGCTGACAAAAAAAAGTGATCTGATGCTACATAATAAGAGACAAGACAAAAAGACATACATACGTATATAAATGCATGACAAAAACGATTTGATGATATGATGATGATAGTACCCTTTCATTCATTTACCACAGGTCACTAACATTTTATTGGTTAGATTTGAGTGATGATGATCAACAAAACACGTTTCCCCTAAGTTTTTGCAATTAATTTCTCTCTCACTCAAGCTTTTACCCAAAAAAAATGTGTCTTTTTCTAATGAATTGAGTTAGAGATGAGGTGAGGCAAAAGTCTGTAGTTTTAAAGTACCTACGTACAACACTACAACCTACCTAAAGAAATGACTTCTTCGTCTTCTTTTCCAGTTTAAACATACAAAATCAAAGTAGCATCATTTCAGCTCAAACTTTGTGTGGATGTAAGTAAGATGTATGTACAATTGTACATGAAAACACGTGTGCTAAGCTGTGTATCTCTCATAAGCTGTCTGCTCACAATCTTTAATTATTGTATGATGATGGTTACTGAACCATTGGATAATTAATGGATCTCAGTCAGTTTGAACCTTAAAAATACAATAATTCATTTATATGCTTAATACTTATAATGCAGTAAACAAAAACAGGCTGGGTGCTTCTGCTGCTCATTTTCCTTTGTATTAAAATCAAAGCATGTTCTTCTGATATACTCATGCCAGCAGCCTACTGATGATGATAGTGAAAGTACTGTATATGCTTATGACCACTGACAACGTGATCTGAGTATATGCACGTAGTAAATATGCTTTGAAAAAAAATCTTGGTAAACACGATGTGCTATCATCATCATGTTTTAATGTGTTTTATTATACAACGTCTGAAGCCAAAGATTTCAATATGATAATGTTTTTATATTCTACGCATACCTATAGCTACTACTTTATCTGCTATATTGCTTCTCATCAGTTGTCAGTAATACTGTAACGAACCCATTACACTGTGAAATGGTCTCGAGTGAAATGTAAAATTACTGAGAAATTTACATACATAATATATTGATTATGATTAGAATTTATAGTTATTGTGTCCCAAATATTTCCATCATACAATGCAACGATTCGGTTTATAAGCAGTAAGGATCATTAATATTGTACCATTGCAAATAATGAGTAAACATGTTCCGGTTTAATTCGTAATCGTCACGTTTATCACAAGTCATATAATGCAATCCTCGTAACATTAATTTGCGTACTTACACATATGTACCTTTAACTTTTAGGCTCAATTTAATTTGCAGTGACTTGTTTTATTAGGTGGATTTATCAGTTGTGAAATTTTATTTCACAACCACAATAACATCCGTGAACATGTCGTCAGTCGACTCGACTACATCATCATAAACAGTGAAAATAATGGATTTGAGTTTTGCTAACATATTTACTAATAGGTACAAAGTACAAAACCACAGTATGCGATATGCTTCTTTCTATGTATTGACACAGTGCAGTGCGAAGTCAAAATATTCTACGAATCTAATCGAACCTATATGCATACTTAAAATCATTTGTTCACTTAGCACTAATAAACCCCTTATGAACAGGAAGATGAGGCAACAGATGCTAATGCTAATATATACATACATCGACTTATAGCACAAAGAACAGGTCATCTTGTTTGACCAGCTTTCACATTTTTGCTTGCCGCACACAGCCCACCATTATTATCATTATTTTGCTAAATGTTTGTTAAAAGTGCATTAGATACATATACAATACACAATAATACAATGATCATAGTGCATTTATTAAGTTGCATGAGAAGACAGAGGCGTTGTTCACAGATTATGATGATGATTGGGAGCTCAACAATAACGCAGACATGGTTCATGGTGGTAGTATGTCAAATTCGTGTGTTCATCAGACTTCCTATAAGACACACGAAGGTTTGCTTGCTTAGGCTTAAATGAATTTGATGGGCTAACGCCGATAACATGCTTAGGCAAGGATAAAACCGGTGTACATAGCGTTTTTCGATCGCGTCATGTCATGCCATGCACACTTGACAGGTAAACGAAAGTAAATTCCATCATGTTTGATGTTGCAGAGGAAGTTTGTTTGTTCAAGTGTACTTTTTTGGCTGGCTCTATTCCTGTTCCTCCTCTTGTGCCTTGCTTCTCCTATCGCTTTCCCGTTATCTCGGTGGTTTAGTTAATTTGTTTGCGTTTGTATGATTATTATCAATTATGTATGTACAACAGCCATTGTTAAAGCAATGATGATGAACGACCTTTTTATTGCTTCGGTGTGTAACTTTCCATTACGTAGCTAAATTATTATTACCTCGTCACTCCTAGACCCTTATGTCATGAATGAACATGACAATCAATGTAATATAGCATCGATGAAAGTTTGCATGTGTGATGAGAATAGTAATAAACTTTTTTTTCGAGCTTGGAATTAGCCCTTCTCATAATCATAAATAATCGCAATTAAAATTCATTGATGAGCTAAAATAATGATTGAATTTAAACAGGTGGATGCTGTGGTGCCACTTCAAAGCGTACCATTGTTGGAGGATGGGCGTTTGCATGGTGGTTTGTTACCGATGTTCAGAGAATATCTCTTGAGGTATGTAAACTACTACTACAAATTATTAATGTCTCACTAAAAATTAACAGTGTGCTTACAATTTTTTTATATGTTTGAGTTACTTGTTACTTTACTATATCACTACTATTCACACCTCCATATGAATGAATGAATGAATGAATGATGTATCTATACAGGTGATGACGGTGAATCCTGTGTGTGAGCATGTGGAAACGTCACAAGGAGTTCCGCTGACGGTTACGGGGGTAGCACAAATTAAGATAATGCGAGCGGATGATCTACTAAAAACTGCTGCCGAGCAGTTTCTAGGCGTGCCTGTCAACCAGCTCCGTTCAACTGTGAACCAAACTCTTGAAGGGCATTTGAGAGCTATATTAGGTAAGAGTGCTTATGAATTTTGTTTTAAGTAACGGAAATAGAAATAGTAATTTATTACTGAATATGAACATGCGAAATCGATTACTTTATAAGTCTTGAAAATATCGAGTTTAACACTTAGCATACGTAGTTTTTTTGGTATTCATAACATAGCATAACATAACAAATAATATGATTAACCGGAACACGTGCAGTATGATGTATGTATGTATGTATATATACATTACTTCTTATCATCACATATAGTTTATGATTATTAGCAATAATTAGAAGCTACAGACTGACTGTAAACAAACGTAATCTATACTACTACACGCAGAGTATTGACTTTTCGACCAACATAATAATAATTGGATTGTTGGGTAATACTGATCTGATGGTTTTTTTGTTTGGTACAAAGAAATCACAATAAGGATTTGTGCTGAGCAAACAGCTTTCTATTTTAATAGGATTACTTAAATATTCTGCGTGGTTGTTGTTGCAGGCAAGAAAGGAAAGAGCTATATACTACTTTCTGACAAAGATCTTGGCAGTTGTCATTCGCCTGTCTGCAAGTAATGTAATAAAAACGTCACTACACATAGTACACGCTACCACGTAGGAAAGCCCCAATCTTGTTTGATTATATCAGCAGCTTTCTCTCCAATCATTATGCAAGGAGCATTAGTATTACCGCTCACGATGGTGGGCATAATTGAGGCGTCAACAACTCTCAAACTATGTATACCATAAACACGTAGCCGTGGGTCGACAACAGCATCAGGATCTGTTGCATTTCCCATTTTACATGTTCCACATGGGTGGTAAATTGTGGATGTGTAGTGTCTTGCACAGCACTCCCAATACTCATCTGTGAAAAGTCCTAGGTGAACACACTGGGGATATGGGGTGTCATGAAGACGTGCTCCGAATCTACGCAAAGCAGATGTTTGAGAAAGTGCTAAACCGAGCTTTGCTCCTTCAACCAAAATAGCTGCGTCTTCCGGTTCTGTCAAATAGTTGGGAACGATGATAGGGGGAACGAACGGGTGAGCAGAGCGAAGTTTGATGAAACCTCTACTTTTTGGTCGTAAAAGTACAGGAATAGCTGAGAATGAGTCCGTAAATGAAAGCTCTTTGTAAACAGTTTCCCAAAGAAAGTTGCTCACACCTGGTAAAAAAATTATTACAGTTTATGTAGGAAGCGTAAGCATATAAACAAAAACTTCAATTACAGAAGAGCATTATGCAGACCAACAGACACAACTCTAAACATATATATGTACCTAATGCTCGTCTGATGGTCTGCCCACCATCACTTCCAATCGTTGCCGGGATCAAGTGAAATTGGACATCCGGATAGTCTAAGCTGACGTTAGAGTATCTAGGGAAAAACCATACGATACGATGTATCAGCGAAATAGTAGCCTTAAAATTATATTGGTTATTGAGTGGTATACAGCTTACTTGGAGTGAACAAACGCTAGCGTTTCGACGCCCCCAAGCACTGTCATAGGACCTTCTCCATTTACATAGTATCTAAAGGCTGATATTATATCCTCATATCGAGACTGGACTAATGTAATAGGCTGGTCAACACGGAAGGCCAGACCTCCAAAGCCAATATGATCTTGAAGATTTAGTCCAACTGCTGCATCCTACTCTAAAAAAAATACCAAATTAGAATGGCTCCCTGCTGTCATCAGCAAAAAACCTATCTTGAAGTATATAAAAACTATTATTATTGAAATCAACTTTTACTTGTATAACGGGTATTCCTAAACTTGTCAAATGTTCAGCTGGACCAACTCCAGAAAGCATTAGGATATGAGGTGATGATACAGCTCCAGCCGACAATATTATTTCCCGTCTGGCCTGAATGATTTTCATTCGACCTTGGTGAAGCAGAGTTACACTCCATGCCCTCTTGTAAACTTGATCAATATTCACTTTGAGGACGTGAGCGTGAATAACTATATGTAAATTTGGTCTGTGTCTGATTGGTCTTAGAAATGCACGAGATGTGCTACACCTCGAACCTCTTCGGATTGTGCCTTGAGCGATCATAAAACCCGTTTGACTTTCACCATTTATGTCACGATTTTCATAACCTATTTCTATTCCGGCTTGAACGAAAGCGGTAGCTAATGGAGTTCTCCAAGGAGCTTCTTGAACTGTTAGGTAGCCACCGGCTGCGTGATAAGGGGTGCGAGCTAGATAAGGGTTGCGATTATCTTCAGATTTCTGTCGCAGTTTTAAAAAAAACATTTGTATACGAGTTGGGCTGTATTTTATGTAGTAGCATTAATTGACTTAAATAGGTAATACCTTAAAATAGTAAAGGATATCATCATATCCCCATCCTGGATTCCCAAAAGATTCCCATCTGTCATAATCTCTTCTGTTACCTCTCACATATAACATGTAATTAAGTACTGATGAACCTCCAAGTACTTTGCCACGGGGCCATTTAGATCTACTTCCTTCAAGACCGAGGCATGCAGTTGTCATTGGTTCAGTTCTATAGCCCCAGTCAATGCGAGTCATTTGAAGATTTGCTGCATGTAAAAAAAATAGCACAGCATTATTTTACATCCTCATCATTTAGAAAGCGTTACATGAGGCAATATCTAGACATACCTGCAAGAGCAGGAGCATTTGAGACAATTTCTGGCTCATCACCTCCTGCTTCGAGAAGTAAAACATTCCACTCTGGATTCTCTGACAATCTGCTAGCTACAACGGCACCTTTGAAAAGTCAAAAAGAGTAAGCCTAATTTAGCTTAATTTGGTATTTAAAACATTTTATTTCAATTTAGTATAACCTCACATGTATATAGCTGTTGTTGAATAATTCATTACCTGAAGATCCGGCTCCGACAACAATGAAATCATAAATAGGTAACGGATCCAACTCAACAAATGGTCTCCCCTCTGGATCATTAGATTCATAAACTTCATATCCAATGTAAGCTAGCGGAATAGGAAGTAGCCAAATGCCTAGTAGTGCAGCTAATACACTCAAAATCGGCATATTGAATCTCACATATTTCGATTTTGGTTTAATTAATGGTTGAGGGATTCTTGGTATACATTGTTATTTTTTATGCTACCATATAGCTGAAACTTAGAAGCACTTTAAATGTTCAATAAATAATTTGATATCGAAGGCCACATGTCTATGAACAAGTCACTCTCTACACTACACTAATTCAGGAGGTGAACATGATTTCTGATGTTGGATGTGTGATGATGCTGCATGGACGATGAACCGAGTGAGTGGAAGGATTTAGTTAGAGTGTATATAGATGATAGAAGAGCATTTGTATGTAAAGAAAAAAAGGATGCCATGAAGATAACGGAGACTAAATTATTAGCATTTACATATATGTATGAGAAATGAGCCGTACTACTTGTGAGGAATGAATGGTACTAGCACCGAAGAAATAATAAATGCATGTATTTTCCATCTACATGAATCTCCTTGTTTCACTGTCACATCAATGACTTGAGCAATGAAGATGAATAGCTTTGAGGAAGTTTGTGAATCATATATTATACTATTTATCATTTTTACCTGAACAAAAATCTTGCTCCTTTTTTTGCTACAATAAATTGTTATCTCGATGAAAGTCGCATTTTTTTTGCAAAGATGCACTCTACTCTAGCTCAAGACATGGTTATGCAAAAAGCACAAAATTGTTTTATTTTTCCGCAGCAGTACGCTACACATCGTATGTATTGTATGTCAAATGTGATGCATGTGTGATATATGACAGTTGAGCAGAAGCCTCAGATCTTATACGGGAATTAAAGCGTGAATTTGCACTTCACTCTTCAGTTAACTCGCCATCACCATCATCATCAAGTTTCGTTGAAATGGTGTAAGTGGTTTAAACGCCCAAACAACATGAATGAGAATTCAGCTCAGTATATAATGTGCAGCAGTAGTTACTCAACCGATAAAAAGTTGTCGGTAGCTCATCTTCTTACGTCTTGCTGAATGTAAGAATTGTAAAGCAATTATATTAATTTTTGCTGATGTCATGTTATTTTTTCAGGGACACTTACTGTAGAAGAAGTGTATCGGGACCGGGATCAGTTTGCGGCTTTAGTAAGAGAGGTTGCTGCTCCGGATGTAGGATCAATGGGCATCGAAATTCTTTCATTTACTATCAAGGACGTGACTGATGATGTGGAGTACCTCAGCTCGTTGGGGAAGTCACAGACTGCCAATGTCAGGAGAGATGCTGATGTTGGAGTCGCTCAAGCGAACCGAGATGCAGGCATAAGGGTGAGTTTTATACGCTAACAAACAAGATCATGATGTGTTTATGAGAGAAGAAAAGGCTATAGTTATGTTATAATGTGCTTTATTAATTGAAATCATCTGTAGGAATCTGAGTGTCAAAAGTCTGCAATGGACGTCAAGTATTCCACAGACACCAAAGTTGAAGATTGCTTTAGAGTGTACAAATTGCAGCAAGCTGCTTTTGACAGAGAAATCAACACAGCTAAAGCTGAAGCTGCCCTTGCTTATGAATTATCTGCGGCCAAAGTGAGTCAAAAGCTGAAACAGGAAGAGAAAATGGGGGATGTAATTGAGAGAAAGAAAATGGTAGAGATAGAGGAGCAAGAAGTACAGAGGAAAGAGAGGGATCTTGTTGCTGCCGTTAAATTGCCAGCTGAAGCAGAAGCTTTCCGCGTTCAAACTATTGGTAAGCCAAAATTTTTAAATCCTGACTGAAAGTAAGTTGGGGACATATTTATTATTATATATATATCATGATTTTTGATTTGTCAGCCGAGGGTAAGCGGAGTGAAACGCTGGAAGTTGCACGAGCGGAAGCAGAACGGATTCGAAAGATTGGTCAAGCAGAGGCAGAAGCTATTGTCCTGGTAGGAAAAGCCGAAGCCGAGTCTATGAAGGCGAAGGCAGGTGCATATGCCGGATTTGGAAATGCAGGGGTGAGTAGATCTGTCACATGTCTGTGGCTAGTTTTACGTGATATAAAAAAAATGTTATAGAAAAACTTATTGAATAATTCAATGCTTTAACTCTTCCGTAGATTTGTGCTATGGTGTCTGAAGCCCTACCGCTTATTGCCGCCGAAGTTGCAGCACCTTTGGCAAGAGTTGAGGAAATCACTATCATCGGTGGAAATCAGGGTAACACATAATAAATTGATGTATACTTAAACTATTAATCTATACTTCACGACTCCATTAACTTGCAAATTAAACCCGCTAACTGAAATTTGTTATACAGATAATTCAACTCTAGTTGGGGAACTGACCAAGGCTATAGGATCATTAAATCCTGCAATCAAAGGCTTAACTGGAATCGATGTGGCTGCTGCCCTCGGGCAAAAGTATGGAGCTGATCAGAAAGGTCAACGATCAAAGTAAAATCTGGAAACGGGGAAGAAAACGCGCATTATTGTTATCAACGTTAACTTATCATTAAGTGATAAATTACCAGTTTCAAGTTTCAAATGTCGGAAAGTCAACAAAATTGAGATTAAAGCATGCTTACGGTGAGATCCTGCCAATAATATCTAGATACCAAAAAAATGAGTATCGTCTCAGGAGGGAAAGTCTCGAACAAATAATAATTATTTTATGGAAGCTACAAAACTACAAACTTTCATTTTGTGCAACATACATGTGCGTTATATACTACAAACTGCCACCTTCTACTTCATGGGACGAAGTATTCTTGTGCCTAATAAAAAAAATAATCATGAAAATTCTTTAAATGCTTCTGTAGATATAAAATACATAAGCTTTTCATGTTGAACCGTTACAACAAACATGTAACGGTATGCAAATGTAATATTGAGTAAATGAATTTAATGAAATGTGAAATACTACTATCCTTGAAGGTTTAGGTTTTAAGCTCTAGAATACACTCTTTATGCCAGTGGTACTTCCGTACAACTTTTTTTCAAGCAAACATTTTAATAATATTTTCAAGTGTTAGATGCTTAAATGTAGACTTTACCTGTAATCACGACAAAATTATATTACAAATAAGTTTTTCTATAATATGCAACTGCAGTTTATCCGTTGCAGCACATCAATTCAATAGATCTGAGGTTTTTGACATGAGTATGAAATGAACTACACAAAAAAATTCAATTATTTTCCATACGATCCCTAATTATTGTCAAACGGAAATCTGTTATTGATCATTGATGCAACTACTATTAAATACTTTTTCCGCCAGTAGAATATTTTTAAGTCAATGACTGTGCGTGTTTGAGTTATGATTTGTAATGCCATTTAACTAGTCTGCTGTCAATGTAAAAACAATTATTATTACTATTAAATGTGAGCTGCCGCACGTTCAACACAAAACATTTACATTAGATACGTACGGATACTATATACATAGATGTAAAAGTAAAGAAGTTTGTTTGATTAGAAGAATATATATATATATGTATTAAGTTAACTAGTCTGGAGAGTGTTCTTATAAGAGTTTTATTTGTTAAATGGACGAAATTTCAAGTTACGTACGTAAGTAGACATTCATAATGTGTCTGATTTATATTATTTTTTAAATATAATGAACGATCATGCAAATGCATAATATACCTTTTAATTTTGTTGTTTTAAAGAATGAAAATATTCGGTGAATGATAAGTAAATCATTGGTTATGTTATGTATGTGTGAGAAAAAATATGTATCTTTTGGGTTATTTTTTATTATAAAGTACAATCTGATTCGAAATCATACTATATGCTACATTTGAAAGATTTTTATTAATCATAACCTTTTCACACCAAGATAAGATGTGTGCATTTTATTAAAGCAAAAATATTTTTAAATGTCAATGCTTGAAAACGGCACGAAGCATGAAACCATATTACTCTGGAATGAAAGTCAACTGGTTCCAGTTCAAGTGTGTTCAGTTTAAAGTCTGCTATTACGTCATGGGAACTTCATAATTCAGAGGTCCTAAGTGGATCATCGCATCGGTATACTTGTAAATCTTATTTACACGAATATTCCGTTTGAGATCTCACACTATTCGTTGTGAAAAGTCTTAATGAATAAAATTATTCTATTCTGTTCAGGAGCTTTTGCAAAACCAATTAATCACATAAATGCATAAATATATTTCTTGCATCTTGCAGTCCTTTATATACCACTTAACTTTTAATCCTTAAAAATTGTACGTCGCAAGCAGCCCCAATCGCCTACACCTTGACAAAAACATGATTCGTACTTCTGATCTGTCTTTCTATCCTAGAGTGGATATTCCCACTACAGGTGTGAAAAATAAATGTATTATTATTTCCTTGCATCACGATTAGTTGATTGGCCATTAACATATCTCCCACTGTACTTACAAACACAGACTCAAGTATCCACCGACACATATCAATTTCCCCAGCTGCAACAATTGATGGACGATCTTCTCAAACGGCCCAAAAGCATAATACTGCGTTGAGAGAAATGTTTTCTAGAATGCTAATGAGAATGGCCCTGAATGTTGACGACACTGCTCTAATATACAATGGGGATAAGCAAAGTATGAGCTTCAGAGAATTGGAGGAACGATCCAACTCCATGGCTAAACATCTAGGGAAATTGTGGTTAAAGGAACACGGTGGGAGTATGTAAACCGTTTTCCCATTTTAAACAAATATTAAATCATAAGGTTATGAGTTAGATGAACTTTTAACCAGACCAAACCACCAAATGTTAAATTCTCAGGTGGTCACATCCACTCCAATGCCGACGGAGATGCAGTTGTTCTATACTGTGTAAATTGGACGGAATGTCAAGAAAAAATGATTGTTCTTCTGCTAACAGTATTGAAACTAGGTCTAACATTCATGGCTGTGAACCCAACAGTTTCGAGTTCTGAATTACATAAAATATTCCATACGATCGAGCCATGTATGGTTGTCACTGACTCAAAATGTTCTGTCCTCTCCACTTTAATGGAAGAAAATAACAAGCATCATCAACCTAAACCGTTTGTGCTGATTGACAAACTATGGAATCATCCTCCGGAGGAAACAGATTCCATCGAAAATGTATTTTATACGCTTCATCCTGGTTTGGAGTCATGGTCTAATGTTCCTGTGGAACAGAGGACTGTAGCTATATTTTTTACGTCAGGAACTAGCGCTTCTGCACGACCTGTTAGAATTGGAATGAGGTGAATATTACCTCAGTTATAATATGATTATAATCTAACAAATATGGAGTACGTCTCAGATTAATTTTAGTTTCTCACTTTCCTCAAACTAGAGAATTGTTTAATTTACTTCACTGGAAAATGAAGGTACTTCCTCCATCTCCAACAGATATTTTTAGTTTGACATATCCACCTTGGGACGTCAACTTTCTTTGCGACGCACTTGTTCCAATATTAACTGGGAAACCTCTTGTCCTATTCAACAAGGATGATATGGGAAACACCACGAGATTTATTAATATTCTTGCCAGCACCAATGTCTCCAGACTTAGCTTGACTCCACCGCAATTTACTGCTTTAATTAATAATTGTCTGAGGGCGGAGGAGCTTCCTATTCCATCAGTTAAAATTTGGACAGTAACTGGGAACATGCTTGCTCCTCCAGTGTACAAGAACTTTTTCAGGCTATTTGGTAGCTTTAATGACGTTGTGATCATGTTAATGTATGGATCTGTGGAAGTTGTTGGACAGGCGACATATGAACTATATGAAGACTTGCATGATTTGGAACGCAAGATATTGGATGGAGTGCCTTCCGTTGGAACACCAATTTGTAATACGAAGGTGTTGATTGTGGATGACAAGGACCAAAATGTGCCGATGAACACGATCGGTGAGATTGCCTTCTCAGGGAGTTGTGTCACGTCTGGTGGATATTCCAGTTGTGGAAATGGTGGCTTTAAGAAACTTGGGGCAAGCGGAGATCAGGAACCCAAAAGTATGCATATTTATTTCTTCTCTTGAGCGTTAATTTCACGATCTGCATTAGTGTTTGAGAAAACGTGTCCAATGATTCAATTCATAGGTACAAATCGATTATTCAGAACTGGAGACAGGGGAAAGATTGTTGCAGATGTAGGTGGTGTAAAACGCTTGTATGTTATGGGTCGTATCTGTAATCGCATAACTTTTGGAGACGAATTCGTAGATTTGAGAGAATTGTCCCATGAAATATTTCAAACCGAAATGGTTTCTGCTAGCCATGTAGTTTCCTATCAACATGGAAGAGAAGGCTTGGTAAAGAAAAATGTTTCAATTTTTAAAGTTAATTTGAGTAAATGAATGACAATTTGACAATGTCAATTTGCTTTTATTTTTATCCACGCGCGGTAGGTGCTAATTGCAGCTTGTGTACTGAAAAACAAAATAACTCCTCAACTGATTTCAGACAAGTTGAAAGTGGGAGGTGAAAGTAAAAAAAGTCGTGCAGTTCCTTGGATATTTCCAATGTCTTCAATTCCACTTTTAGCCAGTGGAAGGGTTGCATCTCAAACAATTCGACAAATGTATCGGAGCAGCATGGTTGACTGTAATAAGTTCACATATTAATTATTATAAATCCAAATCCAATATTCTAAAGGTCAAGTCAGTAGAAAACTACTATTTAGATATGATACGTATGTACGTACATAGGTGATCCGCAGTCGTGGAACTGTTTAGACTTGTTACCCGAACAGGAAACTCATGTGAAATCGTTATGCAGAGGCGTCGCTCTTAGTGTGGCTGTTCCTCTACAGTTTGTTATAAAACATTATGAAAATTCATTTTGGGAAATTGGTGGCTCAGCAGTTGATGCCGTTTCGCTATTAACCGCTATAGTTAAAAGCGGATACCCTATTGGTAAGCAACGGGGGACTTAGCAAGTCATACATGTCATGTCATAAACATGTCAAATGATATCAATTTGCCGATTTTCGTGAGACACGCATTGTTTGTTGCAACTTAACTCTTGTTTGGTTATCAACAGGTTTACAAGATATCACGGATAGTGATAGTCTTGGACAACTTTTAGAAACAATGATGGTAGCTAAATCGGTGGCTAAAGTTGACAAGTGTTTTTACTGCTTAAAAAATGAATCGTACAACGTTTCCCCAATGACAGTTGCTGACGAAGAGCATGTACTAAGGTAAAAAAAACTTTCATTCTAATGGAAGAAGTACTAGTGGAAGAGTTTATATATATTTTGAGGACAAACATACTTTTAGGCTACTCATAAAGGACTTGCATAACAGACACATTGACCCAAGTAAACCTGACACACTGACAGCCTACTGGAAATCAGTACTTGAAAACGTTCGAGATAATGGCTTATGGTATTTACAAAGGCCTCAAGCTTTATATTCATCAATCGCTTTTAATATTCAATTGCAAATCATATATTTATAGTAAAATGTAACTTGTGTGAATCATGCAGCATGATGGCTAAGACTCTAAAGGACCAAATCGTTGGTGTTATCATCAATATTCCAGCAGACCATCATGTCAAAATCAAGAGACCTCCGAAGGAAATTCTATATTCTTTAGAGCTATTTCAAGCATGCAAAAAAGTTTCAAAGTAAATATTTACTGATTCATGACTTTCATTTTTTCCAAACTAGAACCTTATTCAAGTAATTTATTTGGAAAATTAGGTATGTAGAATGGCGAAAAAGTCAACAAAAGATACTTCAAGTTTACTACATTAGTGTTGACCACAGTTCATTGAGAAGAGGACAGGATGCACAAGTGGTTCATCAATTACTGCTTCAAAGTCAGCAAGTCGCAAAGGAGCAAGGTTTTACGACATTGGTGACTGAAGCCACGAATCCGTTAGTCCAAGTACGTAAAGTAATTTTTTGTGGCTCAAGCTGGCCAATGTCAACCGAACTTGTATTTCAAGTGTCCTGAATGGAACTCTCAAGTTTAAAAAGTATCGTTTTTACTAGGAAATTTGCCTGAACCTAATGAAAATGAATTCCATGTTTGAATTCCCAATTCGAAGATTCAAATCACAGGACAAAGTTCGACCGTTCCTTCGAGAGACTGATTACAAGAAAATTGGAATGTATTACATAAATCTTAATCCAGAGATTTGTTAGCAATAACTCGCTCAATTTGTATTCCATATTTGGTTGTGCATAAAACACATTAATTTATTAAGAAGTCAGATATCTTTGATGCTCCATCCTAGAATCATCAAAGGAAATTATAACGTTTAGACGACAGAAATTGTAGTAAAACTTGGGTGTAAATGATTCTGAGTTTGCGATAGATAACTGGATTTTCTTTCGAAAATCTGAAAGCATTATATTGTGTCCATGAGTCATGCGTATCTCCTTGCATCTTTCATGTATGTACAAGACAAGAGACAACAGAACATTCATTATTCATGTAGTCTGTTTGGATGGGTGATGTGAGACACCAAAACTTCACCAGATCAGAATCATGTGCTTTTATGTTATTGATCTTAACTCTCCTTCAAAACCTAAGCTCTCGTTTCATTTTGTAACTGTTGTAAGTTACTAACTACTACAACTCACTCAACGGCATTGATTTTATTGATTAAACTAATAGCACATTTTTCGTTTTAATGGCTAGCCTGTAAGAATAGTAATGTAGTAAGGTGAATGTGAATGGTGAACACTGATGACTAAACTTGAACTGTTTATTAAACTCTAACTCTAACGAAGCAAAAAAAATAATGCATTTCAACATCATGCCGAAAGCCTTCTTGCGTAGAAGATTTCCAACTACGTATTCGAAACCATTAATTATTAGACATTCCAGTAGCAGGTAGGCTCGTAGTTCAATCAAGGTCATAGATTCACTGTTGACTGACTGTAAAATTTATGATTCACTCACTGTGATCTGTTCACATTTTTAGTCCACTGCTTTCACATTCTGTTTACAAACCAGCGGGTCCCGAAGCTGGAGCTCCGTTTCTGATAACCCATGGATTGCTAGGATCCAAGTTCAACTGGAATTCAATTGCGAAGGCCACAGCAAAGGCGACTAACAGGAAGGTAAACCTCGACTAGCGTTTTGAGACTATTCGTATAATTTCTCATTTCTCCATTGTTTTTTCACCTTCCCGTACATTTTTTAATTAAAGATTGTTACGTTTGATGCAAGAAATCACGGTGACAGTCCCTCCCAAGATGACATCTCTTATGAGCTGATGGCCGAGGACATTCGGGAATTGGCGAGACATTTGAAGATAGAAAAGTTTTTGCTAATGGGACATTCAATGGGTGGGAGATCAGTGATGACACTCGCCTTAAAACATCCAGACGTTATTGAGAAGCTTGTGGTTGTAGATGTTTCACCACTGGAGTTATCCTCGGATTTTCCAACTATGAAAGGTGACTTAACAATTTTAATATGAAATGGGTATTCATATTTTATGTAAAACAATTGGTTGACAATTCCTTCGTTTTTGGGATACTGCAGTGTATCTACAGGCTTTATACGATATTGGACTGAATTTAAAGGATACTACGATACCTCTTTCAGAAGCCAGAAAAGTAGCGGATGCTTCATTGAAATCTGTTGTATCTGTAAGCAAATGTACAAAATTTTGTATTTCTGTTAGTCATGTTGATGTTTGAAAGACAATAATGTTTGAATATCACTTTGTTAATAGGATCCAGCAGTTAGAGCTTTCCTGTTAACCAATTTGGCTGAAAAGGATGGTAAAATAATCTGGAAACCCAATTTGGAAGTTCTCATACGCAACTTTGCAGAGATTGGGAATTTTCCAAAGACTTTATTAAGCAAAACGTTTGACAAGCCGACACTTTTTATTAAAGGAGAAAAGTCACAATATATTCCTGATTCTGTATTTCCAGAAATTCAGAAAACTTTTACAAATGCTCAGTTACAGACGGTTCAAAATGCAGGTCATTGGCCACATGCTGAAAATACAGTACGCTTCATGGAAATTATGTTGCCTTTTATACGACCTTAGTGTGTTTAACAAATGTTAATGCACACAATATATTTTTTAGATAATTATTATGTACCGCTACGCTAACTGACTTGGGTTTTAATTTTGCGTACTTATAAAAAGTAGGTTGGTTATAAGTGATAGGTGTTTAGCACATTTGGTTACTTTAGTCAATAAAATTACATAATATGTTCCAGTAGATTTGTGTACGAATAGCTTTATTTTCAAGTTTGCATTTGTCTGTTCAAAATCTTTCATTCAACTTCAAAGGTTTATGGGTTTATTCGATGAACCTTAATGTGTGACTCTTTTTCCATATTTCCTCCAAAATCAAAAACTCATGTGTGTTCGCTGATCTGTAAACTCGGAGGCTATTAAAGTCCAGATCAGAAGGAATTTTGATCATTACATAATCTGCTTGTTCTTCTGGATGATGTGAAGCTGTTTGACAACAACCCTTTATCTGTTTTAGGAAAAAGTATTTTGATAAGAAAAGTAAGTTGTGCTCAAGACCCCTAGTTTCTTAAATAATAATAAATTCGCTTGTACCTTCAATGTGTCATCTATAAGCTCCAATGAAATTTCGTTATCTTGAAAACTTCCAATGCTAACAACCCATTTACGGTTGGATGGATCCCGTCTGTAATTTAATCACGTATACTACTTTAAATTGACCTGCTCTTGTCGTTAGTTGTAATTAATTTGCATAACCATATATGTACCCATAGTCTTTTGCTTCTCCAAAACTGTTATAAAATTGCTGTTTCACTTTGGTTCCCATTACAAACGCTACTCCATTCTCAACCCCAATTTGTGATTTTAAACTTTTCTTAACGGATGGTACGTATGATCCAGCAGTTTCGTTAGTTTTGTCATTTTTGTTCAATGGTGTTGACTGTAGTTCGTCCGTTGGTTTCTGTGCGGCTGAGGTGGTAGTAGTCCTGGAATTCCTTCTGGTGACTTTGTATGGCTCATAGGATCTCTACAAATGACAAAATGATGCATTGCAAATTGAATGAGATATTTTAGAAATGAAGCAAGTGTTATGAATTGGAATGAATGAAATTACTCCCGTTGATTTGAGTATTGGTTTCTTTGGGACGAGGGAAGTATTTTCCTTTTCCAGTTGGAGTTGGAGTGGTGCTGAAACTAAGTATATCTTGAGGGATTTACTGTAAGATTTCGGGGTGTAACTGCTTTGCCCTGAATTTCCAGCTTGCTTCAAAGTCATTTTTGTAGAGTGATATTTCTTATCCTTGGACTTTTTAATTGAACTGGTAGAGTCCATCCTCATTAGGTCAACAATATGTGGTGGAAGATTTGATAAAAACTCTTCTTGTCTCAGTCTTCCGGTGGAAGACATTTGTTGCCTTTGATCACTCGATTTCAGTATGCCAGACCGGGGCCTCGTTTTCATTTGTCGGATGCTACTGCTAATCCGTTCTGATGGGGAGTTGCTACTACTACCAGCAGCACCCAACTTTGATATGTTTTTTTCAGTAAAGTCTGTAAGTACTCCATCAATTTTCCGTAATGCTTTTTCAATTATAGATTTGGCAATGTAGGTTCCCGAAGATGTATTGGTGGGTGGATTTTCAATTGATTTAGGGCTGTTGTCAACATTGCTTCTCTGTTTGCTTTTTCTCATGCGAATTTTCCCATTGCTACGACTAGACCTACGCCTTATACTGGTTGCTGAAAATGCACTTAAAGATTTGGAAGAGTTGTAGTATTTCAATGGATATTTGTGGGGTTTAAAATGCTTTCCCTGAACGTATTGCTCTAAAACTAGGCCTTTTGACTTAATGCTAGACTCATTGTTATTGTTGTTCATTGTGAAGGATTAGAGTTAAAGATAAAACAGATGAATGATGAAAATTGATAATAAATTACGTGCAAGCAATGTACTATTGTATTCTATCCCGTTCTAGTATTGATGGGGGAGATGTGAGACTGAGTCGATGCAGTTGTCAACTTGACAGTTATCAGATGAATTCTATAAAAAATGAAACTTGAGAACTTGACCTACTAATTCGAATCGACATGACAATGTAAATGGTACAATATGCACACATGATAACCATGATAAGAGTTAACACTGCTGCTGTCTTGCCTTCTACCTACAGACATACACTTCTTAAAGTTTCTAATTAATACCGACGGAACATTCCAAAAAAAGTTATGATAAATAAAGTAACACATATTGAGAGTATATAAAACGACAAGGTTTGGTAGAAAATTTAATTTCAGCTTTAAAAACGAACATACAGCTTGTCATACTTCTGGAATGAATATCAAGCTATGGAACTGGCGTTCGAAGCAATCCTAGGCCAAAGATCCGCACATTCTTTCGCTACTGGTCCAGTTATAGCTGATCCTTTCATTTCACCCTAAAATTACACAAAACACAATGGTTACAAATCTTCACATAAAGCAGCATTTTCAGAAGAAACGTATTTGTTAGAATAATAAAAGTATATTTTTACCTTGTTGTTAACTATAACGCCAGCATTGTCTTCGAAATAAATAAAAACGCCATCCTTTCTTCTAAACGCCTTTCGCTGCCGGATTACTACTGCAGGCATGACTTTTTTCCTCAGTTCTGGTTTACCCTTCTTTACAGTGGCGACGAACATGTCCCCACATGCCGCAGCTGGAAGTCTGTTAAGACGACCTCTGATCCCTTGGACAGCAATTACGAACAAGTTCTTACCTCCTGTAAACAAAAAAAATTATTTCATTTTAGTTAAAAACTGACTTTCATCATTGTGTCAAGGCATTGCAATGACTGATGTTCAATGCTGGATGTATCCAACACGTGACAAGCGAAGCACATGTGAAATGACTCATCTCGAATCAAATTAAAAATCGTATTTACCTGTGTTATCAGCACAATTCATAACTGCACCAACAGGAAGAGCCAGCGAAATGCGGAATTTCGCCCCCGCAGTACCTCCACGACCTGCATATCAATAACATTCAACAATTAGTAACTGCACGTGTGTGTGTAAAAGCATTTTTAGTTTAATCAATTTCTCCAAATCCACCCATGATACAAAATTTCTATAAACAATTCGAACTAGCGTAAAACACTGTTTACTACTTTAAAACGTTAACGTACCTCTCTTCGACATGGTTAACTAATTTTTATAACTTTAATTAAACTTTCTCTGCAAATTACAACACTTTGGCTGCACCGGAGCCGGAGGAACCAAACTTATGCAAGAAATACGGCCAAAAGACAGCTCAAGAACCCAAGAGCACGCTGAGCCAACTATATCAAGAGGTCCGCTTGGGGTGATGGGTACTCTGCAACAAGAGGGTGAGCTCATTAGATGAAGCTACACAAAGCCAATGCATTTCTTATCCAAATGCCTTCATTTACTTACTTAACATTTTTGGGTTTACTTTGTTCATGTCATATTCATATTCCAGGGAAGGGATATTATAGCATAGCGTTGGCCTCCCATTCTTGTCATCCACCCACGCACGCCAACTATTAACCCCAGCCAGCACCGGAAAGAGGTCAATGTTGGTAGAATTTAAAAGGTTTTTTTTTTACATAGACCTTCAACATTTCACGTTCTTCTACACTTGTGCTTCTGCGTATGTTATGCAAGTCACATATGATCGCAAAATATGCAATGCGTGAGATGCACAAACAAACACGACGGTACAGTAGAGAGAAAGTAATCACAACACAACAAAACAATCCATAACTTTCCGTCGTCACCTTCCTATTTCCATTCGGATGTCGTGTTTCGATCTGTTCCGTTATATTTTACTCCCCTTTTGATTACTCGTCGTATGTATAATGTATAATACATGTACTTCAACATAAATAATTGATTTATATCCAATTTTTTACATTTCTTTCGCTACGTAATGTTGCAGAAATTCGTTGTTCGTGAAATGCAGTTACCTACTACCAACAGTGCCAACTGATGACTGACGAACTTAATTGGTACCACAACTGAGTACAACCACTTTAGTATTTCGAAATGCCTTCGTCAGCAACCCCTGGAAGATATGATTTGGTGAGGAAACTTCACCAACTTCAATTACAATCTTCCGTCAAGCTTGGAACTCTTCAGCAACTGTAAGCTGTGTTAAAGTTAACTATGTATATGAAATGAGTTTAGTTAGTATTTTTGATGGAATGTCATGTTTTTTTTATTACAGGGCCGTCTCAGTAATTGTTTCAGTTTATAAGGAGCACAGAGATGAATGGATTAAATCAATGGCATGTATTCCAAGAAATCTGCGTCAGGAGATATGTAAACGGCTTATGTATAAAGGTGTTTTGGACAATGACTTGTTCTCACTGTGTGTGGATGTCTCCCGAAAAGTGTGGGATTTGAGATCAATCCGAGGCAACTTTACGAGTGAAAGTTGCAACGTACTTTCTCAGTGCAAGTCACTTGAATTACTTCGTCTTTCATATCCTTCTTGCTCATCGGCAGGTATATTAGTTAACTTTATAAAACATGTTTCGTTTATATGAATGAATTCCTCTATGCATCACATTTTCTTTTTTTTCAGCCCTCGCCAAAATGCTGCCAAATTTTACTGAATTAAGGTTACTGGAAATAATGTTTACAGAGGAAATGAATGATTCTGTGATGGAAATTGTGGCTTCTGGCTGTCCACATTTAGAGGTTTTAAATGTGAAAGGAACTGCTGTCACCAATAAAGCCATGCTATCTCTTAAAAATCATGAGTTAAAATTGTCCGAACTGGATATTAGTAACACAAACGCAAGTGGCTCACATTTGGCAGTTGCTGATAATGACTTTCACCTTTTTTTTAAAGCTTTCCTAACAATGTTTTAATGATTTTGAATCTAGATCTCACGAGCTGGGGTCGATTACTTGATGAGCGGACCGATGAAAGAAACTCTGAAGCTATTACGTTTCAAGCACTGCCAAATGCTAGGATCTGCCAAAACGATTCGAGACATTGTTTTAAGTTTTCCAAACTTGAAAGACTACAGCTTTGATTTCACCAAAGGAGAAGGTAACTAAAGTCCAAAACTATAAATATTTTGTAGTTGCATAACCATAGACCATCACAAACAGAACATAATGAATGCCCTTATTGACTTATTTTGCAGACGAGGCAGAGATTGACGAAGCTCTGAATCAATTTCCAGGCCCCACTCCTGGCCAAAGTGTATTTTTTAATATACCGCTTTGATTAACGCTCATTTAATTAGGACTCTTGCTCTTACACCTCATTCTTGTATTTAACCTTAACTTATTGGTACGTACGTTCTCACACTCCATTATAACTACTAGTTAACTACCATAACCGTTCGTAAATTCGTAATCTACTTAATATCAACACCAAGCAAGCAGTCCCTCGAAATATACTTGAATAATTGAAGCAATGCAACTTATGCGTGTATGTGATATATATTTGTAATAAATTACTGTTTGATTAAAGATCACTGATAAGCTTTAACACAAACACAGTCCGAGTATTCTTTATTGTTACTTAACTTTTAAAAGTTCGTAGTTTTTATTTCTGTATTCGAAGAGTTAGGTTGCATTCATAAATTCAAATCCAGGCTTGTGATATTTCGAAAGTTGCAAGTGCATACAAATGTAATCTCATTTTTTAGACTCTTTGACTTATAAATAGTTTCAACATAATTATGTTAAAATGATTAATAATAATATTATGAAATTGTTGATGCTATACTATATTCTATATTATACGGATATTCGGAGGGTGCAGAGTGTAGGTTTAGAGCAATTTGCATGGCATGCAGGCAGTTGCAGTCTGCAACTTATGTGAATCAGTCTAGACGTGCAAAAAACTATCGTCATATTCTTATGTACAAAAATGTACATAACGCATACTATCCATATCCATACACACGTCCCCGTCAAAATATACACAATGTTTCGGTATCAGGTGTAACTCACAGACCAGCGGAAAGTAGTGAGCTTTAAAGTAAGACATATAAACCGAAACCTGTCAAAAATTTAAAAACTCATCAGTATTTGGAATTCATTTTTCTTAGCTGTAATTTCCTCCCTAAATGCACTTTAGAAATATACCTCTGCAGCTTGTCATGAGTTCATGTACATCTACTCCTACCACCTACGCATGCAATATTGAAGATGAATTTTGTTGATTAGATTGGATGTAGCTTATAACATTACGATAAGGTAAGGTAAATCGATTTATGACAAGGGGTAGCTATCCAGCTTTAATTGCAAGGTAATAAGACCAAACTTAAGACAATTTATCCTTTTGCATTTGACAGAAACTTGAGCTTGAGCTTATTGAGGACACCGTGGCCTGCTGAGCAGATTGCTCATCTGCATAAAATATAGTCTTCGAGGTAGAGTCAATAGTGCGTGTATTTGTTGAGGAATGAAACGTGGCATTCAAAGTAGGAGCAAGTTCGGTGTATTTGTATAGAATCTCTTTTACTTTACTACCATTCCATTCTGTGATCCAAATCCAAGAGGAGACAATTTTCGGACAGCTGGAGTAGATCATCTATCAGCTGGAAGACTCAATAACAAAACTTTTTACTAGCAATGTATCCTCCATCCTCCTCTGTAGGTAGATACTTCATATGAACTCCAGTTTTAGAGAGGTGGAGGTTATAAATTGTGTAGCAAATTATAGTTGAAGAAAGATAAACTTACAATTGAAGACAACATGGCTTCACAAGCGACTTATCAGGGTGTTGGGGATGATAATGAGTCCCTAAGTGATAACGAAGATGAGCTTCAATCAGCTAAAATTATAGGTAAGATCAATATTGACTATCCGAACGAATGCGTTTGTAATTGAACGTTGTATTAATGATTAAGGTTTTTATGAATTCAGTAATGTGAGATGCTTCTTGATTGTTCCCCTATAGAATCTTTAACTTCAAAATATAATGAGCAGGAAGGTTCTGAGCTTCTGGGGAAAACGATTGAGTATCTCCGTGAAAACATCAGACCTGGAATTTGCCTAATTTGTATTGAAGATATTGAAAGAACTGAAGCGGTATGGCATATATTGTATATGGCTAATTCTTTAACTAAAAGGAAAATCATTAGTAAAATTTTCAATTAATTTTGTTTATTGGCAGGTTTGGTCATGTAAAAGTTGTCACTGTATGCATCATTTAGTATGCATTCAAAGATGGGCGAAAGACAGTATGGCTATGATCAGGGAAAAGGCTGCACAGCGAGGTTTCAATTTGCCTATAATTTGGTGCTGGTAAGTTAAACTGAATGTAATAAGTATTTGAATTATGATCTGATAACGAGCAACAGAACAAAAATTGACGAGGGAGTAAGTAATGCATTTCATGAAATTGTGATTTATAGTCCAAAGTGTCGACGAGACTACTCCGAAAAGGAATTCCCAGATCAATATAGGTGTTTTTGTGAGAAAGTTATAAACCCGAAAGCAGATCCATGGGTGGCACCTCATAGTTGTGGAGAGGTTTGCAACAAACCATTACAACCCGAATGTGGACATCCGTGTGTACTCTTATGTCACTCAGGTAAAAACCAATTACCCACTTTTCAAGGCTCAATCCTCAATTTTTTTTTAAAAAAAAACTGCCTTACTCATGGATTTCTCATCTCCATTTAATTATAGGTAGCTGCCCACCTTGTCCTAAGTACGTTACCGTGTCGTGCTTTTGTGGAAAAAGTACTCCTCAGACACGAAGGTGCTTTTTGAAATTATGGGCTTGTCAAAGCGTTTGCAGTCAACAATTAGCATGTGGTGTGCACAATTGCCCTGAAATCTGTCACGAGTCAGAATGTCCTCCTTGTAAAAAGCCGGTTACATTGTATTGTCGCTGCTCTTCACCATCCCCGTTAGTTTTTCCTTGTCATAAAGTAACAGAGGTGGACCAAAATGGAAAGCCAGAATGCATAGTTTCATGTGGAAAACGTTGCAAGAAAGTCCTCAGTTGCGGAATCCACAAATGTTAGTGTATGATATTGTGTAATAAATATTATCAATCAATAGATTTATCGAGTATATTTTTATAAACCTCAAACTCTTGTTTTCAGGTGATAGAATATGTCATGAAGATAACTGTGGAGTTTGTCAGATTGCTTGTCCATGCGGTAAAGAGACTGTAGCGTGTGCTGGAACAGAAAGAGGTCCTGGGAAACCTTGGTATGCACGTTACTTATTAGAAAAGGTTAAAAGTGCGTATGTATCGGTTTTAGTTTTAATGATTTAATATTTTTCAACTTCCTCCTTAGTCAAAATGAGTGTCAGCGACCCTTGAATTGCGAAATGCATACTTGGTGAGTTAAATTGATTTTTTTTGGAGATAACTTTGCTTTCCGATTGCGAATAATTTAAAATGTTTATTGTTTCTTTTTCGTATCAGCTCTCAAAAATGCCACCAAGGTAAGCAATCATTATAAAGTATTCAAATACATATGTGCCCTGAAATAGGTGAATAATTAACCCATTCTATGTTTCAATTAGGATCTTGCGGACTTTGTCTACAAACGGTTGTGAAAAAGTGTAGGTGTGGGCAAGTGGAGAAAGAAGTTTCCTGCTCCAAAGATCTTGTGTGTGAGTTTAAATGCAAGAAATTGAAGGATTGCAAACTTCATGCTTGTAATCGGAAGTGCTGTATAGAATGTTCTCCATGCACTGCATCATGTGGAAGTAAGTCATTAAATTCCATTTTTATTTATTGTAGCTGGTAAATTCATATCCAATTTTTCTTATGTCTGATACATAAAATATTAAGGTATTATATTAACACTTTGACTATCTATTTCCAGAAACTCTCTCGTGTAAGAATCACAAATGCGAATCTTCCTGCAATCACGTCGGTCGATGCTACCCTTGTCCTGTCACTGTACAGGTGAAATGCCGTTGTGGTAGTACAGTTCGACAGGTGCCTTGTGGTTTCGAACGGAAGTGTAAGCCTCCAGATTGCTCTAAACTGTGCACAAGACCCCCGAAATGTGATCATCCCAAAATCCAAAACCACAAATGTCATTTTGGGGATTGTCCGAAATGCGTTCTGAAGTGTGGCAAACGCATGGTTTGTACTCATTTATGTAAAAAAGGTAACCTATTTCATATACCCAGCTATAATACGTATTTTGTTTCAGTAGCAGTTTTGGCAACTACTAATGAATACTTTGTGATGTATTTGTAGTTTGTCATAACCTTAAACAAAAGGGTGGAAACGGAAACAACAATAGCACCAACACAAAAACCATTACTCCATGTGGTCCATGCCACGAAATAATCCCTACTGAATGTAAATTGCACACCAACGTAGAAGTGAAATGCTTTCAACGCTTTGAAAAGTGTAAGGAATTGTGCATGAAGCCTTTAAGCTGTGGAATGCACTTTTGTAACAAGATATGTCACGAATCTACCGACCCAGGCGGTTGTGGCGTTTGTCGAGAAGCATGTTCTAAACCTAGGCCTGCAGGATGCATACACCAATGTGATTTAGGATGTCATGAGGTAAGTAAATACTAGCCAACTTTTTATCATCAGCATAAAGCTGAGATGTAATGAATGATTAATAATGAGATTTATATTGCTCCTTTTATCTTACAGGGACCTTGTACGATTTGCACTTTGGTTGCAACGGTATCTTGTCACTGTGGCCAAGAAGAAATTTTTGTGCCTTGTTTCAAACAAACATGTCTGTCGGAAGCTGAAAAATCATGCAAGAACCAATGTGTGCAAAAACTCTCATGCCACCATCGTTGTCTCTCCCTCTGTCACAGTGGAGAGTGTCCCGAAACGGAAAAATGTAGAAGAAAGGTTAAGCTTACTTGTAAATGTAAGCACCTGAAAAAGGAACTGGAGTGTTTTCTTGTTAATGATATTACGAGCGATGGGAAATTCTTGGATTGTAGTCCAGCTTCATGCAACATACAAAAGTCCCCAAAGGAAACTCCTAGTGGCACTGCCAAGAAACGGCACCGGAAGAAGAAGACATCAGAAGGGGAAAAGGATGTTTCAGAAGTGGGTTCGGATGAATCTACTTTGAACAAAGCAGCTAGTGATGCTTCTAAAGGTTCAAAAACTACACAGACAGTGGTTTTTATTTGCACAGCCGTTGCAGCGGTAGTAGTATTGTTGTTGTTCCTTGGAAGCGAATAGAAACTTGACATTCCTATTTTTGTGAAACCATTTAAATGTATGAAATCAACTACCAAAAATGTGAGCTTGAACTCTTACAATTGTGGAGAACTAAACTCATTTGATATTCAATAGAGGTAAAAGCAAAAAAAAATAATTAATTAATAATTATTGTTTAATCTATCTATGATCAGTTTTCTTTTTTATGGTTGTTGTAATTTCTAATGGATTCAGTAGTGTTTAATAAACCATTTTATTATTTATTACATTACGTGTATTTTTTTCATTTCATCTCTTTTGACATTGACACCTGCATTGATCGCTCGTTTGTTGCACTCGAGAAAAATTATTATGTATAGCTGTCAAATGTTACACTGATTGTGAGCGTGAATGGATTGAACAAAATTACTGTTACTGACCTGCAAACTATTTTGCATTTACTACGAAATAGTTGTCCAATATGAATTTGACCACATAACAAAGCATTGAAACTTATTCTCAATTAAGCACATTAGCACAACCTGCTAGTAACTGGCTAGGACTATACGGTTATTTGTGAAAGTTGGTGTACGACCTTGCAAAAAGAAACTATTTATATTGATAGAGAGAGAACCATTGGAATATACTTTGTACTCATGACTGTACGGGATATCAAGGCTAGCACTAACTAATGCCGTATCGTCAACTTATTCGATTTGTCTAGAGTGCCTATAAAAAATTTTAATTTGTAGTTATTCATATCTTATTATTATAGAGGAATTTGGGTAAATATGTCTCAAAACGTAACCTGCAAGAGTGCAAACATTTTATAGTATGAAGTATATATGCATAATATATGGGAGCAAGTGAAATTTTCTGTAACCAAAACTTCTTACAACCACCCAAGAATACTATTTTCCCTTATACGAACGGAAGAGCACTGTGTAGTGTGTACGTAATATTCTTAAAACTTGCGTGACAAGCAACCACATTGTTTTCAGTCTTGTCTTAATAACATCAAGTCGCCAATCCAACAGAGCCTTTAGATACACATTATTTACTTTCATTCTTCACAAACAAAGCAACTCGAGAAAACAACCTAACCCTCCACAAATTGGATTCACAAGTATTACAGAAGAGCTAGCAATAATGCAATCATGTATTCAAATTGAAAATTCTAACGAAGCGTCTATAGTTGTAGTAATGTTCTGATCTCGTTGGAATCTATGAGGAAAATTGCACCATGTTATATGCTCAGTCAAATCAAATGAGATGCAAGAAATATTCTCAATTAGATTCAAAGTATTTACTTCGTGTCATTCATGGGTTGTATGATTCTCTACATTTCATATTTCTTGCTAATCAGTGACCTTATGTATGTACTCAGGTCCACCGGTTTGACAAGTTTCGCTATGATTTTATTTTAATGCGGCAGACAAAGGCGCAACCATTGACCATCATAACTATTGCCACAAGAAGCGTGCGTCTTCCCTGATTGATAAGCTAGTTAGAGATGATAGTGGCTAGATCACTATCCCATCTTGATTCTAATATACCTACCAAACCATATCCTATAAACCTTATATGCCCTTTTCAATTATCAATGTGGGCCGAGGGCCAGCCCAATCTTCTCCGTATGTTGTCAACTAACCACACTAGTCCTCAGTGATGTACCCTCCTTGTTGAATAAGTGCAACTGATTGCAAATTGCAAAAACTAGTTTCACGTCAACTTCCTCTACGAAATGCGTGTGTCGCACTTGTTAGCTACTGAAGAAAACACGAACATCCTAAAAAAACGAAATTGGATACTGATGAGTGAGGATAGTAGTAGTAGTGAAAGGATGTGCGTCAACTATATGAACATCTTCAGTTGTCGCGAAGCTTTCAAGGGGCATGTACTTATACAGTTGCGTATGAATCATGCACACATTACAAAATAACTAGTGCAAACGGTTGTTAATGCTCGAGTTTTTATGTTGTCAATTTACTCCAATTTCTCAACTGAGCAACTTGTCCGAAATGAACTTTCCTTAAAGTAAAGTTGGAATCCTAAAACTTTTATAGTCAGTGTTTCCTCTGAGAATTCAGTTCCATATGGAGGGCAACCAAAGATATATTATCAAAGGTTCCATTCTCCTCGTGATATTTTTCCTCCATTTTGCTTCCCAAAATGTGGAGGCAAGACGGAGATATCGCATGCCTCCTCGACCCATGGTGAAAGTTGGAAATGGTAAGATAGAAAAATAGAATATTAGTATATTTTACTGGCACAGTTCCTGTTTCAGATAAGCCGTTACATTTAACTTATCCGTTAAACTTTTCCAGATATTTTGTCTCTAACACGGAAGACACATGGGTGGAACACAAAGAAAACTGAAACTGTGGACATTGCACCACTTCTAGGCATAAACGACAATCGTCAAAGTATCCGAAGTGGGAGTTCATTGAATTCACATTATCTACGAAGCAGCAATAAGTATGTTGCTCAACCGAAAATGGATCATTCACAAAGAGTGTATATTCTTCGGAGGAAACAACCTGCCACTGTCAACAATTTCAAAAGTTTCCGACATGGACTGCCTTTGAATCAACAGGTGCACTACTTAAATACACCTCAACTATATTCTATGAGCAGTGTGGCCTCCTCGCCTTTGGAACACAATAATAGACGAAGTTACAGCACCATGTATTCTTCACCTTTGGCAAACTCAAGTAAAGCCAAGTTACAATGGCTAGCCATGCAATCTGCTCTTCAAAGATCACGAGCAATCAATTCATTAGGTTTATCATCCCAAATCGAAGAAAACCGGGTGCCTTATGATTCCTTACTTCCTTTGTTGTACCAGTACAAAATGCAGAAGCAAGCAATAGCTCATGCCAAATATTTGCAAACACTTCAATTATTAGCACTAGCCACAAGTCAAGACCCATTGTATTCATATTCCCCTGAGATGGATATATTCACTCAGTCATTCCTGAACTCACCTTACAGTAGCTTGTTAAGAAACGCCTCATTTATCCCAGCAAACTATGTGGATAATAACAAAAGCAGTAGTAGTAGTAGCAGTACTACTACTTCCACTGCTAAACCAACAAATAATGACCAAGTTGCAGCCGCCAGTGGGACTGCAAGTGAAAGGTCTGCATCCGAAAAGGGCGAGTATACTTCCCTCAATCGTGAAATTGAGAAACAAAAGCGTAAATTGTTGGAAGTTTTTCCACCACCGGAATCCGAAGTTCCTTTTGGAGAGCGGACAATTTTGATGGTGAGATTCCCACCAGTGCCTCATCAAAAGAAGAAGAAGGGAGTTATAAAGCTCAAATCAGCTTACGACATTGATGGTGGCATCACATTTGGAGGTCCTCGGTGGAAATCCTTTGGAACTCCTTTTAACCCATGGGATCATCCATGGAACAAGCCCAAGCATGCCGCCAAACAAGAACCCACACATTATGTGGTCACTGAAGCAGATAAGCCCTCAAGCTATGGTGTTATCATTACTCAAAAATACATCTACAGACCAAGCATCAAATTTACAAACTCGGATCCAAAATGGTTAGCAAAGAACCAGGGAGACATTCTACACGGTGGACCAAGCATTGTTGCCCAACTGGCCAAAGCATTGGCAGAAGGTAACCGTATTTCCAACTCGTACTTCCTTTCCAAAGCCAATTTACATGGGAAGCAGTGGTCCTCCTCAGAAAGGAAACCTCCATTTGTCATCGTCCATTTGGATACCTACACCAAGAAATCAAATGATTCTTCGGGGGCTTGGGGTGTTGATGAGCAAGTTGAAGCTAATTATGCCAACGGAACCATAATTTATCCTACCTTTAATGATCCTCATATTTTGGCCAGCACCAAATTCGAGTTTCATGATGGTAACGCGCTTGATAAGATTTTCGACAAGCCTTTAGAAACCCATGGACATGGTTGGGGATGGGGGGCTTCAGTACCCGTTCTCCCTAAAGGTATTAAAGAGATAAGAAATTTCCTCAAGTTAATGCATAAAGTTCACATGGAAGCTCATGCTGGAGGAAAAAAGAAGGTGGAAGACTTGAGAAAGCTCGGAGATAAACTGGATCGTCCAGCTTTCCCCGACTCTAAGCCGCTCTTACGCAACCAAATTGCAGATAGGTCGACTACCTGGCTCCACACTAGCTCCGTTGGTATACGATCGTTAAGTGAAGATGATGACCATTTCCCTTATGAAAATCATCCTACCGTTGATATCAGCAATGATTATGAACATTACAAATGAGCTTAATGAAATATTATTATTTAATTTTCTAATAATTTATACTTATTTACTAGAAAATATTGTCATCGTCATTCATCATTCTTCCTCAAATAAATTATTTTACTTCCGGATTTGGCTCAATAATAATGAAAGTAAAAATGAAAAAAAATCCACAAAATAACTATAAGAGAAACATAAATTTTTAGAAAATTTCTAGTCATATTATAAATATGTATGTGTAGTATGTAGTAATAAAATGTTTAATTTAATCCTAACTGCACCTTCCTTTTTTGCAATCAAATTATTGTTACTAAAATGTTGGTGTCAATAAATTATGTAGGTATATATCTTGTTTGTAACCATAAATTGAAGTATTGATCATTTTAAAACTGCACCAAATTTTATGCCTTGCAGCTTAAATTTTCATTCATTTAAAAAGATAAACAAGTTTTGTGCATCAAACATCAAATGTCGATGAACTTGACAAAAGTTTGTTCGGAAACTACTAGACATAATATAGTATTGCACAGAAATCCCATCCCATCATAAATTTGGTGAAATGAAATTGAAAGTTTTTTAGATTTTTTTCTAACTAGTAGTACGAGTTTTAAACTTGCAATGTGCCTAGTTAGCAATAACGCTGTAAAATTTTGGTATAAAGTTGCATGTCCACTTTTCATACTTGTATGAAAACACGTCATCGTCATACTCATCCCATCCTTGTCATAAATATAATTTTGCATATGTATGTAAAATGTACTTGCTTTGCATTGTGTTCAATATGGTTCTTGATTCTGGTTTGCGTCATCATAAAATACACTAAACGCTAGCGTTACACTATGTTACTTTCATAGTTTATATTAGAGAAAAGGAAATATAACAATTTTTTTGGCAGCAAGAACAAGTCTTCTATAGTTCCTTTTTAGTTTTACTATTGTTTGACACTTGCCACAAACATTTACTAACAAACTTATGTGTATCCCCTCTCGAAAAGTGTGGTCTGACATTGACATAATGTGAAAGGTCCACTGACCTCCAATTTGCAACCATAAACTATGGATAGTAACAGTGTAACAATCTGTAAATTATATGTGTGTATGTATATAAAAATGCATTTATGCAAGTTTATGATATGCACCGATTATTGCAATCTTATCTCCACATGGTACTTTATGTACCCTGAATTATATCTATTTGTATCGGATTCGACTGTTATAAAACATAAAAACGGAAAGGGAAAATCACGCTGTTTTCTTTTGTAAGGATTATAAAATTGGTTATAGACAGTTCCTGTCACTCCAAATGAAGGTGATCGTGATAGATTTCGTGATCATACCGGTTATCTGAAATTGCATTCAATTTGTAACTAAGTCAGGTACATATTTTGCTCACGTGAAAGATCTGCTAAATTAAGTCATGATATTATATCAAATCAAACCTGTGCAAAAAATATGACAACATTTTGGCACTCCATCGTTTGACTTTGTTTGATTTTATTTGTCAACTTTTCTCCGATGCACAGCACCACCCCATGACTTGAATAACAAATGGTATAAATTGACACACCCTATTCAAATGCAAATAAATTTTAACCGAGTGACTTTTTTTACCCTTGCATCTTAAAGAGTTACATCATGGATGACATGACATACCGACTACCGACTGAAAGCAAAAAAGGAAAAGAGCCTGATCTGATTTGAAAACAAATGTTAATTTGTGGTTTATGTATTTTGTATTACGTACTCATTAGTCATTACGTATTCTAACATTCTATAGATTTTTTAGTTTTTAACTAACTACGTCTAAGTATTTTCTGCTTCCGGTCATTTGATAACAATTATTTTTCTTCTTGGATTTCATTGACCTTTTACAGTATTATGCAGCGAATGCATTCTGTTAAGTAAATGACAACACAACTAATATTATCGTACTTCAGGAAATTTCTGATTTTTTTTTTTGCATTTTTGATTGCTCACGTTTAGAAACCTAAAAGTTTTATACATATTATACATTTTGTATAATATGTCGTTATAGAAGAAAAACTAGTTTTTTTCATTGATTGCGCTGCATCTCTAAACTAGATTTTACGATTTTTGAATTTTACTAATCATAAAATGAATTGAATTGAAAGAGTTTGCCGAGGAAAGTTTTTTAACTTATCCAAATCAATTAGCCACGCATAAATGCTGATAGATTTCTAGCCGTTCAGTTTCAGTACGAGTACGGCATTCCTGTGGATAGTTGAATATTAAAAAGGTTGGATATTTCACACTTGCACAGTTGCCGTCCACGTATCTGCCATGCAACCTCAACAATTTGTTGATGATAAATGATAACTGTGTGTTCAGATTACACCCCTATTATTATTGTGGTGATTGCACTAGAACTGCAGGAAAGAGGCATAATAATTTAATAATTTGTGTCCGTCGCGTGTCTCGTTAGAACATGACAAATACATGATTCAATTTTCTTGGGTTGTCTACAATTTTTGCAATCTCATTTTTTTGTAATATGTATTAAGTAAGCGAAAGGAGGGCATTTCCCTTTGTCTCTGCTATACTGCTATTAATTGAATGAAACTTTCTTATTCTTTTCTTTAAAACTAAATAATAAGTAGTAGTAGTAGCAGAAACTAGATAATTTTTACACGATCCCTTCGATGACATCATAAAATTTATACGTGGACATGTCGAGCTCTAGTGATTTTGATTTTGATAAACTGTCACCGGCATGAATCTGAAATTCATAAAAATATATAAAATGTAGTACATTTGTTTTGCTGTATAAAAAATACCCCTAATTGGTGTAAACTTTAAGACCTCTATTAAATAGGAAGATGTTTATTTTCAGCCAATTTATTTGTGAAATTTGTTTCGAAATGGTTACTCGGATTCTTTTTACGATAACAAAAATAATATATCCCCCTTTCATCTTTCAGTGAAAACTCTTTCATTATCAACTTATCATATATATGAAGTGATGAATGATGATACCATTGTACACTTAGATTCTAGAGCAGTAAACCGCCCAGCCATAAAATCTAGGATTAAAAATACTAAAATTACTGTTTTCTGAATTCTTTGAAAAAAATGGTATTCGGTAAAAGGAAAAGTGGTGATCTAGAATTCTACAAAAAAAATGACCAAAAAAACTGAGATATCTTGATAGATTGTTGCTTATAGTACTTACAGCCGTTAAAGTAACTATATATAGCTAAACATGTAGTCTAGAAATAATTTCATCGTTTTTTTTGTGTTGGCTAATTATATACAGGATTAGGATCAACACCGGAAACTTTGCAGAAGGAGAAAGAAGTCTATATAAATCTTAAATTTCTTGAAAAAAAAGTTCATTAATAGGATGAGTGGCAAGTACCTCTTTCCCCTCTTATTGTTTGGATGCTCATATATTACAATTTTAATGAGAAAACTAGATCAGATCATATATTTTTGTATGTTATGCGGAATCTAGGTATAAATGTTGAATGTGAACCATCACATATTATCTGTGTGACAGCTTAGTTTACTTAGGTAAAAGTTACCTAAAGTGTTATATTAATCTACTGCACCAAACTTAATTAAAATGTTTCGTCGACCGTGTACGCCGACAGTCATCCACCATAAAGATCAAGATCACATATTGAATTACGACTGAACATGCGCCGGAACGCTAGTGATGGGATGACCCATCCGTAATATCCTTTCCACTTTTCTTGTAGATCATCTTCTTCTCACACAACAAGATGCTATTTACTATTGAGCCATTTATGTTCTATGCTTGTATAAACATATAGGAAATGTATAAAGGTCAGTGCAACATGTGGGGCATAGCCAACCTATCGTAAATCCATCAAGATTACGTACAAGTGTCTGCCGCGTGCTGGTTAAGTGTAGTTAGCAATAACAGCAACAGTAAAAGTAATTCAAGCCCCGAGTGAACCCAACTTTACTCCACTTCACACAGGCATAACGTGTGAAATGCAAACTAAAACTAACAAGTTATGTTGTATTATCATTACCAACATGAAAACAAATCTTGAGTCAGAGAGTCGGTAATACCATTTACAAAACTAGATGTTTCATGTTCTTCCTCATAAAAATATTACGATAAGGAAAAAAGGCTTCGGTAGACCGGTCAGCACAGCATAGTGTATTGCATTGTCGAAGGACTAGAGTAAAAAAAATCAAAATCAGCCTAATAATAGGTACTCCAAAAAATGTAATCTCCTCCATTCCTCAGCATTGTTACTGAAAAGTAATAATACCAGATTTAAGGCGAAAATTATCAAGTATTGTTTACAAGCGTTACATCTCATGCATACGCTCAAACGTCTCATTCTCATGCAATCCTTTTTTTACAGGGCATTATATTGTTGTGGACTACTTGGGCACTTGATGCACCTGTGTGAATAAATGAATAAAAAAAATTATGATTTTTTCTTACTTAGCTGCTGGCTTGAATTATTAGTTGTAGGTACAACGGGAACCACATTTCATTGTACTCAAGAAACGTCAGAGAATTGTACTAGTGATGTATGATGATCATTTAGTGTTTTTTTGTTACAGTTTTTTCATTTCACGTAGTACAACGTATTTACGCAAACGCACATGTTAACGCGAAGGGCACAATAGGGCAGGTAATATAACAAGAGCGTGGGTAGTCAGTCAGTGAGTACTATATAGTATAGTGGTTGCGTTGCGGTGCACATGTTTTGTTTTGGGTTATTTAGTTACTGTTGTGGAATAACACAATATTTCAATGAATGAGTAACGCGCTGATGGCTACATACACATTAAGCCGCCCCACTGCATCATCTTTAAGATTGAATGTTTTTTTGGGCTTTAAAACCTTATGGTTCTAGCTGATGATTACGTGAAATTACAACAAATTTGAAAAGTGAAATCCTAATAATTTATTATAAGCGCAACTCATAGACATGTGAACTTCTAAGGATGCAAGCTCAGTTCCCTTACAGGAGCGGAGTTGTGAGCATCTAGCAGGAATCGTGTTCAAAGTGTTGTACAACAATATCATCATGGGTCCTAGAAGCAAAATCAAGAAAACTAGAAACACTGTAATAATGAAGTCCAAAGGGAAAAGTAGCTATTATCTGTACGCAGCCCTAGGAATTTGCATAGCTTGTTTGCCCTTCCTTGTCGTCGCCGCTCAGGTTGATGATGAGCAAGCATCAAGCGTTGAAGCAAGTGATTCTATGCTCGAATCAGGTACGTAACAATAAAAGTTATACAGCTTTTTCCCTTTTTCCAAGAATATATATGTAATTTTAAGAGGAATTTCCGTAATCTCTCCGTTTACACTTTCAACCCTAATTAAAGCTTACCTTTTTTGTTCATTATTTTATTTTATTCAGATTTGGAAGCAGCCGAGTCACAAAATATTGGGGTCGCTCCACAAGTCGCTCCTGTTGCAACAATACCTATTCCAGCGATTCTTCCAGCTCCCGCCTCAGTTGTACCTGCTGCCTCCTTTTCAATTCCTAAAACTGACTTAGCTAGTGCTCCCAGCTATGCTCCAAGATATTCCGTCCCTCCCGTAAATCCCTACAGGGAGCGACTCCCATATGAAGTAGCCAACTTCAGAAGGCGAGCAACGGAAGATGAGGAACGTCCCCCTGAGGATGACTATGTACCTAGTGAAAGTAAAGGAAAAAAGTCTTCTCCATCAGTCCTAAAGAGAGTTCGCAACACCATCAGAAACACTGGTAAAGCAATTGTCGGAGCTCCATCTTATATCTACAAGCGTTATCGTGGACAATGGAAGAAATATTTTGGGGGTGGTAAGAAGAAGAAGGGCTGGAAGTCATGGACTCCATCTGATAAAAATGATGGTGGTGGTTGGGGAGGCTGGGAAGAATCAGAACCTTCTGATGGATGGGAACCTTCAAGCTATCCTCCAACAGATAAGGGTTGGAAATCACCCAAAGGATGGGGCCCACCAAAAGAATATGACAGCAATGAAAGGCGTTCTGATCGAGAGCCACCACCACCCCGAGATCGTGATGACTACTATGATCGACCAGCAAGGGAAAGGACGGAAAGGCCAAGGGATAGGGAAAAGCAAAGATGGGCTTCAAATTACAAGGAGGAAACACACTATGATGATTACGATGGGAGAAGAACTACAGCTACCTACAGCGGTCCCGCGAGAAAGTCCCCAAAAAGACCTAGCGGCGGCGGCGGCAGTGGTGGTGGCGGCGGTGGTGGCGGAAGTGGCTACAGATATGATGAAGACTACTAATTTTGTTAGTATTGTGTGTGTGTGTCTCAATTTTTTTGAGATGAAAAATTAAATCTGTACACCGAATTGAACTGCAAGTATTCGTAAATTACAATTTAAGGGTATGGATGCGTCTCTGGAGAGCTTTCTTTTTTAAATTATTTATTTTTATATAGTTTGTGTGCTTCTTTATACATAATAATTGTATTTTGTATTACACTTGACAAATGTGTTGATAGTATTCTATTTTGTAATCGCAACGTCAATCTACCTATAAAAAAAGAAAGAAGCTATATTATATAGAAGATATATGAACCAGTATGTAAAATGTATTTGTATGGTATATGTGTAACCTTGTAAATCAAGTGGTGGTGGTGGTTTTACTTAAGAAAAGACGATGATTTAATCGGTTTTGTTTTGACCATATTCAAGTCAAAGAGTAAAAACACGGTTTTTATTTGAAAAAAAGTAGTAGTTGTGTGAGATAAGGAAACTTGTTTTCACATGTGTATTATTATTTCATGCTCTGACAGTGCATCACTTATGAATGCTAATAGGTACGTACGAGAATCATTTCTTTATCATCATAAATTTCATACATCAGTGACTTCATTCATAAATATATGTAAAGCGGTTATATTTTCTTGTAGTATAGGTACGGATGTTGTAGGTAGTTTGATTTCTTAAAAAACCTCAGAGCAGACGAACTCAAATTTTTTTTGGCAAAGCCAAATCTAAGCATTACTCGTGCTTAAATCAAATAAAATTTCATTCACTTTTTGAGTTATGTGGTCAAAATTGGGTTAGCATATCATCATTCTATATCATTCATGGTTCATTGTTTTAAAAGAAAAAGGCTTATAATATAGTATATATAGCTTTGCGTATACATTTGGGTATACATACATATATAGTAATTTATATTTAGTTGGGGAATTCAGGAAAATAAGAAACCACAAAATTATGATGTCGATGTCGCCTGATATGTTTCTGAACCTTGGTAGTTGCTTGCGTAAAAACGTAACGTGTAGTATTTTGTGTAGCACATCACCTTCACCATCATCACTTTCTCAACTTATTTATTCCTCGATTAAACTCACTTTCATATTTACGTTCCGTTACTTGTGAGTTAAAAAAATTAAGGGAATCATTACACAATATTATGGAGATAAAAATTCAAAATAGAGGCCGTCACTTTCATAAGCCAATAATACATCATCATCATCTTATTAAAATCATTTGGATTGGAATCATTAACATTATAATCCCTCGTGCCATTGGCAATGACTGCAGCAATAATAATTATACAGGACAAAGACCTTATATTTATCCTCTGAATGAAGCTGAATCTACATATACTATACCATCAGATCCCAGATTTAATAGTGTTGAAGCTAGAGCGAATACTGTAGTACAATTAAAACAGTTCAACTGCACTTTTAACCGTCCTATTCATTGGGTTTTTAATCTGGATTATGATCCGGTAAAACTTGCTAACATTATTAGTATACTTCACAATTTGTAGTTTTATTTTGTTGAATCTGCAGTCGATCATCCATTTCATTTGCATTTATATAGGAAGAACCTGGAGTAAAAATTGTAGTGGATTTCTCCGAACGCTCTGTGTTGGAGAGTAATGGAAGTCACGACTATGCATATAGTGCCAATTTTAGACTTTTATTTCTCCAAAAGGATTTCGAAAACGACATGCTATTTTCATGTGAACCAGTCCAATTACTCCACAAGTGTGAGCGGAACTTTATACAAACTCAAGATGAGTTTCTGGAGGATAAACCGACTGCCACTCCGTTCCCAACGTTAAACTGTACTTTTTACATTTAAAGTAGTAGTAATACCGAGTTAAGATGTAAGATGATCCTTTACTCGATAGTTTATCATGTTTTTACAGCATTGTCAAACGCTTTGCTCCATTCCTCAAACGGGACAGTCAACCAAAAGTATTCCAACTGGAGTATCTGTCCCTTCCGTCTCAATATAAAAGTTCTAGAGGGACAAGTAATCCTTTATAAATGGGATAGATTGAATGAAACTGTCGATGACATTGAAACAAGGATAGTGCATACAAATGAAACGGCTTACTTTGAAAATGTTTTTAGATTCGATGGCAATTTAACAACGGTATGATTCAGCGCAAATATTAAAGATTTTCTGAGCTTGCTAATAACTATCAGCCATAAGTTTAGGTGTGTTTTTCTAAACAAAAAAGGAAACGAGCTGCGTGCGCCCAATTAATGAAATGGAATCGTGCCTGAGTTGTTTTACGGCTGAAGAAAACAATTATACCATCAACGCCATCGTTTTCTATGCTAGGCACAGCTCTGAAATAATGGTTTTCAAAGGAATGTTCAGCGTTCCCAAGGACCATGTATCGGAAAGGCGTTTCTGTATGCCAGCATTGTCCTTGAATATTAAAAATTAGTATATTGTATACTGGAGAGTTCAAACCTTATTTAAATCTCATATTTCCCCATTTCCAGATTGGGATTGGATGTTGACCCCCTCAATCTTAGAAGAAGAAATGGTTCAGCTGGAAACGCCCTCAGTTATATATGCAAATGTATTATTCGTTGTAACATGCCGAGTGTCCACATTTCTATATTCATATGGCACAATCATTACTCATCAACTTTCTCCGCAAGCAGAGGAAGGTAGGGATTTAGTCCAATTTTTTTTACAAAACATCACTTTCAATTTAACGGATGCATTTTTGCTTGAAAAAACAATTGCAATTACAGAAAAGTCAGCTGAAACGTTACAGCCATATGGGTACAGAAAAGTTGAACGCGAAATGGTATTCAATACCACTGGACAGAAAAATATTTCTTGCTTTGCTCCATTTAAAAAATCAACAGATTGGACGTTTGTGACTCAAATGGGGTCAGTTGAATGTAAGTTTTGTGTAGCCAGGAAGCATATATATACATACATACGGAAGGTTTAAACCCTAATTGTTTTTACATTTAGATGCTATACCACCTTCAATTGATAATCTCACTGATAATAAAACGGAGCTGATAACCGTCCCTCCAAATCTACTTTCACAAAGTTTACTCGCAGAGTGTAATGTTTCTGGAAATCCTACCCCATCACTAAGGTGGATATTTCCTATGAAGGTAGTGTAACTTTCAAGCACTTTAAACAATGCATGAAATTTCTGAAGCTGTAAGAATAAGTTGAATGTGACATAATCTATGTATATATAGGATCTCACAGGAAAAATACAAATTGTTAATGGTACCAATGGCTCACGCATTGTCTTTCCAAAATGGAATCCTGATTTGGCTGGGACGTATGTTTGCGAGGCCCGAAACATTTTCGGATTTGCATCAAAAGCCATCACTTTTCAAAATATGGAAGCTGGTAAATTCATAAATTTTTATTTCATTTTTTATATTAAAATTTCATTATTTGCCATACAACCGTAAATAAATTGTGACATTTTCAGACTCCAATGTTGGAGTAATAGTGGGGTCGTCCCTTGGTGCACTAACAGTCATTCTAGGAGCTATTAGTGGAGTTTTATTATGGAGGATACGTAGACAAAGACTTGACTTTGAAATACAAACTCAGAAAGCTATCGACGAGTTTAGGAATGGGTTACAAAAAGAAAACACTTCAGAAATGGAGCAAGATCCAAATATGTCAGTTCTTTATAAGCCCTACAATGAATCGTTTGAAGTGACCAGAAATCAATGGGAAATAGGTTATTCATTAATGATGAATATTTTGCATTCTAAAATCAGTTGCACAGTAAATCACATTAAAATCTTATTTCCGTTCGTTAGAGGAGAAAATTCTAGGATCTGGTCAATTTGGTGTCGTCCGAATGGGATCAGTTTCAGTAAGAGGAGAAAAGATTAAGGTAGCCGTGAAAACACTCAAGTCATCGGTGGAGATTGATGAGTTCAAAAGCTTTCTTTTTGAGCTAAAAATCCAGGCGTACTTGGGCCACCATAAGAATATTGTAAGCAAATCACCTAACTTGTTCTACTTTACTTATTGTACCTTATAGTAGCAGTTGAAAATATTTCGTATTTGTCAATCATAGGTTAGCCTTGCTGCTGCTTGCACTGAAGGAATCAATGATAGTACGGTAGACAAAAATAAGCTTAGTTTTATATTGCTCTCTTCATCTACTTAATTATGTGTGTTTGCTTACTTTGAACTTTGTACAGGGAACATTCTCCTAGGTGTCGAGTATTGCGATAATGGATGCTTACTGAACTTTCTCAGAAAGTACGGGAACACTTATAAGAATATGGTCAATAAAGATGGGAAAATTGCACACGATTTGTCAGCAATGTAAATAACATCCACTCCATTTTACTTGTTGGGTTAGTCATCGCCTATAATAGGGCAATGGTAATGTAGTAATTATTGTCAAATTTTCTTTCAGAGATACTGGTCAACAATATTGCAATATTTCAATAATGTCCACCCATGATTTGTTTCGCTGGGCTTATCATATAGCATGTGGAATGAACTATCTTCAAATGAAACAGGTATGATGATTTCAAAAGAATAAGTTTTTGCATTGCTTTAAAACATATAAATTATCTCATTGATTTTCGTTGGACCATGACCAGGTTCTTCATGGAGATTTAGCTGCTAGAAATGTTCTACTGACAAGCAGGAAAGTAGCTAAGGTTGGAGATTTTGGACTCTCAAGGCTGCTAGTCAATTCCGAAAACTACACAAAACAGACTCAGGTACATTACTGCATGATGCTGAGAAGTATTTATAACCGTGAGAGAAAGTATTTAATACTGTGGTGAATTTTAGACTGCTCTACCGTGGAAATGGATGGCAATAGAGTCATTAAAAGTAAAAGTGTTCTCAATTCAAAGCGACATTTGGTCGTATGGTGTCACTGTATGTGAGCTCTTCACATTAGGTCAGTCGCCATATCCAGGTGTTAGCTGGAGTCCAGATTTCATTACGCAACTTGAAAACGGGATGCGGATGGAAAGGCCTGTTTATTGCACGGCATCTTTGTAAGTATACTAACTATAGCGTTTACGAAAACGCACGCTTCACTTAACAATCATTTTCTCAAAACATTGTACATACATAATTGTTATTACTATGCGCAAGATGTTTTTGGACTGCCTAACAATTCATTGATTGACATATCCCCTTTATTAGGTATAAGATCATAAGGAGTTGCTGGGAGTACGATCCCCATCAGCGACCAAGTTATGCAAATATTAAGAGAAAGCTGTCAAAGGGGTTACATCAACTAGAAAATTTAATAAAAGAGCAAGGTCAGAATACTAATAGGACACCATCCGCTCAACCACAACCAAAAGTTCCTAGCTCTTTTGCAACTAATCAAGATGATCAAGTTGGAATCTACACGAACCTCCCAAGAAGAACAATGAACTACTACAAAAATCACTAACAATGATTTCTTCTAGTGGACCAATAACATGAACTGGCACTATACTAATAGAATGTATTATCCATCCATACATAGTTTCTACTGCAGCCCATGTATGTAATACACTAATTTGCAAGCAATTAAAATCCCATCTTGCATTTTGCATATAATTAATTACAATTACACAGCTACAATAACGCTCTTGCTTATCTGACACTAAAGTTGGCAGCCCAGTGGCAACATGTAAGAACTGCCCTTAAGCAATAATGATATCGCAGTCATATTAAAAGTACACTTTCCATTTCAAGACCTTTATAAAAGTAACAGGTTTCACATCCAAAATATAATTACAAAAGATCATTGCGATCTTTTGATAAACTTTGAATAAAACAAGCACTATAAATTGTACATTATCAATATATGACTTGTCTTGGTAGGTAGTGGCCGGGGACTGCCTACCAATGTGGGTAGGGGAAAGATGAGCTCATATTCATCATCATCATCATCATCAGCCTCCATCCTTTTTGAGTCTCTTTAAAAAAAATACTAATCAGAAAAATTAAATGCAGTCATGAAACTTGATTCGTAAATCGTATAAACAGGAAGCTGTCCTATTGTGGCACACAACTCCATGTTGTCGACACAAGGAAGGAAGGAAGCCGCCCAACAACAAGCACCTGTCAAGAAAAAAAATAAGATGATCATGGCCTTGCTCTAGTGTGGTGTGGTGTGTGTGTAAATAAAAAAAATTGCTTACTTTCAATAGATTTTTGATAGGATGTGAGATGTGATGATGGTGATGATCGCTTTGATCACTTACTTTTGGCTTTTGTTGTTGAATGCTAGAAGTGAAAGAAAGTAGCTCACTTTGCTAGTTTGCCAATAAATTCAATAGAAATGTAATGTAATGTAATTTAATGTTATATATATAACATCCATATGCGTGTAACAAACGTGCAAACACATCTCTATTACTTAGAAGACAATGAACTTGAGTTGTAATAATAAAAATGCAGCTCATCTCATCACATCACACGTTGCTTGGGTTGTCTTTTAGATTCATTTTTAGAGAAAAGGGTTTTTACTAGCTGTAGCCATAAATGAGATAATTTGCAAAACTCCTTGTGCAAAAAAATTTTGAGATGATTTGTCATGTACACGTTTTGGCAAACTCGTAGTAAGTTCAACTACTAACTACTACCATTTCAGTTGATTGCACTTCTTGTTTTGCAGCAGCAGGAGCAGCGTAGACAAGCCCGTAACTCTTTTTTCTTCATCTGATAATAGTTGCCAATATTCAATAACCTAACTAAGTAAATTATGAAGTGAATCCCATTAAAGTGCATGTAGGTAGATAACCCTTGAATAGAAACACAAACATCGATGGATGAAAACTGGCACGATCAAGTTCAAGAATAATCATCATCTTTCATTCGCACATATATGGGAAACGTGCTACTTGGTCAGTAAAGCATATGTAATGTAATGTAATGCAGGTAAAAAAGACAACCACACACGCACACAAGGACGCAGCCAGAGCCAGCCCAATAGACGATATCATCATCATCATCATCATCATATTTTCATCTATAGAGTTTGTTGCATATATAATATATGAAAAGTATGGGATGATGATGATACCTACGGACTTGCAAGCTGGTATAGATCTGCTGTGACATTCTTTGCTCAAAGGAAATATTTTTCTGATTGACTACTGCTGCTAGTAGATGACTGAACAAGTTTCCCTTTTCGCTGATTTCGATAGAAAGTGAAACTGATGCCGTCCAAGTTGAATGTTGAATATGATTGCAAAAGTTTTTCAACTTGACTACATATACATATTATACTTTCATTGTGATACGCTTTAGCTCATCTTCTTCTTCTTCATCATCATCGTCATATATGTATGAGGACTTTTTAATGCAAAAAAAATCAGGGACGACATAATATGCGTGGTTTTCATAGGGTTTCATAGGCCCACTGCCTACAGTTCTAAGGGTGGAAGTCTGTTGAAAGGAAGGAAGCTATATGAGATGTAACTTACTTTCCTAGATAATTTGCACAAACTCTTTTTATTTCATTCTATTAGATCTTGGTCTCTCTAACAAGCGTGCTCTCTTTTTTCTTCCTTGTCAACGGTCCCTCAAGTATAGAAGTACTCATGAGTGACCGCATGAAGTCGTGAAGTTTCTTTGAAGTTTTTTGCTTTCTTTCCAGCCGTTTTCTTAAACGTTGACAAGCTGGCAATGAAGAGTTCGGTGGAGATTTTCGGATCACTTGTTATTATTTGTACGGTTATAACATGTGGTCTGTTTCCGAGTGGAGATGCCGGAAAAACACTCAAGCTTCCTGGATATCGTAAGTTATCTGTAAAAAATTTGAGTCATATTGAATTTGAATGGGGAGAAAAGTAATGAGCAAATATTATCATGACATATGACAGGGGTGAAGTTTGGCACTTGGCCGCTAATGGAAGTCACAAAAACTGGATTTAAGCGTGGACGAGGAGGAAAAACTAACGGTCGTGGACCACCACCTCCACGCGGTCCAATAAACAACTATAGGCTAGGACCTCCACCACCCGGAAAATTAGTTTTAGTCAATCCTGGTGACAAAGGGAATCTTCATCAACAGCTTCAAGCAAGCTTGAAGCATTATGCAAAGTCTAAACCAGTAAATCTCAATTTGCCCATCATTGTCAAAGCTCCTGGTCCCCATCCTCCACCACCTCCTCCGGGATATACACTTGGACCTCCACAAACAAGTTTGAATTTAAATCCTCTACAGAATAATGGCTGGAAATCAGGTCCTCCACCCCTTCAAAGGCGGCCAAGTCGATTACAGTCAGCACTGCAAAACACAGCGTTTTCAAATTTGTTCGACCAAGGAAATAACTTGTACCTATCTCAACAGTACATAGACGGTCCCCCTTTCCCCGGCCCATTTATCACTAACACTCCTGATGGTTCACAAATCGAAACTTATGTGAATGAAGGAGTCATGTCACTGGCAGGTGCTGGTGCAGGAATTGAAAAGCAACCGGTTGTTCCACCAGTATTGAAGCTTGGAGATCACCTTCCAGATAAGTACAGGATAATCTTTGCAGAAAGACAGATTGTAGGACAAAAGTCTCCAGATAATTTTGCAAACTCTGGAAATTCCAAACCTGGCGTTCAAGAGTATGATTTGGCTCTGAATCTCGGAACCAAATATGAGCAAGGCTATGGCCCAAAGCCACCAGACCACCATCCCCTTTTGATTCAAACATTTCAAAAGAGAGGAGATATCAAAGAAGAAGTTATTCAGGATTTGCCTGACACTAGTTTGACGTCTTCAACAAATATTGTCTTCAGCACTCCAAACATTAGTGCACCTTTAGGAGGAAGAAATAGTCATCTTTTTAAAGCTGCATTAGCCGAGAAACACAAGGTTTTAAAAGCAAGGAGAAAAGAAAAGCCACTTGATGTCCAAGTGAAACTTCTGGGAAGGCTATTTACAAAGCTTCAGAGACTGAAACCACCAAAACTTACTGTTCCCATTGATGACCATGAACACGTCCCAAATGAAAATGATGATGAAGAGGAGGATGCATGGAAAAAAGTTGCAAAGCATAAAGTCGACTCCCCCATAATGGCTGTTCAAATTCAAACATTTTCTGTTCCAGAAGTAAATAGTAGCGACCCTGACATTGTGGAATCAATGGCGGAATTTGGAAATCATGACATCGAGTTTGCTGAAACGGATGAAATTGTTAATTTAATGGAAGGGATTATGAAGGAGGGCTCCTCTAGAATAAATCTGAGGGATCTTGGTAGCAATCCACAAGAAATAAATGAAAATCTTTCCGACTGGGTGAGGCATCATCTTACAATGACAAGGAATATTAATCGTCAAGCTCATGCGAGAGGAGAGCAAGTTGCTAATGGTCAGTTTAGACAGTATCAAACGTTTGTAACACCACCCGGAGGAGGAGGAGGTAATGGGTGGTCCCCTTCCAAACCCGTTCCCGTTGATCCCAAAGTCGGCTCCATGTCAATGGCTTATACTGCGTCAATGAGGGCAAATAGTTTCAGTCCTCCACCAAGGTTCTAAAAGACATTTGCTAAATTGTAGCATGTTCATAATTTAACACCCACGAACTCCATGTTGAACAAATGCACTGGAAGTGTTTGACCGTTCATTCATTTTATGTTATTGTGAGCGAGTTTATAACATAAAAACCAGTTGTGTGTAATTTTATACATATCAAATTTTGTACGCTGCTGTGCTTATGTACAATTTAATTATTTATTACAAATTTCCTGTTTCACATACATACTTTTAAGCAATGCATTCAAAAGGAAACCTAAACGCTTTTTAATTATGCAATTGTGATCAAATACACTCTGAGAATGCATTTTATTGTACTGTACTGTATGTATATTTATTGAAAAGTAAAATAAAAATACAGATTGAAAATATATTTCCAATGTCCTTCCTAGTAGAATACATAATATGTTAGGATGATACTAAGAAATAATTTTATTGAGCACTTGGATTTGCAATATAACTCACATGCATTGATATTTATATAGTTTCCAACTGTTGATTTGGGATTTTTGAGTTTCAATAGAATTATATGGGCCGTTACCCCCATCTGGTTGTACATTTTTACATTTATGTATGTATATTATATTATGACGCACAACACTCGACATTGTAGCCAGTAGGAGTTATTTCTCATTTCTATATTTTACTTTTGGTTGCAGACTTTAATGTGGTTTACCACTGAGAAGGAAGTAAACCTACGAAGAAGAAATGCTTAAAACTAAATATGATCTCCAATTTCACTCACTTAAAAAGTTTAGCGGACGCCTAAAGCAACTTCAAAGCTAATGGAAATTAGAATTCTATAAAATATATCATGGAACTACGATTCATAGTTCTGACTTTACTAATTTTAGCAGTAAGGCCAAATTTTTCGGCATCATCAACTAGTGATTGCATAAATAACGGTTCTCCAGAATCAAACTCAATTCATGTGCAAGTATACGATGCAGCAGATGAGGTTCAAAATTTTGATCACAATGGAACAGTTGTATTGCAAATTCCGTCCAGTACAGTGGAAACATTTGGGTGGATTGGATTGGAATGCAGACATTCGAAACCTGTTCGATGGGTGTACGACTTAAACTTTGTAAGCTTCAATAAGAACTGATGAGATTTTTTTGAAAGGAGGGTTTGCAGTTTGATAAGACTTTGTAATCACTCGTCTCTTTCAGATTCAAGAAGGTTTAGGTGATACTTATTCCCAGACATCAAGAGAATTTGGAGATTTCTACAACACGAGTAGCTACATATTTAAAGCTGACATTGAACTAAAAGTTCACCGTTCCAAGCTCAACTTTGTCCTATTTTGTGCAACATTTGATAACATTTGTGAAAGAAAAGTTGCCCATGCTTATTATGACAAGACAAGAAAACGATATATATTAAAACTGCTACAAGAGTCTGAGGAAAATATGACACTTGTGACAGGTTAGCGGAACGGGTTTTGGATGACCATGACATATTTTCTAATAATGTCAACATATATGTTCACTAGAGTGAAATGCATTTTTCCTATCTATAGAATTGGAACGAGCTGCAGTACAGAGACAGAACTGGCTACAAAAACCGAGTCATAATGCGTCATGTGCAGTTAATTTTTCAATGGTCGACCGCGATGATTCATTCAGTTATTCATTCTACCCCACCGGAAATACTGACAATCCTCGGCCACTACCAGATCGTCAAAATTTGGAGAATACTTATCTTTTTCATGAGAAATTGGTTCGTCATTCAAAATATATAGCTTCTAAATTAACTATGCTAACTGTCTACTACTAAAATTTACATTTGTAAACCATTCTTTTCAACACATACAGAGTCCAAAATGTTTTATTAAGGGTTGTGAAAACTGCATCGATTCACCAAAGTTAGAAGCTTCCAAATATTGGCCTTTAGTAATTTTCTTCCCAAGAAAAAATGCATCTCGGGTGGTGCATCCCTATCACACGATCATTACGAGGTACCGTAATGGAACCACAGGCCCAGGAAAACTAAGTTTGCACAATAAATTTACCTTCAAATATTAACAAATATATTTTTATGCACGTGTGTTAAGAGTAGTGTCAATATTTTTAAATATTTTGTTAGAGTTGGAGTGGGAACGGAGCAACAAACAGGATTTTATTGTAATGGATCTATTTAATGATCGATCAGCAGACAATTTTTACATGGGCGAATACATTTCCATCAATTGTTACACTTCTCCCTACCTATTTTCCTCTGGAACCCAAATCGCATTTGGGTTTGGTGCCTTAAGTCGAGACAAAACAATGTCTTTTTTACGTAACTATATAAATGATAAGGATATGAAATGATATGATATGATGTTCATTTATATAAATGTTATAAGATTAAGTTTTTTTTCCTTAGGGGTTATGGAAGAATCCAACCTTGTTGGTTTTGGAAGATTAGCAAGAGGAGAAATAGTATTAGAATGGCCCGACAATAGAGAAGCATATAATATGACTGTTGTCTGCTTTGCCCCCGTTTGGAACAGTTCAACAGAATGGGTCAACATTTCGAAAACAGTGACAGTAAATGGTAAGTAGTTGTAGACTACTGGAAAAATCTGGAATAAAATGTATAATGGATTTAATATCTACTCGTTTTTATTAGTTCCATCTCTTCAAATTAACGGAACAAGGAAGCTAGTAACAGTGCCAATTGACACAGATTCATCTTTTGTTAACGTTTCTTGCACAGCATCCGGTCCTCCTGCACCAGACATTCAAGTCGCTGCTCCAGGAAATGTAAGGAAAATGAAAAATATCAATGAGCTAATGAAATTATAGCTTATAAGCTGAAAATATCTACTTTCCAGAATCCAAGAATAAACGTTCGGAAAACTACTTTTAATGATACAACGCGTGCCGAAATTACGATAGCGAGAGTAGATGGGACTCATGTTGGAGTTTATAATTGTGTGGCTACAAATGCATATGGGGTTGATTTTTTTGAATTTGAGATAAAAGATAAACACAAAAAAGGTGATAATAATTAGTAATTAAGCATAATAGAATGAAAGATTTAAATTTACAGACTAATCTAATCATATATTTTATGTGTTTGTGTTCTACAGCGAAATCAGACTTTGTCCTGATTGTTCTCAGCTCGATATTTGTTCCAGTAATCGTGATTTTTCTGGCAATTGTGATAATTCTTGCGGTTAAATTCCGAATGGAGAAAGAAGAATTTCGAAGGCTTACGGAAGAAGCTGTTCGAGACTTCTTGGAAGGCATGGACCCCTCACTAGTTCCTCGTGATGATGAAGAATCTTCAGAGGGGCATCTATATGCGAATGACAGTTTGAAGACTTTACCATACAATGATAGATATGAAATTCCACACAAAAATTGGAGTTTTGGTAAAGTCATTAAATTTAAAAAAGGTAATATCTCTCATGAAATGTCAAGTTGTGAAACAAAACCCAGTAAAATTTTGAACAGGTAACACGCTTCTGGGTTCTGGAAATTTTGGGATTGTAATCAAAGGCACGGTAGAAATTGGAAGCAGAAAGTCAATGATAGCTATTAAAACGATTAAGTCTCCAGAGGACTTTGTTGATTTCAAAGCAACATTATTGGAATTGAAGATCCACGCTCATATTGGTCACCATCATCATATTGTGAAATTAATCGCTGCTTCAACTGAAGAAATTCATAAACGTGAGTTTAGTAACAACAACATAACTTGGACATTGTGTAATTTATTGTTCAGCTTTAATATAAAGTGAGATTTGCTCAAAAATTCGTTTAGGAAAAGTATTGATTGGGGTTGAATTTTGTGCTAACGGAAGTTTGCTTACTTATATGCAAAAACGGAAGAGACTATTTACAAATAATGTGCATGATGGACAAATAAATTTTCCGTAAGTTAATATGGGATAAACACAAGTAATTTTCTTCAAACTTTATATCTAACGTTTCACAATCCCCCAGACCAAAACAAGAAAGCAGTGAATTAGTTGACGGATTATATGATAATCTTATAACATCCGATATTTCAACTGTGGACTTATATAAGTGGGCCTTTCAGATTGCGTGTGGAATGAACTTTTTGGAATCGAAAAAGGTACACAGGTCAATCTAGGTCCAGATAAATCTATGCAGATGTTCCCCATAAACATTGGCAATCCCTTTTCTGTACAGGTGCTTCATGCGGATTTGGCTACTCGCAATGTCTTACTAACGGAAGACTTGGTCGTGAAGATAAGTGACTTTGGGCTGTCTCGAGATCTATTTGAAAACTCAGAATACACAAAGAAAACTCAGGTAGTTAATTTACAACTGATTTACAACGGATGTGATAAATACCATGATGATTGTTTCAGAGAACCAGCGGTATCATTTATTTGCTTCTTGATTACATGCACAAACGCAGGTTGCTCTTCCTTGGAAATGGATGGCAATCGAATCCTTAAAATACTTGAAGTTTTCTTTGAAGTCTGACGTATGGAGTTATGGCGTCACCCTCTACGAAGTATTCACCTTAGGTGGTGATCCATATTCCGGTCAAACTTGGAGCGAAGAGTTTGTAACCCTGTTGGAAAATGGAATGCGGTTAGAGCGACCTATGTTTTGCACTAACAATGTGTAAGTTACTCCTTTTTCAAATTACAAACATTGACCTTGTACTTGTGCACACCAATAATTTTTATGTAGATTAGTTTAGTTTCGTTCTATACTGCTCCTTAAATATTTTTGCAAACAAAATAATTTATGAAACAATGAAATGCATCATCCCCTATCCAATCACAGGTACAATCGGGTGATGATGCAGAGCTGGCAAAAGGAACCGAGTGAGCGGATTAGTTTTGGTGATGCAATGTCGTTCTTTGAAAAGGCCATAGGTCTCCTTACGTCTTCAGCCAGAAATGATGATGAATGTCGTGAGTTGTGCTAAAGAAAAGAGCAAACACAAAGGCCAAGTGTACCTAAACTCTTTACGCACACACATTTTAATTTTTTCTTTAAAATTAATAAATTCTCGTGTTTATGAATTATTCATGGTATGTATTGAAAGTAATAATCGTTTTGTTATTCTGTTGTTCCTTTCCTCTACCACACCACATTGCTGTACTATAGTACTTTATATGCATATAATTATTATTATTTAAATTAAAAGCTTGTGTACTCACGAGGCAACCTATAATCAATCTTTGTAAACCCAAGTTTTATTATATTATTACTTACACATGATTTTGCATGCGCAAAAAAACTGCTCAAAATACAAGTTATATATTTCTTCCTATACTCAATACAAAATATGTATATACATACATACTCATACAGCGTTATGTGAACCTATTGTCTGTTCTCTTTCATTTACTCTGACGGAAAGCCGCAACCAGTCTATAAGAATTACAATATTTCAGCGGATTGGAGTTTGATGATGATGTCAAAGGGCTTGATAGGTTATAGTTATATGGCCTAACCGCATTTTAAAAGTCAGCAAAACGTATGCTTACAATTATAATGGATTGCCAATCATACCTACGAGAAGACAACGCATTATATTATTATTTAAGTCAAGTTTCCTATATCGGTATATACTATCAGGGCCCGGCCTACGATAGCACAAGCTAGCACCCGATTGCTAGGCCGGACCGCTGACACGGGCCGTACCGACTCAAGCGACACAATAAAAATTCGGCTCAAAAATATCTTAAAAAGGAGGTTTCATTCACCTTGCCGCATACCGTTTCATGTTTTGCACATTTAATTTTCACCAGTTGAAGCAATCACAATTAAGTCGTTTATTTTATGAACTCATCCCTTCGTCACTCAGGTTAGCTTTGTAATTTCACTTAATGCCTATAAAAACTTTTGTCAGTCACAATTTTTTCAAATCAGTAGAAATTGAAGGAAAGTTATAAAACTTAAACAATAATGGATCGCTCATCAAACAAAAGCCTTAAATCTGTGGCACATAAAAGGAAAGTAAGTGGCTCTGCCGGGCATGGAAACTCTTTTTAGATGGGCGGCGATTACGTGCGTATGCGTGGGCAATTTTCGGACCCGAAAGGATCCAAATTCCGGTATTTTTTAGTCTTTGAGAGCAGGATTTTGAATATGAGGCTTCTGAGTTTTTTACTGACAAAATTTCAAGTAATATTTTTTTTCCTGACGGCAAAACATGTTAAACTAGGTCTTGTTTACTTATTTGTACTGTAAAAACTACAAAGAACATTAATAATTGTGAGTTTTAGTGCTCCACCATTTTTGGGAAATGGGTGGAAATTTCGCACCCGGCCTCAGAAAAGAGAATTTCCATACTATGCCCCTGCAAAGATAGGAAAAAAGAAGTTGGAAATGAAAAGTCAAAACGAAATGCTGTAATAGTTTCAAGGTTTTTTCCGGAAGGAAACTACTCCAACAAAATGGGAGGAGATTGTGCAGCATATTTTATAGTGCTTGTGTATTCTCCAATTGCCATTTTAGTCAAGTATGGGCTGCGTCAAGAGTTTCCACCGCTGCCACGGCACTCCAAATTTTTATCAAACTTCCAGTGACAGTTTCAAGTAACGAATGGGTATTCTCAAAGTTGAAGATTATAAAAACTTTAAGGTCTATAATGGGACCACAGCGATTAAGTAATTTGTCCATTCTTTCTCCATTGTTACACAGAGCAAACATACTCGCAGTAAATTCACTTCCTAAAACCGAATCATCTCATACTTATTAGCATATGTGCAAGCCGTACCTCAGGTCATTGCTAGGCCGTACTTTGACAAGGCCGGGCCCTGTATACTATACAGACATACATAACACTTTTGAAAAACTTCCTGAATCCTACACGCATCCAGTCAGTCGACATTAATAAATTATGAGCTTTCTAATACGCAACACATACATATGCTTACATTAAGCGTACTTTCAGTGTGAATATCCTCATTAGGAGAGGAAAGCAAGGCTTCAGACCATGGCTGCAGAATCTTCCAGAGCGCGAGAGCATTGCTCGCAGCACATAGCTCGGAACCATAGTGTTCTGCAGCACATTGCTCGTGTTCTGCAATTTTTTTTTTAGAAATTTGGCTTACACAAAAAAAATTCTGCGAGCCGGCACAGCCGGCTCGCAGAATTTTTTTTTCATTGCAGCACATGACATTTTCGCTCGCAGAACATATGGAAGATTCTGCAGCCATGCTTCAGACACTGGGTCATCCCAAACATGTACACGTTTGGCATGTGCAAACGGATAAGTACATACTATAAATTCTCCAACAACGAGAACAACTTGAAACAAATAATTATGTTTATTATTATTGCTCTTGTGATTTCTAAGGTTAGGTCTGGTTTACATAAATAGCTAATAAATAACCATTCGGTTATTATATAGTCCCGGACATTGATTGTGATCAGGTGACCACCCCGTATTTCTTTCGCTTGTCATTTCCACTACCACCATCCATTCACCGACAATAGTATATATACCTGATGTACCTGAACATTTAAAAACTTGCTTTGTTTTCCCAGAACCATTTGAAGCAATTTGATGAGAAGGTGTTTTCTTCGAGTAATTATATAGCGATTGGCTTGAGGTCAAGCTGAAAACAATCAAAATTATGAGAGGGGGCGATGATACATACTAAAATTTCATTTTTTGCATTACAGGGTGAGAAGCACCTCATTTAGATTTAGAATCTAGAGCCTATCATTTGCAAAAAGTACTAAAGCTCTCTAGCCTACGTCCATAGTAATTTAATCTACATCAATAATTGCATTTTATAGCAAAGCAATAATAGCCCTTCGGGTATAAATTTTATTTTCATTATTGATGTGATAGTGATGATGGAAGACTGCAGATGAACCGAAAAAACTGACGTTCATCAATGTCTAAAAAACTGCATTCCATTCCATTCGTTTTAACTCGTTACTTGGTCTTTATATAATTTTTGCACAATTTTCAGCAGATCTGCTGCAGTAATCCCAGTCAGCTATATTCACCAAGGTTGAAGTTGAAGGTAGTGGGGCGTCCAGTTTCAATTCATTAGCCGGTTTAAATTGATACATTGAAAAATGTATGGACAGACTATACCACTTTAAAAATCCTTAATGAATGAAGCAATTGCCAAACAGTTTTATTCCGTAGATGGATGCTTGATGCTTAAGGAACAATGATGCAACGTGACGAATTACGAAAACATTTTTATGTATGATTCACTCATGCAAAGGAAAGGAAAAGAAAACAAAAATTGCAAATAATTCAAGTTCTACTGTCGAATCTCCATTTGGAAAAGTCAATACTAATTGGCAGGTGACTGGGGACGGGCCATAACTTTTGCTAGAACGTCTTGAACGTGTTGTGCTCAGTGTACTCCACACACCAAGCGAATGCGAGAATAGAATGACAATCAAAGCACGTTATGTTACATAAATGTGCTAATAACACTGAAGAAAATCGTGGCAACAGTTCACACATGCAAAGGATGGGTGTGAGAAATATTTATTGAAAAATCGTTTTCATGACCTGAAAGATTAAACTGCATACTACTGACAAAGACAAAAACCAAGATCAACACAAACAAAAACAAACCCAAGTTTTATATTATTTTGTAATACACAAAGTTTTGTATTTTTGCAAAATGCAAAAGTCAAAAAGTTTCAGAAAACTTGTCTAATATATGGAGATGTAACTAGTCATTTCATATGCAAAATAACAAAATATCTTTAGGTATAGATGATCGCAGTGGTGTGAAGAATAGAACAGGTATTTTGTACCTTTTGCATTGGACGATTACAAAAATTGGTTTTAAAACGTAGCTTTTTAGATCTCCAATCTTACTAAAGTTTTCGCTTTAGAGATTGAAACGGAATACACGAAAAGTTAATGAAAATCGTCAGTTTGGTAGTGAAGCATGCAATTGCTGTCATTTCATAGTAAACCTTTCAATTTTTATCGTATTATATGGCCCTGACATTCAAAATACTTTGATTCCTAAAAAGGGCTAAATGTGTTTACCAAAATGTAATTGAGTGCATATATTGCCTTTTGTATTGTACAACATGATATCAGGCATTGCGGTCTCCTCTTTGTCCACGTGCCGAATAAAGAACCATTTTTACTTTTGACTTGACTTTTGCAGTTTTCGCCTTCCTCTCTTAACTATAACTGTAGAAATGGAATGGATGTGAGCAAAAAATTGTTCATCGCTGCTTAAAATTTTTGTCTCTCATTTCAAGTTCATCAAATACCTATATAGAGTTCAATGGATGCTATAGGACAAATGATACACATACAACATAAAAGTCACAAAAGTTGACAATTTACAACTGACGCTTTTCTTTCTTGTCAAAAATTTGAGGCGCCTCAAAAAGCTCCCAACAAAGAATTGTCACTAATCTTATGCTTTATGGTGCAAGTTTTTTTGCATTCTTTTTAAAATCCCTATTTAGTTTGACAAATATACACTCTTTATTATACCTCTTTTGTAGTCAACTCACAAGTGTGCAGAGCCCGGTTTCTAAAAAAATGGGTTCCTAATTACTGAACAATGAACATAATTCAAGAGATAATGCATGAGTGCAATAGATATACTGCATTGCAAACAAGTGCAATTTAATAGGTACTTTAATTGCACCAAAGAATCTCATTTGCCTCTGTAAAAGTGATAAGAACGGGTAGCATCATCAAATCAAGCCAAGCATCCATTCATATGTAGTTAATTCTACTCAGGCTTGAATTTTTTAAGGGGGAAAGAACTCTACTCTCCACTCGCACTCCACAAGTTTAGGGTTCGGAATAGGTTTCTAAAAATGCATTGAGTGCAACAGATAAATAAAGTAGCCTCATTTATAAATAAGGCAATGCATGTCAGTGCCATTGCCACCTTATGACTTATATGAGTGGTGGAGAACATTTCATGTCCATTGCACGTATTTTCTCTACAAATTTAATGAAAATTAAAGATGACTTCATTACACGATCATAACTTTGTATTTACGTCACGCAACGTAGTTTTTTTTGGAGATCATTTGTATTGCTTGGATTAAGAAGCAAATGAACGAAGCTTGTCCAACCAATTGTTGTGGTCTCCCAAAAAAAATGACGGATCATTAATATATTACTTTCAGCTCAGCATCATATCAGAGCTCCAACTTGTTTTTGGGGGTATTGTAAGAATTAGTGTCAGTTTAGTCTCAGTCTCAGCAGCACGATTTAGACAGCTAAAAGTTTGACATGTATTAAACCGCAAATCTTGTCTTTCCCGATCCTTTTTTAACTAATTACACCAAGAAATTATGTGTAACAAGTCAGATCGTGATTTAATAACTCAAACTTCATGACAAGAAGGCTACAAGTACAAGGCTTGAATGCTTGAATTGAATGTGAACACGTACGAAAAAAAGATGCAAAAGGGAATGCAATCTCATGTCATTAATGCTGCCGATATGACGTGTTTGTTATGATGTTAGCTCAGTATGCGAACAACGAAAAGAACTTTTCATAAACATCATCAACATCAACAATGGAGCGGAGGAGATTGACGATGAGTGCAAGAAAATGAAGGAGATAACATGTACATGTACATAGTAGTGGTGGTACACATTTCAAATTCTCAAATGTCAAAAACAACTAGCTTATTCCCTGTCCATGTTCTTTGCATATATGATATGATATAAAGACGTGTAGTTTATAGAGAGACGTACTAATAAAGAGTATACAAAACTAGCAACTATAGCGAATCCTCAATTCATGCTGGCTTAAAACTTAACACCGTGAAAACCACCTTGTCAGTCAGTCTGTATGCCATATTGGTAGAAACGCACGATAATTACCATGAAATCTCTTGTTGATCCAATGGTTTGTTATAATCACAACGGGATATCTGTCGAATCTCTCACTTGCCTCAGTCAAGAAAAGTAAAACGACTCGACCCGTATTAGCATCCGAGTCAGATTGCGTGGTACCTCAACTGACGCACAACAAAAATTACATATTAGAGTTTGCTAAAAATCATAATTCATATTTACCATTTTTTTTCTCCACCCGAGATAGTTGCTTGCAGAAAAGTGTTTAGTAAAACTTTTTTTGCGAGGGTTGTCGCTGTCGCTGCAGTAAGTTAGAAAGACTTTCCGTGTCGTTGAAGGTTGAAGACAGCATTCGTGGTGAAAGGAGGAAGAGTAGGAAGAAAAAAATATTTTGGGGGAATATGAGCCACCTAAAAATTTTCGTGTTGATTGTATTTCTCAGTGGAGTTGAGATTTCTATTCAGGTAATAAAAGTCAATTCGCATATTATCCCCCTTTGCTTTTTTTGAAATAACTCATGCAGATGTAGACAAAATGCAATATCTGTATATCAAAGTAATGTTTCAATCCATTTTCATCACGGTTGAAACAAAAATTTGCGACTCTTTTTTCTCTAAGCCTTTCCATATCCTCTTGAGTTGGTTGGTGTGGTGGTGGGGTAATAAAATAAAAATAAAATATTACGTTTCTGCAATGCTTTAAAATTTCCCTTCTCTCTATTCCTCCGTATTTTTTAAGGCTCCACTAAGAAGTAAGGAAAAGGATGGGAGAGAGGAAGCCATAAAAATCGCTCTTGAAAGTACAGGAGAGCTCATTCCTCGGCCAAAAATGGTAGAAAAAATCAAGTCGGATTTAGAGCTTATTCGTTATCTGGACCCAAACCTAGCATCCCGGACTCACGTTGGGAAATGGAAACCGGGTCAACTTTACATAAAAGAAATCAGCACAGAGCAATTGGACCAAGTGCAGGAAAGCGAGTTCAAACCAATAAAAGCAATTTCAGAAAGTACATCGGAGCCGGGAACGATCCTCATGATCTTTTCAAAACCCTATCATCCAGAGCACTTGTCAAAACTCTTAAAACTCCGTTTTGGATTCGATTCTTATCCCGTTCCGGCAAAGGATGATGTTGATGATGGGAATGCGTCGTCTGCAAATGGAGAGCAGCCAGATCAGATAGTGTACAACCATGAATTGTCAACGTATTACTTTAATCCTGTGAATGGGCACAATTGTAAGAAGGGCTGCTTGACACAATATGCCGTGTCAATTTTTGTCGATGAGAATTCAGATGAGGATGACTTTGCTCGTACAGCATGGGAGACCAACGCGCTGTGAATGCTAAAAAAACGGTAAATGAATTTATGCTGCCGCAAAATACTCTCCAAGGTTGATATTCTGATAGTATCTTGAATCTTGTATAAGAATGCAATGCTGCTCTGAATGCACCATCCAATATATAATCTGTTTTATTTATATATGCTAATAAAACATTAAATATTCATCACAACTCCCGGTGAATAAAATGCACAGTAGCTCAAGATTTTTTTTGTTGCAATAAATGGCTTGACAAATCGGGTTTTATTGAACGTATGTGGCAAAGTTTGGCCCTTGATGTGCACTTTGTTGAAGAAAATATGGCTGAGTTCGGATCACACTTTTATTCGCAACAGGATTCATATTAATTGGTAATATAGCCGGATGGTTTGGCCTCGTAGTCGATGGTTGACTTTTCAGCTCCTTCTGATCATTTACCAGCAATTTACTGCCGTAAAAATAAAAGACTCCAAGCTCAATAGGTTTGTAAATGGATAGTATGAGGGAGGCGAGAATTGTCATCTTTAGCTGGGTTGCTGAATTCGTTTGGGTGGAGACGGAATAATTTAGCCAGCAAAATTTGGGCTTGTTAAATTCATGTATTCCAATCAAACTGATACACATAGCTGTCAACGTTCCAAGAGGTATTAGCACAAAAGATATGGGGCTGATGGCTTTCCTGTTTTTGTTCAAGAAGGATCTGTCCCGAATTATTATTTGGATGTATACTCCCAACAGAAAGTTTAGGATTAGGGACGCCATTACGTAAGGGATAACCATGATTTCTAAATTATAATTTCAGATTTGGGTTTATGCCTTAATGAGAAAAAATAGCTCGAGTGAAGTAGAAACTACATATTCGAATTCATTTTTATTACACAGATAACATACCAAACTGTGCACAAGTCGTGGAAGATTTGGGAATATCTCTTTCCTCCCTGAAACCACATGATTTTAAGGCATCATAAAAGAACTGCGTTTTCTCCAGGGTCACATCGTAATTTATTACTTGCAAATCCTAAATACGGGATTCATCACCGATTTAATGCTATTTTATGGAAAATCAAGGATATGGGTAAACTAAGAAAAGTGTGTGCTGACTTTCATATGATTACCTCTACTTTACAACTCACGGCATAAAGACCTGTGACTACGAAGAACACGACTGAAAACAACTAAAAATAATAGGCATGCATGCATTATATATTTAAATGCAACATTTAATTATTTACTCAACACATTCATATAGATATACTCACTATATCCCCAATGCTGAGGAAAGTCAGAATTTGACGAAGGGATGAGCCGCTGGTCATTGCTAATGTAAGAAAATGACTTGAATTTGGAGTGTTCACTATTTGGTGTCATTTGTTGCATCGGAAGTCAAAGGATGGAGGATCCAACCAAACCGAGAAAATGCTATATACACGTCTGCTGGAGGAGTTGGTACGAACCTGTGGAGCGAAGTAATTTTTTAAAAGTTCAATAAATAAATTTTGGGCGTTGTGATCAAATAAAACTTATTATTCTAGTTGAATGTGTCGGCAGTTGTTTTATTTCAAAAAATTGGGTTATATATATATCGTTGATGTCTTCATAAATTGTGTTCTTATTTTCTTCTGCTGTTGCCAACCAAACTTTCAAAGCAATCTGCAACTCAGTCGTCGCTGACAATGACTTGTTTCTGTGTGTGTTCTTGGTGGGTGCTGTATGAAACGCCTAATTGAAGAATATTTAGTGCAGAGTTAGAACCTGGGAGGTTTGAAGTCATCCATTCATCGATTACCTTTAAATGCAATTTAAGGAACAATTTGTTAAGGAGGGCTTCGAGTACTATATAGTACTTGAATTGCTAAAATATATATAGCAGGTCTTACATATCCTGAAGATCCATGCAAGACTTTTGATTCTGATGTTCTTGGTTTCAATAATGACAATGAGTGAACTCTGGAGGTGTTCTCATCCTCATCCTCATACAAACGCTTACGCGTAGCAAGACCCAACCATGTCCAAGTCACATAAAATCCGTAAATCTTGAACCCAGTTATGTAAATCAAGGAGCCATATAATATCCATGGTTGATAATAATAGCTGTGTTGTCCCTCTGCTGAGTAATCTAGCCAGCAGAGATCATTTTTTTGATAATCCAATGCTCCAATAAGGTGCACATTCATAAAAAACATGTTGATCACTATGATCCCGGCAAAAAATCCCCTCGGTGGAACATGAAACTAAATATTAATTTGTATCCTCAAATATTTTACATTTTAATTTCTTCTGTTAGGCTTTCTTTAAAAATTAAAATGGAAAAGTTTCTTAAATGCAGCTAGTATTGCCTTGAATGAAGCTATGGTACGTGCGCAGGCTAGTAGAAGATAACCTCCCGTTCCACCCAAACATAAGGACATTGAATATCCTGTTTAAAAGTGACAAAACGTTGCATTGATAGATCTAATGGTTTAATCAAAAGTTTATGCCAATAAGCAAATCTAAAGCAATGTCTACGACAAACCGAGCTTATCATTGACAGTGTGGCGGCTGGGTACCTTGCTCGGGCTTGGATCCGGGTCTCCGGGCATGCAAAAACTCAATACTTCATGGTAGAAAATTATTTCTTCAGTTGGCGCAGTGGGAGAAGGCTGTTCAAACTGTTAAATGATATTTAGTAAATTTAAGTTTCAGTGATTAAATCATATTAAATGTGATAACTGTAAATTTGTGTTGAGTATTAGCACATGCCACTGGAGTATTATCCACATAATTCAGTATTAGATGAGCACTGAATAAAGAAACGAGGAGGGCTGAAGTAAACTATGGGAATACACAATATTAAGAGCTTGGTTAAAGGTAAAATGTTTGGAAGGGAGTTGCTGGTGGATAATTATAGCTAAATTATAGAATGAAATTTGTAACGTAACTTACCATGTCTAAAATTGAAAATATTTGGGTAGTTATTTTGTAAAAATTAAACTTGGCTTCCTTACGATACATGGTAGGTATAGAAGATCTAACCCTTGTAGCTTCTTCGAGGTGAAAGTCAAAAGCTATAATAATAATTTGTTCTCCTAAGCTATGTTAGTAGTCCGATGGATCTCAAGAGTAGGACATGACCGGAATGAAAACACGATATGAAATCCTTCATTATTATATTACGATCCTTTTCCTACAGCAACGAATAACTCCAAGTCAAAATCTCCAGAGTCTCTAGTAAAGAATTTGGAACGCTTCATCATTTGCTCATTTTCACAGATATGGAGACGGGGGAAGAAGTGACTCTAGATGGTTTCACTCTAAACGGTTTGCGGCCGTAATAAAAAAGTAGTTCATTAATCAGTCAGTCAGGTTTTGGTTTCTCCATACTATATAAACCTATTTCCAATTTCCCAAGATAATTTGAACTGCATGCATGAAAGTTGGAAAGTTGGAATCATGAAGTGTTACTCAAATCAGCTTTGACAATTTGCTAACTGGAATAAGATTGAAATCGTTTTTAATAGGAAGTCAAAATGCTCACGTTGTGTGAGAAAGCATGACATTAAAAGCATCTTTATCCACCTTTATCTTTAGCCAACAATGTGCTCGAATAATTATTTTTGTATCCAACTAATTACGCTGACTGAGTCTGATAAATTGGTTGAATACTGGTTGATTTAACTTTTTCACTATTATCTTCTATTACTAAATACTCTAATAATCATCCCATTACGCCAAGATGGAAATAGACAACCTGTGCATACAATACATTAAATCATTGTAAGGCATATCAAATATGTACGTTTAAGTATGCATTGAATATACTTATATGATTGTGTGGGATTCCTACTCAACTTAAGTTGTAGGTGCATTTAACATTTTTTTTCCATTTCCACTGCCAGTTATAAAAAATACGCTAAGGGAAGTAAAAGTTTCCAGTCATAGCTATTTTGGGAATCGGATACATCTAGAGTAGGTTTTACCGCAATATTGATCGCATCCAATATCATCCACGAGTTTGAGAAGCTATTTGCTATCTTCATGACAGTAATTATTTTAGTTTGACAGCAACTCCTACACAAGAAACCTTCTTTGCTAAAAAATATGTCTTATACGTCTTGTATTATATCATGCAGCTCTTAATCTTTCGTGCAAATTTGAAGTTTATTCTTTGTCAATATTTTGAGGAGTCTTCTTCGTCTTCTTACCCTCAGTAGAGACATAATTTCTTGAGTTTTACCGTACAAATGATTAAATGAATTCATACATGGTAGAAAGCGAAATACTAAAATTCTTTTTGCAAAATTTAGAGCTCTGCATTTACTTTTTAATTCATATATATTTTTCTGTGTACTCGTAAATCACTTGATACCGTTCCTAATACAGGACGTTCTTAAGGTTCCAACTTCCAAGAAACGTTGCATACACATACTATCCACTTTTGTGTTATTCTCAGAAACTTCCCTCACATGCAAAAAAAATAAGTACTTTTGTGATATTCTGAAGAAGCCATGAGCCATTTTTTGTGAACCATTCCAGTGAGTAAGAAAAAATTAAAGTAAGATTAATGAACCTCACGAAAGCTAACATTCTAAGCAAAAAACTAAGGTAGAAAAGAAACAGTATGTGGTCCTTGTTTTTTCTTCGTCTGATCTCAACTTTACTTTTCTTCCATGTTGCATGGAATTCTTCAAAGCTAAGACATGCTAATCGTAGGTCATTTTAATTTATGATTTCTTTTTTATACGTTTATTAGTTATGCATAAATATTCATAAATATATAGGATAGCTGAAATCCGGGCGCGATCTATAATAATTCTTGGTAAAAATAGAATTGGATTATTTTATGGAAAATGTTTCGAGAATTCAAGATATCATAATTCACCAGCAGACTGACGGAAGTAGCAAACAAGTAAAGGATAAAAGAAGTCGTTAGTCAATATGCGTAGTGTTCTCTACTATTACAACTTTTTGCTTCGTTCGTTTCGTACTAAAGATGATAGCAAAAGCCTGTGAATGTGAAAACACCGTTGTGGTTTATTGAAATGACTGATATTCTTTGAGAAAGGGAGGTAATGTTCAGGTAAAACAAGTCAAGCAGATCCATGACAAAGATCGATCATCATTTTCGTGGGAATTCTCCGTGAAATCAGTAAAGTCGATGTCAAGCATGAAAGCCAACGAGTTGAGTTCAAGGTACCAGGCAGCACACGAATACCATCGTGTCGGTGTTTTTATTTTTATTAGACGTGCTATACATAACTACACGCAATGCATTTGCATGCTATCGCACCATTCTTGTGCCTGTATCTACTGTATCTACCTACACTAAAAGAATGGGTCCTATATTATAGTATAGATCATCATCACATCACGGTAAAAGCATAATATTTGTAAAATGAAATCCTAAAGTGTATGTCTACTGTTTTTCACCGAACTACCTATTTTAGACTTACTTTATTGAGTGATTCAGGGAAACGGCGATGGTTGCTCGATAACAGGTGGAAATCACTCTACCAAGGATAAGGATGATGCTAAAGTAAAGCTTCACCGCTGGATCGATTGTGATTACCCTTTTCCCGAAATTTTAGACGAGTATGAAAACAAACCACTCGCGTCTTAGGTGTATCGCAGTTCAGTTTGAGTATCCGATTCCTTGTGATGCCATAATAATATGCTTCAAATTTTATTTCTAGAGTCTCTCTACATCTCGTCGTATTGGAATAAATGGGAAAGCGTTTATACTCAATGGTTTCCGCAACATTTCCAAAAGCATGGGCAATCATGAAAAATGTGGATTATGCAATCCTTTTCTCCTTCCAAACTAATCTTACAAAGAACAGCACATCAAAAAATAGTTCATCTAGAAAACAATTGTCGTAGAGTTATTGTCTCATCTTATCTGCTACATCGACCACACATTTTAGTTGATAATGCTGATGTACAACATGGTCTTGTAAAAAAAACTTGTCTTGTATACTTATTGGCTTGAAAAAAATAATACTCTTTCCTTTGCAACAAAAAAATACACACCACATAATATTTATATGCATGAACGAATCAAACCGAATACCACCACCAAGGCCCATATTTTTTATCCCCCATTGATCAATTCCATTTATTTTTCCATCTCTTATTGTTAGCTGCATCCATATATATTGATAATATTAATATGGGTTAGCTCACCAGCCAAAGCCAAAGTTAGAACTAGATAGAAAGGCAAAGAAGCTTATTTTTTTGTGTGCGTCAACAAAGGAACTGCGCTAGCTTCCCATTCCTTTAGCTTGACATAAGCGTATTATGTTTATGAGCAACTTTCTTTCTACTCAACGGGAACTACAGAACTGGGAAAAGAAATCACGGAGAAAGTAAGTTGGACAGGAAAGGTATATAAAATAAAGAATTTCTGAGCATGTTAGTATTTGGACTCACAGCACAGAAGAGGGCTGCTAACAACATGCATATAATATAAATCGACATAAACTGGAACCTGCATGAAAATTTATGATTCGCTTTCTTCTCCAACAACAACCTCCAAACGTTCACACACACATGCACACTGCGGGATACATAAAGCCATCGTATAGACAGTTGGAACAGCATATATTAATCTTAATGTATGTTATAGGTGGAGTGCATAAGAGAGGAAAGGGAAAAGCTGCTATATAGATGGAGAAAAGGACAAAGACGACGAGAAAGAACAGAGAGGAGCCCATGTAACGGAGCATATAATACTACTATGTAGGTTACATTACATATTACATAACATGGGAAACCAGAAGTTACGCTACGCAATTCTTGACTAGATTTATAGCTCAAAGCCGAGAATCCTACTAGCTCATATTGTATATGACTATCTAAATAGGAGGAGGCATGAGTAAAACGGAGAACTCTAGAATATGAAATGAAACATTTGAATGGCTCTCCCCACACGACGACTACAAAACAAAGTATACGAGTCTTTGGCTGGTATGGCCTGGTGCCATGCATGCCACTACCACACACACACACACACAAAATACGGGTTTCCTTCTTCTTCCACTTCCCGAAATCTGACTCCAGTAGTTCATTTCGTTTAGTGAGAGTTCAGGCTGGAAAAGCAGGGGACGAGGACGAAGTAGAAAGAGCGTACGCAACATGAAAACATCATATCAAGAGACCTCCTGCCTTGCCTTGCAACTTGCAATGCCATCATGTATACTTTGTGTAGAGAAACGTGTAACCAAACCAATCCAAACCAGCTTTGACTCACTCACTATTTTCCTTTTTGGCTGGAGCAGCAGCTCCTGGACAAGAAAATTTTCCCGTATTAACGTATTCTGACGACGACGACAACCACACGAGGAAAACTGCAAGTATCAACAGCAGGGGAAGGGAAGAAAATAGCAATGTGATGTGAATGTGCATCTACGTACTTAAGCTTACTTATGTATATCTCCGCACACACACCAACCAAGGCCCACACATCAACCTCCGTACTTTATGCTCTTGGAGCCAAAGGAAAAAGGTAATAATAAAATGAGTAGTACACACACTACTACTACTACAACTATACAGCTCGTCCTTTTTACAAAAGAAAAATAAGCTACGCGAGGGAATGTTAGGTTAGGGAAGGAAGAACTCTTGGTTCTTCTTGAATCCTAGATCCACTCCAACTCCAAATTTTGGTGGTGCTGCCGCTATTGTGTCGGCTCTCATTCTCCGCTGCTTTTCCTTCGATCTTCCAGCAGCAGCTCTCCTCTAAAAGGGTAGCAGAAGACCGTACAGAGGAAACCATGTAAGGCACATTGTAATATCACATCACATCTTTACTCAATTTTATACAGTCATGTAGTGCAAGTACATCTGGTTGCTATCAATTCAAGTCACAGAGTACATGCATACACTCTCTAGTTTCATATGGAATGTCCTTTATTATTTTTCCCGAAAAAAAAATTTTGCTCTCTTCATCCATCCTCATCTTCCACTGCTGCAGTTCCCATACATTTTGGTGAAACAACACCGTCCAGTCCTTCACAACACAGAGGAGCACTGGTCTTACCACTCTTTGCTTCCTCTTTAGGAGGTCGGGATTATCTTAGGGCTTTAAAAAAATTAGTTTATAATACACGCCAGAGTACTACATTCGTGGGAAAACAAAGTTAAATTTTTAATCATATCACTCATACTCATGTTGTAGTTGTGTGAGTTACTTTTCCTAATCTCATGAATTATCTACCAAACACTTTTACTTCATACTTTTTAACAACCCATAAGTTAATAATACAATACAATAATGCGTGACATTTCGTCAGGTTTTTTTGAGAGCACCTCGTCTTCTTCTCTTCCTTTGGGGAACATCAAATTCGCATTAAAACTAACAAAGTCATTGTGTGAACTTTGAGGAACTTGTTGTCTTATCATTCGATCGTGTGTACTAGAGACAGAGACTAGTTTACATTTCCAACGAAAATGTAAACGTGTGACAAATTGTGTGTTAAACGATGTGTAATAACATCTACTTACATAATTGATTAGATTCTTCTTCTCCGTATTAAACTCAACACAACACAACCTTCATGTTCTTCATGCAGTGTTGGTCGTAGACAGACGTAGAAGAGCAGTGTTAGAGAACAAAACCAAAACCATTGCATTATACACTTTTATATCCGTAATCCCTTAACCAATGTCGATGATCAAATATTTATAAAGCGCAAGTGTAAGAGATGCCAGACGCTTTTATGTAAATCTACGCTTCATCTATGAAAAAAGGACAACAAAAAAAAAACCAAAAATAACCAAGTCACATTTGTGCCTCGAATACATTTTTTAGTGTTGTTGACATCTCCATATCATTCTCTTTCTCTCTTTCACATGTACTTATAAAAAAGTTTTTGCAAAAATTGCAAAACCACATAAACTTGTAAATCAAATTCAAATATTAGTTTTTGTGCAGTTGAAATAGTACTTTATCCATAATAACTATATAAACCTGTGTATTTGATTTGAGTGTGTTCGTACGTGTGTGTATAATCACAATAAAAACTAACTGTCATTGTCATCATCATCATCATTCTATGAATTATTGTCATTTAATATAATTTGTTAAACAAGTGTATTTTTTATTAAACTCGAAAAATTGGAGTAATCTTCAAGTTTCACAAGTGAATAGAAAAAATATATAAAAAACAGTAATAACAATGGAACAAGAACAATGCAGTAACAATTGAATCTGCATATTCATCAGCATCATCAACGAAAACCACAGTCATCGTTCTGCTGCTATGTAATAATAATCCTCGTCTTCATCTTCTTGAGCAATATTTCATCGAAAAGTGAACATTAATCCCGTGGCTGGCTTGCTGCTGCATTTCTCAAGAACAAGAGAGAAGTCATTGTCATCATCATCACTTGTTGTCATCAAATAATAGGGTTATGGAAGACGAGCGTGTTGCCTGTGTAAGTAAACAAAAGTAAAATAGCATTTAGCACACGATATATTTTACATTAAAAATTAGTACAATGAGCGCTCCTTGTCATTTTCTGATAGCGATGCGATGATAGAATTGCCTCATAAATGCAAATTAGCGCTCCATTACTCCATTACACTACTTTAGAGTTGAGCTCTATTCTATTCTATTGAAATTGTACGCATTTCTGCCGTGAAATAACAAATAAAAGGGGGATCTACTAGAATAATAATAATTGAATGAATGAGCGAAAATCATGAGACATTCACTTTTCAATTAAACTTGATTATTAATGTTTCTTCACAAAGGAGACCTTTGTGTTTTTCAAAAAAGGAGAGATGGGGCTGATAATTATAAGTTGAATATTATTATATTATATTCATATTCTAAAGCCATATATTGCATCACGTAAACAGTAAACTCTAAGTAGATTAGCATATACGAAGGATTGTGTACAAAATGGTAGGCATTATTGGAAAATTGAGCCAGTCTTTACGTATATACTTAAAACGCAAAGCTCATTGTTGCTACCATTTCTTTTATTGAAATTGATGACATGAAGGTTGTTCTGTTCTGCTGTGAGATATACATAAATATACTCAAGCCTATTACAGAGGGATGATGCATCTGCCAAAGCGCTGTATTATTATTTGGTCTTGACTATTTGTAACTGAGGTTTTTAGTATCAAATATAAAGCAGAAAAAGGCACAATTAAATGAAACATAATCTTTAATTTCATGTCGTCATCATCATCATCATCATAGTCGTTGTGTACTTGTTATCTATAGGTAGTTTATATTTCATATGCAAGGTTGATTGTTAAGTTTGCTACATGATGGTTAAAAAATCCAACAATGTTCCCAGGTGTATTGATATTGATGTATCATTGCAGGTAACAAGCAAAGACCTTCAGTTCAATCACGCTTTTATTTTGTGTTCTTTACTACTTACTACCAACAACCTAATACTAAATACAAATATAAAAATGCATGAAGGGAACTGAACTGCATACTACATTCATTCGTTCGCGTTGACGCATATTACTACTACCAGAAGACAATGATGCGTCTTATGATCGGATTGCAACTGCAAGAAGCAAAGAACCCTTTTTATTTGAGTAATTTTCAGTTACATTTCCCAGCATTTGAATTCTACTTGTTTTGAGCTAAAATTGCAGAGTAGTTCATAATAATAAGTATATGCGTATATTTTTATTATTGTTGTCCGCTCATGTGGTATATGTATAGCTTGTGCAGTTCTCTGTAGTAAATAGAGGCGAACTAGACTAGACACTGATGTATTTGTGTGTAATAATGGAGAATGGTTTGATGGTAATGTAATGCAATGCAAAGTGGAATGGGAGTATGCATATGAATTGCTACCAACGGAAAGTCCTTATTGCTAATGTGCTATCTAGCGATAAATTCTAAAGTATAAGGTGAATCCTTCTTGCATGATTATAAACTGGCGATTAAGTGAATTATGGCACATTTAATGCAGTTCAGGCTAATGGTGCTATATTCATTCCGACTATGAGGCGGTACGACTTAGTCACGTTTCTGAAAAAGCTCTTGAAAAAATATCTTATCAGTCCACCTCTCTTTCCTTCTTCAGCATTCTTTACTATTTCTGAGGTGCGTTTTAAATCTTTGTGTTGAAGTCTGTTTGACTTGACCTGTACGTTCATTCAGTTTCAGTGAGTCTCTTTAGTACATATCCGTCTTTTTCTTCAGTTTATACTCACGATCAGTGATGTCGACATCAATCATAAATTAAGAGTGAATTTATATAAATTTTCGGCTACGGTCAACGGCCAACGGTTGAGTTGAGTGTAATAATTATGTAATAAATTATTACGTTAAATGTTAGGTTGATCCAAAATATACATGAGAATTTCCCTCACAGTCCAATCAATAAACAGTTACAGTGGCATCTTATTCGGAACCCATCACTTTTACACAATACTATTATATTAAATTGAGGAAACAAAACGGTGATTGGTGAGGTAAGTTGGCTCTTAATTAAACTAATTAACATCCTTTTTACATTTGAAGCATCATAATATGCTTCGATAATTAGGGTCTAGTATTTCTGGTTCTCTGCACTATACTCCTTCTCCGAGGCTCTTTACAGCCATATTACTGAAGGGATTTCATAATTTAAAATTTTCTGGCGTCATTCCTGGTTGGCAGGTATATTCCTTTTTACCTTTATTCAGATTTTGGTGTTGCCTCGATCGTTTAACAAGTCAAATTTTATTATGCGCAGAGTTCGGAGCTGAGAATTTAATTTAAAAATTGCATGAAATGTAGTAATATATTTGTGATTAAGTGTGTTGAAAAGGAACGAGATGATATAGGTCACTGACAAAATAAGATAGGTGTACCCTTCACTATCTATCTAAATGCAGAAAAAATCTAAACTTTTTCGTACGGAGGACGAGGAAACTCAAAAAATAAGAGGATTAGAGCTTCATCATCCCCACGTTTGCCAAATCCTACATAGTACATTATGCACATTTGTAATGGGAAGAATACGCAGAGGATAGAATTTAGCACTCAAAATAGGTTAGAGAACTCAACGTGAAGATAGTTGTTCAACACTTCACCGTACGATGATGATTACACGCTATCATATACTACGCCCTGACTGAGGAGAGGGAAAGAAAGGTTTTCCCAAAGTCGTTGGATTTGCATAAAAGTACTTATCGCTGAGATGGGAAGTGAATTTTGATTTTAGCCAAAATCGTAAACCATTCCATTCCAGCATATTGTCTGGAGCATTTCACTTCACCATCCCATCATGTTTATATTTTGATATCTTGTGAAACCTTATAATATGCATATGAGCCCGCCTGCTCGAGCTCGTGAGTGAGTGTATGAACATTATTCGTTGAATTATATGAAGTAGATAGAGATTTCGTTCAAGAACCTTTTGAGTCTCTTGATGTTGACTATATGCCTTGATTAATGAAGAGTAGTAGTAGACGCTCTTATCGTTAGAATAATTTTGGGACTTTTATAAAATTAGCAGATTGCATTATAATGTAAATGAATGCCACGAACTTTTATAAAAGACAATAAGCTTAAGATGAAGGTGACATTTTATGGCTTAATGTGGGACGACACACAGTAATGCAGCAGCCCATACATGAATCTGTTTCATAATTTTAAAAGAAGCTTGGTTGGATCCCACTCATCATCAAGAGTGGTGCATAATGAAGAGCCATGAGCCATCATCATCATATCATCCTTACGCAAAGCAATAACTGATAAGATATGCCAAAGATGAGTAAGAAAGTGCATTAAGAAATGGGGTATAATTGTGTATGGAACGTATGCCGTTGCGTACCAAAGTTAAGTCGAGTAAGTTAGCTAGGTACTTATTATTACCTCTTTCCAAGAATTTCTGCAGAGCTACAGATATATAGTGTGTGTTTGTATGTGAGTTGAGTGGTAGTGTCATGTATTCTTCCAATTTCTAATTCTCGATTGCGTACTGCATTGCAGATCATTGAAAATATCATCATCATGTTTGTCTCCTACTTTTTTTCTCTCTGGCTGCCATTGTGTCCCGCTTTATGAAAAAAATGTCACTATCATTGTCTGTACGAGAAATAAGTGGTTGCGGTGCATTAGGGCAAACAGCAGAATTTTGGCACAAACTAAACGCGCTGCAGCGTCAGCATAATAAACATAGTACTTGTGTACGTACTTATGCTTTAGCAATTGTTGGAGTTCCATGATCTCCCGTAGATAGTGCAGTGGCTGTGGCGCACTGAAACTGTGCCAATTCTCTTTAAAGCACAAAGAGAAACGGAAACTGGAGTCACAGTTTACTATTCGGAACATCAATTCCAGAAGTAGGAAAAAAAGTACTACTACTACGGAAAGCACTACATGATACGGCATGGTACAAAAAAGGAGGAAGCTAAAAAGGAACCGCAGTTGTCAGTATATTAAAAATACGAACATCGCCAAAAAAATCTTAGAATACAGACAAGGAGCAAAAAAGTGCTTATTTTTTACTACTGCACAATCAGGCAAGTATATGCAGTAGTATTTTTTTTGTTTACAGAATTCCGTATGAAATGATGAAGATGGTTTATAAATTATTTTTAAAAAAACAGTACCTGAGACAGATTTTTTTGGGAACATTATCAATTATATAGTCCTTGTTTTTACTTGCACTACTTTGACCGGTGACAGTTTTGTAAGGACAAGAAAAAAACTTATTATTCCACATTCACATTATGAAGATTATGACGTGTAAATTATGTCGGTATTAACATAATGATAAGCATCAAACATTAGATAAATACAACAATATACAAAGAAGCTGGTTATTTTCGTATACTGTGTCAAACTTCAAAGATAACGAAAACAATAACAGCATTTTCTCTGTATGGCAGTGTATTACGAGGTTAATATATTAAATTATGGCAAGAGTTTACGTTCCCAGACAGTTCTAATTGTTGGGAAGTAATTTTATTATTAATTGCTTTAGACGAAAGCGAAGATGCTGCGAGCAACCATTTTCTGCTGTGCTGTTGGTTATGTGCTATTAGATTTAATAATCAAAATGCGTCCTCCGTCCTCCTCCTCTCTTCCCATCTAAACTCATTATCTGATAAGAGTTTTCGCCCAGGCGCAAAGTTGTGAACGTAATTTGATAAAGTCAGGGTTAATTTAATTTTTCTTGCTAGCCTCTCGCAAATTACTTGTTTAATTAAAAGTCGATGACAGCTAGTTTTCTTAGTGTGAATACTGTGGAGCAGACTTCTCTTCACATACGGAAGGTTTTCATAAAGAGAAACCTATGATGAGACTCATGAGACTTGAGTTATGTGCAATTGAATATTGTGCTTGAGCATGAGCATGGCTAACAAAGGGCAAACACCTTTTTCACATTTGAAGTCGAAGACAATGGCCATGACCAATAAAAATGGAATCGATTGAAAGGCATAATATCATATGCCTTAAAGCCTCAAGACGTCATTGTGTTGCTGTAACTTGAATTACTCACCTAAAAACTTAGCAATGGGGAATTCACACGGTTTCTCTCATGTATTACAAACTTTAAAAGCAATATGCGTAGGCACATTTGAATTTTTGTTGACACCTAGCCATGTTTTAGTTGAGGAGACTGGCGAACCCCTATATTTTGTATGAATGTGGCAGTCACGCATTTCCTTCCGATGAATTCTTTGGACTGGCTTGACTTGACTGTGTGTATGATTATGATTAGTTTATGGAGTCCATCTATAAATTATTATACTTACCTGAGCTCAGCTCATGTAGCGATTTTTACGGGAATGAATGAGGATGTGATGATATGACTTTAAATAGGGAATGAAAGGAAAATTCAAACAATGTTCAATAAAAATAAACAAGTTTGTGATAAGACTTTAATTATGCTGCTACTTAGAGAGTATTAGTGGCACATTTTTTATTGGATTTTTTTTGCCGGCACATCTGCACTTTAATAGATTGATTAATAGTATCAATGTAGACTAAGCAGGCATATTGAACAGAGAGACACAGGGAGCAAATGATTAACATGTCAGTTAATGACAGCAGGACGGAAATGTCAGAAATAGTTGATATCTACATGGATGAAAGGATGAAATTCAAAGATTCCATCATGTAATGATTTCCGACTAGGAATTTTTTAAGTGAATATATCTTTTTTTATGGGATTCTTGCAAGTATGAATCCGTGTGTAAACACTTATGTTTTGACATTTCAAGGCACATGTATAATATTTTAACAGTTTGTGACAAAACCATTTAATTTTAAGTTTTGAACACAAGGTATATACATATATATACTTTACTACTTTTTTTTGTGATTTGAAAATCATTATGTGCATCTTGATTGCAAATTAACTGCATCTTATTCTTATGGTTTGAAAAAATATTAAACGATGAGACACGGTTTGCCCTTAATCCTTCAATCGGGAAATTATTATTTCACGAGCCGTAGTAATACTTAAACGTTTATTTATAGCCAAGAAAAACTCATAGTCAACTTGTTTGTTTGTATACTGTTAAAATGGTGTGCTATGGCTGGGTAAAGGTTACTTCATTAAACTTTTTTTTAATCTGAGCTTGACAATGTTTTATTGGTAGTGCGTGCACACATAAATTGCGAATCTATGAGCTGATGTACAGCTTCTGTACTGTGTTGCATTGCAGTATTATTTTATGTCACGGCTTCATTAGTTCATTAAATTCATTCATGGAGGATTATTGTGTGGAGTGAAGGTGTGTGTAATACACTATCTTTTATTCATTCTGAAGTCTCAGTCTCCGTGTTATTGGGGGAAGGATCATTACGCACGCATTTTGTTACATAATTACCTTTTTCTTTTTTTTCGCATTATTTACAAAATAAATATTACAACGATCCTTTCTTTTTCTTGATGTTTTGTACAGGGTAATTAGGGAAGGCAAAAGCCTAATGCAAGGAAGCTATCTACTCTGTTCATTTGGCGTGCAAAAAGGCTGAAAGTGGCGGTGAATGGCCGAGAATTCATGCTTCGACGCAGAGGACCATGAGGAGCAACTGCAGCGTAACCAGCGCTTCCAAGCACACTATAAACAACAAGCGAAGGGAGCAAGTGTTGCTGCCACTGCTACCCCTATCAAAGTCAGCACACAGTTGTACCAGCAACAACAGCAGCGCTGCTTCAATAATAGGAAGCAAGAACAACAGCAAAATGAAGATAGTGGGATTGGATCACCATCGGAGAGAAACGGGGAAAAAAGTTACTCTAACAATGCTCAGTCGACTAGCAAATTCTTCCTTGATCCCGCAACCACCAAATTCTCACCCAGAAGCTCAACATCTTCAAACTCTTCCTCCTCAAATAACAACGGGCGATCTGCATCGTTTCAGTTTCATCAACTCCCCACTACCACCACGCACCATTCGCAAAGAGGAGCAGGATCAGCTACAGAGAATAAGAATCATTACAAGAGCCGTAGTCGACTTGAGCGTTTGTACATAGCGAGTTCAAATAATGGTGTTGGTGGTGGTAGTAGAGAAGGTAGGGATTGTAGCGGTAGACACACGCGTCATACTTTTTTAGCTCGATTTCGCTCCCAAACTAACATAGCCAACTTGCCCTTTCCAGTAAAAATTACTGCTAATGGCAGTAGTAAAAGTGTTATGACAAGCCCTGTAGATCATCCCCCACCTTCACCTGTCTCATTGAAGAGCAGCAGTAGTAATCTTGCGTGTAGTGATGGATCCAAATCGAATAATAATAAACCCAAAAAATGGTTCTCTTTTACCAACTTACTCAGCCGACAAAACTTGACGGGAATCCTTAATATACCCAAGTCACGTCTGAGTGTATCATCAACCCTTAACTCTGTGTTCGTGGGCCCAACCTCACCTTCACCTTCCGGAGAAAGTTGTCCTGGAAGTGGGAAGGGTAGTGGCTCTTTTTTCAACGGTTACAATAATCTCAACGGAGAAGGTGATTCATCTTCTTCTCCAGCTCGAACTTTTTCTGCTGGCTCTACGACTGGATACGCACCACCTGCTTCTCCAACTCCTTCATGTGCCACCGTGTCGGGGGAATTCCCGACCCGATCGCTTTCAGCTGGTGCCAACAGCAACTCAGGTCAAGTTGTCTTTCGACGAAAAAATAATGGGGGTGGTGGTAGTGGTGGTGGTGGTGGCCGTAGTGGTAGTAGTAGTGGGACCAGTAGCACAGCCACAAATTTCAACATTACCAATGCCCCTTCCTCTAGTAGTAACTACACCAATGTAAAACATTATTCTTCAGGATCCGGTTGTGGGAATAATAGTGAAAGTGCTAGTGAGCGAAGTAGTGGAATAGGTTACTCCAGTTATAACAGCACTGCTGGGAGTACTGCCAGCATAGGTCTTCATTATGGAGCAAGCACAACTGGAAACCGACTGAGCTGTGGAGAATTCTTTTCAGGCACGCCAAACTCACCGATTTATTCTACAGGAACGCCACCAGACTTCCCGTTCCACTTCTCCTTTGCGTCAGATCACCCATCTGGACAATTTGAGAACGAGACTGGAATTGGTAATAGTTGTGGTGCAAACGGGCACGGTTCACCGTACTATACCACCAAGAAAGGACTTGGCAGAAGTTTGCCAGCATTACTAGGTGAGTATATTTCTTCTTCTTTTTAGTGCGGTTCATTTCATTATGCAATGCATCAGTATGCAATGTTTGTACTCAATGCATTATATTATACTTATTTTGGGCACAGGGGTACTTTGTGTGCTCTCAAGATGAATTAGACAAATTACTTTTTTTTTGTATTTAAGCTTGCGCTATTTAATATAGGGAATTATTGTGTAAATGAAAGCATAAATGCATATAACTTGTTTTAGAGGCTGAAACAAACTATTGATTACGTTATTGATAGGTAATATATGTACTACGTTGAAAATAAATGCAACTTTTGATTGATCGGGAGCATAAATTACATGCATACAACAGTCAGCGATAACATTATTTACCGTGAATCTTTTTAATGGATAGCACTTTTCTTACCATACTTATTTAAACTACTATGAGGAAACTTGCTTTGAGAAGCCCAATGAATACATAATCTTCACCACATCAATTATCTAAGTTGGTAGTTGTTTAGATGAGGCAAAATTACAATATTATTAACATACATATACTTTTATAGATTCAATTTCATTAATTTTAAAGCAGAAGGCAAATCAAATCAGGAGCGATATTCTTTGAATTGTAATCATAATTATAATGGAAGAAACTTTTAACGATGCAGTTTTTTTTTATTAGTACATATTTTTCTGTTAGTAAAATACACATTATTATTGGACACTCAGTACTCATTCAGTGGGTCGGTCATTGGAATAAGCCGGATGCTGATGATGATGCTGCTACAACTTGAGAGTAAAACGACATAAGACTAGACTATTTTCTGGCAGACAAGATAACAAACAAACGTGCACAACTCATCTAGGCACTAATATTTATAACTGTTATTACTCATGTGTGTGATGGGATGAAGATGCTTCTCTCTCCGCTCGTGGGCTTTATAGAATAAGGATGCGGAAATACGATAGTGTTATGATGAGTTTAATATTATATGCTTTTGCACTTGTATGCACATCATTTAAGTAGGATAGGGATAGCACAAGCACACAGGCACAACTAAGGGAGTCATGCAAGACGAAGAAAGAAAAGTATGTTGCAACATAACATAATAATGGTTTCCACTCTACGAGGATAAAAAAAATGATAAATCGTAAAGATTATAACTAACCTAGCTCTGCATCAAACAGATTTGAAGCTTCATTGTTATAATGTAATGTAACGCATTGGATGAAAAAAACATCGGGAAGCACAATACATTTTTTAAATTTTCTGCAGTCCACACAGAGTTGCTAGTTTGTTGGGCTTGGTGCGTAATAACTAATAATATAATATAATGCAACAACTAAAAAAACATACGTTTTGATGCGAGTCAGTGAACAATTGAATTGAATAGACTACATATTAAGACAGATAGATACCAAAAGAAAGAAAAAAGGTTTCATACTGTCGACTGGCATCATAAAAGATGAGGAGGTTAGTTTTTTGAATGGACATCCTATCCTTTCCTCTCTCTCTCTCCCCAACACCTACCTAAGCCAAGTCAAGTCACAGTCATTTTCATTATAATATTATTTTCATGTGTCAGTTAATCTAATGTATCAGAGAATGACTTGTGCAAAAAGGCGAGGCTTGTCTCGCTCGCTTTTTTGCTAAATGTGACATGGACACTTTTTCTTTTGTTAGCGGACATGAAATATCAATACATAAAAGTTTTTAATCTTTTTTTTTTCACTTAAAATTTTATTACCTCAGGCATGTAATCAAGAGTGAGTGGCAGGGATTCGGTTAAAATCTTTGAGTACGAACCTCTTTTGGGTGCAACAATTTTGTTTGTGAATGAAAAGGAACAACTAGGAGAATAAAAAAACTATGTACTTTTCTTCAGAAAATTAATATATTATTCCGTTCCAAAAGTTGTTGTTCCTCTCCTCATCGTAATCATATGCGTTTTATAATTATAGTAAATTCAATAGTAATGAAGTTCTATGCTCGTGCATGTTGTACGTAGGTTGTAGCTAGCCAGACGACTAGAGTAAACTGTTGACTATTTTTTGTTATGTGAGTGATAAAAATGTTGCTGAAGTATGAGGAAAAAGCTCAGTTTGACAATTGTGGTTTCATTGATACTTAGTTAGTGCACCACTCAAATGGTCATTGGTTTTCGTAAATTATAAGTTGCAGTAAATAGAAAATCCACAGATCCTACTTATATCCAAACATATGCTATTATCATGCATTTTACAATCTTTGGTCATTTTGTTACTTTCGAGAAATAAAACTAGGACGTGCTCGAGTGAACTGCATAATGAAGAAATCCGTCAAAGTTATTAAACCTAATACGTACATACGTAGATAATATTGTTTTGATTGTATGGCTAGCTTTTCCAAGAAAAAGTTGTCGTCAAAATGGAAAACCATATTGTACCACCACAAATAAAATAATAATAATGCACTCAGAGAGCTTCATAATATTTACAAATTCATAGCAATCAACTCCTCCTTCCGTATGTATTCAGCTTCGCTACTACACATCATTAAACTTTCAAAAAGTTATTCGTAAGTGATCAGTATTACGTTCTCGGATACTGCCATGAATTATTAAGAGCTCTCGTGTGTGTATCAATACGAAAGCAACAACAAAAAGCATAGCAGCATGATACGGGCAATTGCAAGTAGTGAAGTGGGCCATGGTGGCTATTTAAATTATTTGCTGTGTGGCTGTCTGGATAGCTTAAGCCTGGACGAGTCGGCACACTCACACTCGGGGAGAAATGAAATTGAAATGGGTCAGTCACTTACAATTTCATTCGCTATTTTAATAATTAAAGAAGGTGGAGGTAGTTAGTTGAGTTGAGGTGCGATCTATAAAGTGCATTAGAAATATTATGTACCCGCAAACAAAAAGGGGAACAGAATAACCGGAGCTGGAGAGAAAATGGTTTCCAGAATAAAGATATTCGTGATGCACTTCATATAAAAGAAACTTATTTTTGTCAACGTTGTTCGCTCCGTTTCTGAAATAACAAGTTGCACAACGGAGTTACTCAACGGCTACGGTCTCTTTTGTTTCTAGCATTTAGTATTGCACAACAACATATAGTACAATATGCATTTATGTGATCCTTTTAACGTGGTGGATAGATTACAGCCAGGTCGGATTATTTTTCATCTTCTGTTTGTGTTGTAGTGGTGTTGGTGTTGTGAACAAGTTGCTATTATCGCATGCCATTTTTGTGTATGCACTCGTAGTAAGTAATGCTTACCGTGCTTACCTGCCTACTACAAAATAAATGTGCTTTGGTCTAATTTTGTACGTCATGCAAATCCTATCACATTACATTATCACTATATAATTTTCTCTCCCATTCCCAGCACCATCAACAACAATGGATAAAAGTAGTGTACAGAGCCGTGCACGAACGCGAAGAGGGTTCGCATTTAGGAGTTTACCTTTAAATCATACGTGCATGATGCGTGTTTTCATTTGTATGATTAAATTGGCAAGCAAGATCCATTTGCATAAGCAGTTATATATGTTCCCTACTTGCTTGCCTGCAAATTAAAGCCTGTTATATTATTCAGGTTGATTTGAATGAATGTAAATAGTAAAAAAAAAAATACATAAGATGAGGATGGCAATGTGTTTGGTTTACTGAGTGACACCAAACCATTTTTACAACATGAGCAAGAAATGAAGCATTACATTGAGTTTGAGTACATAAAAAAGTATAGGTCTGTACAAGTTTTTTTTGTGGGTAACATATGGGAAGCAAGAAGTAATGATTACCAGCCTGTACCGTGTGGTCAACTACACGAAGGTGCATAGTGCATATCTTCTTTTTAGAAGATGCATGAAATGAGCTATTAATCACATTGACGTGGCTGTATCTATCTGGCAAATGTTGCAGAGCAATGATAGCTTAATACACTCCGTGTTTTCCTCATGTGAGGAAAGCAAATCTAAGTCCCAAAATAACCTACATATTTTGATCTAGAATAAATAACAAACGGATCTGATAACAAAAATTTGTAATCAGGAGAGGAAGTGTTGATAACATGGGAGTTAACTTTTAATAATAATAGCATGTGCCCTCGGGTCCAGTCCCAAAATGGTTTTAATTTACTTGAGTGTTTCAACTCTACAAATCGAAATCCAAACTCTTTCTGGTCGTGTTCATAGGCAAAAGAAAATTTTCCATAGGTTGGGTAGTCTGCAGCAGCAGCAACTTTGTGTAGCAAAAGTTGAGAGTGAAGATGCAGAAAAGTACGACTCCTAGACTTTTCGTGTTAATGAGTGTTCATTAAGGTAGATCCAATCCAGGCATGCTATACGAACGGATATATAGAATTTCCTGCTTCGACACAAAGTTTTTTTGTATGAGTTATTACAATGGTTGTGCATTTGGTGAAACTTAATACTTGACTTGATGATGAAATTACAGAAGCAATGGAGTCGGGGAGTAGTTGCCCGGGATCTCCGGAGAATGGATACGCACAGGTTAGCGTAGAATCTGTTGCTAATCTCCTGTATCAGGAATATGTGATACTTACTGGAGCCAAGTCAAGGTCGGATCATTACCTTATGATCTTTCCGGATCGGGGTAATTTTCAGCTCCTCAGTGATGAAGACTACAGACGCCTTATGATATACCTCACTTCAGTGCCCCCGTATGTGTACATATATATCCTTATAGCTTTTCACCATATAATTTTTATGTACTTTTGTTCTTGTTACTTAAACCAATTGCATGAGCAATGTGTACATACGTTATGTACATAGTATATATGTTTGCGTCACGTCACTTCAGCCCCTTATCTTAAATTACCTTTATTTGTGATATATAGTATGCAGGACGCAGAATCAGGGTTTGTTCTAATCATAGACAGGAGAAATGACAAATGGAATTCTGTCAAGACCACACTTATTCGAATATCGGTTAGTATATAGAAGAACCTGGATAAATGCCTTTCTTGAGATGAATGAACTAATGATGTTGTGTATAGCACTGTATGTAATTTCTAATATATATTTTTTACAGAGTTATTTTCCTGGACTGATACATCGGGTGTTCGTACTTCGACCAGTGGGGTTCATACAAAAAGCCTTATCCGAAGTATCAACAAAATTATTTCGGACAGAGAATCTTAAATTCCGACTTACTGTCTGTAATAACGTTTCTGATCTGGGGGCTTATGTGGAACCATCGCAGCTTCTCACCGAACTTGGGGGCTACCTACTATATGACAAAGTAAAATGGGTCCAGCAACGAATTGAAGTAGAGGCTTTCTACACCGCTCTCCAATCATTGTCCAAAGATCTCAAAAGTTTTACAGAGTCATTTCAAGATATAGAGTATCCTAATGATGTAGTTTCAACGGAAGAGCTAATACATGACAAAGAAAGTAGTTTTGACCGCCTCAAAATGGATTTGGTTCAGTCTGGCGAGCACGGAGAAAATTTGCTCAAAAGGATTAAGCATTCGGATAGCACACAAAGCTTGAATGCAGAAAAGAAAGCAGGGAAATCTTCAAAGAATGGGGATGTGAAAGGAATGACAAACCTTGCAAGAGCCACTAGTACTTCTACTCAACTAATCAATGTGATATCTGTGGAAAGATTCATCATCCAAATTGAGGAAACGGCAAGACTTTTTGAAGACTTTTGGATTAAAGAAAAACATACTTTGGAGCAATGTTTGAAATTGCGAAGGTTTGAGCAAGACTTCAGGGAGCTTCAGGTAGTTTTCACATTCCTTTCCTTTTAATTAAGCTAAATTACGAGAGAAACTTTTTTCGCAAAGGGAATTCGTAAAGGAATTTGTGTGTCTGCCTTTTTTTGTATCTAGGCCATATTCGACGCGAATACGAGGATATTAAATGACTTACGGGAGAATGGGGAAAACTTGGAAGCAACGGATGCGCTAATTGCTGAAACACTGTCTTTTGAGCTTTCTACAACGGATGATATTAGCAGAGCACTACAAGTTGAGCAGTTTGGAAGGGAAATAGTCGACACGAACCCTTCTGCAGTGGACACGGTAGAACCAAAGTGTGCAGAGTTGGCGAGAGTTACTTCCAATTTCCGTTCTGTTATTCAGGATAAGATTGAAAAACAAAAGGAGTGGCGTGAGGTGCAATATACGATTGAAAAGGTAATTGGGTTAACTTACACAAAAAAATGTTTGTTTTTTAATTGAACTTCATTATAACCAATAACATTGCTCTGACTGTTTCCTAATAAAATTATTATTATTTTACGGCAGGCAAACAAGGTTTGCCAGGAAGGCATGAACTTGATGACGTCTTCTATACCAGAGGCTGAAGATTGCACCGATGTGGGGACTGGGACTGGTCTTCTTTCTCAAATTGATAATTTCCTAGATAAAATCCAGTCAATGCTAGATGAATTATCAAATTTAAAAACTAATCTCCAATCGCCTTCCAGTTCTCAATCAAAGACTTTAGTTAAGCAAGTACGTGTAACAAATAGTTTAATAACATTTTGGTAAAAGTGCATGGCAATTTGTACTGTGAAAGATTCAAGTAAAAATGATTTCTTCTAATTCTTCCAGGTCCTAAAGCGAGTTGAAGACGTTCAAACTATGTGTGCCAAAAGACGTTCGCTCATTGTTCAACAAATAACCAAATCAAAATCCAGACGTAGTTCAGGTTCTAGTCTTGTAAGCACTCCAGGTTCAGTGTCAAGCTCGGGCACCAGTCAAAATCAGGGTTTCCCTAATGAATTAAAATCTGCCAAATCCACTTCTCAACTTGACTTTTCTGCAGAGGAATACTCATCTTCAAGTTTACGATCGGGGAGTTCTTCACTCTCTTTGGATGGGAGTATAAATCCACGAAGTAATGGTAAATGCGAGGAAACATGGGAAGTCAGGAGAGTGAAAAGGGGACATGTATTGAATGAGCTGCTCCAAACTGAAAGAACATACGTGGACGAGATTGAAGACATTTTAAACGTAAGAAAATCTGAGTACTGATCAAACTTGCTGCATAGTCTTCCATTTTTACTATTAATTGTTTTACTTTGCATTATATTTATGCCATAGGGGTATTATGCACAAATTGAAAATCCTTCATTAAAGTCATTGCTTCCAAGTCAATTACACCCTGTCACCACCAAGTCAAATGAAGAAAAGCCTTCTCGAAATGTCTCGGTACTATTCTGCAACCTTGAAGAAATCCATGCTTTTCATGCAAAACTCTTTCTCCCCGATCTCTCGGCTTGCATTCAGTCGGTGGAACTTGTTGGTCTGTGTTTCATCCAAAGGGTAAATATAGTAATATTAAAGACTAATCATTTTTGCTTGAATGAAATTTAATGATTTATATTATGTTTGAAATTTCAGCATGCCGAATTTCTATCAATGTACAGTCAATATTGTCAATTGCTTCCTGCCTCTGAAAATCTGCGCAAGGAAATACGAGAAGATCATCCATGGTTTTTGGCGTGCCGAAACAGATTGGGACACAAATTGCCCCTTGGTGCATACCTTTTAAAGCCTGTTCAAAGGATAACCAAATATCATCTTTTGTTAAAAGACCTGGTTCGTAATTCGGAGGGCTGTGAAGGATTTAATGAACTTGTGGAGGCTTTGGAGTGCATGCTGGTAGTCCTACGTTGCGTGAATGATGGCATGCATCAGTTGGGTATTACAGGCTACAAGGTATAAATTACTTGAAGATAAATGAAAAAAAAACTCAATCAACGTATGGAATATGATGCCTAATAAATTTTTTGTTTGTGTTTCAGGGGAAACTTATCGATGAGGGTTACTTGCTCCAGCAAGGATCTTTTCTGCTATGGACTGAAACCAAAAAAGACAGACTGCGGATTAAAGGACATGAAAGGCATTTGTTTTTGTATCAAAAGTCAATTTTAATTTGCAAAAAGAAAGCATCAGCCTATGAATTCAGAGACAAGCTCAACATGTCCGAGATTGGATTGACTGAGGCGTTGAAAGGGTCTGGAGCAGCCAAAAAGTTTGAAATATGGGCCAATGGTAGGCAAAAGGTTTTCGTTTTGCAAGCAGAGACTCCAGAACTGAAGGACTTGTGGGTGAAAGAAGTCAAGAAATTGCTTCTTGAGCAGTTGGAATCATTACGAGCTAACAAACCGCAGGCCAGTAATATGCCACCAGTCTCTTCAAATATTATCACAACTAACATTCCCCACACAGCTGCAGGAAAGAGACAACGCATGATGGGCAACAAAGGGGTAACAATGAATGGATGGAGAAATAGTCATTTGTCGCATAGGTAAGATGATTCACAATTGTACTTTTCAAATCATAACTCTGAATTTACTATACTAATATACTATGGCAAAAGTATTTTAATTGTTGTTTTGTATTTTAGGCCCTTACGGCAAGTTTGCTCTTGGGACTCGGGTGATCATAAAAGACCAAAAAGTAGAACCACCGAGTGTGATCTCGAAGAGGAACAATGGAGCTCAGAAATGTCAAACAGTGATGATGACGAATCTACAGCTATCGGGCCCCCAATCATTGGAAATGATGCTGCGATATCAGTTTATGGTTTAGGACAACACGTTGAAGATTCTACAAAGTACATAGCTCTTGCTGATTACAATGCTATGGGATGTGCGGAAATATCAATGAAAGAAGGCGACATTTTGTCATTGGTGAAAGTTGGCTGTGCAGGTTGGTGGTTCGTAAAGCATCATAGGGTATCTGGTGAGAGCTTATGACTGCTTATTCATTTGCATTTCAACTGCAATGGTTTTTAAAAACAAGTATTAACCCATCGTTTTTATAAATAACATAATATAGAATCCGTAGCACAGGAAGGATGGGCACCATCAGCTTATTTGGAAAGATTGGATAATCCAAGAAAGTCTTCACCTGCTAGCCAAAGAAATGGAGGATCAACAAATCCACTAAGCGTTGAATCCTTACTGTCATCTAGTAAAATACCACCGAGTAATTTTATTTGCGAGAATCGAGAAATGCACAAATTTGGACGATCTAACGAATTGGAAAAAATTACCAACGATATTGTATCAGCATTGAGGTGAAAGCTATAAGTCTAGAAAATTTAAGAAAAGGTGCATGATTAATTGAGTAAAAACTAATTGACGTGTGACTTTGATGAGACATCTCTTATGATGAGTATAACTTCAGTGTTACTAACTCAGGAAACCTAAGGTTTATTCCCCCAGTTATATTCAACTCTGTACAATTATAATAACCAATTTTAACACTACTACTAGAGCGTAGTAAGCTACAATAATATTTCCTACGTATCCACTAACGTTCGGAAAAGCTAGACATTAACGACTCTCCCTTTGGACCAGACCCTTCCAACACAAGGATGCGCTCCATTGAAAGAAAGTGTACAAAAAGAATGACAGCTATAAAGCGAAGGTGTAAAGTATTTAAAGTTAGTTGGAGAAGGCCTAAAAACCCTTTCGAATCTGACCAGTTCCCCTTTAGCAGACAAACAAAGACTTATATGCTTACTACTACATGTCGAAGTAAACGCTGATGCATATTAAGAACATTTCAGATTCGCACAAAGAATCCATTTTTTGTAATTTATAATTATTATTACATTACCTAATACCTATTATTCGTACATTTAGACGAAACAAAACAATGTACATCATGTACTTTTTTCTAGTCATATTATTATTATAACTTTGCCCACTGATGACGGGCATATTATTTTCTTTAATTGTATTAAATATGTTAGGTTAGGAAGAATCTGTACAAACAAATGTTTTGTAATTCGTTTGTAGGAAATAGAAAACAATAATATATTGATACACATTATGAATCAATGTGTAAAACTACAAATAATTTAGAATAGCTTAATAAATTCTCAGTAGATGATACTATTAGTTTTAGGTTATTAGAGTTACAGAATGATAGAAAGAAAAAGCTGTAGATTACCGCAGTAAAAAATTCACTGAAAACTAACGAAAGGAATGTAAGGCACTTACAAAATTATTTTTGTTGCAGGGTGTAAGCCTATGATTTTCTCTTGATAACCATCTTTGGCTTTTGCAAGACTGATAAATAACATTTAGCATTAAGTGTGATTGACTTACTATTCACAAAAAAAAAGTGTACCTATTTCATTTAAAAAAATCAGTAAACATGGTCAGTACAGTAAATGTAAAACTTTTTTGGATTTCCTTATTCCCTGATGATAAACCAAAATTCAACATTATTAGTATAATGCGGCTTAAACTGATTCCGGTTTTCTGAAATACAAGATGTAGAACTGTAGAAAACTCACTTGTAATTTTCACTATTATGCAAAATTTCTAACAAGAAGGAACAACAATTACGGTTATAATAATATGAAGTTTCTGGAATGTCAAGTCTAACATTACTCTAAAAATACGTTTCTCTTAATTAAGTAACTATTACTGCCAGACATCTTCCAGGTTCCAACATCAGTGTGTTGAAAATGAAAATGTACAACTACTTACTTGTATATTGAATATTAAGTAAAAACAACTTCACTGTTATTATAAATACGTTGGGCTCATCATTAATTCTGAGTATGTACGCGTAAGTTTCTTGCCCTCCTCCCCACAGTAAATTCAGTCTTAAACTCTCAAGAATTACATTTGACTGTATGATAAGAGAATGACTTGATGGAAACATTAGACTTTGAACTTTCACTTGGATATTCATGTTTAAATCCCGATTTCTCTATTTTGTATCGTTTATTGGGACAAAATTGTATCTTACATTATACATTATTTAAAAAAATTGGTACGCCAACTGAAATAGATTATTACTTACACAACTTGTGTTGTGCACACAAAACTATGTTGATGTGTGTTAGTTAGTTTCAAGAACCCTCCGTCAAAGTAAGTTAATATTATATTAATGTTTCAAGGTTGACATGATGTCCATTTGGGAAAAGAATGATTGGACAATAAAGTTTTGTAGATTAGGGTGTGTTCGTGTAACGTAACAAATATAATACTGTGGCTTTAAGCAATTTATTACTTCAATTAATTATTAATTACAATTTATTACTTATATAATTAATATAAATAAAAACTAGCAGGCCCGGCGATCGGGCTACGCTCCGATCAGAATGTCGGCTTTAGTTAACCATGTATTTATGATTTGATTACCAAATTTTTAATTAAAAAATAATCCCATAGAATTTGCACTTCGAAGTCTAAAACTTGAGCAAACAAATAACTCAATAGTTTTGAGACAGTAGTTGTTTTACGTTCGATAATACGTGACTGAATATCAACTCGTGTCTATGAAATAGAACTTTCATAGTGGGATTAAAAAAGTAATCTAATCCTAATCCAGTTAATTGAAAGTATTTATGCTCATCGAAGAGGGAAAATGGGTTTACTTATTTTGTCTGCCATGTAAGCGTTTACGATTTTTTGTATAGCCGCATAATCACATAATCTCGCATGATACAACCGCTTTAAGCTCAAATTTAGCCCTGGCAGAGGGTCACAAACGCTAGCAGCAAAGTCATCAAACCGTCTTTTTTTTTCAAATGAGCGTACTACCATGACCCTTGCCCTTTGCAACAAAATTAGCTAAAGATAAGGACTCATCGAACATTCGTGAGTTACTTCAGGCTGTATCCGATACAGCCTGTATGTCTGCAGTGCTTCAATTGTAAGCCCTCTAGAGAAATGCAAACGGATTTTTGGGGTTAGCAACAAAACCATGAAAAAGTCACTTTTTCAAGGGACCACATGACCATGATCCGAGTTGCAAAAATCAAGTTTAGCAGTTGATTTGCACTGCGCAAAGCTTTGCGAGTACAATGGTATACTACACGACTTTACTACTTAAATTGCAAACCCTCCAGAGGGATGCAAATGAAGATCCAATTTATTTTAACCACACTATTGTATAGATTACCTTTGAATTCGTATGCAATTCAAAGGTCCATGGCGCAAATATATAGTCAAAGTCAATATTCAAAATATGATTCGAGCCATCTGCAAGCATTAAGAAGTCCCAGGGCACTGCTAATAAACAGTTCGCTTCAAGTAGTTTTACTCAGGAGGGAGCCAATGGAATATAATTTTTTGGCAAAATCGTCAAATTTTACAAAAAATGCCAGTTTCATGCGGCTGTATATTCAACATCAAACGTATTAGTATAAAGATAATATACTATTAGGAAAAACCAACTCTTTGTGATTCGGATGATGTGCAATATGACTACCCGACTTAAACAACGAAGTCAGTAGGGCCACCGACACATCTTCAGTTTTGGTCGCTGCGAATTAATACCTGAAAAGTGCTCCATATTAAAACTCGCATGGTGCAAACATACAATCAATATGGATGTAACGAATATGATTCGATCCATCTGCAATCTTTAAGGAGTCCCAGGGCACTGCTAATAAACAGTTCACTTCAAGCAGTTTTACTCAGGAGGGACCGGTTGGAATGTATTTTTTGGGCAAAATCATCAAATTTTACAAAAATTGCCATTTTCATGAGGCTGTGTATTCAACATCAAACATATTAGTATGAAGATAATTATTTATTATGAAACACCAACTCTTTGTGATTCGAATGGTGTACAACATGACCACCCGACTTAAACAACGAAGTCAGTAGGGCCATCGACACAACTTCAATTTTGGTCGCTAAGGATTTTATTTATATAGATAAAAAAATCACATTATTACTAACTTTATTTTAACGCGTACGACGATTGAAACTGCATACTCATTCTTGTTACTCATCACTCACTCATCCATGTTCTCTTGAACGAGATTACGACCAGTATAGAATACAGACACTAAAGAAGCAAGTTGTAATTTCTCACTTGTTCCAATTGCCAAACGGTACTCGATTTCAGCGAACTCTTTCAGCAAAAAAATTCGAACAGTGGGAGGAAAGTCAATTTTCTCAATGTACTTGTGCACCTCAGTCAGAATATCGGCTAAAGCAATCCCCTTGCTGGTTTTAAGTTGATAAATCCTGTTGAATGCAGAAGTAATGTCTAAAGTTAACATCCATTTGGTGACGGATTCAATGTCTTCAGGTAAGGGAGCTCCAGTACAAAGGTAAAAGTGTTTCGGCGTTAGTACTGTAGAATCATTTCCATCGGTTGTTGTCGGATCCACTGAAATTGTAAACGCAAGGGCAGTGCTTTGAAGAATATTTAAAACCTTCCTCATGTCACCCTCACCAAGTCTGATCAGTGCTTGCTTCCCTTCATCATTGACCTTTAAACTATAAAGAAAAAATATTAAAAAAATACAATTAAATCTCAATTTTCACGTTGGAATACTTAAATGTTGATAATTAGTAAATGAGTCACCCTTACTTTTCCTGCTCTATTACATGATCTAAACGTGGAAGTATTTGCTTAGTTTTTAAAGGACCGAAACGGAAACGAGTACATCTGCTCTGCAACGCAGGAATGATTTTTCCAAGATAGTTACAAATGATACAAAACCGCACGTTTTCAGTGTACTTTTCAATCACTGCAATTAATAACATATTGTTTAGCACAAATCATAACTTTTTTAATCTAAAAACGAAAAACCATTGGAATCAAAATAGCAATAATCAAACAAACCTCGTCGCAATGCATTTTGGGCGTCCTGGGTCATAGCGTCAGCCTCATCAAGTATAATTAGCTTATACCTGGATTTAAAGATTGTACGCGTAGATGCGAAATTGAGAATTTGACCTCTCACAATCCCAATCCCTCTATCATCAGAAGCGTTCAGCTCCAAGACCATCGAAGAGAATTCTTTGGGCGAATAAAGCTGTTTTGCACAGGCTAGAATGGTACTAGTTTTACCGGTACCTATTATTGAAGAACAGGAAACAGTAAGCAATTAAGCACTTATCGCATCCTTGCACTACAAACCAATCATTAGAAACAGAATTATGCATTAATATATTACCAGGAGGTCCGTAGAACAGCAAATGGGGCAACTTGCCAATATCAATGAACGTTCTAACTGAAAATTAAGTCAAATTGAAAAAAAATTACTTCCTCCAATCCTTCTATCAACTTTAGATAATCGAAATGCCTCAAAAACTAGTCAAACTAACAAAGTAATGCAACGAAACTTACTAGTAGAAATAATTTCATCGTGAGAGATGAGTTCATCAAGACTTTGCGGACGATATTTTTCTACCCTGCAATCAATCATGAAAGAAGAAAGGTTAGTAAGCGAAAGAGTGACTTCCATCTCAACATACATAATGATTCTACTTTACTCATAGTAGTCCATAGCTAATTAAATGTTTACCAAGGTAGATTAACATGGTATGGTTTTTCATCATTATCGGCTGTCATTGTCGCGCAGTTTGGTTTACGGAACCGAGAGATTCAAAGTGACAAGTTATAACCAGGCTATCCAATCACCTACATTTAAAATAAAACAAAGAGACAAATCAAAATTAACCTTGAGAATACCCCCAAGATGATGACTAACGTTAACTGAACAAGAACAATGAATGGAAGTCAAACGCACAAATTTAAGTCACCACCTCATTCATCATTTTAATTAAATCTTAAATAATAAATTGTACATAGCTTCGATTTTACAAAATATCAACTACTGCTTATGACGCCAAGTCAAAAAATAACTTACCAACCAATCACGCTTTCAATTCAAAAACGCTTTTCGAACTGACACGAACAAATTTCAATGCAGCGACAAAACGCAGTGTTTCAACAAAATCCGGATGAATTTATTTGACATGAACAAAAAGTGTATCAAAACAAAAAGAGAGATTAAGATTATGCAGATAGATCATAGATCCTCTCGGCCGCTGAAAATATAAAGTTGGCGCATAAAAGCATTTTGGTAAGAGTGTGACTCACATGAGCTGCACGCCGCTTGATGCAAGTCCTTCCCGTGTGTGGTTGCTGCTGGTGTGTATGCTTTAGGTGCATTTATACATTAGGCTTTGTAAGTTCCATTTGCCGGACAGCCTGTCCTAATATTCAGCGTAATTGGAGAAGCGTGTTTCAGTTAAATTTGAAATTTATCACCATTCCTAGTAAGTTAACAAATATTTTTACATTATTTATAGATTAAGAAACAGGTGCTTGTTTTGAAATTGGTTTTAAAATTTTACAGCTAGAAATTAGAGGTATATTTTGAGTGCCAATCATGTGTGTGTCATAAGTCATAATGGATAAATTGACAATTATTGTTCGGGAATTAAAGGTTTTTTTTATTGTGATTGGTTTAAAAGTTAAAACTAGTTCTTGTTCGAAAGAAGTTGGCAGTCGCGAGTTAAATTGTTGGATACTTTTTGAATAGGTTGGAAAAAGTCAGTAGTGGTCTGGTCAGAAGTTTTCAAATTTCAATGCAAATTTAATTTTTTAGGTCATGGATTACCTTAATTAATTGTTAAGGCTTTGTTTATTGTCCAATTTCAAGTAGTTATGTGTGGAGTGGATGGGGAGGCAATGAAGACGTAGAGTTTGTCTGAAACTTGTTTTTTGTGTGTGCTTAAAGTGTATGTAAAGTCGATTTGCATTTAATCAAATTTTATTTATTTGCTTACAGGAAATGGGTCGTGTCATCAGGGCGCAGAGGAAGGGAGCGGGGTCAGTATTTAGATCCCACACGCATCACAGAAAGGGTGCCCCCAAGCTTCGTCACTTGGATTATGCTGAAAAGCATGGTTACATCAAGGGTGTCGTACGTGAAATTATCCATGACCCTGGTCGTGGTGCACCTTTAGCCCAAGTGAGTTTCCGTGATCCTTATCGATTCAAGACCAGGAAGGAGCTGTTTATTGCTGCTGAAGGCATGTACACTGGACAGTTTGTGTACTGTGGAAGGAAAGGTATTTTAGAAGGGTTCCCTATCATATATTGAAGCAAAGAAAAAAGGTGTTTCATTTTTCTAAACTTTTATTTTGTCATTGTTTAATTTTTTCACTTTTTTCTTTTACTAGCCAACTTGCAGATCGGTAACATCATGCCCGTAGGAACCATGCCTGAAGGTACTATTGTCTGTAATCTGGAAGAAAAGACTGGTGATCGAGGTCGTCTTGCCAGAGCTTCTGGAAACTACGCTACTGTAATCGCCCATAACGTTGATACGCGTAGGACCAGGTAACAAATTATTCTAAATCTTGTTGTAATGAATGATTTAGACATTTGGTGCAAAAAAATTTTTATTTGGTGTAGACTCTAGGTTTAGATTTAATGAATTTAATTATTTTTGTGTTTAGGGTCAAGCTGCCATCCGGAGCTAAGAAAGTTGTTCCATCTGCAAACAGAGCTATGGTAGGAATTGTTGCCGGAGGTGGACGTATTGACAAGCCAATTTTGAAAGCCGGAAGAGCGTACTTCAAGTACAAGGCAAAGAGGAACGCCTGGCCAGTGGTTCGTGGTGTTGCTATGAATCCTGTTGAGCATCCTCACGGAGGTGGTAACCATCAACATATTGGTAAAGCATCCACTGTCAAACGTGGTACATCCGCCGGTAGGAAAGTTGGTCTTATTGCTGCTCGTCGTACTGGAAGAATCAGAGGAGGAAAGAAGGAAACGAAGGGAGGAGAAGATTAAGTGTGAAATTTATATAAAGTACATTGTATGTTTTCCTATTTTGGAGGAATAAACGTGGGTTTTCTCTACCTGCTGAATTTATTTCGAAATAGTATAAACCATTTATTTACTTATTATATGCAACATACAAATTCTATCCGCAAGTAATAACAGAAGACTTTGTCATTATTAGTGAGATTTCTTTGACGTAAAAACAGCTTGGTTGTACTTTCGTTTTCATGCAGTTTCAAGTTTAAGGATTATAGATAATTCAAGTTAAAGATTTTATTTTTTTAAAATACAGCATATATATAAAACGATATAACGAGTTGACATATAAACGATTACAATACAATGCTATTGTTTAATATAATGGGTATACTTAAAACACAATGGCAAACTGAATTGGCAGGCACACTATGAATTCTATGCTGACTTTCCGTACAATTGTAATCATTGTCTTGAGTGACGCAGCATAAAGATGTACATTCATGATGGTCAAGTTGTTTTTCAGCCACCTCTCGGTTAACTAAAACTCTGTCCACATCCCCGAATTGGATGCACCCTAGAGTTTGTACAATTTTCACATTTCCAGACGACGGCTGACCTCCGTCAAGCGAGACGTTATCACAATTATTCACTTCAGTCGATGTGTGGGTAGTGTTACTGGCACTTACGAATAATTTGTATACGTAGAATTTTTTTGGAAAATAAAGTTCCCTGTTTGCGTCAAGCCAAATGAGAGACTCCCCCGAGCTTCGATCGGTGAAAGCGTTCCAGAAATAGTACCGTTGAACACATGTAACGCCGACAAAGTTGACAATATTAGATGCTAAATCCAATCCTTCTTGCATTTCAGTTGTATCAGGGTCTACGTATGTGCTAGATACCTCAGTCATCCAAATAGGTCCAGATGTACCTCTGTCTTCATATCTCTTCAGGTCATAATATGCCAACATGGAATTGGAGGACATAAAGTCCATGTTCAAGGAGTAAGCATGCGTAGATTTAATATCACAATACAAGCTACAGTTTAGTGATGGATCATTACTTTCAAAATTGTAATAAATCTTTGAAACCCAGAAATATGAATTTTCTGGACAAATTGAAATCAATGGATCCTTAAAGTTTTTGACAATTCGGCAAAGCTGATCTGGATCCATGTTCGTGTGGTCCCATGGAGCAAATACGTTTTCAGGCTCGTTAACAGGCGAAACTCTTTCAATTTCAATGTTGAAATCTCGTTTGATTATTGCCGTGATGTTTTTTATAAAGTATAAATAGGCTGTTTCGTATTGAGGTAAAAGCTGATAAAAATCATTTTTCATGTAATGAGGTGGACTCCAAACTGATGCAAAGACTTTAACTCCAGGTAAAGTGGAGACGATCCTGTGCACATTTATCCACGAGCAGGTGAAAGGATCGGCATCTGTACAATTTATTTCATACTTGTTTTCTTCCGGTGAAAACTGAGGTTCATAAGATGTTCGAAACAATCTGCAAATGAAGTAAATAGTAGCATTTTTAGTATGGATGGTTCTGACACTAATTGATGCAATTATTATTAATGATAAATCATGCATACAAAATCCATATTCATGTACCTTATACCAAGGAATTCATAAACTATTTGCAGGACCTTTGCATCTGTGTCGGGTTTCGAACGACCCAAGTGTTTGTTTGAACCAAGAAAAACTCCAAATCCTTCGAATTTCTGCTCACATGCACTCGCATCAAGAATGCAATTCCAAGCAAGAAAAACTACAGAAAGCAGAATTGGGATGAATATTTTGTTTCCCCTTGTCCAATGCTTTCTTTGTCCAAGGACACTCATCTTTGGCATTGACACTGTTGGCTGTTGGTAGTAAATCATTCATCAGACATCAACATCAACTACTCAACATCTATTACGTAAAATATGTCCATGCATCATATAAATCAAGTTACCTTAATGCGGAGCTTCTCATGAAAATTCTGCGACTTTTCCCAATTTTATGCAGTTCTACTAGTTCCAACCTATTCTTATCGTTTCTTTTAAACAAAAATGGTTCTGCAACAAGTTTAGTAGCACATGCACAGGAGGAATGAAACCCCAAGAGCACTTATCACGTAAAGTGTATTTTCAATGCAGTTTTCTTCTGCTAAGAACGTGTTTCTTATCTGGCTCACGAGACACGATATATTTGGTTTGTAGTGTGGGTAATTAATGCGTTCATACGATAAAAAAATTAAGTTCTTTATTGGATAATTGTTGCAACGAAATTTAAAAAAATTGTTTCAAAACTCGGATTTTAAGTCAAGGTCGTGGTCAAAGGAAATGCGTTTCATATCTCTTATGTATAACTTCACTTTTGAGTAGCAGACGGATCACACTATCACACTACATCAATATCAATATGTTATATGATAAAAAGTACACTTTCTTCATTCAACCACAGAGTGAATACATCCATGTTACACATATACTCAGGAGGCAGTCAAATCAACGCGATCGATGAAGGTTTGTGTGTACATAAAACTTTGAACCTAGTTACGCTTACGTTCAATCAACATGATTTCTTACACTGTAGCATATTATGATACCGCGTTGCCGGAAAGGCAAAGCCAAAATAGTAGAAGTAGAGCTGCTTCATATTATTGCCTCCTCCTACGCTTAACCAATCAAGCCATCAAACCACATTTTCCGTAATTGAGAAATGGCTAGTCAAAACAGGGACAACGCGACGGCAAGCGATATTGACCATTGACCTCTTTGGATTGGAATGCAAAAAATAATGTAGTATATTCGAAAGAATTCTCACGAAAGAGGGTTTGGCTGCTAAATTAGGATTCGCTGCATACAGCATGAAAGAGATAATTGATGAGAAAAAATGGAGCATCACAATAATCTTATGAACTATTTTAATTGGAAAACATCACGTGAGGAATACTTTCAGCCACAGGCAGAAGGATTGTTTCTGTTTATTAATTGTAATTATAAACAAGCCACGGATATTTACTGTGCTATCATGTAGCGTAATTATTGGCACTTGCGATCGCCAGTAAAATACATACATACGAGTACAAAGCACAATAATTATAAAAAGGATCATAAACATGACTGACTATGTAAGAAATTCAATGCAATAATTTAATTCTAAGCTTGAATGTATATGTATATATAACAAATATTAAGCAGTATAAGTACATTTCATTCAATTCATTGGTAATGGTAAAGTTAAGTTGATCGTTTCGTCTGGAACCAATTCACAAGACAAATTCTAGACCTAACAATCTCTTTTTGTAGGCATATGTAATAATAATTGTTGTCATGTTTTAAAGTTTGTTCTTCAACAGCTTAGCATCCAAACCAAAAGTGTGAAGTTCGTAGAGGGAATCCACTTTCAGTATGAACAAGCGCATCATCAAATCTCCAGAACTCGTCATATTTGAAGAAATACGTCAACCCTGGAACCATAAGCATAGCATTTGAATGAGCATGATCATATATCAATCGTGAATTGAATCAATGAGAATCAAAAACAAAAAAGATATTTTTACCATCCAACCACTTCATCACAGAATCAATACCGCTGTCTGGTACACCTCTCCAACGCTCTACTCCTTTTGGATAACCTTCATCAATGCTTTTAGTAGTAGTATTATACCTCCAAAACACTCTGCCACTAAAATTCAACCGAAAAATAGAAATTGGTTTGATTATAACATAAATTAAATGCGAATTGATCAAGGTCAGAGATATGCTATGCTATATGTCTATAGTAGGCTCGGGGCATTGTGATACCTGAATATATAAAGCTTGCTATTTTTCCCCCAAACAAAAGCTGCATCGATCTTTTGAAGGTTATCAGGTAATCCAAAGTCTGTGATGGGCAACGATTTCAAATTTTCTTGGCCATCATACACCCAGTAATGTTTACCTAATCAGACAAAATAAAAGGTAAGTAAATACTTACATAACTGAATAGGATGTTGACATGCAATAATGCAATGCTCGCAACTACCTGAAAAAAATGTGATTGTTCCGTCAACATTTTCAAAAGCAGCATCGATTCGCTCAACTCCTTCAAGCATTGGAAATAATCTTGACGTTTTTACTGGATAGGTGGATTGGGTAACGCCTCTTCTCTGGTATCTCCACATATACTTCAGAATCGCGTTAAGAATGCAATCAAGATTTGTCATTTGTCAGGATAAAGCTTATTTGCAAAAAGTTGATAGCAATCAAATACCACTTACGTCATCCTTGAAGACAAATAGCTCATTTCGAATGAAAGATACGGTATCAAAACCATCTCGGCAAATATCTGGCAAATCATTATTTCCATCCGTCATGGTAGGGCGAACTGTGTTTGCGTTTGCTGACGTTTCCGTTGTAGTAAAGGTAGGTCTGTGAGATGATAGTGTTGAGGTAGGTGGTTCAGTTTCATGAGTTGTGTACCTTGAAGTTGATGTAAAAGGTGTAGACACAGACTCTGTTGTTCTTTCAGGACGACCTTCATCAACATCAGGATAGTCTTGAATTGATCGTTGAACTTGGGTGATTGACAAAACTTAACTTAGCAATGCATTTAAGAAACATTCAAATGATATGATAAAAACACAGTGAAAAAATATTTTCCTTACTGTACAACTGGTACATTGCCATGATATCATCATACCCCAGTCGTAAATCAGTTCCTTGCTTCCCTTGCTCAAAGTTTTGATAATAAGGGAACATTACTGAATCTTGAGATGGAGAATGGGATAAGCCTACACATAAAAAGATAGTGATTCAGATTTCATTACAATTAATAATTATTGGTAGTTGATTGTTTTTGCTACGATGTCTCACCAAGACTATGCCCAATTTCATGAACTGCTACAGATAGGAAAGATACAGGGCTACCATTTGAACTGTCATTATACAAACTAGAGCCCCAATTTTCATCAAGATCAAAGTGCATATCCCCTCCCAAAGAACTGTGAGTGTATGGAAAGAAGGCGTGAGCTAAAACGCCTCCACTTCCATCAAATGGATATCTGTACAATATGTGATGACAAAAAAACATCTCGTTAGTCTTGTTGCATATATCAGATAATTTTACTAGGGTTGACTTTCTAACCGCCATTTTTTGTACTACTTACGTATCTCCGTGATGCCCTCGTCCGAATGATATAGATATATCCACATCATCACGGTTCTCGCGTTGGGAATTAACAAAACGCAATCTTGCATAATCAGCCCATACATTGAATGCCTGACGAACTTCCGATACTACCGAGCTTTCACTGAGTTGAGGTGCCCAGTTTTCGACTCTAAATGTTTCAAATTAATTTAGTATGATTGAGTTAAGTCTGAAGTGGAAAATAAATGTTATGTATTAGAAACTTTAAATGATACCTGTATGTAATACGCCTTTTATTCCAGCCATTAGAGCCAATAATAAAGCGCTTTGATCTTGAATTTCCTCTTTCATTTTTTATCACGTCCGGGATCCCACATCTTGGCTTAGTAAGCAACTGATTTGACAAACAACATTATTATTTTTTTTAAAGTGACTATATACCTCCAGCCTATGATTTTATTTTATCGTTAGTTTTCTGAAAGACGTTACTTACTGCAAGGGTTTCGGAGTCGAGCTTTCCAGTTTGTGGAAGAGCTCCATACTTTTGCATTTCTCTGATAGCTTCTTGTACACTCTCCTCTGTATACAATGCATCCGACTCTAGCTCACCTTTCGTTGCATTTCCACCTTCCAGGTAACCAAATTTTTTAAGAAAGGGGAGCTTGAAAGAAATATAAGTATTAAAATCAAAGTAAATACACGTCATGCTAAAAACTGTATTGTGTAGATAGTGCGAACACGTGAAGAAACACAAAAACGTGTGTGAAAAATGTATGCTTACCAAAGCTCCAGCACCAGCAGCACTCGAATTTTTATTGTCTGGTTCGTTGTCAGATATCTGGTTTTGAACACCTAGTTTTCTCAAGGGTAAACCACTCGAATGGTAATGAAACTGCAGTAAAACCATGAGCAGAAATCTTAGCTGAACGCTTTGGAAAAATTCCATATTTAGGAGAGCTAGCATGTCGCACTTTTACGATACGATATGTTTGCATGTGTGAAATCGACAGGTGTTTGACGGCAACTGAAGGTTGAACAGAAAAGAGCTACTTCTTTAACACAAGAGAAAATGTGATTTTTCTGTCTTGTCTGAAAATTGCTCTTGTAGACATAATGCCATATATATAATGCATTATGTAAACTTCCGCTGATGAGGCATTGACTTGGTCGTTGTCACCGTACAATACCTTACCACTAACGGGTACCATTTCTTTCTTATTACTCATCGAGCATTACATCTCGCAAATTAGAACGTTTCATAGTATATGATCGTCAGGAGGACTCATGTAATCGCAAGAATCACACATAACATTTATGCTGTAGTTCTATTGAGACTGACAGTCTTTTTACCTTTAGTGGAATTAAATCTTTCTCAAGAAACAAACTCAAGGATAGGGTCCTGCATAAAAAATTCATGTGCTATGCGATGATTGAAAGTTTTCAGAATCTCACTGGAACTTAATCTGAATGCACGCAAGATGCATTGATCAAATAAAAAATTATTGTATTTAAAATGAAATTATTTCTTTTGACGCAATGAAAACAGTTGAGATGGTATGACCCATAATAACGCACGCACCTCACAGTCATGATTAAGCGAATTTCATCTAAAAAATATCTATGATGCTATTAAATTTTGGGAGAGAGTAAAAGTGAACAAGCATAGTAATTAAGTAATTAACTTGTCCACAATGATTCATATTATGAGTATCGAATAGACGAGTGTAGCCTACTTTGGACTCACACGGTTTGGATTATTTGCATCAAGTATGTTTTGATGTCTGCAGCACCAAGAGAGAGATGCATTTTGTTTTTGGGGAATCCCCATTTGCTTGGATTACTCATCGCCTGAATATTGCGATTCCAATATTTCCGATAGCTGAGATTCGACCATCAACTCATTAAAGAAGGTAAAGAGTGCATTTGAGGTGATTTATTTTACTTTTTCACACGGAAGAGAGTTTCAACCCTGCCTGAAAGTTTCAGGTACCAATTGAAAAGGAGGTGGTGAAGTAGTCTGAATGGTAAGGGAAGATACTGCCAAAGAAGTTTCGCGATGTCATGGCGTCTTACCGATGGTAGATAATGGGGTTTAATCATTCGTTCCCTTATTCTTTACTCATTCATTTGCCTACAAGACAAGGTGATAAGAAAGCTTCGTCTTGAAAGAAGATTATTAGTACGACGGACTCACCAATGATTCATGACTAACAAAGTATTCTGGTGTCCACTCATGCATGCACGTTTTCATCACAAAGTAATCAAATCACAATGGTTAGTTTTCGTAGAGGTTCAGTTGCTGAATCTATGAAATCCGGACATTCTAATGCGTCGGCTCTTGAAGATTTGAGGAAATCACGGAAAAGCTTTTTCACCGGTGATAAACGCAAGAGTCGTAAAAGCATTGGAGCGTACACAAGTTTGTTCTCACGAGTATGCTTACTTTTACATCAACAGAAAATTTTTAATATAAAAATATATGACTTCATTTATGCTGAGAATTTTTGCCAAAGTCAAACCTCAAGCTTTATAGAGACCTAAATATTATTATTATTACTTTTAGAAATTGCTGCCACCAATAGGATTTTACCGTGAGGCAGACAAGTATCATCAAATGACAAAGAGGGTATGATATATATACGCGTTCTTTCATAAGAATATTTAAATGAGTTCGTATCATGCAATAAAAGAGCCAAATAAAAATTTGTTAACGAAAGGCAAACGAAGTCTCATTGCCTTCAATGTGCTATTTTGAAATACAATAGGAATCATAATTGTTATTTTATTTTATTCCTTGCATATTGAAGGCAAAGAGACTTCTTTTGCCTTTCGTTAACAAATTTTTATTTGGCTCTTTTATTTCAACCTTTTTATTTGAGGCTGTTTATTATTGGAATCCAAGGATTTCCAAGTAGACAGCAGTCGCTGGAGCTCCAGTCTTTTGTCTATCTATGTCCGACACTATCTAGCACCAAATTTAGTGGTCGGATTTCAATTTTCAAAATTAAAGCACACATCCTTGCACTCTCGGTCGAAAATTGTTCTAAAGACCCGATTGCGTAGGACGAAGTGTAAGGGCAGTTATGATTGACGATTGAAGCTTTTGGAGTGTGATGAGTTTCCATATCCTACGCTCATAGGATGCATGTACATTTTGTATGTGTCGTTAAGTAACCCATACAAAATGTACATCAAGCATCCAACATTACTAACAGTAATGACACACAGTGTGGTAGTAGTAGTAGTAGTAATTTTATTTTGTGCTTAATAATTTTGAAGACTTCTTAAGTTACAAAAATTCTTTTTGGTTTATCTGGTGCTCTATACATCGGAATGTTGGAAATGATAAAGTTTTTTCCAAAAAAATAATTCCATCCCCTAACCACAGGGCTTAAACCCGACAGGGTCATCTTGGAAACCATGCTTTTCATGGATAATTTTAAAACTACAACACGTAGGGTGACACTTGATACTGGATATTATGCAGAACGTCAATACCTACGGATTTTGTATTTGGTCCAAGTCTCTAGCTAGTAACGTTTCGCCTGTGCTACATTTTTAAGGATCTGGGGTATCAAGTGAATCCATACTTAGTCGTACACGACTGTCTATTTTTGGAATCGAATGGTTTCCAAGTAGACAGTTGTCGCTCCAGCTTCGCTGGAGCTCCAATCGTTTGCCTTGCGAAAAATGCAAAAAAAAAGTATTTGGTTTTCCAAATAGTTTGAAGATGACCCAGACAAACTTGAAGCTCTTGAGGAGATGTGGAATGACTACCAAAAGTATCAAATACGCAAACGTTTTAGATGGCCACCAAATCTGATCTGTGTAATGACCTCACTATAATATTGACTGCAAATTTCACGTAACCAAAATATGTTACAGAAAGATGTAATATGATATTAAAAGGATAATCTTGCTTTAAATGCACTCAGAAAAAATTCTTTTGGACAACTGGGTATTACGCAGATTATCAGAAGGAGAGCCGTGCCACGGTAATTGGTGTTATTAATATTATACAAAAGTTATATAGAATCAAATATGTACTGAAGGATTTTTCTAATAAATTCGTTGTTGACCTGCTTTCCAGCGTTTGAGAAAACCAGGTGATGTGAAGTTCCTTTTTACTGCCTTACTTTTAAAGATTATTGTGAATATATATAGCTAAACCCATGCATTTTTATGTAGGAGAGGATTCATCCGATGATGAGTTTATTGATCCGGGTGGACAATTTCAAATTGCTGGTAATGGAGACGACATAAACGTTGAGGAATTTGAGCGTTACCGACAAGCCAAGAAACAAAATATCAGCAATCCCGATGATGATGATGCAAATCGTAAACGCATGACTCGGTTCTTCGGTGAAGATGGTGAAGATGGGCAAGGAGCTGATGACGGTAAGAAACGAAGACAGGGTGGGAAAAAAGGGAAAGCGTTGAAAGGTGAAGGGGAAGATGATCTTGGGGAAAGGCGCCCCACCCTAACCAGATTGTTTGATGACAATGAATCTGAAATGGGAAGCAGTAAATCCGAAAAGAAGCGAAAAAAGCGTGAAAGCAAAGCCAATAAGAATGCAGCAGATCCCGTGGAGGAAGTTGAGACAACGGTCCAAGTTGAATATACTCTAATCAAAGATCCAAACAAGAAGAAGAAGAAGAAAAAGAGTAAAGCTCCTGGTAAAAGCCTTGCTTATAAGGACGATGATGATAAAGCCTCTGTAGCTTCTTCTTCCAAACCAAAGGAACCTGTGGCCATTCCAGGGCTGACTATAGCGGAATCAGCTAAACTTGCCAAGACGTATGATCAAGCTCTTGGTAAGACCATCAATGATAAATAACATTTTTGACATTTATAGAATAATATTGAATTTATTTTAATGAACACTTTTCCCATTATGTACTGATTCGAATCTGCAGCTGCTGGCACCGCTGATCCAACGCTTATTGCGAGAAGAAAAAGTATGACCAAAACTTTCGTTGATCCAAACACTGGTGAAAAGGTCGTTCAGGATGTTCCGCCTCAAGAATAATACAACATTTCACATACGCTGCAAAACAAAAAATCACGGTGACAAAGGAGTATTTAAAAAAGAACAATGCACATGTTGGTTGAAAATCCCAATTTTACTACGTTTGCATTAGCTTTAGTTTTGTGAATACTCATCATACTTGAAATCCATATGACCAAGTAAAGTTTATAATTCTTAAAAATTTTTGAAAATACAGAATAAACATAATATTACACTAATAAGTCATAGCACATGAGAGTAACCTAATATTTTTTTACTGCCTTCGATATAAGGTAGAATAATGCATAATATCAACATGTCAAAGTATTCAAAAAATGCATACTCATGGACTTAGGTTGACTGTGACAAACTTACCTGACACACAGCTACCATCAAACTTTTCCCAGGGGCGAAAGTGAACATGAAAACTCCGAAGCATCCAGGGTAAAATAAATTAAGAATAGAATTATCAAGGCTTTGTCGATGATGGTGAAAACTTTTTAAACACATACTATAAAAAAAATTGTTTTGTTCATCATTCCATTCCCAGGGACCTTCCATACGCCACTGTTCGCTTCAAAGATCCTGAACTATGTAAAAAGTATTTCCTTGATTCGACTAACACAATGTTGGATGGGAAGAAATTAGATATCAAGCCAAAACTCGCCAAGATCTTACATAAATGAATCTAATATTGGAATGCAGTGGTTGATGATACGGAAAACCATTAGAATACTTATAATATGAGCATTTGACAAATAAGTTGTTGTTTTTTCCCAATCTGCGTTGCATTCGAAAGCTCTTTCATCCGACTCTCAATCTAATGGGGCGCAGCTCACAAGTAACTTTGTAGGATTTAGTTAACTTATTTAGAACAATATGTGCCAGTACATATTATAAATTATAAAAAAATAAATTGTTTAATGTATTATACGACAAAACTTTTCAAAGAATTTACAAATGCAAATAAAAACATGATGCCATTCCTTTGTCCTTGTTGATGGAAATAAATTCATAGGGTTTTTTGGCATTGTCTATTATGTATATTTACATTAGTATGTATAGCAGGGCTCATTTATGCAAAACACCACTGGTTGATGATCTAATGATCGTGAGTTCGTTGGGTGCAGTCAATAACATTGATAGTCAAATAAAACGTCACGCAGATGTTTGGCTCGATTTCTTTTTGTTAGAAGAGGACAAGAGAGAAGTGCAGTGAAACATTCAATTTCCGTTCTCAACGACTGCATAATGTGTGCACACGCGTGTAGGAAGAATTTTTTTGGAATCTATTTATGTATTGTATCGAAGCAGTGAAAATGAAAGTTTGGGCATACTATGCCCAATCTAATAATAGTTTAGTATTGTCTGTAGCTCAGCATCTGGAAATTTTTTCCCCAGTTTTCAATACCAATGATAGAAATAAAATGAAACGGAAAAGATTCCAAAATTTCTCATATTGCCCCAGACGGCTACTTAAGGAAATCATGCATTATGAAATTGTAGTTTTCTACTTTATAAAATGTTGAAAATATTCATACCATTTTGAAACTGGATGCATAATCATAATCCCAAAGCGTAAATGAAGGAGAGTGGTGAAGTTAGGTAGAATTTATTTAAAAATAATAAAATTATTTACATTTCCGAAAATTGCGATTTTTATAAATTGGATAGTCATTCACACAAGAGATTCTAAAGAATACTGATCGAGTGTCATCTCCGGGTTCATCCCACCTGAAACACAAAAAGTTTTTCAAAATTAAAATCACATTTGAAAAGTTGCAAAACATTTTATCTCTTCCATTTCATATAAAATCCTTCATGCAAGCCTGTAAATTTGTAAATTAAGTTATATTTTCTTACCAAAAGGGGGATGTGCCCCAGTATAGAAATCTCTCATTTCTTCACATTTCACACTGATAAGCTGCAAGTTGTTGATGCTGGCCTACACGTTCAGACGGACATAATTAAAAAAGTCCATAATAGGACTTTATGAAGGAGGTATGACAAGGAAAAACATGTAGAAGCAGACAACTGCAATCAAAACGGCAGCCGTCTTTAAGTGCACTTCGGTCAACATGCTGAAGGTTTGAAATTCAACGGCTTCGTAAAGCACAAAGATATATGTTTTATTTGGCAAGATATAGAGTAAAATAGCAATGCACCTTTCGTCGTCGACTGATTCTGTGGATCTGAAAAGGATGTTGGATTTCCTTTGGGTTTTAAGGTGAAGAAATGTGTCGAAACGGAGCTTTCATGACGATCGAACTACACGAGTACAAATACATACAAACCCATTTTTCTTTTCCACATGACCAAGATACTATTTATAAAATTTTGGAGTTAACCAAACAAATAATAAAGGTTACGAGTTGTGAGCAAGAACCGGGCAACATAACACGTACATTATACAACATACATTAAATGTATATTTATTTATTTCACAGGCAAATTTTCCATTTATGACAAGATGATAGATGCCACTAACGATCTAGTTTGGGGGAGAATGTTTATGCATGGGTAAATTATGAATATGTGTTTGATGTGTTCTCAAAAAGTTTTCAAATTACACTCAAGTGCAGAGTTACAGATCGGGAATGTGATATAGTAATATAACTAAAAGCTTAAAAGTTCTTGGCTCCGGCGCAAGACCTCACGTTACATGGAATTGAATGGTTTTTAGTTTTTCATTTGGAAACTCGTTTGTGTAAAAACAAGCTCAAGTCAAGCTCTTTTTCTTGACGCTGACGCACATGTCATACGGATGCTTAGAACATTTTCCGTTTTATGGAAAAGCCATAAAACACAACATGCACAAATACACATATTATACATACATTTCTCAACACGTCAACTGCTGATATTTGTCATAACTCATTCGTTTAAATTGCAAACTAATCTAGAAAGTATGCAAAATATGACTAATTTTTATGACCTTGGGAGGAACTTGGGGCAAGTTGATAATCCTACTGGCACCCAACCACAACACACACTCTAATTCTAAAAAACTTTTGGCTATCAATCAATACTTTTTACGACGGAGTATTCCTCTAATATTCACCACGTTGGTTGTTGGTTCCCTACAAATGACTTTCAAATCAGGTCAGAACAAGTCGCAAATAACTCTATGCAAAACTAAAAGTAGCTCAGCTATTGTTGGTGGATCGGACTTTTCTTTAATTTTAAAAATTATCAAGGAAATTTGACATTGACATTAGACATGTGTTATACATGATGTAAACAAAATTTGAAAGCAGTAGCTGGAATTTTCTGAAAGGGATCCTGTTTGGAGAATCTGTTTTGTGAATTCCTCCTCCATTATCATTTAGACTTTTTCGGCTTCATCCATATCATGATTGCAATCCCTGCAGTAACAGCGTATGTCAGCTTGGCCACCTGGAAAAATAAAACAACACAAAAAATGTTAATGCCTCACTCATAATATCAACATTTTATACTTAAGACCTATAAATTTTGAATTACAAGTATGAATCTTTATGTTTACATTTGCTCGACCCTTTAAAGTCACCGAATTGAAGTACTTGCTAAGCCCTTTTAACTGGGCTTCGTCGCCACCACCGGCCATCACGACTGCGTTGGTTTAATAATTTTAGCACACGGTCAACAATTAGCAGCGCACTGAATACTTTTGATACTTCTTGTTCTGAAATTTTGAAATGCAACTAACTCAAAGTGAATTATCGTAAAACACAAACTTCCACCACAAACCTGATAACAAGTTGTAGTTTTTTCAAGGTATATTAATATCTTACATGTCGTTAGCCTTGACCCTATATTGAATTACTACAAAGAAGCATTCATTTCTTCTTTCCCAAAGGTCCTTGGAACTTCATTCAATGTTTCCAAAATTTCCTTCTGGAACAAACTTTGTTTTTAAAAAAAATGTCATGCATAGCAACATTTTCTTTTCTTTCTCACTAGAATTTTACGATGCGATGCTGAATGAATGCTGGATTTGGAGGCGAGGGATTTGAAGTGTATTCATTGATACGAAAGTTAGTAGGATAATTGCATTTGCATTGCCACGTTGATTTTAGTGGAAGGGATCTCACTGTCGTAGAAAGTTTCATAGTTTTGTATCCCCAACATGTCCTATTCTCAGCAAACTCATAAGAACTCCACAGCCACATCCACCTCTGTGGGACATACTACTGCTTTTACTGAGCTCAGCCAGGCACGACAATCACTGAGGGCCACAACTGCACTTGACAAACCAGAATTCAAAGGAGACCGAAAAAACCCACACTACGCCATCGACGCTGACGTTGAGGGAACTCTTAATGCAGTTGACAGAACGGATGATGATCTCATCGTTCTTGACCTGGGTAAAAAGTACGTGGATGTATTTGGAGATGTTGGACTGATAATCGTGGATCTGTCGGGAACAATGTTTGAAGACTTGCACCCTCCATTAAAACCTTATGCTGGAGGGATGGAAGCATTTCAACTGTGAGACATACTTTAAATTATGTACTCTACAACTTATTGCATTTAATGAAATTAGGACTTAAATCACTAAATCAGCATAATTAAAAAAATAATGTCATACCAGCTTGAGAAACACTGGGATTAAGATCGTACTGGCCACGAATTCATGGAAGTCGAGCAAAAATTCTATTGTCAATTTGATGAATTCGGGTGGATATGATGTGAGCACGGATGATATTTTCACTTCGTCAGATGCCTGCAAGCAATACTTAAAAGATAATAATCTTCAACGTCCATACTATTTGGTGGAAGAGGATGTCTTGCAAGACTTTGCTTATGAGTTTAATAGGAAGCTTGATGAAGATTGTGTAATTATTGGACTTCCGTCAACGCAGTTTGATTACAGACTCCTCTCTAAGGGCATGAAGTATGTACTTATGTCGCATGTCTTTGAGCTTGAGTTCAGAGACACTTAATTTCAACATATTCTTCTGGGGCAAAGTAATAATTGCATTTTATCACCTAGTCTTTTGACGAATGGAGCCCCAATGATCGCCCTCAACCTAATGAAACGTTCGGCATCTCCAGACATAAGGAATGTTTGCTTGGGACCCGGTCCTTTCGTCAGCATGCTAACATTTTGTTCTGATGCTGAGCCAGTGACGATGTGCAAACCATATAAAGAATTTTATGAAGCGTTATGCAAGAAAATTGGATGGTCAGATTCGGATTACTCCAAAGTCTTGGTAATTGGAGATGTAAGTTGGCAGGTGTACCGTTTAATAACTCATATATTAAATGTCAAGTATTTATATTTCATCGGGTCTGTCTGCACATGGTTATTGAAAGGTGCATCCTTTGCGTGTTTAGTGGAAGTTTCTTTGCGAAATGCCTATACTTCACATTATTGGTAGACTCTTATAGGCATTCAGTTATATTCTTTACTCGTGTTTCGTTTGACATATATTTTTCATAGGACATAAATGAAGATATAGTGGGAGCAAAATCTCTCGGAATGAAGGGGATTTTGACTAGAACAGGGAGTTACCAAGTTAATGATGAGCGCACCGTGTGCACTGGCTTGACTCCAGATGCAACTTTGGAAAACTTCGCTCTTGCAATCAGATGCGTCCTTGCGGCTCAAGCAGTTTCCCAAATGACAGAAGATGATTTCCTTCAAGAAGAAAAATCATCACGAGGATGTGGATCAGACTTGACAGCTTCACAGGATGAAGTTTTAACGAAGAAAATGCAAGGATATCTCAATGCAGACTTTAAATCCCAACGAAATAAAGACTGCAGTAATGCCGTGAGGATGCCATCCTACATCTGGTGAAGTGTAATTTTAAAATATCATCTGACACTTATAATATGTTTTTACTGAACTGGTAAAAAACTGGTTTCTAGCAACTAATAAAATATTGACATGTTCATGCTTACCAATAACTCATGATTTTACCATGCGTTTGAAGCCTGGCTCTAATTTCATTTACAACCAAATTCTTTTCTGGAAACAAGGAATATTAGATGTCTCTTTAAATAGATCTCTGTAAAAGCAAACGTTAGATATGATATTATACATGTAACTTACTCAACTCAAGCATATTTCCGTATTTAAATATGAATAGTATCAACTTATCACATAAAAAATCCCATCAAAAGTGCTTAGACCTACAAATCTTACAATAGAGGTAAAAAATAAATGCTACCACGTACAATGGATGCATTTAATGCGTGTGTGTATTTAATTTTACATGAAATAAGGAAATATGTAACCCATATATAATTCATTAATGTAAATTTATGAATGATACACCATAGTCTACGATCTTGACAATGAAAAGTTTGGTTGAAGACGAAATATCTTATCAGGAGAAAAATAAAAAAAAATAATCATAGACTATTGGAGTAAATACTAAACCTATTCATTGAGTATAATAGTTAATTAATACCTTACTTACTATAAGTACTTTATCATTCATCAATGGATTATAAACATAAGAACCGTCGTACGTCATGCGTTAAATGGAGCTTTGTTGTGTATTAAACTGCGTGTAAGAAGAATAAGACTCAACAAAACAACGCTTCTTTTTGATATTACACCCATTACCCATCCCATGTCTGACCGAAGGAAAATGCTAACAAGCAAGAACTGGAACATGCATGTAAAAGCTATATGGCTTCATAATATTTAAGAGAAGGGCTGATGCATTCCTAATATTTTAACGTTATCTTTGTTAAAAATGACCTTTGATTTATGATGTTTGAAAATAAAGATATTTGCTTCAACTGGAGATAGCCTCTAAAGTTCAACGAGTTTATTTACTCCTGTATTCTGCTGCATGATCGAAATTGCATACATTAGTATCGAGTATCGCTGTTTCCTCATACGACAAAAGTCAAAAACAAATTTCAGTCAGATACTGCCAGTTGCCAGTTACTGTTTGTCACCACCAGAAAAAACTTTAACCTTATAGTGTGATAATTACATCGTTCAGTGTCAATCATTTCCTTTTTGTAAATCACTGCGCTACGCAAGTTTAACTGGAACTTGGAACAGGAGCTCGGAAGTATGATGGAATGGCAACACCTACTCGTCGTAATTTTTCTGGTATCTTTGCGAATCGAAGCAAAAATTGTTTCAGAAGGTGATGGAGAGTGGACGCACCAGGTAAATTTGGAAGAAGACTATGGAATCAAATTTCGTTGGAGAAACTACAAAGATGATGATGGGCAATACTGGCTTTTTATGGATTTTGCTGCTAGAGCATCAGGCTACGTCGGAGTTGGGTTCTCCCCTCATGGAGGAATGTTTGGAGGAGATATGGCAATCGCTTGGCAGGACTCCAATGGAAATCCCAGTCTATTAGTATGTCTCTTTTATATTAATGGTAATGAATTCGCATTGTTTGTACCACAAATGGATTATAAATACTTATTCTCGCAAATAATTTTGATATAAAGGATTTTTATGCAATTGAAAATGGTCACCCAATCCAAGACTCCATTCAAGACTATACATTACTTGACTTTGAAATTCGAGACGGATGGACCACTTTCTCCTTCAAACGACGTTGGGATACCTGTGATCCTTCAGATTATGTCATTACTGTAGGCTTTACTTTTTTACTTGAATAATCAGGATTGAAATATTTAAAAATGAGCATAAAAACCCTATAAATATGTATATTTGTTGTTATTTAGAACGACACTATGCGACTCATTTGGGCTTACAGTGATTCAAAACCACAAGTACAAGATGGGATATTTCGGGCACCTTACCATGGGACTGTCAACCGTGGGGCAAGGAGTGTAATTTTAGCAGATGGGTATGCTGTTGACTTTCTTTTAAACTAATAATTACTTTCCATTTGACTTCTATAACTAAGTCAATACATTTCAGAGGTGCATTTCCACCTTTCCCCGATGAAAATCCCGAGTTATATCCTGGAGTGAAAGTTTGGGACTTCAGAATGGATAAAGTGAGTGAACTTAACATAAAAGTACGCTTAACTAGCTTTACAGGTCAAGGTAATATACATTAATATTGAAATGAATTTTTGTTGAAATTGTCAATTTAGGCAGCAGTTGAACCAAAGAATACCACATATTACTGCAAAATCATAAAATTCACAGATACCAGCAAGAAACATCATTTAATTGGGGTAAAGTAAAATATTTTTTAATGCGTATTGAAAATGCCTTTGATGTATTTTATTTTCCAAACACTCTGGATTTCAAAGATTTGTAACGGAATACCTAATAGATATTCATCTTAAAGCTGAAATGCCTATTTCTCATTTGTAGTGGAAACCACTGATACAAAAGGAAAATCGAAACATTGTTCACCACATTGTTATGTACGAGTGTCGAGTTCCTGCAGACGAAATTCTTTTGTTTGACCGCTACGAGGCATCTCACCCGGGAGGCACCTGTTTTACACCAAACATGCCAGTTCAATGGGGAAAAAACTGCGTCGCATTTTCTTTAACGTGGGTGTTTGGTTCAGAAGGTAAGCTTAAAAGGACCTACGTTTACCTTTAAAAAATAAATAGAGTTCATGGAATTTACTAAAAGGTACATAAATTTTTTTTCTCACATCAATAGGTGAAATGCTTCCTGACCATGTAGGCAGTCCGTTGGGCGAAGAACATGGAGGAGCGACATATTTCATGGTGGAAATGCATTATGAAAATCCTGGACTTCACAAAAGTTAGTATACATTGAATTTTAATTGACCAAAAGTATTTAATTGATTTTATTACCAACTTTTATCCTTAATGCCTCATTCCAATCCAAAATTCTTAATTATAGCTACCGACTCCTCGGGTATCCGCATATTTTATACTGATGAACTGAGAAAATATGACGGAGGTGTTATGATGGTCGGCTATCGTCATTCTCCATTTCTGCTAATTCCACCGAATCAAGATAACTTTGTTATTCATGGCGTTTGTGGATCGGAGTGTACATCAAAGGTGAGGTTGAATACAGTTATTAGTGCTGCTTGTTTTAAAAAAATAATATTTCTACGGTAGTCAATTTGTTGTTTTTAGATGATACCATCTTCCGGAATTCGATTAAGCAACACACTTGTACATCTTCACTTGGCTGGAAAGAAAATTCGGCTTCATCACTTTCGCAATGGAGTAGAACTTCCTCTCATCGCTGAAGTGAAAATTACTTTTAAATTATTACTCAAATGTGCCCAAAATCAATAGCTGTTTTATAATATTTTGGGGCTAATGTTGCATTTTTTATTTAGGATAATCACTACGATTTTAACTATCAGCAAAGTCGGTTCTTGAAAAATGAGATCATTATTCTTCCTGGAGATGAACTAGTTACAGAATGTGAATATCAAACGACGAACGTTGACAAATATGTGATTGTAAGTATGTCTAGAGTCTAGATCTTTTATGTGACTCCAACTTGCATTCTTGTTTTTAACTCTCTAACCACCACTTTCCCTTTCTTAACATTAGGGAGGACTTGCAACTAATCAGGAGATGTGCCAAGTATTTTTTTTCTATTATCCTCGCTTACAACTTACCCAATGTACCAGCCAGTATGAGTTCAACGATTTTTTTAAGGGACTTCATGTGGATGGAGTGGAAGGAGATGTTCTAAAACCTCTTAACATGCCATATGAACCTAAACTTCTTGCACCGTAAGTACAGCTCATATGCTTTCTCTAGGTCGGTTTTTCATAAGTTCATTTTGAATTTTTGAATTTCTTAGAGAGGAGTGGGAAAAGGATCTGGCAGATGATGCTAGGGAATTAGAAGCTATTGAAGAAGGAATTAGTTTCAAGGGCGTTTTCAATTACATGAATATCACACGTCCTTCTAACCTAAGAGGAAAGACGGTTGGTAAATGGCTGGAAGAAAGTAAATGGACTGACGTCAACGGAAAGGAACTGGAAAGATATTGGAAGTATGGGAAGCAATACCAATTCTGCTCTAAGCCGGGTTTAAAAAGAGTTATTTTGGACGTAAGTTAGATATTATAATTGATTTAAATTAGATTGAAACATGATAACGTTCTTTTCAGACAGCCAGTTATTCATGTTATTACTAATGTGTTTTTTATAATTTTTTGTTTCAGGAGCACATTATTCACTACCCAAAAATAACGCAGACAATCAAAAAAGAAAAGTCTTTAATTTGTCAAAAAGAACGAATGTTACAGAAGTCTACGGAAAGTTCCGGATACACCTTTACCTTGAACAAATTTCAGCTGGCAGTTAGTCTGACGCTTACTTTGTTAGCCTTAGCGTTTTTTAAATGAATTAATTCAATTAATAGTTGAATTATCTATTATTCTTACCTGTGTTTTTTTATTGGGATCCTGTTTAAATATATACTTTAACTTAACTCATCCTATGTAGAATGAAATTATTTTATGAATCTGAGACGCAGTTCCAGCTTAAATTTTATATTCAAGTACATCATTATTTTGCTCTGTACCTATTTTTGTTTGAGTTTTTAATAAATATAAGACTATATAAGTATACTATATAATTCAGCGTTTGTATGAAAATTCATTCATTGCGTGCCAAACAACCATTAGTATTATGAATCCTACCAAACATACTGATATGCCATTTGAGGAATGATCTTGAACAATAGATAGAATGTTTTTTATTACAAGCTAGCCAAATTGTTTCTTCATGAGAAAATATTTACACAAACTAATTGGTCACGATCGAGTAATGTAATATTTAATTGTCCCGTTCCAGACTTGTATTAGTAACGGTACGCCTTACCTTAGTATTAGGTACACTCGACGGCTGACGACATGACCTCATTTGTTGTTTGCAACTGAATACCAATACCAAATATTGTCAATTAATAAATTAATGCAGTCACTCCAAAACCGAAATTAGGTACATGTATTATATATAATATAGGCTGATTTAGTATTGTGTGTGGGTGTGGTTTGCTGGAATGAAAGTGAACCTGAAGAAAGCTGCGTATAAACAAGTTGGAAATGAATGTTCTGATCTTTTAATAACGTAAGTAATTTTCCCAGTAGTAGGTGCTTCTAAATATTATGCAGTAGTATTGTTTAGTGGTCAAATGCTCGAAAATGTTTTGGTTGGAATACATCGTTTCAAAACACTTAACTTGAAGTATTTTGCTTTCATTTCTGTTTTTACTGCGTCATAACAAAGCTTAAAAATCCATCCTTCGCCCTTTTTATTAAATTTAGTAGTTGTGGCTTATTTATGGTTCTGACTCTGTATTCCAATTTAAAATGCTGCGCATTTTGGAAAATTCAACTCAAAAGTTTTCTTCTATTTTAGTGCTTTTCTTGACACTTTCATCATCATTAGGAAAAGATCTTGTAGAATTTGAAGAGGAAGTCCTCAGCCTCCTCAGGAGTGAAAACTATTCTCGGAGCCGTCTACCTCCATTGGCGAAAAATGAAACAACTAGGAAATTGTTCATTAATTTAGGCCTTCGAGAAATTGAGACTTTAGATGACAAGAAAATGGAGCTAAAGACCCAGTTTTCCTTGCGTCAAAAATGGACTGATTTAAGATTACAATACGACAGTCCGGTTGAAGATGGTTATATTACTATTCACACCGATTCAGACTACCTTCCATGGACGCCAGACACATTTTTTCATAACGAAAAGGAATCCTTACTTCATACCACTACCCGACCCAACGCATATTTTCGCGTGTATCCAAACGGCAGTATTTTATACAGCATTCGTTTATCAACTACAATATCATGCTTGATGGACTTGCGAAGATTTCCGTTTGATGAGCAGCGTTGTGAAATTCGACTTGCATCATATGCATACACAAAGTCAACATTGGAACTAGATTGGGATCCATCCTTCAGCCTAGAAGTCATTGGAAGTTATCATCTGACACAATTTAAGTTAGTTGGACAAAAGACTGGAAGGTGTTTAACCACCCAACGAGCTACCGGAGACTACAGCTCAGTTTTTGTGATCCTACACTTTCAGCGTCAAATTGGATACTACTTTTTCATTTACTTTTGCCCCATTTTCATGTGCGTCGCTCTCTCCTGGGTTTCCTTTTGGCTTGGCCCAGCTATTGAAGCGAGACTTTCGTTGACGGTCACCGTACTTCTTACCATGACCACTCAGGTATCAGGAATACAGGGAAGTCTAACTCAAGTTTCATATGTAACAGCCTTTTCAATTTTTACGGGCGTTTCCATATTTTTTGGAGCTCTTTCAATTGTTCAAGGTGCCTTTGTCTTTACCATATTAAGGAAAAATCAGCTTCAGTCTACTAATCCTAACCCAAATAAAGTCATAGACTTTATCGAGTCAGGTCGTAAAATCATGGAAGATGAAGGAGTGAGAAAATCACCTACTTTGACAGCAATGCGGGTGGATCAAATATCGAAAATATTGCTTCCGTCCATGTATATTTTATTTATTGTTATTTATACCGTTGCATACAATGCAGTTCCAAATAGTCAGTTCGCCCACGCAGCGTATGATAGCATCAAAAGATGCAAACCTTAGTATTTCAACATAAAAGCCAAACTTATTAGCATCTTTAACCACCACTAATGATTTTTTTAAAAATTGTTTCATGTAGTATGTAACAGATTACATCAACGAAAAACATTCCCATTGAGTTTTAGTATTCCAAATACAAAACCGTAGTTTGATACATCATTCCATAATTGCATTAGTTGTGTAAAAGTGTCCAGTTTGACTTCTAGGTAGATTTTAAAATTTAAGCATAAGTGCAGTGGTGAGAAAATACATTTTATTGATAGATTAACGATAGTAAGTGTTTTTTTAGGACAAGGCCAAATTAAGCCTTTCAATGCCCTCACTTAAAGGGTTTGCATATATGGCATTACTATTGTGTGTGAATAGCTTAACTTTCACTTAGTCACGTTCAATTTCCTACTTTCATGACTTTTCCATTCATTATGGAAGGCAGAAAAAACGGTCGGGGAGGTAATGGCAGGGAATTAAGAGCTTTGAGAAAAGAATTAGTAGTGTATAGCGTTTTGAATTGCATGAGTAACTTCGTGATATTACAATAATTGATGGTGTTTGCTTGACTAATATTTTAATGCACTTGTGCACAAGTGAGGCACATTCAATTAAATAACTTGGGTGTGGTGCTCAGTAAAACAAATAAAGTCATGACATGACTATGAACACAAAACATTATGAACAAGTTGAATATTTTAATAACAAAATGATTCATTCCCTTGAAATGTACTATATTGTTAATTGACTAAATGCATGTACTCAACTATGTTTTACCTAGAATTAGAATTGTTCCAAAAACTCTATACACGAAGTGTTTTCCTTCCATTTTGTCATTTTAGGTTATGCTTCTTTGTAAGCAAGTCACAAGTCATTTTTAATAAAATCTTTAGTTGCTGGAGCGTGTACTCATTTGTTTTTCATTAAAATGGAGTGCTGTAGTATGGGAAATTTTCTTGGCGTGAAAAATTTCCTATTAGCATTATTATATGTGACGATTTCCCCTTCATTAGGAGAGGAACTTGTAGAATTTCAGGATGAAATCATAAGTATCCTCAAAAGTGCAAACTACTCATCCAATTTTCCACCTCCTCTGGGGCGAAATGAAACAACTCGGAAATTGTTTGTCAACTTGGGTCTCCGAGAAATTGAGACTTTGGATGACAAAAAGATGGAGTTAAAGGCCCAGTTTTCCTTGCGTCAAAAATGGACAGATTTAAGATTAAAATATAACAGTTCAGATGACCACGGGTTTGTTACCGTTCACACGGATTCACCTCACCGTCCCTGGTTGCCAGATACATTTGTTAACAACGAGAAAGAGTCCATCGTTCATTCGACCATCCGGCCCAACTCCTTCTTTCGTATATTTCCCAACGGTAGTATACTTTACAGTGTCCGCTTATCAACAACAATATCATGCTTGATGGACTTGCGAAGATTTCCTTTTGATGAGCAACGTTGTGAAATCCAGCTTGCATCATATGGATACACAAAGTCAACCCTAGAAATCGTCTGGGACCCATCTTTCAGCCTGGAGATCATTGGGAGTCAACATCTAACCCAATTTTGGTTAGTAGGACAAATCATCGGAAGGTGTTTGATGAGCCAAGCAACTGGAGACTACAGTTCTATTTATGTTATCCTCAATTTCCAGCGCCAGATTGGATACTACGTTATACAATACTATATTCCAATTTCAATGTGTGTGGCCCTCACTTGGATATCATTTTGGCTTGGCTCAGCTATCGAAGCAAGGCTCTCTTTGACGGTCACCGTGCTTTTGACAATGTCAACTCAAATCTCAGGCATAACTGGAGGAATGACACAGGTGTCTTATGCAACCGCTTTTTCAACGTTTGCAGGCGTATCCACAACCTTTGCAGCACTGTCTATTGTGCAAAGTGCAGTTGTTTTTACCATTCTAAAAAAGAGACTGCTCCAGTCAAATCCAAGGAGTGTTATAGATACTCTTGAGTCAAATCTTAAAATTGCAGAAAATAATGATGGATCAAGGATGAGACTTCCGTCGTTAGCAGTTAAGGTGGATCTAGTTTCAAAAATATTGTTTCCAACAGTTTACATTTTATTTATTGTTACCTATACTCTTGCGTATCATGTGTCCCCAAATAATCAATATGGACATGGGGCGGATGATAGCTTCAGAAATTGTAACCCTGATCATGGGGAAACTGGAAGCACTTAGGAAGAAGGCAGCACCAAACCAACTAGCTCCATTTTCTTTTCTGTCATATCATGTGTAATGGCTTTTATGCAATGTATTGTAATATTATCCTTTCCTTTGTTCAATAAATGAGAACTCTTTGAAATCCATCTTTTTCATGGTATATCACAATTTACAAAACATTTCGTTTTATTTCATTATTTGGTAAAATGTGACATTTGTCAAAAAAGGAAATAATTATTCAACTTGACTTTTATCTTGTGTATATGTAGTATGAATGAGTGAATGCTATAATATTATGGTATGTTTTTAAAAAAATGGGTATAATTCACTCTGCTTTTTCAAAAAAAACTATTTTACCTATGGCCCTCGTAAATTAAAACCCGATACACCTCATGACTGAGAAATCATGTTCTGTTTGATTGATTATATATTACTCTTGTTGTTTCTCCTTCTTTTCCTTATCCTTTTTGGATTTCTTCTTGGACTTTGTTTTCTTGATTGGCAATTTCAATTTACTCATGGCGGAGGTAGCAGTTCTCATAAGATTTGCTCTGAGGTTTCCGCTTCTCAGCAGTTTTACTACTTCCATTGAAATGTGGGCCGCCATTTTGGTTTGACGACGGGCTTCCACGTTGATTGGATGATTGGGATCTTGGGGTGGTGGAAGGCCTCCAGGTCCCTTTGAGCCCTTCTTTTCTTTCTTGGATTTTGGAACGGAGATCTCAACGTCTTGACCGTAGGCTCTATCTAATGTAAATCTTTGAAGGAAAACTACACCATGACGCTCCTGTAAAAAATAGTATATAAGCACATGAGTTAATGTTTTCATGTTATATTGTATAAAGCAGGAGTATCACTAGTATCAGTAATAGTTTAAGTACCATTAATAGCAGCTCAGCCTCCAGCTCGGGAATGCGAGCCTTCACATTTTTCTCCATTGGCTCGGAGGAATCGTTTATGACAACTTCAATTGGCCCAACCAATAGTCTATATTACATTGATCAAATAAAAAATGTATGTTAGGCATACAATAAAACAAATGTGATTGGAATTGTTGAATTTTTGCATAATATTTAAATACCTGGAAGTAATAACAGCACTTCTGGCATCTACGCTAACTTGTACATCCGTGACACGTTTAATGTTACTCAATCCTGTGAGAATTGCATTAGGTTTTGCTGGTCTATAAAAAAGGAACAAAATAACTTTTTATTATACGAATACGATGCATCGTATTTGAAAGCGCATAATGTATGTTACTAACACTGCTGGTGGTCCTCCTGATGGATAGTAACCTCCATTTGGTCGTTGGCCACCTCCAGTTCCAGGTTCTGCTGAGAATTCATCGTCTGGTTGATCATCTCTTCCTTCTGGGTCATCATCATCATCCTCATCATCCTCTGACTCCTCACTCTGTATAATTCCGGATTTCAATGATTTTTCTCCCGAGCCGACGTCTTTCTTTTCCGATGCTTTGGGTGCTGCTGCTTCAGGCTCAGTCTCAGTTTCAACTTCGGCGTCTGCCTCACCTTCTGGTTCTTCTTCGGATGCGGGTGGTTCTACAACAACTGGTTTGTTAGCTTCTTTATCCTTCTTCTTCTTGCCACTATATTTGCCCTTGTCCTTTGAGTTTTGACTGTGGTACATTTGCATAAGATTTTCTACTTCTTTCTCGTCCTCAATTTTGCCGTCTTCTTCTGGCTCCTCTTCACTCTCGCTACCTTTCTTCTTCTGCAAATATTAACCCTTAATATTGAGTTTACGATACTCTCTGTACCTTTCATACCTAATCTCTTAGGTACATAAACGAAGCTTACATGTTTCGTGTACACATTTATACATGAATGAAAATGTCAATTTTGTCAATGAATAAATAAAATGTTGTTTACCGTCACATCCTTCCTTTCCCTCGATTCCATTTCCTCATCTTCTGTGTCTGGGAAAAACTCATCACTTCGAGCTTTCATGAAAGCATCCTCTTCTGAGGATCTCTCCTGAGAAATGGAAATGTTAATATTGTCATTTTCCTCAGCAGCAGCTTCAGTCGTGGTAGTAGATGAAGTTTCAGGGGCCGCCGTCGTAGAAGTAGTAGGTGCTGGAGAAGATGATGGAGTTGTCTCTGAAAAAAAAAATCAATTTTATTCCCCAATTTCAATTTGCTGTTCAATTTTTTATGCATAACAGAAGCTCAGTCTACAACCGAACAAGAACTGAAAAATGGGATTCCAACCTAGAATCTCTTTTTCGTCATCCTCAATAGGACCCTTGTTGAGTTTACCTAGTCCTCTATTCCCTGCTTCAACTGCTGGACGATTGTCTCCAAATCTACTTTCACCAGAGGCGGCTCTGCGAGTCCTCTTAATTTTTGGTGGAGATATTTTCTGACTTGAAGCTAATTTCATTGTATCCATCCCACTTGCACTAACACTAGACCTGTACAGAGCAGCACCAGGTCGACGGAAAGGTCGTTTTTGGAGATATCCTGGTACTCTCACTGGACCTGGTGGTGTTGACCTGATTACAACAGGCATAGGATCCAAATCCCTTCGTTTGAAGTCAGTCTTCAAATTGGTTATCAAGTCGTCGACAACCCGATTGTAAATTTCAACTACGCCATTTGGAGCTTCAATTGGGAGTTTGGAGGGAAGACGTTGAGGATCGTAGCTTGATTCAGGGTGTGGAGGTACGGGGTCATCACTGTAAGGGTTTCCAACAGGTCCATCCCCTCTTGGAGGGTAGCCAAGTGGTGGGCCGTTTCCTGGCCCATCAGGTCTACCAGAATATCCACCAGGGGGACCTGGTCCTGGTCTACCTGGGGGGCCTGGCGGCTTCCCATATCCACCTGGACCTGGTGGTCTATTGCCACCACCCCAACTGACTATTGAAAAGTTGAAATAGGATGAATTAATTAAGGCCACATATTATGCAAGTGTGTTTTAGATACACATATATTAATTCCCTAATATGATAAATGCTTACAGGGAGGAACTCCAAACTGTCCTTGGACAGCCCCAAAACTAAGAAGGAGGGCAATGAAAATTTTCATTTTTTTGAAATGCGTTGCTTCACTGAAGAAGCTTGTAACAAGGATTATAATATCCTGCAATGGCCAAACAAGTATGATTCTGCGTCAAAGGCCAAGCAGAGACTGGCTAGGTCATTCTTACAGAGCCAATTATCCTGATATGTGTTTGCCGTAATCTGATTATGACAGTTAGCGCAGCATCAGGGAGAAAACCATGTACATGAATTCGTGAATGTATTGTGGATGCGTTGTATAGTAGTTGTAGCTATTTGCAAAACGTATATCCTCTTGTTCAATGATAATATGCTCGCATTTTATATATTTTAGTGCATCTTTACCATGTAAAAGGAAATTGTATGTTCTTGTGTAGTTATATATTCTCCGCTAAAGAAGAAGAGCCGTGTATTGTCACTGAGTTCCCGGTTCAACAGCCGACAGTGAAACTGGTTTTTCGTACTACGCTTCTTGATACGGACCGTCAACCACCCGAAGATATGTATTTTCATAATAATTATACTCACCTTCTTCAGTCCCTTAACAAAGAAACACTTGATGATATGATGATGATGGTGATGCTGATGTTTTACGTATGTATGTGTGTGTACTACGTACATTACATCCACTCATTGTTTCATCATGACCTTATAACTGTTCATCTTATTTTATTCGTCCTGTGCCCCATTTTAGTCTTCACAAACAAAATCATTTGTAAAGAAAATTGAGGCTATTCGAAATTTTTATCGTTGATTTTGATTACCTCTATACTTATTTCCGATAGGCTTATTGTAATTCCAATGGAAACTTACCATTATTAGGCAGCCAGGTCTCATTATAAATTTTCGTCTTTCAGAAAAAAAGTAAGTCAGTAGACAAAATTCTCGTCGTTGGCTCCGAATGCCGATACTGGTGGCTGAAAGGAACCAAAACTGAATGACGACTGACCTGGCTTATTTCTATGAAGTAACGGTTCATCAGGAGAAACAGCACTCACTCTTGAACGTACTTACGTAGAGATGTTCATAGGCAATAAGTATGTTCAAAAAATGATCCGTTATAGTTGTGGTGCAGTATGCAATTTTGCTTGCAACAACACCATTAGTGCAATTCATCAAGAACCGGGCATGAAGTATATATGTATGTGCTAATTTGATGACGATGATGAAGCAAATCTTGAATCAGAACTGTATTGAAATTTCAAACTGCATTGGTACTGCTTACGTTGTGCTGTGATATTATGTAATGATGCACTATTGTGATGGACGTTATCAAAGGGGAAATCAATTTTTTGCTGATTTTAATTGTGTATGAAAAGGATGGGCAGCAAAGGATATAGCAAGCCGGTGAAAATTTCATTCTACATTACAGCAGGGGAAAAAATTCAAACCTTAAGATTAGTGAAATATCTTCAGACCAGAGACCATATTCAGACGGCAATTAATCCGTTTTTTGCCAGTAGTGATATGGTATGAATATGAATATCTATACTGTAACAGTTATGAGGGCAACGAAAAATCTAATGAATTAGCATTTTCTTAACAATTGGTATGAAAATAATGTAGCTTGCAAAAGGGACAATTTTTAAAGCCATCATGCTTATTTTCAAATTCAAAGAAATGGACAATCAACCAAATTTCAAACTTAAAACCAGAGAGCGGTTTAATAAAATTCTTTTGGTATAAATATAAACCTTCTATACGGAATTTCATGTTCATACAAAGTAGTTATAGTCTCAAGAAAACAAGTCTCTCAAGAAGAGCGTCAACAGAAACCTGTTCCCAGCGAGTAGTGGGTATCAGTATTCGTGAACATTATTTATCCATTGTCACTTTTGCGAACATGCACACAATGTTAATTTGGCTTTGATGTGGTCATTGATATGCTTTTCATTTTTATAGCCAGCCAATGCTACTAATTTAATAGTTAACGCACTGGAGCATATATACATGCATACATCGAATTGAAGATCCTCAGTTCAGGCTTCGTAATTTCGTATTGTTTGCTAGTTTTTTAATGTTTCTGAAGAGATTCCCACATTATTAGATTTATATAATCCTTCCGGTAGCTGTGGCTTATATAAGTAGCATTGAAATTCGTTTTGGTTTTGAAAAGTCAATTATACGCAACAATGACCAATGGATGATGTGAAATGTTTTTTGATGATTTTATGATTGTAGTGTGAGCATATTATTATGTTTGAGTTTGAATGTGCGACTTCTAAAAGCATAGAATAAATTAACGAGAAAGCTATATCATTATATAATTTCTTGGAGTTCACAGCGGGCAGATAAATAACGAACCACATAAATCATTTTATTTCTACGGACTAAAACAATATTAAATTACAAATATAAGCGTACCATATTTTTTTGTAGTTAACTAACAATACAAAGATTTGTACAAACGGCAGCAATTAAGTTACAATGTTTAGGGCGACACCATCATAAATATATAAAAATTGTATTTCATCTCATACTTTGGGGAAATTCATGGATTTTCCTGTTTCATTTGTAAGTAGTATGTAGTTGTCACTGCTCTTTAGTAGTAGTAGTAGCGCTTTCAATTCAATGTGGACTGCTGAAAACGCAATTTTTGTTGTAATATAATAAGTATGGAATATTTCGGATCGACTGTAATTCCACGATTTTACATAGTTATATGGCACCCATTAAAACAATTTGAGCACATTGACGCAAACTGAAAACAATATCGTTTACGTTCAAAAAGAGTGTGTTTGTGTATGTGTAGATGAACTGGGATTCACGTAACAAAAGACACAACTAAATTTAGATGATGAGGACAGGACGGTTGGTACAGGGTCAGATGCTTGAGAGATCTGTTTTTTAGACAAGAGTAGAAAGCTCTATAGTTGCAGGTGGGGACATGCTCTGTTGTGGTAATGAAATTCGTTTCGTCGTCTTTTCCTGTGTGCATCATAAAAGGTACAATTAAAAAATCAATTGAGAACAACTTGGGATTGGTCTGGTGTTTTAAAAAGATTATGTTCATTTGGAAGTCTGACATTTTTAATATACCTGCTGCCATGTGAAGACGTGATGAACCTAAATTAAATAGAAAATTGGGACCATTAGCTTTTTAGCTTGAGACTCGATTTGATGATGATGACCAAATAGTTTTAAGTTGAAGTCTGCACGAAATCTACACACATTATTTATAGGATCACGTTCGTTTATTGCTTACCATTGCGCAACCACCAAAAATTATGGCTGCCCCAACACACGCTGTGGCAATGAGAGCAGGGGGAGAGAATGTTAGATGCGTAAACGTATATAGTACTATGGCTGATAGGAATAGTGGGATTGAGAGGAAAAATCCACCGATTGCGACTCCTCTTGTTACAGTCACCTTCTGTAAAAAAGACGTTGAACCTGGAGTCCCTATAAAAGTCAAAAAGATAATCGAAACTCTCTGTTAAATGATTGTTCAATGTCTTCTTCTTGCAAAGGGTTGATGATTTATTTGCAAAACAAAAATGATCAATTTTCAATTCAATGGGTGGCAACATTGAAAAACATACCGGTCACGGCGAAGAAATACTGAGCTGAGGTGACGAGTAATACACATAAGTTTATTGACAAGCACATTGCAGAGAGACACAAGGTCACTTCGTACATCATTTCCATCTCACCCCCATCTAGATAAAAGAAACAAAGAAGAGTTGAAAATTGAATTAAACTTTTGGGAAAAGTGTTATAATTCATCAACCTATGTATTTATTTTTCTCTGTGCTAAAAAAACTAGAGATACTTGAGAATAAGTACTTAAATGAATATTCATGTAAAGGAAAAAAAGTATAAATGTTTGTTCATACTTGTATACTTACGGACAAGTGGAGAGACAATCTGTAAAAGGAAATACAAAGAGTTGAGAGCAAGGAGAAGGGATAAAACAGAGAGTAAGGAAAGGGATCGTAGAACACCATGTCGAAAATATGCTGCATGTGCATGTGAGGAGGAAGTTATATTTGAACTATTTGACGTCTCATTTAAATGCGTGGGAGGTAATGACACCGGAGGTTGTCCAGGCGAGAAGTATATACTACCATTCATAGGTTTACTGGCACTCCCATGATGATGGTGATGAACAGTTGGTGGTGGAGGCGGTGAACTGATTTCATCTTTGGCTGTTGCTCTTGATATCCTTGAAGATTCCAAGTAGCCTGGACTTCGCGGATTATGAATACTTGGATACGACTGGTCTAAATAACCTGAATTTATCACCATACCACACATTACGCATTAGTTTTTCCTTGACATAATAACACTACAGTTTTACCTCTCATCAAAATAATTCATCAATATACATATAAATTACTTTTACTGTGTGAATGTGAGTGATGCAAGTTATGATGGGAATGGGATGGTGGGCCTTCAATAAATCTTGTGGGATCAATAATACTCTGATGATGAAGGTGGGACTGATGAATGGAGGTGTCCGCAGACAACGACGAGCTCGTGAGAGGATGTTGTGTCTGCAGTGGGACATGAGTTGACCCATAATGTCCGATGGAATGCTTTAGCATCTGCAAACAAATTAATGCAAAATATTAAAAATCATTTACCATTTGTATTATTACTTCAAAGCTTTGTAGGCATAATATCACATACATATATTGAAAAAATACAAATGAAAGTCTCATCTCTCAACTCAATTTACTTTCACCAAACATGCGACCCAGAAAAAAACCCATAATGTATTTATAAATACAAATTCATGCACATTTGTATTTGAATGAATGGCACATGTTGTTTAAACATTCTTCCCATAGTAAACGAAATTTCATGGCAAATGAATTCCCGAAGTTTTTATGTTCAAGCAAGTAGAACACTTTTTCTGAAAGTGGAAGAAAGAATTCTCTTGAGAACCACCATTTGTACAATTAATATCGTATTATGCATAATGTAAGTACGACTAGCGTTCAATATCCATTCCAAGCTTCGTCCTGTTGTTGTGTTGTGCGTAAAAGTAAACAAACAGTTAGCTCGTTGAGCCATTAGGAATTCATGAAATGCTATGGAAGAATGAATGAAATATTTTTCTTATAGTTTAGTTGTGTGGGCCGCATTTTACATTTATTTTAGCATGTAGGTATGCAATGGGTGAGTTGTACATTGTACACACACACATAAAAAAAGTGCTGACACTCACTCGCACGTATCTACAAAGGTAGTTTTCAAGAGGAAGAAATAATGGGATGTGTACAAAAACCCACATAACTTACACATCTCAAGACTTGAGTAATGTTTACATTTTCACATGCGGATCATTTCATTTACACAAAAGACATTTGTAAACTCACGTTCAAGAATTTCCAACACCATGATACATACCACACCAGTTTAGTTTCCTTTGAAAAAGCGGGCACATGGAAAAGAGTGCGTAAGTACTGACTTGCTGGTTGTTATTTGTATTCAATCCTTCCTACTTTCCATTTTTACCATAAAATTCAGAAAAGGTATTTTTTCTTCCAAAGAGAAGAACCCAAGAAAATAAAAATGTCTGGTGAGCTGTTATCGAATAATATGAGTACCTATACCTTGACGCTGTGTGCGTACCAAAAGTACCATGTACCACCGACAATTTATTGCCATGTGCTGAATCACTAAATGCTTAAGATTTCATTTATGCAAACAAAATCCTCTCAAAGTTTTTCAACACGTCGTTTGCACTCAAATGCTCCTCTTGTCTTTTTAGTGTTTCTCTTCCTCTTCAAAAGTCATGTTCATATGGTTGAGCATGCATATTATTGCGTAAATTCACTTTGTTCCCAGCAGCGCTCTTGCTCTTACCAACTTCCCTCGGCTTTATAATGCTGCTAACAACACGAAAGAGATATAAACCATGCGTTTTTAGGTGAGCCCGTCCCCGTTTTCATAAAATATTGTTGAAGGTTTGGTGATGATGGCTTAACAGTACCAAAATTTTTATAGCATTTTTTTTTTTCGTCGGCTCACGTTTTACGCAAAAAAGAACATTGTACTGTCCAATATTATTATTAATTTCAAAGGAGATAACTAACTTTGTACTTGAACATGTATTATGGAGAAATATTTCAAATTCTTTATAATGTGCCAACGGCAACCATTTTCCAATAAGTTGTTTGTTCTCGAAATGTCTTTCATTTTACTACCCATTTTGTCGTTTAAAAAACCGGACATTGTGATTCTAAAGTTGAACGAGAATGCGTGAGGGATTGGAGGTTAAACGGATTACAAAAAATACAATTCAAGGAATCCCCTTCTGGTTAGAAAACTGTTTGCCTCTCCAACAATATCCAACCAATTAAGTTATAAATGATGGCACTCCCGGAAGCAAATATTCGGTAGAAATAAGAAACAGCTTGACTTTTTGGATGCACGACCTTCGATTTAATTATCTGTAGGACATATCACGGCTAATCAGAGACGTTCACGACCCAACTGACTACCTTTGTCCATAAATCTAGGCATGAAATAAGCTGCTTGGGGGATGGAAAAAGGAAACCTTTCAAAAAGCATTCGATATTCCAAGTATTCTTATTATGTAAATGTTACTGAATTATCAAATGCCATACAAACCAACCCAGTTGCTTAATGATTCTCACTAAAGAGAAAAAAAAATCAGTCGATTTTCACATTAAAAATCAAAAAGCATATTATTCATTGCATGATAATTCTAACTCCAATACATATTTTCTTCTACGTGCTTTCTCCAGGATTCATTGCATTTGCGCGTATTTAATATTCTACGTCGTCTTTACAAATAATTAAATAATTATTGAATTAGTAGCAAATTAAAACCGCCCCATTCGAAATATTTCCAGCAGTATTCGATCCCCCACAAAATTTATTCAAATCTTGTTTCCCATTAGAAATAAAGTATAACACCAACACCACACCAGCATCGTATCATGTAGTGGGCGTGTCCATTGATTTTTTTACTGTGTGAAAAACACAGGGAGAGAGATCAAGGTATCAAGGTTTAATTAATAGGGCTTACTCTTTCTCTCATCATGACTGAGCCACCACCACCACCACCACTGCTCCTGCTGTTCTCTCTTGGAGTGTTCAATGACCGTGTGTATGCATACGGCATATTTGTTGATTTGTACTTTGTGAGTGTGCATGTAGCAGCATCAAAAAAATCAGAGAGAGAGAGAGAATGTACAAACTACTACTTCACATTATATTATCGAACTTTTTATGAGTGAATGGTTTGGTTGCATCCTCCGAGCAAAGAATATCCCTTGAAGCAACAGCATTATTACAACAGCTGTCATAAGAAATTCCTATCCTTCGGCTCCCAAAACACTTCTACTTATTGAAACGCAGTCATTGTCTTCAAAGATGCGAAAACACACCTTAATTTCTTCTGGACATGGGTAAAAGTATACCTATATCCAAAGAAGAAATATAAGTATTCAAAGTAGTAGTACAGAGTTGCCACATTTCACTTGTTCTTGCCAAACCATTCTAAAAACTGCACTAACAAATTATACACACTCTTTAGAAACTTTTTACTAAAGATATATTATATCTGCATATATCGTCCGAGTAAGTATAATTACAGAAGTTGAATTGGTTGTGTTGTGGGTAAGATCTAAGAATGACCAATGACTCGATGTCGACGTCGATGCTACTACTTCACTACTTCATTATGATGATCCTGACGAAACATCCCCTGTTGAGTCTGAGTCAACTGAGCGGTTCACGATTCCCAGAATAAAATGTTGGCAAAAATATATTCAGCTGGTTGCTGACATGCATGGACCGACCCGCACGATAAAACCAGCTACTTTTTTGGGGAACCTGAACTCACTCAATATCAATCACATACTGAGGAGGATACTTTGCAATGTGGTTCGTTGTGTTCTCTGCTGCCGATTTTGCATTTTAACATCTTGAATGTATCAGTAAATTCCAATAGAGGAAGATGAAACTTTTTTTTAGGGTCAGCATGCGAAACTGGAAACTGTTGAAAATTGAATAGATTTCAAATGCTGGTTTGGTTTGGTTTCATGTTGCGTTGAGAGCTAATGATGATGACTGCAGTGCAGTAATGCATATACATATTCATATGTTATGTTTGCAAATTTGAATGTTGTAGTTTATTAGTAGCCATGTTGAGACTATGTATTATGTTGTAATGTAATCCAAATCCCTGCGTTTAAGTGTTTAGGTTGTAGGTTAGGACGTTAGGTATGAGGAGAGAATGTAATGGGAATATGGCAGAGGGAAAATAAAAGAAAGCAGGCAACCAACATAACACCACACCACATGGGATTACTGTTGTCAGAAATAATAACAATCTCAGCAGCGGTCGCAGCAGTTAACAACACAACATCCCTCAACCATATATACCGTCAGGAGGAGGATATTATCAATACAGGAGGATCATATCATCGGATCAGATCAGGGTGATGGGCAGGCAAGAAGACACACGCAAATATTGGGATGAGAGATCGAGTATTTAACTCCAAGTCAAAGGCAAGGAATCTGGTCCAAGAAGACGAAGAAGATTGTGAAAGAATATGAAATCGTTTTTTTTAAAAAGCTGAGCTCGCAGTTCAAGTTTTTCCCTTTCAAATGTCGCGTCGTCTTCTCCTGCTCCTTGTAGTTTGGTTGTGATAGACATGCAAAAAAAATTCTTGAAGAATCCTTTTCTTTTGCACTCACTAAACTTCTTCTTCCTCACCTGTGTCTAATGCTGGTTTGATATGATGATATGATATGCTGACTCTACCTCAAAGTCGAATACATACAATTCACTAAAACTATCTGTTGATACTTGAACAAAAGCTGTTACTGGTATTTTGTGTATATTTTTTTATTGATCAAGCAAGTTTAGTTTACATACTAGAAAACGACTTCTACCAGATTTTTGTATATATGTATGAAGATGATCAGTGTCTTCCTTCATCCTTCATGCTATTTAAAATTCTTTCGGCTTCTCATTCTCATGCTCCTCTTCAGGCTTCTGCGGCTTGGCTTCAGATTTGAACTGAACAAGACTTTTTAGGGAGTATATAAATGAAACAAGCAACAACCTGCTGGAATTTTTGTGCGTCTGTTTAGCGTTTGCCAAACTTCATGTGGATTGTGGATTGATCATTGATCCACTGTAAATAAACAAGTTGGATTTGGTGGATTGTGTTGCAATTTCAATTCACAAAAGCTGTTCCTCACTGATGCTGCTGGTGATGCCGGGGCAAAGGAAGCACTAAAAACTGAAACTTGTAACTAAATAGCTTTCTTTACAGCAAACTGAATTTTGTAGCTAGTTGTTGAAAAACTATTAAAAAATGGTTGTTGCTTCTAATATCAGATAGTAACTAGTAGCCAGTAGCTAACTGACTTGACTGCTTAGAAAATGACGACTGAGCGAATGAAAAGTATTAAGAATGATGTGACAAGCCGGTTTTTAGTAAACTCAGCGTCATTTTTGTGCTTGTATTACGATTGCTCGCACAGAGATTCTCTGACTTGACTGAACCAAAACCAACCGACCATATGTCAAGATCAGAGAGAGGGTTATGTTAATATGCTATATAGCATATAGATTGGAATCATTTGACATTGCTGAAACCAAGAAAAGAGCCTGACAAGATCCAGTATAAAATTGCAATGACCAAAGTACCAAAGACCAAACCAATCTGATAATAATATAATGATTCATACATGCGTAAATGAATGCATACGTACATACGTACATACATACATTCACGTTGCAAGATTGCAATTGGAAAAATCATGAACTCTTGCTCACGCCCATCGCCAGTCTTTCATCATTTGAATTGACTTTAGGTTGAGTTTGTTTAGTTTACGACTTTCATTTTTATGTTTCGTACATGGATAAGCAAAGTTGAATATTTTTAAACTTCCTCGTCAACTTATCACTTCCTGATTCTGGAAATTAACCTCATTTTGCTATAAGATAAGATTTGTTTTGAGCGTTTCACGCAGTATAATTGAACTATTTATGGTTTACCATATCTGATTCATGTCCATAGTAGATTTACTCCCATCTGTAAAATTTCATGCCAATACTAATAATGTACAACAGTACAGGATCAAGTAACCACTTTGTATATAATCTGCCAACGCCAGTGAACAACACATAACAATAACAGATTGTAAAAGGCATCTCTCAACGTTATTTTCTTCCATATCGATTTCCAAAAAAAAGTGTCTGCCTTTTTTCCTGTTTCAGTAAATTTAATCTTCGTTGTTGGCAGTTGAATAGGGGTAACAGTTTCAGTTGTCAGTAGTATTGCATTTTGAAGTTGAAGTAAAGTAGAGTGGGAGTGAAAATCGTAAGTCAAGAAACAATAATAAATAAAATCTACAAATAAGTTGCGTCTGTATGTATGTATTTCTAGCTCAAACTCATATTCACGTGAAGAAGGATGATGGGATCGAGTAAGCTACGCAACGAAAGCTAAGAAATTTCCATATTTTTTCTTACTCTTGCTAATGGATTTTTGAAACTTAATGAACAGCGTACATCCGAATGCTTTCAACATGCCTGTTTTGAAGAAAAGAGATTGAAATTGAAATGAAGGTGGCACAAAAACTTCCGTTTTTTTTTCAATGCATAAAAATGCGTAACTGGATACGTGTAATATATCCCTAATGAAGTAACGCCCCTGCGACATAAAACACTGAAATATATATCACATGCATTATTCATGATGTAATAAATCCATATTCAACCATTTCAAAATGATCCACATTTGTAAGGAAAGTTTAGTATCTGTCTGTTTGAAAAAAGAAAGTAAAGACCTGCACGAAGAAACTCAATATTATGCAGTTTGTTCTGCTGCTGCTGATGTGATATGAAGTGTCCGCTCACATCACATCTACTAGAAAATTCATTTCACGAAGGAAAAAATGTGAGCACACTTCTAAAAAAATCAAAATGTGTATCAACATCCAACATCCCCAACGCACCATGTAATTACTCTCTTGTGTACTCCTTTTGTTATCAATATCCTATCTTGTTTTTTGACAGACCAACTTTCGATAGCAATATATCTACTACGAGTAGTGTGCCCATTATGGAAAAGTAATAAGGAGTCTGGTCATCATCATTACTACTCAGGAATCCATTGAAAGATGCTTCCTACATTGAAAAATGTAATTGTGATGTTGCCTCCTATTGCTCTTTGGCTACTCACAAGAAGTTAAAATATAAATGGACGTGCTCACACGCCTGCCATTGTCTATCGGTAATTTAAGCATTATGCTTGATTTAAGGACACCTTTCCAGTAATCTCATCTCTTTGCCCATAATCAAATTTAAGTAAGAGATGAGGTCAAAGCAACATGACTTTTCACTCTTTTATCAAACACACTGCCTGCCACTGGTATTCAAAGAACCCGTCAACATCATCAGCATCAGCCCAACAACATCCAACAAACTCCAACATCATCATGTCTGCCCTTTTTTATATTCTTGATGCATGTTGTGTTGTATACAAGACGGAAACAAATGCAAACAAACAAAGTAACTACACCATGCATCAAATCAACCATGCCAGGTTGTAATCGTGACGGACAGATCAACTACAAAAAAATAATATTATAGGCCCATAATATCTGAGTGCAAGATATTGCAGACAGGTTCTGTAAAGTCAATGCAATTTCCATAACTTTAATTCGTAGGAAATTTGAGATGATGATTTTACAAAAATGGAAATATGGCTTGTCTTGTTGGTAATCAAAATGGGAGCAGCAGCTTCTTTTCAACTATAGTAATCTAGAACGAAATTGTGTCCATAGTTGATGATCATGATGACACAAGAAGTTGCGACTTTGACTTGACTATCTGCGGAGGGAAACAAAAAACACTGTGTGCAAATAACTATATTGGTGGGCATGAGCGATGAACGTACACTATTTTCTTGAGCTCCGCCAACTATCATTCATTATTATTATGATAATAGCTTTATTATTACGTAATAGGTATATACTTTTCTTTTCAGGGATGTTTAACCCTTTGAAATCGTTCACTTAAACACTCGACATTCCAAACCACGTGTGTGTTTGTGTGTGTGTGTGCATCCATGACAGGAGGTGACTGCATTTTTTAATACTTATTTACAATGCATGAGCATTCACCCATTGCATTTGCATTGCAATGAAAATTTAATCTCTTCTACTTATTTGATTCATGACAATGATCGCATGATATGATATGATATTATATTATGATACTACATATTTCATATTGTATTTGTAATATACATAAATGGCTTACTCATCTTAAATTGCGTGGTAAGTAAGTGGAATGGAATCTGCTATGCGTAGTTCATTTCATATTCTTTTTTTCTTCTCATGAATCATGAGATGACTATTTTGTTTTTTGCTAAGTTTTTACGAGTGCTGCTACACACACACCAAAGAAAATGAAAAAGTAACTGAATGTTTGTTGGCATGTTCGTTGGTCTGCTGCTGGCATAAAATTTTGCATTGTTGTTTTACGAAGAATCAATTGTGAGCTGATGGCTGAGAAAACTTTTTATCTGAGACATGATAAAACAGTGTGTAAAAGTCATATGTGAAGGAGTCAAGAATGACACTTGTTTTGTTTGCTTTTACAACGTTTGTTTGAAACGTTAAGTATCAATAATTTAAAAAAGCACAAGAAATTAAAAACGAACTGAAATGTTTTAAACATGTGTATAACAGTCAGCAGGATATAATGACTGAAAAAAGTGAAATTTTCATGGGGCTGGCCTGGCAGCATGAGACGGAAATATTGAATATAAAAATACTACTGTAAAACGCATTAAGAAGCAAACCATTGAAATTTATGTGCGTTCATTATCCCACAGTTGTTGTCACTAACTAAATATAACGATGTATTGTATAGGTTTGTATTTAATAATTAAATGTAAATGCGCATTCTATTAATAATAGAAACTTGATAAATTGCCATTCATATGGATATTACATTGCTCAGGGTTGACAGTAAAATGCCTTTGAGTTACGGGCCAAAAATGCTGACTATGGTCATTCAAAGTAAAACTGCCGCATGCATTTATCTGAGTATGAATAATAATAAAGTACGAAAAGTATCCGAGGAGTTGTATGTACTACAGCGGAATTAGTAAGCATCCCATGAAGATGACAAGTTGATATATATATAGCAACAAAGAGCGGATAATAAGACTAGGAGTAGACGTCGACGTTACATTTCATGTGATCAAAGTTGAGAGAAGGAAAATGTAAGAAAAGTGTGTGATAGTTGTATGAAAATGAAAATATAGTACACCGTAGATCAACTTAAAGAAGGCCATTTCCAAGCCAGATATTTACCTCAACTCAGCAGGTTGCAGGTTTTTGATTGCTTCTTGCTAGCTCCTGGAATGTTGATTTTCCTTCTCAAGTCTCATAAGAAGCCTTCTTGTCAGAGAGTCAAGAACTAGAGAAATGGTGCAGATGGTCTCCTCGTCTTGGACCTTTGCTAAACTGTTCATCGTCATCACTGACTGTGTGGTTCAAGCTGTTTGAGAGTCTGCTTTTAGTGGTTCCAGGACAGGAGAAAGAGAGTTAAGGTGTGTCCTCGTACTTGAAAATCCATCGCGTATTCAATTCAACTACTCATTGTTTGCAGTCAAACGATTTAGCACTTTATTTAGTCATACGTCACATACACACACACACAATCTTGAACCGTCCAACTCAACTCCTTACTCTCACTCAAGAAATGTTGGTTGGCTTGGCTTGGCTTTGGGCTGTCACAAGAATTCAGATTCCACACTAATTTCACTTAAGCAAACAATGCCACAATTTCAAAACAGTCACTCAGTTCTCAAACTTGTAGCCAGCATTTTTCTCATTCATTACGGTAAACTCTGGTTTGAACGACACGAGACGAGTGAAGAGATTCACTGAATGGATACCGACCGTTCCTTTGAAAATAGAGTTGAAGAAGCGTTCGCGTTCTCGTTCTCTTTTTCTACAAAAAAAAATATGCAAAAAAACACGATTACTTCCAAGAATACCAACAATTTTATATCGATGAGAGTGATGATGATGATGATGATTGTGATGATATAATCCTGAAACTTGTGCCTTGTGCGGTTGCCATTAAGCATTCCTGAACGATGCGTCAGTAATTATTTTTTTTGCACAACTTCAAACTTATCATCGGTATGTGTGGGTATGATACCAGATACCATCAAAATACATGTCATGCATGCAATATTGTAAATAGTAATACATACATGCACTTTTTCAGAAAGGTACATGTATAATGTGAAATGTGACTAAATATTTTTTTATCATTGCCACAAAAGAACCAAAGCTTGAACTTTCTTGCGAGACGATTCTTCAGACAACTTCGTGCGTACGAAACCTGCATTCATATACCTATATATACCTATCTACCTGTTGTGTCTGACTGAACTGACTAATCACCTGTCTGTTAAGAAAGATTGTATCTGTTTGGTTGTATTATTGTCATCCTTTTGCCAAAACATGGATGCCTATATGAAATTCGGCATTCCATTTCTTTTTCCCATCCCATTTACACCAGCACACGTTTAGCCACAATTTATTTTTAAAGGCATGGTTGACTGATTAAAAAAATTGAACGCGGTTCTGCTCTGCAACACGGCTCTTTTTGAAAAACAGCTAGTGTACAATAATATGATATGATTTCATTTTTCATGAAAGATTCCTTGAACACATTTCAATAAAACACAAATAATATTATATTCGTTCCGAATGACAATCCAATCCGAGTATAAAAATTACATTTCGGTTTGCTGCATGACTTGTGTTCAAAAGCAGAAATAAGCGTATCAGATCAGCCAAGCCAACACATTAACTTGTTTGTCAATAATATTTTAGCCGTAAAGCAGATCGTTAATACCGACGAAATACAGGGCCAAAAGAACAGCGCAAGGCAAGGCAAGCAATTGTGAATGTATTGAATTGAAACGAGGTAAAATACACACACATTAATGAGAAGCACTTTTGCTTGTTGACTGACACAAATTAAAATCTCAAGTGACACCTACGACTTTTAACGTTAGGTAGTCAAAGATATAACGTAACAACATTCACTCTACCTTACAAAACCATTATCAAATATGATATCAAGGTAGAAAGACAAAACTACCTTAGAAAGAAAGGAGTAAAACACAGGAGCACAAAAATATTAAACCGCTCTTATTCTTCCCATTAGAACTTTACTATCCCTCTGCCTCTTAGCACTCACGTTACGGCTTGAATGCCATGCCGATGATATGATGATGCCGACTTGAAGTTGGCAAGTGAGTTTCACCAAAAGATTCATAACATAACACAACACACGCATATAATAATGCTGTTCTTGCTGCTCCTCTCATACACAAAGCACAAGGAGCAAAAGACGTTTTTCTCTGTTTTCCATCTGTCTAGGTCTGGCCATTCATGCATGTCCTGAAGGTATACACACAGCATAACATATGAGTTTTCATTTCATTAGTAAGTTGGTTGACTAAGGCAAAAGTATGCGCTGAAAATGGGGATAGTTTTTTTTGTATGTGTGTGTGTGAGTTTGTAGTAGCGGTGGATGATTACTTTGGCTGATGTTGGATAGTTGTATTATTGTGTGCTTGTTACATTCACAAAATGAATATAAGCCTTTACCTTTACCTATCGTCATTAACGAATATATTATGCCATGCCAGACCAAGACCAGGAGAGTGGATTGAATCGGTAGGGTTAGGAAATTTGTTAGAAGGAAGAGAGGCAAAAGTAGCTGCATTTGAAGCCTTAACAGCAAAAAGAACGGTTGCATTTTTATGTACTCTTCTTCTTCTTCTGCACCTACTTAAAACTTACCTGTGTAGATATGAAATAGAGGAGATAAACTCTTGTATGATACTTAACACTACATCATCATAATATAAGCTGGTGTTGGTGGTGGTTTGGTGTGGTAGTGTTGTGTACATGTAGCATCACCATCATCATCATCACCATCCCTTCGTCCCATTCAAAGTGAATTAATAATATGACAGGAGGAAAAGTACATTTTTGAATTGCCAAGTGGTGGTGGTTGGTCAAGAAAAGAGAGTTGATATATAGACATAACAAGTTACCTGTAAAAAACCTCTGAAGGTCGGTTGAAAATCCCTTTCGGAATGCCGGTTTTCTAGCTCAGCTCCGTTCCAACCATCTATCCATCCATGTAAGCAAGGTAAAGCTAAAACCTAAACCAAACAACAAAAACAGCTTTGGCTGAGCGAGTGATCATGTCTGTTTGTAAGAAAATGTCCAACAGCCACTTTCCTTGTCCCTTCCTCTGCTGCCGTAACAGCAACAACACAGCAGCAGCAGCAGCTCATGTATTTTATACTTTACCCTGTCATGTTTGACTGGATCTCTTTTGAAAGAAAAGTTTGTAAAGTAAAAAGAGGTTTCATTTCATTTCATGTTGCCCAACAAGAAGATATCATGAGGCTTATTGCATTGCACAGCACAGGAGCTTTGAAACTTTGAGAGAGAGGGACGGACACTACATGCAGAACTAATCATTCAACATTAACCACGTTGCATCAGATCAGATATATGTGTATTATTGTTTGAGTTTGAATGCTCCTATTCTTCCAAATATTAAGAAAGAAATAACTCAAATAACTAAATGATTCTACTAGTCTTCAAGAATGGCTCACTTGCTTTTCTCTTCCTTAAGGGATTTCATTCCTTTTCTTTTATCTCAAAAGGAAGTTGGATGTTTTGGAAGTGGTTATAGCAGCATGCAGCATTATGACCATCATCAAACACCCTTGGGTTCAATAAACATAGTAATAACCCAAAAACATTTAAGAGCAAGGTACCATTTAGTGGTGGAGATCATGATAAACGAATAAAACGATTTGGGTTGGTATTCCTAGTTGTAAAGCTTAATTCTACGTCTTTCAAAGGCTACTTTCGCTTCTTTGAGAGATGGGATGATATAGGATGGGATGCTCCTTCATCAAGAGATTTACTTTACATGGAACCATCTCTCTCTCCAAGATATTCTCATTCTTTCCACGTTGTTATTCATTTTCACAAAGCAAAATGCCATGCCATGATGATGAAGATTTCCGTGCCAGAATCCCATTCCCAAAAGATATATTTGTCAACAATCCAGCGTACTGAAGGGATTTAGTTTCCAGCAGACATATTAGACACTTCAAACAAAAAAGGTTTCAGCTTGTATATACTTTTAGAGGAAATCAAGTGGCCAACAACTTCTTGAGCCATATTTTTTTCTCAAGATTCTTTTCACATCCTAAACTATTTATTACTTTCCATGTCTGAGCAGCTCAAGTGCAATTGAGCACACATCTTCTCTAATGAATGGAAGAAGAAGAAGAAAAATGTCGGAGAAGAGGAAGATGAGGGCAAATTAGGAACGGCAATGCCAAGTAGAACAAATCCCACCAGAGAAGTAAATTTTAAGACAACGGGTTTCCCATCGACTCTCTGTTCTGTTGGATTGCTATTAGCGAGCCCCATGTTATGATGTTTACAATCTTGAATCCCAAAACCATTTCCTTTTTTTCATTTCAAGACGAAGACGACTTACTTTTTGAGCTCGAGTAACCAAGCCAAACCAAACCAAACCATCCAACATTTTTTCTTCTCTCGACAAAATGACAGATTTACTGACACATGAGCGGTACATGAGTTGAGTACGGTTTTTGAGGAAAGACAAGGAAGGCAAAGCTTTTGGTTTGAAGACTTGAAGTATGCATGTAGCAAAAAAAAAGATCCAAAACCCATCACACCAAATACGAAATCTACACACAGAAGCTCCTTCTCGTCAATAGCTGTGACATGTGACAGCAATACAATGCACTTGATGTTGTCGATAACTTTCATTGATTTGTGAAGCCAAAGTTGTTGGCTCCTATATAGTCTTTACCTTTTATCGTTTCCTTTTTCTTCCTCTTTAAGAAAACTCATGTATTCATATGTGATTTTGCATGAAAGCTAGAGCTATACTGTTCTAGCTAGTCCTATGCTGCTGTCGTCTTCGTCTTATACTTTCAAGATAGAAAACATCAAGAGAGATGGATTACGATTCCATAATAATATTCCATGTTCACACAGCAGCACAGCCTAAAACTTTCACTGGCTACAGTTTCCTCGTTGACTATTTCCTATTCTTATGCATTCTAAAAGTATATATAGTTCTTATTTATATGCTGGTCTGAAGGTGCTACACGAAGCCCGACTGCTGAATGAAGTGCCGACGTTTCATGATTATGAACGCATGTTTGCACTTATGAGACTATTGTATTGTATATGTGTAATCATACGGAAAGAGAAACTTTCTTGCTTGGGATGGGATTTAAAAGACATTCATATGGTAATTGCATTACTCATGTATACATAATGTGAAATTGCTTCCATCAAACAAAAAAATATAATGTGTGTGTATATAAAACTAAAACCCTGTAGACGATGACAATCACAGGTCGTGTTGGTTCATAGGGATTGTGGCTTGGCTAAAGTACAGTACCGTTTTCAATACAAAACATATTATATCCCATCCTATAATTATTCTTTGAAACTGATCACTAATATTATATACATATGTGCTTCAAGGTTAAAAAATACATTTCCCACTTAAGACTTTTTTATCTCTCCGAGCTTAAAAGTAGACATTGAAATTTGAAAAGTAAAAAGGTTTAAAAACAGTAAGTGTATGCATAATCATAATCATTCATATTTGTTCGGAGGTATTCATCACTTCACATTATTTCTCTTTTGAAAGGATGGAGAATGGAGACGGAACACTTTCCGCCTATGCAACTGCACGTTTATAACAAGGATTGTGTTTGTATTCTTGAAATTGTGCATACATAAACTGACGCGGATGTATGTGTATACATTCTGTCAGAGATATATTTTACGTCTTCGTAAATATTTATAACTCTTGCAACTTTACAACGCAATGCAATGAAAGTGGAAATTTGAGTGTAAAAAAGACAGACATGTTGGCGGCTACTTGTATTATCTTATCCTTTTAATATCGTCTAACATACTTTCTCAGTTATGCATTCATGACGATTGACGATTGGGATTGTGAGGCAATGGAGTTGACTTGACTCAACTATTTTTCAATTTGACCGATGCATTGGTTACGTAATTAAGAAAACACACACTCGACTCGTCCTCTGTGTTCATATCCATAAAATCCTAGCTTGAGCATCTAGACTGCTTTTTACCATATTTTTTCAATATTACCTAACACATTTATTGCTTCGTATTGTATTGTCTAAATGTACTTGCGGCTAAATGCGCCTTCCATTGTTAAACAGTTTTAACATGAATATATGATGACGTCGAACTGTATTGCGTAAAAATTTTGCATTCCAATTTAACACTGTTTGATTAGCAACATTTCATTTACATGTCTTAAAATGACATTGAGATTTTAATTATCCTTTTTAAATAATTCATGATGCTCTAAATTACAATATGACGTAGTTGTGTGATAGCCAAATTTAATCATCCCAAACAAACACGCATGATGGTATGTAGAAAGATGGTGTATCTCAAAAAGCGTGTTACTCCATTCAGTCCATTCCATTGCCACAATGCTTGACACTTTGCAGCTTTTTTAGCATACCACAAAATCTGTGTTTTTACATTTTACAACTTATTTATTACTCTACAACAAAAAGAGATGAGCAAAGAGGGAGAAGAATTATTATGGAGGAATGTTTAGAGCTAATACCATATTACCATTTGGCTAAAGATTCCTCTTTTTGTAAATGACTGATACTGCACACAAAACTTTCTTACGAGCAATAATAAGTATTTAATGTGCTTGAAAAAAAACGAGGTCTTTGAAATAAATTGTGGAAAAGAGCAAGGCAAAAGGCAAGGGAGCAAACAGATGAAGGATCTCATAAAATTTTATTGGCTACATGAACAGAGGACAAGAAAATTGTGTGGATGACTTTTTCCCATAGTTAACGTCCGTTTATTTTCTGTATAAGGGAATGCGGCTGTAAGACTACTCTAGTGTATGTGCGCAATTAGTTTAGTTTAGTGATATAGACACACACACGGTACGGTTGACTAGATCTTAGATGATAAGGATGTGCTTTCTTTCACTCATCAACTTCAACATTGTAATCAAATGAGCCACAGGTATGCAAGGGATGTTACAAAAGGAACGGCTTTTTCCCATCGGAGATATGTTAATTAATAAAGAGCCCATTGTAACAACTTTATTATCATCATCATTTGAAATGACTGCAGACTGCAAAAATTGTACGAACATGAAACAAAGCAAACACAAACAATAACAGAACATAACATAACATAATATATAAAATGGTACAATACTTATTATTATTACGTACGCAATATGAAATTATGAACCATTTTTTATTCGTTATATCACATCATATCAGCCAATTTATCATTGCTGAAAGTTGTTTGCACTTGATTTGAGAAGGCATTAGACTAGCCTCTTCAATCCAAACCAATCCATCCGGGGGAAGAAGATTGATGGAATGTTAGAAAAAGTGTGGGTAATTATTCGTTGCATGTTTGTGAGTACAAACGCATAAAAAACACCTATTACTCCGAGAGGTCAGGTGAATTAGTTGGTGAGCGTATTTTTCTTTTTCTCGTCATTATTATCAATTATCGACTAGGAAGAAATTATGCAATGGATTGGAATGGATGATGGGTAGCTTAAACTGTTGAAGATTGCATTGCAGTGAGCAGGGTTTAGTAGTAGAAGTTGTAGCAGCCTGTCACGTTGGTTGGTTGGTTGGTAGGATAATGAATAGAGCTATACACAATGTGTATCATAATAGGAAATGCAGTTGGATTGGATTTGTGGATGGAGAGGATAGGAGGTGAGGGTGAGGTGGCTGAGATTTTGGGAGTTTGTTTGAGATGCGTTTATCTTAACGCAAGTCTTATTTTCAATCATCAAGATAAATGTTTGTCAAATTATATGGTATTTTATCATTCGTATAGGATGTTGGATTATTGGGCTAGTGATCTGGACCATTAGGAAAACTTGTTCCTTTCTTTCTCTCTCTCTCTCTTAAAATGTAACTTAAGTGAACCCCAATCAACAATGAGGTCTTTAACCTTGTCCGTTTACTTAAACATGTATGTACATACCTATATACATATATGCATGATATGATGATGATGATCACAGGTTGTGAATCTTAAGTAGGTATATACAATATTTACATACTTGAAGATGCAATGAATGTTGCGGCAGCTGAGAATCAGCAGGTCTCTTCACTGGATCATTATCATCACCAGTTGAGGAAGAAGAAGAAGAAGTTTGCCAAGCCATTCAAAATGAAACGACTCAGATCAGACTTCACTCCACTCACTCATCCCAATCCTTTGCTATATTTTCTGTGGCGTAGTTAAAATCATCTTTTGCATCAATTCAAACCTGGTGATAGTTGCATTGCATCACATCTCATCCGATGAATTTAGCAGGTCTAATGGTATGCGAAGGACTGGCTGGACTGGCGATTAGGATCAGTCTACACACCATGTCACAAACATACTACGAAAGCAACATCTTTGGTGCTTGGTTTTTTGGTTTAAAATATCATGGGCAACTTTTCATTTCAGATTATTACCCTGGATTTATGACCACTTTGCACAGAAATTATTTTGAAATACGCACTTCATTAACAGACCACAAATTCTCTGAGAAATTACTATACACAATATAGCAATAGGTAACCGTATATACCTTAAGTAGTATATAAAATATGAAATGTAAATTTGCGGCAAATGAGATAGGAACATCCTTTTCTTTTGCATGGTTTCAATTACCATTTATCGGTCTTCAAGACAAGTGGTGTTTGGTGTTGGTTGTTGGTGGGGACGTTGAGAATCAAAATATTTATACATGCATTCATCGTTCAGAGTCCCCGTTTGACGCAGCGTGAGATCTTTTGCAAAAATGACAGTGACTTATAAAACGCTTGGTGACTTATAGCTGGGAGCAATAAATCACAAAAAAAAATCTAGCAAATAACAATGAAGAAATTTTGTCTCGTTTCAAAAGGTGTATACATGTGTTCTTCTAATCAACAGAACAAAATCATTATATTCAACAATTGATGAGTAGAAGAATATTTATAATATAATATATGTTGGTTGCTTGAGCGAAACCTACATTGTGTGGTTCATCACTTCACACAAGGGACTAAATGAAAGCTGTAGATATGAAAAATGTGTTTTATTACATGAATAATAAATTGCATATGCATAAATCTTACATTTACACATACATATTATATTATTATCTACCTTTCTTTCAATGCTCAATGCCGCGATTCATCATGTCATAGGTATTAACATTGTTGAATTTATTGCACCTTGAGGATATTAATTATGAAAAATGACGAATTCCTAACTTCACGTATGTATCATATGATAAAAAGAATAGAAAAATAAGTTGGCTAAAAATAATTAGTACTTAAATCTTACTTTTCGCTATGATTATTATAAGCTTGCTGACTTGCTGAGTTTTATTTTTTATTCCTTTTTGGCAGGCTTATCTACAAATTCCACCAAACCAACCAGTTAAATTGATGCGTAGATTGTAGATTGAAGCCGGAATTTACCTTAACTCTGCTGTTTTTTGCATTTATTTATTGCAGGCTTGGAAATGGAAGGCTTGCAAGAAATGGAAAATCGTAATAATCGTACCATCATAAAAATGTATTGCATGTAAAATGAAACTTGCAGCATGTGGTAAAGTAAAAGGTACAAACAACTGCTTGGCTTGTCATTGTGTTTTTAGCATCTGTATAACTTTTTGGGTTTGTGGGTTTATATAGCTAAACATCACATCGTGACAATTAAGGTGTGGAGGAGTTTCCCTCTCAACTTCTGAGTAAAAACGAAGGGAAAAGTCAGTCGTTACATGAAAGACACATGTTTTCGTTTTTTATATCTGTCTTGATCCAGTGATGAAAAACTCATGCTTACAGCAGCACAGCATTCCTACTACGCCTCCTCTATTTGTATGGATGAAAAAGTGTGAGTTGCAGTAAAGTTGCTGTTAGTCTCGTTTCACTGCAGATGTACAACTATGAGAAAAGCATTTTCTACTGACTGTTACAAAAGCATCACAAGGCTTTCACGTTGTAAGAAGAGCTAGCAGATTCCCACGCTGTTCCTAATTACTTCCTTTACCTTGTCCGTTAGTAGTTTTCATAGATGTGCGGCTTCCTCCTACGACTCCTTCCGTTTCACATGAAAGGTGCAAACACACCATTATTTGTACGTACAATTTTTATGGCTACTGGCTAAGAAGATACAAAATGCAATGCCTACTAGCTACCCAGCCTACCGCTACCGTAACCTATATATTTTATCAATTCATCTTGACCGTTACCTTTTTAGAGATTGTCATTGATTGGATGAAAAAAGCACTTACATTAAGACAACTGGGTTTTTATCAAACATTTTATTTTTCCAATATTGTTTCGGAGTTAATGCATTTCATTCACAACAACTGTATGAAACAACAACACCAAGCTGCTTATAGGGTTTCTAATTTATGATTATAGTTACACGATAAGGAATACAAACACACAATTAAGTACTTAGCATTATCAATAGTTCATAATTCATACGTAATGTTTTATGCTAGAAGCATCAAGCATGGCAAAGAGCTGACTTCTGTTTTGGTTCATGTTGTACAGTTCCTGAGTTCCTTGCAAAAAAGGCCAAGCAATATACAATATATATGTATTCCCTGCATGCACTGACAGAAAATTTGATTGTGTGCATTTTTAAAAATGTGAGTAAAAACTGAATGAATTTGTGTAACTTGTCGCTAAAAGTTTAGTTGTTTTTAAAAGTTTCGAATACGCCCTCTTAATACTGGTCAATAATTTTGGTACTTTCAACTTTCTGAAATATCCTTATTAATAGCAACAAAGATATATAGTGTACAGAATATACAAATCAACAGCTCAATGCTCAATCTACACAGCTATAGGTGCTTTCTAAGCGATGATAAGGGTTTGATGATTTGTGATTTCCTTCAATCGTCAATTATAGCTGGTTTAAGGTCACTAGCACTACTCTGAGTTTATAGCACTGCCCCTACGTGGAGGTTGGACACGTACAGACCACGCCATCATAATCATAGATCCGGCAATCGTCATTCCTAACGCATTGAGGATGACAGATTCCTCGTTTTCCAAACGATAGTTCGTCCTATAACATACGAAGATAATGAGAGAATTAATTTTGTGGGATTCATTAGCACAAATCAAATCTCATGTTTGGGGTGGTGTTGTCAAATTATTATGAAATGTGTCAAATTAAATTGCATGATATCATTGGTGAAAGCAAAAATGAGTACAAGTGAAAAAATCATAAGATAACAGGGTCACACTTACATTTTATTAAGTGGCATATTATTTATAATCAATAATCATAATAAACCCATAATTTGTCAATAACATATTATATATTATTATTATGTCAAGCTAAATAAACTAAAATAAAACCAAGAACAAAATAATATTGTGTGTAGTTGTGTGCAAAGCACGACACTCGTTCAGAATCGATCTTCGTATTCATTCAAAAAGCTACCTACACACACTGGATCATTTCATATCTCGTAGCGTAGTAAACTCCATATTTTGGTGGCTGACAAACAATAATTTTCCTTATAACTTTCTCCAACTTTGTCTCAATGCATTCAGACTGTATATCATTCATAGACTATTTTCGTATTATTCTATATATCTACGTAAAATAATAATAATAATTAATATTATGCGTAATTTAAAAATGAATATTATTTTTGATCATTTACAACGTGTTTAAGAGCTACATAAAAATCTCAAGCAATACCATACGACACTTCAAATTATCTCATCTCATCTCAACTAGTCTCCAACAAATTGACAACAAAACTCATCATCTGGACATCAAATCAATACTTATCTTTTCGGGCATAAAATAAAATAATAGTAAGAAAAATTATTAGCCTAGAAAACTGCCTACATTCTGAGATTCTAATTCATTTCTGTGAAATAATATTTTATATTCTTTACTCTCTTGAATTTCCGTTATAAAAGTAATGTAAAACTAAAGAACAACAAAAGGCATATACTCTTGTATTATTGTAGAACAAATGAAACTAACGCCTACTTAAAATTGTATTCACGATGATATGATGATGACACTTGCAAAAAAAGCACTAAAGTTTACACCTTGTAACAACTAAAAAAACACTGGATTCGCATTCATGGCTGGCTATGAATGAACAAAAAAAAGCTGGTTATCTATACATTTGTAGGCACAACTTTGGAGTTTTTTTAAAGGTCTGTGTGGTAGGTCATTCTCATGGGAGCCTTTCTGATGGAGGGAACACTGAGGGTGAAAGTAATTGAAATGGCAGCCGCAGCAATTACAACACCAATCACGTTGATAACGATAGCTTCATTGCTTCCCCAATTTTGATATACTCCAGGTCTGTTGTTAGAATAAATAATAGTAAAACATACAAATAAAGCAACAAATAAAAACAATCACAAATTATATGAGTGCAAAACGTGAGCAAAAGAGTCTTATATTGACCCAAAAAATAAAATATAAAAATAATAAAAAATTTGTTAGTAAAAAATATAAACCTTGAATTGTGTGGTTTGCTGGAAATGCAAAATGGTATTTAATAAATATGTTCGAATCGAAATGTACGAAATGTACTTTTTACCACATTGTTTTTTATGTAAATTCGTGAACATTTTGAATTTGAATTCTTCCGCAGTAGTTGTAGCCCATAAATTTTATAATGGAAATAAATAAAAAAGGACATACTTGAGTTCGAAAAGTGCTTTTTCTGTCAATCCTGTCACAGCAGTGGCAGCAGCCATAACGAAAGTAATGAGTCCGAAAGTAGCATGAGTTGGAACAAGTGAGGCTCGGCAAGCGGCCGTGGCACCTTCACAGCAAAGTAAGATGAGGAAACTGAAGAAGCCCACAACAAACTAGAAAACAACAACAAAAAATACATTATTCATTTTTAACTTTTCACGTTTCAGATCATATTTGCATATTACAAATTTGTATTCAATGTTTTGACAGCTCCATTGTTACCTGAATTGCAAAGAGGCCCATGGTTGTCAAACCTAACCATGAATGAAGTGAGTAAAAGTTTGGAATTTTTGGAACCCCCAACTCATGTGAGTCCCATACAGTAAGGAAGCCAATTGCGATGCAAGCGATGGAAAATGCATGGAATATTGTGTGAAGAAGTTTCACATAGATCTTCCTGCAGCATGTCATCATTCGATAGAAAAGCATTGCTGAAATAAAAAAACAAAATAATGCTGGGATAAAACTTTCTATTCTTGTACAATTCTCGGGTATAGGGCATGTACACAATTAAAATATTCGAACACGAATGTCTGTCAAAATGTTTTAGTATGACTTACAAAATCCAGAGAAGAAAATAAATCCTGCAACCATCAACGTTGGATGCCAGTTGAACTCTTTGGGAGGATTTTCCTAGATTACGAACAAAACCCGATAAAATGGTAAAACTTATAGCACTGATTTCATAGAAATATTAAACTTTGAAACGCTTATAAATTATAATGAAAAGTGAAAACAAATCTATTTACCTGCCATGCATATCCTCCACGATACATAAACACCCAGAAAAGCACAAGAACCAATGATGCCACCAGGAAAATGCTGGTGAGCACCATTGAAAAAATGAATCCAATTTTCGCACCCATGCTTGCACCGTCTTTAGTTCTGTAAAAAAATAAATAAATTACACAATCAGTTTTAATAATATTGAAAAGGAAAGGGATTCACAGCTAAAATATATTAGGCGGTCAGAATGAAATACGGCTTATTAATGCTAGAAGTTTGTAGTATGAATTTGGTAAAAATTGAAACCAACTTTGAATGAATGAATTATTATATCAAATTTAAATATGGTATTTCCGCATGCATATTATGAATACATTACCATTAACTATTACGTAGTTAAACACCATGCAAAAACTACCATTTATTCATGCTAACCGCTTTACAGACATAGACAGACGTAATTTTAAATTCATTTTATGTCATGATGTATGTAGGTATATATATGGTGCACTTCCAAAAAAGGCTTTTTGTTAACATTAGCTAATGTCAGAAACGAAAAGGAGCAGCACGCAAAAAAGATGATTGTACAGTACATACAATACAGCACAAACGCTAGCTTTCCCTAAAATCATTCGACCATTATGAGTTGGTTTTCAATTCGCCAAAAAATTTGCGTGCTTTCAATATTTTAGAATTACATTGTTGTCAGTTTGATCATAAGTTAGCTTTATTTTATCAGTGTGCAAATGCAAAGCAAGTGTCTTCACTAATCGGTCTATGGCATGGCTTTATAGGAGGATGCCGTGTAAAATTTTGCTGTCTACCAAATAAAGGTTTACCTCTTCTATATTATATGCATGTCTAATTGTGTAAAACGAGATGAGTATATATAGGTATATTACGAATTACGATGCTTTTAGGATTTATCAGTTGTAAGTGTAACGTTAACATATTAAAATACAAAATGCATGTTTATGCATTTAGAATAATTTTGCTTACGTAGTCATTTTGTAGCTTGATTTTGAGATTGCGCTGCACTGTGAGAAATAGCTTAACACTTACTAATAGGTGATGTTACGGAACAATGAAATAATTAAATGTTCTACCATGCGCAAGATTGGATAGAACAAAGGTTTAAATTTAAACACTAATGAACGTTGAACGCCTTTTGCTAGTAAATAATCAGTGTTTATATCATTCACTATCTCATGTTGTAAAAATGAGTTACACGCTATTAATCTTTAGTCCAATAGCTGAAAGTTAGGGTTTGTTACGTTGTATACAGATTTAAACTGATAAGCTTTGAATAGCATAAGCACTGAGCTTAATTCTAGTGTTCCAGTTTTATCCCTACATTTTATCAACTTTGTTTATAGAAAAACTTTGTGTACTCCATTAATCGAGCGAGTAAAGTAATTTCTCTTTGCTGTTTTATGTAAGTAGTCCATGGAACTGCACTTTCTTTACTTTATTCTAGCTTCCTATATCACTCACTATCCAACACTAAAATGAACAATGAACCATATAATTTTGTATATTGGTGACTAGCAAATTTACGAAAAAAATTTAGGGTGTCGATGTCAATTGACCTATATACTCATTAAATGCATTACTTCTCTTGTCTGTAACAAACTTTTTAGCAATTTCAACATTGTTTTATGTTTCAGGATTACTAATATAGAAAAACACATGTGTCATATTAAGTACATATTATGTATATGCATAATGTATGTTAACAATGTTTGTCACACTCTTTATCGTTCATCGTTCGAGTCCATAAATATGTATAGAGTAGGAGTGCAATAGTCATAGCTTAAATCAACCAGTCATCATCATCATCATCGCCAATTATTATAATTTTTAAGAGACTGCCACAAGTGCACACTTGGACACAATTTGAATGCAAAAAAATGAGGATGATGCTTACAAACGTAAAACTAGGTTCCGGAAGTATTTGCTCAATTTCCGATATGCATGCTGTAAATTGTATTGCGGTGTGGTGAATGCAAAGCAAATAAATGAGGAATTTTTAACTAGTTACGAAATACAAAGTTCTGGGAAGCTATACCATATGTATCACTACGAGCGATTATATAACAATTCTTATAATTCTTATAATTCAATTTCTTATAATTTTATTTGCATTAAAACCATGCATAAACAGTTTTTTCCTTGCTTTCGATACGACCAGGTAACTACCAAGGATATTGCGTAAATATGAGCAGTATGCTTTGTATGAAGATCCTATTGTAATTCGTTTGGTTAGCACATGCCTATAGCTTTTGAAACTCTTTTTAAACCATTGACCGAATCAGAAAACAACAACGGTGCGATGTCGCTTTATCGCGTTGAACCTTGCACACGACACACGTCGTAGGAAGTGCTAAAACAATAATTCCATGAATTTATGTGTACATAACCATTATAGCCAAGTGGTTGGTTATTGAAGGGGACCTGTTCAGATTTTTGAGCAGGTCTTCTTCTTGTGTCATGCATCACTGTCAATCAATAGGTGAAAAGAAGAATGTGTGCCGACATAAAAATGTGATTGAGACGCTTTTGTGAGTTCAATGAACCGCAACCATGCAAATCTAAATAGTCATTAAATTATTATTATTTCGTAGACAGTCGTACGTCCATCCAGGAAATATCTTCACCACAGGGAATGACTCATTCATCAGTACTTGAGAAGTCCTGAGTGGAAAACTTTGTATTGCTTTCCGTGTATCATTAGTATAAAGGTACACATCTATCCACATCCATAGACTGTGTAGTCGACTACATATTATAAAACAACTTTTCCTATTTCCGTCGTCAATAAAACTGTTTGTTGATTTTGTGTAAGGAAAATAGGGAGCACAAAGTATGCTTTGCTTGTTACATGCTATAAGCCTAAAAGTATATAATGCTCATTTCAGACGATTGCAATTTTGGTGTAGCATACATGTGCTACAAGGTAATCTTGTCTTTGTTAATTCATTTTGTTGTGGTTTCTCTATACAAGAACAAATTCTTGCACGATTTACACCAAATTACTTATCTCCATCTTCTTTTGTATCAACTGCACTATTTTACTACCTGAAAATCATCAATCAACTGCCTGCTACCACTGGACAACGGACAACTTTTTAAATCATTTAACCGGATAGGTAATGAAATGAAGTATTAATGAGGCAAAGTAAGGTTGTTGCTACTTCCTTTGACGTAGTCTTCGTAATATTATTTGCACGCAATTTTCTATTTCAATCGGTTTCCTTTTTGCCACTGAGGAGTCTAACGAACGGAAATTGGGGAGATAAACCTTGGGAATTTCTATTAAAATTTATTAATTGGAGCAAGATAATATCAAGTATCACTGATCGATCGATCGGTAATAAGTGTTATCATGAAACTAGTTAAAATGAGGATGCATGCATAATATTCATGTTGACACTAATCGTATCGTATCGTAGTATCGTAGTATATTCAGGCTACAGATGGGTTCGCATAAAATTTGCAATCGTATTCAAGGACGACCTAAACTATGGAATGTATGGTATCTATCTACTTATGTATATATCCTAATATTGGTCTGCAATTGCATGCATAATGTACAGTTGCGTTTGGATCTAGTAAACAGGAAGTTACTCCTGTGTGTGTATCCTGTAACCTAAAACCCACTTCTGACATTACGTTACTTGTGATGGACAAATATTTATTGCTACCAAACAAACTACCTTGGACAGTAGCTTTTCTGTTTGAAGTTTGAATACGGTTTGGGTATAACTAGGTTACGTATATGTACATACGATTCACTTTATCCAATTTGTTTAGAACAAATTGTTACGATTCTGCAATGATAGCCTGATGTATTTTGCCTTGTTCTTCCACGGATTTACCTAAAATGCAATTCCCATGTAAAAAATTTCTTACATTGAAAGACGAGTTGTACTTTTGTTGAGCTTGAAAGTCACCAAATCCTCTCAATCCGCTTATATATTACTTTATCGTCAGGTCCCAATAGTACTTGAACAAAATTTTTGAAAAAAGTATAAAAAATATTTTCGACTTTTCTATATACAAAACATATGAATTTGTTTTACATATCAAACACACCAAACCAAGCCCCACTAGATAACAGCACTTTTCACTACATGTATATAAACTAGAGCTTGGTGGTGGTGGTGGCGGTGGCTCTCTATCTGCAACTTTTTTATGACAAAGAATTGGAATAGATTTCGGAAGTATGCATACAGAGTGCCAGATCTAATGGACATCTTTAAAAGCCGTCGTCACTGTTGTTGTGTGCACAATTTCTCCCCTATCGTATTATTAGCGTCCGTTGCCTCACACAGTGATGAAAATATATGATATGTGATTCAGAGTTAGAGTATGTCAGGCAGGAGTCACCAATAGTAGTTGTTGCCGAGGACGGAGCTAATTATGATGAATCTGCGGACTGTTTGCTGGAAGGACATGTCGATGACTAACGCGTGTCTAACTATGACTCCATGTCTAATACAGCCCTCATTACAACATTTTTGCTATTTGCTCCACCACCATACATGCCATCAACATCAACTATCACCACCACTCTATTTGCAACTGTCCTTTCGTTCATCGTGAAAAGTATTGTTTGCAGATTGGATTGGATTGAATTCGTGCCTGGTGTAGCAAAGTATCAAAGGAGAAATGAAATTGTCTTGTTGGACTGGACAGGCTCTTCTACGACTACTATTCATGGAATGTTTGTAAATGCCTATGGCTCACTTCATAATGAATGATACATAAAAAATAGTATAACACAACAACTGGAAATTTTCGGATGTTCTTTTGTGTTCTTCGCTGTTGTTGTCCTATAACGGCAACACTTGTATGCATCCCAGCAAAACTAGCAGTTCCCAGCTAGTGCCACTCTCTGTCTCTATACAACCACCATACCACCTTCTCTGTTCCTTTCCTGTTTTGATTAGGTGTCCAAAAAAATGCCAATAACACAGCTTTTTCTCCCCATGCATTATTCTGTCGAAGCAAATACTCAATACACATGTATTCAATTCAGCATGTCTTTGAAGGAAACGTTAAAAGCATGGTGCTAGTGTAATGCTCCCGCTCAGACATTTCCTTGTGTTAAAATGTTAAAAAAGGGCCTTGTAAACAAAATGAAAACTTTTCGATACACACTGGAATAAATGGAAATGGAAGAAAATAATGCTTTTCCCTCCCTATATACATATAGGCGCGTGTTATATGGGAAATGGAATCGTTTGGGTGTATAAAGTGTTCCTATAAGTCTGGAAGCATTTTATTGGAACCATATAATTTTCAGGGGGTAGGTACATTAGTAATCTAACCACCACAAATGTTTGCTACCCATTTTGCGTGCCATTTTTTTCACTCACGCAATGGAAAGTCGGGAGTAAAAGTGTAGTGAATTGTGGAACAAACTCCTATAGGATAATCATTTATAGTGTACTTTATATGTGTTCTATATGAACAGGTAAGAGAGTAAATGAGGTGGAAGGTACGAAAAACATGTAAATTCGTTGTAGGTATGCACATTGTATTTATAGTAAAGGATAATGACATCACATGGTATTATACTACAACTACATACACCATTGAAAACTTGAAACTAGACTTTGTAATGTGTAGAGCTTGTTTATTACAAAACTCCGTTAGGAAAACGAGCTTTTTCCTTTTCCTCCCAATCTCATACCTGTGTATTGGCATTCTTTTGTCAAAGAATAAATAAATTTGAGTTTAATTTTTTACTGCTCAGTTGAGAATGGTGAGCGCAAACTCAATTCAAAATATGGGTTTGCATTTAATACAGTTATCTTTTGTGTTGCAGAGGCATAGAATACTTAATAATATTGAACATTGTCAGGCAAGTCAGTTTTAGACTTTAATTGATTGGGGCGGGCGGGCGAACTTCAACTACCAGCTCATTTGTATATTTATGACAACACAACACAACTGACTTCCATGGAGTTCATATGAACAGTTGAAATAATGGTAGTTTAGAATTTGCAAGGGTCGATGAAGTGTATAAATAATAGTAGGTTGCTAGACGGAATCTTTCATCGTTGAAAATTCTAATGTTTTCAACAGAAATGAGCGAAGACCATTCAGGGTCATTTTCGCATGAATTACTAAGCCGATATATGAGCTAAGCATTCACATTTCATTTAAGTTCTCCAAAACATGCACATATATAAAGAAGACAATGGGTTTACCAAAAATGGTAAAAATCTTTTAACCACACTGAAATGCTATACCAAATACCAATAATGATATTAGTTTACTTTCAAGGCTATACAATCCCTTTATAATTATGTGTAACAAAACCACACTTATCGAATGTATCCTGCAATTTTTTTTGTAAACTTTTATCATAAGTATAGAAACCTTGTATGAATGTTTGATATCTGATATTGAATTGTGTTTAAAATTAGCACCTACAAATAATGGGACAAGAATAACACGACGAAATAATTATATATAGCAGGCATTATGCAGATTTAGGTCATACATAGCATCGCTTCGGCAGTTGCTGCGGGTATTATATATTATAATATTCTACTGTAAAAATAGAGTTTAATTTAACACCCATCAAGAATCAAGATTGCAGTGAAGAATAGAAGGGAAGAGAAAAGAATGTTGAATGTACATTTTTTTTGTTTCTACTGAATGATTAAAACTTGTGCATATTTTATTAGGTTGGCTCTCAATAATGTATGCGAACAACGGAGACACCAAAACCAAACCAAGACCAACTTTGCAAGCCTAGTCGAGCACCTTTATGCATTATGCATGTCGACATTAGTTTGTAATATGTATACATTACATTAAATGTATTTTACACGCTGCTGAAAAGCAGTCCATGCCTCTGTTTTGTACATCCATACGCATGTCAACCACTTCAATGTTTAATGCGCTACTGGTGTAAAATGATACAGGATTTGTAATGGATAGACACGCTCGTTACCCTAATCAAATCTCTACAGCATAAATTATTAAATAGTTCCCTGATGACAGATGATAACATCTCAGGTTCATTCACTCCTGCGAACCAAGCATGTGGTATTGTGTATTGGAGTTATTGGGTGGAACTGTTATGTGTACGTTGTTGTGCACTTGTTGTGTTGTAAATAAAACAATTGCTTCTGACAAAGACCTCGATTAAATGCCCCCTACCTATTCTAATGAACTCAACTGTGTACAAATCCAAGCACACACAAATGTAAACATTTTCAGGTGGACATCCCAAATGGATCGGCGATTATGACATTTTTTATTTCTCTCTGAGAATTGGTAATTTAATTCTCAATCCAAACATACTTTCATTTACTCTGGTTCTGGTACATTTACATTGAAGAAAAATTCGATACTAGGAAGATAGATGCACATGCAAAACTTTTGGAAGCACTTATCATGAATCATGAGGTTATTGTTCACATTTGTGTTTGTGAAAATGCTACTGTATATATGAGTAGTGAATACATAGCCATCGGGTTGTGTTTAATACAGTCAACAGTCCCCCAATTTAGCTTGTTTTCTGTTCTCATTTGCATGACATGATAGCGTGCAGGGAGCTTATGGAATTGAAATGCAAATGGACTGACACACGACAAGAGGCACAAGCCCGACCAACAAAAAAAGCCTGTGCTTGTGGATTATGCATGTGTGCTCCAAATTGGCTGTAGGAGACGGGGGTACTGATGCAACTCGAAACCTTGATTGAAATGACATTGCGCAATGGATCCTTTCAAGTCATAAGTGGACTGTCATTGAATTGCAATTTTAAGCTCCTGACGACGGCGCTTCTGTTGCTCCAATCGAGTTTTTAAATGCACCTTCGCTTGTAGTAAGTGATGCAAAACATACAAATATCTGTCGTCATCTTTTCATTTAAATGATGATTTAATACATCTAAACATTGGAGTATGACTAGGTTTCAATTTGTGGACGAGGGCTTGTTTCCTCAATGCCAACTGACGAATCAATTCCTACACAGTTTAATTTAATTTAAGAAATGATGATGCTATCAACATCAAAAACAACTTTTATGTATGATGAAAACACAAAGTCGTAACGTAACTGCAACTGCATACAGCATTTTAAATTTTAATGCAAGTAGGAAATTGATGGAAGACCTTCGTCATCCATCACTCTACAACAATGACTGCATTATTATTTTCAAGTTGCTGACAGACAATTCAAATCATCTTATGAATTGCTGATCCTTATAAGGGTTCTTCAACATACATCTTTATATAAGTAATTGAAAAAAAATAAAAGTGCAAAAAAAATATGCTAATCACTTTCTCATCTCCTCGGACTCTTCTTGAGTCATAGGCCAGGACTCATCCCGTTCACTCATCTTGGCAGCAGGCATTTGGAATTTGAGTGCCAAATGCTTGAAGTTGAGTGTGAAATACTTAAGGAAACTAAAACTGCACTAGTAGGATTTTAAACCCGTAACAAACACAAAAATAGAAAGCAACAAAAATGGTCACAAAATAAGTGTCAAACAACACTTCAAATCACAAATATGCCATTCAACACGACAACCATACAATTCAACCAACTTTTACTAGCTACTTCTAAATCACGACTGTTCAAATAATAATGTGTGCTTCTAAAACGATTGCAATAATAACTAAATTCAAAAGTAACAAAGAAATAATTATATTCAATTAGGTGTGCAGACCCATTGCAAATGTGTGAGAGAGAGGCGAAAGTTTCGTAAATGTGCAACTCTTGTTCATTGAGCACAAAGCAAATATTTACTCATCACAACAAACACTGTGCGCACACATAAAATATACTTTGTATACTGTAAACCAACTACTGCACTTTTTGGTATGAATAAGACAGACGGTTGAAATTCAGCGTAAGAAAGAAATATTTGACGACTCAACAAAACTTTGCAGTTTCTTGTTTCAAGTTAGACTCTAATGACAATCAACAAGCGGGTCCTTTTACTTTCGGATTAAAGACAGCAGGAGGAGATGCAAAATAAAATGCAGGTTTTGGTTCAAGTATCTTACGTAAATTATATAAGAATTTTAAAAAGAAACTTGTTGGTGAGCTTCAAAACAGAGTGTTTAACCAGAGGCGTCTTTTTCCTAAACGGGAAGGTTAGATATGTTTTATCCTCTTTTTTTCATTCTCTCTAGCGTTCTTCTTCCTACCAAAGCCAAAGCCAAAGCCAGGTAACAAAATAACAACAACAAAAAATAATAATAACACACTGCTATCCTCACGTTCTTTTTAAAATACTTGGGTTTAGCTATCCTGCAATACAGGTTTATTGCTAAAGACGCTTTAGCTTTAGTACACAAACATTGTGCAGATATGTCTAACTAAACTAAGCAAGCCTTAGAATATATCAGCAGTAGAGAGGAACAGTAAAAAACAACGTTTTTTCAGCTTCCATCATCATCATCCTCATCACCAGCATCATTGTTAGTTACATATCTGACTGAACCTATCTTGTTACTTAAGTTTACATACATACATATTCAATTTACCTGGCTTGCCATTCCATTCTCATGTTCCTTTGAACGGAGGGTGATATTTTTCATTGCAATTTGCATAATGTGGATGCAGGTAAGCTTTGGGGAGATTCATTGTATTGTATTCGTACATTCAATCCAGTATAGTACTTGCTGTATGATATCATATTATGATATGATGCGTGTATATATACATTGCTTTTTTGCTTGCACTCCCATAAACGTCAACAGCAGCAGGATAAAATAATCCCTCATGATCTCATATAGTGACTCCAAGATGCAAGTACGCGGAACAAGTGGAGAAACGGGTGAAAAGGGGAGACATGATCATGATCATCCTGATATGATATGATGAAGAGAAATAGCTTTTGTACTTGTATCAAATGTTAACTGAAATATATAATATATGTACAAAGTTATAACTATGCACTTTGTTGTGACTTTAGATATGATGCTACAAAAAAAGCATTGTAAATTTTGTAAAACGCGTCATGGTGCATTGCAATGGGGGATGATGCAGTAGTTGTGGCAGTGCCAATTTAATATAGCCTCCAGGCTTAATTCATCCAGCCTTTGTGCTTTTTCAAGTAAACTTAATGTCCAAAAAAATACAAAGAACAAAATGCGTAATTTCATACATACATCAAAAATGTTTTTCTACATGCATAATACATACACACATGTGTATTCCCCTGTAGAAATATAAACATAAACACTCACAAAAGGTACAATAACAAGAATGCTTTTACTACACAGAGATCTCATCGTTTGATAACTACGTAGTTAGTTATATACTTCCTGGCATGATCTAAAACTGTGTTATATTCTGCTGCTTGCATCTCGTGCCTGATCTGTTGTAGCATTTAAATTTACAAAGAAAAAAAGTCCAATGCAATATATTTCTATACCCATACTCCCCCATACTAGCGCTGAAAGGACAAATGTGTCCGCGAGAGAGTCGAGTCAGTGGTTGATGTTGATTTTCTATCCTTTTTGCGGTTAGGGCGCAATGATTTTGTTCAACAACCAGCAATCATGGAAAATCTGGCACAAAAAAAAAATTCAAAAGCCAAACCAAGGTATGGAAATGAATAGGAAGGAAAAACGATTGGATGAAACACACCAAGCATGATAAATAAGAAGATACAATAATAAACATGATCATATCATAATAGTTGTATTCAAAACACGACTTGTGTACTAATCTCAGCGTTAATGTTTTTCAATGATAGTGATTGCAGCAAATTGTCCTCTTGAATTCATTACAAGTTGAATATTTCCCTATTCTGCTATATTATTCATACTGCACTTGAGCTATGAGCTCATGGGGCAATCTAATGTTCGTAGTAACAAACATTTTTGTTCTCGGGACTCTACCGAAACCGGAAAATTTGCGCAATCAAGAGAAAAGGTATGTATAGACGTGAGTTTTTTCTCACGGTAAATTCAACTGGTGTATGTTTTCCTTGCACGATTCCGTATAAAAAACGGTTCAATTTTGATGATCCTTTTGAAAAACCCTGTCACCATATACATACATACATGCATACATATATGCAAGTAAGACATTGCAGTTTCATTTTAGTACATAGATTGCTACTTCTACTCCTCACCACGATTCCATGGATTGGATACAAACAATATATAATATAAACATTGCTCCAAGGCATTCGGAAATGATCCCTTTGTGGCAATTTTCTAAATTGTGCTTTATCATTCCTTTGATGAATGCGTGTGAACAGGCAAAAGAACCGTTGCATTGTGATACATTCAACATTCAATTTTCACAACGATCCAATCCAATCCAAAATCCAAGGCAGAAAGGAAGACATGTATCATGTAGATTGCGAGTGAGGAAAGGAATTTAGCTGTCTGAATTGAATAAAAAAGCTGAATTTACTTGAACACAGTATTTTACTTTTACATACTACTTCCAAGAACCAAGAACAAGAACGTTGCATGTCATGTTACGCTATGCATTTATTAACCTGCGATCGCAGATCAAAAGCAGGTTTTTTAGAATGGATCATAGTCTGTCTGTCCGTCTGTCCGTCTGTTCGCACGATAACTTTTACACCGTTGAAGATTTTCAAAAATTCTTTTTGCTAAACGACACCTTAGGTCAAGACCTTGACTGAGTTCGAAGATGAGCAAAATCGGTCAATGGCAACTGGGTCAAAGGTCAACGTCAAATATTTTTAATAGCAAAACATGGGTTATGATACATCAAAATGATGCTATTTCTCGAGAAAAACTCAACCATGCTATTATCAAGATTCAGCAATGACCCCAGCGTGACCTATAAGCGTTTAAAGGTCAATTTTTTAAAAATTTTCTCAATAGCAGCCGCAATGATAAAAAATTTCAAATCTTTTTTAAACCAATGAACTTCTCAGACACAGCTTATGTTTACTTCATTCAGCGTATATGCTAGATCGCAGGTTCCTATATATTCTGCCAGTTGTCAGGTTTATTAACCTGCGATCGAAGATCAATCAAAAGCAGGTTTTTTAGAATGGATCATAGTCTGTCTGTCTGTCCGTCCGTCTGTCCGTCTGTTCGCACGATAACTTTTACACCGTTGAAGATTTTCAAAAATTCTTTTTGCTAAACGATACCTTAGGTCAAGCTCTTGGCTAAGTTCTAAGATGAGCAAAATCGGTCAACGGTAACTGGGTCAAAGGTCAAGGTCAAAAAATTTTAATAGCAAAACATGGCTTATGATACATCAAAATGATGCTATTTTTCAAGAAAAACTCAACTATGCTAATATCAAAGTTCAGAAATGACCCCAGCGTGACCTATAAGTGATTAAAGGTCAATTTTTGAAAAAAATCTCAATAGCAGCCACAATTATGAAAATTTTCAAATCTTTTTTAAACCAATGAACTACTCAGACACAGCTTATGCTAACTTTATTCAGCATAAATGCTAGATCGCAGGTTCCTATATATCTGCCTATTGTCAGGTTTATTTCTTAACCAAAAGGAGTATCCGTATGCATGCGTAGAGTAAATAGCAAAAAGCAAACACACCGCCGCTTGACTTCTACTTAATCACATGCTAATAAAAATCTGGGGTTGTAGCAGTGACAGTGACAATAAAGGCATAAATAATAATATCATCTATCATTATCTTGTACCATTATTATTCGTGATCACCATTTATTATAGTATAGTCTTGTCATTCTTAATACAATATTAGAGAACTTATAATCCTTCCATACACATGCCTACTTGCTCTTGTACTTTATGATATGACACTTTTTTTTTAGATTGGATCAACGAACGACATATAAACTTGAGCGGAACATTAACAAACAATGCGTGCGTGTAAAATGGAGCAAGAAAGATATGCATGCACAACACTCCAACTTTTTTTTGTTTACTATGCCAGAAAGTTTAAAATGTAATTTCTGAGTAATCTGATCTTTTGAGATTTACGCATATACTTACATAAAAATATAGATAAACTAAACCAAACCACTTTTTTCTTTAGATTTGGTGGCCTTCTTAAAAAATTTCGCGTAAGCAAATCAAGTCATGATTGAATATGAAAATAACATGACAAGTTTCAATTTCCCTAGAAATGATTTACTAAAAATAGGTTGGGAATTAGAGACGCGGCTGCGTGTCCTAAGGAAAATGAATCCGTTTTGTGGCCTACCCAAATAAAAACCACCACAATGCTTTTTTTCAGCAATGAAAACCAGAGAAAAAAGTTTAAGTGGCCAATTCAGAGAGATGATTATTATTGCAATTATGAAAATCAGGTTTAGTGTGTTTTGTTGTGCGGTAGTGGCAATACGAATATGTATATACATATATACATGCTTCATCAAGTAAAATCAGTTCTATAACATCATAGCTAAATGCTAAATCATAGAATAACATAACACCTTTAACAGATCGTTTTGTACTACATTCATCCAATCATTTAGTTTTGAAAGAGTAGTAAATCTTGATAATTAATCTTTTGATCGTACTAGCACTAGGGCAATGAGGATATTGCAGAGTAAGTGAATTAACGACAAAAGAGATAAATAAGGTTTGTGTCGATTGTCGATCTTTGCTTGTGTTTGTAACATACATATATACATTTGGAAGGACTTGTACTTGTGTGATGTGATGTTAGTGCGGTTGCTTTTTTCCTTGTCGTGCCTACCCACTAATATTATGAATTGCACTTTTTTATGTTTTAGCAATAACACACACACGCAATGCTGACACAGCGACAATGCAATCATAAAATCAAGGAATCAGCAGCTTTGAAAAACGAACAAAAAACACACACACAACATGTCTATACATATCAAATCTTCTAAATGGTCGTCGTTTCAGGGATTTTCTTTGTAGCGGATTCTGATTTCAAATTCGACATTACGTTACGTTACGTTCTCTTCTCTTTCTGTTCCTGTTTTTCAAGACGTTGAACATCTCATCTCATCGTAACACATTGAGTAGGTTGTAGGTTGTATAGGTATCCAAAGCCAACTCAGGAGAGATGCAAAATGCATATAAAACCAAACCGTGTAATAAATACATCCTCATCCTCTTTTGAATAGGAGTACAGAGACTCACAAAATCACAATCAGTAGTAGTAACCAAACAACTCCAACCACGTCTAACATATTAACCATACAGAAATATAAGGTGGTTGTTTGGTTTGGTTTGGTTTGTGAAAGAATGAATGGATGTTTTACATTATATTATTTTTTCAAAAAGAAATTTTTTTTTACAACAGTTCACAAACTTGGGTCAGTCAACCAACCTTTCCACCAATTCAAAACTCGATGTGCACACTATATTTGAGCCGTAATGGGTTTACTTTGTCGTTATTCCTATTAAACTGGTATTTCTTGTATGGTGCCAAGAGATGTTTGAGCAGGGAGCTGACATACTACGGAAACGAATAACATTTTGTAGTACCAATATACCATGCAGACGCTGTCTTCAAAGTGATTTGCTTGGTTCAGCTCAGGTGTATGTATCTTAATTGTGTGCTCAATCGTTCTCATTAGTGACATCATTACCAAAAGACCAACATTATTGTATTATTATTCCCAATATTGTTATTCAACGTGTAATGAAGAAATCATGTGCATCAACGTCTACTCAACTTAACCTTCAACCAGACGCACTATATTTGAGCATCATTTGAATTCCCCATTTTGTTATCATATCATATCATAAGGGTTACAAATTTGAGACGTCTATTCCATTTATCTTTATGTTTAGTAATGCGATGTGTAAAGTTGAGAAGATCTTTCAATTCAATAAGGATGTATTTTTTGAGGATGAGCCTCATCACATATGCTATAAGTGTGCATTGTTTTATGCATGTACATAAATATATTCATGCCACCACGATCACGAACTCATCTCCGTCTAGAAAAGCGTACTACTTCACCTCCTCCAAGACATAAGATTCACTCCAATCCACGATAAGTAATCTGATCAGATTTTGATAAGTATTATAATTGCAATCAAAGTTATTGCAATCATTGAAAGATCTATTAGACCTGTTTCTTTTGCTGAAGATAACAGAAATTTGTACGCTTGTAAATCAAGAACGCATGCAATACAAAGTTTTTGGCAATACTTGTGACTTTCTATAACGCTTTTGAGCAGTCCTTTTAAATCATATTATTTAAAAAACGTGAGCTTTTCATGGTGTGTGTAATAATTAATTCTTTGAAGAATTAGATTGAAATAGAAATTTTTGAAACATGAAAAATTAAGATTAAATGACTAGCATCAATAAGGTTAATGAAAGTCAATGATTTTTTTTTCAAAATAAAATAAAATTTAAAAGTTACAAAATTACCTTCAAATTGAAAATCCAAAATACTTAAGTAAGCAATTAACTAGTGAGTTAAGATCCTTTTTCGTATATATTTTATATACTCTTTATTATATGGCACAAAAGAGAGTAAAAAATACTCTGTAGAATCGTTTGATCACAAACAATTCTAACAACACAACACCTTCGTCATTGAGCCCAGGAATTCCACATTGATCTTGATGATGATCACAACAATTTCTCCTATGCCCCCAAACAACCACATCTACATCTTCCACTCACACAATTTTCTTTTTCTTTCTCACTCTTCTACTTTCAATTGAGCTGCTACGATGAACGGAGCTGTGCTAGCTTTTACTTTCCAGACATTCGCATTCCAGCCAAAATGACATTTTCCATGGGGGAAGAGAAAAAAGAACGGAAACAATCCACGTGCACTTTGTGAATGATGCGTGGGAAAAGAGTTTAGGCTGAACTATGCGAAGAGCTCAAACCTGGTTGCAATATTATCTACGAGCAAGAGCTACAGCTATCTAATATGTACGTATGATGATTGTTGTCGCTCAATACTTTTCTGTGATCTTTCCCTTCAGGAAGCCCACACATACAATGCTCTGCAAGCTCACTCACTCACTACTTCGTCGTATGCTACAAACTACAAACACCACACAGCAGCAGCAGCACACAAGTGGTACGCAAGTGAAGAAATGGTGTTAAAATCCTATCTGAGGTAACATGCAGCCACGGCTGGTAGTTTAGTGAGTGGTGTGGTAGTAATAGGACGGACGGCCGAAAAAAAAATATATGACTAGCGAAAAAATTCATCAGCAAGCAGCAGGTTCCTTATTATTTTCGTGGCTTAACTTACAATCTTATCGCCTGTCCCACTATTTTATTATGTGTATTTCACAAAACACGCTCACACATTCACTTGGTGATTCCTTTCATTGTGGTATGGTGATGTGAGCTGTGAGCTATTCGAATATTATGAATGATTACGACAGAAACACAGAGAGAGAGAGAGAGATGCAGTAAGACGATGGATGGATGTATACATTCAAAAAGCAATGAGCAACAGGCATACACAATGCCATGCAGGCAGTCAAGTCCCTATGATGTTATATGTATTTATCTGACAAGTGAAAAGTAAACCTCTATCAACTACGAGTCGCAGCCGTAGTGCACTGCACGTACAGACACAAAAACAAGTCTCTATTTTATATGGGATGTTTACTCGAAGGCTTTCTCGTCAAAAATTGTCAAATTGCGTTGCGTTGGCTGAAAGGAAACAACACATACCAGTAGTGAAGTAGCAGTAGTCGTAGTAGTATATGAAAAAGAACCAAGAATGGAAATGTAAGAGGGGAGAGATGAACCGAAGAATTACACATACGATACGATGCAATATGCAATACAATTTACAGAGAGAGCAAGCAGCATCAGCTAAATAAAAGAATCATCAATCCCATGAATGTGAATGTGTCCTATGAAATAGAGTAATAGTAATAGATTTTTTTTTCTCTCTAAAAAAGTAACACAACTAAACTAAACTGCATCTTGTGTGTAGAGAAATCCCATCTCTGTGTACATTATATTACTTAAAAACATGAGGATACAGAGAAGAGACGAGGAGAACCCATACGGTCTTCTTTGGTTTGGTTTTGGTTGTAGTCGATCACGTTAAATTAAGTAGTAGGTACTAACTTCGGTGAGTGGATAAAGTTTGGCATTATCATTATCGTACTCATATTTTTGTAGAATGTATCGTAGAATCCTCCTGATGATGTACACACACACTCACACAGAATGAAGGGAAACATATGCCTCAAGAAATAGTTTGGTAGTAATGGGGTAGGCAAAGCAAAGTTTTGGTTGTGTTCATCAACATAACATAACACAACATAAAGAGTCAAAAGTATTGAGACTATGCATTAGGAGAGAGAGAGACGCACCCCGAAAATCTTTTACCCTTAGGGTTGAATCTCTGACTGTGAAGATAGTCAAGTCACACGAAAAAAAAAGATTTGAACGACAACGATAGTAACATACATACGGAAGCATTAAGAGTTGGGTTAGTTGTAATCGCAATCGGGCATACATATATCCCTATGTATCCTAATATAACTGTAACTGCTGCTGGCTGCTGCAATGCAAGGATCCATTCTACTGGTTTTGGTCATGTACATGCATTCATTTTCATTACATATCTTATGATTCCCTATTACGATTATTGCCACTTTGAGCCTTCGCTCTTCCTAGCCTTCCGTAAATTTATCTTCGTTATTCACTAACTGGGATGGCAGTTTCGGTGAATTTTGAGCGGCTTTGCAATATCATACGTATTTTATAAGCAGCAGCAATATGTGTATGTTTCTTTTCAACCAGAAGTAATGTTACAGCATCACATAGCTAGCATCACAAAGCTTACAAAACATTCCTCCACGACTTTCATTTGGATAGCAAGTACTCATACACACACTCATTTCGGTATTATCATCATCATCATCATCCTCATCATCAGCTCTTCACTGTCAACAATATTTAAAGTGGACCTAATATGTTCACAAAACTTCAAAGCAATTACCACTCTTTAATGCTTCATTGCATATTATACATATATATATAACATTGTTGGAAACCAGATCCCATCTTCATCTCTATACCCAGTTACCCAACTACTCCTCTTGGTCAAAAGAGTTTCATGCATGCTAATGTGAGCAGTGAAGTACCAGCTTTACAGTTGCAAGCAAGTTGCTGCTGATTTACTGTTAGCTTCCTTTTCATTTAGTAATCAACTGCAGCAACCAATGAAATATGGCTTGCTAGAATATGTTTATAAGACATAACATAAATACATACATAATCTCCTTTCCAATCCAATGAGGGTGAACCAAAGACTGAAAGCATTTATACGGTGCTCTTGTTTGTGAGGCTAATCAGTCATATATCAGATGCTTTATTCTTACCGACCACCGCACCATATCATCATCATCATCAACTCAACAAAATCTCTATAATCATCCCTTGCATTGCATCATACTTATGAACACAAGAGCAAGTTACGGAGGCATATATGCATAGTATTATGTATGCATGTACTCCCGTTTAAACTAAGCCAGAGATTTTAAAGATAGAGAAAATAGAACTGCTTCAAAATGAAAAGAATATATTATATATGTGTATTCAACATTGCTTTTTTACTACGCAGATAATAATAATAATATTTTCAAGCATGCATTCCTAACAGCTAATTTGTGACTGATGCAAATCTCATGTCTTTAACAATTGAAGATGACAACTTCATAAAACTAGTCTTTCAAAGTACTTAATTTAAAATTTCATGCAGTACACAATGGGGGTGACGACTCAAACTGAGAAATTGTTAGTCTACACCTTCCATTATTATATTAGAATACATAAAAGCAAAGTTTTGAAAGGGCTTTATTATTAAATTGGCTGACGGATTGAAATGAATTTTGGGGAGTTGGATCGTTGGATGTCTTGTATAGCCTAGATGGGAGTTTGTCGTCCCCGTGCGAACCGGGAACTCATTTATATTGATGAAATTTTCTCGCCTAAACTTTTCTGCGTTCTTGAGATTTGTTAAAGGAACCACGTCAGAAATACCAAATACCGGAGTACCGTTTCTATTAAATATGTATATTTGCTATAAACAGGATGGCCAACCGCCTTGAATATCTGATGAAGTTTTTGATATTAACAACTACTGAGCAATGGATGTTGATGTTGCAAAATCTCAAGTCAGTCGTGGAGTGAGTACATGCCTAATTCGCTTCACATTCATAAAAATATTCAATGAATATAAGTTTTCTTTTCTTTACTAAAAAAACATGGCTTCAAACTCGTAACAAGTTACAGTTGAATTGCTCTCATTTTACAATGGAATATGAAATCATAATTATGAATTAAAGAATGAAAAGGCGCTCTGATGCTAACATTTCAACACCAGCATAAAAGTTTGGTGTAGATCGAAGAAGAAGATGGCTCAAAAAAGTGATGGGATGTGTATGTGCTTTGGCTTGTGATGAAGAATGTGGTTGAGCATGTTACAAAAAGTCCATCATGATCATCAACATTGCATTGCCCTACTTCAACTTTTCCTTCTGTAATGGATAAAATCAAAGAAGTAAATAAAAAATATGGTTATGTTATGTTATGAGATGCGAAGATAAATAAGTGTATAGGTATATAGGCGGAATGTGTGAACCTACGCACACGATTTTTAGCCTTCACAACCCCAAATCTGGAATGGAAATGTGTACAAATTCCTTGCTCAACCAAATACCCAAACATTGAGCTCTATCCATTATCATCAAATCATCTTCATGGAGTTTTTTGGTTGTTTATGTTTATACTACTTGCATAACTTTTGAAGCTTCACATCATGGGGATATGATTACACTGCCTTCTTTCTCCAAATACATTAATTTAGGTCTTGTCAAGTCACGCTTGGTTTACAAAACGGTACACGCATGATGGACCAGCATTCAAAACATAACATGCCTATATACGTTGCCTACTCTCCATCTCCACCTAAACAACAAGGAAGCCAAGTTTTCCTTAATTGTAAAGATAAATTGAGATGGATAAATCCCCGGTCATCATCTTGGAGTAGTACAGACATGTGTGTAGAAAATGGCTTCCACCTTTTTCTTATTTGTTTGGGTTGCTTTTGCTCTTCCAGGTCAAGTCAACGCATTTGTAGTGTGGTAGTGATGCTACGCGGCCAAAGTAGGAAGTTTTTTACTTATAAAACATCCACTGAATTATGGATCACCAACTGGATTGATGGTATAAAGTTTTGGATGAATGTGAACAACAACAATCAAGACGCAAGATGAAAAACATTCACAATAATTCATTACATAAGGGGAAAATGAACTATTGCAGCTTTCTGGCTGCTTTGGGGTGTGTTTCTCTTCATCATAAGATGTAGGAATCGTGAATGGGAGGCATCTCCATGTCTTGAGACTTTTTTCTGGGGTGGGTGGAAACACTACAAGAAGCCTTTCAACTTTGATGAACAGATACATTTTTTCCAGGAAAAGAAAGCTCGACACCATAATAGCATAACGCAACACAACGCAACGGTATGTGCTTCTGGTATGGCATGCGAAATAATAGATTTCATAGGTTTAATAAAATTCGTTGAAAAAAGGATAAAGTTTAAGCCTCAACCATAATGTAAACCTTTAAAGCTGTCTGGTTCGTTTAGACCAAGAGCAAGGTATACAGCAAGCAATAGATATTGCTATGGCTTGCCGAAACTCCAAACTGTATCATTTTTAACAGTATAAGCCGCTGTCACACAACCAAATGGAATGAAATACTTAGAGTGAGTGAGAGATACGGGCGAAGAATTCTCCATTGAGACTTTTTTTTTATAGTAGTAGACGAGTTAGGATGGATGCATGAATGACTCAATGCTCAAAGACACAATATAGCTTGAGCTCTCCTCAAAGGTTGTTGATTGGATTCATTGTGAAGTTGGAAGTGAGTTGGAGTGGAGGGAAAGGAGTGTTAATGAATGATTTAGAACAAAAGAATGCTTGTGGATATGCTTTAAAGTGGAAATAAAAGAGGTTTGCCCTGGCTAAAGCGTCATGTCATTCTTTCAAAGGAAATAGATGTGTCTTTTTTCTAGCATTACCAAACCAACTGAAATGCAAAGTGCATGCCAACGATGCGATTGCTCAAACTCAAACTCTAACCATTCAGAAATTGAACTAACGTTATTATCCTCCACATCCATCCCAGCTGCTCGTGCTTTAAACTGGGGTGAACTTTTTTTTAGTACTTTTCATCAAGTCTTTTATGTTATTCATGCATATATAGGCATATAGGGCTGTATCCGTGCACCAGTAATTCCTGAAATGAAATTTTTTAGCTGCTTTCTAAACTGCAGTAAAAAAACTGCATCTTCAATTCAATTAAACTGCGAAGCTAATACGAAGGCGGTGATTATGTAATGAAATACGAAATTGAAAATGAAAGTGAATCATGCTATGCTCGCTGCATGCTTCGCCAAAGAACAATAACATACATGAATCTATAACTCAACTCAAGTACCTAAATAGTGTTGAAAAATTGGTGCCCCTTCCTCTGTCGCTTACTTCAACTTCAAAATAAAAATTAATAGCACATGTGTACGTATATGGACATGGGTTGGATTTGGATGACAATTTATTTTACGTAAGCCCATGTTTACGTTTAAACTTGTTGGACGAAGAAAGAGCGACCATTTTTCATAAAATATCATTTTACTTATATGATATATGCCATGTGCTAAAAACTAATTGTATAACCAAGGCTTAAATAATTAAAGGCCTAAGCATAAATATGTATGAATGAAATTACAAGTCGGCAATGCCAGCACCAGCATAATATACATATAATTTATTTATTTATCGCGCAATGTTGAATGAAAGAAATATGCTAAGTTTAAAGTTTTTAACAGCTAATATTGCTTCCATGTTTCCCTTAACACACACACATTAAGAATCCTAATTTTTTCATGGACGTTGTATATGAATCATGTAAATGACTTACTTGGCTTGCACACCATAGTTGTATAGATTTATATATATATATCTTTAATCTGTAAGCATGTGTTGTTTTGAAAGACAAAAATAATTTTGTTTGTTGACGTGACATAATATCAAATTACTTCAGAGCTAACAACTTTAACAACATCCCATTCCCATCATGCATTCCATCGTTTTTTTACATCCTAGTCATTCTAGACTCATTTTTATGAAACTCTTTTCTAAACATTAAACATTGAAACACATTTCACAAGTAAGGAGATTTTGAAGGCAGTGTTCAGCATTGGCTTGGTAAATCTATATTATGCTTAAATTTGGAAAATGTTTTTTTTGTCAGTGGAGTAGACACCCAAATCATTATAAGTGTAATACTATACGTATCCCGTATAACATTCTGAAAATGTAACTAGCAAATGGATTATCTTGAAACCTACCAAAAACGGAGTGGAATGAAGAGAAAATTGCAGCAGCAAATAAATTGAGGAAGTCCCAATGACTTCCTAATTGTCACTGGCCAATTTTCACAACTCCAAATAAATGTCTGGACTACTTAGCAATTTGTAATGTAGGTCTAGAGTCAGAATTAACGAGAGTATATTGTCGAGGAAAAGGCAAAGCAGAATCGGAATGCTAAATTGCGAGTTAAATGCTTAGTACTTAAGCAAATACTGCATAAAATGTACACAGTATAAGTACAGCTCACTTCACATTTTCAAATAGCCCAACTCAGGCTCAGAAGCTGAAACAAAAACCAAGCCCATCATAAAATGTTATGTTATGAGTCAACCGCTGAGCTCAATGGAAGGCTGAACGACACTAACGACAGATTTGATGCTGATCTAGCCTTCAAGTGAAAATGTGGACATAAGAGATTCACATTTTGGAGTTCTTTATTTGACTCGTTAGACCCATGGTGGTAGTGGTAGTACTACGTCCAAAGCAAGGTTCTGTTACTTAATTTTCAAATGCACAGATTGCGTTTCATATATTTTCTTGGGTTTAAACCATTATGTAAAATAAACTCATGGATATTTTGTCTTACATGGCTAATTGACCATGTGATGATGTAGCCATTTATTTTCATGTTTTCGTAAATTAAAGTTAAATTTGTTTAAACTAATTATCAGCTCACGTGCGGACAATAATGATTTCTCATCATATTCACACACTTCATATTATATAGAATCATTCTTAGCTCACTGCTGACGACGAATGTAAGTAAATTTACCAATTTATAAACAAAGTTTTGTCCCAAATCCTTTGTTCCCCTGAATTTGTATGTAAATAAATTTCACTCTTGTAGTTCATTAAAACAAGGAAATATTCTAGCCTGTATCTATCTATTGATGATGATAACATGGATCACATCACGAACAACGGTTATTGAAGTATATATTTTTGTTTGGCAACAATACATTTCAATCTGGCAGATGAAGGTCAAAAGCATCAAAGGCTGAATGAGATCACGAAACGTTTCTGCGACAAAAAAATGCAGACCATCAAGGTAAATTTTCGTAGAAGAGAGAAAAAGCAATCCACTTGGTCACCGGCTTCTTAGAAGCCATCTATGCTACTTGTTTGAAAGTTGAAAGGATCCACACGAAATTATTAAGAAAAGGACCTACAAAAATATATTATTGACCACATATGGATTTCGTGCGTCCTTCTGGTGGCACGGAAGATGTAAATTAGGCTAAAAAAATGCAGTTCCCAGATCTATGTATTTATCTGAAGGAAATTAAGTATGGATGGCTATTTAGTATTTAGAAAGGGCGTTTTCAGATCAGTAACTTTGAACATGCTTGTTTTTTTGCATATGCATTTACAAAAAGGTTGAAAAGACAAAACTGCCAACTGCACTCCATTCGATTTGTGTATATCCTTATTAAAATTAACATGATGATGAGGGAGCAACTCTCATTCATGATTAAAAGTGATTAAAGGAAAGGATTACCTGCTTTCTGCAACAACTTGTGTGTCAACGTCAACAACCATTTCGCAATGAAATGAATCGATATGTATCAGTTGTACTTGTGCAGCTCCTCGTGATGATGTAAAATGCGGTAGAAACCTTCATCAAGTACTTGTTTTTGTGCTAGTCACTGGGTGTGTATATTTATCGTATTTAGTATTTGCAATACTATAAGCTACCTTCACCACAAAATTAAATCACTGTCACGAACGAATGCTTTAAGATTCAAAATGTTAAAAAGAACTTTTTATCGATCTTAAAGAAATTAAAACCACGCAATCAACTATCAACTCCTTTCAATAATATTATTATGCTTGCTACTCGCAGGTCATTTTAGTATCAAATGATTGCATTGCATTACAATAAGTATGGCCTTTAGTTATTAGTATGCAAATGGAATGTATCACTTTCTCGTTATGAGAAACGATGGATAATGTCCTTAAATTGGCCTAAATAAAGAATGTTCATTTGCTTCAAGTTACGTTACAATACAGTTTTTGTAAGCAAATCAGATTGGCTTGTAGTAGCATTAAAGCTTAGAGACAATGTTGGAATGACATTTTTCATTTTTCTCGCGTCACCTGATTAAGACCAATCGTAATCGCCCTTCTCCTTACTTTTTCCCACATTCCCTTGCCCCACCACAAGAACACAATGGAAATTAAGGTGTATACAATACACATAATATAATATGTAATGTAGTTTATGTAGTGGACATTAAAAGTTCTGATTCTGATTGTATTAAGTGATTTCATGATCAAACATATGATTACAATTATGTAACGAGTTGTAAAGGCTAGTAGTTTACTCATTTTACAAACTCGAACAATCACCAAGTGGGATGAAATTTAACGGTATATGGCGTGGTTAGTTGCGTTACTGATAATGGTTAATGTTACTGACTATTGTTGGTTTGAACCCTTTCAACTTTGTTAATTAAATGACGTAGCTATTGGTCGTTCTTCGATGGCTGAATGAAATGAAATACGTAAAATTTAATAAGCTAAACGTTGTTATTTTTGGGGGAATCTTACTACTCAGTTACACACACCATAGATTTAATATATGGATTGAATTGCTGTGACTGCCGCGACTCGAACAGTTTGTAGACTAATTCCAATCGCCAATATAAGTATAATTAACAAAAATGCTAAACTTATTGTTTGTATTTTTGTATTATAAATCATATTCAGCATGCATGCTTACAAGCGACGCACGTGCATTGTATAATTGGATACATGATGTCAACGTCAACCTCAACCCCACATTAGTTTTCAAACACTGTGTTTCCGTAATAATTGCATAAAGACAATTATTTTCTTGTCCTCCAAGCAAACAAACAATTATTGCTCATTAAGCAATTATTAAATTTTAAAAATATATTTTTAACTTGTCTGTGTTTATGTAACATTTAATTTTTTAATCATTTCCTGAACACACTATTATTTGTCTACCATTATATTATTCCACATTTTTTATAAAGGTGATGCATGTAAAATATGAAAAATTTAAATGAAATATTTCATGCAGACCACTTTTTTGTGATGCTATTGCTAGATTATATTGTAGTGTCCCAGTTTGAAATCCTACATACCATTTATTCATTTATCACCTTCCCTTTCGTTTCGAGTGTGTGTGTCAACAACAAAAAGTCAAATTATGGTAAACTGGTAAGTTGGCATGCATCCTAGGGCGGAAATGCATAATGACAAAATATATATTGCATAAATAAAAAAAATTATATAAAAATCCATAAAAATAACAGCGTTATTATTATTATTTTAGACACTTACTTTTCCGGCACATCCTCCTCATTTGGGGAATCATCAGCTAATTCAGTTTCGTCACTCATTCTGATGCTGGCTTGTTGCTACTCTGTTGTAGTTATAGGAAAACTTGTATGCACGATGATGAACAACGGAGCACCTTCTTCAAATTTTATAGATGTTTTATGATGATGATGGAATGTGAACGTGCCAAAAAGTCAAAATTGGTTACATCAAGTTGACCCACCACCACCGGCTAGTTTGTTATTTACTCAAGTATGCACTTTCGTATATATCTCTGTGCAGTGCAGAGCTGTGTTTGATAACTCTTATTATAGCACTTTGAAAGCAATTTATGATGATTTCTGTCTTTGTATCCGTCGCCAATTTCAATAACTTGTTGCACGATTTGGTTATCACTTGTCTTCGTGACAAAATTCAATGATGCACCATCATATATACAATTTTCCAAAAGAGTACTTTTTGCTTTATGAAGAACTACTCTTAGTTAGATAGATAGTTGCTCTGTTGATGGAGTTGAACTGAAAATAAGTAAGAAATATACACTTAAGTGTATTCATAAACCATCATTTATTATGCTTCCTAGATAATAATATGAATGCACTATGTGAATTGATTTTTTTAGCTTATAGATCGCATAATAAATCAAGAGTGTTTTTGTGTGCTATACTATATCCCTTAAAAAGTAGACTATTAGTATGAGTACGAGTATGAGCGTTAACACAATCAACGTTAACTTACCTACGCCAAAATGAATGGAAGTGCATTTGAGCTTGAAATGCTCACCCTACGATGCAACGAGAAAGAGTGATGCACATGCAATCCAATTTATCTAAATAAAGATGAAAATGAGAGTGGAGTCGAGTGAAGTAGTTGAGTAGTACATAGGTAACATGGTTGAGTAAAGTGAGGTAACAGAAAACGTGCAACTCCAACCAGCCCTATCTTTTATTTTTCTATCTGTCCACGTCGAAGCTCTGCTGCTAAGAAGAATACGAATTTCTTGTTGAAAGGGGTGAAAAAAACAAGAAGGAATGAAAGTTGTAATATTTTTTTAATCTAACTCAATATTACTATCAACTATGATGAGTTTTTTTTTTGTTTTGCTCCGAAGGAACACAGGCGCAGGTGGTTATTTACTCACTTACTCTATTTTTGTGGTGATGGGAGGGATGATGATGATGATATGATGATGGTTAGTGTGTGTGGTTTGTGACTTACTTACTGGCTTGTCATGTAATAAAATGATGACAGTAAAAACAGGCAGATAAATGGGCTACCTGTGAGCACGACAACAGCGAGCAAACCGTTTGCCTGCTGTCACTTCCACTTGCGAAACACAAAATGTGGATAAAATGGGAAGACCAAAAGACAAACACATAGTACAGTATGTACCTGCCGAAATTACTGCACCGTTCGGTCGGAGAGAAAGGAAAGTTTGGCCTGCTGACTTAGAGACTTCTCTGCCATGAATTGATGTCAGGAAGGAGGACAACAGAATTTAGTACCCTCGTCTTGTGCAATAAATAAGATATAAAGAAGCGTCTATAAAAGCATTTTTGATCACTTTGGGGGAAGCATGAATTAAAACAACCTTCATTCTCATCGTCGTCAGTGCTAATTACTCAAAATACAGAAGAGCAGCAGTGTACTTCAAGGATGAAAGCGTGTAGCAAAGTAAAGGGTTTTCCAATATAAATAAAATAATAATAATGTAATCGCAAAACCCTCTTCTAAATGAGATTGTCACAATGCTTAAATTCATTTGTTCAAAAAGCAATTTTGAAAGTGTGATATTTACTCAGCGAGTCTGGCGTAGAAAGTTGTTTCGCCACACTACTGTAAACAAAGACGAGAGAGGCAAAACCTATTCATGACTTTATGCATGTATGTTCTGTAATCACCGCTTAAGATTATAAAAGTAAGCCACGAAAAGAAAAGACGCTTGTCTTAGTCTCAACTCAATGAGGAAACTATCTCCCCGAATAATAATAATAATAATACTAACAATTGAGATGCAACGACTGAATGATCCTATTTTCGAAAGTTCCAATGGGATGGAACTTTTCCTCGTTTTCATTTTCATACGCTAAAAAGTCACAAGAACAAAACTACAATGTTCGGACGGACTCATTCTCCTAATTGAAAATGTGCGAGTGTGAGCTTCAGCTAATGATAATAAGTAATTAAAGTGCATGACCTCGCTTCTACTCAGAGCTACTCTTAGGATTAGTTAAAGTTTACAGTTTACACAGCAAAAGATCAAATTCTATCCGTCGACTTAATACTTATATACTTACTTATTTGAACAAACTTGAAATTGAACTATAACATCTGGAATGGAATGAAGATGATGATGATGATTATGTGAAGATTCTAAAAGCTCATTGCGGCAAGAGCCCTCAAATGAAACTGGCTGACGGAAATGCATGCAAGTTTTACAGTACAGTGCCAGGTTTTTCCTCATATAAGATGAAAAGCAGAGTCGTTTTGGTTTTAGTCTCTCTCTCTGTTCCCTTCTTTCTGTGAGAATGGGCAAATAAAAGGAGACACAAGTTAGGTTCTCCTCTTACCACCACCACCATTTCAACCCAACAAGCTCAAAAGGCGGATAAAGGTTCAACAAAGCTTTTAACGCATTAATACAACAAAAAACGGAAGCGAAACTACACGGCTACTAATACGGTTGGTTGTTGAGGTGGCTTTGGCTTCTTTTGATGCAAGATGAAACGAAACACACATCCACAATCCATCCACATCCACACACACTTTTTATTTTACTAGGGCAGAGGAGTAATGAAAGAAAAGGAGAAATGAGTGTGTAAGAAGCACTAATATTATATGACCAACTATTACAGAATACAATTTTATGATATTTCGTTTGAAACTATGAGTCGCAAAGTTTTTTTTTCATGGGGAAATGGACATGCCGATGGGATGCAATGCTTCTTGATACGATATAGGAACGATGTGTGTGTGCATGCATTATGTATCCAAAGTATACCTTACAAAGCTAATAAGTAGCTACTTTAAGGGAAAAAGACATATGCACAAAAAGTATGAAATGAATGTAAGATGGATGTAATACATACGAAGAATACATTACGACGTAATCACTCGTAGTCCTAGTTTTATATTATATTATATTATATTAGGTTTAGTAACCAGAGTAGTAGTTGGAGAAGAAGCACACACGCAGCACTTACTACTTAAAACCTTTACGTCCATTTTATGGTGAATGAAGGGAGAGAAAAAAGTGCCATGATGATGATAATGGCCGTTGTTCAGTCACAGCAAAAAAAATACAGGGAGCCTTCATCTGGCATCAACTCAACGCAAGTCAAGCATATATTCGTCCAAAACGTAACATTACATTGTGAAGGGAAGGGAGTAGTTGCTCTATTACGATTACCTTGTGAATACGATGTGATGTGATATTAGCGATCGCAATAAGCATCCAACTTTTAAGAGCCAAGGCTTCTATTATTGCAACTGATAGTTACTTTACAACTTCTTGACTGGGCTCGCTCAGTCAGTCAGTGACTGAGTTACTGGGCTCGTTTTTATGCCCCCTCGTGCAACTAACGTTTCCCATGGTAGGGCCATTAGAAGTTAATAATATCACAGGGCTCACTCTCCTCAAGTCAAGTCAGTCCCGACTGTTTCTATTCTCAGATAGATGCATAGATGTACGTACTACTTACACCACTTTTGTTGGTGATGATGATGGTCTGAATGTGACTTGAGTTGAGTTGAATGTTGAATATCTAGTGAAAATGCTGTTATGCCTTTTTTCCTCGGCTGATGCTTCCTTCCTTCCTTTTAGCTTCCTCTCCCTTTATACAATGACTCAACCAGAGTACACACGTTTAATAATATGTATGTATGGAATAATGGAATCGGAGTTGGAGAATTGAGATGAGGAAGAGAGAGAGAGAGAATTGAACCCGGCCTTTGATGTATAAAAGGGTTCTCTACTTTCCCGCTATAGTGCATTAGATTTAAAGCTCTTTTTGGAACTGGAACTCCTCTTGTCTGCACAAATTGACTGGACGACGACTCTCTTTCAAAATATGCTTGGATGGATGAATAGCTTTGCGATCTACGACTTTTGTGTGCCAATATAATTTGCTTTTCCTGTACTAGAGATATAAACCAAACCACGACTGTTTGGTATTATTCAGGAAGATATAGGAGCACAGCGATGAGAGCGGCTTAACAATATAATATCTGCATGCATCCCAGTCCCAGCTTTTACGTAAAATAACTCACAATCAGTCAAAATCTAGGTGTGCAGCTTTTCCAATTCCTCCTTGTCCACGCTGACTACCCCATTTATTCTATTTTGAGTGAGTGAATGATGATAATGATGACTCGGCTGACTACTAATAATAGGGATCGTTTGGATGTCATGAACCGAATGAAAATTGGAACTGAGAACTACCCGGCTGGATTGAAGAGACTTGGTTTTGGTTTATTGAACCGGGTGAATGACAGGAAACGAGTGGCTTTCCTATATTAGTCCGGTCCAATGGATGGTGTAAGTTTTGTTTTGGGGGTCTGCGAGCTAAGCCATTATCCCTTTCCAGTAAGTACAAGTATGCATACATACATATGTATGTATGTATGTATGTATGTGTAGTGTAAACGCATGTAGAAACATTGTACTTGCTTTACTGGGCTAGCCAATGTGCTGGCAAAAATTACAGAAAAAAATTGCTTCAATTATTAATGCCCAGTGGTATCGTATCGTAGTAAGAAATAGGATAAAATAAAGTGCCTATAGCTCTGGTCTGGGTCTCGGCAGCACGTGATTGCGTATGAATTTATAAGGATGTTTTGAGAAAACCCCTTATTGTGCTTCAACGCTTGATTCGGAATGGAACTTTTTCTTTGTTATGTTGTATGCTATACATACATATTATGATTGTGACCAGGCAGTCGGCATACGTGTTGTGTGAAAGGAGATAATTTCATCAGGAAAAGCAATAACCTTTTCTTTGTTTGTAAACAGAATTCAAACCAAAGCTATTCCATAATATATGTTGTGGAGCTTATAAACAAAGTTGGAAATTTAATATCAAAATTAATGCGCATTAAAGCAAAGCTACTACGTATGTAGACAATATAGCATGTTTTCATCAATACTGGTTGGTGGACTATTTTCATGAGCATAAGTATAATTATATTCATACATTTTCGTTATATTTTGAACCCTTAAAATAAACGCAGTAGCCGATTTGGTTGAGCTGGGTACGGTAAAAGCATGGAAAGATGATTAATTACTCCTGGTGATTTGTTTCTCTGTATTCTCGTCTACGTTTCCTCACATTTCACATGAACTGTCGTGGACTCTAATCCACTAACGAGTCTGACGATACGATGAGTGAAACATGCTAGAATGATTCATATTCATAACAAGTCGAAGAAAATTGTCGACTTAGGAAAGGATGAAACTGTCAGTATCAACTTTTCATTTATCATGGAAAATTTTAGCCAAATGAAAATCCATTTTGCCAACAACATCCAAAATCATAGTCTGATAATGAACGGAATAATGCTACTATCCCTCAGATATAGTGGAAACAAAGGGGAACGAATGCTGCTGCTAAAATACCTTCCAAACTTACTTTACAAGCGATTGTTATTTCTGTAGCTGGAAAATGAGATTCAGAAAGTTACTTTATATCATACATATTATACACACAAGCACAAGCAAAGCAACTTAAGCGTGCAAAATATGACAGATTATGAGACGTCCATACACTTTGAAATTTTGAAGTTTCACTGCATCAATTCTTTGTTTTGCCTTGCACATATACTCACGCAAATATCAACTGTATAATTTACAGTAAACCTTCACTGGTTTCAGTTCTGATTTTGGTTAACTCAAAACAAGTATTACGCTGTGTTTGTAGGAAAGAAAATGTACAAAGTACGTATCACTATAAAATGTCAAAATAATGTGCAAGTTTAAGAACCCCAAAGTGCATTATTAATCTTTGTTACAAAGCATTTGCATTTACTTAGCATTTCTGTCCCTTTTGATTTGTCAAAAACTTTCATTCAACGCATTAAAAAACAACTCGAGTAACAAATGGTCTGCATCAAACTTGTTTTTACTGCAGAAAAAGGGAAATAAAGAGAAATCTGTAGCATTTAATGGGTAAAAAGTGTGTAAAAATCAAATACTGTTGGTTGTATTGTATTGTAGTAGCCACGCACAATGGGGTTTTGCTTTGATGCTACTTTACAAATTTGGGGGATACTTAAAACGTGCTTCCTTCTTTCTCTAATGGGAAGTCGAAGTCAAAGTCAGTCGTTGCATTGCATTGCATTTTAGTTTGATGTAAATTCGTATACATGAGAAAAGGAGATATGCCTTTCAAAGCGTTAACCAAAAAATTCTCACTTGAGGAGAACCCATAATATCGCATCATTGCATGGCTGAACGAGCTCACACAAATATCTTTGTGTATACGCGTACACGTCTTCCTCGCTTCTTTTTTTATAACATGAGAATAAAAATCCCCTAGCCCATTAGCGGAATAAGGTGGATAAAATGATAGCACATTTTTCATTTTCGCATTATGAATTTGATTGGAGCACTTTCTTATATTTTTGTAGTTGATTCGTTGAGTGTGGCTACAAAACCCTTCTGCCACACATAAATCATAAAAATATTATACTACCAGGAGAATAACATCGTTATACCAATTGATGAATTAATTCCTTAATGCGTTTAGAAGAAAACATGTACACCCACTATGCACCTACTTACCGTATATTATGTTTATTATCTAGACCATTATTATGCTTCAAAATTCATAATAAGAAAGGATATTACAAAGGGATTTATATGATTTCATAAGGTAAAAAATTTCATAAGCATATTTTGTATCGAGTTTTGACGATTATAGTGTAGGCTTTTATGCTCATTTAAATGCACTCCTCGTTACCGTCCTCTATAACTCATACTACATCACGAATCATGCCGATTTGATTCACATTCGTTGTCATTTTTAATCGTCGACCGAAGTAGAAAATAAGATATTTATCTATTTCTGTCGACGCAGACCATTTTGTGTTGCCTCATTCATTGAATATGCTTTGTATTGGCGCATAAAAAGTATTGTTTGTTATGAGAGGTGTTAATAATTCGTTTTTTTGCAAACCTATTTCTTTTGATTAATTGACTCTCTGTTCAGCAATCCAATGTGAGCAGTTGCTCCATGACTATTTAAGCACTGTACAAGAGATAATTGTTGGATTTCATTTCCTGTTTCATTCTCCTCTTCACTTCACTCGTTCACTCTCCTCAATCAAGCACCTTTCATCTTTTCGTTCGGAAGAAAAAAAGATATGGTGTTCCAATAAAGTTGGATTTTTATTATTACCCCTAAACTAGACTAGAGAATATTAAAAAGTTATTAAAAAATTGGGATTCTATCAAGAGTTGTCTGCCTAAAACAAATAGTGGTACTAACAAAGTGATTTCAATTGAAAACACGCTTTATGTACAATTTGTAATGCCTTTTCATGACTACTACTAGTACTGCAACACGAAATTACAGGCGACAGCCTTATTTGACCTTGATAGATTGTCTGAAGTGTTTTTCTTGCAAAAGGCATCATCAAAAAAAGTTGAAACAAAACAGGTAGGAACTATATAGCTTATATTCATTCTTGGTGCAGTAATAATAATAATAAAAGTAACGAATAAATTAATAAAAAAGGTTTGATCTATTCTCTGTAAGAACAGTTAAAAAATAAATACGTTCATTAACATCCAAGTTTATGAATAACTGAATACTGATTTGCATGGGTAGTCGCAACATCATCATGCAACACTTGTATTTATTGGATTGGGGTATTGATTAATTTCGAGTCAACCACATCAGCTAAAAACAAATATGATAACTATTCAATACAAAGCAATAAAGCAAGCTTCGAAGCATTAATTACACTGCATACGGTTAAAAGCTTAGCAGCCTTAATCACCTAAAACCTAGAACTAGAACATAATATACCACCTTCGAAAATGACAAGCGTACTGAAAGATATACTCTGGCAGTTAATAGTTCATGGGATTATTTTCGAACAATTCCTTGGGGCAAGTCTGTTAAAGGTAATTGAGTACGTCTAAGAGCTGTTTCCAATTGTAAAAATATTATTTATTTTAAGTTTTGTGCAAAGTTGAGTTTGTTATTCTATAGTCAGATTGCAGAAGTCCTGCAGCTCCAACAAATCTAACGCAGTGTTATTCCAAGTCTCCTGCAAATCTCAGCGATGACATATGTGGAGATCTATGTGATAAAGAAGCAACATGTTCCAAAGAGTCTGGGGCTTGTGTTTGTCAGCGTGAGCCGGTACTTTCCATTCTTCTTGATGTTTTTTATAGTTTTGGAAGCATATAAAATGAGTTTTATTTTCAGACGCCCACAAGTTTAGGAGGACACTTTACTCATTGCACAAATTGGGATTATGTGGAGCAGTCAGAGTGCAAAGGATTATGTGGATATGAAAATAAAAACGATTCCAGGGTTTGCTGGACATTTGCGGTTGGAAACTATTGCACATGTTTCTAAAACCACCTGTGAATAAGTTTAGTAGTATTAAGTTTTATGCTTAAAAAGAAGCTGTCAATCATGCAGGGCTCGATTACAAATCAAATTTATTATATATGGCGATTAAAGAGAATATGTTAAAGAATTAATCAACCATAAAATCCCAAAAACTGTCTTCTTAAAATTTAACACGAATAAAAGTATGTAGGAATAAACGCACCGTATACATATATATATAACATTACAACATAACTCACAATAACAGCACTGCAATAAGTATGAAGTAGTCACAATATAAGTAATTTCGCATATAATATAATAATTAATGTTTAGTATCATCTAAATTGTAAGTTGCGCCTGGAATAATATAGTCCAAAAACAATTATTAACAATTAAATGGAAGATAATTAATCATTTGTAATACTGAGTGAGTGTCTAACCATTAAACAACATCATTTATAATATGAGACTTAGGCAATAATTCGATGATTGAATAAGAGAAATTAGGAATCACTTTTCCGCTACTTTATCAGGCATTTGTCTTTAATTAAACATGTACTACGTCCTGGTTTCTGAACATGAATAGGAGTATTCATCACTCTGAGATCTTCAATGTCAGGTAAAATACATATATTTATCTTCATCTTAACGTATCATTTCGCCATCCTCCTATAAATGAAGCATGATTTTCATACAGGAAAAAGAAAATGAAAATTTATAAAGGCCTTCTTTCCAAACAAAATAGTGCACTTTCTAAGAAAAGTCGTGTCATTGGATTTGATAGTCGCATATTTAATTAAAGACTGATTAACTTTATATGCAAACACGATCAATTAACACCATTTTAAAACTTTATGCTTCAATTTTTTTAAATCTAATTTTTTGAGTTTACTTTTGACGCTTTGTGTGTAATAAATGATTTGTATCAGATATTTTTTTTTTCAAATTCCTTGTAGAAATCTTAATTTTAATGAATAATTCATTAAAGTGCTGCAAATTTTAAGTACACAATATTTTAATTTTTCCCTGCATTTAGTGCGTTGTACTCACATCAAGAATGCTCAGTTAATATTTTATTGAACAAAAATGACGTTTGCTAATTTAGCTGATATTATACATTAGTAGATTGACTTGACATGAAGCGAAATAGCTACACACCGCAATACATGGTTGAATAGTAAGCTTTCATGAACATAAGACGGAGGACGAATATGAATTAAAAATTTGTACACCTAATATACTTAATCTGTCGCTCATCTAGTAAGTGTACAGCCCAGTCTCTTTTGAATCTATCTCCTACAAAGTGAAGAAAGAAGAAGAATATAACGAGTATGTATGTACGCATTAGTTTGTGAGTACCACAAATACATATGGAGCCTGACGACACTTTACTGGAGTGACAAGTTGAGGCTGTATAAAATTACCATGTATGTAATGAACATTCAATTGTATATTTTGGGGGTGATCTCAATTCAGTAGTAACCAAAAGATAGATCTTCATATTTTCATTTTTGAAATATTTTAGATAGCGGAATGTGTTGTGTTGTATAGTGTGTAGATACTCCAAAGTAGTAGTATATATATTTTGGTTCATTCATTATTCATTCTCAGTTTTCGTTTTCTAAATGAACCTCTGCAGCTTTACGTCGTCGGTTGTTGTTGTTGATGATTGGGTGCATTTGGTCCATCTGAATCTACAGTCTCTAGCTGAGCATGAGGATATATGGAAATATTATTATCTTTCGGGGTTCTCGACGGGATGAAACGAAAAGCCATCACTACAAATATGATAGATACAGCAATCACAAATGTCACAAGCCCTGCAACGAGAGCCGGTGTGTTAGACACCGAATCCTGTTGTTCCGGACCGAGACCTTTGACTATCCCAGGTCTGTCATCACTTTTATGCAGACTTTGGACATCTTGCTTTACTGAGCAGTCAGAGCCAGTCCAGCCTGGCTTACACCGACAATAATGCAAGTTAGTACATTCTCCATTTCCGGAACATTCCTTTCCATGACTATCATATGGACATGGCTTGGCGTTAGGGAGCTCTCGTACTTTCACACAGGTGTGATTCACACAAATCTACAAGAAAAACAACATGTTACATAATCAATACTAGTCCCAAAGTCCCAATCATTCAAGTCAAGTGGAGGAGATCGAGCAAGAAGAGAAGGTACAAAGTGTCCAGCACTTGATACTTGATTTGATAGCAATGCAATCTTACGGAAATGCCCAAACACTTCGTCTTTTCCTTGATGGGCTCAGTTTCTAGGAAAGAAAATAAATGCAATTCTCAATGATGTTTTTTTTCATGTTATGTATTAAAGGACTAAATTTAGCCCCGGTTGATTTGCGAGAAATACGGAGAAAGAGGACATATATCTCTGGTCTCTGGTCCTCGTTGTATTTAATTTGCTATCCATTGGCTTACCAAGAGTTTTCCAGCCCTCTTGACACGGCTGATGGAATCCTTTGCAAGCTCCATCGAAGCAGACGCCGTTAGCTCCGGAGTCATCCGTGCAGTTAACACCATTTCTTTTGAAAGTTCCAGTTGGACAAGCTCCTTCTTCACCACTGCAATACTGGGTGATGTCGCAGCTGTGTTTGGCTGCCTTGCATACAGTTCCCAGTGATTTAAACTGGAACATTTTTATAGTCAAAGTTAAGGAATCAACTCAATAAAGATCAAACCATATCAAATTTCCTTCCAGACGTCATGTCATGTCCCTCCAAAAGAAGAAAAAAAGAAAGTATAAAGAGCTGCTTGTAATGGTTCGGATAAAATACTTGAGAAGACATGAAAAGGACTTCTCTGATAAAAATCAATAGGACACTTGACTTTTACTGATATTTCCTCCGTTTGTCTTTTGAAGGGGTACAAACTAAAACACATTGCACAAAAGGGTTTTAAGCACCTACTTATGCTTCATAAACTTTTCTTCTTGTCTCCACAAATTGTGAGCATAAATACATTACATCGCATCGTCGTCTTACTCAGAAAATCTAGTGCTAGTGCTCTTGTGTAGCAGCACTAAGCTATAATCTGTTGACAAAAGACTGTAAATATTGTGCCAAATGTGGCGAAAGCACAAGTCACACTGTATTACGTAACGAGCTAAACTTTGTCATTATGCTAAAGTCTAAGATATTTGGACTCACGATCAGATACGCATTTTATATGCCTCTAAACCGGACGGACAAACATTGGGCAAAGCTTTATTAATTTCCGACACTGAATAAAAGAATGAAAGAAAGGACAAGTTTGGAAGAATGATGGCAGGAATTTCTTTCTCCTCACAGGAAAAAATGCTGTGAAATGGTGACAGAAGGAAGAGAAAGTAGAAGTTTTTTATTGAAACAAGAAGCAAAGAAAATAGAAAAAGAATTCCCTCTCCTTTGGCACTTTGCCTCTAGCATCATTGGTGAAGTGTGATGGTTGATCGTATATTACATATAGAATTAGAACAACAAAATTGAACATTTTTTTCCGGAAAGAAATACAAAGGTATGAAAATGAAGGTAAAGTTTTTGTTAAATGTAAAATATATAGGTAGAGTGTATACGTAGCGTATCTTTCGAAGAATTCTTTCGTGTCTGAAATTGTCGTTACATTTACTACAATCCTGTGAATAATGTGACTTTTTAAGAGCGACAGGATAAAAAAAAGTGGCTGTATATTAGGTTTTAGTTTTACCTTGCATTTTTCGCAGCAAGGCTCGTTGTTTGAACACTGAGAATGAAGCTTTAATTGGCAGGTAGAATGACAGCACGGATCATGGCGACACTTCTCTGGTGGCCCACAGTCACACTCCTCTCCTGGATCCTTTTTCCCATTTCCACAAAGTTCCGGATGTACTTTCACTACAAATTTGTACCAAATGAATAAAAACTTGAATATCTATCAATGTATCTTGCCAGTCACCAAATTACACGTGAGAGTTTGTTCAAAGCGACATGTGAAACTAGGAAACTGATGGCTGATATAGTATAGTATTAGCAAGAAACAGGGGTTCCATTACTTGTACTCAATTTTTCAAACGTAATGAAAGTTGAAGCAAGCAACATCAAATAACAACACCAGTACTTATTTCCCGACAAAGTGTTATTGCTCCATCGAAAAGGAGCAGAGCAAAATGGAATTTCCTACATCAAATATGTACACAAGGAAATGACCTAAAATGTACATAGAAATAGCATGTTCTTTTGCAATTACATTATAAATTTGTTGTTGTTGCTGCTTTTATCTTAATTTAGCCACACTTTATAAATGAGTGCGATTATGTCAATTCCGAGTATCTAACAATTTATATGAATCTCAATCTACGACGCCATTGACTTTCATAATTACATTTTTAGTTGAACATTAAATATGCATGTCTTTTCATGTTCCACTGCCCAATATACTTAAATTTTTGTACCTATTCTATGAGCACAGCTTAGCTTTCAGCTCTCATGTCTTCAAACTTTCAAAGCTTTTGCCTACATGCATAATTCTTAATATGACTTGCATTAAAATTTATGTTGTATACATAAAAAAAACTTGATGCAAAATTGAGCATATATTGTCATAAACTAAACTATGCAAAGGAGAAAGCTTTTGTGCTTACTTGAGCACAGGATAAGGCTACCTCTGCTACCTGTTAATAAAGCCTCTTTGGGAAAGATGTACGTACAAAGCCATATGTTGATGAAGAATATTATGGACCACGCCTGCAAATTTTACTTAAATACCACCCAGCCTAAATCTAATATCTCATCATTTGGAGGAGCTGAAGTTTTTTTTGGGGTAGCATATGGAAAAGTCAGGTGTGTTTTTAGTTTCAGAAGTCAGTGCTACTTACTTACTTACTATTGTAGCTAAGGTAGATATAGTTTCTTTCTGCACAATGAAAGTTAACTGAAATTGCATAGCTAAATAGGCTATAGCTTACAATATGGCAATGTTAATAACTTAACCATATTATCATAAAAAGGTTCTCACTCGAGGGATTTATTTAATAGGAAAATAGACTACATGTATGCATGCACTACGTTTTGAAAATTCTTGAAGAAAAGTTTTATCCTTAAATTTCATGTCTCTCGTCGACAAAACTGGGTCGGTAAAAGTGGAGTATTAGCTTACACCATATTACTTAGAATTCCCTTAAGAACACAAGATTTTGTGATTCTCTCAAGCTAACAGGTACGTGTATGAAAAGTGTAAGTATCATAGATTTAAGCATAAAGTATGCTGGACTTGTACTCTGTGTGTGTGTGTGAATTTGCCGACAGAGAAGAAAATTTATATATATAATCTGGACTGTTCTATTCTGTATGCATGTGAGTGTGCAGAGGAGAAAAGTCGTGATGATATGAAATGAAGAAGGGCTTTTGCGTTGCATGTGCTTGTCTTGTGCTCAAGAGAAAAGTTTGCTTGCCTTTTAGGAAGCCAACGAACCATGCATTTTCTCCAGCCTCAGAGTCATAAGTTGTTCATCCTTTTATGTTCGTTTCGAGTTCTTTAACCATTTTCATCTCCCAAGATGCTTTGATTTTTATTAAATCAAATGAGATTGGGAAGTGGCTCGCTACCTTTGACTTTCACCAGCTTTTAACTTTGCAACACGTACATATGTATGCATACATTTGCACACACGGAACCAACCCGGGGTGGCACACAAGTTTACATGCACATTCATCTTTTTCCAAAGGCATGTCATGACAAATGCTGGTGTAAAGTTGTGGGTTATTGCTGGCTCCCGTGGAGGAGCCTCATATATAAAAGAAACTTTCACTAGATTCAACATATTATGCTCACCCACCTTATGCTATATATTTATATTTTATATGAAAATAATATGCTATTTTATTTACATTAGCTTCTCAACGATACTTGACTAGGGGCCATGCTATACTAATTGCGTTTTAAAACAATCCGTGAAGCGAAGCAGCATAACTAGTTTCATTTATGAAAACTTGGCTCTTTGGGTGGCAACGTGAATGTGAATCGTGTGGTAATCAGCAAGATATAGTACATACATAAATACACGTCAATTTTATCCTTGGAAGTAGAAGGTGGAGGAAAAATTAAATGAAAAAGTTCCTTTACCTTTCAACATTGCCTATTATGAATGAACACAAAGAAAATGAATGAGAGCAGCAAAAAAACATAACTTTTATTTTTATATGTGGTTATTTCGCTTCCTAAAGCTTTGTAACTAGATTATCAAAACGTTGTCGATCTTCTTTGCTAATAACAATTTAAATGTGGGAGTCAACTTATTAAAAAAATATTACGTCTAGCAAGCATGTAATATAATTAAAAAACGTTTTAATACCTGACACTGACAGTTTGGCATCCTCACCCACATAATCCAGGTCTGTAATTAATCATGATAGACATAGACGTATTTATTCATTTGCATAAATAAATCGAAAATTTTGATGTAATTAATTATATAGGTAAATTTGATGAGACATGGTGATGAGTAGGTACTAAAATATTATGCATACAAAATGTAATATAAGCCCAAGTAAAGGGCACTTACCATGAAGCACACCATCTGCGAACGAGTATAGACTCAAGATCGAAAATGCTAATAAGAAGCTCAGAGAACACATGTCACGATGACGAGCAGTACGGAATCTCATAAAAATAATATGTGCAACTTCAAACACCCCATTTGATGCCACAGAGGCATATTTCAACAACACATACACTGTAACCAATGTTGAATGTTCGACGAGTGGAGATGAAGCATATAAAGTTTTGAGAAATTTTCAAGACACAAAGATAAAAAAATTGTGAAAACCCTCTTTATGAATTTTTTTTTCACACACAGTGAAAGTTATGTGCTAGTAGATAACTTATCTCTCCACAAGAAGAAAGAGGAGCAGGGCAGGCCTTGCTTGTTGCAAACGACTGAAAAAACTGTTTGTTTTGCTGAACACAGTGAATAACTAACGTGCTGTTTGATAACTGATACAAGGATATTTTATGGTGATGGAATACAACAAAAAGTAATGTTTGCTCAGTCGGTATCCGGATTTATACTTGTTTGTAAGCGTTTCGCTTTGCAAGAGGAAAAATCTTTCTCTCTCTCTCTTTTCTCAACTACTTTCTCTTTCGTTACAAATGTTCGTCGTTAGTCGGTCCCTATCGTCTCACATCTTTATATTCGTTTATACACGTGAAGACATTTCCTTCAATTTCTCTCTCCTCTCTCTCTTTCTCTTCCTTTTTCGATGATGAGCTGAGCTGCTGCTGCTTCTCCTGTTCACTGGAAGCTAATACATTCGTGTGGTGGAGAGCCATAGACCATGGGAAATTTTTTTGTTACTTTTGCTCCAAGCTACTACTTTAACACTTAGCCAGAGAACTATACTAGCACTGCATTGGTGGAGGATGGAAGGCTGCCTCCTTGACTTGGAAAGCTAGTCAGTGTTATTTTGATCACTTTTCTGCTTTCTTAGAGATTATTAAGTATACTTTTCTCTTATAGGAACATCATAAGCATACACACGGTAGACAACTAAAGTTATCTCGGGTGACTATCCGTTACTGCGCATCTCTTGGTACCTTACCTTTTTTATAATAGCATATATGATGTGTGCTTTCTCCAATCCTTGATAATAGCCTCCCATATACATATATTATCATAGGCATGTATGGTTTTTCCCCAACCGAGTAGCTTATGACCTGCTTCTTTAGCCTAGCTACACTTTGTGGATGGTTAGCCATGGGTGTTCATCTTTCACTCTAAATACATATATGTATAACGTTTACCCAATCCTAGTCAGCAACTAAAACAATCTTGCAAAATCCCTTGTACCTACCCATAAAAGATCATAATTATGAACAAGAAAAGAAATGAGTGGAGAGTGGAAGTAGGGGAGAGAGAGAGAAGAGGACACGCTGCTGATGGATAATAACTTTTACCAGACACTCTCCAAACTCGTAACAATAAGTCTCACTTGAGCGTCTCCCTGAAAGTACATGGAACCCACATCAAACGCGGAGTTGAGACAGCATGAAGGATCAACTTTAAACACGGGAAAGTACACACACATATACTAATGTGCTGGTATTTAACTTATATCCCCATAATAATATTGTGTAAGCTGCTTCCTCATCAAAGCCTACTTTCACTTTAGTAGTTTTAGCCAAAAAAAAAAGTTTCTCAAAGACTCAAAGCCATAATATATATAAGGCTTTCCTCAACATCGCATCGTCGTCTCCCTTTTTTATGAATATCTGTGGCAATGATCAACATTTTAGATTTTATAGTTTCCCTTTAAAATGTATGTATGAAGTAAGTACGTAGGCAATCGAAATAGGATAGATACTATGTATATATGTTTAATGTATAGTATAAGGTTGAAGTATGTATAGTAACTGTTTTAGGAACCGTAAATTGTCTTCACTTTGTGATTCCGCAATAGTGTGGGTTCCAGGAAATATTTATATACACGCCATATATGTAACCATATTGTTCATATTTTGAAAAGGAAACCAGGAATGTCTAGTGGTCTGAAAAGTATGAATACATTCTATCAAACGACGGGGTTGTTTATCTGCACATAACATGTGAAAATTGAGCAAGCAAACTCGTCTATTTTTATTTTCTCACGGTTGGTCACGCCTGATTTACCTGTATAATGGGCATATCTGTAGTATAATAGTTGTATCGTGAAACGACAAGGACAAAAAGGAGACTGCAAGTGGAGAATCAATGTGAATACCTGGCCAAGTCAGAAGCGTTCTTTCCACACATGCTACGCAAAAAAGGAAAATTCCAAAGATGTAGATGTACCGATCTGATGGCTGGCTCCTATTTCTGTTTTTCAATTTTACGACTTTCCTCATATTTCGCCTACTTTTTATTTGAGAATGAAGCAATAATATTTTTTTCATATTGACGAGACAATAACATTCCTTGAATATTTGGAAATACCAATAGTAGTTGAAGCATATAAAACATAAATATAAATATTATTTCTTATGTTTCTAGAAAAATTTCAAGAATCTGCAACTCAATCATATACTTTATCATATAGATGTCTTGAGGCTGTAAATTTTTAATAGTTTTTGTTTTGTTTTTCGCCCCCATTCGATTTTTGAAGAAAAATAAAGTTGATCCATGATAAAAAAAATAAGCAACACAAACCAACCAAAAGTATTAGAAATACACGGTCCCTTTAATTTTTATTGTTTTAAAAGTTACAATTTTTTATACCTTTACACATTGTAAATATAACATGTATAATATTGTAATTTAGCTAGAGTATAGTTTTTTTCTGACGTTAATAACATGTATAATGAATTTATATAGCATAATATAACCAGGTAAGAGCTCCATAAAGTATAATATTACGTTTTTTTGGTTTTCTAGATAATTTAAATTCATACTTTACTTTTTTGTTGCTTGATACAACACGAGTACACGTCAAGATCAACTACACACTTTTTCATCACGAAAATACATTTTAACAATGATTAAAGATACGTACGTCAACACATTATTACATTTCATATTATACGACAGTCTATATTTACGAATATGTTATCATGAAATATGCAACAGAGCCGCCATACTTTTTGTTGTAGCAAATCATCATCGCATCGCATACACCTCACAAAAACATTTATGCTTGGGCACACCATTTTTATAAGTATAGTTTTTTTTGTTGTATAATAATAATATACCACGTAAATGCATTGCTTTAGTGTATATGAGCTACTTTTCCATCTTCCCCCGCTGTCTACTTTTCATTTCCTTCCTTCCGGTTTCCACTTGAGCGGCTCTGCTTCTATTCCTTGACATGACGTTGGTACAATTTTTTATGCTTTTTACAACTGCTATTTTCAATTTTCGTTCAAGAATGTAAACTTGTAACATACAGGACATTATATATAAACATTACAGATATATATTTTATGCTCATTGCATTCTACCTATCTCGCCTATTATCTCTAGATGAAGTCATATGCTACAATAATTCTTCCTTAGAATACAAAACGGCCATATTTGAGATTGGAAATTTTCATACGTTTGGATAGTACCATTTCTAAAATATTTCGGATATAATTTACAATGTTATTCCATATTACTCCGACTTGCGGTACAATATATAAGAGTAATGGATAAAATTCAATTTATTTTCACATGATTAAATATGCTGCGATTGTTAATAATGTATAACAAGACGTTCTAACTGGAGACAAATAATTTATTATAAAGTTATGAGACAAAAGTCGGTAAATTATGGTTGAATCAATAATTAATGTTGAAACGGCAATTTTAAAGATGATGACACTCAAAAGTACAATTAGTGTTACATAAAACATGTATGTATGCGAATACAATATTTTCGACACGCATGGAACAAAATGAATCTTCCCAAAATGGCACGTTATTACGTTTAGATATTGATAGATAATAATTTACTTATAAATATACGTTCGTAGTGCAATTTACGGTTTACGATAGATAATAATACAATCAATAATTAATTTATTCCTATATAATATAAGTATTACGTATGCTATGAATATCACAACCAACACAAGGAGATTTGAAAAGTTTATTTGTAAGAATTTATAATAATAATTTGCTGACTAAAATGATTTTTGTAACTTTTTTTACTTGACATCACCAAACCTCTTCGGGCTGCATTTATAAGTTTGAAATTGAAACATATATATATATAAACGACACGAACCCCACCTCAAACTTGAGAATGATAAATATAATACTTAAATTAAAACTATCAAGTACGTGTAGGTACGAAAATTTGCTTGATAATAATAATTATTTTAGATAGCAAAAACTCAGGGGAAGAAATTGATTAGAAGGTTTATCCGTTTATCGCACTCATAATTTCGTTTAGTGTTTATTTTTTGTAATCTACAACATAATATTCAATATTATTAGTCATTGCTAACTAATGTCGCAGTTTGTTCTGGGTTTGCGAATGATTTTTGTTATTTTATTTGTGTGTTGAAAATCAAATCAAATTTTGACAATGGCTAATATGGCCACACACTGAATGCACTGCAAAAAAGCAAAGCAGCAATCTGACTGAACATATCAAATTTCCAATCCCACTTTCTCTCTCTTTCAAGTGTGTAAATGTCACAAGAAAGTATGAAATATATATGTATTATTTTTTCAATTTTTTATGACGAATTATATCGAATGATCAAATCAAACCCACTCCGAATAGCATCTTCTGAGACTCTTTTCATTGTTACTGTATAGACAAGGAGAATGGCAGTGTTGGTGAAAGTTGACTATGGAAGTAGAAAATTGGATATTATTACCATGACTGGATGCCACAGCAGCTACCTGACAGGGATTGAGATGAGCCGTCTGATACTGAATTTGATCATTAGTTACAACATTATCCTTATCACACTGAGTCCTAATGCAACCATGTCTCAGAAGATGATTCGAATTGGAAGTAGTCGTTGTTGGGCAGTAGTAGTTGTCTTCCTCCCTATAATATTTACTAATAGATTTAGTAATACCATCATTGGAACAACTAGGTAAACTAGTGGACATATCATCAACATCAACATCATCATCAACCTCGGTGTCGTGGTCGGCTACAGTTTGAGTATCAGAGTGAAACTCTCTATTTACTGGAAGAGTACTACTTAATAAATTTTCCTTAACAAAGCAACTCCTCCTCCTTCCTCTGGCAATTTCCTTCCTCTCCTGACATAAATCAATAATATATTGAGCAGTTTTCATTTTCTGTGAAGCCTTTGGAACCATTGGAAGTTTTCGTTTTGCTTTAATTTTTGGTGGAGATGTGGAGAGGACTAGCCTTCGGCTACAAACATGGGAATGAAGTTTCTCTTTTTCCAGATTTTTATCTACAAGTTGAAGTATGGGTAACTTACGATGACCAGACTTCTTAAATCTAAGTCCACGAAGGAGATTATTATAGTCAGGAAACCTCAAGGGATTCTTAGGGGCAGGAGATGGTGGAGGTAAAGGAAAAGTAACTAGTAAGTAATCATCTTCAATAACTCTTGTCTCTCTACTCTTCGCTATGAACTTTGTGCTGAAGGAAGAAGAAGATGGTGGTAGTGCTATTGGGTTCGGGTAACAATTTGACGTAGTGTGACAAGACAGATCTGAGTAGTCTGTTCTTTCATTCGGATAATTCGTCCACCCAAGTCAGTGTTTGTACTCTGGGAAATGGTGTGATGTCAGAGGAGCTTGATCAATGAACTGATCCGTTGAGCCTGTCAAAACATATAGAATGAGTGAGTTGATTGAGGACTTATTACACCATTTTTTTCGTATCACACTGAGATTTTTTTTCGTTGAAAAAAAAGATGCTCATCATAATTTCATACAAATAATTTTCTTGTCAAGTGCAAGTCTTGTTTTTTCCCCACGTTATAGAAGGAAGGACATCAGCAAAAAAATGTTAATTTGTAAGTATATGGAACCATAAGTACAACAACAATAATAGTTATTACTTTTTTTACGAAACAGCAGGTGAACATGCATTCTTTCAATTTTTCAATAATTAATTAGTTCTGAGAGGTTACAGTAAAACAGTGCTACTACATGAAATGTACGTCACAGTTTACAAGTCATTGTCACTACGCATGCAATATCAATTTATAAAAAATTCGAATTATAACATTAAGTACACAAACTACCCACTCAAGGTAGATTGCTGAAAACGCTAGTTTTTTTTATCTTTTAAAAAAATTATGGCTACAACTCATTCGTTTTAAAAAATTATTCCATATACATATAAATCCTGTTGATTTATGTATAATATTCACTTAAAATTAATGTTACGAACATTCAATTAATTACAACAATTACAAAAAACATCCTATGCTTTTCACTTGATTGTGTCAACATTTGCCCTTGTTATATTTTCATTCTCAAAAAAGGAATCTCACCTACAGGGAGATTCAGTCCATTAAAATTATGACTACAGTAGAGTAGAAGATCAGATAAAATATCATTCATACGTACAAGTATAAAAGATGCTGCAGTAGTATAGTGGCTTGTGTACTCTTTCTCTAAAATCTAAAATTGTTAGCTTTGTCATGTAAATACTGAGATTTTGAAACGTTCTAAGTCACTACCCAAATGAAACTGGACCTTTTATAAATATTGGCAAGCGTTTTTGGATAACGCACCAAAATTCATTGCAAAAAACTTGTTTTGAGAACAGTCAAGTAGGCTCGATAATTCAAACATTTTATGACTAATAACCTATGAATATATAATATTGGTGTGTGTGTGTCTGACACACACTTTTCTCGATCAACAAATATTACAAAATGAGTTTATCCGCTCGAAAAAACGCTCTAGTTGTAGTAGTAGTAATTAATTACTTACAATTTAACCATTACTCAGCTAAATTTTAATTTGCTTATTACTTCTTAGCTACATAAGTATATTTTGGTATAACGATTGTGTGTATGTACGTATGTTTTTTTTATACAAGTCATACTTTCTCATTTATAATGTCAATATATAATGAATCATCAAAAAATTGTTTTGGAATGGAAACAACTTACGCTTCCTCTAAAGTCTATAATATTTTTTATCAACGTTACAAAAAACTTTTGTTCTATCTCTGAAAACTAGGTTTTTTAAATATTTTTTTATATAGTTTTACTCAATAATATGCACTCTACTACTGCTTATGGGTGGCTTGTCTACCATTGTTCCTTGATGCGTGATACTGATTTTGATAATGGCCAAGTAGTACAGATGAAGGAATACCATTAACGTGAAGCGGTGACTGCGAACCAAATTGTGACTCATCGGATGGATTGTAAAGGTGCTTAAGATTTCGTGGAGTTAGAGATCTGGATCTGGACACGTGGGCTCGATCCTCTTCATCTTCGCTCGTTGATGTGTGAATCAGGTTTGGCTGGTTGCTGCATTTCCAAATAGAAATGGATGCAGCAAAAAATGGAGGAAAAAGAAAGAAAGCCAATTTAAAGATTATATTGTATTAATATATTACCGCTTTGTTAAGAGGAGAACGAGGCGTTCGAAAGTGGAAGGCAAAATTAGATAGTTAAATAATTATTATTTTTTATAATAATGCTGCAAAATATTATGCGACATGGCTAAACACCTATTGTTTCCAACTAACTAAAATTATTATTTTCTCTAAATAATTATTTTATTATCCAAGGAAAACAGGTGGATGTGTGCCTAATACTCTATAAAATTTCATTTGCCAAAATATGTACTTTGGATCGATCCTAAGGTCTAAGAATGCATCTAGCACATCCTATTATATAGTCCTAGCCTAAAAAACGCATCCTAGAAGGTGTTTGTTTCTACCAATTTGGATTGTACAGTTTGTATTTTTGTTCATACAATTATTTTCTACCCTATCCTACCACCTTTTGATAGGAAGTTATACGCTATACATAAACATACACACATATATATTATATTGAATAAGCCACAAAGTAAAAGCTTGATGACTTAATTGAGTGCTGAAGCTAACGGATGCGGATGGCAAACCAATATATACGCACATAATGTAAGAGATAATAATAATATCAGCAGAGTTAAACGTTAACAACGCAAATTGAATAATAAAAATAAAAAGTTGAGAAACGATTACCAGAAATAGCACGGACAAAACGGAGATGCTTTCCCATCGATGCAACTAAATAGATAAGAAATTAAAAAGATGAAAGAATATTTTTGGTGCGGTGAGAGAGAAGAGATGAATAGATGCAAAAACTCAACAAGTAATGAAACAGGGAAAAGTGCAAGACGTCATGGTTCTGGTGAGACTGAAAGTGATATAAAAAAAGAAATGAAAACTATTGAGAAATAAGAAGGGAAGCAGGCTGCAATAATGAGAAATAGATAGTGATAATAGATACTATGTGCCCACATTGAGAATATATTGAGTAAAGCATGCGAGAACGATAATATAATATTGACAAATTTTGCATATTTTTTGGTGAAAGCATCATCAACATCAACCTTAGGTCTGTGTGAAAAACATGGAAACCATCACCATCACGTCTTGTACTTTTACAAGCCTTCCAAAGTCCGCCCACGTTTACCTTTCTAATTCATCTTCTAGGGAACCAAGTATACTTGATGTAAAATGATCAAAGTCTGTTAAAGGTGTAAGTGCATCTGGGTCTACTCTTGGCCCTCTATATCGCCCCAGTACAAACCCTTCTTCCTCGTCACTGAAATTAACAACTTTTTACGTGTTTTGCCTTGTTTTTCATAAGTAAACATGTCTGTCAAAACCAAAACCTACGCACACACACAATAGCAGCAGCAGCAGTAGTTTTTCATCTCATCATGAGAAACTGAGAGAGACAAACACAAACAAGTAGTGCAGAAAGGAACAAACAACATAGGGTCTTGCGTGCCAGGAACACAAATCAAAGCAACAAACTTTTGTTTTGTGAAAAACAAACAAAAAATCGTTCGTTAGAGATTTTTAAAAAAAATAATTGACCCGTTATTTAATGATCATGTCAAACTCTTTTTTTTTGTTTATGCAAAAAACTGAATAATAATTTTAATAAAATAGTTTTTGTAGTAAAAAAAATTGAGTGGCAGAGTATAAGGTGTGAAAGTGACCACAATGTACCTTGGTGGTCCTGGGGTTGGTGGAGCAGAGGCGAAGCGAAAAGCGTGTTGTCACATATTAATACGCCGTCTTCAGGGGAGCGACCAAACACATCACAGCAGCACATGATCATCACCACACAGAGTGAATGACACGATACGATTATCATACACGAACACACAAAAGACAAAGAAAGAAGAAAGTGTATATCAGCAGAGTTGCAGCGTTTTAGCGGTGAAATTTTTTAATATACATAACATATACGCTAGTATATAGTGTGATACTTTCTCCCAATTTAGTCAGAATAATATAATTAATAAAATACATATATGCGTTAATACAAAATAATTACTGTCAGTTCAAGTTAGTTCTGTATCGGCAAGAATATTATTATTATTATTTCGGCTACTAATCGTAAGTATATAACCATTCAGTATTGCGTGGTGTGGTCACGTCCAAAATAGTTTTGTCTTTGATTACTCTCGATTAAATACTTTTCAACAGATTTCCCTTTCAAAAAGTTTGGAAAGTATATATACATATAGCATAGCGTGTGTGCTTTTAAAACAAAGCAAAAACAACTTGAGTCATTTATCACGCTTCAACACCACCATCTCATGACATACCCAAAAACGAAGAATACAAAATGGGGAAAAAGTAACACGTAGTAGTAGGTTTACAGAAATACAGAAAATCTTGAGAGCTACAACAACTACCAAAAAAAAAATTATATATACCAATAATATGTAAACCACGCACCACAAAGATTGCATGTCAAACTACTTTATTTCAGGCACACATGAAAATCTTGAGAGAAAAAAGTTCCATTTTAACTAACTCATGTGTAGCGTGTTAATGCACAATAAAACATAATTTTTTGGGAGCTAGATGGAAAATGTTGACAAAGGGAATCAAAAAACAAGGCACACCACTGTCAACCATAATGTATAGTGTAGTGTATGTATGGTTTTGAAATGTTTCCCCACTTTCTCATACTTACATACTACTCATTTTATTTGGATTATGGCTCAAAAAGTGATAATGATTGGTCGAAATGATTAAAGGTTTAGTAGAGTACCCACCCGTCTAATTCTCCTGAATGCAGGCGATAATGTCGGTCTGCTTCTGTTTCCGACATGCGAATATCTTCCGACCCACATGGACTTAAATGACGGGTACCAGAGTGGTGCTCAAGTTGGCGAAGTAAATCCTCTAAGTTTCGTATTCTGTAAGAAGAAAAAAAAATATATATAGGGATTGAATGAAAAAGGGATTGCACACGAACCATTCAAAATGTTGACATTGCTTATTGCTACTCCCATCCTATATATTCACAATATTTTTTATCTCAGTACACAATACAAATGTGTGAGTGAGTGATATAAATGATGGGAGAAAGCAAGCCGTCTGACAATATATAAAATAAAATTGGGTGCGTAATTTCTTTTCATCCTGTGTGCTATCCTGTATAATCCCTCTTGTACGCTCACTGACAAAAGAGCGTGATAGTAGTGAAAGTGAAATGGTATGCATTATGCATATATAGTTTTTCTTGCCTGATAGGTCCTCCTGTGTCATCATTACTTTCATCATCGGCAGGTTGACCCTGTGGAATGCGATCATTGGAATTTCTGAGTAAGGGAAACTCTGACCCAAATTCTGGATAGTCAGGGTATCCTTCCGAGAGTCGAGCTCCACCTAAAGGTAAACCCGTATAGAAAAAAAAACACATACACAATCATTCGATTTTTTTGAAAGGGAATCCTCAAAAAAAAAAGTCTGGGTTGGGAAAAAGTTGGGATGAAAATTCCATTTTCTTCCTAGTCCTAGTAGTAGGAAAATGTGTGTCGTTCTTCTAACCGCCACTGTATCATTTGCACATGCATGTGTATTTCTTTGTGTTGACGTATGTGTAACAACGTTAACGGTTAAGAACATTTGGGTTTTGCAAACATATGCGTGTACTTTATGCTTATCGCCCATGAGTTCAATGTTTGTGGACAAGGATATAAAGGTTTGGATATCTCATGTAAGTTGTGCTTGCTTAAAGTATTATTTGCGCTCTTATTCTGTCAATAGAGATACATACCTTGTGGAGGTGGTGTAGAGTTGGGGTCTCCAAGTCTCTGAGCAGCAGCAACTCTCAAAGCTGCCAGAATATCTTCATGATAGCCATTGAGCGACTTAAGCGTTCTCTCCACATCACACATGGCTTCGTTATTATCAGACTGGGATCCATCTTCTTCAGCAAACTTCTTGAGAATTCCTTTCTCTGGGAATCTGTTTCCTCCGACGCTATTAGGAGTTCCAAGAAATGCTGAAGTCTCATCCCCTGTCTCATCATCCTGGGGCTGAGTTGCTCCCAAGTTTTTCATCGATCCCGTCATTCCTATGCTGTGTTGAACTCTTAAAACGCAAACACAGAAGAACAAGAAGAAAAAAATAGAACAAAAATAATATTAATAGAAAATTAAAGCCAGAGCACAGCACTCAGATAAGTTTCCGCTTTTCTTCCGAATTGATTGACGGGTCAAGTAAGAAAAGGCTTGAGTAAACAACCACCGCCCTTCTTTCTCCCTTTCCTTTGTCTATGTTTACCCAAGACTTTTCAACCATATATATACTTTTCTCCTGTTTCCTCTCTTGAACTTCCTCCTTCTTCCCTATCTCTATCTTTCTTTCTCTCTCTCAAATATAAAAAAAAGTATTTTTCTTTCCTCGTGGATAAGAATCTTTGACATTGTGGTGGAGAAAGCGCTTTATTTCTAATTTGTAAAACGGGCTAAACGGAAAATCAGCCAACCTTTCTTTCATACTTTTTTGCACAGTAATTCACCAAAATTCCCATGAGATTGAGACAGATTTGCTTGCATGAACCTCCGCATTCACATCCTTTCACACCAGAATGACTGGCGTCTGCAACTTTGCTTTTTGTATGCGCCCATCTCTCCCAAAATTTTCGGGTTAATGGAAATGTCAGAAGAGAAAGTGGGATTTGTATGTATTGAGAAGAGGAAAAAAAGTGGCAAAGAGAGTAAGTTTCACCAATAATGTGTTTTCATGTTCTCTCTCCCCGCCACTGCTGCTGAATATATCTCTCGTTATGTCTGCCAAAAAAATTGTCTGATTGACTGAGAGCATTGCATTGCATTGGCGAAGAAATGCTAAAGACGGAAATATTGTCCAAAGTCAATTTGTAAGAACAAAAGTTGGATTTTTCCCATTTTTCTCAAAACCGATAGAAATAAAATGTAAAGAAAAAGGTTTCGTGCGTCAGGGACCAGGACACACATACTCTACATCTATCTACATGCTTTCACACACACACACACACATACAAGTAGCATTAAAATCGTTTTACGGAAATATATCCCCCGTCCTAAAAAAAATAGTATTCCATTCCATTCCACCAGTAGTTAGCTTTGGTTACAAAAACGCTCTGAAATCGGAATAGGCACGCATAGGGAAACCTGATATTTCTCAAAGATACTACCTGGGAGATAAGTATACGCGAGCGCATTTGAATGAATAGCAGCAGCAGTAGTAGCAGCTCACAACTACTACTTTCCCTTTTTTGAAAAAGCAATGTTCCATGTGCCGAACATTGGAGACACGAAACCAACACATCAATATTGTCTTTTTAGTCTCATTTTCTCGTTTTCTTTTACCCTCTTTCTCTCTCTCTCTCTCTCTTCCATTCCTGTTGGATGTATTCACATCAAGTTTTTTGTTACAACCAGAAGAAAATCTCTCAATAGAACAACTTCTTCGCACGAAACCCGTTTTTCTTTCAGCACAAACTACATTAGTACGAAAAGTGTGCAACTACAACTCTGTCTACACACACAGTCAGCACAGCTTCTTTTTTTCCCTTCTTCACAAATTTCCCTCTCCAATTGTGTTACTTTTGTTGTGCGGAAAAGGCTTTGGGCATCCACCATCTTCTCAGCTTTACGTTGTAAATCCATTCCTCCCCTCACTCACTCACTCACTCTTACATATAGGGAAAGTCTCTAGTGAGATGAAATACTGATTTCCTGGATTATTGCTTTTCAACTTATATATTATTGTAGCAATATGCCATTATATGCTGGTTGGCTTGGGTGTTGAAAGCAAAAGCAAAGTAGGCAGATGTATATATACTTATTTTTTTAAAGGATAAGTATGTTTCGTCAAATCCGAAAGTTTGGCATTTTCAGTGAAAAATGAGAAACATGATAGGCCTTGCCTAGCCTGACTACTTACTTACCTGTATCCATTATACTTATAGAAACTGATTGGAACTCCACATAATATTATTCAAAAGAGTTACACACAGCAGCAATGGATACTATTTGATGTATTTTTTTGGAAGCAAAAAAATATGTATTATTTCAAGTATTTCCTTTTGACAAGAATAGTTTTGATATGTTCTGCTGCTTTCAACTTTGGGAGAGAAAAAACTCATTCACATGTAGAGCCCCCTTGTGAGATCCTTTCTTGTAAGGAGAAAGTGGAAAAATTGAAGGAGTTTGTCAATTCCATCAGAATGTACAAGTATCCAATATACATAAGGATATTCATGTCAAAACAGTACAATTCAGTGTAGGGTGGTGATGGTGGTGGTGGTGTGCGTAGAAGATTGAAGTAGAGATGCACAGCATGATGATGATGATGATGTCAGGTTCACTTGAATGACCCTTTGGTCGAGGTCAAGTGGACATTCTTTGCTTTGTGCCTGTCATATTGTCTCCTGTCTACTCATACTATATTCTTTATGAAATGAGCTTTTCCTAGCTGAGCTTTAGTTTTCAGTTGAAAATGAAAATTGAATTGAGCATCATCACTGTCTAAGATTATGACAATCTCGGGTGGTGGCTTATGAGTTTAATTTAATGAGAACTTGAGTTGAGCTCCCGAGCTCTGAGCCTAAATCCTATAATGACTATATTGAAAAAGGTTATAAAAAAGTAAAAAAAAATATATTACCTATAAGCAGGGAGCTGAGTGAAGCTAAGAATTCTGTTGTCAAACTCTTCATGATTGAGCTGTGGTGGCGGAGGAGCAGGTTGAGCTCCTCCGGGAGCAGCGGCTGCAGGTTGAGGTTGGGGCAACTTGAAAGATTTAGGATTAAAGGGTGGATACGTCGGTTCAAACTTTGGAACACTTGATCTCCGGTAGCACAAAGCGATCCCAGCGAATAATATAAAGACTCCGCCAACAACAGAGACCATTCCAAAAACGAGAATGATGGTGTTTGAGCTGTCCTCTAATGAACCTTTTTTCGTTGTTTTCACCTTAGCATCTGCGGTAGGAGATGAGTGATTGTGTGATGGTGGAGGCGTCAAAGGTGGAGGAATGGTTATTGGTTCTTTGGCTTGTATAGAACAATCCGAGCTTTCCCATCCTCGATGGCAATGGCAGACATTTACATTGGAGCAGTCCCCATGACCAGAGCACTCATAGCCCACGTGGTTGGATGGACACCGAGAATTATCTAGATATGGAGCGAGCTTGACGCACGTTTGATTCATGCAAATCTGTGAAAGGGTGTGAACAAGAAATGAGAAAAATATGTTGAGAGTTTGAGAGGAAAGATGAAATGAAATGGGATGCAACAGGGAACCACCAGACATCAGCCCGGATTTCATAATCATCATCATCATCATTCATCGGCACATTTGGGAATTTTCCCGTTTCATCCCAATTTCATATGTGGCTTTAGCTTGTTATTTTGTTGAATAATACTACTTTTTTACCATTCCATCTCCGCAACGGGTTCCATTTCGTACCAACTCCATATCTGAGCCCGCATCTCCCTTGGGACTATTCAAATTCTTACATTCATGCTCAACCCTATTGATCGTGATGGTAGTTTTTGAGAATGTCGTGCTAGTATATTTGTTCTGCATGATTGGGCTTCCTCTCCCATCCTTACAGTGCAAACTTCCACACATCACATTTGCGAGGGAGCACTTCCGAAATTCCCCGTTTTGGTCACGACCACAGTGACCAGTATGATGACCCCACACGTTGAACTCCTGGTAACAAGAGTCATCCGCCTTCTTGGCTGGATATATATTACATGAAATAGAGCATGAAAAAAGACATTTTAAACAAGCTGTTGAATAATCGACTTTTTCATCAGTACCTATATAACACTAGTACTACTACTAACACTCGGACGACGACAGACTATATCATCTGTAAACTGCCTTTTACACTTCATGATTACTAAAAGAGCAGAAACCTGACTCTTCTGACTCTGGTTCTCTGCTACCCAAAATCCTTATGCATACCTAACTACATTCATCCTTTTTTTTACACCAAGGCAAGACTCTCTCTGAGAGAGAAAAAAACACAAGTATGAAAGTGTAAAGTGAAGAGTGTTGAATGAGAAAAGCACCCTTACCACCATAGTCCCAGATGCTTTGACACTGTGAGTCGAGCGTTGGACAAGCTCCATTGAAACAGTAGCCGTGGTTGTTTCCACATGGAGCCCCATTCTTCTTGTATGTGTTAAGGGGACATTCACCAGTCTGTCCAGTACAGAACTCCTCAATATCACATTCACTTGCTTTGGGTCGACAGACGGCACCCGATCCTTTAAACTGTGAAATTATTAGGAGGAAAATGTAAAGTCACCCAAATTGTATATGTATGAACAAGTATTATGATGGGGGATGGATGTGGATGTCGATATTTTCAAGTGACAACAAATTCACTACTACATACTACTACTACCACCACCATCACATCACATAACATCACATCATACATAATTGAAACAACGAGTATGAGTAGTACATCCTACATAGTACATGATGATGATGGAATCTGAAGCATACTTGAGAAAGCTAAGAGATGTAAAATGTATTGTAATGCAACGGTGGTGGAGTAGTGGAGTGTTTGCTGCATCTTAACAGACAATATTTTAATGAAATGCTCCACACACACACATACACTTTATGAATATGTAAGGGATATTAAAATACAGAGGAGTTGTTCAAACACTATACATTACAACATTAGTTAAGAGAAAGCTATTAGGGAGAAAAGGGATTCTGGTCTGGTCTTGGTATTCATAAAGGAGAAGGAATATATGAACCACACACACACACGTACCCTGCAATTTTCACAACAAGGCTGTCCCATTGAGCATTCAGCAGAGGTTTTGAGTCGACAGGTTCGTGGTTCACAGCACGGGTCCTTACTACACTCTTGTATTGAGCCACAGTCGCATTCCTCCCCCTGATCGACTACTCCATTTCCACAGGTCTCATGCGTTGGCTGGAAAGTAGAGATTTAAACAAAATAATGCAGCTCTTAATGAGGATTAACATGTTGGTTTTGATTTACACAAAAACATGTTTTGCAATAATACAATATAGAATGTATAGAAATGTAGACGTGTTAAAGCCGACGTCAGCAGAACGAAACGAAAACTAACATCGTTATCAACACTATATACTTTCACCAAAAGGCTTTAGTATTCTACTTTTACCAGAACCAGAGATATTTCCAGTTCCAGAGAAAGAGAACTCTCGTGTGTGTTTGTAATATAACCAAAAGTCCACACACACGATATAGGCACGAAATCATAGCCACATGAACAACACACACGGATTAATTTTCAGGCTATATATATATGTATATAATATACATATGTATGCATGCTCAAGATTCCAACCGAATTACTACTAACCTTAACCGAATTTGGTTTGTTTTGTAGACACATGGCATGCCCTTGGTTGATGGAGGAAAAGTAAGCGGAGCGAGAACAGTCCGAAAATCTGTACGGTTGGATTCCATCCTTTCCAACGATGGTCTCACTCATAATGCATCCATGCCAATTAGGACAGTGGCAGTTATCCCCTAGAAAATAAAATTGCTTTCATTTCATCGTCAACATATTATCATCCATATCCATCTGAGAGCAGCATGTGGCAATGTGCCTCAGTAGCATAATATTCATGTTGTATATGTAGAGCAGAAAAGTGATTTAAACCCAGAAAATTTGATACAGTCAGTTGACATTATTATTACTTCATACTTTATAGCTGGAAGTTTTGTGAGTTGAGAAAACTAGATTAACTTTCAATCACAGAAATCTACTAGTTGGTTGGTTTTGGTTGCATGCACCTATTTATTAGTTTAGTAGTTCAGCTTTAGATTTTCTGGGAATAATCATTTTCAGAGAAAACGAAGCGAAAAAAATATATTCCAAATTGGATGAAATGAAAAGGGCCAAAATGCTTACAATCTTCGTCATGCCCCATGTTCAAGTTGTGACCAATCATATGGGCTAATGCGGCTCCAGTGATATGTGGTTGATGAATGTCCACATCAGCTACAACGCCCATAGCCTTTGGTGTGCAAATGGTATTGGGAACACCCATTCCGGATTCCGAAAAATTGTAGCCTGTGATCAGCATGGTGGAATCTCGGTTTACAGTGAACAATCTCTTGGGTGCTGCATATATATATATAGAGAGAGAAAAAAAAGTACATAAAAATGCTGGTTAAAGTTAAAGTAAATCCACACACACACACACACAAAAAAAACGATTTCACAACTCCAATAAATATCCAATTTCTCATACTTTGCGTTTAGTTCAAAAAATGGTAGACAAAAAGAAATACTGCACAAGTGGCAGAATCGGCAGAATAATTCATTCAATATATAATATTCTTCGTATTTCAATATGTGAACTACTTTTATAAGAGTTTTTAGTAGCACTCTTACATTCACAATAATCCACATTGTGAGTTTTTGTGGAAAGGGCGAGTGCTGCACATAATGGAAGTGAAGTAATGTATGAGCATTATTATACGCTTAATTTCCACTCTTCCTTTATGAGAAATTTCTTTTTAGGGGGAAACGACTTAAGAATCTGTATGTGGATTAGGCGACAAGACGGTTTTTCTTGAGAGTGGTGATGGTAGTGGTGGTTAAAATGAAAGAAGAAGAAAAATAGAAAGTACTTGAGAGGAATAGAATACTTAACCCCTTCAGTATTTTTTGCGTGACAGCTAATGTCACAATACAACACGGAGTGGGGAGCTTGGGAGAAGAAGAGAAGGAGTTGAAGGTGGTCACAAAAGACCCAAGTTTCCGTGACAAAGTGAGTGGATGAAAACGATCACCATTGCCACCACCACCACCACCACCACACCATACTACTACCAACTACCACCATGATCATGATCATCATCACATCACCGTCATCATCATCATCATCATGGAACGAGAGGGATTATGATGATTATTATTTTTATTACACAGAGAGCACTAGTCCTACTTACCATAGTGGTCCGTGAGCTGAACGAGTGTCTGTCGTAAGTCATCTCGGTTCCCCACATTTAGGTAGTTACTTTGATGCCACGTTTCCACATAGACGACGGAAATGGCCGTACTCAGTTTACGAAAGTACTGCAGTTGAGGAAGAGAATAAGAAAAAAAGAAATGAAGAAAAAGAATGAATGAGGCTGGCATATGATCCATTAAAGCGATAAAAATAAGGGGCTATTGTCATGATATTAGTTTTGCTGATCCACACTGATACACAATGGCACTTCATCATTTATGCGGCTAGTCAAGTCAATATTTGTAATGTAAAAAAGTTTTCTTCTTACTACTATAGTGTTGAACTAGGTGTGACTTACCAAATCGGCAATATTAACTATTTGCAGAGCATCATGAATCACTTGAAGTCTCGTTGAGCCATTCCGATTATCGAACTGTTTCAAGATAAGAAAGAAATGGGGAGAGTCAGTCAGTCACACTCAGAATTTTTTTCGATTAGGTATACATACATTTTATATATACACAACAATAACACCAAAATGCCAAACACCATAATGTCGTTGCCGTTGCGTTGCAGCAGCAGCTACCACTTTTAGCTTAGTGATAGCGATATAGAATGTGATAGTAGTGACTAGGAAAAAGAGGAACTTTTTTTTATAGCAATGTTCCATGAAAACACAATATCTCTCACAAAAGGACCTTTGGGACGACAGAGTGTTGGACAGAAACATTTTGCTTTTCTTAGTAGTAGTTCAACCAACCCATTTAAATACATACATACAAAAAATATTCAACTAGAGACGACTAATGTTTGCCTAACGTTTCCTGGTAAAATGTCGAGTTTTATACACATGAAAGAATGTCTTGAAGGGGGAAAGTGAGTTATCTTGGCAAAAAGATAGCGCAACTCATTTCACTCCTTTCTTGATGCATCTCCTCTTCTTCTTCTTCTTCTCTCCTTCAACATTACTTAGTTAGATTTTACTAGACACACATTATGCATGGACATACTAAGATATTATACATAAATGAGGGAGCAAATAAATATTTACATGTTTTGCCTAATGGTCTCCTCCATAGTTCATTATATTCTATTCAACTATATATAATGTCTTGGTCTGAAAAAAAATTACGTTTTATAAAAATTAGAAATTGCTCCCTATTCAGTTAAAAGGAATAGGAATGGAATCTACACACTTGAAATGTTTGTTGTAGTAAAATGTTGTACAGAGAGGATGTGTCAGCGAACTACTGTGCATAAAGGAAAGTAAATAAATCATTCGGGAAGAAGAAGAAGAAGGCGGAAGATTGCCCTGGCTCGCATCGCATTTATTTGAATGATTAATATATTTGTGTACAACAAATGACCATTATTAAAATGGAGAGAAAGTAACTGTTGGAGAGAAAGTGAATGTAAAGAAGTACAAACACTAGAAAATGTGTATCTATTTGGAAAAGGAATTGAGCATAAAGTTGGACAGGAGCAGGAGAAGGTTGTCGTTGTCCTTGTCGTTGCAGTAGTGCTAAACCTTGTTTGAAAACACAGTTGGGAATCCCTCAACTTGAAAGATGTTAGTTAGTTGGACAAAGTAATAAATTAATTGGTACATTCATGAGAGGGAGAGAGAATGAATGCATGTTTCCAAACTCACCGTGGCTCTATCAAGGAGGACAGCCAGTTCAATGAAATATAGTGGAGTTTTATCTTCATTCCGTCTTGCGACATAATCACTAATTCCACTCACTCCGGAAGGAAAAGTCCACTCAAATGCTCGTTTGTTACCACATGTCTGTCTGCTAACAGATTTGGCCTCGTAAATTACATGGGGATGATTGGTCTGTTGAGTGAAATTTTTAAATGAAATTAGTTTACTTGAGAATAGTTTTCCTATTAGTTAAAAAGCATTTTGATGTATCGATATATTTATGCTAATCGTAAGCACAAGCACTATATATACTATTAAGCAGTACTTTTCAAATCAATACAAAACAAAATTCAATGCAAACAAAAAAAAATAATATGCTCGTTTATTAATTCTAGATTTGGCTACACAACATTTATTTTATATTAAGTAAGAGTATGATCATCATCATGATCATGGTGAAGAACGTAAAAAAAGTTATAGACGATTTTCCTAGAGTACTGCATAAATTAGCATATAAACCTTTGCCTCAACAACTCAACCAGTCGATGTGCCATGATTGCTCCCTTTTCTGGGAAGTGTTTATAACTCATAAAATTTTTGTTCCTGGTATCCATCTAATGATGAGCAGGAGGAGCACGATGTGTGTTTCCAGCCGGAATTATTTGCCCCTAACCTAATATATTCTATGATGATAGTAGATATATAGTACTGGTGAATCCTCCAATTAATTTTTTATAGTTATCAATTATAAATATATGAAATGTGGTTACAATTCTCATATCTTTACGATTATCTCCTGGATTTGTGCCATACAAACTTATCCTCAGTAGCAGTGCCTCTCAACACTTGAGCACGCTCCCTCTCCCTCAGTCAGTAAGGAGCATAATATATATACATAGATTCAAGAAAAACACACAAATGCAACCACAACATAGCTGAGGAGAAAGCAAAAGAGAGAAATGATGGCAATTGATGCTCCTGCTCTGTGTGGTTATTCTCTAGTGTTGTACTATAAGCTAACGGCACACTGAAATTTTGTTCCTCAATTTTGTTTGGTAGTGGTGGTATGGTTGCAGGTGAAACATCAAAGTACAAAAAGGGAAAGATAATCATAAAATAAAGTCATGTGCTGTTAGTGAGGGAAGCCATTAATTGCACATGATGCTCCCATGATTTCACAAGAGTTTCCAAGCCACACGCCATTTTCATTAGCATGTAATGCATGATTTGTGTTTCCAGTACAATTTCCAGACAATCCTTTTGGTGTTATACAGCGTGAGAATGCGGTGGATACTTCATTAACATGAAACTATAGTCACGTTCGTTTATCGTTGAATGGAGATTTTGCACGTTTAGCTCCAACAATAACCTCTCCACCAAACTCCTCACACACTTTGGCTCCTGGGTAAAATTGAGAAAATGAAAATGCCGTTCTTTCTACGATAATGATGGCAGCGCGGAGGGAAAAGTTATTATATATTATAGTGGCGTGTGTGTGGACACCTGCACTTGGCCAACGGTTTATAAACCAAACCAAACCAGGACCAGCATATTTATACATAGATATGATAAAGCCAAGCGTTAGACGACGACACACACAGCCCAGTGATGCTTGTTTTGTAATTAAGCAACCTGTTTTCTCACCACTGAATCCAAATACCTTTGTAACTTTTTAGTATATTAGGTGAGAGCTCTGTGCATGTTGAATAATGTTGTGTGTTTTGTAGTGGAGAAGAGATAGTTTTAATATTTTTAAAAGCTAGCACTAACAGTCAACGCTCCCATTTTTAATCACTAGTGTAGTGTGCTTCCTCTAGATAGTATTATTTGAGAGTACTTTTAAAAGTCACATGTTTATTTGAAATTCAAATTGTTTCTTATGTATATATGTATGTTAAGGTAAAAATCGAATGATCTTCGTCGTTCGTGTAGCCGCTGCTTTGGTCGGTGCACAATTTCATTTAGGATCAAATATGGTGGTAGTATTCGTATTCGTGCGGTGAAATTGTAATCTTTTCTCTCTGAGAAAGTATATTAATGTTGTGGGTCTGGTGAAAGGGAAGTTATTTAATCCGAAACATAAGTAAAAACAATGTAAGCAACGTGGACAGTTATTACTATTTTATTGTGGTAGCAAAATTCCCCCTTTTCTTTTGATACTCATTTTCCACTGAAGCTTGATGGGAATGGTGATAACGCCCATAATTGCATATTGCAGATATCTCGACTTCCGGTTCGGTTAGAGTACCACCAACCAACCACCACACAACCGACCTAAGAAGCGCTATCGGCTTACCCCATATATCATTGAGAGGTAATTTTTCATACTGCTGCGAGCATTAAATATATTACTGTTTATCAAAAGAAAATCAAGAATTGGCAAGAAAAAAATTGTATTAAGCCAAAAAAAATGTACAGCCATAAAATTAAGAAATTCGGAAAATCCATTGAGTCCGGAAAAGATTTTTATCTGCAAACATGAACGGGCTACTAATAATGACAAGCAAATTTGCTGCCTTATGAAATTTCGGCTCCGTCAGCAGAAGCACGCAAGCAATGTAAAATATGCCATTTCAGAAGGTAATCAAAGCAATAGAATCTTAATTGCACTTAACTTATAACATGTGTTTTGTTTGACAGATATTTTGACTACAAAGTAGTTTTAGTTTATTACCCATAATATATAGCAAGTAAAAGCAGTCGATTATGAGGCACTAAAAATAAGCTAGGAAATTTGGTTATTATTGCCAAAATAGGAAAACTAGCGAAGGAAACTCAATTTTTTTTGTATCAAGTAATCAGCATAATCTAAGAATGTAATGGAAATGGAGACTCTGACTGAAGGGCGGCTTACCGACATGTCACCCCCGTAGAAAGGATGAATGACGAAAGTTTCATTTCCCATGTGGATGATACCAGAGAGCCCATTACAGGTTCTGACCGCAGCAGCAGACCATTCCAGTCCCTCAACATTCCCGTGGTAGTAGCACATTTCTAGCTCATTCCTCTCCCGTTGTTCTGCATTTCCACTGAATATATGTTTTTGTAAAACATTTGGTGCAATCAGTGTTGGGTTCAATTCGAGGATCAATCGAATTTTATGGTTGAACGCTTGAAGTATATAGGAAGTTCGATGAAAATGCTTTCCAGTCTGTAAAATAAATTTAAAAGAGGTAACAAATTAACCCTGTTGCACCGCCACCATCTTACAAGTTGAAAATGATGTTACGACACAAAACTTAAACTGTTGAGTAACTCCATTCCATTCCGCTCGTCACCTTAATTTTTCAACCGAATTCCTTTCAATGTAAATGAAATGTTCCCCCCTTGCTTAAACCATCCCATTCTTCTTCTTCCTTTCTTACATATATAGTATTACACAACAAACTAAAAACACAAGCTAAGCCACACATGTAGCTAATAAATTTTCACAGTCAGCAACCTCCACCTGAGGGGCTTAAGTAAACTAACAACGCAACGCTTCTCAAGTTGGTCGAAAGTTTACAAATTGTAAAAAAATCGTTCTTTTATCTCTCATCCGCCACATCAAATCCTCAGCTAAACTCTCGTGTCATCATCATCATCATCATGAAATGGATTCGGAGAAACAAAACTAAAGTTTTTCTCTTGTAAATACTACACCAGAGAATAACCTCGAGGAATGAGAAGAAAAAACGGAATCCCGAGCTCATTTTAAAAGCACGCGTGTTCCAACATTTCATTTTACCTTGATGATGTTAAAACTTGGAGTTGGAATGCTGTTGGAATTTATCAGCAACAAATTTGTAAAAGCGCGTTAGGCATGTGTTGTCATACAATATCTTTCTATTTTAACATATTTTTAACACAAATAATTTTAGCATTTGCAAAAAAAACGAAATGTTTTCGTTTCATGCAAAGACAATTTTTCTCAAATGACATGTTTTTTGTAAGAAAAAGGAATCTCCTTAGAAAAGTGTCATAGCTGGAAATCAAGAAACCCCAGAGGTTGTCTAATCCCAGTTTAGAATTCATGAGGCGTTCATTTTATCTTTTTCTTTTTTTACAATCCATCACATCTCTCAGGAATTCCGAGGAAGGGAAAATTATACGACATTAACCAACTTAAAACTAGACACATGAATAAAACGAAGCAATGTAAAGTAAAACTTGCTTCCTCTTTCTCTTTCTCAAAATTCTCCAACTCAACTCAATGTGAGTGAGTGAGTGAATGAATTGAGCTCGTGTAATGTGAGTCTTTGTTTAATTGTAATTTCATATCCAAAAGAAGCATCTTTGCTTTCATTTTATTTTTCCAGCAGCCGTATAACATATATCCCTTTCTATTGCCTTGCGACACGTCTTTTGATAAGTGACACCGTGAAAGCATCAGCTTAGCACAAGTACAAGCTCGGAAGAATAATGCATAATCTTAGATGAGCTCGAGAGAAAAGAAGTTTTCTCAAATGTACATTTTGCATACTGTCCCATGAAACAAAGATACATACGTAGGATGTACTTGAGATGTACTTCAACGAAATCATAAAAGTCCAATGGATGTCAACCAAGACATCCGAGGATATACTTTGAATGTCCTGTACATGTCCCTATTTCGCTATAGAACAGCCTTTTCTGGTACGTACGGATGATCCCTAAAATGTCCGTAGGATGTACTCTTGTGAGCATATAAACGATGTACTAAGAATGTACGTCGGACGTACATTAAATGTACGTGATAAATGATAAATTTTATCCATACTATGAATAGCTAATAATTAATTAGATATATAATTTTTCTAGTAATTAATTATCTACGAATATTACTGGTACATTTGAAACAGACACGAAGAGTACACATCTTTATTCTTCAAAACATCGAAATTTACATGCCAGTCTATACATGACATGACAAACAAATTACTTATAATATAAATTCAAACCTTACTTTTTAATACTTACTCGTACAATTAGATAAAAATAATTAACATTGAGATGGATAAAGTAGGGAATGACTCGAATTTTTTATATTCTTCCAATAAAAACAAATTATAAGGTATATAAATAAATTATAAATCAAATTAATCGTAGTAATCGATTTAATTGCAAGTAGTTAATTCGATATTGACCTGTTTTCTAATTGAAAAAGTAAACCTAGGACACTTTAACTGTCACTTTCATCCGAACTTGGGTTTTCGTTTGCTGTGCCTGCTTGTTCCTGCTTTCTGGATAACTGTAGTTGTTAATATCTTGAGTAGTAGTAACTGGCGTTATTAACGATTTGTAAGAAGGTATAACAACTGAACTGAGAACAAGTGTTGAATGTTGTAATAAAAATATAGTTGAATCGTTTTTTGGCAGTTGTTGAAGTCTACGTTTACCTACAATGCCTGTCCTCATTGCAAATGTTACGCTGTTATATTTACTCCAAATTACAATAACTGATTTGGTTGATTATTTACACATTGGCACAATTGCGTTCAAAACCTGTACCTCAATAAGATCACGTGATAATACCAATGTCCTCAGTGGACATGCATAGGACATCCAAAGTATGATCTGAAGAAATGAATTTTTTTAATACGAGCTTGTATGTGCTTAGGACGTCCATAAAACATACTTTGTCGGATCATCCGCACACATCCACCAAAGTATATGAAAACCTACATCCTTAGGATGATCCTTGTTTCATGGGGTGTTACACCATTTATGAGCACTTTTTCATGGATTTCCGTGAAAAACTTTTGGGATACTACTAACTGTTCCCATGCACATTCTCTCTCTCTTTCCATTGTAGAGAAGTAGACACAGAGACCATAAGAGCAAAACCAAGGGAGAATTATAACATGCAGTAATGTACTGTAATTTGCGTGTAGGTCTCTTTTTTTTCTCAAAAGTTAAACATGCATGGACTAAGTTTCAAATAAAAACGGGGACTCTTTATAATATACTCTTCTTCCTCTACTTCCCTCCCCTCATCCACTTTCCTTTCCATTCCACCAATGATCCAACTTATTTCCACCATAAGTGAGAGTATGAAAGCAAAAGCAGCTCCAACTCTAACTCCACCAAAAAACTCTGCCACTCTCAGATAATGAAATGCTAACTCACGACAACGACGTGCTCTTATATATTCCTTTCTCCTTTTTAGTTAGAGTAGAGGGGACTAATAATTTTTATCTACCTCGTCCACAGTTTTGTACAACTTCAAAATAATAAAAAAAAAAGCAATTCGTTCACGCTCACACAGAAACCAGTGAAACAAAAGTCATCTCGGTACACTAATTTTTATTTCAAACTAGGAAAGGCAGGCAGGCATAGGCAGTCTGCTCTGCTTGTTATTATTATATACAAACTCACTCACTCTCACATATATTTGCATCTTGCTAGTCTCAAATTTCCAAAAAAAAAGTTGTCATCGTAGTACTTTTGTTTATGCATTAAGCATCATCGTATGTATGATTCTCAAATATCCATTTAAATGGACTGCTGAATATAGATCAAAGAACAATGGTCTCAGAAGAGTGATTGTGGAAAATGGATTTACCAGAACCAGACCAGCTACACTACCATGTTATATGATATTATGAAACGTGACATTTTGGTGTCCTTCTGTTTTGCTAACTATGAAAAAGTAGGTAGATATACCAAATCAGACCAGCAACCACCATACCAGCATGGGTTCAATTCAAGTAAACAGGAAGTGGGGCATTGTGCGATATAGCTTGAAAAGGGGAAAAGGAGGTGGTGGGCTGGAATATTATGAAATAAAAGCTATATATACGCTCATATTTTTAAAGCGACTTTTGCTTTTAGATCATTCAAGATAGGATCTTTTATGGACATTCTTTTCCTTGTTCAACATTTGTATACACACGACACACTCTCACTACTACTAGTGTATAAGTATATAATATGCTATTTTCATTTACTCGCACTTACCATCATCATCCAACTAGTACAATATATTCCTTAGACACACACTTGAGCATCATCGCATGCAGGACTAACAATAAGTGAGTGAAAGTGAGTGAAAGTGGATCTGGGGTAGGAAAAGGATTTTATTCTATTCATTTTGTAAACCATTTTCTCTTTCGTTATCATATAAGCCATCAAATAAAAGGATGCTTTATGTTCCCCGATGATATCTTATGACTAGTGCATAAACATGATTGCATATTTATGTTTATGTATATCCATCCATCCATCCCTCTCTTTCTCTCTTTTTCCCTGCTAATATGGATAAGTATATGGACAAACTTTATGTTTCCTTCATGTCTGAGTTGTTCCATCGAAAAAGCTCATATGATATAAAAAGATGTGGAAATCAATCTTCCTTTCTCTTTTCATGACTTTGACTTTAGATTATGGGACCACGGCGCATAGTGGATTCCACAAAAAATAAAATAAGAAAGAAAGATAGGATAAGATGAAAGATTGATATTTTTCTGGGATTTGTGTGCGCCTTTCACTTGCTTGTTCCTTGATGGCAGTTTAGTTGATGTGATAGCAAACTTTTTAGAGCACGAAATATATGATATCATCTCACAAACCATATAGATATTATGATATGATATGATATGACACATTGTTCCCCGTAATATGTACATACATCTCAGATTTTTTGATATAAGCAAAAGGGTGGGTACTATGTATTTACATGCACAAACATCATCGTAGATGGTTTGGTTTTTGGTTTTATATGTTTTGCAAGCCTTGCATAAAACTCTTTGATTCTACTTCTGTTGTATATACCTCCGGGAATACTTTGGTTTTATAAGAACTACGAATCCAGTATTGACAAGTAGCAACGGAGCTATTATTATTCTTATACTTCTTTCTATGAAATACCAACCACCGTTGCTTTGCCATGCCACGCCATGGCGTTAGATGTGGGGGATTCAATCGCTGAAACCAACATGACCTGACCTGATGTGTTTTTCATTCTTTGATCTTAGTGGGTTACACAACTACCCGTGCCGTAATATATACATGCATACAATAATTCATATTTTCATTTTTCTTCAATAGACATATAGAGCTCATGTTTTAGTAAAAGGAAACCAAGTATTTATGCTGACGAAAAAGATTTTTATCCACTGTTCTTTTGAAAGCCTCAGCAGCAGCTTCACTGCTATTGAAAAGGGATTTGGAGGCATATTTTACTTAGTATCGAAATTTGGGTATTTATTGTGTACATGAACATGAACATTCATTTTCATCCTCTTTCTTCAACTGAGACAGTACAAAGTACAACACAAAGTCAGTAGTCAAATCGCTTTGAAATATTATTTTCCATAATTTGCCAGTTTTGATAGACAACTTTCCCTTTTCCACTTCTATTGTATTTCCGGCCTGTGAGAGTGAATTTCCCTGTTATGTTTAACGATTGGCATATGAAAAGGTGGCTTTTAAAGGGGCACGTGTACTGAGGATTATTCATTTCTGGAAATAATGTCTGGTTGTGCTATAAACATATTTATTTTTATATTGGATATCACAGCAGCAGCTTTCCCTGATGATTATGATTACAGTCGTCGTCACGTTGTTTTGCTTTGCTCCGTTTACTTTTTTTCTTGTACTATGACTTTCAAATAGGCAAATATACACACACAGGTTGGAGTAACGAGTATTGAAATTGACTTTTATAAGTATTTTATTTGCTTTTCCCCTCCAAAGTCTGTCATCTACAAGGAGAGTGAGTACTAGCAGACTAGCACTAGCACAACGTTGCTTTGAGTTGAGTTTCGAAAGCAAATGAGGAGATGTGAAGCATGAAAAACGTTTTTTTCTAGAATTTGCTTAGTCGAACGTCAAGGATGTTGGAGGAGAAGGAGATGATGATGACGACTTGACATCATCCTTAATACTGTTAAAAATCGTTATATGTCGAAAACTCAAAAAAAGTATGCGGAGCAGGTATAATGGAGAAAAAGTAAACGAAGAAACGAATGAAGTTGAGAAACTCTAAAAAAAGAGAGCTATATAGGAAGAGGGAGAAGGAGAGGTGTGTAGTTTGATGCATATATGCGTTTTTATGACAAAAAGAGACATCACCCGTCTGTATATAAAGAGTGGTTGTGTGCTCCATGTGTCATTTCCAGTTTTCACTCTAAGGGAATTAAATTGAAAAAGTTCAAAGACGTGTTCTTCATCATACATATATCCATTCTCCAACCAAAAGAGAGAGAGAGAGAGAGACAAGAAGTAGTAGTAGTAGTGTGTTATGTTATGTTAGGTTGGGGAGGCTAGTGATTCTAAGTGTGCCATCCAATCTATGGATGGGTGGATCGAGTACGCGTGAAATGTCAATTTACGTGCAGAAGAGAAGTAGTTCTTCCTCTGGCCTGACTTCTGACATTTTGGCGTAAGGCTCTATCCCATCTGACTTGATATCAATTCTTCGTGTAAAAACGAGAAGAGATGAGATGATGATGATGGTCTTCTCTCTCTCTCTCTCCCACTGTTCTCTTTCTACTTACTACTCTAATAATATGGTGTAGGACGACATATTATGAGCACATTTACATCCTTTACCTTTAGTTTTTCTCAACTAGAACTGAGAATGACGGTTATCTCGTTGAGGGAAAGTTATCAAAAGTAACCAGAAATGGGAGAGCATTGAGCCGAGCTTCACTAGAACCTTTTTTTTTGAAACAGGAACTATCACCATCATCATGCTACATAATATTTATGCACGACACTAAAGCCAGTTTTTGGTCAGGATATGCCTGACTCTTTTTTTGCTCTGCTACCACTACCACCATCATCCCTTTCCTATCTAACTTGATACCATTGAGCTAGCGTTACCTTCCTTCCTGTTAAAACAGCAGTATTCATTCTCTTTTGCATAAGTAGTAGGTGGGTAGAATGGTATATGTATATGGCTGTGGGGATAATATTGAAAGCAAATGTATTCATGGGCTAATGCTCAGAGCAGCTCACATAAAAATATTTTCGTAATGTGTTTTCGGGTTGTTAGTCCAGGAAAAACTAAACTTTTATGCATCGGTTCAAAAAGTATGGAGTGGTGACTGACTACGACTACACTTTCCTTTTCCTTTCTTATATATCAGACCACGCATAACATTCCAGTGCCGCCGCCGCCACACAAAACTGACGTCTTTTTTAACTTTGTTTAATGCATGCTTTTCAAACCAGCATATTATTTCCCTCAAAAAAATATATATAAGAATGTAGAGATGTGTAGAGAGCTAGTTCCAAGCAAAAAACCCTTTTTTGGAAATATCATTCTAATACATATCAGCAGCATCATTATTATTATCAAAGTAGTAGTCCACCCGAACAACCAATGCGGTTGACTCTATTTTTTTTATTATATCAACGTGAGAAATGTTGCTGATGTTCCAGTTTTTCCTAGTTGCACACACCATACCATATAATAATGATAGTAGTTGAGAATATATATGGTAGACTCTGGCGCTTCTGGCTTCCTTTCCCTTCCTCATGCTTCACCAAATTCAGTAGTGAACAAGAAACCCAAAGAAAAGTCACCTACACACTAATATTTTCTGCCCCAGTTAGCTGTTGAAATATGTATACTTTTTTTCTCGGTTAGCAGAAGAGAAACACATCCAAAAATTCGAAGGAGTCTTTCAACATTTAGAGGAAAGGATACAATGAACAAGTAGGGTGTTTATGGAAAGCTTGATCACCTTTGGGAAACAAAAAGACAAGTTTTATGCTCCAGGCTTCCATTTCCATGCACCATAATGGTTTGGTAGATTTTTTTTTGTTAGAGTTAGAGAACACATTTGGATGTGACCTTTTTCGTTAGTTGCCTTTCCCTTTGAACACACACATATCCATGAGGCGCCCATGGGTTTATCTAATCCGTCGTTTGTTACAGCAGCATGGAATATCATAACATAACTAAGGGCTTCCACCACCATCACCATCCAACTACCTATGTGTTTTCCTCCTTCCTTCCTCATACTTGAGTTAGTTATGCATATTTTATAGCCTTAAGAAAACATGCTATTATGAGATGATTGAAAGTTGCATAATATGGTTGAGCTTCTGACATCCACATTTTTTTCATAGCTTCAAGCTCAAGCTTTTCAACCTTTCCAAAAACTGACACGAATAATGCAATGAAGCATATCATATTAGATTGCATTACATTATTTTACACGTTGCCGTTGTTGCAGCAAGGAAATTCCAGTAAGCCAAACGGACGGATGGATCATTCTTTCTTCTTCTTTTTGAGAAAAAAAAGAAGTACGTTTCTCGTTAAAACTTCCGACAAGCTTTCCCCAAGATGCCTATTATTTTCCAAATAAGACACCTGAATGGCGGCACAAGGTGTAAATGTAAAGTGGGGGAATGATCTCGCGGGCGCTAGTTCATAAGCGTCCTCTAACATTAATCAAGAATGATGAACTTATATTGGGGGAGAAACGGAGGAGGTATAAGAAAGAAAGTACGTAGTAGTCAGTATCTAGTCGGTAGTTCATACATAGGAGCAGTGAGCGGGTCGGGTGGGATACCAAAACCAAACCAAACCAAAAGGAAAGGCTCATTAAAACATTATATCCAACGACCCATGCGTACTCTCATTTCGATTTAGTTCAGTTTAAGCACAGTGGTAACAAAACGTAATGGAGATTGCTCCATCTCCATCCAGCCCGGTAACAGGTAAAAGGTAGGGTCTTCTCGTCTCCCATCTCGGGCTCCCGTTAAGTAGGATGTGTCGCTTAAACGGAAGTGAAAAAAGGTGTGTGTGTCTGTGGCCATATAATAACAACTTAATATGTGTCTGCCTAACAGGAACAGGAGCCTAATATCCTCAGCAATAGGAGCTTTGTACATGTGTGAGGTTGTAAAATCACAAGTTGAGAACATTATCTGATAACTGCTTTCCAGAGACCGAGCATACGAGGAGAGGAAAGCAGTCAGCACAAAAACAAACCAAACCATGTACTTTTATACTTACACATAGATATTATATACCTGCTGCTGCTCCTGTATTTATACTAGGAGTACTTACTTACTTATACATACATGTATACATAAAAGTACATCGATAAGGGTTGATAAGAAGATAAGTACGCATAGGCCGAGCTCTTCTTCTTACCAAAAGATTTCTGGCTGCCGCCACCGACCATATATAATACCATACTGTTGAGGTATAGTATAACCTGTAGTACTTAGGAATAGACCATAATCTGCTTTTGCTCTTAGTAAACGAGGTCGTTCTCAGTTTACAGGGATTGTTTCGCTTCAGTAAGGAAAGCAACGTGCCTTCCGCTTTTAATATATTTTCAAAAGCATGCCACTCCATTTCTTTTCCCCTTTTTTTTCTCTCATTGCTTTTCCTCTTCCTCTCCTCCCTTTGATCAACATCTCAGATGTACATGAAGCATCTGGACAATCAAAAGTAAAATACATGTCAGGAGGACATAGAAAAGAAAGTGAAAAAGTGGAAACTTCTTTTAGTTCTTTTACATTTCAGACAATACGAGATAAATGTTGGTTGTTGGGAAAGGAGGGATGACGCTTCTTTTTTTTGGGCTTTTTAGAAGCTGATATGCTTGCGCAATCTGACACTAAGCTGATTTGTCTATATACTTATGTGGTTTTGCTCTCTTTCATTTCACTTGTGCCCTCAACTCAACTACTAGCCTGGCGCTTCTCGTTTAGTTATAGCTTTATGACTTCTCACAGATTTTGGCAGATTCTCGGCTGCTCTCTCTCTCGATCCTAACATTATGAGTTTAAGAGGGTTAGCGGAAAAGGAGAACTCAGAGTGACACCACCACACACATATACCATTTTGGGTCTCCCTGACATAATTTCACTTACCCGAGACTGTTGTTGTGTAGCTTGCATCCCTTGTGGCTGTGATCTAGGACCTTTACTTGTTCCTTCTCTGGTGGATAGTCCCGTATACTGATGATGGTGATATTGGGCCACGTTCACGATTTGATAGTACCCTTTGCCAACGCCTTTCACCAGCTCCTGATTGATGGGGTACTGGAGGAGTAGACGCTGGTATTCGCCTGGAAAACACATAATGAAAGTTCATATTATTATACATATATAAAATGGAAATTACATGACAATTCAAGAAATTATTAGCATTTGAAACAAGTTAAGCAACTGTTTTTATCAAAGAACACACTGCTAACTACTTTTATCTAGCTCCACTCTTTTTTGGTGTCCTTTCTCTTCTCTCTCTCTCTCTTGTTCAAGATGAGGTGGATTAAGAAATGTATTATGAGAGAGTCGCGGCTCTCGGCTAGCAACTCTTTCTCTCTCTCTCTCTCTCTTCTTCTCCTTTTGCTAGCTGCCAACGACTTGAACAAGGCACTTAACTAGATTAAAGCATAACTAGATTAAGGTATGCTTGTTTTTGGAAGAACTGGGCTTAGCTCTCCTACTTTTCACTTGCATGCCGTGATAAGCATTAAAGTCACAGAGGCAATGGCGGAATTTCATACGAGTCTCTTGACGGAAGATGAGTATTCTGCATACAACATAAAAAAAAGGGTGAAAGTGAAAGTAAAGCATTTAGGTAGGCAATTTCATATAGTCCTTTGAAGGCGCGAGATGGGTTTACAGCAAATATAAAAGGACGAAAGCTCAAAAGACATTCGTACATCCATTTATATACAAATACATAGGAACGAGGGAAATACATATTATGTATACAGTGCAGTGCAGAAGAAGAAGAAGAGCCCACTAAAAGATTCATGCACAGTGGACGACGTGCGGTTTTTATGGTGCTCCAGTTTCCTTTTTCCATTTTTTCACGGCAGTAAATCATGCATTCTGTTTCCACTAAATCTAGTGGCTAGACTGCATTTATTCACATGAAAGGAGTACATGTCCACAGAAGGAAGAAAAAACAGGCACGCATCTTTGATCTCCAAGTATACTTACAATGGTGCTTTGGGCCCTTCTCATACTTATCTAGGAGGAATCAGTGTGTGTTGTTTCATGACACAAGATCCAATTGTATCTTATGAGCACATGAATCTCTGTAATCCAATGGATTGTGCAGAGAGAGAGAGTTGCTGCTGGTGCTGACTATGCCAAGCCATGGCGTGGCATGGCACAGACTGGTCTGGCGTGCTCGTCCCACAAGCTGTTCCAGGTACTTGATTATATTTAATGCAAGGGATAACGGCTAGGTATGTATCCATAAAAGATCACAAATCAGATCAGCCGTGTCGGCATGACCAAATAAAAAAAAAGCCTTTCAAAAAGCAAAGCGAGGAAACAAAACACTTATCGATTTCGAGGGCACACGCTCACTCACACCCTTTGATATTTATTATTTAGCTTCCTTTTCTCGGATCTCTGGATGATCATCACTCAACTCAAGTTTTCATATCAACTGACGAGAATAATAATTAATCCTCTGAATTAAAGGATTGAAGGAGCAAATTAACTTTGCATAATAAATTTCCTGCTAATTTTCATAGTTTCATGTCAAGTCCAAGTCAACATGTCAAACATCTAGAGTCAAATCACAACACAAAAATTAACCCAAAAACTTGTATAACGACGATAACACTCCTCCTAAATCGTTTTTATATTAGCTTATCTGACACTTGAGTCATGTATTTTTTAACAAGACCTTATACAATCTAAACCTCTACCAACCACTTTATTTTTTCCCCTCTACGTTCGGATATTATGCCGTGCCGTAGCTGTCACAGTGATTGGGCCGTTTGTTCAAAAACATATTTACCCATGTACTTGTCATACTACACATAACATACACATATTATCCCAAACCATACACTTTTTTTGGCTTTGGCATCCTAAAGGCATTCCATCTTTGTCAACTAAATCTTTTGACAGTTTACTTTGATGTGGTCAAACCATATATACGAGCAGCATTGAGCATACCATACCACATTCAAACATGTGTCCTTTCGTGCGATCATAACACAACCATGAACCACACACATTCACATCCTGTGAGTAGTATGAAATATCCAGCTCCAGCAGCAGTCATATAGTCATATAAAGAGAGAGAGAGAGAGAAAAGGAGAGTAACTTGTCGTTGTCAAACTGTCGAGTTTCCTATTTTGTGGAATCTGCATCAAAAATACCGAAACAAAAACAAGAAGCGAAAGGACAATATAGAGATCGATGGATGTGTTTTTCTCGCCTATTTTTTTTCACTCAATAATTTACTTCGGCTCACATGTATGTAACTCTGTGTATATTAAAGGGGGGTAAAAAGGCAACTTTGCTTTTAGTAACTAAATACAAACTACACTACTCTAAAAGCAAAGCGTTGGTGGTATGGCATCACTTCAAATCATTTCCAGCTTTCTAGAAGGATTTTCCGAAAACCTTTCGCCATGTGTGTAAACAAGAAGAGTAAGAGTGTGAAGCTTAACGACCACTTGTCACAACATATATATTCTGAGTGATGACAAGGATGTTTATGAGTTGAACAATAAGATTTCCCCAATAACAGCAACAACAACAACGCTGCATGCCTTTATTGATTTCTCATACAATTTCCGAACAATTCGTCAACATGTTTGGTTTTTAGTTCACGCGTTGTCCATACAAAAAAATGGTCCATAAAGAAAATAATAATAATATAGTGAGGAGGAAGGAAGAGGAGGAAGGATACATTTTTTCTCATTTAAAAAACAACATGACACCTTTTGTCATTTTATGAGAGATGAAAAGAAAGCTATAGAGAGAGAAAAAAAGAAAGTGAGAGAAAGATGTTGCAGCTGACACCAGCAGAATAAAATGGAAACAAAAACACTGACACCCAAAAGTATTATTAACATGAGAAACAAAAAAACAAAGTCAATTTCTTCAAGAAAGACTATTACACTAAAGAAAAAGTTGCAAACATTGTGAATGAGAGAGAGAGAAAGTAGAAGCAAGGAAATGTAGGAATGAAAATGAAACAAAAAAGAGATAGACGTAAAATATTAGCAGACTTTCATTTTCATCCGAGCTCGAAATATCAATCCTTTGCTTGAAAAGTTAATGATCATCACTTTCATTCCTTTTTCTCATTATTCTTCTCGAGAAGTAATGAGTTCCAGTCTATCCAGTCAACCTACTACTAAACCATTCTTTTTCTGCAGCAGCAGGAAAATTGCTGGGTTTCTATATTCTATTCTATTTTTACTATATTATTCTCCTTTCTTCTTGGCATTTCTAATCTTGTGGCTTCCAAATCGTAAATATATATCAACAAGATACTTATTGTTAGTTTGCTCTTGGGAAATAATGTCCTATAATATATACAGATACAAAAGATATATTTCAATCTCAACAATTATGTATCTGGGGCCCAAGGTAATTTAAATCATTTTGTGGGGAAGCGTCTGAATATACTTAAAGGCATGGGCAAAAAGTCAAAGGTGGCTTGGCTTTCATCCTTGTATTGTATTGTAGTATTGGAAGTAGCGTTTAGTAGTATTTTTTAGCAGTTAAAAGAAATTATTTGCAACTGAAAAATATTGCCCTTAAAAAGTATGATTTAGTAAACTGAGAAAAAAGTTTCCCTCCTGCTCACTATATAATTACACGCTTATTCAAAGAGCATAATATATAAGCATAACCTCCTTTTTCGCATGTGTTTCCCAAAAAAATTTCCACTACATGTACTTTACGATTGTCATGTACCTCGAGTCATAAATGTTTGCAAAAGTTCCGGAATCGTGATATTGTGCCGCTCAGCGCAGTACAAAATTGCCTTCTTGCATCAGCGACTAACTGCTTGCTCCCAACTACTACCAACCAACCAGTCATGCTTAATTCAATCTTTCTTTTTTTTCTCTTCCTCCAGTAGTTACTTTTTCTTGTAACCCCGAAACGAACCAAAACGCAATGTCGTCGTCTTCTTCTTCTTCTTCGTATACTTTATGCCTTGCCTAATAAAGCAGTAAGACCTTTTATGACAGCCGTTTTGGTTTGAAACTGCCGACATTGCCGAGAAAATTCGCTGTTGGGAACATCTTAATTGGTTTTTGCCAACCGTTATTCCATTTTTTTTCCTTCTCAGTACAGTTCCATATACATACGGAAACAGCATGCACTTATATACATATTTTTAAAGGAAAAAACGAGAGAGAAATAAATACATTATGGCTGGTATTAAACTGCTGCACAATGTTACACACTCATTCTTCCATTTAGTTGCGCCAAGTCAATTTCATTGCTTCGTGTGTCTGCATCCGTATCATTTAGGGGGATAGTAGTAATAGTAGGTAGTAAATATACATATGGAAGAAAGGCTCACACAAGGGGTCGTCTTTATTAGTATTTCCTAACTTAAAAACGTTTTAATGATATGTTGCGTGCCGTTGTGCTCACTCACTACACCGAAACATCTCTCTCCTTGTTTTCCTGTTATAAAGTCCAATCCAACATGGAACATGTTCCAGCCAAGCTTCAGCAGCTCACAATGAATATGAATGTATGTGTACTACATTACAAACTACAAAACATATGGGTTTACACGCGTAAAATTTGAAACCAAACCAACTCCTTGGCTCCCTATAACAGTTGTATTGAAGACTAGTCTTTTATGTAAAACAGAATAAGTCTTCTTTTGATGAAAAAATTACTCAAGGAGAAAGCAAAGGGAAATCAACGGGGAAAACGGAAGTTGAGTTTATTGCCATTTTCTCCCCAACTCACTCCTGAGTTAAGTTTTATGTTTAGGGAGCAGCAGCTCTTCTCCTTCTCCGTTAAGTCATCACAACGCTACATGCTTTGTAGAGTGTAGAGTAGACTAGGCTTCCTAGTATTTTATTCAATATGTTTGTTTTTGCCAGTGGCACAAAAAGTCTTTCATTCCTAGTGTTTCTTAGACATATGCACGTACTCGTACGGTCGTACTTACTTACGTGTACGTATCATTGCAAAGACAAGGAAAAATCAGCTCGGGATCGTGCTCATGATTAAAATCACAATTGGATGCATTTATGGAAAACGTATATAATAACTTTTTGAATATGCATTTATTTTGAAGACTATCTATACGTGAGGAATTGGGGTTATGTAGATATACACAACTCTTGTTTTAAGCACGCCTCACTGATCACTCCAAAAATTTGGAGCACATACCAAGACCAAGACCAAGACCAAACCATGCAACCAAAAGCAAAGCTCTTGTAGTAGCTAGGCACAGGCACACACTACACATTCCTCTCCTTCTCCATAATGCATGTGTACACATGTACAAAATGAATTAATATTTGCTCAATTCTACCCCTTTTCCTTTTCCCCACTACCTTTTCTTCATTTGTGTGTTTCCCCGTGACTGGAAATCTGACGTCTGAAACGTACAAAGTAAGTAAATTTAATATCCGGGTTTGTAGATTCAGAAAATGAGATCGATCGCCCGTCTTTCTCTAGGGAAGGAGAAAGAACAATGAGATCTTGTGGGGCAATGCACACTAAATCTCCTACAATATTTTATGTTTCTCGAGGTTGAGGTGTTTTTCCTGTGACACTTTCACTATAATACAATGTTCAGAGCTCACAGCTCACACATAATATAATGCCATGCCATGCCACACACATACATGTATAGATTGTCGCATTTCTCCACTTTTCCAATTTTCCTTCCTTATTTAATTCCAAAGACGCTGTCAGTTAAAACGGATTTTGAAATCTATACTTGCAATCCTCCTCATAAATTCAGGGCTTGCAGCAGCAAGAACACACTTGAGTGAAAATAATTTTGATTTGGATACATGCATACAAACTGCTGCGACGAAACTATACATAAATATAAGATGAGCATATATCCAATCCAAGTAACGAAATAAGGATAGATTACAAAATCATGCAAAATGAGTGATACGATTCTCTCCGTGTCTCCTGCTTTTTGAGTGAAGAGATGAGCAAATAAAGGATGGGTTGTAAACATGGATTCGTACTAGTTTCATCAAATCATTCCACACGAGGCTCATCCTTCACGGGGATGATGTACATACATTACGTATTATGTTTGTGATATGGTGGTGGTGCATGGTTGGTAACCTAAGAATACACAAGTTTTACACCACCCAAACGTGGATGAACTGGCATTTTCCACTGAGGATAAAATAGAATGAAGTGTTTGTTAGCGGGAAATCGTCATCATGAAAATTCACTTGTGTGATGGGAAGACGATTCCCAGCCAAGCATTTCATTTCAATCGTGAGAGAGCTTCTAGCTCACAACAGTTCTAGTTTCCAGTTAGCGTTATTATTATTGCCGAGTCAAGTATGTATGTATGTATTTTATACAAAGTAAGGAAAATGTATTCAAATTCGCCTATATAAATACATATATCTACTATATACACTGCTCGATGCTCCTGTACTTGTTTGGATAGTGTGTGTAACTAATGCATATTATGCTTGAGTAAAATCCTCCGCTCACTGAATCCCCTACTTATTAAATACATTCATACATTCATACATAATAACATATATGTAAAAGGACATTGTATAAATGTAGCATTTTACTTTTGTGAATAGCTTACGACTGCGACAAATAAATAAGTATTTACTAAGGCACTTTCACAAGTCTGCAATTTCAACTATATTTCCTTCCTTAAATCGGCAAGGAACCGTTTTGAGCGAGATAGTATCCGGAGGGTTAAAATTTCATTTTCACCATTGCAATATGTACAAAAGAAGGGGGAGCACGAGCACAAGATATATATAGTAGTGAAACTGAATGCATGTGGAGTTCCAAAGCATTTCAACATTTTCAGCAGAAAAAGACGGTGCGACGGTGCTCTCTTTGAGAAAGGGACAAGAAGAAAGCTAGCTATTTGACTGCATACATACAAATAATAATAGTAATATAACATAAAGTAACTCTCTACAAGATTACTAACGACATTTCACTGATCCACTTTTCCTTTAAATGAAATTCTACGAAAAGAAAAGCAAAAGGGGAAAATGAATAAAAGAAGGAAAACTAGCAAGTGTAAAAATCGTAACATCTTGTGACACATCACAGGAACAACTTCTTTAATGAACTATAAATGCGTTTCTGAGCTTCTGTGTGTTGAGCGCAAAGGGAAACAGGACAACAACAGAAAACAGTTTGACGTTGTTAGTAAACTTCGTCGTGTCGTATCCCTTTCTATCCTTTTGCAAAGAGGAGAGCTGTGTTAGAGTCGGAGTTTGAGAGCATTGCACAAAGTTGACTTCATTTTTTCCCTTGTCGTTCAATGACCACTTTGTTCCAATTGACTGCATTGTAATTTGGTGCTCTCTAACAAGCACAATATGAAATCAAGTATCTATTTTTCACTCTGTGAGTTGTTGAACCTCTTTTTTCTGAAAAAAAATACGAAAATTCTATTGGTGAAAAGCATTGAATTTCCAGTAGGCTGGGTCTGGTTGGTTCTGGTTTACTTGTTGATGATCGTAAACATCATCAGCATCATCATCATCATCATCATGAAAGTCACCATTTCTGCGCATTGCTTCCCCTGATTTATGAAATGATGGGTGATATTATACTTTAGCATGTGGAATTAACCTTAAATTTATTGGGGGGTTGAGTTTCAAGATGGTTGCACCAAAATCATTTCAAATTCAACCAGTAGTCACACACTATATACTCACAGTTCAAAAGTAGTCAAAAGAAAGTTAATCCGTATACATGTAAGTATTTCCGTCCTCTCGCCTCTCTCTCTCTCTCACAACGCTCTGCGATGTGAGTGGCAACAAACATTCTGGAATTTTCCATAAATATTCCCTGTTCACGCCAAAGCTGAGAGAAAAATTTTCAAAAGAATTTGCAAGTGAAAACTAATTTTCGTCCTTGCTTAAACTCTGAGAATTGCTAATAACATTGTAACAACAATGAGAAATTTCTTCGATCTGCTCACTTTCCCTAATCTATTCTTATACATTATACTTACTAACTAGTATGTTCGTCTATATCTACCAAATTCTACGAATCATCTAACGATCTCATTCCTTTCAGAAAGTAGTTACAATTCCTGTAGTACGTACGTATGTATAATCTAATGATCCAGCGCATCGCAACGCATCATAGCATTTTCCCAACGTTTCCTTAAATACCTTTACAGCTTTCACCACCCCATTCTCTCCAATGGAAAGGAAAAAAAGACACGAGGAAGTAGGAGAGAAGAGTCGCAGTAGCGTACTATTGGAGAATATCTAATGTAATGTATGATGGTAGATTTGTGGTGATCATTTAACTTTCAAATCAGGACATTACCTATTCTATCGATAAAAAAGTTGGAACCAATAAATGATAGAGGAAGAGAATAGTAGTAGTCTTCCATCCTGGTCTACTTTCTCCTGTTTCCTTTTCCAAAAGGCAAGACAACAGTTATGAGCCATCACTCTGATAAGTTAAGCTGTTGCTGTGTGTTCTACTATAGGACTATAGACCTTAGAAAAGAAAGGAGCATCGATGCATCCAACATCCAACGTACGCTCACTTTGTTCACATGAGCAAAAGAATGAGCAAAAGTTTCTACACACATTAACTGCATGTTCTCCTCTTATATAACAAACATAACGTATAAATATATTCTTAATGATAAGGTGAGAATGCGCCTTGTTCCGAGACTAGTATGTTGAATAAGATAAGACTATATAGGAGAAGTTATAGAGCCTCAAGCTTGTACACATTGGGAAAAAGAGAAAGGGCCGGATGATGATTTTCATTGAATTCAATCTCCACACAAAGGAAACGAAAGGAAATGAAACGATAAAGGAAAATGAAGGAAAAGGGGTATCTTGTTGATGCATATACATACATCCCCCAAAGAAATATAGCCTAATCTTCCAACCATTCGATTTGATATTAGCATTTTCCCTTCTCGCTCTTTCACTCTCTTTCACTTTCTCTCTTTTCAGATCAATACTTGTTCCTGGAATGCAACCTATTTTCTTCAAGATTCATCTCTCCCATCATAATTCAGTATTCTAATGAGGTTCTTCCAACAGTTCTACACAACTTTGGTCTGAATGAGCAAAAAGGGTAATTCATTTGCCAGCTTGATAATGGGCGAGTTATGATGTCTTCATCATCAGGAATGTATGATGTCTTCATAATCGTTTTCCCCTCTTCCACTTTCTCTCCAAATTCCATTACTAATAGAAGGATTTTTTTTGTACATTCGGCAATCCTTGATTTAATTCACCCTTCTCAACTCTCAACTTGACTCGACCTCTCTCATTTCAAATCACAGAGAGCAAACTTTTTTAATCCTTAATTGCCTAAATACATAATTCAAACGGGGGGAATATGGAGATTGGAAGAAAAATATTGTAATAAGAATTCAAATTAACCACATACTCACACACACACACACACACACTCTCTCACAATTTTGAATTTTGTAGAAAGTCTAGAGAAAAGGGTAGAGCCAAATGAACAAAAGCTTTTGCCAAATTGCTGATGTTCGTTTTAGGAAATGCAAATTAGATGAAAGTACACTATAATTTATAATGAGTCGCCCAAAAACTTTTCCCCAATTCGACAATCATGAAGATTACAATCAACTCCTGGAGAAAATGTATTTGAAACCAATTTCACGGCAATTTACGACAAATTAAAACTATTTCATAGGAGCAGTAGCAGTGTGAGCAGAGCACAAATATAAATATATGAAACTCTTTGAAATGAAAAACGCTATAAACATATATCTATATGGCTCTAATATTATCCTCATCATCAAACAAGTGGAACAAGTTGACGAAACAAGGTTGTCAATAAAAAGGCTAGTTTTTCCTTTTCAAACAAAAAAAAACGGACAAATGCATACAAAGCATAAAATTTGATTTCCGTGTCTGGCGGAAACAAATAATGTTGAATGTTGCTTGCATGTTTCCCTTTTGTTTGTAGCCATGATTTTTTTTCAAAGAGGTCATACGCCGCAGCCATATGCTCCATCGAGTTGTACACATGTAAAACTTGTGTTAGTTGTTGGTTTGATAGTGATATAGCAGGAGTAGGTACCATTACCAAACTACCAACCAGGTTCATTTATTTGCTGAGGTCTTTATGCATGCCTCATTCAATTTCGCATCAATTCGAAGCAATTTTGTCTCGTTCCTTTGAACATGAAAGAATATACGGGGAAGTGAAATTTACTTCATTTCATTGGCCTTATTTTCACAGTCTGTTTTTCCCCTTCTCTCAGTTTAGCTCCCAGTTATGAAAAACAAGTGTATTACATACTGTTGATGTTTGATAGTTGAATGTTGATGATGAGAATGAGATGGTCGTCTCAATTTTTTTGTGTGTTTTTGAAAGCATATTATTAGCGAGTAAGGATACAATCTCATTTCTGATTTAAATAATAATATGGTTGACGGTATATATAGCAGGGTATATAGCAAACGAGTTCAGTTTCAACTGAAATTGTCAAGACTTTCCCAACCAAACATGAGTATTGCATTGCACCCCATTACATATGAAGTGGACCAGAGAGCGTACAATATAGCTCTTCAACCGCGCGTTCACAATTTTTTTTGTAAGCTGAGATTTTATGAGGCACTACCAGTTTATTGCCTTCATAATCAATAATTGACAAAAAAGGGAGTACATCTGCTAGCTATTTACAACATCCTCTAAGGAAGCTGTCTCCCATTTTGTATATGACGTTCTTTTTGGGGAGCTTTCTCCTTTTTAGTTTCTTTTGCAGTCAGTCAAGAAAATAGCGTTGGATACATAGTTGTCCTCAGACGTATGGATGGACTTCAGCGAAACTGCTCTGCTCTGGAAAAGAAGGTTCCACGACAGGGAAGATATCAAAAGAAGTTGCTCCAAGACATAAAAGGTATGGCATGGTCTAAACTAAACTAAGCACAGGCTTTGATTCTCCTTCGTTCAAAAAAAAAATTTCAGAAGAGAGAAAGTAAGAGAGAGAGAGAGAGCGCTTCGATCATCTCTTGTGTGTACATCCTTTTTTTGTGAAGTTTTCATTTTCTCTTTAGCTCTCTCAATAATAAGACAGACTGACTCCTTTTTTTACAGTTGGAAGAAATAAGATATTGAAGAAGGGATGAACTGAAGCTTAAGCTTTCTTTCTTATCCAAATTATGATATACTTATCATTAGGTACATACATTTGACGTGTATCATCATATACTTTTAGGGGCATTATACCTGCCTCCTGTTTCATCAATCGAAAGGAAGAAGGAACCTCCTAGGTTGATGAATTAGCAAATGTAGTGTGTTTACTCAAAGCATCGTATCAATGTGTATAAGCCCTCCAGTAAGAAGTTGGTAGTAACTAGTAGAAAGGTAGTAGGAGAACAACTTGGTGGGGTTTAATTCAACGTTATGAAGAACGAAGTGTAGACTCACGAGGGAGAACTTCTGCTAAGGATTACTTATAGCATTAAGGAGCCCAGATGGACGTCAATGTCAGAATCGAGTAGCTTCTGATAATGTTGAATCGTCGTCGGGAGTGAGATGAAGGAAAAGCAGTAGTAGTAGTAGGATGTACTATTACTGCACCATACCATATGAGTTTTTTTATCCTTACCTCAGCAGCCGGTTGTATTCAGTAGGGAATGAAAAAGAGGCTTTACATCCATTTAGCAGGATTTCTTAGTAAGCTCCTCCAGGCACCAATAATGTACAAGCTTTCTTTCAGTTTTTAATCAATCACTTTTTCATTTGCAAGTCTATTCAGAGTGAGGGAGAGCCAAGTGAGATTAAAATGAAGGAATTCACTCGTCCCTTTCCCACTTTTAAATTACCAAACATACATTATTCAGCATATATTACTGATCTGAGCCTGAGCTGATGATGATGAGGTATATATAGAGCCTATAAAGAATAAGAATGAGGCATTAGCTTATATATTTTGTCCCCTTTTCTTTCATAGCTTGTCTTCCATTACCCATTATCTCACTTTTGTTACTTTTTCAATGGTGCTATATTATGCTAGTGTAGCACATAATATCTGATCGAATCCACTTTCCCATTACGTCTTCTTCCTTCAGTTTGTACTAGGAAATAATAATATATGCTGTCGTTATTTACAGCACATGAGCTGCTAGAGAGCTGCTACCATGCTTTATGAACGAAAGCCGGTATCATTAATTTCTCTTGTCAAAGGGAAAACGGAATCGTAAGCTATGTAACAAATGCGTGCTCACAGATCCATCAAACAATTAAATTCCCAATCTGTATAATCTGGTTGGACGAATCATGACATGGCTGGTATATATCCGTTATATAAATGTATACATATATTGCATTACAAATAAGGAACACATTTGCTAATTCATGAGCTTTTGTCAAACGACCGTAGATCGGATTGGATGTGATGTATGTATTTATATGTAACATCTGCAAGTTAAAGCATGGTTTCACACTTTTCTCCAAATTTATTGCACTCAGGCAGCCCTAATCCATTAATTTTAAAGCTTATTCCCCATGTCTCTGTCTCTCCATCGAGTTTTATGATTTCCGAGAAAATCACCAATTTAAATTATAAAAGAACCTTTCCCAACCTTAAATCACGGGAGAAACAGTAGTTGACTTTTGCAAATTTAATGAGTGCCTCCTGCTCTTATACACATTTGCACAATTACACATTATTATCCTACAAAATTTCAATTTCTATATAGGATTACCACTACCACTTGCCATTATAACATTAGAGCACGCACGCATTTGCGTCATCAAATGGTAGCGAGAGCAGATTAACCCTTTTGATCCACCAGAACTTTTAATTCGCATGCCTAAAACATCGCAGGATATCTTCCACAATGATGATGATGATGATGATGATGTGTTGGTATCCTTTGTGCTAATCCAAAGATGGAATTCATAATACATTTCAGTATTTCACCAAAAGAAAGGAGTGCGGAAAGCACTTAAAATTATGCGGATGAATTCAATAAAAGCACGGTTGAATTTATGAAAAAGTCCTTGATTCCATAAAAATGGGCTCATTTTTCATCGGAAAGTTTGACAAATAAATATATTTTAATCAAAGCCAACCCTTCAACCGTTAGGGAATTTATAAACAGAGGCGGAGAAAGAAAGTATAAAAGGGAGAGAGAGAGAGAAAGAGAGAGTTTCCGAAATTTGATGTTATTTACGGCAGTTGGACTCTCTGAACTTGAAAGTAATGTTCACATTTGTAGCTCATTCATTCAGTCAGTGTAGTTTTTTATTAGTTCGTTTTCGTTTCACTCTGTTGTTTGCAACCGCTGCGCTGTGTGCTAGCTACTACTCTAATGCTATGGATGCTGTATACGTACGTTATTATGTCTCCAGCGACGGAAGAAAGGAAGAAAATGGACTACATATTTATATATGTACACATACTTTAACTGGAAGCAGCAACAACAACATTCATAGATTATTAAACTTTTTTTCTTCGGCATGGGTGAAGTTTAAATGAAAAAGAGTTGTTCTCATACAAGCTCGGGAGGCAGACTGTCGACTGTCAACATTTATTCTGCGTGAGATGCATTCAAAACGGGGGTTCTTACTTTATTCGCCGCCCATCCCCATGTATTGTCAGCTTGCCAATATGTTCCACATTTGCCAGCTTTTTTGCCAAGAAAAAAACGTATTGTAAGTAAGTAAAGGGAGAGAGCGACGAAAAGTACGACATTCTAACATCATTCTAACAACACAATAGTATTAACTATTAACAGTGCAACGTGAGCATGGAGTATGTACTAGTAATATGTCGACAAAAGCCCCCAGTATTACTCTACTCCTCCGCTCTGACTCCTCTCTCAACTCAACTCAACAAAAGCTGGGTGGTGATTGTGATTGACTATACATATAAGAGCGTTTTGCCTAATGGGATCGTGTCGTTAAAGCTTATGGATACGAGCTAATATATTCTCCATTGTGCCTTCATTTAGCTCCAATGAATGGCTCATAAACAGTTACCTGAAAATACTGACTCTGAAGCTTCCCTTGATGCGATGCCATTCCATGTATGTCGCCTCTTTGTGTATGTATGTGTGAATGTAAAATGGAATGGAGGCAATCCCCAGCGTAGCACCATGTTATATTATTCTCTGCTCCGTTAATAAAATTAAAAGGGTGCATTTAGCAATGATTGACTATTTCACTGCGTATATACTCCAGAGAGTCTCATTCACATGGGGGGAGATAGCGTAAACGAGTCGTGAAAATAAGGAGGATGGGAAAAAGGGAAATGCTTCAATTCAAACTAAAACAGAAAGCGACAATTTTTTTTTGCAAACTTCTTCTCTCCCCGTTATCATACTGATTACATTTCACCAACCATTAACTTACCCAACATTACCAACAACCAACCCACTTTTAGGCACGGGTGGATATAAAATAGGAAAGCATTTGCCATACAAAATTTTACAAATGTGAAAGAAACAAGCATCTTTCTCTCTCTCTTTCATAGCGTCTCGCTCCTAATGCGTCCCCATTTCATATAATCAACTTATCCAATAACGCAACGCCACAAATTTTCATTCATTGCTCACACAGCCAAGCGAAAACTCTGTAAATTGTTAAGTTTATATTTTTTTTTACAAAAACTCATATACATCCAAAATCCGCATCCCTTCATAAAGTAAAATGGAGAAGATAACAAAAACTGGAGAGAGAAAAAATTGAACAACCATGACAGGAGCAGGAGAAGAAGTCATGCATTTGTTTGGACGTGCCTAGAGGCATTAATTCCAGGAGTCAAGAGCATTCATCCTCCGCATGCTTTTATATAAAACGAAAGGAAAAAATCAGTTGGGCAAACATTTCCTTAGCTTATGTGAGATTAAACTGGATATTCTTCCCTTATCACTTACATAAGGTCAAATAATAGAACGCGCCATGACATGGCATGTCTTGTCGAGAAAAAGTCAGAGACATACTATTATATATTTTATTCTAAAGAAATCAAATGAAACGTTTACATTATAATGATACCATTCAACTCATCCAACTCCAACTGATTCAGAAACTGACTGACGACTGACAAGAATTTTTTAAGAGAAGGAAAAAAAATTCATACATTTTTTCCCTAAACTGTTTCAAATAATTTGATATCATACATATATGAGTCAACTTGAGAATTTTATATTAGGCATCCTTTTATTATTTGCTCCGTCATTCGCATATTATATGAATGATGTGGGGGGCATGTTAATGACGCTCCAGCTCTAGAGTAAACTGTATCAGAAGAGAAACTGTCTTGGAGCCCATTACCACAATGTGGAAATTCTCGGGGAAGAGAGAGTTAGCAATGGCATGTGTAATATTACACTTTGTGCTATGCTAGCAAGTGGCATGGCATGGCATTTTGCAGCCCAGCGATGGAATGGAATGGAATGAAGCTGGAGTCATTCTAAAGTATGAGGTAGAAAAAGTAGAAAGTAGCAGCAGAAGGGCGAAAAAGAAGAGATAAATGAAACACGGCCAGGAGCAACGAACCAAACTAAATGCAACTAACTAAGCTGAGAAGTCAAAACCACGTTCTACGCTTCTTCTTCTTTTTCTTCTTGTTCCTAGATTTTCTTGTAAGGTTTATCCTTATCCATCCTATCCTTCTTTATTCTCCTGTTCTCTTCTCATGTGTCCCAATCCCAAATTGAAAAAAAAGTCTTCAACTCATACTTTTTTTGTAGATGGTTGTCTCTCTACATGAAGCGTGTAGATGGATGAGCCCAAAGTGGAGTTGGTGGAAAGGGACCACCACAATGCAATGCAATACAATTCTTATTCTTTTCTTCTTCAAACTTGAAGAGAAAGAAAAAAAGAATCTACTTTTTTACCACGTTACGTTACGTTACACTTGTGTGTTTTTTTTATTCCACTGTATTTTTCTTTACCAGTTAGTTTAGTTAGTAGTAGTAGTAGTAGCAGTCGAGTTTGTACTTTATGCTGTAGACAAGCGAGCAAGAGAGAAAGATGGAGAACGAGTGAAAGTTTTTTTACATGAACGGAAAGACCAGGCGTGGAAAAAGTATGTCTACGTTTGTTACCATTATTCTCTCTCTCTCTCACTCACTCTGCTCCTTCCCCTGTTCATACCTTTTTTTTCGATTTTTCGCTACTCTTGTGAAAGTCTTAAAAAGACTCATTTCCCCATCTGATTTTGATAGAGATGTAACAAATGATTTACACGTAGTAGTGAATGGATTGACTACCTATTACTTGACTGTATGTAGCAGTACCACCACAACCAACCAAACCACTACCGGTCCGTTACCCCCACACACAAAAAAAATTGGATCATTGAGCTCCTTTTGCTCTCACTCGCCTATCAGGGTTGTTCTGGATCAGATGAGCGACTAAATGAGAGTTTTGTTTCATTAGTTTGAAACAGCTGGATTCAATTGGATTTGGTGGTCCAAACAAGTGAGTTAGGAACTAGGAAAATCATACATTAGGGGGAAGAGGTGGGGGCGCATGGCAATCCAATAAATTCCATTTTCACCGTTGTACATTGTATTACTGCATTTTTTTCATATATTTTTTCCAACAATTTATATCATCTTCAGTGCCATACTCATACAAGCTCTCATACCAAAATGGTCTATGAAATGAAGTAGTTTGTAGATTCAAGTTTTTTTTCGTAGAAAAGCTTACGTCGTCTTGTACCTACCTCAGGACAATGTCTTTCACATGCGGGGGTAGTACACTTTACACACACACACACACACACACACGTATGTACGAAGGTATGTAAGCTTTCCCAGGATCTCGTCTCCGACTTTCCTTCTTTTTTTTCAACAAAAACATTTTCTCCATCAATATTATGGGAGAAACGACAGTTTTACAAGAGAGTCTTTTTTTACAAGATATTTTTTAGCCATCCTATTATTGTCCGGCCATAGTTTAGACTACGTACACGTACAAAACTGACGTCGGCCGCCCTGGAGACATGGCAGTTTGATATTGCGTGAGATCAGCTACACAACATTACTCTTGTTTGCTTGAAAAGTCGTCGTCGTCGTCGTCATCGTCATCATCATCATCCTCTGTTATCGTAGAATGTGTACTCTATGTAGTTTTTGTACTAACGGCTCTGGGTAGCAAACCACTCAATTTGCACATGTAATTTTCGCTAGTATCCATCCAATCCACACACACACACAAACGTAACAATCTACAATAATAACAGAGTAATACATTTTGCTCGTAACATGGATTCTAAACATGTATTACATTGAACATTCAACCAAATTCTCTCCATAAAGTACATACTTCCGGCTAGGATTAGGATTTTCGTACAACCAATATAATATATTAGGATCAAGAGAAGAGGGCAGGCATGGTTTCGGTGGTGTGGTGTATGCAGAGAAAATATGTAGGCTAATGTAAAGGTGGCGGTGAGCAAGAGTATGTGGGATGAGTGAAAGCAACAAAGCTATGGCATGGTTTTGGTGAGTAAGCTGTAGTAGCAAATCATAATAAGTCCCACGGGCCCTAGTTCTTGCGGTTAAGTACGCAGAGGCGTACTAATACACGCTTTATGTTTCTTTGCATTATCTATGCATACTCTCTCTATAACTCAAAAACTCTGGGCATTACATCCAGCACATACTATACTATATTCTAGTTCGGAAGAAAGAAATAATGTTTTACTCAATCCGTTTTGATGCAATAATTCTGGCACAAAGTTTTCTCCAAAAACTCGTACCGCTCCTCCTCTCTCGCTCTCCATCTCAGAGAGAGGCAGCAGAAGAGTTTTTATATGGCTATCTAGAGAACTCAGATGCGCTATGAAATCTCTCTCTCTCTCTTTCTTTTTTCCCTGTATGCATAGCTGACAATCCAATCCACTGCCTACTCTTTCCTTCGCCAGAATGTTGGTAGTTGGTAGCGTAGGTGAGGAAGGAAAGCTGATAATCGATATCTGGTGGCTAAAGTTTTTGGATGGATGTGCACATTGGTTTTTGGTGTGTAAGTGTGTATGTGTATCAACTCGGAATTCAATCTAGATATATGTCTGCATCAATAGTCAAACGTGTACAACAAAAGGATGGTGAATGACTGTGAGTCATTCCATCACTCCAGGTAGCCGGAAAAGGAAAAAAATAAATGTTGGGGAAAGAACAGAATAATATAATCATTGGATGGCTTACCAACCCACTACCATCTATCTCCCAAGCATTTTTCTGCGTTCTACCTCTAATCGAAATCCCTAAACAAATTTTCGATTTCTATTATGGGACAGCAAGGTATTGTCTGTCGGCAATAAATCTTGTGGAATGGCCGCTACGCATCACAATTTCCAGCTGCACATTCACGAATTAGCCTGTAATTTCTTCTAACAAGCCAGTAGATTATAGCTACAACATAGAACATAACAGAAAAAGAAAAAGAAAAAAAAAAATTCTTCAGTACAATTTCGCTCATGTACATCATTGTGTTTACTTAGGGCCCCATCCTTTTTTTTGTGAGAAAAGGATCGAGAGACATATTGCATTGCATCACGTCCAACGAGTATGAATCCCGCTCAAGCTCAAGCTTTTTAGTAAATGAGCTCCTTATATTATTCCTAAACAATGTAATATGTTATTCCAGTTTGAAGAAAGCTAGCACTCTTCGCTCTAGCGCCGCATTTCCCTCGTAATGTAATGTAATGTTGAATGTAACATGTAACACATAGGAAAAGAAAGGGACCTCAGATCCAGCCTCTTATATTATATCCTTCGTAAAGTTCTTAAGGCACACGATTCATGTGACACTAACGACATGTCTTTGCTGGCCTGCTACTACTACTACTACTAGGCAGGATCTGCTGCTCTCCACGATTGCCATGCCATGATGCCACAGTTTGCGTGCAGACTCGCTTCAGACTCCTGACTGTTCTTTCTGAGAGGCATTCTGTTCTTTGGAGCTCTCTTTTTCCCACTTACACAACATTACTTTCAATTCAGTAAGATATTCAACCCGACACACGAACGACATGGTTCTACGCTGACACTTCCTCTTGCTCGTGTACATATTAACGTTAAAAATTTAAGAACTCGAGTAACCTCATGAATTGCTGATAATCTTTCCGTCTTCCTCTCTTTCTTATTCCAAGGAAGAATCTGCTTAAAAGGACAACCATATACATACGTATCCATTGTACGTACAGCCCAAAAACTTTGGCTTGATGGATTTGCTACAAAAGTCATTTTAATTTCTGTATAATCCCCCATTTTATACTCTCTGAGAGAACATTGAACATGCATATGCAACAGAATTTCAAATCAACGTGTGGCTCACATCAAACTATAAAAGCAGGACCCTTTCAACCTCTACAATCATATATTTATAATAAAACTTTAGTATTACATTTTAAAACTCTTTTTAACCGAATCTGTCTTTTGAAACTTTATTTCTTTGAAAACTACCGTGACAGCTCCTTACTTCTACCACCGTTCCTTATATTATATTATACATACGTCACGAAAGATCTCTTGTTTTTTGGCAAATGTTCCAATTTTCTTGTTCGTCTTCTTGCAAAAAATAAAAGTAGTTTGGTTTTTTGAATTCAAAAAAATATATTCTATTTAATGATACAATGCACAATTTGAATGAACCCACATTATATACATATTACTTATCCTTTCATTGGATCGGTAACGGCAATGCGGCTCCTTCCCCACTTTATATTCGCTTCAAGTTTCAACTTTTAGCAGATCTAATAGATGCTATCGCTTCCTTGCTAAATATGTATGTACCATTTATCCATATATCCGATCCGAATAAGAGAAAAAAAAGGTTGGAACACGCTCAAATAACCTTTGTGTTATTCAGAATGATTAGTAAATTTATAGGTAGCTTAAACTCGCTGTCTCAGTGTGAAATGCCGAGGGTGACTAATAGATTAAAAATGCTCACTCATCAAATGGCAAAATGTCAAGTGGATACTTACGCAATGAATATTTCAATAACATATGTATGTATAGGATGAATGTTTGCCGCGTTCAGTTTAAAGACCCCTTTTTTATCCCATCCGCAAACTGCAAACACTTCGCTATATGACTTAAAGTTTAGTTGGAAATTGTGCTTGTCATTTATTGTTTGACTAATTTCTAATTTGAAGTCTCCAACTTTTTAACAACGTTTGCTAAAATACAAATTTGCTTAGGTTTTGCAACACCCCTTTAAAATACTGAACCGCACATAAATAGCTCAAAAGAAATCCTAGGAGAATGTCGAAACGTAACGTAACGTCGTAAGTCATATTACTAGAGAGCATTCTAGCATTCGAGTTTTTTCCAAACGGAAGTCTTGTGAAAAAGCTTTTGTGCTGTTGTTCACTCTCTCCCTTTCTTTTTTTTTCTCTCTCTCTCTGGAGTTTATCAACGTGCTGGTACACAAAAAAAACTAGTGAAGCAAAGCAAAAGAGCATAGTTTGAAAAGAGGAGATGGAAACTTCTTATTTTATTGGCTTCTGTCTATTGAACGTGACAGAAGTGTCCGAAAAAAAAAGTTTTCAATCACAGAAACTGCTTCATTTTGTGCTTAGCAAGCTAAATCGACACGAATCTGGTGAAAAAAAGGGGCACATTCATCGTCAGTTGTGTAGCCTTAACTCGATTTCGGGTGTGTAACATGGGCCTTTTCTTCTCAATGTAATCCACACTACAAGTGTGCTCTCTCTCTCTCGCTTTTCTCCCTATATGAGTTCGTATCAAGCTTCAATGCTTCACAATGGAATATATAAAAGCGATGTGTTCAAAGTGACAAAAGTGAAATGCACATTTATTTTGGATAGGTACGTACGTATTATATAAAACATGTACATACATTATTCCTTCCTCCTATTTAAAGATCACAACGACAACGTCAATCTTTCTATAAGAATAGTTGATAGTAGCTATTAGCTATGACTATAGTATATACATAAAATATATGCTGATGCTGAAACATTCAAAAAAGCAAGCTCAAAGTACACATGCAGAAGAGAGTGTTCAACTTTATACATACCTTTATCGAGAGTGAGCAACGACGTTTCGTACGGGAAATATTCCGAATCTGCAAAAAAAGAAAAACATGCGAATCAAGAACATATGCGTATGTTAGCTACTATCAAATAACATTGGGAAACATCATCATCATCATCATCATTATGGGCATTCTGAATCTGATGAATGCGGCCATTTTTCTTGAATTATTTTACGCAAAAGAATCCCAAACTGAATCAAGTAGTTTACTAACTTTCTTGCCTTTCATTACATATTACATTACGACACAATCGAAGACGTGTGTGGTTGTGTGGTTTGGTTTGGTTGTAGGTAACGAAGTTACCACGTTTTTTTCAGTCAACAAACGCTATCAAAAGAGCTACAAAAAAAGTCACATCAGTATCGTCACATAACATACCATAGAATTTGAGTTTTTGGGATCTCATCGCATCGGAACAGACTTGAGGCTCTATTTAAGCGTCCATAGATTGAATACGTGACCTTGTGACTTGGTAAATCGAGCTGTTAAAATGTCTGACAGCACATTTGGCAAAATATATGGTATTACTACAGCGTGTAACCTTTCAACTAATTTGTATTTTTGGTAATCACATATGCGTACTTTATCTCTAAACCAAACCACAGTGCAGTAGTAATATCACTTGCTGCCATTGTCTGTAATAATGAGATTAGACTAATGAATTCATGAAATCGTTTCACTTGATGACAAGATACAAATGCTGGAGGTTTATCAGTGTCAGAAATATTAACTTTTTTTCTTGTGTATTCACACAGAACTGCCTATACTATACATTCTACATTCATTTCCTCGCATAGTGATGAAGCTAAGTTAGATTTCCTCTAGCAAAATGCCATTTATAACTCGATTTCCTTACAGAAAAGGGAAAGAATGTGGAGCCATGTAAAAATATATATATCTCAGGTTAAAAATCTCTTGGAATAAATAAATTAGTAGTAGCAGCCCTATAGTTCTCTGCTTCAACCAGTTCAGTTAGGTTAGCATTCATTTTGAAAGTTTTGAGGTTGTGTGACGTGACCTATGAATCGACGTGCTCCAATTATTACTTGCTTTTAGGATTATTGAATTATATATGTCATAGTGCTAGATGAAACTTTGCCATTATTATTATTCATGGTTAGACAACGTCCTAATATATAATATAATATGTAATGTATGCATAATCAGATTGATTTGAGGCATGTTTTGCATGACAGATTTCCCCATTCCCTTAATCTCTAGCATTATGTTTATGTCTGTGGAGTCGAAATTAATCTCTCTAAAGGGAAATGATTTTTTTGTACCTGGAACGGCATATCCAGTCTTGAACCAGTTGAGTACCAACAGGAGATGAAGAACGTTATATACAAAGACATTGTGGAACCTACGAGAGGTAATGAATAAGGGCGAGCCTTGTGACAAGTCATGCCGCAGGGAAGTCAGCCACGAGCCATAAAAGTTTGCCACAGCCATCATCATCCTTTCTGTCTTACTCTTCCTCCTCGTTCCGCACTCCTCCGTCCTTTATCCAAGCCCAGATAATATATATCTATCTTGTAGTTGTAGTATACAGTTTTGGATGGAATTTTCAGCTTTCATTCCAACTTGACTTTCATTCCATAATTTACTTTAACATATATAGATTATATAAAAAGGGGTCGCGTCATCAACAATAATAAGCGCTGGATAGATGAGTTTGAGTAGAGTACATCATCATCATCATCATCATCGTTGTCATCATCTTCATCTCAAAGTTCATCGACATAATCATCCAGCCAGAGACGGAATAAACAAAAACTTGGGAACGGTATAGTATTCTTTGGGTGGTGATGTGATGCCGTAATAAGTAACAGTAACAGCGAACATCAACTGCGGCTACAAGAGAGGGCAACAAAGGGAAGGAAACGGAAGTTGAAAGAGTTAGTGACCACTAGTCAAGAAACGCCACAATTCCGAGTACAGTTTTGTATTACCACTAGCAGTGGTGACTCTACTTGTAATTCTAGTCCCAGTTGTCCCACTTTAAAAATCCACATTCCTTTTAAAGGCTAGTATCTTCATCTTTTCATTCCGTCTGTATTGCCTCTTAAACATTCTATTCCGTGGAGCGGATATGGTTCTCTCTCCCACTACTCTCTACTCACTTCTTGAAGAAGAAGAAAAAAAGAGTTTGATAGAAGCCTCTCTTTTCTTTCAAACTGCATTTACACTGTGGATTGTCTCCGGGGACATATCCCATCGGACAATTTCTCTCGCCTCCAATTACACTCACATGGACACTACGAGACCGGTTCGAGGTCCATTGGCAGTCGCGGCCAGTCACTCTCCAAGGACCCCTTCACTTTTTCTTTCTCTTCAAATTGCTATTGCTGTCTATTACAACTCCTTTCACTCTTTTGTATATAATACTAGCAGGAGTATAGTATCGCGTGCATTATAATTCATGTGCTTTTTCTTTTCTTCTTCTTCTTCTTCTTCAAGCTGAGCTAAGCTGCAGTTGTAGCAGAAGCAATGTATTGTATTTTGTATTGTATTATATATAAACACTCCACGGACACACCAGTGAAACCTCGAACCAGAGCCAGCAGATTTAGCTCGTTGAGCCACAGTCAGTCATTCAGAAAAGATGAAGGGACAAGTGAAAACCAAAAGGGAAATTAGATGTTGTGTACGTAAGAAACTTCATACATACGCTTTCCCTCACACACACACATATATAGTATTATTATATTGCTGCTCTCCTCTTTCTTTCTCTCTCTCTCCCTTTTACAAGTTTAGCACAATAGTCAGCTGAGGTTGTAAAAACGGTTGAGTAAGTGGTGGAAGAGGTCCCTATAGCCTCAGCGTTGAAAGTGGTTACTTTCTCTCTCTCTCTCTCTAAGCTATAAGCTTATTGGGAGACGGCTTCAAAAAACAAACCAAAAGAAAGTTTTGAACTGGCTGAGAGAGGGATTTTCACTTGTACAATTGTTCTTTTCAACTTCCGGTAGCACACAGTCTTACGGTTAGCCACTTAGAATATTGATAATGAAGAATTGGAAGGGTTCATATATAAAGTGGAGTGGAGTGGAGCCCAAGTTGAGAAGAGAATATTCAACGTAACAAAAGTGAAAGGAGAGCGGTGCTGGCTGGGCCGACACTAAATGTGTAATGCATCAACTCAACCTCTTCTATAGTCAAGGTGTTATGACAGGGAAAAAGTAAGAGTGGAATGGAAATGTGTCTTGTCTTGGTTTGGTTTGGTGTGTGTGATTCCATATGCATTCAAATTCTACATGGGAGAGAAGAAGAGCTTGGGCACAAAAAAGATTGAAGGCAAAAGTCAGTTTTTGTTGTTGCTCATGGTATAATATGGTTGGTTGGTGGTGGGGCTGCTATGGGATGAAAGTTAGGCTAACTAAATTTTACAGGAAAAACACAGATAGACACACTCACATGCACGATCACATTCACAGTTGCATTAAGGAATCGATGGTGGCTGGTGGTGGTGGTAGTGGTATGGTGTTCATTCACTTTTACTTACTTTTTGGTTCTCCATGCAATAAGAATGAGATCGTCTTTTCGTTGTGGAGATCCGAAAGAGATTGACGATGAGTGAGTACTGGAGGGAGAATGAGAGTGAGGGAGGCAGTGAGAAGATAGAGGTAAAAAAAGAAAGAAATAATATTAGCAAGGGCCAGCCAACACTATACAAATGTATGAACACATCGCAAGAGACACATACACTACTACTGCAAAGAACCAGTCAAAGACGGCAGATAGCTGTAGTCATTGTAAATTGTAGAAGACGCCTTCGGGGACACGGCTAGGAAAAGGAATGGTAACAGTCAGACTTGTACATGTGTGTGTGTAAGTAAGTAAGTAAGTAGTAGTATGTGTGTTTGGCTGGCTGCTGCTGGAGCAGGGAGCATATATATAAGATGAGTGCTCACACTTAAATTTTGTTGGTCGTTGGCATTGCTTTTGCTTCTTTTACTTTTCTGGAGAAAATGTTTGAATACGGTTTTGTCAAGATCTTTTCTCTCTCTCTCTACTCTCCTGCTTCTTCTTCTGATGCTGTGTTTCGACTGTTCGACTGACTACTGCCACACTAGCTAGCTTTAGCTAGAGCTGCTACGGTGAATCCGGGATTCACACAACCAACCAAAACACACAACGGTTGACGGTGGTCGGTCGCTTTAGAATGTAAGGTGGAAAAAGAGGAGAAGAAGAAAGTAAGTTGGCTGGCTGCTCCAACTAACTCTAGTAGCTGGTTTGGTTTGAATGCTTTTTACTTTGCTGGCCGTGTGTGTGTACGTTTCGGAAGCAAGGTTGGGTTGATTTTAGTTTAACTCATGGAAAACTGAGTGAGACTTTTTTTCCAGACTGCCTGCCACTATCACCACCACCACTACGTTTTCCTTCTCTCCATTCCTTTCAACCAAAGCCTTACTACTACTACTTCTACTGCTGCCACTTATTCATTCTCTTTCTCCCCGTTTTTCGTCCTGGAGACAAGTTGAGTCACCGAACCAGGAAAAGAGGAGCCAGGAGCATGGAAAACACACATGCACATGCTAGTTCACTTTATGAGGAGGAAAACAGAATATAAAAAAATTGGAGAGTGCTGCTTTTGCTTCTACTTCTATTGCTGCTTTAGTGAATACATTTGATATATGTATACATGTTTGCATACATGCTCTTTCTCCCTCTAACTAACTATAAGCTTGTTTGTCTAGAAGGTACACACACACATGTATATATTGCACCCAACTACCTATCTAAAAGTATCCGTTTTGTTCACACGCTCTGTATTCATA